>CM060942.1:285920014-287272097 GCA_030765085.1 Allium cepa
CGAAACATACTCACCCAAAGTCGGGATTTGCACGCTTGTGTAGCGATTACACTAATTTGGGTGGGGAGCCGTTCAAAGGTTCCGAAAGTGTTATTGAAGTCCAAGCTTGGCTTAGAACATGCGATCGCATCTTTTCGCGCATGAACCTTATTGACCTTCACCGAGTTCAGGTGGCCTCAAGTATGCTCCGAGAAAGAGAATTGGACTGGTACGAGCTTCTTATTTCTGAAACTAATGAAGCGGATCTCACTTGGGAGAAATTCCAAGAACGCTTCGAGTTGAAATTCGTACTAGAAGCTGAGAAAGTGACATTGGCTCGATGATTTATAAACCTTGTTCAAGGTGAGTCCTTCGTGACTGATTACGTCGCCTCCTTGGAGTCGCTTTCCAAATATGGGGTTGAATACATCAACTCCCCTCTGAAGAAGAATCAGAGATTTGTTTATGGCTTAAACAAAAATCTCAAGAAGCCATTACTTCTAAAATTAGACGTTTCTTTCGACCAACTCGTTGATATCGCTCTTCGTCTTGAAGATGCGGATAGAGAGAATGATGTTGAAGAGGTGGGTTCCAAACCAAACTTCAACAATAACAAGAAGAGGCCAAACAAATTTAAAGGTCCTTATCCCAATAAAAAGGGGAAACAAGCAACCTCCGTGGCAAAGACTTCTTCCTTTGGCCATGGGGAATGCAATAATTGTGGTTCGAAGGACCATTATGCGAACAAGTGCCCAAAGTATCTCTCTTGTCGCTACTGCAAAGTTCCCGGACATGTTATATCTTCATGCCCCAAGCTTCAGGGCAGGAAGGAGGGAAAGTTAAATGTTGCTCAAGCCCCTGGCAACACATCTCATGGTCAAGGTATGCCTCATTCTATCGTTGATGGAATTATTTTATTTCGTGATCATCCTATTCGAGTTCTTTTTGATACGGGTGCGTCCCATTCTTTTATATCAAAAGAACTTGTTGATGCTTTTTATTTGGATGTTTTGTGTTTGATGACTTCTTTGAGAATTGCGAATCCGGTTGGTGGATCCGCAACAATCAGTTTATTGTGTAAAGATGTCGAAATTATTTTGTGTGATTTTCCTTTCCTAGCCGATTTGCATGTCATGCGTTATTTAGACTTTGGAATGATTTTGGGAATGGATTGGCTTAACCGTTATGAAGCTCATATCCTATGTCCTGAGCGGACTATTCATCTTCGACATCCTCAATCTGTTAAGCAGATTTCTATTAATCTTAAAGATTCAGATTCCAGCTTGGTTGCAACTTTATATTCTTTAAATCCTCGTGATGACGATGATGGCGATGAGGGTGATATTATTTCTCTTATTCAAGTCGTTCGTGAATTTTCCGACATATTCGAGCTCGTTTTAGGATTACCACCTAAGCGAGCAATTGAGTTCAGAATTAATCTCATTCCCGGAGCTCAACCTATCACTCATCCTCCGTATCGTATGTCCAATAAAGAAAACGAGGAGATGCGTAAACAATTATCTGAATTGGAGACGAAGCAATTTATTCGCTCTAGTTCCTCGCCTTGGGGAGCTTCAGCTATTTTTGTGAAGAAATCCGATGGAACACTTAGGCTTTGCGTTGACTACCGCAAGCTTAATGATCTTACTATCAAAAATAAATATCCTCTACCTCGGATTGATGATCTATTCGATCAACTTAGTGGTGCTAGAGTCTTTTCACAATTAGACTTAGCTACTGGATTTCATCAGCTTCGTATTGCAGAGGATAGTATTCCTTTGACATCGTTCCGTACTCGTTATGGATCTTATGAATGGCTTGTTATGCCATTAGGTTTGACGAATGCCCCGGCCTATTTCGTTGACCTTATGAATAGAGTTTTCAAAGACTTTCTCGACCGGTTTGTTCTCATCTTTATTGATGATATTCTTGTGTATTCTAAAACCGAGGAGGAGCATGAAAAACATCTTCGAATTGTTTTGGAAACTCTTAGGAGTAATCAATTAAAGGCAAAATTTTCTAAATGCCACTTTTGGCAATTTCGTGTGAAATTTCTCGATCATATTATTTCCGAATCCGGAATTTCCATGGATCCTTCAAAGATTGAAGCGATTCAAGATTGGAAGAGACCGGAGAGTGTGACAGAGATTCGTAGTTTTCTAGGATTGGCGGGCTATTACCGTCGCTTTATCAAAGACTTTTCCAAGATTGCCGTGCCTCTCACTGGCTTGACGAAGAAAGGTGTTAAATACATTTGGTCGAACAAATGTGCAGCTTCTTTTCAGAAATTAAAAGAACTTCTTTCTGATGCTCCTATTCTCGTTATTCCCGAGGGGAATCAAGATTTCGTTGTCTATACCGATGCTAGTCGCGTTGGTTTGGGTGCCGTTCTCATGCAAAGAGAACATGTTATTGCTTATGCTTCTAGGCAATTGAAGCCTGCTAAGACTAGATATGCCACTCATGATTTAGAGCTCGCGGCTATTGTTTTCGCCCTTCGTATTTGGCGTCATTATCTTTTAGGAGAGAAATTTATTCTTTATACCTATCATAAGTCCTTGAAGTATTTATTCTCCCAAAAGGAACTTAATTTGCGTCAGCAGCGTTGGCTCGAGTTCCTTGCTCCTTATGATCTTGATATTCTTTATACCCCCGGTAAGGGTAATCGTGTCGTCGATGCTCTTAGCCGTAAACAACAAGTTGTTGTTTCTATGATGATATCTGAATGGAACGATCTCGAGATCTTAACCACTTGTGAGATTCGAGAGTGTGTTCCCGATTTGTGTTCATCTCTTGTTTTATGTAGCCTTGAGGTTCATCCTTCTCTTTTAGACCGCACTCTTGAAGCTCAAAGGCTAGATCCCGAATTGGCCCTTCTTAGCCAAAATATTAAGGATAAGATTGATATTGAAGGATTAAAAGACTTTGATATCGATTCTCGTGGCGGCGTTCGGAGATTTGGTAGACTCATCGTGCCAAATATTAGTGATCTTCGTAAAGATATTTTAGAAGATTCACATCGTTCTAAATTCACCATTCATCCCGGTAGTAGTAAAATGTACGCGGATATGAAGTGACTTTATTATTGGGAGGGAATGAAACTTGACATCGCTAACTTCGTTAAGCGTTGCATGACTTGCCAACTCGTTAAAGCCGAACATCAAAGGCCCGGTGGGTTATTGCAACCTTTAGAAATTCCTATTTGGAAGTGGGATCAAATTTCCATGGATTTTATTGACGGCCTTCCCCGTTCTCGTTCGGGTCATGATAGCTTATGGGTGATTGTTGATAGACTTACTAAATCCGCCCATTTTATTCCCGTTCGATCTAATCGAACCGTTCCTCTTTTGGCCAAAATCATTATCAAAGAAATTGTTAAATTGCATGGAGTTCCTACTTCTATTGTTAGCGATCGTGATCCACTGTTTACTAGTGGATTTTGGAAGAGCCTTCAAAAAGCTTTAGGAACGAAGCTTAATTTTGGCACCGCTTACCACCCCCAGTCCGATGGACAAACCGAGCGTGTGAATCAAACCCTTGAAGATCTTCTTCGTGCTTGTGTTCTTGATTTTGGTGGAAGTTGGGAAGATCATATTTCGCTTGTCGAATTTTCCTATAATAATAGCTTCCGATCTAGTATTGGTATGGCAGCTTTTGAGGCACTCTATGGAAGGCCATGCCGATCTCCTTCTTGTTGGCTTGAGGTCGGTGAGAAGCTTGTTTTAGGTCCAGATTTTATTCGTGATTCCACAGAAAAGATTGATCTTATTCGTCATAGGATGAAAGAAGCCCAGAGTAGACAAAAATCCTATGCCGATAACCGGAGAAGGAAGTTAGAATTTTCTATGGGAGATCATGTGTTCATTCGTGTTTGACCTATGAAAGGTGTTGTACGTTTCAGTCGATCAGGAAAATTGGCGCCTCGATATATTGGGCCATTTCCTATCATTGAACGTATTGGTTCCATGGCTTATCGCCTTTTATTACCGGCTCAATTTTCTGCTATCCATGACGTGTTTCAGGTTTCTCAACTTCGGAAGTGTCTTCGAGATTCCGATTTTGTTCTTGAGCCCGGTGTTGTGGAAGAGATTGAAGTTTCGCCTAATTTAACTTATGAGCAACATCCTATTTGTATCATTGCTTCGGAAGTCAAACGACTTCGAAATAAAGATGTTCCGCTTGTTAAAGTTCAATGGTCTTCAAATCCTAAGGATTGTTCTTGGGAATCTAGAGAGTACATCGAGCGAACACATCCGGACTTATTTTCTCGTGCTCTTTGAGGTGAACTTCTTATTTCAAGTTTCCTTTGTGATTGAATATGCTTTTATGGCTGTTACTTTATGTTCTCTTCCTAAATATTGCGAGGACGCAATTTCTTTAAGGAGAGGAGTCTGTAACAACCCGAATATTTATCGATTTTATATTTAAATATTTTATTTAAATATTTTATCGTTAGTCGAATTTTAGTCAGAAAAGCTACTTTTTGCATACGGTCGAATTAGGACTCGGGACCACTCCCATTGAGTTTAAAATGCCGTTTGCGACCTTTTTGGGTATAAACTTCGATATGTTTGGAGAAAGTTGATTTTTGCTACTTTTCACTTTGGGTTTAGTTTTGGGCTCAGCCCTATGTTAACAAATGCTCAAATCTGAGCCACTCTTCTCCACTCACCCTCATTCTCTTCTCATTTCAGTTTTTAGTGTATTAATGGTGGGAGAGATTGGAAATTGAAAACTCCAAAACCCTAGTTCCTCTTGCAAATCAAATTCCTAGCTCCAAACTCAAGAAGAACCCATTGGTAAGCTTCTCTTCTTGTTCTCCAACTTATTCTCTTACCAATTTCAAAAATTCCTAAACCTAATTTTGGGAATGTTCTTGTTTTTGAGCTTAGATTCAAGCTCAATTGGGTTGTGTTGAAGAGAGGTTGATTCTCCATTTGCTTTTAAGCTTCTTCTTGTTTGATTTTGTGAAAAGGTGAGATTTTTATCTCACATCTATGACTATATTTGGTTGTTGGGTATGAATTCCTAACATTCTTCATGTGCATTTGCTCTTGATTTGGATTGGTTTTGTGAATATTCCAATTTTTGGGTTTTTAAGTCAAATTTGTGTGAAAATCCTTTTATGAATGTTTGATCATGCTTTTAGTGATGCACCGAGGAGCATATAGGGCCGAGTTGCCGATTGGCGTAAACCCTTAGAGCCAATGTTCCTCCGGTTGCATTTTTGAAGAATTTACTCTTCGTTTGAATAGGCTGAAAAACAGCCCAGGCATGATTCAGTCGACTGAATCTTCTGTTCAGTCGACTGAACCTGGAACCCGAAAGTTTCCAGGCATGATTCAGTCGACTGAATCCTCTGTTCAGTGCCTGAACCTGGAAACAGAAAGTTTCCTGAACCTGGAAAATTTCCAAGTACAGGGTCAGTCGACTGAAAACTCTGTTCAGTCGACTGAACCTGCTGTTTGAGTCCATTTTGCCTTTTTGGATTGAATTTCCAATTTAAATCGATTCGTGACGATCCTATTTGTGGTTATTATTTATTATGACTTTGATGACTCCTTTTTAGGGATTTTGAATATCCATTTCGATGGATTCTTTATCGGTTTCGTTGGATTTTTATTCACATCTTCGTGTGTGAATTTTAGTGATTGATTGTTCTACAATCATTTTTGTGATTTGTCACTTTAAAAATATAAAGGTTTCAATACTAGTATTAAATATCAAAACCTCTTCATCAAAACGATTTCAACTATATTTTCAATATCAAACTCGTTTATAAAACCGTTTTCCAATCTACTAGTATACACAAACCTTTACCTCACTCGTATGAGAAATCTAATTAAACGGCTTAGTAAAACAAGTGGTATGAAACGCTTGCGTTTACTTGTTCGGTTAATTCTTGGACTTGTTCGATTGGATCTCTTGTGACAATTTTCTAGTGGAAACTTACAATTTGTTCGTAAATATTTAAGTTAAGCTAGTGGTTATGGGACATGATGCTAAACTCATATATTTACTAGCTTAGTGTAATTGACACTTCTTGATGATCATGACGATCATCTTTGTGATTTAGACTAGCAATGTGCGATGTCTCTTTGTCTGCGAGGGAGACTAAACCCCGTTTTGTGGAGTTTCGACTCAATTTGGTGGGGTAGCAACCCATGGTCTTCGGGCCGTTTGTGGAGCTTCGGCTCAATTTGTGATGGTTAGCAACCATGGAATTAGCATTCCGTTTGTGATGCAAGTGTTGGTGGGCTTTATGCTCCCGTTTGTGATAGGCCTCCCCCCCTTTGTGATTTTTGGATTTCTTGAGATGATTTTTAGAATTTGTGTTTCACCAATTTTCGTGATTTCCATTGATAAGTTTTATCAATATTTGTGCATTGGTGAATTTGTGTGTCATTGACTTTTGTGATTGACATTGATATTATTGTCAATATTTGTGCATTGGTAAATTTGTGTGTCATTGACTTTTGTGATTGACGTTGATATTATCGTCAATATTTGTGGTTCAGTGAACGAAATAAGGAGTATGACATTTCTTTGATTCTTCTGTAGATTTGGTGATATTGATTAATCTCTTGTTCATTTTCAATTTCTTATATATATCACAGCTTGGCATAGTGATTATTATGTGTTTAGTCATATCTCTTATTCTATATCGTTTCACCTGATATTTATAGCTAGACTGATCCGTTTATTATTTTCTTATTAAATAATACTCGGGTCAGACCGAGATGTTATAGGTGCTTCTACTTGACTTCTCTCTTGGGATTGATTCCTCTGACTTTTGGTTAACTACTTAGATTAGTAGTTTTTGTTGTATACATTTGAGATATAGACTTCATAATGTATACTTATTCTTTTGTGTAGTTCATGTAACTATTCTTTTGTGATATTGTGGATCTTTTTAGACCACTACGCTGATATACACTTTCATGTGTAATATTCATATTTATTTCCGCCTTTGTGATATGAATTGTCTGTGACTGATTTGTGTTATGTTTATTTCTATATTTGTTTCCGAAGACCTTTATAGCCACTGTGTAGTAGCTTTGAGTTTGTGTCGGTATGTCGGATTTCCTCTTGAGATGAAAAGTTATATTTTTATCCGGTATATCGGTACTCGCACAAAGCAATTACATAGATGGTCGCCCCTTAACAGCCTTATTCTCCGTGCTAGTTGACATCATTCACAGTAATGTTCTTGGCTAGCGTGGGTATAGAGGTGGGGCGTCACACACCTGGTCTTATGCGAATTTGATGATAACCACTTTTAAGATCAATCTTCGAAAAGATTACAGACTCACTGATTTGATCCAACAGATCATCAAGCCTTGGCATTGGAAATCTGTATCTGACAGTTATTTTGTTAAGTGCCCTGCTGTCCGTACACATCCTCTAAGTCCCATCCTTCTTCGGCACTAACAAAGCCAGTACTGCACAAGGAATTAAGCTTTCTTGTATGCACCTTTGTTCAAGCAACTCTTGCACCTGCCTTCTCAACTCTTCATGTTCCTTTGGACTCATTCTGTAATGTGGTCTTTGTGGTAACACTGCTCCCGGTACAAGATCAATTTGATGTTGTATATCTCTCAACGGTGGTAATTCTTTTGGCAGCTCCTCTGGGAATACATCTTCAAATTCCTTTAGTACTGGTTTAACTTTCTCTGGAATTTCAACCTCCTCACTACTTTCATGTCCGATCAACAAAAACATTTCAGGCTCATCCTCTACTTCCTTGACAAATTCCTTCAAAGATAACAAAGTCTTTAGTTCTTCAATCTCCTCCAACTTGCTTTCACTTTGTTGTCGCTTTTTAGGAACTAAAGTGATTTTAGTATCTTCGAACATGAAACTGTAACTATTGGTACGACCATCATGTTGCACAGCTCTGTCATATTGCCACGGTCTCCCCAACAACAAATGACATACATCCATATCCACAACATCGCACCATACATGATCTTTATACTTCTTTTCGATGGAAAAAGATACACGAGCTCTTCGACCAACCTTCACTTCCCCACCATTCCTCAACCAAGCCAACTTGTAAGGTTTAGGATGATTTTCTATCTTTAATGCAAACTTCTTTATAGCTTCTGAAGAAATGATGTTATCACAGCTTCTTGCATCAATGACAAACTTGCAAACCTTTCCCAAGATAGTACACGTTGACTGGAAAATATTACTCATCAACCAACTTGACTCATCCTCTTGCTTTGGTGTCAAACACGACCTCCTCATCATCAAGTTACAACCTTCGTCTCTTGAAAATTCTTCTTCCTCCTCAGCTTGTAGTGAATTAGAACATTCTACTTCTGCATCCTCATCCTCAACCTCAGCAACCATCGCTCGCTTCTTCGGCTTCGGACATTCATTGCTTTTATGACCAAACTCCTGACAATTAAAGCACTTGAAATTGTTGTTGACCTTGGTCATAGCAACTTCATTGACAACCGGTTTACTGACTGCTTTGGAAACATTAGCACTGCTACTAACACCTTTCACTTGATTGTTGGAATTTGTAAACACAACACCTTCTCTTCTACCTTGCTTCTCCCAAGCTAGAGCTTTCTGGTGTGCTTCAGCAATGGATCTTGGATCAAACATATTCATCATATCCTGAATTTGCATTCTAAACCCTCCAACAAATCTAGCTATCAACTATTTCTCTGTCTCCATGATATCATTTCTGGCAACCAGTTGATAAAACTCATCTGCATAGTCATTTACCGACTTTGTTCCCTGTCTCAAATTTTGTAAGCGCCAATGCATAAGAGACTGATAATTATAAGGCAAGAAAGTAGCTTTCATCAACTTCTTCATCTTCTCCCATGAAACAATCTGCGGCTTTACCATTCTTTCCCGTGTAAGTTTAGTTTGTTAACACCATGCCATAGCTCTTCCCCTCAATCATGTAGCAACCAACTTAACTCTACGATGCTCGGGTACTTCCTTGAAGTCAAAAATTTCTTCAACATTTGATAACCAATCCAGAAATTCTTTAGCTATCATTCCACCTTTGAATTCTGGAATTTCAGTCTTCATCCCCGACTCCCATTTACGATCATCTACTACCTCCCGATATGTATTTCGTACTTGGTTCGATCTCGATAATGAACACTATATCTATCACCATCTTCATCATAATCAAATGTACTTCGATATCGATCTCGACCATCAACATCTCTATGATCACGCATATTTCTTCTACTATGTCTTTCAGCATCACGATATGGATCATCTCCAAACTCTCGTGAAGTTCTTCTCTCTTCGTGTCTATACTCATGGTGATCTCGCCTTGTTGAAACTGATGATTCTCTTCGATCTCTGTAAGATTGTGGTGACACCCTCCTCGCTTCCATAACCGATGGAGAAACTATGTTTCCTCCATAGTTCGAGATTAGTGACCTTCTCCTTGGACTTTGATTCATATCGATCATCAATTTCTCCAATCTACCAATTCCCTCGTCCGACTTCTCATTGAATTTATTGCTAATTCGTTGTTCCATTTGTTCAGGATATTCTCTTTTATACAAATCTTCAAAATTTTGACGACGATTAGCTCTTCTCGGCGGCATTGTAGAATCTTCAAACACACACTTCAATACTTAGCTTCGAAAAGGATTTGGCCCGGCTGCACTTAACTCGGCCTGCACTTTAACAACTGAACTTTTGACTTATACTTAGCTCAGCCTTGATCAAACAAACAACAACTCACACTCTGGGCCTTGATCAAACAAAGTGATGCACAACTCCAAAACTTCCTCTTTGCTCCCAATAGGCTCGGCTTAGCTATGATTGGCTAAGTCTCGCTTTGATACCAAACTGACACAGCGGATATTAACGAATGACAACGAAATGAAGATTTCGTGTCAAACTAACCGATGAAACGATTAGTTGAAACAAGATAAATCGATGTATTGAAAATACTGAATGCCCAAATTCGTTGATCTCGAGGTATACCGAATTCTAGCTATCTCCAACACGTTGATCGCATACGATACCGTGTTAAAAGATCTACGATTCTTCTACATTAATCTCGTGCACGAAGTTCCATGAATCGGCTTCAAATCCATTCATTCGAGCGCACTCGAATAACCAAAAATGGAGAAAGGAGACACCGCTCAACTTCCAATTTCAAGGAGGCACAAACCTTCGTGATAACCTTGGCTCTGGTGGGAATTACTCTTTAAATAGAGGCAATAGTACTCTAGACTGAGTTTGAGTGTATTAATAGATATGAGCGCGTATTTGTTAGTGAATATAAAATGATTTTATATTGTGTTGATTGGTTTATTGAGTAGTTTATGGATTCTGGTCAATACGAGTAATTAACGTTATTGAGAGGGATCTCTAAACACTTGAATAGAACAATTCGACACGGTATTGTTTTAAAGTAGGGTAAATGAAATAATTTTACCAAAATTATTTTTGTATATAAAAGATATAAATTTTTGTACAGTATTATAGTATTTCAATGCTTGATTGTTAAGGAATGATAATATTAAATTACTAACACCATTTTGTAGAAATTGAATAAGAAATTGAAAACTTATAACCAAAGTTGAAGAATAAATTTATATAACAAAATGGAATTTGAAATATAGATTATAAATGTAATTTATAAATTGAAATAAACTTCATATATAAAAGAGATTATAATTTGAAATATAATTCCAGAGAAACATTTGAAGTTGTAATGAGATAAAATTCCAGAGAATGTTTGAATATAGATTTAAAGGAATAACAACTTGGAATTTTTGGGAAAAATTTAAATCCCTTTGGGTTTGAAAATAGTTTCCAAAAGGTTTGGAGGAATAATAGTATTGTTTTGGAAATATTTTGAGTTATATTTAAAATCGGGTGAGATTTGGAAATTAAAAATATTTGAAATGTTGTTAAAGAGATAAAAGCCGTAAACTCTTTCGGTCGCTGGAAAATAATTCTGATGATGATAGCGACATCGTCGGTGTTCATTTTCGAGTTTCGAAGAGAGTAATTGCTACCTGAATATTGTAAATTGGAATTGTTTGCGAACTGGGTTTGGTTTTGAAATTCAAAGGGATAAATTAATTTGGCAAAGGATTTTGGATGTAGTTGATTTCAAAAGTGATTTTGAAATTTTGGGAAATTGTTTAAACTTTGGAATTTTATTTCAAATGTTTATGGAATAATAAAAATTGTTTGTGCCAAAATTGGTCACAAACCCCGAATACCGTGAAAGCACCAGTGTATGAATACAAATCAATAATATTCAAACACAAATCTCAGATCTAGCAAATATTAAACAGTAATCCCAAAGTAAAGAACAGAGACACAAGTTTTATAGTGGTTCGGCTATCTCCAGCCTACGTCCACTCCAAAGTTTTTATCCTTTTATTGATTATCCTTGATGATTACAGATGGTTACAGCAGTTACAAAGTCCAAAACATTAAATAAATAGCAGCAATGATGATATGGAATGATTCTGGCAGCGTCCGAGCGTGTTTTCTTTCTCTAGAAACTCCGACCCCTTTTCTGAATGACCAGGGGCTCTATTTATAAGCGTAGGAGGCTGATATTTCTCCTAAAATCCGGGAAGACCGCTTCAGGCATGTGAGGGGGCCTACACGCTCGAAATCTGGAGGTCCGGGCCCACCTTGGGTTCGATTCGAAGTAAGGTTCGAATCGATCAAGAAATCATCCAATTGAGCTGAAATTTGGTAAGAACATTCTTCAACATGCATGTATGCTCCTGTGAAAATTTCATAGCATTTGGATCAACGGTTTGGAAGATATGATCGATTCAATTTCAAAGCTTCGTGTGTTCTGCCTGGTTCGAACCTATACATCGAACCCACTCCATTCGAATCCATCCCCCTCGAATCCATCTTCTTCGAATCCATCTCCCTCGAGTCCATCCCCCTCGAAACCATCTTCTTCGAATCCATCTCCCTCGAGTCCGTCTTCTTCGAACCCATTTCCTTCGAATCCATCGCCTTGAATCCACGAAGCCGACTCCCCTTCTTCGAATCCACGAAGCCGACTCCCCTCCTTCGAATCCACGAAGCCGACTCCCCTGATCGATACGAACTTCATCGATTCGAACCACCAACGATACGAACTTCACCAAGCCGAACCTGTGTTGATTGATACGAACCGTATTGATTCGAACCATCTCTGCATCATGCCTTCGATCGACGCGAACCTGATGGGTTCGAATCCGATGGATTCGAACCGAGCACCACCTTGATGGATTCGAACAACATACCTTTCCTACCTTGAATCCATCAAATTTTCTTCATACGAACTCCGATTAACCTGAAATTTGAAATATAGCCTTTCCTAGTCCTTTTCATCATCTCCAATCAATTTCGTCCCGATCGGAGTTCAACAAAATTTTGACGATATCGATCGTAGCCTTGATTCCAGCCGACCTACAATCCTGATATTCATAATTCCATGCCAATTCGCTGATATTCCAGTTTTGACCAAAAAATGGGATAACATTTTGCCCCCCAAAACATGCCTTGTGATAACAAAGCGTGTTTTGAATTGTTCGGAATCCAATATACGAAGTCCATAGCCGCATTGCCAGAGCATATCATCCTTGACTGCTTCGAGTCGATGCCCGATTCTAAATCCCATAACCAAAGCCTTAGCCAATTCCATATCCATTCGAACTCGACAACCGAGTGCCAATCCATCCTTATCCAATAGCCAATGACCGAATCCAGGACCTTTCCGGGTTGATATCCGAATCCATAACCTCTCCGGGTTCTTGCCAAGCGTGATCCACGCCTGACGACCGTGGTCCAGTGTCCCTGGACGTTGTGCAATGTCGTGGCTTAAGTCCTTAGCCGAATCCTGGTCTCTCCAGACCCTTGTTGAGCATAGTCCATACTCAACGACCTAAAACAACATTTGATAATATGGGGCCTAAGTCCTAGGCCAAATCCTGGTCTCTCCGGACCCTTGTTGAGCATAGTCCATACTCAACGACCTGATTGAGTCAATTTACCGCGTTCGGGCAAAGCGACTCACCCCTTGCCAGGCATAATCCATACCTGACGACCTTTTTAAAAATCAGATAAAAATCCAACTAAAATCCAATCCATAATCCAAATCCGAAAATCCAAATCAAAACCAGAATATCAGAAAACCAAACCAGCAACCAAAACAAAATCAATCATCCGAAGGAAAAATCCAAACAAGAAAGCAAACAAAAACCAGGAGTCCAATCCGAACTCCAAAACCAAACCAGAAAACCAAGTGTCCAATCCAAAACAGAAAAACGGATTTCACAAGCCATAGCTTCGCAGTTTATCATCATTCAGAGCATGCCTGGGGCCTATCTCTGTCCCCGTACATGTGTAAACGACTTAGCCATTTGCTAATAGCTTGTTACTTATTCCATATTATCCATGTCAATTGATAACCAATCGACCATCATTTCTGGGCCTCACATCATCACGGTGTGAGGTAGATGGTGGCTGCTCCTTCTCCACTGCTGCATTCCGTGTTCCAATATATTGCCTCAGCTGCCCATTCCTCACATGCTCCTCAATTATGTCTTTTAAATGTCTGCAGCTATTGGTATCATGTCCATCTAAATCATGGAAGAGACAATGCCTCCCTGATGCCCTCTCTCGTTCAGAAGGCTCTCTCCTGGCTGGCCTCCGGTAGGGAAGGCGATTCCGAGTATCCATGTATATCCACTCCAGCGTTTCGTTCAATCCTGTGTATGTGGAAAACTTTGGATCCTTCCATCGCTTCCTAACATTTCCAGAATCATCATCCAATTTCCTTTTTCCTTTGTCTTTATCCGAACCACTGCTGAATACTGTTCCAACCTCGATTGCACTAACCCTTTTCAACTTTAAATCCGTACTTGCATCTTCCTGCCGAAGGAACCTTTCTGCCTCGTGAAAGAATTCGTCGAGATCATGTAGGGGATCTCGTATCAGAGATACCTTGAAATCCGAGTCCTCCCTGACTCCTGATACTGCTGCCATTAAAACCATCGATGGATCAGGCCGATCCACTGAAGCGACTGCCGCACTGAATCGAGTTAGAAAAGCTCTAAGCGATTCATCCATCCTTTGCTTCACTGATGTCAATGTCATCAAATTCTTCGGCCTCTTGTCGTGAACCCGAAACTGTCCTAAAAACTTTTCCACCAATTCCCTCCAAGTCCTGATAGATCCTTCTCCCAGCTGCCTAAACCACATTGCAGCTAAATCCGTCAAATACAAAGGGAAGCATCGGGCCATCACTTCTTCCGATGCCCCCAACACCTCCATATGTGTGGTGTACCTCATCAAGTGATCAGTTGGGTCTGCCTTACCATCATATACCTCCACACTAGGTATCTTAAAGTTAGGTGGATTCTGAGCCATCCTTATTTCCTGAGCGAACGGACTCCTATGCACTCCTTCCAAGTCTCTGTTGGTCAAACCACCTCACACAGTTCTTCTGATAATTTCCACTAATCCGGTATTGTCTGTTGGGGGTTGCCCCCCATGCCACCGAGGGAACTCTGGTACATATTCCTCGTGTGGTTCACTAGGAGCAATGTTAGCTCTAGCCTGTCGAATTCCTTCCAAAGGTCCTCCTGTATTGGATCCCGTGGGCCTGCCCCCAAGCCCTTGATGATTGCCTTCTGGCTCCGTATCTCGTCCTCCATTGGGTTCCACGTCCCTAGTCCCCTGTCCTGCATCCACAGCGGCTGTAGTTGTTCCTAAGTTCTGCATCCCTGCAGCTCTCATTTGCTCAAAGAAAGTCTGCATCATTTCCTGTTGGTTCTTTAACAATCTCTCCTGCAAAGAGTTTTCCATAACCTCCATTTCATCCCGGGTTATGTAGATTGAAGCCTGTCCTTCCCCAGCTCCGGAGGATGCTTGTTGACTTCCTTCCTGTTGGCTTCGCTCAGCCCTTTGTCTTCTACTATTTTGTCTAGTCATTGTCCTTGAATCCAAACTTTTTAAAATCTTCAAATCCAACTTTCAAATCCGATGTAGCGGGTGCTAGTGTTTCTCAGTGAAAGAACCAAAGTGTTTGTGCCAAAATTGGTCACAAACCCCAAATACCGTGAAAGCACCTGTGTATGAATACAAATCGATAATATTCAAACACAAATCTCAGATCTAGCAAATATTAAACAGTAATCCCAAAGTAAAGAACAGAGACACAAGTTTTATAGTGGTTCGGCTATCTCCGGCCTACGTCCACTGCAAAGTTTTTATCCTTTTATTGATTATCCTTGATGATTACGGATGGTTACAGCAGTTACAAAGTCCAAAACAATAAATAAATAGGAGCAATGATGATATGGAATGATTTTGGCAGCGTCCGAGCGTGTTTTCTTTCTCTAGAATCTCCGACCCCTTTTCTGAATGACCAGGAGATCTATTTATAAGCGCAGGAGGCTGATATTTCTCCTAAAATCCGGGAAGACCGCTTCAGGCATGTGAGGGGGCCCACACGCCCGAAATATGAAGGTCCGGGCCCACCTTGGGATCTATTCGAAGTAAGGTTCGAATCGATCAAGAAATAGTCCAATTGAGCTGAAATTTGGTGAGAAGATTCTTCAACATGTATGTAAGCTCCTGTGAAAATTTCATAGCATTTGGATCAATGGTTTGGAAGATATGATCGATTCAAGTTCAAAGCTTCGTGTGTTCTGCCTGGTTCGAACCTATACATCGAACCCACTCCCTTCGAATCCATTCCACTCGAATCCATCTTCTTCGAATCCATCTCCCTCGAGTCCATCCCCCTCGAAACCATCTTCTTCGAACCCATCTCCCTCGAGTCTGTCTTCTTCGAAACCATTTCCTTCGAATCCATCGGCTTGAATCCACGAAGCCGACTCCCCTTCTTCGAATCCACGAAGCCGACTCCCCTCCATCGAATCCACGAAGCCGACTCCCCTGATCGATACGAACTTCATCGATTCGAACCACCATCGATACGAACTTCACCAAGCCGAACCTGTGCTGATTGATACGAACCGTATTAATTCGAACCGTCTCTGCATCATGCCTTTGATCGATGCGAACCTGATGGGTTCGAATCCGATGGATTCGAACCGAGCACCACCTTGATGGATTCGAACAACATACCTTTCCTACCTTGAATCCATCATATTTTCTTCATACGAACTCCGATTAACCTGAAATTTGAAATATAGCCTTTCCTATTCCTTTTCATCATCTCCAATCAATTTCATCCCGATCGGAGTTCAACAAAATTTTGACGATATCGATCGTAGCCTTGATTCCAGCCGATCTCCAATCCTGATATTCATAATTCCATGCCAATTAGCTGATATTCCAGTTTTGACCAAAAAATGGGATAACAAAAATATATTAGCATAATAAAATTTATAATTTCGAGTTAAAAGTAAATGTGAATGGAATTGATTATAAATAGATAAAGGAATGGATATAAATAAGTTTTTGATTTATAAAATTTAGAAGTGGAATAAATAAGTCAAAATAAATTTGTTTTGTATTTTGGGAAATGAATAAAATACAAAATTTAAATTATAAACTAGATTGAACTCCAGTAAAATAGTTAATGTGATTTTTGAAATAAAAATCAAATATGGGGTATAAAATTTGAATAAACCAATAATTGATTAATTAGTTAATGAAATTGGAAATGAACTCGAGTACAAATAAATTCAGCTTGGATTGTTGGTGAATTAAATGTAATTAGAAGTGTAGTCGAATAAAATAGAATTGGATTATAACAATGATGGATTGAATTGGTGGATAAAAATCCAAGTAGACATAAATTTAAAACATTCCTTGTTATTGATAGGAATAAGTTCAGAATGAATTAAGTATGGAAGATGGAAGTTCAAAGAAAGGACTGAATAAATTAATTTAATTAAATTAGTAAATGAGATTGGTTTGATAATTGGAAATCAAATTAAGGATTTAAATTGGAAAGTGCTTATAAAAACAAAATATAACTGGAGTTTTGAAGTTGAAATATCTTGAAGGAAATAAATAACTGAAGTAATATTTGGATAAAAGGCTTGACTTAGGCAAAATTGAGAAGTGATTGTGTCGAGTTTAATGAAACGATCTTAAATAAAACTCGTTTAGTTAATGAAATGAAATGCCATTTGAATACCAATTTGATGTGACAGATGTTGGCTTGTAAATATATTACGTAATGAGTTCGTTTGGATTAAATGAATTGAATGTAAGAAATGGAGTGTAAGCCATTTAAATGGAACGAAATAAGAATGAATTAAGTGAGATGGTGGGTGAATGGGTTGAAAGCATTTAAATTTGTGTCGGAACGTTATAAATTTACTTATGGACAGCGTTTAGTGTATATTGCTTGTGTTATACATGTGTTTAGCTGTTGAAATTAATTGAAATGTTAATAAACTTTGTATATTCGTCACTTACATGTTTAATTGAGTAAGTACAGGTATAGGGAAGCCGCGTGGCTGGATTTGGTTGCGCTTATTGCAAAAATAAATAAGCCGTTTGCTTAAAATGCTAAATAAGGTACGCCTACGCAATACAAATAGGAAATATGAACTGTTTTTCTATTTTCCGACCGTGTGGGTCGATGTATATATATTTATATCTCTTGTCAAATTACAAAAGCTCCTCCGTACAATGGAGACTCTGCCAAAAAAATTCGAAAATTTTGGGAGTTGGAAATTTTTTTTTTTAAAAAAAAATTCACTAACAATATATGATTTAAATTTAGTAAGCAATTAGATTTTAAACTGACTATTGAAATCTAATTTAACATTTGTGTAAGGTAAAAGCGAAGAAAAGTTTGAAGAAATTAAAGATAGAAAAGTTTGCAAATAACTTTTTGTTGAGATATAAAAACAAATTAGTAAGAGGAATTAATTTAAAGAATGATTAATCGAATATCGTTTGAAATGAGATGAATTGAACTCAATATTTTGAATTGGAAGTTGAATTAAACTCAAGTAAAATTGAAAATGAAATTTGGATAAAAGTATTGAGGTTTGAAATTATTTCGCAAATTGAAGAAAATTGAATTTATTTGGAATTGGAATACAAAATGATTAAAACTGGAAGCTGTGGCAAGGGAAAGTGTGAATAAGTGAATAACAATCAAAATAAATGGAAATAAAAAGGAAATTGATGTAGTTGATAATCAATTGGAGCAAATACGTAGGATGTACGTATATTGTTAACCCTCTTTTATTCAGTGACCCAGCGACCTAATGGTTCCGCGACCCAGCGACCTAATGGTTCAACGACCCGACGACCTAATGACCGAACGACCTAACGGCCTAACCACCTATGGCTTACGACTTAACAATCTATAACAAGCTAGCGACCTAACGAGATAAAGAAGCTTGCGACCTAACACCAGAAAGTCTCCTGCGACCTAACCATCAAGATAGGGCAACAACATCACAATAGAGCGACCTAACGATCTATGGACTAAAGCGACCTAGCGATCTAGCGACCTAAACGATCCAGCGACCTAGCGAGTTATCACAGAATGAAGCCGCATGCTTATAGGCCGCTCCCAACTTTAGGTCGCCAACCATCCTCCCCTAGGTCGCTCACGACCTAAACAATACCGAAGTAACTTATTATGTCGTTTCCTCCCTAGGTCGGTCATGACCTATGACTTTCTAGATTGTTCGAGGTGATCAGGTACACCCTAGTTAAGCCGTAAACCGCTCCCACTAGGTCACTCATGACCTACGACCTATCCAAGGTCGCTCACGACCTACGACCTAATTCAGAAAACTCCCTATAAATACCCTACCTACTACCACTGGAAAAGGATCTTTTGGCTCATTTCTGAAACGCCGATACTCTGCTTAGTTCTCGACTCACTCGACACTTCAAACACGAAAGACATCTGGACGAACTTCAAGAGGAAATCTAACACATTCGACATGGATTCATAGGGTTCTTCTGCATCGGAGTTCTAGCTATTTGTCCTAGCGGTGTTGTAATCGAAGATTGTTGTAAAGTTGTAATTGATTCAGCAATAAAGAGGATTAAAGTGGACGTAGGCTTAACTTGAAGCCGAACCACTATAAAGTTGTTGTCTTTTTTGCAGCTTTCTCTGTGACTTTTCTACTTACTTCTAATTCCCGTATTGAAGGATGGTGCTTTCACTTAATCTCTACTTACACCGGGGTGTTAGCGTTCAATTTTAAGCGTTAACATTTTTGGTGCTTTCATTGAGAACCCAACTCAGGCTACTTTCGTCATTGCTTTGCAAAAGTTTTTTGAAAAAACCTCTCTAAAAACCAGAAGTCTATCAGAGATAATGGCTCCTGGAAGAAAGCGCGGATTTGCTAGACTCAGTGATGTACATGAGAATACTGCCACTTCTCCCGTCAAGTCAAGAAGCACCAAGTGCCGGAATTGCGCAAGCGGAGTTAGATGCTACAGTATCTGGTTTATACCAACAGATGGAAACCCAGAACGCGTTAATGCTTGATAGGTTAAATGCGTTGCTCGGAGCTAACCGTCAACCAGTGAATAATGGAGAAAACCTTGCTGATGATGCTCATAACCATGAAGGAAGGAATATTCCTCAAAGAGCAGCTAGCCCCGCTAAAGAAACACCTCCCCAAGCTGGAGGATCAAGACCGCGGCCAACTCTCCCCGAACGTTTGTCCAGACAAACTTCCGAGAAATGGCTGAAGTATGTCCTGCAGAGCCTTTAAATGATGAGGAATACCTTTCGGGCATGGTGCAACAAATCAAGAAAGAGAGCATTCAGAGAGAAGAAGATGAGAAGGAGTGGGGATTCGCTCCAAGTAAAACTCCGTTCACTGAAAGGATTCTAAAGGCAGAATTCACAAGAAAGTTTGTTCCTCCTACCATCGCGGCTTATAAGGGAACAAGCAACCCTAATCAATTCCCATATAAGTATGATTGGCACATGACTAGTGCTAGAGCATCTGATGAGATCAAATGCCGGTACTTTCCGGTATACTTGGAAGGAGTGGCTCTACTCTGGTTCACAAAGCTTCCGGTCCGATCCATTGACCAGTTCGTCGATTTGACTCGGAAGGTTAAAGAGCAATTCAGGTTGTATTCTTCAAAGGCACATGATATTATGTCATTGTCAAGCCTGGAATAGAATCCTGGGGAATCTATTAGATCTTTCTTGAACCACTTCAACATATCTTTGGCTGACGTAGACAATGAAGAGCCACGAATGGTCCTGACATACTTGATGAGGGCAATGACAAGTCAAGCGAATTTGGCAAGTGGCTGAAGATGAAAGAACCGAATTCGCTTGAGAAATTCTATAAGAAAGCTGATGAATTCATGTTCTTGGAAAGCTTTCAAGCACCGGTTAAAGTGGCATTGACAGAGGTTAAGGATAATACTACTGCTCCTACCAAAAAGGAATCCAGAAGTCAGAAGAGGGAAAATAATAGTGCGAAGAGGTAGAAGGACGTGAAGAAACCTCGCTTCCTAAAACCTTCATATTTCACTCCTTTAACTGACACCCCGGAGAATATCTTTTTTGCTACCAAAGATGCGGTAGAATATCCTAAACTGCTTGTGATGAGAGTTGGGAAAAAAGATGCTCAAAGTGGGAGATTCTGTCGTTTTCATAATCAACCCGGTCATGATACCAACGAATGTTGCCATCTGAAAAGTTTGATTAAAGAACTGTTGAGAGAGAACAAGTTGCAGCGATATGTTAAGAGAAATAGGAATGACCCAACTTTATCTACTAAGGGCCATCAACTTCCTGCTCATCCATCTGGCTCGGGTGAGAGGAATACTGTGCATGAATCAGAAAGGCTCGTTATTAATGTGATTGTAGGAGGTCCTCACCCAACAGGCAGAAGCTGGGGCAAGATGGAAAGATATGCCCGTGCCTTAAAGTATGCAGCAACAGAAGAGAGTGTTTTTGTGCTATAAGATGCTGCACCTTTGAAGCAGCAGAGAACTTTTAATGATGATATTGTGTTCAAAGCAAGGGACTCTATGGGCATTGAAGCTCCAACCATGGATCGCTTGGTCATCTCTGCAGGCATTGGGCTGGCTATTGTGAGAAGAGTGCTTGTAGATTGGGGCGCTTCTTGCAATATTCTCTTCAAAAAGAAATTCAACCAAATGAAAATTCCGATGGCTGATGTTCAAGCTTCATCGCAAAAAATTGTTGGGTTTACTGGGGAACCGAAATAGCCAATTGGAACTATCGACTTGTTCGTGGAGCTTGGAGAGGGGCAGAAAAAGGTGGTTTGAAAAAAGATTTTTGTAATTATTGATGAATTTTCTGCCTACAACGCCTTCCTAGGCCGACCAACTCTTGCGGCTTTTAAGGCAATTCTCATCCCGTGGTGCCTTACTATTAAATTCCCCACGGATAATGGAGTAGGCGTTATTAAAAGGGATCAGAATGCTGGACGAGAATGTTATCTTTTAGAGTTGCGTGAAGCAAGGAAGGGAGAGATGGAAAAAGATGTGGCAGCCCCAGTCCGCATCAAAGAAGCAACCTTGTAGCAATTACAGGGTGGACCCTGCAATGGCGAGCATAGCGGGGCACGAAGAGAAATGGATCCTAGAAAATCCAGTGCAGGGGAGAATAGAGTGGTGCCAGTGGAAGTAACGGTACCAGTACCTGTTGACCCGAAAGATCCGAACAAAGTGATGAATGTGGGTTTGCAACTTAGTGTGACAGTTCAAAATTTCTTGATATCATTCTTGAAAGCAAATATGGATGTATTCGCTTGGACTCATGCTGATATGTGTGGAATATCCCCAGATATTGCAGTACATACTCTGAATATTGATCCGAAGTTTACATCGGTAAAGCAGAAAAGAAGAACCCAGGTCCTGAAAGGTTAGCAGCGTTGAAAGAAGAGGTAGACCGACTCATGGAGAATGGTTTCATCAGGGTGTCTACTTATCCGAATTGGGTTTCAAATCCATTACTGGTTAAGAAAGCTAATGGGAAGTGGAGAGTATGCATCGACTTCTCAGATTTAAACAAAACCTGCCCCAAAGACTGCTTCCCGTTACCCAGGATAGGTCAGTTGGTGGATGGAAAAACGGGCCATGAATTGTTAACTTTTATGGATGCTTACTCCGGATACAACCAGATCATGATGCATGAGCCGGATCAGGAGGACACGAGCTTCGTCATCGATGTTGGTCTCTACTGCTATAGAGTCATGCCCTTCGGACGTAAGAATGCAGGGGCAACTTACCAAAGACTCGTCAATGCTACGTTCAAGCCACAGATTGGAAAAACTATGGAAGTTTATGTTGACGATATGCTGGTGAAATCAAAGAAGGCAGTAGACCATGTGGATCAGTTGGCAGAAATGTTTGCTGTCCTTCGAAAGTACGGAATGAAACTTAATCCTTTGAAATGTTCGTTAGGGGTGGAGTCCGGATAGTTCTTGGGTTTCATTGTGAGTGCTAGGGGCATTGAAGCTAATCATACTCAGATTGCTGCTTTAAAAGAAGTCAAAGCTCCTAGAACGAAGAAGGAATTGCAAAGTCTTAATGGAAAAGTCGCTGCCTTGAGTCGATTCATTTCCAAAGCTACTGATAAATGCATTCCATTCTTTGATGCTCTGAAGAAAGGAAGGAAATTTTTTGGTTGGACTCCTGAATGCCAGAAAGCTTTCGATGAGTTGATTTGTCATATGTAAACTCCTCCGGTACTTTCTAAGCCCAACGATGGTGAAGATCATTTCGTATATTTGGCAATCTCATCTCATGCTCTCAGTGCAGCGTTGGTATGGGAAGACGCAAAAATTCAGCGCCCGGTCTATTATATTAACAAAAGATACACTGGGGCAGAGACGAATTATTCAAAATTGGAAAAGCTCGCCTATTGTCTGCTGATTGCATCAAGAAAATTGAGTCCATATTTCCAAGCTCATCCTATCAAAGTCCCCATTGATCAACCTTTAAAGCAAGTCCTGTTTCGCCCTGAGACTTCGGGTCGTCTTCTGAAGTTGAATATTGAACTCAGCCAATACGACATCACTTATCATCCCCGAAGAGCAATCAATGGAGAAGCTTTAACAGATTTCGTCGCAGAATGTACAAACAAAGGTGACAGTGAGGAAGAGGTGACTGATAATACCCCAATTCGATGGAAATTGTATGTTGATGGTGCAAGAAACGATTACTGTTCCGGAGCTGGGGTTGTGCTTGAAACCCCTGAAGGGCGGTCATTGTGCTATGCATTGAGATTGGAATTCCCTTCGACAAACAATGAAGCAGAATATGAAGCTCTTATTGCCGTCTTGAAGATTGCTAAAGAACTAAATGTCAAAGTGATGCAGATCTTCAGTGATTCACAGCTTATTGTATGTCAAGTCAAGAAAGAGTTTCAAACTAAAGGAGGAAATCTGCCTGCTTACTTGTCAAGAGCCTGGGAACTTCTCGATGATCTTGACAATTATACGATAAGTCATATACCCCGGGAAGAGAACATGAAGCCAGATTCTCTCGCAAAGTACGCAAGCACTGGTGAAGCTCAATTATTGGGATTAGATCCTGTGGAAGTCCTATCAGCTCCAAGCACTGATGAGATGGATATTGATTGGATCATGACCATGTCTCAAGAGCAAGAATCGTGGGTGACTCTGATAATGGAATATCTGCTCAACGGTTCTCTACCAGGAAATTCAAAGGAGCGTCAGAAGCTGTTGAGAAAAGCCTCTAGATATATAATTCAAGATCGCCGATTGTACAAGAGGGGATTTTCAATGCCATTACTCCGATGTGTGACCAAGGAAGAGGCTAAGACAATTCTATCTGAAGTACATGGAGGAGAGTGTGGAGATCATTTAGGTGGTCAAACTCTAGCAAAGAGAATTCTCCGTTATGGGTATTTTTGGCCAGACATTAATCGTGATGCTGCAACCTATGCCCGAAAATGTGACCGATGCCAGAGAATTGCAAAAATCCCAAGAGCACCTTCCACCGAGATAACACAGATGGTCAGTCCACGGCCATTTGCTATTTGGGGAATAGATCTCACGGGGCCTTTGCCAACCACCAAGTCCGGAATCAGATATGCTATTGTTGCTGTTGATTATTTTACTAAATGGGCTGAATCTGAACCATTAGCTACTATTACCTTTAAAAAGATGATAAACTTTGTAACTAAGAATATCATTTACAGGTATGGTGTGCCTCAAAAGATAATCACAAACAATGGAACCCAATTCGAAAGTGAAGAGTTCCAAGATTTTTGCAAGCGATTCAAGATCCAAAAAAGCTTCTCAGCAGTGGCTCATCCGCAGGCAAACGGGCAAGTGGAAGCAGTAAACAAAATTATCAAATCAACCACCAAAAGACAGCTAGAAAATGAGATAGGTGGTTGGGTCGATAAGCTACCACGAGCACTATGGGCATACGGAACTAGCCATAAAACTGCGACTAGGCACACTCCATTTTCATTGGCATATGGATCAGAAGCAATGATTCCGGTGGAAACAGAAGTCCCTTCACACAGAAGAATCCATTTCAATCGAGCTAAAAATGAAAAGCTGCAATTGAAGCATTAGACTTCCTTGATGAAAGAAGGGAAGAGGCTCAGCTCAGAATTATAGCCCATCAGCAAAGAATTGCCAGGCACTTCAATTCCAAAGTTCGCTAACGCAGCTTTGAGATTGGAGATCTAGTCTTGAAAAGGATCATGATAGCAACAGGAGTGTTTGCGCCAAACTGGGAAGGGCCGTATGTCATAGGCAAAAAAATTCTTGATGGCACTTTCAAACTGACGAGTGTCGAAGGAGATCCAATTCCAAGGGCTTGGAACAGCAATCACTTGCGCCCATATTTTACTTAAAAGCTTTATTGAAATACTGTAAAAGAATTATGCATGTACGATTCTTGTATTGAAAGCCATTTTAAAGCCAGTGCAAGTGAATAATAAGAACTATAAAGTGGATGTAGGCCCAGTTCTTGGACGAACCACTATAAATCTTGTGTTCTCTTCTTTTACAAAATGCCTGTTTTATTTCGATATATGAAAAGTACTTTAATTGTATTGCTAAAATGTCGATTTAATATTGCAGGCCATTAAAACAAAGCTCACCCATCACAAGACCAAGCGATCCGCGACATCACTCAACAAATGAATGTTCAACCACAAAAATTCCAGGCTCAAATCCTATATAAGAAGTGCTTCAAGCAAACAGTTAGTGGTTCCGCCGGAGGTGGGCCCTTGCTAACTAATTGTGATCGTTTGTGTAAACGAACATCCGATTAACTAGCCTGTGTCTGCCCCTACGAACTCATTTAACAATGAAGTACACTTCTTTGGATAAAATAAACTACTTGCAAAATAAAGGAATGTGTGCTTGAAAAATGATAACAGGGAATCACTGATATGAGCAAATGGCGAAAAGACATGGGCAAATAGGCTGGAAACAGCCAAAGACCTCCTCGGAGGCACAAGCCCTCTTCGGAGGCACAACTCTTTCGAGTATAAAGACCTCTAATGGGACTTGCCAAAAAAAAAAGTTCTCTTTCTCAACCAAAAAAGTTTGATGGAATGACCGGCGGCACCTTCCCAAGTGGAAGGCATAGGGCACTCGCTAACTAGCTGAGAACGTTTGTGCAATCAAACATCCAAGTAACTTGTGTCCGCCCCGTGAATCCATCCAACCATGAGAAGGAAACTTCCAGGCAAAAGCCCTACTCGGAGGCAAACATTACACCCTGATCAGAAATAAAACTTCACACGAGTTGAAATGTGAAAAGACCTCTTCGAAGGCACGCATTCCACCGAGATCTGAAATAAAACTTCACAAGTGTTGGAATGTGAAAAGCACTCTTCGGAGGCCCATTTCACCAGAGTTGAAATGCTAAAAGACCTCTTTGGAGGCACACATTTCACCGTGATCTGAAATAAAACTTCACACGAGTCGAAATGTGAAAATCCCTCTTCGGAGGCCCGCTTTCCAGTGAATAGGGAAAAAACAAAAGCCTCTCCCTAGAGGCAGAAGCAAAAAGCCCTCTTCGGAGCCCCGCTTCCCCGCGTACGAGGAAAAAACAAAAGCCTTCTCCCGAGTGTCACACACAAAAAAGCCCTCTTCCCAGAGGCACAATCAAACAAAAGCCCTCTTCGGAGGCACAAACAGGTCAATGCCCTTTTTCGAAGGCCCACTTTACCGCGTAGTAAAATTCATTTGCCAAAGATAAAAGTGACTTTCTCCGAAAGTGAAGTGTAGAAACTTCTTCAAAAAAAAAAGAAAGAGAAGACTTCTCCAATACGAGGCACATTCTACTAAATCAGAAAAATATTTCCTTAAAATGGAAAAATTATTCCCTAAAGTACAGATGCAAGCCTCCTTCAAATGGAAAAAGTTGTTCTCTAAAGAAAAAGTACAAATCTTCTCGAAACAGAAGAGTTGTTCTCCAAAATTTTGCCAATGTGAAAGAGATAGCAATAAATCATGGTATGGGGGCAATATAATATAATTACAAAAATAAAAGCAATGCTCAAGCAACATACCATAGGTTTACTGCAACATCACACAGATAAAATAAAGAAACTTGTATGAAAAAGAAGAATAAATGCATTCTCAAAAACAAACAGAAGTTTGTACAAGTAAAAGAATCATTTTATTCTATACTATGAAAATTTTATACATGTGCAGGTTTCAAAACAAAAGAAGGCAGGGACCGGTACCCGCACAATCTCCGGTCAACACAAGTCTTCATACATACAAGTAAAAAAGCAAAAAGCATAGGAGAAGAGAATCACTTTTCTTCCTGCCACCTTTCGAGCCCTCGCCTGGCCGGATGACTAACTTTTTGGGTCGGCTTGTGAGAGTAGGGAAAGAAAGAGGAAGGGGTACAATTGGACTTTCTTCTGCTTTTTCTTCGCCGGCAGAAGTTTCTCTCTTTTTCTTTGAGACTCCACGCTTCCCCTTCTTCCTTGAAGAAGGCTCACTGCTCGGGGAGAAAAGTGCAGACAACTTTATGTTATCAGAAATAGTTTGCTCCGGGGTTCTTTTGCCTTCCTCAGGTTCTTCGGCCTTCTGTTCTTGAAAAGCGACCGGGTCATCCAAGCCTTGAAGAGCTTCTATCTGCTCCTCTTGTGACCCAGGTTGAGAAACGGAAGGGGGAGTAATCTGAAGAGGCGGAGAGGAAACAGTTGGAAGAGGGGAAGGTTGAACAACACTTGGCGCTTTCACTACAGGAGAAGAGAAGTTAAAGTCAGTATCTCTCATAAAAAGAGGAGAAAGTGGCGCGTCAAGATTTAAGTAATGATCAAAAATTTCATCAAGCTCATGTGAAGTAAACAAGCAGTCCACTTGAGCAAGATCAGCATTAAGGTTACCTGGAGAAGTAGGCTTTACTATGTCAACTTCAAAGTCCTGTGCCTCAGTGCTTTCTTGAGTCTCATCTCCAGTGCGGGCGGTTGCACTTTCAATAATAGCTTTAGAAGGAGGTGGAGAATGGGAACTGGAGCCAACAATATCGATGTCGGCCGAAACCGAAGGTTGAACTGGGTCGGTTGAAGTTGCCTTCCCTATATGTTCTCCTTTTTCCATTTCGGCTCTCTTTTTGGCGAGTTTCTCCTTTCCCCTGCCAAGAGTGGCACATGCATCATCATCTAGATAGTGCGCCATTAAATCTACTTCAGCATATCCTGCTCCTCCAAGCATAT
Source organism: Allium cepa (assembly GCA_030765085.1). Taxonomy (NCBI): domain Eukaryota; kingdom Viridiplantae; phylum Streptophyta; class Magnoliopsida; order Asparagales; family Amaryllidaceae; genus Allium; species Allium cepa. Next base: position 285,947,634 of record CM060942.1, read on the forward strand.
CAAGTACAACTTCCCACACTTTAGCCAAAGTGATTTAAGGCTACCGCCCCACAACACTACGAATGTAAAACTCGAATAAAGTAGAGCTGACTTCGGCTTTAGTTGCCATATAAGATTCCTCGGCTGCTGCTTTGCCGGCAATAGCTTCATCATGCTCCTTTTCGGCTTTAGAAAGTCGACCTTTTAGCAGTTTAATTTCCAAGTTCTGGGAGCTGGTTTTCTCTTGCAGCTGAGCAACGTCAGCTCGGTAGCTCTCAACAACTTGCTGTTGCGCTTCAAATTTAGCTTCAGCGTCTCTCTGTGCAGCGTGAGCATCTCTTACCTGTTTTTGAAGCACTTCTTCTCTTTGAGAATAAGAAGTGGAAGAAGTGGCGAGTTCTTCTTTAAGTTTTTCAACTTCCGCTTCAAGCTTCTCATTATAAGCGGCGATACTCTTCATCTTGGCATCATGCTGATCAAGTGTTTTCTGCCACTCGGATTTGTCATTTTCCATAGTCAGCATGGCTTCGAGATTTTCACGGTTTACTCATTGAAGCTTGTCAACATGTTTTTGCCAACCAGACATTCTCTCGATATCGAGTTTGATGGCATCAAGATTTCGCAACATGGCTTGCTTATCGATTGGGACCAAGTCAAGGTCGAAACGCACTCCCTTTAAGCACCAGTGCGAAACCGGCTTTGAAGATTAGCCGGACCCTGTCCAACTTGATATGGGGGCATACTGATAATTGTTTGAATATCGGCTCTTTGAAGGGTAGGAGAGCTGGAAGGAATTTTCAAAGAGACGGGAGCAGAGGGTTTTTTAGAAATTTCAGATGTCGGTTTCTCACCAAGTTTGGCCCGTTTGCTCGGATCTTCAACGACATGGCTTTTCCCTTTATCATCACGAGATTTTCGTTTATGGGATTCATCCTCTCTCTGGGAAGAATCATGTCATTCGTCCCGTCTCCTGTAGCATTCTTCGTAAGCACGCCTCTCACGAGCTTTCCTCGCAGCTCTTTCTTCGTCAGTTTCCCAGGAAGCAAGAAGATACCTCTTGGGGTCATAAGAGCCGCGTCTCCCATAATGCTGGAAATCATCAGAGTAGGAGCCACTTCGTCCCATTGGAGAATCTGAAAATAAAAAGAGAAATAAATTCATAAATCTTTATAGCAAGGAATTAGAATGCATGTAAGTGCTGAAAAATCCTAAGTTTGTGTAACGTGCAAACTATGCGCGTCAAACTGCGAACCACTCCTCGGTTGGGGGGAGATGATGGATTTTACAGCAAGTGTCGACTCTTGGGCTGACGGAGTTTGTTTTAAGACAGATGTCGCTTCAACTACTGGAGAAATAACTTTAGTAGCAGCGGTATCATCTTTAAAAAGCTCCTGTGAAGTGATCATCAAGTCGCTCAACCCCTCAAAAATGTCGTCACCATTGTGCCCGACGGGACCCTTGCCCTCAGCTCCTTCATCAACTATCTTCCCGGACTGGTGAGGAGGTTCCTCTTCCTCAATGACCCGGGCAAGTGCAAGTTTGCCGGACGACCCCGCAACGTCAATAGAAGTAGAGCATTTCACCAGTGAAGCCTCAACAGTATGTTCTTTCAGTGTAAGTTCTCCAACGGAAATAGGGGCATCCGATGTCTCTACTGGAGAATCAGGAACTTCATGAGGCTGAGTAGCGGGAAGGGTGCAGAAGTCCGAATCGGTGAAGAAATTCATCTTTCAGCAAAAATTTAATGCTTCTTTCCTCAATCGCCACGGCACTTAATCTTTCAAAAGTTGGCTTATGGCTAGAGTCTCTAGAAGGAGGAGGAAGCGCTGTAAAAGTAAAGAATGAAGTTAGCACTTGCAACTCGGATCTTGAAAAGCTTAAATGGAAAAAGTGGGAGTGAGCAATCTTACTTCCTACTCTCCAGATAGCGTAAAATCCTGGAGGGCGACGAACGAAGTAGAATTGATTTAAGAACCCGTGGGCGCTTTCCGGAAGATCGACGTTTAATCTACGGTTCCTGGCGCTTCTCACGAGGGTAATAGAGGGATGATCTTTGTTCTTTGCGAATGTGCACAAGTGACATATTTCTTCAAAACTCAGAAGACGATCAAGTGTCCTCCTGAACAGCACACAAAGTCCCATTAGGATGGCATTGCCATTGGGATGCAGTTGGAAAGGAGAGATAGTTAATCGGAGAAGGAGTCGTTTAAGAAAGTCATTAAAAGGAGGAATGGCACCACATAGGAACATCTGACGATTGATAGCGATAAAACCAAGAGGTGGCCCGTCAGCAGTATCATTTGGCCTAGGAAGTATAGCATCTGCTTTGGCAATACCAAACTGAATCTGTAACTGATTGAATACCCGCTGACTCAGGGAAGTTGGAGTTCTTTCCGGAGGATTATCCAATGGGTTGGCTATCGGGAAGACCCCTTCAGCTTGCTCTATTATCTCCTGTTGAGAAGACATTCTACACAAGAAACTGGATATTCAAATATGAAGGTGCACGTTTCCTAAATGTGTGAAGTGTTGTGAAAAACTAACAAAACGACAAGCAAATATAACTGAAATTAAACTATCAGGCATTTGTCAATTATAAAGTTTCAGGCTTGTTGTTTTAAGTCCAAATACAAGTGCATTGTTGATGCAAACAAATCATTTTTAATTGATTAACATTGCTTTGCTTTAATACTTCACTTGAGTTTGTTGATTCACAGCATTTCATATAATTTCTTTAAGTTGATTATCTTTTATCGACTAATTTGTCATTCGATGTGGGCGATAAGTGGCGGTATATTCGTCCCATTTTTTTGCAAATGTTTTATTTAACAGGTTATTAGTGTTAAAAGTTAATAAAATATGTAAAGAAGTACAACAAGTTCAAGCATGTTATCTCGGCAATTCAAGTTGGGAATTCAATTCAGCAACGTCATGTTCATTCAAGTTGAAAGGAGTTCAAGGCAAAGCAAAAAGGCTAAGTCCTAGGTCGCTCAAATGCATACGCGACCTACGACCTATACATATGCGACCAACGACCTACGCCGCAAGAAGTTAAGTCAACTATTCTCCCTAGGTCGCTCTGCTCAAGTTATGAAGTTATCAGTTATCTTCCTACACGTTAAAGCTATGATGCGAGTTAAGTTAGTCGCTGATTCTTTAAGTCGCCTAGTTTTAAGCCGTGTGTTATTCTGGTAATTAAGGTCGCTGGTCCTTTAGGTCGTTCAACTTTAGGTCGCATGCAATCCTGACAAGTTAAGTCGATGTACCTTATGTCGTTGGGAATTTTATGGCTAAGTCGTTCACAGAGCTAAGACGTGCGATTCATGTCCACACTACTGAAGCCCTAAGTCGTTCAAGGCTCCTAGGTCGAGCACGACCTAACTCTCCTTAACTCGCGGACTCCTTTTCTATCAACAAATCGCCTGACCCACTAACCGGTTAACCCAATAGCCCGTTATCTTCTCTATAGTAAATTCCGCCGTCTCCCCACACCACCAGATCATCCAAAACCAACTTAAAATGCCTCAGATTCATCATAAACCAGATACATTGCTGTGCTCACATGAATTACAGTGACGACATGTCCAATAATGGTCAAAAACCTATCATAATGTGATTCGTAGCAAAATATGGCATGTGAAATCGGGTTAGGGTCGAAAAATGAGGAGTTGACAATTCAACGGTGATCATGGTTGGAGGATGATCGGAATTCACTTACGTAGTGTGATTGTAGAGATGTTCGGCAACTGATTGATTTCTTCTTTAAAATCATGAAAATCCTTTGAGAGCAGGTCAGAGCGTTAGAGCAGGTAAAGAAAGGAAGAGGTGGTCTCAGCGGCTTATATACAGGAGCAGAGGAACACGAATCAGCACGAGCGACCAAACTCCCTCATAGGTCGCTCACGACTAAACGATCTAAGGTAGCACGGGTTAAGAGATATCGAAGCACACGACCTAACTCCTAGGCGTATACTTCGAGGGGCAAGTGTTAACCCTCTTTTATTCAGCGACCCAGCGACCTAATGGTTCAGCGACCCGACGACCTAATGACCGAACGACCTAACGGCCTAACCACCAAAGGCTCACGACTTAACAATCTATAACAAGCTAGCAACCTAACGAGATAAATAAGCCTGCGACCTAACTCCAGAAAGTCTCCTGTGACCTAACCATCAACATAGGGCAACGGCATCACAATAGAGCGACCTAATGATCTATGGACTAAAGCGACCTAGCGACCTAGCGACCTAAACGATCCAACAACCTAGCGAGTTATCACAGAATGAAGCCGCATGCTTGTAGGCCGCTCCCAACTTTAGGTCGCCAACCATCCCCCCCTAAGTCGCTCCCAATTTCTATTTTCAACCCTTTTGAAAATAGTTTCAAACCACACTCTCCTCATGGAATGAATTCCTAAATATTTATTTCCACTGAAGTCACCGAGTACAATACTTTGGATTTTTAAAATAATTTAAAACACTTTATTATACAATATCCTTTAAACATTTAAATTAAAAAATTACATTAATACTTATCCAAAATATATACTTTAAAATTATTTAAAATAAAACTACTTTTACAATATAAAACTGAATTTCTAACTATCAAAACATAATACCAAGCCATCTTTAAATAATTACTGCTATAATAGATTAAAAGAAAATACTTACTTTAGAATCTAAACATTTAGAAATAATAAGTTTTATAAAACATGCTTTTCAAAACAACATTAAAACTTTTAACATATTTAAAATTTGCTTTGAAAACATACTTGGCTATCTGGGGAAATACGCTTCACTTTCACATCTTTTAAAAATAAATCACTATTTATTTTTAAACAAATTTTCCCATTCCTTTAATAAATTCCCATCATGAATTTATTCTTCCAAATATCCAGTGATATATTACTTCACTTTTATAAACCCAGTTTATAAATTTAATAGTCACATTCTCCTTCAAATTTCCAATTTCAAACACTTAAATCAATTTTCAAATTGATTTCCAATTTACTCCATTTTGAAATAAATTCCTTTACTTCCTCAATTTATTTCAAAATCCATTAACTTCATATTTTGTTTCTTAAATATGATTTTAAAGTCCTTTTTATCTGAAAATACCAATTTCACACCCTTTTTCCAAATTCCTTCTTTATCTATTTCAATAAATTTAAAACTTGAATTTTGAAAATAAATTCTTTATTCCTTTAAATAATATCACTTATGTTTAAAATTCATTATTTCTCTGTTTATTCAAAATCCCTTTTTCATACTCGAAATTTATTTATTAGGATTTAAAATCTACCTTTATCTTTTCTCTCCATTCATTCTTCAATTTATCCCATATTTCCAGTAACCATTTACTAACAAATTTTCTCTTTTAATTTTCTTTTTAAAAATCCATCTATATATTTTGACAACTTAGTGTATCCAAACAGATTCAAACAAACCAGCATCCAACATTTCCAGTTACCTATATAATTCATCACAGAATATCAAATAAACATAACACAGAATATTAAACAATCTAATAATTTGTTAGGAATCCAGTTGGATTCCTCCAACCTGTTTCCCTGCATACACAGACGTTAGCACAATACCAATTCCACTTCGAGGTGGAATATCGCGGTATATGGGTTTATATAATATCATCTGCTATTATGCGGCGCATAGGGTCTCATCCGCTATATAATGAGGGAAATAAATCACTCCAATATATAGTATATATAATATAGCACATCAAATCAAATTAATCATTCAACCAATTATTTAAATTTAATCATTTAAATTTAAATTAAACCCAGACGAGTGAGATTGACTCATCTTTGCCCCTTAAATTTGCAAACCCACTTCATTCTCGATTTGATTCCACGATTATTGACCTTGTTAAAACATTTTACATTTTATTAACACTTAAAGTAATCGAACAATTAGTTACCAATTATTAATTTAATTCCGACTAATTTTCCTTCAATAAATTATATTTTCTGTGTATATATTCACATATGCATATATTTATTTATATATATATAAATTTAAACCAAAGGAAAATACCTTACTGTAACTTACGAATTTACTGTTTGCTTCACTGCTTTCTGTGTGTGTGTGTGTGTGTGTGTGTGTGTGTGTGTGTGTGTGTCTAAAATAAGACAAAGTAAAAATCTGCTTATACCCTAAACTAAGAAGGAAAAGATAATACACCCACTAACTTCGACTCGAGCCATCGTATCACTTGCCTCTAACCTCTTGTCATCCATGCGCACGCAACCACCCAACTCAACCTCCAGCACCCACCGAGGCCCCAAGCTACCGCCTCCACCTTGAAATCGAGCAAGCCAAGCCCCAAACCTCTCATTGCCTCATTCATTGAGCCCCGAATCATCCAAGATTCACCGTGAATTCCTGCCTAACATCGATCAACTCTCAGCTGCCCTATCTGCGTCGCCACTTTAGCGGCAACCCACGCATGATTCGATCATGTGCTATACTCTCTATCGACACACTCGCGACCGATTTCCAAAGGAGGAAGCATCAATTTGAATAGCTTTGGATTTTTTTCTGAATCGAGCCAGGATTTGTTTTTTTCGATTTCGAATAAGAGAATGGCTCGGTTTGATTTTAAACAAAGGCGCTGCCACTATTATGTTTTTTTATGGATTGGGAAAGAAGATTGAAGGCTTGGCTTTGATTTACTTCTTCTTGTATGAACTGCTTGCATTGGACGATTGCACAGAACATTGCATGTTTAGACCAACTTGCAACAGTGACGGAAAAGAAAGCAAAAAGTTTAGATGTGAAAGAATACCGCTGAAAGTTTGACTAGTATACACAAATATATGAATACATTAATTAAATTCAAATTATGTCGAAAAATGCAACTCAAAATCTTGACCTCGTCTCAAAGTGTACCGCTAGGCGGTTATAATGTTAAACCCCTATTCCGAACACAATGGAAAAGGTTTCAGGTCCTAATTCGATCGTATGGATAAGATAGCTTTTTGGACTCAGTTGTTAAATTGAATTTTCAATATAGATTTCAACGCCTTTACATATCGTACGCTCACAACAACGCCAAAAACTACGAAAATTGAAATCCGATAGCAATACAATATTATGGATCCAATAGAACTGGTTTCGTCGAAATCCGAGACTGTGACTCGGAAGGCTATTTTTGAACATCAATTTAACCGATGTATTTTTAAAATTGAACAAACTACTGTTAAATCCAATTTTACCCCATCTATTAGTTTCAGTATTATCAATATAAATTTTATAAGCATTTGAAATATTTTTGACAAGTTTATAACTCCAGATTTAACATTTTACCCAACTTCAAATTATTTAATTTAATAATTAAATTTCCCAATAAATGGTGATATTTGGATTCAAGTTAAAGTTAACTTTTAAACATTTAGAATCAATTAAATATTCCAATTTCAGACATCCAAAAATTTCGGGTCGTCACATTCCTCCCTCCTTAAAAGAATTTTGTCCTCGAAATTACTAGTTAAGAAGAATGGTCCAATACACATTTACTTTTTCCCAAAACCAAACAATTCTCAAGACAAACTTTTTATTAAAGAGACACTAACCCTTTTTCTAGCTTTCCAAACTTATGCATAAGTCCCAATAATATTATTTACTTAACAATTCAAATTTTGAATTTAAAACCAAATTTTGAATTACCAAAATATTCTCAAAATTTTTTGCCAGCGTCTCCTTTGCGCGGCTAGCTCGGTACAACTACAAAATGCCTCTACGGGACCCCAAATTCAAAAAGAAAACAATACGCCAAGTGACTAGACCAGAAAATCATCAAATTTCATACGAAAATTTAAATACATACCTTTACCGAACAAATTTCAATTTATCTTCTGAAATCAAATATCCCAATTTTCCTTTTATAATACCTATATATCTTGCTTAGCAATAATATCCAATCGCAACATTCAAAATCATTTATACACTTCTTTACAAAATTTTCAATATTCATTCCATTTAAGCCCGTACGATGTACCTATATCATTCGTACGCAATACCAAATCCTATCGCTTACTCGATCACACAATTTCATTTCCGATCTAGCATCGTCCACCCGACTTCCTACTGGGACTTAGATCTAGTTTCTTGATCGGAAACCATCATTCTCCTTGCATAGACATAACTGTGATAGAGAATTTCTAGAACAATCAAAAATCCGTGTCCAGTGTACGCCGTCGAAAATCGAGTGAAAAATCCTAATTCGGATTGATATAGCTATATCGATATTCTGCGCTCGATTCTGGATTAAATTACTATGCAAATAAAATAATATACGTACATCCTATGTATTTATCTCAGTTGATTATCAACTATATCAGTTCTCTTTTAATTCACATTCATTTTTATTTCTATTCACTTATCAACGCTGATCGTTTGCTTCAAAATCCCATATTCGCTTTTCTAATCCTTTAGTTCCAACTAAACAATTAGTTCCAATTTCCATTTCCAAAATTCCTTATTCAATTCCAATTTGAAATCGTTTTGTCGCTAACAAAAAATTTTCCAAAAATTTTCAAAAAATTCTAACTCCCAAAATTTTCGAAAAATTTAGACAGAGTCTCATTTGTACGAAGGAGCTTTTGCAATTTGATAAGAGATATAAATATATATAAAACGACCCACACGGTCGAAAAAACAAAAAAAGTTCATTTTTCCTATTTTTATTGCGTACGCGTACCTTCATTTAGCATTTTTAAGCAAGCGGCTTATCATTTTAGCAATTCATGCAACCCAATCCAGTCACACGGCTTACTCAATTTAAATGTGTAAGTGCCACATATATGAAATTCATTATCATTTCATTCTTTAAAACAACTACAACTCATGGATACTAAAAGCAATGCACAATAAACACTTTTCATAAGCAATTTCAATGTCCGAACATAAATTGTAATTGGTTAAAACCAATCACACATCGTTTTACTTAATCCAAATGGTAGACAACCCACATGCTTACATCCAATTTATTTTTAAGCAAAACAAACTCATATTCACTTCAATTGATCTCAAAATCAATTTATTTAACCTCTATCAACTCATAGAATTTGATTACCTTCGTTTACGTCAAACGACAATTCATTCTATGCAATTTGATGATATCCATGTGAATAAATAATTACTTAAGTTTGATAACCAATTTAAATTGATTTCGACTCAATTTATATTTAATTCCATCCCATTCCTAGTTTATTCACCAACCATACATTTGCATTTCTTTTCATCTCTGCATTGGTTTCATTTTAAACCATTTCATTGAGCTTGACAACATTCGATGCCTATATTAATAACCATTTTCCAAATTAATTTAATCCAAACTTTTATTTAATGAACTTTGACCCTTTTAAACTTAAGCCAATTTACTTTAATTTGGTCCACCTTCAAAACTTAAACTCACTTCATTTGCAAATCAATTTTCCTTTTCAATTTAACTTAGTTCTATTTCAATCAAATCTCATTTCAGTCTACAAATTATTTCATTAGTTATTATAAATTTTAATTTCCAAATTCAATTCATTCACGACTCATTTAATTAACTACAAGGCCATTTTCAATTTATTTTTGCCTTCTTGAACTTTATTTGCAATTCAAACCATTTCTGTTTCAATCCAACTTTCTTTTATTCGACAATATTTCAATTGTATTCAATTTACTAACAATTCAAGTCAATTTAATATATAACTCAAGTTTTCATTTCCAAACTCCATTAATAACTTCCAATTCAACTTCTATTTAACCAATTTAAATCTTATTAACATACTCATTTAACAAATTTATCCTAGATTAGCTCACTCCCACTTCCGATTCAATATTTGATTTTTGCCTTAAAAAATCACTTTAGCTAATTTTCTCGAGTTTAATCTATTTTATAATTCATGTTTGGATTTTTATTTTATTCCGAAATACCAAACAAATTTATTTGGTCCTTATTTGACTATTCAATTTCTCATAGGTCACGTGCTTATATCTCATACTTTCATTCATTTATAATTAAGCACATCCCCATTTCATTTTAACCAAATATCCTTACTTAGCCAAGCATATTTTTATTTATTCCAATACAATTCAATTCCAATTTATATCCAAATATTTTAATCCATTTACTTCAATAATTTTTTTCCTTTTAAGCCATAATCAATTAAATTTTCTATCAATTCAATTTCTTCACCATTAACCAAGTTAAATTTATTTTAACTCTCACCTTTAATTTTAATTCCAAAAATCCAATCCCTATATTCCTCATCAAAATCATTCACCATTTATAAGTTTATAACTTATCTCCCGATGATCTCTAAATCATTTAAATAAGGATTTCAGGATTTTTAAATACCCGGCTTTTGGTTTTTAAATCATTTTGAAATCACCATTATCTCAAAATCACACTTCTCAAATTTTTAAACCGATCCAAGTTTTTATCCCCAAAAATTTTCCTTTCAAATTTTAAAAACAAAACTAGTTCTTCTAAACCAATCAATTTTGGCAGCAATCTGTCACTTAGAAACTTGAAAATGAATACTGATGATGCGGCCGTCATCATTAGAATTATTTTCTAGCAACTGAAGTGAGTTCAGTGCTATATCTCTTCCAAAAAATTATTCGAAACAATTTCCTTTCAGAAATACCTCCAAAATAATAATGCGATTATTTAGCTTCAAAACACTTCGAAAACCACTTCCAAAATCACCAGGATTTCAAATTTACCGATTTTATTTAAATCAAATTTTAACTATTATTCATTTGTATAAATTTTGCTCATAAAAATTTCCATTTGATTATACAAGTCATCCCAATTTTTATAATCTTATTTGTTTAAAATATTGTCATCCAAACATCCTAGTTATATAACAATTTAAGAAAATATTTGTTTTATATCAAAATATATTTTTAGGTGAAATTATTTCATTTACCCGCCTTTAAAACAATACCGTGTCAAATTGTCCTATTCAAGTGTTTAGAAACCCCTTCGATACATTTGTCCAGACTGTGTCGATGAAGGTTCATATGCCACTCAATAAATCAATCAACACAATATAAAACCATTTTTATACCCACTAACAAATACGCGCTCATATCTACTAATACACTCAAACACATTCTAGAGTACTACTGACTCTATCTCAAATGAGTTATCCCCACCAGATCCAAGGTTCTCACTTAACCTTTAGCTCTGATACCAAGTGAAACGACCCGCCGTTCCGTACCCCTTGAGTCGACACTATTCTCCATCAATCAACTCAAGGTAAACGGAAATACGAACCATTTGGGTTGAAGAAGAAGAGGTAGAAGTAAAAATAGAAAACAACATCAGAATCTAACCATCGCAGCAGAATAAAATATAATAGATAATAAATGATCTTTACACACGAACAAATCTGTTTATACATTACATCATCAGAGTATACATAACACACAACTGGATAGTAATCATAACCTGTCATCACAATCTAAATACACGCGGAATATTTAACACAAATACGGAAGTACATATTGCCATCCAGCTCGTCTCCTGAGCTCCACAGTATCCCTTCCTGTATTCTATAATACTCTGTCTGACCCGAGCATTATAGTTAAATAACACCCAAGTCTGTCTCGAATACCAGTGTGAGAAAACCACACTCAAATTGATTATTAAAGTTTCAAAATCCTTTGAAATCAAAAGCATCTCGTAAGACCATGCCACAAATAAACATGTCGGGTTTTTACCTATTGATAGCCAAAACACTTTTTATCAAATCCGTCTGATATTATAGTAGTGTCTATAGAAAGTAAAATAGAATGTAGCTGAAATGCTTGCATCTTACGTTTCAACAATAGTTGGGCACAATCAAAACTGTACAGGCGCATAGGGAGAACGGATTTCCAACTAATGACTAAGCATTTGGGTACCACCTGTCACAGTACGTGGCCTAGATCACCGTACCGAGGATTACTCCCAATCCCCTGCAACACAAGACCGGGACTACCCTTTACTGGATAATCCCGAGTAAGTTCACCCCATGGTTGGGATCAGCAACCGCACCACTAAGCCGAAATAAAAAGGGACATCTAGATAGGGACGACCTCACCCTAATGGGTGCTACCCACTTAGCCTTGCTGCATAACACCTGATATTTAGTCATTCCCGGTTGATGAGGCTTGAAGCTAAGTGTTACCTTTTCGAACGTTTCACTTAGAATGCTCATCGTCCTCCTGATGATGTTCTAAAAGCATACGTCCATACAAGTCCGTTTTGGGTTCGAACGGAACCGAAGGCACTATTCTTACTACATCCATTTTGAAATCATCTCAGGATTAGTAGCGACTAGCCCTTGCATTTCGCTGCTCCATCTTTGAATCCGAACCCGTCTTCCTCACGAAAACATACAAACCGGATCGAAGTGGTTTTCGAGAAATTAATCCCCATCCCGGTCTCTTCGAAACGATCGGCGCATTGGCCAATATTGATAGTCGGCTATTTAACTATCAATCATCATTCACAAACAACCATCCAACATAAATAATTTCACCAAATAATTTATTAATCCTCAAAATATCTTCGCAAGATATATTTCTATTTTCAACCCTTTTGAAGTTCCAAACCACACTCTCCTCATGTAATGAATTCCCAAATATTTATTTCCACTAAAGCACCAAGTACAATACTTTAGATTTTTAAAATAATTTAAAACACTTTATTATACAATATCCTTTAAACATTTAAATTGAAAAATTACTTTAATACTTATTCAAAATATATATTTTAAAAATATTTAAAATAAAACTACTTTGTACAATATAAAACTGAATTTCTAACTTTCAGAACATAATACCAAGTCACCTTTAAAAAATTGCTTCTATAATAGATTAAATAAAATACTTACTTTAGAATTTAAACATTTAGAAATAATAAGTTTTCTAAAACATGCTTTTCAAAACAAAATTAAAACTTTTAACTTTTATTTAAAATTTGCTTTGAAAACGTGCTTGGCTATCTAGGGAAATACGCTTCTCTTTACCATCTTTTAAAAATAAATCACTATTTATTTTTAAACAAATTTTCCCATTCCTTTAATAAATTCCCATCGTGAATTTATTTTTTGAAATAACTACTAAATATTACTTCACTTTTATAAATCCTGTTTATAAATTTCATAGTCACATTCTCCTTTAAATTTCCGATTTCAAACACTTAAATCAATTTCCAAATTGATTTCCAAGTTACTCCATTTTGAAATAAATTCCTTTACTTACTCAATTTATTTCAAAATCCATTAACTTTAGATTTTATTTCTTAATTATGATTTAAAGTCCTCTTTATCTGAAAATACCAATTTCACACCCTTTTTCCAAATTCCTTCTTTATCTGTTTCAATAAATTTAAAACTTGAATTTTTAAAATAAATTCTTTATTCCTTTAAATAATATCACTTAAGTTTAAAATTCATTATTTCGCTGTTTATTCGAAATCCCTTTTTCATAATCGGAATTTATTTACTAGGATTTAAAATCCACTTTTATCTTTTCTCACCATTCATTCTTCAATTTATCCTAAATTTCCAGTAACTATTTACTTACAAATTTTCTCTTTTAATTTTCTTTTCAAAAATCCAATCTATATATTTTGACAACTTTGTGGATCCAAACGTATTCAAAAAACAAGCATCCATCATTTCTAATTACCCATATAATTCATCACAGAATATCAAATAAACATAACATAGTATATTAAACAATCTAATAATTTTTGAGGAATCCAGTTGGATCCCTCCAACCTGTTTCCCTGCATCCACAGACGTTAGCACAATACCAATTCCACTTCGAGGTGGAATATCACGGTATATGGGTTTATATAATATCATCCGCCATTATGAGGTGCATAGGGTCTCATCCGCTATATAATGCGGGAAATAAATCACTCCAGTATATACTATATATAATATAGCACATCAAATCAATTCAATCATTCAACCAATTATTAAAATTTAATCATTTAAATTTAAATTAAACGCAGATGAGTGAGATTGACTCATCTTTGCCCCTTAAATTTGCAAATCCACTTCATTCTCGATTTGGTTCCATGATTATTGACCCTGTAAAAACATTTTACATTTTATTAACACTTAAAGTAATCGAACAGTTATTTACCTGTTATTAATTTAATTCCAACTATTTTTCCTTCAAAAATTTATATTTTTGTATATATATATATATGTATGTATGTATATATATATATTTAAACCAAAGGAAAATACCTTACTTTAACTAATTACTTTACTGATTTCTGTATATATATATATATATATAAATATATATATTTATAAAATAAGACAAAGTAAAAATCTGCTTATACTCTGAACTAAAAAGGAAAAGATAATATACCTACTAACTTCGACTCGAGCCATCATATGACTTGCCTCTACCATCATGTCATCCACGCGCACACGAACCACCCAACTCAACCTCCAGCACCCACCGAGGTCCCAAGCTACCGCCTCCACCTAGAAATCGAGCAAACCAAGCCCCAAACCTCTCACTCACTTATTAATCGAGCCTCGATTCTTCAAAGATTCACCATGAATTCCCACCTAACATTGATCAACTCTCAGCTGCCCAAGCGGCGCCGCCGCTTTAGCGGCAGCCCACGCTTGATTCGATCGTGTGCTGCACTCTTCATCGACACACTCGCGACCGATTTCCAAAGGAGGAAGCACCGATTTGGACGGCTTTGGATTTTTTTTTGAATCGAGACTGGATTTTTTTTTTTTTAATTTCAAATAAGAGAAGGGTTTTGTTTGATTTTAAACAATGGAGCCGCCATTATTATGATTTTTTAAGGATCGAGAAAGAAGAGTGAAGGCTCAGCTTTGATTTACTTCTCCTTGTTTGAACTGCTTGCGTTGGACGATTGCAGAGAAGGTTGCATGTTTAGACCAACTTGCTACAATGACAGAAAAGAAAGAAAAAAGTTTAGATGTGAAAGAATACTGCTGAAAGTTTGCCTAGCATACACAAATATATGTATGTATGAATTCAAATTCAAATTATCTCGAAAATTGCAACTCAAAATCTTGACCTCTTATCAAAGTGTGTCGCTAGGCGTTTATAATGTTAAACCCCTATTTCGAACACAATGGAAAAGGTTTCGAGTCCTAATTCAATCGTATGGAGAAGATAGCCTTTTGGACTCAGTTATTAAATTGAATTTTCGATATATATCTCAATGCGTTTACATATCGCATGCACACACAACAGCCCCAAATACTACGAAAATTATAATCCGATAACAATACAATATTACGGATACAATGGAATTGGATTTGTCGAAATCCGAGACTGTGCCTCGGAAGGCTATTTTTGAACATTAATTTAAACGATGTATTTTTAAAATTGAACAAACTACTGTTAAATCCAATTTTACCTATCTATTACTTTTAATATTATCAATATAAATTTTATAAGCCTTTGAAATATTTTTGACAAGCTTATAACTCCTGATTTAACATTTTACCCAACTTCAAATTATTTAATTTAAAAATTAAATTACCCAATAAATGTTGATATTTGGATTCAAGTTAAAAATTAACTTTTAAACATTTAGAATCAATTAATATTCCAATCTCAAACATCAAAGATTCTGGGTCGTCACAATTTCTTTACAAATCTATTTATAACTTCCAATCTATTTTTAATATTGATATCAACTCCCTTTTTTTATTCCCAAAAAATCCATCGTTTAAAAATCCTTTGTATAAATTATTTTACATAAATCAATTTATTTCAAATAATCCAAACTTCGATATAAATACTGTTATATTCAAAATCTCCTTTTTAAATTCCTTCAGATTCCAAAAATAATATTATGTTATTTAAAACATCAAAATTCAGGCCAGTGCTACTTTAGCATCCAATTATTCAATCACAACAGTAATCTATAGCAAATTATTCTAACACATCATGTATCACTATATATGAGATTTAAAATAAACATTTTTTAGGAATCCAGTTAGATCCCTCCAACCTGTTTTCCCTGCATCTATTTTAATACAACATAAAAATATCAATCCCACTTTGAGGAGGAAATCGAGGTATATGTGTCATTCGCTATACTGTGCGACGGAAATATCACACCAACTACTAATATATACTACTATATATATAACATTTATGTGATAACAATAATTATCCATTCATCCAATCAATAAATAAATGATGTTGAACAATTTTAATTTAGGCCAATAAATCCAAGTTGAGTGAGATTTATTCACCTTGATTTTTATTTTGCCGCTCATTCCAATTTTAAATTAAACCGACTTACGCTCAATTTAATCTAGAAAATCCAGCTAACGTTGACCATTCTCACATCGCTTTGATTTTTTTGGCCTCGTATAAATTTAATTTTAAAAAGTGAAATTTCAACTAAATTAATTGATTAATACCAAATTTAAAAAACAATTGTTTTACATTAAATTACCTTCCAAGACCCCAAATTTTGAAATGGATAGACTTCCTCTAGACTATTGCTAACCCACAAGCGCACTCTCATTCCTCACCATATCCTCCACGGCCAATGAACCACTATACTGATGTCACCATCATCATCCTCATTGATAACCATGCCTCGCCGATCCATCAGTTACCAGCCCGAGCTTCCATAATCAGTCGTGACTTATCACAATGTTTCCCCCTTCTTCTTGTCACCGCTTATCGACCGAGCTTGCTGAAATTATAGGAGGTGGTGTGCATGCTAGAGCGAACTCCAATGCAACCACCACATCACCAATCTCCTTCCGACGACCCAAAACTTAAGCCCTCCATCCATCGACCTCGATCATCTTCCAAGCCCTAACAGTGATGCCAACACCCTATCCTTAACACCGCTCTACTCCAAAACAAACGGCGACTCCACTCAAACCACTACATTGCTAGACTTACTCCACCATCTTCTGCCCTCACGTGCTCCAAGAACGCGAACTCTATTATCGCAACCACCCATCCTCCTTCTGTTCTTCGATTGCGAGGAGTTCTTACACCTCCACTATTTTTTATTCGAACGAAGTTCAGTTTCCTTTTTATACACTCAATTTCATGATAATGATCAGAGGAGGGTGAATACGATCTTGAAGGAGGAATGGGAAATACGCGATTTAAAAAAAGAAGGCTCGTAATTTTTTTCTTTTATGCGAATGAATTCATTTCATTCGTTCCTTTCACTTATTTTTTGTTCGTTCATTCTGTTTTTAAAAAAGGAAGAAGGGGAAGCGATAGAAAAGAAAGGAGGCATGTTTGACAAGGAAGGCGATACAAAGGCTGAATGAAAGAAGGGACAGCCTAGTTCAATCAATAAAAATAAATTGTTTAAATTTTCAAAATATCTCGATCTATGCCACTTAAAATATTGAACCCCTATCGAGGCATGCCGCTAGGTGTCTATAATGTTATACCCCTATTTCGAATGCAATGGAAACGGTTTGATTCCTAATTCGATCCTATGGAGTAGATAGCTTTACGGATCCAATTATTATATTAAATTTTGCATATTAATTTCAAGGCGTCTACATCCCGTACGACGAAACGATAATTCCAAACACTCTGAAATTTGGAATCCAATAATCACATAATATTACGGTTCCAGTGGAACAGTTTCGTCGAATTCCAAGACTGTGCCCCGGATCGCTATTTTAAATTGTTGATTAAATCGACGTTTTTCTATTTTTACGAAATCGCTTAAAATTTTTAGTTTTGAATTCTCATTAACTGAATTATAATTGAAATAGAATTTATGTTGACATTAGAAATTGTTGCGATTCCATATTCAACTCCAGTTCAATTATTTAATTGATTTCTAATTATAAACTCAACAATTAAATTTATAAATTAAATCACTATACTTGGAGCTTAAATTTTTATTACACTATTTTTGAACGATAAACTTCATATTGAAATCCCATTCACATCTCGAAACTCAACATTTAAAATGAATTAATTGTTCAAAATTAACGATCAAAAATTCGGGTCGTTACCTCTAGGAGGCGCCGAGTTCATCGAGGATTCAGCCATATGGGGGAGGCGAGGTAGGCGCGCGTAATGGTAGTCCATGATCTTGTTATCAGCGAGTGTGGTGGTTGCATTAATTGATGAACGAAGCGACTATGTAGGTTTTCAAATGGGGGGTAGGGAGGGGGGTGAGCGGGAGCACGATCTGAAAGAAAGAAAGGGAAGGCTAGATTTTCCCAATTCTAGATCAACAGCCCAGATTCGTTAAGGGTAATATAAAAAAATAATTTGTAAATTATATCATTTAAATTCATGAAATCTTATAAAATGCATTCTTTCATGTACGATGTCTGATTGAGATGAAACAAGCGGCGATGGAATCATGGCGACGAGCACTACATTCTAGAACTTACTTGGAGATGATTGTAACTGGATAAAATTTAAGGTTAAATCGAACGTCATTTGACTTGATTTAAAATAAGAATGTTGTCAAATTGAAAACTTAAGGTGATTTAAACCCATTCATTTTCTTAATCAGTAATGTTTTATAGTAAATAAAATTTATTACGACGTTTGGGTTGTTTAAAATTGGTGGCTATGAAATTAATTTAGGATGAAGATATAGCATCTTGAAATGCCATTAGATTGGTTGAACCGGATCTTGGGTCACGATATAGCATCTCGAATTTGTGTTAAATTTTTTATGTTTATTTTAAACCTTATTTCCAGTATTGAATCATGTATGTATGGAATTGCTACACGGATTATTTCAAAATTACGTTGTTATATTATAACATAAACTGATTTGAAATATATAGGTATGGTATATTTTGCCAAACAAACACCGTTGAATAATAAATGGAGGAGTCTTATTATGAATGACCTTGGTTAGCAGAATAAATTCTCATTCTGATATTAGATTAGTTTGGACACTTATTTTAAGTGCCGGTGGATTTACGCTAGATAATTTATGTATTAACAATTAATTTTAATTATGGATTCGATTTACATATATGCATGTTGTTATGCAAATGCATGTAATTTAACTAAGAAAGTTAAATTAAATTTAATGGTAGCTTCTTAAGTACCACTATGGCCGTTAAGCCTCTTTCTGATTATGGGATGTTATGGGTTTGGGTTGACTTCAAATTTTGTAATTGGAGTAAAATGTTTTGTTTGTCGTATATATATGGATTGTTTATTGAATTATTATTATACAAATATTCATAAATCCAATTTTAGTAAGGTTAATTATGTTTTAAATTTAATTGTTTATTTGATTTTGATTAAAGGAATGAATTATTATATTTTTAGTGATTTAGAACTAGATAATTAGTTCATTAATAATAGTTATTATAAACATAATTAATTTTAATTAAAAGTTGATTTAAAGTTAATTACTTATATTAGATTTAAAATGTTAAAGGTTAAATTGTTAAATTATTAATTAATTTTTTTTTAAAAGTTTATTTTTATATTACTAAAAACGTTTAAGATATTTTTGTGATGTTAAAATCTTATTTATTATAATTATATACTAGATTGTTTATAAAAGGTAACCTTTTTAGAAAAGAATTTTGTTAAAGAAGTTTATAAATTTCGAAGTGGTTTGAAATTTGTAAAGGGAAATTTTATAAATAGTTTGAGATTTATAAAAGAATATTTTCCTATATTAAACTTGGAAATCTGTATAGAAGCCTTATAAATTGTTTTGAGATATTTATATAAAACAAAGAGATTTCGGGAAGTAATTGTAGCGATTCGTAGTTTTGTACCATTTGAGTTGATAACAATTCACTCTTATTCAACCCAAATTGTATGAATAAGCGAATAACAAGGATAAAGAGGAAGAAAGAGATAGAAGAAAACAGAACAACAACATAGAATCTCATTAATGCAGTAGAACAAAATATAATATATAATAACATAATTTTATACAAAAGAATCTGTAACTGTTTTATACTTAGAATCATCAAAGTATAGTAATCACTACATCAATCTGGATAGTTATAATAACTTGTACTCAAACAACGGAAATATTAATTAAGCACGAAAATACGTCTGTGTCTTCCAGCAAGTCTACTGAGCTCTATAGCATTCTATCCTAAATCCGTACTATTCGGTCTGACCCAAGCATTATAATAAAATAACACCCGAGTCAGTCTGGAAAACTAGCACGAGAAAACACACTCAATTTGAAGTTTTAGATTTATCAAAATTCTTTGAAAAACAAAGGTATCTGGTACGTATCACACATAAAGATAGGTTTTTACCTTACGATAACCAAAATATTTTAACAAAATAGTATGATATTAAAATAGTGTTTAAACAAAGTAAATAAAAAATAGATGAAGTGCTTGCATCTCAGTTTCAACAAAATTGGGAGCAATCAAAATCGTATAGTGCTTATTGGAGACTGGATTACATACAATGACTAAGCATAGGGTACCACCAATCACGGTACACCTCTCGAAAAATGTACCGAGTACCCTGCCCGGATCCCTTTCAATACGACACGGTCCCAATCCCTAACCTAGATAGAACCAGATATGTTATCCCTCCGGGTGTTCCCACCCTTAAAATCGAGCGCTCGGTTTTCCATGCACGAACATATTCTTTGATTTTAATGTATCCGAGGGCATCCAAAAAGGTGATAACATACCCTAATTGGATGTGACCCACTTAGATTACTGCATCTCTCCTAAATTTCAGTCATTCCGATTAATGAGGCTTAAGGCTACGATTATCTCTCGAGAATAATTTCACTAAGAGTGCACATCGTCCTCCAATGACGATGTCCTGATAGCATTCGTCCATACAAGTTGTATTGGGTTTTGACAAACCAATTCACCTTTTCACTATCATCACGATATCCATACGTAACGTTCAAACCGGATTAAAGTGGTTTTCGAATATTTAAATCCAAACAAGGTCTCTTCGAAACAATTAACGAAATTGGCAAATATTGATAGTCGGTTATTTAACTATCAATAAAACATCCATAAACGGTCACCAGGCCTTGTTATAAGTTTTTTCCAAAATATTTATTTTCAAATACCTTTATAACATATACAGTCAAATCCCCTCCAAAATTTCCAACATATGAAACGATTTCAAATCTTAAATTTCAACGTAATGTTTCAAACAATTCCAATATTTAGAATATTTTCCTCCTAACTCCATTCTTATGTTCAGCACTTACGAAGTATTCCATTTATTTCTTATTCCCTATATTATCATAATTCATTTGCAATTTATTTTTAAAATCCTTAACTCGCTGATAATGAAGCTTGAAATTCCTTAAATAGATTTCCTTTAATATTTTCCAAGTTTAACACTTGTCTAAAATTCCAAGTATCCATTTCTAACTTCTTCTACAAATTCTAAATCATTTCTCGAACTACACTTTTATTTATCTATTTTGGAAATTTCTTTGCTTCTTCCAAAATTCCATTTTTGAAAATTTCTCCTATAAATCCCATCTACTACATAAACCCTGTTTCCAGATTCTGGAGAAGATTTATAATCAAATTTTAATCATTGCAAAACTCTCTACGTATATAAAAATAAATAAGTATTTAAAATAATAATAATTTTAAAAACAAGTTCAAGTAATTATTAAAAATATCTAGCACATTATCTAAACATCAATAATCCATTTTTAAAATAAACAAATCAATCTTTAAGGCTGATTAGAATTTATCAAAATAAATATTAAATATTTGAGGAATTCACTTTTCGACGTATTACAATTATTAACTAGTTTTAAATTAAATAGTTAAATAAATAAATTTCCTTTTTAAACCAAAACTTAACTTCTTAAATAAATATATTTTCAATGTCCCAATAACCAGTTCAATTTATAAATCCTCATGATTTATCACACATCGACCCCATTCCATTTTCTAACGATCGTCACTTTTCAAAAATAGAATTCACTATTTTTCCCAAAAATCTATTTTTCATATCTCAATATAAATTCACCCTGTGAAATTATATTCCAACTTATCAACGATATCATTTCCTTATTTATAAAACATCGTTTATAAATTTACAAACTCCTCTGGTTTTACTTTTTTATAAAAATTAGTCCTATTTATAAAATTCCATTTTATAAATCCATTTGCTTATAAATTCCATTTATTTTGCAAATCTATTTTTAATATCGATTTCCACTTCTTTTCAACAAATCAAGAATACCATTAAAATCTCACTATTAAAAATCCTTTATATAGCTTATTTTTTTATATTTTAAATCTCTAATTAAAATACTTTACGCATAGTGAAGTACAACTCCAGATCAATTTATTACTTTATCCAAATTAATTTCTTTTAAGAATAATCCAATTTCGATATAAATACTTTTATATCCAAAATCTCCTTTTATATCTTTTCAAATTCCAAAAATAATATTTAAGGTGTTTGAAATGCCAAAAGTTAAGTCAGTGCTGCTATAACATCCAATTATTCAATCACAACAATAATCTATAACATATTATTCTAACACATCATATATCCATTATATATGAAATTTAAAATCAATATTTTTGAAATTTAAAATCAATACTATTGCCATTTTTCAAACAGTCTCGGATTTTGACGAAACCTGTTTGATCGGATCCGTAATGTGATATTATTGTATGGTTTCAAATTTTGTGTCAGTCTGATTTACCTTTGTCCGGGGTGAGCCAAAACGCTTAGAAATTTAATTAACCGATTTAATTTAAAATTGATCGTTTATTGTCGTAACTCGCACATACGTTTGAATTAGCTTCCGAAACCTATTCCATTGTGTCTGGAACGCGGGATAAACCCTAGAAATGCCGGTCACCACCCGAGATTTGGAGTTCGGAAATTTGGAGTGAATAGTGCTTTTCGTTGAAATTCTATAAAAGGACCCACATTATCTTCAATTTGCAAACAGACTAAGGATTCTACAGCAGCCGCCTCCTAAGAAATTCAAAGGATGATATTGTTTGAATCTTCCCTCTCTAATTTCTCTAAATCCGTGAATCAATTCAAGAAACCTCCAACACAAAGATTGAAGAGCTTCGCGAGCTCTTCGAATCCATACGGGGATGATGAAATATGGAGCGACGTCGTGGCCAAGATCTCGGCCCGTTCGTGCGTCGTTTGTGCACGAAAATCGATGCTTAGGGCTGACCGAGCATGATGCCCTTCTGGGCGTGAGTGGAGCATGCGTAGACGAGCGGTTTGGAGATGGCCGATCGAATCTAGTGGACGATGGAGGGAGCGGCTTCGAGATGTTGTACGTGAGTTTTGGGTTGTTTCTTGCGTGAGTTAATTGGAGAGGAAGATAAAGCAAGGAACGGCTTTGATTTCATGTAGGAAAATCTAACGGCCGTGATTAGCAGAAGGTTTAATAATTCTTAACGCTTAAAATTGAACGCTAACACCCCGGTGGATGTAGAGGTTAAGTGAAAGCACCACCCGTGAACACGGGAATTAGAAACAAGTAAAAAGGTCCAGGAAAAGCAGTAAAAGACAACAATTTTATAGTGGTTCGGCTTTGGATTAAGCCTAAGTCCACTTTAATCCTCTTTATTACTGAATCAATTACAACTTTACAACAATTCTCAATTACAATACTGACGAGACAAACAACTAGAACTTCGATGTAAAAGAATTCTTTGAATCCATGTTGATTTTGTTAGATTTCATCTTGAAGTTAGTTGAGATGACTTTCGTGTTTGAAGTGTCGAGTGAGTCGAGAATTCAACAGAGTATCGGTGTTCCAGGAATGAGCCAAAAGACCCCTTGAATGTTGAAGCTAGAGCCGTATTTATAGGGGAGCTCGGCTTTAAGTCGTAGGTCATGAGCGACCTTAGGTAGGTCGTAGGTCGTCCGCGACCTAATGGGTGTTGTCTACGGTTTACATAAGTAATACCTGATCACCCTGGAGAAACTACAGGTCATAGGCCGTGGCCGACCTAGGTAGGAAGCGACATAAGAAGCTCTTTTGGTTTGTTTAGGTCGTAAGCGACTTAGGTATAAGTCGTAGGTCGTGGGCGACTTAGTAGACGGTTTATGGGCTAACAGGAGCACCTTTAATTAACCGAACAAGTTATAGATCGTGGGCGATGTAGGGAAGTAGCGACTTAAGGAAGACAAGTTACCTCGGCTTTGTATAGCTCGCTAGGTCGCTAGGTCGTTAAGTCATTATGCCTTAGCTCGCTGCAGAACTTTATCTCTGTTAGGTCGCTCCCCTTACTAACTCGCTAGGTCGCGTAAACCTTTAGGTCGCTAGGTCACCTCAGTCCATAGGTCTTTTAACTTGCTGAGCCCCCTTATGTGTTAGGTCGCTTACCCCCTTAAGTAGTTAGGTCGTGCCTTCGCTTAAGCCATTAACTTGTTGGGTCATAGGTCGTTGGACCATCTAATCCTTTAGGTTCTGTTCCTCGTTAGGTCGCTATGCTTGCTGCATCACTAGGTCGTTAGGACCGTCTTATCTTTAGGTCGCTTATGAAGTTAGGTCGCTAGGTCGCTCAAAAAGAGGATTTAACACTTGCCCCTCGAAGTACAGGCCTATGTCATAGGTCGTGTGCTTCGATCTAATTCCGTTAGGTCATGAGCGACCTAGGACTTCTGCAAACTCGTGAACCCCTTCGTCTCCTTCTCTCTGTTCCATATAAATTGCTAACTCGTTTCTTCCCCCTCGCTCAGTTGCTTACTTCCGCCGCCATTACCGTCTTTGAGTTCAAGAATTTTTGAAGCCAATCAACTTGCTGATTTGATCATCATCTCCTCAATCTCACTACGTAAGTGAATTTGGCAATTATTCAACCACGACCACCACTGAATTGTAAATCCCCCAGTTTTTGGCCCTATCCCGACCTTGCATGCTGCATTTTGCCGTGGATCGTGTTACGGTTAACTTCTGATCGTTTTTGGACACATTGTCGCTGTGATTTACAAGGGTATAACAGTGCATTGGGTTTGTGATGGATCAGAGGCGATTTTCGTTGGCTTTAGGGTGATTTGGTGGCGTGGAGATATGGTAGATTTTTGTTGGGGGAGAAGTTTAATGGGATAATGGGTTAGGTGCTAAGAATTAGGCGAATTGATACATTGAGGAGGAACAAGCGACCTAGGGCCTTAGTAGTTTGAACAGGAACCACGAGACTAGGCTCGGCAAATGGCTCAAAGAATCGGCGCGACTTAACTTTTAGGTCGCGTAGGCGACTTAGCACTAACAAAATATCCACTGTCTTGACTTGGACAACATAACTTGGAAGAGTTCGACTTATGTAGCTCGCAACCTTGTTGTGTCTTAACTTGCCAGAATAGCATTTGAACTCCAAACAGGACGACCTATAAGACCAACGACCTAACTCTGTGTGGCATAGGTTGTAGGTCGCGGCCGAACTATGGCTTTAACTTTAGATTGCGTGAGCGACCTTGTTTTAGGTCGTGTGAGCGGCTTAATGCCTAGGTCGTATGGATGACTTATGACGGACAATTTTATGAGCTGCTTGCGACGTAGACCAATCTCAATCCAATCTGTTAGGCCGTGAGCGACCTAGAACTTAGGAATTTTTTTTATTATACTTGAATTGTGATTTACGTACTTGAAAAAAACTTGAAAGCTTCAAAATTTTGATAGAATTTGACTGTACTTCTAACTTGAATTCTTCATTTGAACAGCCAAGATAACTTGTATGACCTTCCTATACTTCTTAACAAATTATATTCACTCGTAAGCTAACAACCTACTGAACACAACATTTGTAGAAAACTAGGGTGAATATATTGCCATTGACAGCCCACATCGAATGACAAATTAGTCGATAAAAAATAATCAACTTAAAGAAATTATATGAAATGCTGTGTATCAACAAACTCAAGTGAAGTACTAAACAATGCTGAATTAATCAACCAAAGCTAATCTGTTTGCTTCAACACTGTACTTGAACTTAAAGCAACAAGTCCTGAAGCTTTTTAATTGACAACTATTAATCAGTTTAATTTCAGTTATATTTTCTCATTATTTTATTAGTTCTGCACAAAACTTTACACATTTAGGAAACGTGCAACTTCATATTTGAATATCCATTTCCTTGTGTAGAATGTCTTCTCAAGAAGAGATAATCGAGCAATCCGAAGGAGTCTTCCCGATAGCTGACCCATTGGTCGATCCTCCGGAGAGAACTCTAACTACCATGAGTCAGCGGACATTCAATCAACTACATATTCAATGTGGGATTGCCGAAGCGGATGCTAGAGTTCCTAGCCCAAATGATACTACCGATAGGCCACCACTTGGTTTTGTCGCCGTCAACCGTCAGATGTGCCTTTGTGGTGCAATTCCTCCTTTCAATGAATTTCTTCATCAACTCCATTTTCGGCTAACCATCTCTCCCTTTCAACTACATCCCAATGGCTATGCCATCCTGATGGGGTTGTGTGTTTTATTCAGGAGGACACTTAACCGTCTTTCGAGCTTTGAAGAAATTTTCTACTTATGCTCATTTGCAAAGAATAAAGACCACCCCTCCTTTATACTCGTGAGAAGTGCCATAAATCGTAAACTTATTACTGATCTTTCCGAAAGTGCTCATGGCTTTCTGAATCAATTCTTCTTCGTCCGCTGTCCTCTAGGGTTTTATGCCATTTGGAGAAAAGGAAGTAAGATTGCTCATCCCCGTTTTTTCCTTTTCAGCTTTTCAAGATCAGAATTGTTAAGTGCTAACTTCATTCTTTTCTTTTACAGCACTTCCTCCTCCTTCTAGAAATCACAGTCACAAAACGACTTTTGATAGATTAAGTGTCGTGCCGGTTGAAGAAAGAAGTATTAAGTTTTTGCTGAAAGATGAATTTCTGCACCAGTATGGGCTTTTGCACCCTTCTCGTTCTACTTAACCTCATGAAGTCCCCGACTCTCCAGTAAAAACATCGGATGCCCCAGTCCCCGTCGGAGAACTTGCACCAAAAGAACATGCTGTTGAGGCTTCCCTGGTAAAGTGTTCTACTTCGATTGATGTTGCGGGGCCATCTGTCAAACATGCACTTCCCCCGGTCATCAAAGAAGAGGAACTTCCTCAACAATCCGGGAGATCTGGTGGCGAAGGAGCTGAGAGAACAAGTCCCGCTAGGCACGGCAGTAATGATACTTTTGAGGGGTTGAGCGACCTGATGATTACTTCGTAGGAGCTTTTTAAAGATGATCCTATCACTGCTAAGGTTACTTCTTCAGCAGTCGAAGCGACATCCGTTGTACAACAGACTCCATCAGCTCAAGAATTGACACTAGCTGTTAAATCGTGTCACCTCTCAACCCAGGAGTGGTTCGTGATTCGACGCACGTAGTTTACACGTTACATACACTTAGGGCTTTTCAGCACTTATATGCATTCAATTCTCTTGCTTTCAAGATTTCTGAGTTTATCTTTTCTTCATTTTCAGATTCTCCAATGGGAAGAAGTGGCTCTTACTACGACGATTTCCAGCGTTATGGGAAGCGCGGTGCTTATGACCCCAGGAGGTATCTTCCTGCCTTTTGGGAAACATGCGAAGAAAGAGATGCAAGGAAAGCTCGTGAAAGGCGCGCCTATGAAGAATGCCACGAAAGACGAGATGAGTGACACGATTCTTCCCAAAGGGAAGATGATTCTCATAAACGAAAATCCTGTAATGATAAAGGGAAAAGCCACTTC
This sequence comes from Allium cepa, assembly GCA_030765085.1. Classification (NCBI taxonomy): domain Eukaryota; kingdom Viridiplantae; phylum Streptophyta; class Magnoliopsida; order Asparagales; family Amaryllidaceae; genus Allium; species Allium cepa. Next base: position 285,975,295 of record CM060942.1, read on the forward strand.
CCTGAAGATGCTAGTAAAAGGGCCAAACATGGCGGAAAAGCCAGCGTTCGAACTTCCTGAAAAGCCCGCTGCTCCTGTACCTTCTCAATCTCCTGCCCTTGCTCGCACTGATATTCAAACAATCATTGGCAGGCCCTCATATCAGGTTGGACAAGGCCCGGCTACTCTTCAAAGTCGATTTTCGCATTGTTGCCTGAAGGGAGTGCGCTTTGACCTTGATTTGGTCCTGATTGACAAGCAAGCTATGATGCGCAATCTTGATGCTGTGAAACTTGATATCGAGAGAATGTCTAGCTGGAAGAAGCTTATCGAGGAGCTTCAGAGAGTAAATCGCGCGAATCTTGAGGCCATGCTAACAATGGAAAACGACAAATCTGAATGGCAGAAAACTCTTAAACATCATGACGCGGAAATGAGGAGCATAGCCACCTATAATAAGAAGCTTGAAGCAGAAGTGGAAAAACTTAAGGAAGAGCTCGCCACTTCTTCCACTTCCTACTCTCAGAGAGAGGAAATGCTTCAAAAGCAAGTAAGAGACGCTCATGTGGTGCAGAGAGATGCTGAAGCCAAATTTGAGGCGCAGCAGCAAACTGTAGAAAACTACCGGGCCAACGTTGCTCAACTTCAGAGAAAGCCAACGCCCAGAACTTGGAGATTGAACTGCTGAAAGCTCAACTTTTCGAAGTTGAGGGAGCACGACGAAGCTATTGCCGCCAAATCTGCAGCCGAAGAGTCTCATATGGTAACTAAAGCTGAAGTCATCTCCACTCTATTCGAGTTTTACATCCATAGCGTTCTGGGCCGTGGTAGCCTTAAGTTTTTGGGGCCGGCATATGAAATCACTTTGGCCAAAGTGTGGGAGGCCATACTTGATATGTTTGGAGGAGCGGGATACGCTGAAGTAGATTTAATGGCGCATTATCTAGATGATGATGCATGTGCCGCTCTTGCAAGGGGAAAGGAGCAGCTTACCAAAGAGAGAGCTGAAACGACAAAAGGAGAACATTTCAGAAAGAGAGTTTCAACCGACCCAGTTCTTCCTTCAGTTTTAGCCGATATCGATATTACTGGCTCCAGTTCCCATTCTCCTCCTCCTGCTAAAGCCGTTATTGGAAGTACCACCGCCCACACTGGATATGAGGCTCAAGGAAGCGCCGAAGCGTAGAACTTCGAAATTGACATAGTGAAGTCTACTTCTCCAGGTAACCTCAATGTTGATCTCGCTCAAGTTGACTGCTTGTTAGCTTCGACTGAGTTCGATGAGCTTCTTGCTTATTTCTTAAGTGTCGATGAGCCATTATCCCCTCTTTTTATGAAGAATACTGACTTTAATTTTTCTTCTCCTGTAGAGAAAGTGCCAAGCATCGTTCGGACATCCCTCCTCCAATTATTCCTCCTTTGTCTCTTCAGGTCACTCCTCCTTCTGTTTCTCAACCAGGGTCGCAAGAGGAGCAAATAGAAGCTCTTCGAGACTTGGACGATCCCATTGCTTCACAAGAACATAGAGGAGAAGAACCTGAAGAGGGCGAAAAGACTCCGGAACCAACTGGTTCTGATTATATGCCATTAGCCACACTTTTCTCTCCGGGCAGTGATCCTTCCTTAAGGAAGAAAGGGAAGCGTGTAGTTTCAAAGAAAAGGAGGGAAGCTTCTGCTGGCGAAGCGAAAACAGAAGAAAGTCCGATTGCGCCCCTTCCTCTTTCTTCCCCTACCCCCACAAGCCAGCCCAAAAAGTTAATTATCCGGCCAGGCGAAGGTTCAAAAGGTGGTAGGAAGAATAAGTGATTGGTTTAGGACTTATGCTTTTCACCTTGCTTTTTGCTTTTAAGCTTGTATATACAAAGATTTATGTCGACCGGTGATTGTGCGGGTACTGGTCCCCGCCTTCTTTTGTTATGAAACCTGCACATGTATATAAATTTTTTTATAGTATGGAATAAAATGAATCTTTTACCTGTACAAACTCCTGTCTGTATTAGAGAATGCATTTATTCTCTTTTTTCTATATATACAAGTTTCTTTATTTTCTCTGTGTGATGTTGCAGTAAACCTATGGTATGTTGCTTGAACATTGTTTTTTATTTTTGTGACTATATTATATTGCCCCATACCATGGTTTATTGCAATCTCTTTCACATTGGCAGAATTTTGAAGAACAGCTCTTCTGTTTCGAGAAGACTTGTGTTCTTTCTTTAGAGAACAACTTTTCCATTTGAAGGAGGTTTTCATCTGTACTTTATAAGATAATATTTCCGTTTTAAGGAAATATTTTTCTGATTTAGTAGAATGCGCCTCATATTGGAGAAGCTTTCTCTCTTTTCTTTTTGTTGCAAAGTTTTTACACTTCACTTTCGGGGAAAATCACTTTTATTTTGGCAAGTGAATTTTCCTTCGTGGTAAAGTTGGCCTTCGAAAAAGGGCTTCAACCTGCTTGTGCCTCCGAAGAGGGCTTTTGCTTGATTGTGCCTCTGGGAAGAGGGCTTTTTGTTTGATTATGCCTCTGTGAAGAGGGCTATTTGGTTGTGCCTCCAGGGAGAGGGCTTTTTTATTTGTGCCTCCGGGGAGAGGGCTTTTTTGTTTCTGCATCCGGGGAGAGGCTTTTATCTTTTCCCTGTCCGGTGGGAAAAGAGCCTCCGAAGAGGGCTTTTCACATTTCGACTCGTGTGAAGTTTTATTTCAGGTCACGGTGAAATATGTGCCTCTGAGTAGGGCTTTTGCCTGGAAGTTTGGATTTTCCTTCTCTCGGTTGGATGGATTCACGGGGCGAACACAAATTAATGAGTTTCCTGTGCCACCGATCAGTCCACAACTTTCTATCGAGAAAGAGCTCTCTTTTTCTGGCGAGGCCCATTAGAGGTCTTTATCCTCCGAAGAGTTGTGCCTCCGAAGAGGGATTTTCACATTCCAGCACTTGTGATGTTTTATTACAGATCTTGGTGGAATGCGTGCCTCTGAGTAGGGCTTTTGCCTGGAAGTTTGGAGTTTCCTTCTCTCGGTTGGATGGATTCACGGGGCGAGCACAAATTAATGAGTGTCCTGCACCACCGATCAGTCCACAACTTTCTATCGAGAAAGAACTCTCTTTTTTTGGCGAGGCCCATTAGAGGTCTTTATCCTCCGAAGAGTTGTGCCTCTGAAGAGGGCTTGTGCCTCCGAGGAGGTCTTTTGCTGTTTGCTGCCTGCTCGCCCATGTCTTTTCGTCATTTTCTCATGTCAGCGGTTCCCTGTTACCATTTCCAAGTGCATATTTCTTTCTTTTGCAAGTAGCTTATTGTATCCAAAGGAGTGTAATTCATTGTTAAATGAGTTCGCAAGAGTAGACACGGGCTAATTAATCGCATGTTTGTTTGCACAAACGTTTACAATTAGTTAGGAAGGGTCTACCTCTGGCGGAACTACTAACTGTTTGCTTGATGCACTCCTTATATTGGATTTGAATATGGAATTTTTGTGGCTAGATATTCATTTGTTGAGTGATGTCAGGGATCGCTTGATCTTATGATGGGTAAGCTTTGTTTTAATAGCCTGCAATATTAAATCGACATTTTAGCAATACAATTGAAGTACTTTATATATCGAAATAAAAAAAATAGCTTATAATAGTAAAGAACACAAGATTTATAGTGGTTTGGCCAAGAACTGGGCCTACATCCATTTTATAGTTCTTATTATTCACTTGCACTAGCTTTACAATGGCTTTCAATACAAGAATCATACATTCGTCATTCTTTTACAATATTTCATTAAAGCCTTTAAGTAAAATATTGGCGCAAATGATTGTTGTTCCAAGCTCTTGGAATTGGATCTCCTTCGACAGTTGTTAGTTTGAAAGTGCCATCAAGAAGTTTTTTGCGTATGACATACGGCCCTTCCCAGTTTGGCGCAAACACTCCTGTTGCTGTCATGATCCTCTTCAAGACTAGATCTCCAATCTCAAAGTTGCGTTTGAGAACTTTGGAATTGAAGTACCTGGCAATTCTTTGCTGATGGGCTGCAATTCTGAGCTGAGCCTCTTCCCTTTTTTCGTCAAGGAAGTCAAGTGCTTCAAGTTACTCTTCGTTTTTTGCTTGGTTGAAATGAATTTTTCTATGTGAAGGGACTTCTATTTCTACTGGAATCATTGCCTCTGATCCATATGCCAATGAAAATGGAGTGTGCCCCGTCGCAGTTTTATGTGTAGTTCTATATGCCCATAGTGCTAGTGGAAGCTTATCGACCCAACCACCTTTCGATTATTCCAGCTGTTCTTTGATGGTCGATTTGATAATTTTTTTTACTGCTTCCACTTGCCCGTTTGACTACGGATGAGCCACCGCTGAGAAGCTTTTCTGGATCTTGAATCTCTTGCAAAAATCGTGGAACTCTTCACTTTCGAATTGGGTTCCATTGTCTGTGATTATCTTTTGAGGCACACCATACCTGCAAATGATATTCTTAGTTACAAAGTTTATCATTCTTAGAGGTAATAATAGCTAATGGTTCAGATTCAGCCCATTTAGTAAAATAATCAACAACAACAATAGCATATCTGATTCCGGATTTGGCAGTTGGCAAAGGCCCGATGAGATATATTCCCCAAATAGCAAATGGTCACGGACTGACCATCGGTGTTATCTCAGTGGAAGGTGCTCTTGGGATTTTTGCAAATCTCTGGCATCGGTCACATTTTCGGGCGTACCTTGCAGCATCACGATTAATGTCTGGCCAAAAATACCCATAACGGAGAATTTTCTTCGCTAAAGTTTGACCACCGTAATGGTCTCCACACTCTCCTCCGTGTACTTCAGCTAGAATTGTTTTAGCTTCTTCCTTGGTCACACATCGGAGTAATGGCATTGAAAATCCCCACCTGTTGAATCGTCCATCTTGAATTATGTATCTGGAGGCTTTTCTTAGCAACTTCTGTTGTTCTTTTGAATTTTCTAGCAGAGAACCGCTGAGCAAACATTCCATTATCGGAGTCATCCACGATTCTTGTGCTTGAGATATAATCATGATCCAGTCAATATCCATTTCATCAATGCTTGGGGATGACAGGACTTCACAGGAACTAAACCCAATTATTGAGCTTCACCAGTGCTTGCGTACTTTGCGAGAGAATCTGCCTTCATGTTTTCTTCCTGGGGTATATGATTTATCGTATAATGGTCAAGGTTATCAAGAAATTCCCAGGCTCTTGACAAGTAAGCGGGCAGATTTCCTCCTTTAGTTTGAAACTCTTTCTTGACTTGACATACAATAAGCTGTGAATCACTGAAGATCTGCAACACTTTGAGATTCAATTCTTTAACAATTCTTAAACCGCCAATAAGAGCTTCATATTCTGCTTCATTGTTTGTCAAAGGGAATTCCAATCTCAAAGCATAGCACAATGACCGCCCTTCAGGGGTTTCAAGCACAACCACTGCTCCGTAGCAGTAATCGTTTCTTGCGCCATTAACATACAATTTCCATCGAATTGGGAGATTATCAGTCACTACTTCCTCACTATCACCTTTGTCTGTACATTATGCGATGAAATCTGCCAAAGCTTGTCCATTGATTGCTCTCCGGGGATGATAAGTGATGTCGTATTGGCTGAGTTCAATATTCCACTTCAAAAGGCGACCCGAAGTCTTAGGGCGAAAGAGGACTTGCTTCAGAGGCTGATCAGTGAGGACTTTGATTGGATGAGCTTGAAAATACGGCCTCAATTTTCCTGATGCAATCAGTAGAAAATCGACGAGCTTTTCCAACTTCGAATAATTCATCTCTGCCCCAGTGAATCTTTTGCTGATATAATAGACCGGGCGTTGAATTTTTGCGTCTTCCCGTACCAAGGCTGCTCTGAGAGCATGAGACGAGATTGCCAAATATACAAAAAGATCTTCACCATTGTCCGGCTTAGAAAGTATTGGAGGCGTTTCCATATGTCGGATCAACTCATCGAAAGCTTTCTGGCATTCAAGAGTCCAATCAAAATTCTTCCTTCCTTTCTTCAGTGCATCAAAGAACGGAATGCATTTATCAGTAGCTTTGGAAATGAATCGACTCAAAGCAGCAACTTTCCCATCAAGGCTCTGTAGTTCCTTCTTTGTCCTAGGGGCTTTGACTTCTCTTAAGGCAGCAATTTGAGCAGGATTAGCTTCAATGCCCCTAACACTCACAATGAAACCCAAGAACTTTCCGGACTCCACCCCAAATGAATATTTCAAAGGATTAAGCCTCATTCCGTACTTCCGGAGGATTGCAAACATCTCCGCCAAGTGATCGATATGGTCTACCGCTTTCTTTGATTTCACTAACATATCGCCAACATAAACTTCCATAGTTTTGCCAATCTGCGGTTTAAACATAGCATTGACGAGTCTTTGGTAAGTTGCCCCTGCATTCTTAAGTCCGAAGGGCATGACTTTATAGCAGTAAAGACCAATATCAGTGATGAAGCTTGTGTCCTCCTGATCTGGCTCATGCATCATAATCTGGTTGTATCCGGAGTAAGCATCCATGAAAGTAACAATTCGTGTCCCACCGTTCCATCCACCAACTGATCTATTCTGGGTAACGGGAAGCAGTCTTTGGGGAGAAGTCAATGCAAACTCTCCATTTCCCATTAGCTTTCTTAACCAATACTGGATTTGAAACCCAATTCGGATAAGTAGACTCCATGATGAAACCATTCTCCATAAGCCGGTCTACCTCTTCCTTCAATGTTGCTGACCTTTTAGGACCCTGGGTTCTTCTTTTCTGTTTTACCGGTGTAAACTTCGGATCAATATTCAAAGTATGTACTGCAATTTCTGAGGATATTCCACACATATCAGCATGAGTCCAAGCGAATATGTCCAGATTTGCTTTCAAGAATGTTACCAAGGAATTTTGAACTGTCACACTAAGTTGTGGACCCACATTCACCACTTTGTTCAGATCTTTCGGGTCAACAGGTACCGATGTTCGTCGATGGAAATTCTATCGATTTAGAAAACTATCGAACGAATTTAGATTAAAAATATACCGCAAGCGCACGGTGTACGAATGTAGCACGTGGCGAATACGGGTCGATCCACAAGGAATTGATGTTTTCAAAATTCTATTCAATCAAATTATACCGAAGTTGAGAGTGAATAGTTAGAAATGTAAGAAACTAACAAAAACTAGCAAAAGAAAATGATAAAAATATGAGAGTTTAAAGAACAACTTAGAGATAAATCCACTCTCTAAATCATATAAATCAACAAAATGAAGTTATGATCTCTCTTTTCTTTTCATTAGTGTAATTAGTTGATGTGTTTATCATAAGTATGATATATTTGTTCTATTAATTGGCCCAATATAAATCATCAAACTATAACACAACCACTAATACACATTTAACTCTCATGAAATATGACGACAAAGTTGAAATAAAAATCTATTATAAACATAGCCTATTAACTATTGTTTAGAAATATAGGCTATCAAATTTCAATTTCAACATTCACTTCTTTGCCATAATCATATTTAGATGAAGAGGCAATTTGTGTTATGTTTGTTTAAGCATAGCCTATTTGTTATGAACAACATAGACTATCAAATTCAAAGCTAAACAACATCATTAAACCACTTCAAGTGTTTCCATTAAAGCACAAAAAGGGAGTATAAACATCAAAATGTTGCATCTACATACTAGAGGGCTTCATTACCCCTAAATTATAGGGATTAAGGTCTCATATTTGTTATCAAATCAACAAATATAGAAAGCAACATGAAAGCAAAAAAGAAAGGAAAATGAAAGCTAATGGAAAAGACAACTAATCTAATTGCATTAAGGTAAATCTACACTATTACATAAGAAGAGAAGAAGCCTGTAAATAAAAGAGAATTAACATTGCATAAAAGAAAAGAAAATTACATGAAATAAAATGGCTAAGTAGCCATGGAAAGAAAGAGAGCTTTGATTTATTTTCTAAACTAAAACTAACTAACTAAGAGAAGAGATGGCTACATGAAACATAAGGGGTATTTATACAAGTTAGAAACCCTAATGCATATTTTTGGGGAGTAGCCAAAATGCCCTTGGTGGAAGTGTGGTGGCCAAGTTATAATTAGCTTTAATAATCCCCCACTTAAATATACATGAAGCTTTAAATGTCTTTTAGCATGTGCATTAGCCTTTAATTTGTGCATTAGGTAGTGGGTAGGTGGGGTCCTCCATGTTCTTCACTTTGAATTATTTCCATCTTCGTTCCTTTGTATTCATTTTGTGCATGCATATTCCTTCATGAACCCACTTGTAATTGTGTGTAATTTCCTACAAAATAATATAAAAATTTCCAATTAAATGTTCTCAAATTAATATATGCACAAAAATGACTATTTTGCCCCTGGATGAAGATGAATATGTGACAATTTCAAATAATATGAATTTTGGTTTAAACAAGTTAAAATACCCAATATGATCATTTATTTAATTTAAAAAGAATAAATATGGTGGTTAAAACATGCACATTTACATGCACATCAAATATGGTCCTGTTGAAATCAATAATTTGGAAGAATTTTTCAATGACAAACTTGAATTTCAATTTGGTGAAAATGAACTTGAATTTCAATCACTTGTTTTAGCTGCCCCAAAAATCATCGAAAACAAAACAACTCATTCAATTTTCAATAAAACGACATTCGTTATTCCAAATCAACATTCAACTTCAAAATCTTTTATGGTTTGGTTTTTCGAGCTTAAGCAGTGTCTCATATACTCAACGAGACAAATGAATCGGTTTTTGGAAGACCATTTCATTTACTTTTTGACAATATACTTTCTGATCTCGTGTAAATACCGTTCGTTTTCATGTAAATAATAATAAACATCCATTTCACTTGGGTTGACTGTGGGGACACAGTCAAAATCAAGTGTGGGGGGGAGACTTATCTTAATTTTTTTTCTTTTTTTCATGGTTTATTTTTGATTTAAAATCACAAAAAAAAATTAAAAAAAAATCCAAAAAACAAATTTTCTTTTGATTTATTTTTTAAAGAAACACTATAAGATAAATATATGGCTTTGGTTTATTAAATCGAAATTTTTGAAAATTTATTGGTCTTAATAAAATTAAAACTGAAGTTTGATTACAAATAATAATGGTTTAACTAATATATAGGAAGATTCATACGTGTTAATTATGAAGTACATCCCAAATGAAAATCTTTGTTTTAAAAAGTGGTTGATTTAAAGTAAAGGATATAACATTTTTTTTTGTTTTCTAAGTTAAATGATGCTAGGATGATTTTGCAAAACTCCCTCTCAAAAAAAATAAAAAAATAAAAAATAATAACATCCAAGTATTCACTCTCATTTAAAAGTCCTCACGGTTATGCAGGGGTGATTACTTGGAATTTTTGATTATGAGCTTTCATACTCATTTAAAAGTCCTCAAGGTTGTGATGTATGGAACACATGTAAAAAAAAAGACTTAATAAAAACAATCTACGGTCGATAGTGTATGCATGAAAGTGTGTGCACTCGCCATGCTCTGTACTCCCCTCACATAAGCCCGAAAGGCAATGCATGGGTGGTATATCTGGCCTCAGTTTACCTGAGCTAGGTGTGTAATTTTTCTTGCAAATAATGCGAGAGCAAGCAATTGAAATCCTAGCACTATTTTTACTTAGTTGATTTGATTTGTTATTGAAAAGAAATGAAAATACCACTTTGATAAACTTTGATAATAAACTAAGGATCCATTTCATAGTTACAACATGTTATTAACCAAAACAACGAGTTAAATTATTGTCTATTTGTTATGATAACTTGATTTTTATTGGAAATTTTGACGAGTGAATGACTTAAATCTCAAGATAATGACCAAAACCTATGTTTAACTTATTTGTGTCAATTTAAAAAGAAATCCTTCATTTATAAATATTTTGAAAAACTCACATTCAACTCTTTGTAAATGAACATTGCATTTTGTAAATATTTTCATCCCGCACTCGGATTTTGTGGGTAGTATCCGCTGAAAACCCTCACGAGACAAAAATCGTCCTACTGGGGACACCCAAATGTTTAACGGCTTGTTGCATACGCTCAATGCAATCGTGCTGCCTACAAAAACGGATTTATCTTAGTTTTTCTTTATTCAAGGACGAATAAAAAGATAAGTGTGGGGGTATTTGATGTGCATGTAAATGTACATATTTTAACCACCATATTTATTCTTTTTAAATTAAATAAATTATCATATTGGGTATTTTAACTTGTTTAAACCAAAATTCATATTATTTGAAATTGTCACATATTCATCTTCATCCAGGGGCAAAATGGTCATTTTTGTGCATATATTAATTTGAGAACATTTAATTGGAAAATTTTATATTATTTTGTTGGAAATTACACTCAATTACAAGTGGGTTCATGAAGGAATATGCATGCACAAAATGAATACAAAGAAATGAAGATGGAAATAATTCAAAGTGAAGAACATGGAGGACCCCACCTACCTACTACCGAATGTACAAATTAAAGGCTAATGCACATGCTAAAAGAAATTTAAAGCTTCATGTACATTTAAGTGGGGGATTATTAAAGCTAATGATAACTTGGCCACCACACTTCCTCCAAGGGCATTTTGGGTACTCCCCAAAAATATGCATTAGGGTTTCTAACTTGTATAAATACCCCTTGTGTTTCATGTAGCCATCTCTTCTCTTAGTTAGTTAGTTTTAGTTTAGAAAATAAATCAAAGCTCTCTTTCTTTCCATGACTACTTAGCCATTTTATTTCATGTAATTTTCTTTTCTTTTATGCAATGTTAATTCTCTTTTATTTACATGCTTCTTCTCTTCTTATGTAATAGTGTAGATTTACCTTTATGCAATTAGATTAGTTGTCTTTTCCATTAGCTTTCATTTTCCTTTCTTTTTGCTTTCATGTTGCTTTCTACATTTGTTGATTTGATAACAAATATGAGAGCTTAATCCCTACAATTTAGGGGTAATGAAGCTCTCTAGTATGTAGATGCAACATTTTGATGTTTATACTCTCTTGGCAGAGATGTGAGTTTGGGCAGTGCTTGTAATTGTACAGTGAAACAATAGTACAGGAAACAGAGAAGCGTGCACAGTTATTTTTTCTTTGTAAATGTGTAAAAGAAAAAAGAAAAGAGAATGAAAGATGTAAATGCAAAAAAAAAATTGAGAATGCAAATGTGAATGAATAATTTTTTTTTTTTAAGAAATTGTGTTGTCTTTTTTTTTAATAAGTAAATATGCAAATGCAATGCAAATAAAAAACAAGAAACAAGCACACAATACAATGTCACCAAAAATCACAAAACACACAATATATTATTTTTTTTCTTTTTTTTATACAAACACACACAAAATATAAACAAGAAAAAATCAAACAAACATAATTAGAAGAATAGAAAATCAAAATCAAAACCATTCCCCGGCAACGGCGCCAAAAACTTGTTCGTCGACTTAAATTCTATCGATTTAGAAAACCGTCGAACGAAATTAGATTAAAAATATACCGCAAGCGCACTGTGTACGAATGTAGCACGTGGCGAATACGGGTCGATCCATAGGGAATTGATGATTTCAAAATTCTATTCAATCAAATTATACCGAAATTGAGAGTGAATAGTTAGAAATGTAAGAAACAAACAAAAACCAGAAAAAGAAAATGATAAAAATATGAGAGTTAAAAGAACAACTTAGAGATAAATCAACTCTCTGGATCATATAAATCAACAAAATGAAGTTATGATCTCTCTTTTCTTTTCATCAGTGTAATTAGTTGATGTGTTTATCATAAGTATGATATATTTGTGCTATTAATTAGCCCAATATAAATCATCAAACTATAACACAACCACTAATATACATTAACTCTCATGAAATATGACAACAAAGTTGAAATAAAAATCTATTTTAAACATAGCCTATTAACTATTGTTTAGAAATATTGGCTATCAAATTTCAATTTCAACATTCACTTCTTTGCAATAATCATATTTAGATGAAGAGGCAATTTTTGTTATGTTTTTAAGCATAGCCTATTTGTTATGAACAACATAGACTATCAAATTCAAAGCTAAACAGCATCATTAAACCACTTCAAGTGTTTCCATTAAGGCACAAAAAGAGAGTATAAACATCAAAATGTTGCATCTACATACTAGAGAGCTTAATTGCCCCTAAATTATAGGGATTAAGCTCTCATATTTGTTATCAAATCAACAAATGTAGAAAGCAACATGAAAGCAAAAAGAAAGAAAAATGAAAGCTAAAGGAAAAGACAACTAATCTAATTGCATAAAGGTAAATATACACTATTACATAAGAAGAGAAGAAGCATGTAAATAAAAGAGAATTGACATTGCATAAAAGAAAAGAAAATTACATGAAATAAAATGGCTAAAAAGCCATGGAAAGAAAGAGAGCTTTGATTTATTTTCTAAACTAAAACTAACTAACTAAGAGAAGAGATGGCTACATGAAACATAAGGGGTATTTATACAAGTTAGAAACCCTAATTCATATTTTTGGGGAGTACCCAAAATGCCCTTGGAGGAAGTGTAGTGGCCAAATTATCATTAGCTTTAATGATCCCCCACTTAAATGTACATGAAGCTTTAAATGCCTTTTAGCATGTGCATTAGCCTTTAATTTGTACATTAGGTAGTGGGTAGGTGGGGTCCTCCATGTTCTTCACTTTGAATTATTTCCATCTTCATTCCTTTGTATTCATTTTGCGCATGCATATTCCTTCATGAACCCACTTGTAATTGAGTGTAATTTCCTACAAAATAATATAAAAATTTCCAATTAAATGTTCTCAAATTAATATATGCACAAAAATGACCATTTTTCCCCGGATGAAGATGAATATGTGACAGTTTTAAATAATATGAATTTTGGTTTAAACAAGTTAAAATACCCAATATGATCATTTATTTAAATTAAAAAGAATAAATATGGTGGTTAAAATATGCACATTTACATGCACATCAACCGGCACCGCTACCTCAACTGGCACCACTCTATTTTCCCCCGCACTAGCTTTTCTGGGATCCATTTCTCTTCGTGCCCCGCTAAGCTCGCCAGTGCAGGGTCCACCCTGTAATTGCTACAAGGTTGGCTTTTTATGCGGATTGGGGCTGCCGCATATTTTCCCATCTCTCTCTTCCTTGCTTCACGCAACTCTATTAGATAACATTCTCGCCTAGCATTATGATCCCTCTAATAACTCCAACGCCATTATCTGTGGAAAACTTCATAGTGAGGCACCACGGGGCGAGAATTTCTTTAGAAGCCGCAAGAGTTGGTCGGCCCAGGAAGGCGTTGTAGGTAGAAAATTCATCAACAATTACAAAAGTCTGTTTTCGAACTACCTTTTTCTGTCCCTCTCCAAGCTCCACAAACAGGTCGATAGTTCCAATGGGCTGCTTCGGTTCCCCAGTGAACCCAACAATCTTCTGAGATGACGCTTGAACATCAGCCATTGGAATTTTCATTTGATCGAACGTCTTCTTGAAGAGAATGTTGCAAGAAGCGCTGCAATCTACCAGCACTCTTCTCACAATAGCCCGCCCAATGCCTGCAGAGATGACCAAAAGATCCATGGTTGGAGCTTCAATGCCCATAGAGTCCCTGGCTCTGAACACAATATCATCATTAAAAGTTTTCTGCTGCTTCAAAGGTGCAGTATCTTCTAGCACAAAAACAATTTCTTCTGTTGGTGCATATTTCAAGGCACGGGCATAACTTTCCATCTCGCCCCAGCTTCTGCCTGCTGGGTGAGGCCCTCCTGTAATCACATTAATAACAGGCCTTTCTGATTCATGAACAGTGTTCCTCTCACCCGAGCCAAATGGTTGAGTAGGAAGTTGCTGACCCTTAGTAGACGAAGTTGGGTCATTTCTACTTCTCTTAACGTATTGTTGCAACTTGTTCTATCTCAACAGTTCTTCAATTAAATTTTTCAGATGGCGACATTCGTTGGTATCATGACCGGGTTGATAATGAAACCGATAGAATCTCCCACTTTGAGCAGCCTTTTTGTTAATTCTCACCTCAGGCGGTTTAGGATATTCTACCGCATATTTGGTAGCAAAGAAGATATTCTCTCGGGTGTCATCTAAAGGAGTGAAATTTGAAGATTTTAAGAAGCGGGGTTTCTTCATATCTTTCTATTTCTTCCCACCATTGTTCTCCCTTTTTTGACTTTCGGATTCTCTTTTGGTAGGAGCAGTAGTGTTATCCTTAACTTCTGTCAATTCCACTTTAAATGGTGCCCGAAGGCTTTCCAAGCGCATGAATTCATCAGCTTTCTTATAGAATTTCTCAAGTGAATTCGGTTCTTTCATCTTCAGCCACTTCCCAAATTCGCTTTATTTATCGATTGCCCTCGTCAGGTATGTCAAGACCATCTGTGGCTACGCATTGTCCACTTCAGCCAAAGCTATGTTGAAGCGGTTCAACAAACACCTGATAGATTCCCCAGGGTTCTGTTCCAGGCTTGAAAGCGACAAAATATCCTTTGCTTTTGAAGCATACAACTTGAATTGCTCTTTAAACTTCCGAGTCAAGTCGACGAACTGATCTATGGATCGGACCGGAAGTTTTGTGAACCAGAGCAGAGCCACTCCTTCCAAGTATACGGGAAAGTACCGACATTTGATCTCATCAGACGCTCTAGCACCAGTCATGTGCCAATCATACTTATACAGGAATTGATTGGGGTCACTTGTTCCCTTATAAGCCGGGATGGTCGGAGGAACAAACTTCCTCGGGAATTCTGCCTTTAGAATCTTCTCAGTGAATGGAGTTTTGCTCGGACCGAATCCACATTCCTTCTCATCTTCATTTCTCTGCATACTTTCTTTCATGATTTGTCGCACCATACCCGAAAGATATTCCTCATCATTTAAAGGATCTGCAGGACAAACTTCGGCCATTTTCTCGGAAGTTTGTCGGGGCAAATGTTCGCGGAGAGTTGGCCGTGGTCTCGATTCTCTAGCTTGAGGAGGTGTTTCTTTGACGGGGCTGGCTGCTCTTTGAGGAATATTCCTCTCTTTAGGATCATGAACATCATCTACAAGGTTTTCTTTGTTATTCATCGGTTGACGGTTTGCTCCAAGTAATGCATTTATCGTCTCAAGCATTAAAGCATTCTGAGTTTCCATCTGTTGGTATAATCCAGATGCTGCAGCATCTAACTCTGCTCGTGTAATTCCGACACTTGGTGCTACTTGACTTGATGAAGGGGAAGTGGCCGTATTTTCATGGACATTACTAAGTCTTGTATATCCACGCTTTCTTCCAGGAGCCATAGTTTCCGATAGAATTCTGGTTTTGAGAGAGACTTTTTCAACAAACTTTTGCGAAGCGATGATGAAGGTATCCTGAGTTCAATTCTCAGTGAAAGTACCAAAAATGTTAACGCTTAAAATTGAACGCTAACACCCAGGTGGATGTAAAGGTTAAGTGAAAGCACCACCCGTGAACACGGGAATTAGAAACAAGTAAGAAAGTCCAGAAAAAGCAGTAAAAGACAACAATTTTATAGTGGTTCGACTTTAGATTAAGCCTACGTCCACTTTAATCCTCTTTATTACTGAATCAATTACAACTTTACAACAATTCTAAATTACAATACTGACGAGACAAACAACTAGAACTTCGATGTAAAAGAATTCATTGAATCCATGTGGATTGTGTCAGATTCCCTCTTCAAGTTAGTTGAGATGCCTTTTGTGTTTGAAGTGTCGAGTGAGTCGAGAATTCAGCAGAGTGTCGGTGTTCCAGGAATGATCCAAAAGATCCCTTGAATATTGAAGCTAGTGCCGTATTTATAGGGGAGCTCGGCTTTAGGTCGTAGGTCGCGAGCGACCTTGGGTAGGTCGTAGGTCGTCCGCGACCTAATGGGTGTTGTCTACAGTTTACACAAGGAATACCTGATCGCCCTGGAGAAACTACAAGTCATAGGCCGTGGCCGACCTCGGTAGGAAGCGACATAAGAAGCTCTTTTGGTTTGTTTAGATCGTAAGCGACTTAGGTATAAGTCGTAGGTCGTGGGCGACTTAGTAGACGGTTTATGGGCTAACAAGAGCACCTTTGATTAAACGAACAAGTTATAGATCGTGCGCGACCTAGGAAGGAACGACTTAAGGAAGACAAGTTACCTCGGCTTTGTATAGCTCGCTAGGTCGCTAGGTCGTTAGGTCATGATGCCTTAGCTCGCTGCAGAACTTTATCTCTGTTAGGTCGCTCCCCTTACTAACTCGCTAGGTCGCGTAAACCTTTAGGTCGCTAGGTCACCTCAGTCCATAGGTCGTTTAACCTGCTGAGCCCCCTTATGTGTTAGGTCGTGCCTTCGCTTAAGCCGTTAACTCATTGAGTCATAGGTCGCTGGACGATCTAATCCTTTAGGTTCTGTTCCTCGTTAGGTCGCTATGCTTGCTGCATCACTAGGTCGTTAGGACTGTCTTATCTTTAGGTCACTTATGAAGTTAGGTCGCTAGGTCGCTCAAAAAGAGGAGTTAAAAATAATAAAAGAAAATTGAAATTTATTTATATTTAAATCGTGTAATGTTTAAAATATGATATCTTTTTGATACGAGGCCGGATTGTGACGAAACGAATTGCGTTGGATTCGTTTTGTCGAGCATTACGCTATGGAAATGGTTTGGGGTCGTTTGGAGTTAGTGAGAATTTCGGGTAAAATTAAACACACGTTTAATTTTATTCGAAATAAAACGCTGGAAATCGGAAAATCAAGGTGAGAACTTCTCACTCAGTCGAATTGTTTCGATTTAAATTTTAAATATTTAGATTTAAAATTGTTGATTGCATGCCTGGATGATAAATTATTATCTATTGATTGTTAAAATAGACATTATACGTCGTTAGTAAGCGGACGTTATTTATTAAAAACATATACCGCGATAGTTCCATCTTGATTGGAATTGGTATTATATATGTACTTGGAGTTGATTTCCCGCATTATATAGCGGATGAGACCCTATTACGCCGCATAATAGCGGATAATGTTTTATAAATCCCATATACCGCGATATTCCGTATTGGAACGGAATTGGTATTGCGCTAATGCTTGTGGATGCGGGGAAATAGGTTGGAGGGATCCAACTGGATTCCTCACCAATATTTATTTGATTACGGATATTATGATATTTATTGATTATCATATCGATATATGATATTTGGATGTCGTGATTGACTATTTGGTGTTGTTGCATCATCGGATCCATTTTTGAAGTTTTAAAATAATGATTTTAGATTTTAAAAAAAAGAATTTTAAAGTGATTTTTGAAAGTATACGTTTTATTAAATTTTGAATTGTTAAAATAAATAAACATTATAATTTTATTTTTATAAAAGTTATTTTTTTGGAAAATAGTACTTAAGTATGATTTTGGAGTTATATAAGTTTTAAATAACGTTTTGTAAATTATTAAAAGGATTGGTTTATTTAAATTGAGATTTTTCAATTATTATAAACGGTTTATATAAAAGATTTCTAAGATTAATATTTATACCTTAAAAATATAGGAATTGTGAAACGAGTTTTATTAAGAGTTAAAATGAAGTACAAATGGATTTCACAAGTGAATAAAATTTATAGATTTATAAATTGTGAAGTATTGAAATGAATAGATTTTGTAAAAAAAATATAAATAATTAACTTATAAATCGGATTTTGGGTATAAAGTTGAGTTATGAGTTGAACTGATTTATAAAAAAAGGGATTTTATAATTGATAAATAGAAATGGAATTTATATATATTGTTTATAAATCCGAAATCAATTGAATTCGATAAATTTAATATAGAAGGTTATTAAAGGAGATATATTCCCGATTTCGTATAGCGAATTATCCTTGAAATAAAATATGTAGAAAATATTGAATTTGGTTAGTGAAGTCCATTCACGGTTTTGAACATTGTTTAATATATTAAAGGAATGTTTTAGAGAGTGATCTTTGAAATGGAATTAAAATGATTTGAAATTGTTTTAAAATGCATTAAGTGTCGAAACCATAGATTTCAACATTCATTGTTGAAATAAACGTTTTCGAGAAATAGAAGGAAATGATGGACAATAACACTGTTGTTATAGTAAATGATTTCCGAAAGGAAATGTTTTATATAGTATAGGGATTTATATATCTATCTTAATTTTGAATCCCTATACTAGTGATTTTGGGTCGTCGTAACGATGTTTTACGCAACATTTGTTTTGGCCTGAATAAATATTTTTGAGAGAATGATTTCTTAAAGAATGAAATATATACTTAATTTTGATTTAAGTATATTGAATATTTTCCAAGTTTTGAAAATAAATGGATTTATAAATTACTTATTATTATTAAATAGGTATGGAAACGTTTTCCAATATGAAGTGTATATTTTGAGATTTTATTTTTTAAAGGTAAATTGAAAACGAATATTAGAAATCGATCTGGAAATCGTATATTCATAGCTAATTGGGAATTGTAAATTCACTATGCAATTTATAAAAGGAAAGGAATTTTTTTTGAAAATAAATGTTGATTTATTTTTGAAGTGTGGGAATAAATTTACGGATTTGGAACGTAAATATAAAGTAAATCGGTAAGGATTTATTTAATTGGTTTAAATGAGCCATTTTGAAATGAAAATGAATAAAGATTTGTGAATATATCCCATATAGGGAAATGATTTGAAATTTGTTTTCAAAAGTGGTAAAGGTGAAAAGTGGTTTGAAATTTGTTTTCAAATGTTGAAGTGTGGATATTATATATATCTAGTAAACATATTTTGGAAAGTAAATAATTTGGGAAATTATTTGGAATCTGGTGATGTTGAGCATACCTATTGATAGTTAAATAATCCAACTATCAATATTTACCTTTAAATAGGTATTTGTTGTGATTGCTTGAATTTGAATGCTACACTTATTTTTGAATAAGTGTTGACTATTCGGGTTAGCCGGGAAAGGACTTTGGGGTCGTATAACCCATTCAGAATATGTGATACGTCGTTATGGATTGCATTTGATGACCGATATTGAAGACCGGATATTTGTGAAAATGGAAGGATTACCGTCAAATATTTCTGCATCGGCTAATCTCCGATATAGAAATTTATTACCCTTTGTGATGGGAAGTCCGGTCGTGATTAGTGAATATCCGGACTGCAAGGACTTCTTTGGAAGTGCCTTCGGTTCCGTTCGATCCTAGAATGGACTTGTATGGATGTGTGTTTGACGTTGCAATTTGAGATGTGAAGCTGGTTTCTATCAAATATATTTTTGTTGGTGGCGGAGAATTTATTCTCTTAGCTTAACACGCTTAGAGGTTATGTACCTCACACCCCAGAAATGGTCAAAACAGGAAGGATGCAGCAAGGTTATTAGGGTGCAGCGCCCCTTTAGTGTATGTCATTCCTTCTGGATAGAGGTGGTATCATGGTATGGAGCCCAGGTACTTAACCTATGTTGTTGCTGCAAATTTATTACTTTGTGGTTGTTGGAATCGAGGATCCTCGGATATAGATCGGTTACGATCGGGGAATGACATATTCGTGTCAGTAGTTACCTAGTTTGAAAGGCAACGCGGCCTTGCGTTGGCAAAGATCCGGTTAGGTTCTCGGGTCGTCTTTCCAGAGGCGTACCCATGTGGCAATGGGAAGTTCCTTGGCCTGACCATTTGTTGGAAATCCAAAGAATAGGATCTTGTACGGTTTTAGTTGTAGAACCTATCATTCACTTATGGTGGTGCCCCACTGTTTGGATGGTAGCTATAGTAGGCATAAGTGCGAAATGCCTATGCTGGCTAAGATTTATATCTTTACTTTCGAAATGATTTTTCCTACACGATGCACTAGTACTAATATCAAATGTT
This sequence comes from Allium cepa, assembly GCA_030765085.1. Lineage (NCBI taxonomy): Eukaryota > Viridiplantae > Streptophyta > Magnoliopsida > Asparagales > Amaryllidaceae > Allium > Allium cepa. The sequence goes on from CM060942.1 coordinate 285,995,162, forward strand.
TCTTTTTAATGCGTATCAAGCATCTTTGACTATCATAAGGAGAAATCTCCTCCGATTCTGCGTTTGCATTGTGTGTGTGTGCGGGAGGCCTTATGGTAGTCTCATTTTCTAAAAAGCATTGCGAATCTATTTTAAAATTATCCTGTACTTTGTTTTAAAAATAAACTGCTTTAGTTCTCACACCAGTCACATGACTGACTCGGAGTTTATTGTTTTCCTTCCTAAACTCTAGGTGCCCACCAATTTCCATACGGGCAGTCTAGAGTCAGGTTATCAGGATATTCTGGAATTCAGGAGTTGCAGTTGGCAACCTGGATGGCATGGCGTATTCACTAGTATATAGTATTTCTTTTCCGCTATTTTGTTGTTGTACACTCCGATGATGTAATGTAATGTGATGTGATGTAATGTAATAACTGATATAGTTCTTTGTTTAAAGATTATTCATTTATCTATTATATGTTGTTCCGCTGCGATTGTGAGATTCTGATACTGTTTTGTTGTTTCTTTCTATTCTGTTCGATCTTTTCTCTCTTCTTCCAACTTTTTCTTCTTCTTTAACCATAACGGTACTGTTTTTCGACATAAGATTGCTCGGCAGTTGATACATTGGACGTATTAATGTCGGTTTTCGAGCGACGAAAAATCCAAAACGTTACAGTATTCCATTTATTTCCTATTCCCTATTTTATACAAACTCATTTACAATTTATTTTTAAAATCCTTAACTTGTTTACAATGAATTCCATAAGCCTGGAATTCCTTAAATAATTTTCCTTTAATATTTTCCAAGTTAAACACTTGTCCAAAGTTCCAAATATCGATTTCTAGCTGCTTCTAAAATTCTAATTCATTTCTCGAAGTTCGCTTTTATTTATCTCTTTCGAAAATTTCCTTACTTCTTCCCAAATTCCATTTTTGAGAATTTCTCCAATAAATTCCATCTACTATAAGAACCCGATTTCCAGATTCTTGAGAAGATTTATAATTAAATTTCAATCATAACGAAACTCTCTCCATATTTATAAATATAAGTATTTGAAAGAATAATAATTTTTTTAAAACATGTTCAAGTAATTACTAAAAATATCAAACGCTTTATATAAACATCAATAATCCATTTTTAAAATAAACAAATCGATCTTTAAAGCTGATTTAAAAGAAATAGAATTTATTAAATTAAATATTAAATATTTGAGAAATTCAATATTCGATGTATTTCAATCACTAACTAGTTATAAATTACATAGTTAAATAATTAAACTTCCTTTTTAAACCAAAACTTAACTTCTTAAATAAGTATATTTTTAAAATCCCGATAACCAATACAATTTATAAATCCTCTCGATTTACCACACATCAACCTCATTCTGATTTCTGACCATCCTCACTTTTCAAAAATAGAATTCACTATTTTTCCCAAAAATATATTTTTCATATCTTTATATAAATTCACCCTTTGAAATAATATTCCAATTTATCGATGATATTATTTCCCTATTTATAAACCATGTTTATAAATTTATGAACTCCCTTTGGTTTTACTTGTTTATAAAAATTAGTCGTATTTATAAAATTCCATTTTATAAATCCATTTGCTCATAAATTCATTTATTTTACAAATCTATTTTTAATATCGATTTCCACTTCTTTCCCATAATTCCAGAATACCACTTAAAAATCCCGTTGTTAAAAATCCTTTATATAGCTTTCTTTTCTTAAAATCATTAATTAAAATATTTTATGAATAGTTAAGTACAACTCCAAATCAATTTATTATTTTATCCAAATCAATTTCTTTTGAAAATATTCCAACTTCGATATATATATTTTATATCCAAAATCTCCTTTTCAATCTTTTCAGATTCCAAAAATAATATTTATGGTATTTAAAATACCAAATGTTAGGCCAGTGCTACTATAGCATCCAATTATTCAATCACAACAACAATCTATAACAGATTAGTCTAACATATCATATATCATTATATATGAAATTTAAAATCAATATTTCTGAGGAATCCTGTTGGATCGCTCCAACCTTTTTTCCTACATCCACAGATGTTAATACAACATCTAGGGGGATATCGTGGTATATAGGGTCATCCGCTATTATGAGGGGCGCATAGTGTCTCATCTGCTATAATATGCGGGAATATCACTCTAACTACTGATATATATATATATATATATATATATATATATATACATACATACATACATACTGCTATATGTATAATATATCATTCAATAGATAATAATTAATAACTTCAACCAAGCATCCAATGATTAATTTTAACGAATTAAAATTAAATTGGGCAATCCAAAGGAGTGATAATTTCTTTCCTTGATTTTTAATTTACCGAATATCCAAAATTTAAATTTTCTAGAATCCAGCTCACACCAAAAAATCCCAAACTACGTCCTATGTACAGATTTGCTGACAGGAATTTATTGCAACTTGTTTTATTCGTAGTTGACCTCGTATAGATTTAATATTTCATTTATAATTTTAAATGAATTAATTTTTGGTTTAATTCATAGATTAATTTTACACAAATAACTTACCCAAAATAATTAAAAGTCTAATTAACGAGTTAACTACGCTTAGCCTTCCTCCTAGACCTTCATGTAAATCGCAACCATGACCTCTGCCCTCAAGCCTGACAGTGATGGACCACCCAAACCATCACTGGACATCGCCAGATCCCAGCTACGCTACCTCCCGTCATGGTACGATCAACCACACCCACCAAAATGCTCAACTCCTTCCCCATCGTTTGTAACCTGACAACCCAAACGCGACATTCGTTCGCCTGCGGCAGCTCTTCCCTCTCTCGCATGCGCATGTGCTCCTCCATGACGATTGAGCATACGCGAGCACCTATCCCTTATTTTTGTTTTTTTCTTCTGTAACAAAATGCGCCCACCCCTCCTCGTTCTTCCTATGTCGCTGCTGCACCTACTCCCGCATCTACTAGCCTTCGACCACTTCCCGAACTACTACCAAACTGAATGCGACTCTTTGCCACACAACGCGCTACCGCTCTTCCCAAGCGATTCAATCCTGATGCCTATATTTTTGTACAGGTGCTTTGATTTCATTTGAAAAAAATTGAGGGTGAATGCCATATATTCGATAAAACATTTTTTCTTTTGAATTTTGAACTACTTTTAACTATTTATTCGAAGAGAAAGAGGATGTCGATTTCAATTTGAAAATGAAGAAAAAGGAGGAGGATGCAATACAAAAGTGGAGCAGGCGACTTGATTTGATTTTGAACGGAGAGGAGAAAGAAGTGATTTAAGGTTGTGGGAGGCGTAATAAACACGGTAAGGACTGAAAGGGATGAAACGACGTGGTTGACTTGTCTAATTTATAATATCATTTAATTACAAAATATCTTGTTTGATGCGATTTAAAATTTGGATACCCTATCAAGGCATGCCGCTAGGCGTTTATAATGTTATACCCCTATTCTGAATGCAACGGAAGAAGTTTCAGGTCCTAATTTTATAGTATGGAGAAGAAAGCTTTTTGGATCCAATTATTATATTAAATTTCGATACTAATTTCAACGCGTTCCTTTCCCGTACGATCAAACGAAAACCCCAAACACTATGAAATTTGAAATCAGATAATTATACTCTATTTCGGACCCAATGGGACTGATTTCACGAAATTTTTAGAATGTGCCTCGGATCGCTATTTTAACGCGTCGATTAAATCGACGATTTCCAAATTTATGAAATCGCTCAATATTTCAGTTTCAAAATCTAACTAACTAATTTCTAATTCAAATAGAATCTATACCAATATTAGAAATTTTTTGATTCATAAAAAACTCCAATTTCCAATTATTTAACAATTTTCAGTTATAAATTTAAAAATAAAATTTGTTCAGTAAATCGCTATATATTTGGAATTTAAATTCATTTTAACATTTTCAACCAACATCTTCATATTCAAAAATCGAATTATATTTCGAATCTATATTTAAAACCACTTATATATTCAAAATCAAATGATGAAAAATCTGGGTCATTATAGTAATGGTATATTTTCATAGTGTAATTCGATGGGCAAAGATTGGCCACGATTTGGGATGTTTTCATTGGGATGTGATGTAACCATTGTGCAAACTATGATTTATGATAGATTGGATGGTGGAAATCGGGAGGCAGAGATTGCCTAAGTTAATTTCGGTTTTCTAGGTTAGAGACGCAACTATCAAGCCGCGATGCATGGTCGATGCGGAATGACACTTCCATATCTTTTTCTCAAATAGTTTTCAAGTATTTTTGAGAAAAAGGGATTTGTGAATATACTTATTCCGATGAAATAAGTTTATGAATTTTTTAATAAGGATATTCGCTTTATTGAAATCAAATTAATTGAGGCTTAGTGATTCAATGGTAAATGTGATCTATGGGGGAATGTTTGTTTAATTGATAGTTAAATACTCAACTATCAAATCTTGACTCAAATATCCAATCCTTCTTAATTTTGGTGGTAGGATATGATTTCCTACTTAACATCAAGGTATTTTAAGTATGGAAATATCGAGGGGAAATGCGGGAATTATATGGTATAGTTACCATCGTTGGTGCTATACTGTTCGTATAAACTCGTTGTTCTTCTAGGATAAATGATAAGGAGATTTGTCCACTTAAATTATTAGGACGTGATCCCCGTTCTTATGTATTTTCTGATTATTTCCCGAAGAACCGGTCATGGGCATTCTGAAAAATTGACGAATGGGTTGTGGAGCGCCCGAGAAACGGAAGGGGATACACATCAGAGATGACTCGAAATCGTTACCATTGCAAAACCATATACGGTTCTATGGAGGATTCTTGTGTTATATTGAGATGTTGAAATTCATATGTTGTTCCAAGACCTATCAGCGTATGGTAGTCCTTGTTTGATTCCAAGATCCATTTGAGATGTGGGAATCTCTATGCGATTCCATGGCCATTGCGATGTGGGAATCTATAGGGGATTCCATGATCTATTTTAGAGCGGCGCGTAAGCTGGAATGTCGGACGTAGTCTCATTAGCAGAAATGACTAAAACTGGAGATAGGTGGCATGGCCAGTAGGGTTGGCATACCCATAGGGCGTAATCGGCACCTTTTTCTAGCAATACCGATACCTTTAGTTATTTTTGGCAAGCTGTTGCGATGCACTCGGTCTTAGCGAGACCGGTTTTGTTTTTTCTATAATACCCCGGCTAGACGGGTATGGTGCTTCGGAAAGATAACTCTAATCTTTGTGCAGGAGGACCGTTCTCGAAGTACTGAGGGCACCCCATGGAAATCCTACACAATTAGCAAACGAGTCTTATCAAGTTTTTATTTATATACATACATACATATATACATACATATATATATATAGTATTTTGTTGTAATGTACACAACACGAGCATCATAGCTACTTGAATATTAGTAAATTGACACTTAGAGACTATCATAATAACATTGGATTTTCTATAGAAAGGGTTTGGTGATCGTAAGATAAAAATCCGTCCGTGTGTATGTAAGGCATGGTCTTACGATATCTTTATTTCAAAAAGGTTTTATAACTTAGTAAATCAAATTGAGTGTATCCATGTGTTATTATTTTGTAATAATGCTCGGGTCAGATCGAGCATAGTACTGATTTATATTGGATTGCTTTGGAGCTCAGGAGACGAGCCGAAGACCGAGACATATTATCGGACTTGTTTATTCCACTGCAATGTTTGTTGAAATTATTAGCAATTGTGAGGACAGACTGTTATAACTATTCAGGCATATAATATTCATTCCACTGTGAGATTTTGTATTTGTTAGTTTCTTCTGTCTTGTACCTTTTTCTTTTTCCCTAACTATCTATCTTTTCGTCTCATGATTGCTCGGCATGTCATACAATGAACGTATTGATGTCGACCTTCGAGGGTCGAAAAGTCGGGCTATTACATGTGGTATCGGGGCTTAGGTTGGCGACATACCTAGTGTAACGACTTGCCTTTTTAGATGTTTTAAGAAGATACACACATCAGACTCAAACCATTCAAAAGCGCAGATTGTTACGGGGTAAATAAGAAAAGGAGGAAGAAATAAAACAAACACAGAATCTCATAGCAGAATGACAAAATATAATAATCAGATAACAGTTTATGAAGCTGTTCGTGATGACCCGTAAATCCGTACTTCTTGAATATACGCTAATCTCCATAGATTAAATCAAGATGAACAGAAATACGAATTATCAATGTTTAAGAAAAAGAAAGAGAGAGAAGGAGAGAGAAAAGATAGAAAATAGAGAGAAAAGAAAATAGAAAATAGAACAGAATAGAAAATAGCAGAACAATAACAGAATCTCACAATCGCAGCGAAACAACATATAATAATAAATGAATAATCTTTAAACAAAGAACTATATCACTTATTACATTACATCACATTTCATTACATCATATCATCATAGTGTACAACAACAAACAACATCAAACAGCGGAAAAGAAATACTATATACTAATAATACGCCATGCCGTCCAGCTTGACTCCAGCAACTCCTGAATTCCAGAATATCCTGATAAACCTTAACTCTTGACTGCCCGTGTGAAAATTGGTGGGCACCCAGAGTTTAGGAAGGAAAACAATATACTCTGAGTCAGTCATGTGACTGGTGTGAGAACTCAAAACAGTTTATTTATCTTTGAAAAACAAAATAGAGGAATATTTTTAAAGTCAATTCGCAATGCTTTTAAAAATGAGACTACCATAAGGCCTCCCGCACACACACACACACAATGCAAACGCGGAATCGGAGGAGATTTCTCCTTATGATAGTCGACGATGCTTTATACGCATTAAAAAGAACATTTGATATTATTACTAGTGCATAGTGTAGGAAAAATTCATTTCGAAAATAAAGATATAAATCTTAGCCAGCATACGACCATTATCTATGCCTACTATAACTACCATCCAAACAGTGGGGCGCCACCATAAGTGAATGATAGGTTCTACAACTAATACCGTACAAGATAGTATTGTTTCTTTGGATTTCCAATGAATGGTCAGGCCAAGGAACTTCCCATTGCCACATGAGAATGCCTCTGGAAGGACGTCCCCGAGAACCAAACCGGATCTCTGCCAACACAAGGCCGGGTTACCCCTAACTGGGTAACAACTGACATGAGTATGCCATCCCCCGGTCCTTTGGGACCTTTAACCGAGTGCTCGTCATCAACATCACACAATCATAAATAAAGTGTTTCAACATGAGTAAGTATCTGGGCTCCATACCATGATACCACCCTTTTCCAGACGGAAATGCACATACCCTAAAGGGAGCTACCCCTCATAACCTTGCCACATCTTTCCTGTTTTGACCATTCTGGGGTGTGAGGCTCGACGAAGTCTCATCCACAAAAACACACTTTATACAAAAGCCGTGCTTTGGGTCAACAAATGATCATAGAAATGATCACAAAGATAATCGATCAAACAAATGATCCTATCACAAATGATCAACACAATGATCATTTCACAGCAACACTCAGCATGTCACATTACCAAATTGGGAATATATCGCTGATAACCTTCAACTACGTAACCTCTGAGCTCGTACGTCTCAGAGAAGGGTGTTAAGCTAAGAGAATAAATTCTCCGCCACCAACAGAAATATATTTGAAAGAAATTTGCTTTATATCTCAATTTGTAACGTCAAACATACAATCCATACAAGTCTGTTCCGGGATCGAACAGAACCGAAGGCACTTACAAAGAAGTCCTTGCAATCCGGATAATCTCTAATCACGTCCGGACTTCCCATCACATAGGAAGTCTCTATACCGTAGCTACTCGGTGCAAAGACAATCGACTAGTTGTCCTTTCGCTTTCAAAAATATCCGGTTTTCAACATCGGTCAAAAATATCCGGTTTTCAACATCGGTCATCAATGCTATCCATTACGTCGTATCACTATTCGGAATGGGTAATCCGAATAACGAGCGCAATAATTTAAAAATAAGTGTAGCATTCAAATCCAAGCAAATCACAAAAAATACCTTTCAAAGGTAAATATTGATAGTCGGTAATTGAACTATCAATGGATATGCACAACATCACCAGATTCCAAATAATTTTCCAAATTATTTATTTCCCAAAAAAATATCTTTACAAGATATATAATTTCAATACCTCAAAAATAAATCAATATTTATTTTTAAACAAATTCCATAGTGAATTTATATTCAAAAATATTTATGAATAAACGATTTCAATTATTCATTTTCAATATATCTTCGAAAAGATAAATTCTCAAAATATTCACTTTATATTGGAAAACATTTCCATACTTATTTAATAATAAGTAACTCACAAATATTTTTATTTTCAACTCTTGAAAAATATTCAATATACTTAAATCGAAATTAAGTATATATTTCATTCTTTAAGGAAAACATGCTCTTAAACATATTTATTTGGGTCAAAATGAATGTTGCGTAAAACATCGTTACGACAACTCAAAATCACTAGTATCGGGATTCGAAATTAAAATAGATATATAAATCCCAATACTATACAAAACATTTCCTTTCGGATATCATTTACTATAACAACAGTGTTATAGTCCACCATTTCCTTCGTCTATTTCAACAATGAATGTTGAAATCTATGGTTTCGAGTCTCAACATATTTAAAACATCGTTAGGTCGTTTTAATTCTGTTTAAAATATCACATTCTAAACATTTTCTTTAACATATTATTCACTATTCAAAAACGTGAATATACTACGTTAACAAATTTCATCCTTTTATTCATTTTATTTCAAAGGATTATTCACCGTCAAAAACGTGAATATAACTCCATTAATAGGTTTCAACAATTTACTTATCAAAATAAGTCGTTTGCGAATTTATGAAACAACGTTTATAAACTCCATTTCTATTTATTTTATAACAACTTCCTTTTATAAATTCCTTTATTAACCTATTCAATTTATAACTCAATTATAAAACAAAAGTTCATGTTATAAGTTAAATACTTAGAATTTATTTGTTTGCACAATTGTTCCTTTAAACTTCATAATTATAAATCTTATAACTTATAAGATTCAATTATTTATCCAAAACCATTCTTTTAACAACTTTATAAATTTTATAAACCTACTGCTTGTAAAATCCATTTATAACTTCACCGTATATAATTCTATAAATTTCATTCATTTATGAAATTCATTCACAGTTCATTCTAACACTTATAAAAATTCGTTTTATAATTCAAATATTTTCATTTATAAATTATCAATTTATAAATCTTTTATATAAATCAATTTATATTATTATTTCAAAATGTCTTTAAAGTCCTTTATAATTTCACCATTTTGATTTATAAAATAATTAAATTTTATAAATCCTATATTTCAACTTTATATAATAAATTCAAAAATCCCGATTAAACTATTTTATAAAAATCATTAACCCCATATCTTCAAAAATCAACCTTTAACTATATTTCTCAAAAACCAAAATTTTTATAGCATTAAAATTATATCGTTTATTTATTTAAAATGAATCAATTCCAAAAATATAGCATATTTTCAAAATCACTTTAAAATTCCAAAATTTGGTCCAATGATGCTACATACCAAATAGTCAATCACGACAACAACGACATCATATATCGATATGATAATCCATCAAATATCAAAATATCTGAGAATAAATAAATACTGTTGAGGAATCCAGTTGTATCCCTCCAACCTGTTTTCCTGCATCCACAAACATTAGCACAATACCAATTTCGTTCCAGGACGAAATTATCGCGGTATATGGGATTTAAAATATTATCCGCTTAATAGACGGCGCAATGGGGTCTCATCCGCTTTACAATGCGGGAAATCAATAACTGCAATATATACATATACCAATATATATATTGCTATTATATATAATACCAATTTAACTGTTTATGAAATATTCGCGGTATATGTTTTTAATAAATAACATCCGCTTACTAACGGCGCATAATGTCTATTTTAACAATAAATAGATAACAATCATCATTCAAACATGCATTCAAATATTTTAAATATGACCATTTAAAATTAAAATCGAAACCGATTCGATTGAGTGAGAAGTTCTCACCTTGATTTCAATTTCGTTTTAGCGATTTATTTCGAATAAAATTAAACGGACGTTTAATTTTACCCGAAATTCTCACTAACTCCAAATGACTCCAATCCAATTGCATAGCGTAGTGCTCGTCCATACGATTCCAACGCATCTGGTTTCGCGCGTTTTCGACTTCGTATGAAAAAGTTATGATTTTACAAGTTTTACACGATTTTATATTTACAAATTTTACAACATAATATATAATTTTTAACCTATTCAATCTCAGCCACTTATTCCATCACCCAGCAACATCTGGCCATGCGCGCCCCCCTTCTCCCTCTTCACGTACGTTTTCAGACTACAACACGCAAGCAAGAACCCATGACATAGAACTAGGGTTAATAACGACGGCCTCCACGTCAACTTCCAAGACGATCAACAACTTCCATATTGAAGCCCCTAACCTGCTCTACCCACGCCAGCAACCACCATGAGCTCGGCCACCCCTAGCGCCCTGATTTGCGTGTGCAACCTCAGCCATACGCGGCCAATTATCTCTCTCTATGCTGCGTTTTAGACGATCATCACCGTATAGATCTTTAGCTCTCACTTAGATCTACCTCTTTCATGTTGAAGGATTCTTGAATTGGTTGATGGATTTGGAGAAAAGAGAGGGGGAAGAAGAAGCATTCTCAGCCATTGATGAGGGGGTGGCGGCTGTAGAGAATTAGCGTTATATATATATATATATTTTCTCTTGTGAAGGTGGGCTGTTTATAGGGAATCGAACGACACTATTCATCCCGGATTTTCCAAACTCCGATTGCTACGAAAATTGAAATCCGGTAATAACTAACTATTACGGATCCAAAGGAACCAGTTTCGTCCAATTCTGAGACTGTTCAAAAATTGACTATTCTCACTAGTCGATTAAATATTAAAATATTCAATTTTCACAAATTAACTCTTTGTTCGATTTTAAAAGTTCTAAAATATCGTTCTAACTCCAATATGATAAAATAAAATTTTACAAATCATTTTCAATCATATTTTACCCGATTTTCAATTATTTCCATAATTTAACATATTAAATTATCGATTTAATTATTCAATTAAATCCATTTATTCAAATTAAATTTTATTCGAATTATAAATTCACTTATTAATATTTAGAATTAATTAAATATTCAAATTTTAATTAAATAAAATTCTGGGTCGTTACATACTTCCCCCCTTAAAAGAATTTCGTCCTCGAAATTACTAAGTAAGAAAAGTTACAGAATCTATTAACTTTCCCAAAATCCATAGTTAAACTTCTTACAATAATTTTACTAAGTTTCCAAATCATACTTAGTTATCTTTTCAAAAACAACTACTATTGTTTGACTTTCAACTCCAAAATCAAAGTTAAAGTTTTCAAAATTTTCCAATTTTGCTAAAAATTTTCAAACGCCTCAAATTTTCGGAATAATTCGCCATAGTCTCCTTTTCGCGGCTCGATCCGAAAAAAAAAATGACAGTATATATATCATAAATATACATCTCATCAAGTAATGAGGCATCCCGTAGGGAAAAAGTGTAAAAGTACGATATTTAATCCGAGATATGTACCTTATATTTTATTAGCGAGCATATACGGCTAATATAGCACGAAAGCGAGCTCCAAATGCGAAGCAAACGCGATCCGCACCTACTAAACACTCAACAACAACATGTGAACATGTGTATATGAAAATAATATCAACATTCATCATATAGCAACATAATAACTATATATGCCAACATAGCAAATGTAGTAAAAGCAATATATTCAACCATCAACCAACTAACATCCATAACCAATAAGTATTCATTCATATTCTCATTAGTATTCAATGAAATGGTTTTCAATTTAATCACATTTGATTTTATTAACAGTGGATTTTATCAACATTCATTCATATCCAATTTCAATTAGTTTATATTCACTAATCCATATTCAAGTTGGTTCACTTCCAAATCAAATTCAATTCTATTTAAGATTCACTTAACTTCCAATTGAATCCCAATTACTTTAGCTTCCAATTTCATTAATTCAATTTCATTAATACTTAATGAATTATATACCATCAACTAACAATCATATAACAACCAATGTTTATTAATTACAACCAAATTCCTTTGCTTAAATTCATCTTGGTTTAACACCATCACTTTCAATTGGTTTAATTAAATTGATTTTCATTCAATTATTCAACTTCCAATAACATTTGATTTTAATGAATTAACACTTATATCCATTATTTCATATCAATTATTCACATTCAATTGATTAACATTCAATCCATTTATTCAATTCAATTACAAAAGTTGAATTTAATTTATATAACTTAAGTTATACTTCATTTTTAAACACCACTTGTTTTTACAGAACTTAAATTCCAACTTATAAATCAATTCAGATTTCAATTCTTAAGTAAATTTCCATTTAACTTTAAATTCATTTTATTTACAACTCATATTCATAAATATATTCATATAGTTTCACTTCTTATATATATAAGTTTATTTCACAATTGTAAATCATATTAATTATAATTCCATTCTTATAATTCTTTTTACTTATACAATTATTCTTTTATTTAGATTATTCAAACATCTTATTCAACAACCAACAATCTACTTATATACACTTTAATAATTCTGAAAAATTATTCCTTTATATATAGAATATACTCAAGGTAAAATTATTTCATTTACCCAATTTTAAAACAATATCGTGTCGAATTGTTCTGTACAAGTGTTTAGAGATCCCTATCAAAAACGTTAATTACTCGTATTAACCAGAATCCATATACCACTCAACAAACCAATCATCACAATATAAAACAATTTCATATTCACTAACAAATACGCTCTCATAGCTATTATTACACTCAAACTCATTCTAGAGTACTACTGACTCTATCTCTAATGAGTAATACCCAACAGAACCATGGTTGTCGCTTAACCATATGCTCTGATACCACCCGTGATGACCCGTAAATCCGTACTTCTTGAATATACGCTAATCTCCATAGATTAACTCAAGATGAACAGAAATACGAATTATCAATGTTTAAGAAAAAGAAAGAGAGAGACGGAGAGAAAAAAGATAGAAAATAGAGAAAAAAGAAAATAGAAAATAGAACCGAATAGAAAATAGTAGAACAATAACAGAATCTCACAATCGCAGCGGAACAACATATAATAATAAATGAATAATCTTTAAACAAAGAACTATATCAGTTATTACATTACATCGCATTTCATTACATCTTATCATCAGAGTGTACAACAACAAACAACATCAAACAGCGGAAAAGAAATACTATATACTAATAATACGCCATGTCATCCAGCTTGCCTCCAGCAACTCCTGAATTCCAGAATATCCTGATAAACCTTAACTCTTGACTGCCCGTGTGAAAATTGGTGGGCACCTAGAGTTTAGGAAGGAAAACCATAAACTCCGAGTCAGTCATGTGACTGGTGTGAGAACTCAAAACAGTTTATTTATCTTTGAAGAACAAAATAGAGGAATATTTTTAAAGTCAATTCGCAATGCTTTTAAAAATGAGACTACCATAAGGCCTCCCGCACACACACACACACACAATGCAAACGCAGAATCGGAGGAGATTTCTCCTCATGATAGTCAAAGATGCTTGATACGCATTAAAAAGAACATTTGATATTATTACTAGTGCACAGTGTAGGAAAGATTCATTTCGAAAATAAAGATATAAACCTTAGCCAGCATACGCCCATTATCGTATGCCTGCTATAGCTACCATCCAAACAATGAGGCGCCACCATAAGTGAATGATAGGTTCTACAACTAATACCGTACAAGATCGTATTGTTTCTTTGGATTTCCAACGAATGGTCAGGCCAAGGAACTTCCCATTGCCACATGAGAACGCCTCTGGAAGGACGTCCCCGAGAACCAAATCGGATCTCTGCCAACACAATGCCGGGTTACCCCTAACTGGGTAACAACTGACACGAGTATGCCATCCCCCGGTCCTTTGGGACCTTTAACCATGCGCTCGTCATCAACATCACACAATCATAAATAAAGTGTTTCAACACGAGTAAGTATCTGGGCTCCATACCATGATACCACCCTTTTCCAAAAGGAAATGCACATACCCTAAAGGGAGCTACCCCTCATAACCTTGTCGCATCTTTCCTGTTTTGACCATTCCGGGGTGTGAGGCTCGACGAAGTCTCGTCCACAAAAACACACTTTATACAAAAGCCGTGCTTTGGGTCAACAAATGATCATAGAAATGATCACAAAGATAATCGATCAAACAAATGATCCTATCACAAATGATCAACACAATGATCATTTCACAGCAACACTCAGCATGTAACATTACCAAATTGGGAATATATCGCTGATAACCTTCAACTACATAACCTCTGAGCTCGTACGTCTCAGAGAAGGGTGTTAAGCTAAGAGAATAAATTCTCCGCCACTAACAGAAATATATTTGAAAGAAATCTGCGTTATATCTTAATTTGTAACGTCAGACATACAATCCATACAAGTCTGTTCCGGGATCGAACAGAACCGAAGGCACTTACAAAGAAGTCCTTGCAATCCGGATAATCCCTAATCACGTCCGGACTTCCCATCACATAGGGAGTCTCTATACCGTAGCTACTCGGTGCAAAGACAATCGACGGGTTGTCCTTTCGCTTTCAAAAATATCCAGTCTTCAACACCGGTCATCAAAGTTATCCATTACGTCGTATCACTATTCGGAATGGGAAATTCGAATAACGAGCGCAATAATTTAAAAATAAGTGTAGCATTCAAATCCAAGCAAATCACAACAAATACCTTTCAAAGGTAAATATTGATAGTCGGTTATTGAACTATCAACGGATATGCACAACATCACCAGATTCCAAATAATTTTCCAAATTATTTATTTCCCAAAAATGTCTTTACAAGATATATAATTTCAATACCTCAAAAATAAATCAATATTTATTTTTAAACAAATTCCACTTCCTTTTTATAAATTCAATAGTGAATTTATATTCCAAAATATTTATGAATAAACGATTTCAATTATTCATTTTCAATTTATCTTCAAAAAGATAAATTCTCAAAATATTCACTTTATATTGGAAAACATTTCCATACTTATTTAATAATAAGTAACTCACAAATCTTTTTATTTTCAACTCTTGGAAAATATTCAATATACTTAAATCGAAATTAAGTATATATTTCATTCTTTAAGGAAAACATGCTCTTAAACATATTTATTTGGGTCAAAACGAATGTTGCGTAAAACATCGTTACGACAAACCAAAATCACTGGTATAGGGATTCGAAATTAAAATAGATATATAAATCCCAATACTATACAAAACATTTCCTTTCGGAAATCATTTACTATAACAACAGTGTTATAGTCCACCATTTCCTTCTATTTCTCGAAAACGTCTATTTCAACAATGAATGTTGAAATCTATGGTTTCGAATCTCAACATATTTAAAACATCATTAGGTCGTTTTAATTCTGTTTAAAATATCACATTCTAAACATTTTCTTTAACGTGTTGTTCACTATTCAAAAACGTGAATATACTACGTTAACAAATTTCATCCTTTTATTCATTTTATTTCAAAGGATTATTCACAGCCAAAAACGTGAATATAACTCCATTAATAGGTTTCAACAATTTACTTATTAAAATAAGTCGTTTGCGAATTTATAAAACAACGTTTATAAACTCCATTTCTATTTATTTTATAACAACTTCCTTTTATAAATTCCTTTATTAACCTATTCAATTTATAACTCAATTATAAAACAAAAGTTCATGTTATAAGTTAAATACTTAGAATTTATTTGTTTGCACAATCGTTCCTTTAAACTTCATAATTATAAATCTTCTAACTTATAAGATTCAATTATTTATCCAAAACCATTCTTTTAATAACTTTATAAATTTTATAAACCTACTGCTTATAAAATTCCAGTTATAACTTCACCGTTTATAATTCTATAAATTTCATTCATTTATGAAATTCATTCAAAATTCATTCTAACACTTATAAAAACTCATTTTATAATTCAAATATTTTCATTTATAAATTATCAATTTATAAATCTTTTATATAAATCAATTTATATTATTATTTCAAAACGTCTTTAAAGTCCTTTATAATTTCACCATTTTGATTTATAAAATAATTAAATTTTCTAAATCCTATATTTCAACTTTTTATAATAGATTCAAAAATCCCAATTAAACTATTTTATAAAAATCATTAACCCCATATCTTCAAAAATCAACCTTTAACTATATTTCTCAAAAACCATAATTTTTAAAACATTAAAATTATATCGTTTATTTATTTAAAATGAATCAATTCCAAAAATATAGCATATTTTCAAAATCACTTTAAAATACCAAAATTTGGTCCAATGATGCTACATACCAAATAGTCAATCACGACAACAACGACATCATATATCGATATGATAATCCATCAAATATCAAAATATCTGAAATTAAATAAATACTGTTGAGGAATCCAGTTGGATCCCTCCAACCTGTTTTCCTGCATCCACAAACATTAGCACAATACCAATTTCGTTCCAGTACGAAATTATCGCGGTATATGGGATTTAAAATATTATCCGCTTAATAGACGGCGCAATAGGGTCTCATCCGCTATACAATGCGGGAAATCAATAACTGCAATATATACATATACCAATATATATATTGCTATTATATATAATACCAATTAAACTGTTTATGAAATATTCGCGGTATATGTTTTTAATAAATAACATCCGCTTACTAACGACGCATAATGTCTATTTTAACAGTAAATAGATAACAATCATCATTCAAACATGCATTCAAATATTTTAAATATAACTATTTAAAATTAAAATCGAAACCGATTCGATTGAGTGAGAAGTTCTCACCTTGATTTCAATTTCGTTTTAGCGATTTATTTCGAATAAAATTAAACGGACGTTTAATTTTACCCGAAATTCTCACTAACTCCAAACGACACCAATCCACTTCCATAGCGTAGTGCTAGTCCATACGATTCCAACGCAACTGGTTTTGCGCGTTTTCAACCTCGTATGAAAAAGTTATGATTTTACAAGTTTTACACGATTTTATATTTACAAATTTTACAACATAATATATAATTTTTAACCTATTCAATCTCAGCCACTGATTCCATCACCCAGCAACATCTGGCTGTGCACGCCCCCCTTCTCCCTCTTCACGTACATTTCCAGACTACAACACGCAAGCAAGAACCCATGACATAGAACTAGGGTTAATAACTTCGGCCTCCACGTCAACTTCCAAGACGATCAACAACTTCCATATTGAAGCCCCTAACCTGCTGTACGCACGCCAGCAACCACCATGAGCTCAGCCACCCCTAGCGCCCTGATTTGCGTGCGCAACCTCAGCCATACGCGGCCAATTATCTCTCTCTACGCTGCGTTTTAGATGATCATCACCGTATAGATCTTTAACTCTCACTTAGATTTACCTCTTTCATGTTGAAGGATTCTTGAATTGGTTGATGGATTTGGAGAAAAGAGATGGGGAAGAAGAAGCATTCTCAGCCATTGATAAGGGGGTAGCGGCTGTAGAGAATTAGGTATATATTTTATATAATTTTTTTCTCTTGTGAAGGTGGGCTATTTATAGGGAATCGAACGACACTATTCATCCCGGATTTTCCAAACTCCGATTGCTACGAAAATTGAAATCCGGTAATAACTAACCATTACGGATCCAATGGAACTAGTTTCGTCCAATTCTGAGACTGTTCAAAAATTGACTATTTTCACTAGTCGATTAAATATTAAAATATTCAATTTTCACAAATTAACTCTTAATTCGATTTTAAAAGTTCCAAAATATCGTTCTAACTCCAATATGATAAAATAAAATTTTATAAATCATTTTCAATCATATTTTACCCGATTTTCAATTATTTCCACAATTTAACATATTAAATTATCAATTTAATTATTCAAATTAAATTTTACTCGACTTATAAATTCACTTATTAATATTTAAAATTAATTAAATATTCAAATTTTAATTAAATAAAATTCTGGGTCGTTACACTGTTTTATAAATACATTCGATTATTTTTATAAAATATAGAATTGGAGTTACAGACAACCAAAATAAATAAATAAATCAGCGGAACATCACAATGTAGTGGAATTCATACATAAGTAATAATAGTACAAATCTTCTTCTTCGTCCTCCATAAATAAGGTCTTCAACCCTGAAAAGCTCGGGCCGACCCGAGCGAGTCGAAAAGACAAAACACTCGAGTCGGGACTAAAAGATGTTATGCAAGTTAAATCAACGGTAAAATATGAGTGGAACGACATTAGAGATATTTATGAGGTTTGACATCTCCAATCTAGTATCTAAAGTGAGTGCAGTAACTTAAGAGATGTTCGAGATTCCCATCTCCTAAGGATCCGTTAAACTATCTACTATGTAGTACAATACGCTACTATAATATATCTACAGTAAAGTAAAAGTATTAAAATAGCATAAAGGCATTACCCATATCTTCCT
This sequence comes from Allium cepa, assembly GCA_030765085.1. Classification (NCBI taxonomy): domain Eukaryota; kingdom Viridiplantae; phylum Streptophyta; class Magnoliopsida; order Asparagales; family Amaryllidaceae; genus Allium; species Allium cepa. The sequence continues at coordinate 286,013,911 of CM060942.1, forward strand.
TAACACATTTATATATTCTCATAGTTTATACAGTACCGTAGGCACCTTCGTGAAGTTTAACTAGAGGGCACCCTACAGGCATGGTACAAAACAAACTCTTTGAAGGCGCTCTAAGGCATGTGAATACGACACTCGAGCCAATGCCAGGGTAGATATACCGATTGCGGATCTGAACTGGTGGTAATGCATAGCAGCTATTACCGCCCACCTCGGAACACACTCCCAAATCAAAATCAATTGGTAGCCACCAAATCAGCACAAAGTCATAATATGGTATCGTAGAAATGTGTGCGATCAAAGGAATGACCTCACTTAGCCCGGCATGGCTCCTGTTTTAGTCACATTTAACTGACTCACAGGAGTCAGGGTAATGTCATACCTCTCAAAAATCGTTCGCCAAACCATCCTACTTTATTTCTGGAATCTCCACCACGCACACAGTTGTTAAAGTGGTTTTCAGTATTGGCAGAGAGTATGACAATATCCGATCCCAGTCTCTTTAACAACCAAACCCAGATGGTTCTTTTACATTTTCAAAACCATTTCATAATTGATATCAAAATATCGTATTCAATTCAAACCATATCACTTTTGATTTTATATTCACTTTTGAAATCATATTCACCTTTGAAATCATAAGGTTTCCGAAACCATAATTTGTTTCAAAAATCATATTTCTGATTGGTTTAAATCCTTACTTCAAAATCATCATATTTAATTAATTATAACATTTAAATCCAAACTTAGGTTATAACATCATTTAGCCATATTTGCTTTTAAACCAATGCATTTGAATATGAACACTTCCCCTTTACTAAGTCTGAAAATTTAGAAAATAGTTTAGATATTTATAAATAGTTAAAATAGTTATAAATAGTTAAATAATCTAAAATGGTTTAATTATAGATTAAAGATACTATTAAATTTATTTAAGATTGTTAAATAGATTTAAAATAGATTAAATAAAATTAGAATAGATTAAATTGCTTTAAAATACATTAATTAGATTTAAAATAAGTTAAAATGGGTTAACTAGTTTTAAAATAAATTAAATATTTTAAAATAGGCTAAAATGATTTAAGATAGTTAATATTGGTTGAAATAGTTTAATAATTTGAAAATCTTAATACTTAGAATCTTTAATATAATATGTATTTAAAACATTTTATACTAAAAACATGAATTTGGAATTATAACAATTTAAACTATTTATTACATTTCAACACAATCGGACCATTTCAATTTCCCAATCAAAACCCAATTTCAAATCTTCAATTTAAATTCTAATTGGACCACTGTATTTTATATCAATTCTAATCCATATTGGAAATATCAATTTATATTTACTCCAATTTCAATACGTTTCAAAGTTATATTTCAAATAATTTAAGTAATTCAATTTCGATAAATTTCAGTTATACTTCAAAATCAAATTTAAAGTTTCAATTTAAATTCCTTCAAAAATTCCTTTTAAACCAATTTCAATTTCAACATAAAACTTGAATTTCGACAATAAGTCAATTTATATAAATCAAATTCTTATTTCAAAATATCATATAATTAAATTCAAAAATTAAGGATTCAAACATCATTTAATTTAACCAATCCGGTGTCTGTATATAACTCTCTACCCTATGGTCAAGTGTTATAGACATTTATCATTTCAATCCGCAATTTAAAATTTTACGGTTATTTATCATTTCAAACCGCAATCTCGAATTAATATAAAAATTTATAAAATAGCTCGAGTCTATCATTTCAACCTATAACAATTTTTCTCTAACCTATATTTTGTTCGGGTATGTATCATTTCAACCCATAGTGATTTTCTGACACTATAGCTAAGGAAACTTGCAGGGTGATAACGATATATAAATTAACGTAACATCTAATCATCTAATAATAAAATTAACATCCGTCACAATCATCATCCAATTCAACTAATAAATTCCAAAAAATAATAGATTAACATTCATAGGTAATTAACTAGTAATTTAAATTCGAGTATAAACTAGTTGGAAATTTTTAATTCAATAAGTAAATAGCAATTTAACTCAAATTAAATTGAAATTAACTGGAATGACGATTTATATATATCAGACGGCAATAAATAAGTTCCTAATCACATTACAAATTTAATTTAACTAACATAGGAAATTTTAGCGGGTGTGAGTGGGCTAAAACACTCAACTTCGATATTAAATCGATTTAAAATCCAATTGAGGGCCCAAATTCAAGTGAACTTATTATTAATCCAACCAACGTCAAAATGTCTGGAATTTCAATACGATCCCACGGAAGAAACCGAGTCCAAAACGGAGTTCGTTTGCAAAAGTTGTTAAGGTTAGAACGATTTGAATTTTAAATTAAAAATAAAATAAAATAAAATAAAATAAAAATACCCTAACGCATGCTGCCACATAAACAATTTTTCCTCCCATTCTTTCGTTCGAACGCGACACGGCCGAGACCAATTTTTACCGCTTTGGGCTCCTCCTCCTTTGCACCGTTGACCATGGCACGACCGCCAATGGAATCGCCTCGGCTCCCTTCTCCATCCCCCTTAGGACCGATTGCCCAAGGCTCCATCGGCCGTCGCCCGTCTAAACATGCTTCAAACCCTAATCACCTAATTACGACCACCCTAGGTGCTTTCAAGTCATCAAATAACCACCAATCAACTCCACCCGACGAGCTCTTCAATGCCCATCTCTCAATTTCTCTGATTGAAGCTTAAATCGAAAAGCCCTAATTTTGTTTTTGGTTTTGAAATTTCGTGGCTTTGACCAGGTTTTCTAGTTTACTCGAGCATCGATTTCAAAAACAAATACTAGACGCAGATTTGTAATCATGAGATCTTCGATTTATATATTTTTTTCGAATTCTTTTGAGGAGTTTGATTTTTGACTTTGAATTTGAAATCGAATTAGGGTTTGCAGCCATTGGAAGGAATAGGAAGCAGATAGATGGAGTTGGACGTACTGAAATCAGAAATAAGAAGTAAAATAGGGGTATAATAGACTATATATAGGCAGAACCGAAATAAGAATGAATGGACTCGATCGATTCTGTTATGAATGAAAAACGACGCGAAAAGCCCATTTCATTCCCAAAACGAAAATGGATAATGCCGTATATTCAATAGATGTCTTATATTGTTTTAAACTCAATGGAGCAGGTTTCATGCCCTAATTCTATCGTATGAAGAAGTTATCATAAAATCAACTTATTTCAAACTGATTCAATTAAATTAACTTCTACGTGTTTCGAGTCCGTACGATCAAACGACACGTCTGATCGATATGAAACTTGAAATCCTACAATAATTCACTATTATAGATCCGATGAAACTGGTTTTATTAAAATCCAAGACAGTTGCCAGAATGGATATATTCGAAATTAATAATTAATATTAAATTAATTAAATCAAATTTCAATTCAAATTTTAGATTTTACAATTTATATCATTTTGGATTACTTAATAATTTATAATCCTTTAAAATAAATTTCTACATCAAGTTTATTGAATAGTGCACAATTTATAGTACTTAATTTCAATTTCAATAATTTCAGTAATTATAAATTAAAATTTCAATAAATCCATTTATTTGACTTTACATCTTATTATACAACCAGTTGTGATGTTATAGACATAATTATCGTGGTTTATATCATATTACACTAATATTCTCCAACTCCAACGTTTTTTACATTAAAGTACTATTCAATTTTATTTTATTACAAATGATTTCCAATTCAATTTAATAGATTAAATAATAGATGATAATTGACAATTGTCACCTTTATCCTTAGTTATATCACCTTTGTAAGTTTATTATTTTCAAACAAATGTTATAATTACTTACATAGCACTGATTTTATTCAGTTACCAACAATTATATAATAGTTCATTAGTTTACACAATATTTACACTTATTTACTTATTCAAGTTATAACCAAGTATAACATTTAAGCCATTTCAATTGATTGGACTATGATTAAAATATTTAATAATTAACTTAAATTTACATTATTACATTTCACTCTAGTTATTATCTTAACTCACATTAATGTAACATTATTTATATCAATTTGTAATTGATTAATTATATTGGTAACAAATAACAATTGTTACCATTCCTATATTTTATAACATTTGTAAGTTTATTACTTACCACTAATTGTTATAACAACTTATACAACAATATTTTTATCAATTACAATTAAATACACCTTATTTCATAAATTTACACCTTTTAAATTATCAACTTCTCTTTAAATCCAATGATAAATTTGTACACACATCATTAATACAATCAATTTACCATCTATAACTAATTATAACTTTTTAATCAATTCAATTAATTACAATTACATTGGAAGCAATAGTAAATTACCATAAATTAATACTATTACTTTTTAATCCAATTACATTCTTATTATTTAATCATAAAATTTCATTTCCTCTAAAGTTAAATTACAAAACTTTATTAAATTAACTATTTTTAATTATTGAAAATTTTCGGGCCATTACACTCTTCCGCACCAAAACTTTTCGTCCCCGAAAAGAAAAAAGAAGGGAAAAGGAATTAAAAAATCAATATATCTTATTCAAAATATTAAATTTGCAAACAACTAATTTACATAATTAAATAATTTGAATAAATTATCTATTTATAAAAATTAAAACCTTTTATATTCAATATAATAATAATATGAAAACATTTCACAAAATTTTCTAAGTCATAAATTAATGGAAAATTTCGGCAGATCTCCTTTGTACATGGAAGCTCGGGAGAAACAATAATATAAAAAATAACAATATATATCACATATATTTCAAAATAACATATCCCAACAATGGGAAAATAATATAATATGGCTATAAGACCGTAATCTGAAAAGGAACCTATTTGTCGGGCAAAAAACGCTAAATTATGAAACCAAAAGCAGTAGCCATTGCTTCCCTAGCCTATATTTCGCTTATATAATCCGAAGAAGTTAATATTGTATAAAAGGGAAATATTTAAGTTATTTCAATTTATACCAAATAAAACAACACCGCATAACAATAGTTATTTGCAATCAAAATCATACAATCATCACATGAAACCAATGTAGTCAATCATACATCCGTATCAAGTAAAATAAATGGTTTATTGGAGTTTAGACACTTTTAATCGCATAAAATGACAAATAAACTACTAAGTATACCATAAACTAAACATTCTTAGATAAAACTCAATAGATTATTCATACATACAAACAATTAGAAGTATCATTGCCCAAATAACCCATAAACGAAAACAACAACAAATTCCAAGCATTATTTAAGTTCATTTTTGCATATTTCCTTTCATATCATTTATTGTTTGTCTATTTTCATCCTTACACTGATTATTTTCCTTAATTTACATTTATTTCATACAAAGATTCATGTCATAACCCGCATACTTAACGATTATATATTTAAATGTTTTATTTAAATATAGCGTCGTTAGTCGGATTTAGGTCTGAAAAGTTACTTTTTGCAAACTGTCGAATTGGGACTCGAGACCACTTCCATTGAGTTCAAATGGCATTTGCGTTCTTTTTAGTATAATCTTCAATATGTTTGGAGTAAGTCGAATGTTTGCTACTTTTTCTATTTGGATTTTGGATTTGGGTTCAGCCCATTAGCTTAACTTAAACCCTAACTCAGCCCCTCTCTTCTCCATTCACTCTTTTCATTTCTAAAACTTAAGCTAAACTGAAAATGGGGGAAAGGGAGAAGAAATAGAAATTTCAAGCCCTAGTTTCCTCTTGCAAACTGAAATTCTTGCTTCGTAATCCAAGAGAAGCTATTGGTAAACCTCCTCTTCATCTTCTTCAACTCTTTTTCTCTTCAATTTCAGAAATTCCTAAACCTAAACTTAGGAAATACTTGTTTTGATCTTAAATTGAAGCTTGTAGAGTTGAAGTGGAGAGTGGTTGGTCTTTTCTTAGCATTTGAGCTTATCATCCGTGTTTTTGAGTTAAAGGTGAGATTTTTATCTCACATCTATGTCTACAACTAGCTTGGGTTGTTAGGAATGAATTCCTAACATATTTACAGGTTCACTTGCTTTCGATTTGGATTGATTTGGTGAAATTTCCAATTTATGATTTTTGACGCCAAATCTATGAAATCCTTATATGGTCGATGTTTATGTGGGTCGAAGTGTTTGGGTGAGTCGTTAAGGTTGGGTAGTCATTTGACGTAAGTCCCCGTAATCATCGCTCATCCGTTCGCTTTCGATTTGCTTTGGCCATCAATGGCCTAGGTTCAAGAAATACCTGAGAAACAGGTTTCAGATGTCTGAATCCTCATTTCCAAACGTCTGAATATTATATCGGAAAATTTTATTCCCCGGTATTCAGATGTCTGAATGAAAGTTCCAGACGTCTGAATTGGTACGAGAGCAACAAGAACGAAAATAGGCTTAAAATTGCCATTTTCAAACGTCTGAAATATATGGTTCAGACATCTGAATTATGTTCTGGAAAACATTTAATTTTCTAGATTCAGACGTCTTAACTATATATTTCAGATGTCTGAATCTGCAATCTTTTGCCTAATTTTCTTTTGGATTGAAATTCTAATTTTTATCGGCTTTGGTTATTTCGATTGTTGTTATCATTCATCTTTGACTTTGATGATTCCTTATTAACTTCATACATGGGATTATATGAAATAATCTTTTAAATTGTAGTAAAATCTCCTTACTCCAATTTATAAATTCTATTTAAAATACACACAATTTCGCACTCCGAGCGAAGTGGGAGGAGAATTAAATGTTTAGACAAAACGCGTGCTATGAACACGTGCGTTCATCTTCTCACTTAATTCCTAATATATTCGTTTGAACATTTTGACCTTTGGTTCTAGTTTACCGATGAGATGAGGTAAACTTTGTACTGCTTTGAGTGTGAAATTGACTAACGGATAGTAAACCATTTATTGCGAACAGGTGGTTATGGGACTCATGTGAACACTTTTCGGGTTCCTTTTCGAGAGTTGTGACACGTTTTGCTAGTTAGTGGTGTCCAGTACTTGGCCTTCGGACCTTCACCACTACGGTTTTTCGCCTTTGGGATCGTGTCTTCGGATTTTCTCCTTCTGGTTTGTTGCCTTTGGTTATGTTGCCTTCGGGTTTGTGCCTTCGGGTTGTTGCCATTGGGATAGTGTCTTCGGACTGTCTCCTTCTTGCTCATCACCTTTAGGATAGTGTCTTCGGACTGTCTCCTTTGGGTGTTGTCTCTTATGGATCCTTGTTATACAGTACTGAGCTCGAGCATCTTTTGTTTCATTGATATTTAAATTCCCTAGGTACCGCCCTTCGGTGTTGGTCTTTTCGAGCCGCACAATATTAGCAGTTACCTAGCGAAACTTGTGTTACCTTCATTGGTATTTGTTATTTGCCTTTTTGGCTTGTTTTGGGATATTCGTATCCTTTGTTTATTTGTGTTGCCGATGATACGATGCTTGTCTTGTTATGATTCATCTTTTGTTAGATGATTGTGTTATCTCTTATAGGGATATGTATTTTGTGACCTTGCAGGTTCATTATTGTTCAGTTTATCTAACTGATTTATTTAGCTAGACTGACCCGTGTATTTATACTCAGGTCAGAACGAGATGTTTCAGGTTAGGTACTTTTGGACTTAGCCTATTTTGATTTGGCATGGACTATTCAGCTAGCTCCTTTTTGTTATAGCTTTTTGTGTGGTCCTTTTTGGTTATAACTCTGATATGTAATATTTTGGATTCGCCTGTATATTGTGGTTTTCTATACCACTTGACATGTATCAGTTTGTATACTCTGTTATGTATCAATACATGTGTATATGATGATCTACTGTTCTGTGATGTATATTACATTTGAGTTGTTATATTCTGTTTTGATAAATCCTCCAGCCACCTAGGGTTTTGTTTTAAGTATTCATTGGATATGTCGATCTGCTTGGTATGACAATTGTCGATGTATTCAATTGATAGTTAAAGCAAGGCTCTAGATGGTCGCTCCGATCCAGCTCTATTCTCCGTATTACCAGACGGTATTAATTAATAATACTCTTTGCTAATGTGGGTCTCGAAGTAGGGCATCACAACATGGTATCAGAGACGAGTTCAGAACAAAATATGATAAACACATAATAGAAGCACATATTCTGATACATCAAATTGTATAAGTGTACAAATCTTTGAGCCATCGTGCCTCTATATTCCTTCTGTGCCTTTGAGGGTAGATAGAATTTGGGAATACGTCTAGGAATGCATTTTGTTCCGTAGTATTCCACATTTGGCTTAATGATATCTACCTTGTGAGTAATCTCTATCTTATCTTAACTTTCAGCGTATGGCTGGAAGAGGCAGTGGACGACGTTCGGATATTGGGCAATCTAGTGGCTCACATCTAGATGGCGTTCATATGTCTGCTGATCAGTTTTGGAGTTGTTTCGAAACACTCAGCCTACAGCTCCTACTCGAGTATCTCCACCTCACAAGTCTTCCTTTGCTCACCTGTGCATCGATTTTTCTCATCTTAAAGGAAAGCCGTTTAAAGGCTCTGAGTCTGTTCTTGAAGTCCAAGCTTGGGTTCGCACGTGCGAGCGTATCTTCTCTCGCATGGATCTTTCTGATCATGATAGAGTTCTTTTAACTTCTAGCTTATTGCAAGAGCGTGCCCTTGATTGGTATGAGCTTCTTATAGCCGAGATTGATGAGTCTACTCTTTCTTGGACTTAGTTTCGGGAGAGATTCGAACTCAAGTTTGTTCTTGAATCTAAGAAAGTTTTATTTGCCCGTTGCTTTCCAGAGTTGAAGCAAGGGAAGTCTTCTGTTTCTGAGTATGTTGCATCATTCGAGGCTTTATCTAAGTATGGTCTGGAATTCATTAATACATCTTATAAGAAGAATCTGAAGTTTGTCTCTGGTCTTAAGAAATATCTTAAGAAGTCTTTATTGCTCCATCTTAAGCATTCTTCGGAGGAGTTGGTAGATTCGACACTTCATCTCGAAACCATCGAGAAAGAGTGTGATAGTGGTGATGATGTTGAAATTCCCAAGAACCCCAACAAGAAGCAGTTTCCATTTCAGAATCTACGTCTTTTCCTTCCAAGAAGAAGAACAGCGGTGGTTCTAATTATCAGTCTTAGTTTGCTGGAACACCTTCCATTCGGAAGTGTTTCAATTATGGTTCTCCTAATCATATGATTCGAGCTTGTCCTAAGCCTCTCATCTGCCGCTATTGCAAGAAGGAAGGTCATCATGTTTCCACATGCCCTACTGTTCCTGCTGGTGCAAAGTCTACTAAGCTTTATGCTGTTAAAGCTTCTGAAGGCTCTTCTCAGCCCAAAGGTATATCTCCATCTATTTTGGAGGTTCTATTTTATTTCATGATCATAGTATTCGAGTTCTTTTCGATACGGGTGCTTCACATTATTTCGTGTCGAAGAAGCTCGTCGATGATTTATCTTTGGATGTTTCTTGTATTCTTTACTTCATTGAGGATTGCGAATCCTATTGGAGGATCCGCGACCTTTAGCTTGTTTTGTGATGACGTTGAGATTGTTTTATGTGGCCTTTCTTTTTGTGCGAATCTGCACGTTATTTCTTATCTGGGATTTGATATGATTTTGGGTGTGGACTGGCTAGTAAGATACGATGCCAGGATTGTTTGTTCTGAGAGGATTATATATCTTCGACATCCGGATTGTTTTACTCAGCTATCACTTGTTCTTTTGGATGTGGATAATTCCGAAATGGCTTTATATTATCTTGACTCACGAGATGATGATGATATATCTCGTATTCCTATTGCTTGTGACTTTTCTGATGTTTTTGAGCCTGTTTCGGGTTTGCCACCCAAGCGGGCAATTGAGTTCCACATCGATCTCATTCCAGGCGCGCAACCAGTTAGTCGTCCTCCCACGAGGATGTCTACAAAGGAAAATGAGAAACTCAAGAAACAGCTTTTAGAGCTTGAGTCCAAGAAGTTGATTCAGTCCAGTTTTTCACCTTGGGGAGCCGTGGTCGTCCTCGTGAAGAAGTCCGATGGAACTCTTAGGCTTTGCATTGACTATCGCAAGCTTAACGAGTTAACCATCAAGAATAGGTATCCATTGCCTAGGATCGATGATATGTTCGATCTATTGTGTGGTGCTAAGGTCTTGTCTTTACTCAGCTCGACCTTGCCACGGGTTCTCATCAGTGACGAGTCACAGAGGATAGAATACCTCTTACAGCTTTCCGCACTCGATATGGTTCTTTTGAGTGGCTCGTTATGCCGTTCGGTTTGATGAACGTTCCTTCCTTCTTTGTCGATCTCATGAATCGAGTATTCCGGGAATATCTCAATAAGTTCATCCTTATGTTTATTGATGACATCCTTATTTATTCTAAGTCTGAAGCCGAGCATGCTAATCACTTGAGAATTGTCTTGAGCACTCTCCATCACCATCATCTTAGAGCCAAATTCTCCAAGTGCCATTTTTGGGAGAATAAGGTTAAGTTCTTAGGCCACGTTGTATCTTCCGAGGGCATTTCAGTCGATCCTTTAAAGATTGAAGCCATCCAGAATTGGAAGAGGCCTGAGAACGTTCATGAAATTCGTAGTTTCCTTGGCTTAGCGGGTTATTACCGTGGGTTCATTAAGAATTTTTCCCGTGTTGTGCTTCCTCTCACCAGCCTTACTCGGAAAGGCATTCGTTACATTTGGTCTAACAAGTGTGAAGCTTCCATTCTGACATTAAAGGAACTTCTCACTAATGCTCCTATTTTTATGGTTCCCTAAGGGAATCATGATCTTGTTGTCTGCATCGATGCTTGTTGTAGAGGTCTCGGTGCTGTTCTTATGCAGAAGGATCGGGTAGTGTTGGGTTTGTTTCGACCGGCTCCTTCCCTACCACCGAATCAACATCTCACCGGACCGGCTCCATCCCTACCATCGAATCAACATCTCACCGGACCAACTCACTCCCAAGCCACCACCGGTCCAATTCCCCTCACTACCGAACCACCTACTACCGAACCAACCCACACTCCACCCATTGCCGAACCAAGTTCCACCGGTCCAAGGCATACCGGACCAACACTTCCAGGCCAGATTGCATCAGACCAGGCCCACCAGCAGCTATATACATCCAAGACCCCTGCCTCCAACATCACTCTATAAATAGAGGGGCAGGGGTACAACAATGGCAGACAAGTTTGAGAGCTCAAGCACGGATAGAACTTTCAAACAACTTTCAGATACTTGTAATCAAAGCTTTGTACTTGTAATCTGAACTGAAAAGGAGAAAAACATATAAAGTGGACGTAGGCACATTCTGGTCGAACCACTATAAATATGTATGTCTTTTACAGTTTAGTCCATCTATTTTATATATTTGCATAAATCACCCAAATCATTAAGAACAACATATAATCAACTAAATCATACGACTTGGAAGTGTTTGCCCCTTTTTGTGCAAACAATTTTGGTGCTTTCACTGAGAATTGAACTCAGGACCTCCCGCTTAACCCTTTTCCTATCAGCATCGTTCAGTACTTGGAAAACATGCCTCCCGGAAGGAAGAAAGATGCTAATAAAGGAAAGAACATCGCAACTAGCAGTATCCCAGATCCAGTGATCAGAGATTAAGACAATCGTCCGGTTCCAACAGCAAATGGAAATCAGGCAAATCCGACAGCCCCTCCTACGGAACAACCAATTAAAAGGACAGATCTGGACATGGTTGTGGCTGAAGTAACTAATCGCTTCGCATCTCAACAAGAAGCCTTGGTGGACCAACTCATGTCGTGCTTAAGGGATGCTGAAGAATCCAACCGCAACACTGAATCATGGGGTGAGTCCCGGTCTGGAGGATTTGGGAGACGATAAAGTTCTTTCTTCTTCGAAGAGGCTAACAACGGAAACAACAATGGTAGGAGCCGAGCCCGTACTCAGCCCGAATTCCGACCCGAGGAAACACTTGGAACCGAACCCAACAGCGGAGGTACCAGGCAGGGGTCGGATGTAGCTGAGCCTGCCATGCTACCTAACCATGGGAACACCAATAGATGGGGCCGAGCTGGAGTCCAGCCCAAAATTGGACCTGAGGAAGTGCTGAGGACAGAACCCAGCAGGAGAAGATCAAGGCAAGGGCCAACTGTGGCTGACCCCAGCGTGCCCCCAGTAGACCAGAGGCAGCCATTGGAGAATGTTAGGAGTGATAGACGATACCATCCCTACAGGTCATCTGGACGGAATCAATCCCGTAGGGAAGAACCAAACTCATTTCTATCCGCTCCAAGTTCTGATGAAAGGATGGCACGATTGTTCAGAGAGTGTGTCCAACGGGACCAAAGGGATCGGGGGATAGGCGCTATTGTAACCAGCCCCTTCACCCGCAATATCGAAACTGCCATCACCCCTTGGGAATGGAAAATGCCAACAATGGAACCTTACAAGGGAACCTATGACCCCGTTGTACACTTGCAGAGATACACACAGCATATGCTCATGAGCGGAGCAACAGAGGGAATGTTGTGTAAATGCTTCCACCATTCTTGGCAGATGTAGCTACCTCCTGGTTCTGCCATCTACCCCAAGGATCCATCAGCTCATGGGAAATGTTGAAAGAAAAGTTCATCAGCCAGTTCTGCATTCATGTGGAACAACCCAAGGACGCTTATTCCCTATCTAACATCAAACAGAAGCCCGGAGAGACAGTGCAACAATATCTAACCCGATTCAACGCCGCAGCGGCTACAGTCCAAGATGCCGATGAAAAACTTATCCTAATGGCCCTCTGCAGTGGTGTGCATCCGGATATTAAATTTGCTAGGAGATTAACGAAAGAAAAGCCAGCTACCTTACCCGATTTCTTCCATGAAGCCGGAAAATATATGAGACTTGAAGACTCTGCCATTGAAAGGCAGACAGGGCAACAAACCAAGGCAGCTCATGGCAACACACCCGCAGTAGAAAAGAACGTTCGAAGAAATAACTCCAGAGATAGTGCTGGGGGCAAGAAGGGAGAAAAGCGTTTATATAGGCCAGGACCGAGATTTGACTCTTACACTCCTTTAAATGAAACAATCGAAAACATCTTCTTGGACACCCAAGACGAAGTGATACAAGCGCCCCTCGCACAAAAAGGAATCAGATAATGCAATTAAGCCTGGAAAGTTCTGCCGCTTCCACGAATCTCATGGGCATCACACCAATGAATGCCATCATCTCTGGGACTTGATTGAAGAACACGTCAGAAGGAAGAGACTGAAGCTCTATGTGAAAGGTCAGAACAGGAGTTCAACTCCTACCAATGAGTACCCAGGGCTACCCCTCCAGAAGTAGGCGGAGGAAATCGTAACACCAGCGGCTCCAGTCAAGAGAAGATAGTGGTCCTTACCATATCAGGAGGACTACACATCACCGACGGAAGCTGGGAAGAGATGGAAAGATACGGTAAGCCACTTAGAAACGATGAAGGCTATGTTAATTCTGTTATGGAAGAACGCCACCAGAAACGAAAAGAGAATGATGACATCACATTCAGTAGGCGTGATCTAGAGGGAAGGCACTGCCCTCACATGGATCATATGGTCATCTCTGCTTGGTTCGGTCCAGCCAAAGTTTTTCGAATTCTAGTAGACACTGGCAGCTTAGTAAATATCGTATTTAATCATGCTTTCGACGAAATGAAGTTGTCATTGAAAGATGTGTCCACCTGCAACAAACCACTACATGGTTTCACTGGAGATGCGAAGATGCCCCTCGGGCAACTGGACCTCTTTGTCGAAATAGGAAGTCATCCCCGCTCCATTGTGCGAAAACAAACATTTGTGCTAATAGAGAACCACTCGGCCAACAACGCCTTTTTGGGAAGACCAGTCTTGTCTGACTTCCAAATTGTCCTAACCCCGTGGTGCCTGAAGATGAAATTTCCAACAGATAACAGAATAGTAGAAATAGAGGGAGATCAAGACGCCGCTCGAGATTGCTATGTAACTGAACTTCGCAATAACCGCAAGAAGGATAAAGGGAAGGATGCAGAGCCTTCTCTCTGCAATAAAAATATGGAAGCATAGAAACTAGAGAAAGCCCCTCCTCTTCGATATACCAGTGATCCTTTCAACGAATTAGACCCCAGGAATAAAGAGGAGGTGGCCACCGCCGAGCCTGCAGAGGCTATGAAATTTAGACAAACACAACCCAAGTAGACTGCTGAGAGTCGGGTCTCAGTTAGGAGCGGAATTGAAGAGTCAACTCATTGTTTTTCTCCGCCACAACTTGGATGTATTTGCGTGGACGCACGCTGACATGACTGGAATCTCCCCAGACTTAGCATGCCACATACTGAACATCGATCCCACCAAGGTGCCAGAAAAGCAGGAAAAGAGAAGCATGGGGGCAGAACGATTAGCAGCCCTCGAGGAAGAAGTAAAGAGCCTACTTGCCAATAACTTCATACGAGAAGCCATCTACCCAGAATGCATCGCCAACCCGGTACTGGTAAAGAAGGCTAATGGAAAGTGGCGAACATGCATCGACTTCTCTAACTTAAATGATGCTTGCCCGAATGATTGCTTCCCACTCCCCTGAATCGATCAACTCGTGGACAGCACATCCGGACACGAACTCTTATCCTCTATGGACGCATACTCAGGATATAACCAGATCCCTATGCACACCCCGATCAAGACCACACTAGTTTCATCACTGGCCGGGGATTGTACTGCTATAGAGTAATGCCTTTTGGACTTAAAAACGGTGGAGCTACCTATCAGCACCTCGTCAACAAGATATTTGCGGAACAAATAGGACGAACTATGGAAGTTTATGTGGATGACATGCTGGTAAAATCGAGGAAAGCCAACGATCGTATAAACCACTCGGACGAGATGTTTCAAGTTCTTCGCCAATATAGAATGAAGCTGAATCCTCTAAAGTGCTCCTTCGGAGTATCGTCGGGAAAGTTCTTTGGATTCATCGTCCATGCCAGGGGGACTGAACCAAACCCCGAAAAAGTCCGGGCTTTGCAAGATATCAAGATACCATCCACTCGAAGAGAGATGCAGAGCCTAAACGGGAAGGTGGCCGCTCTAAGCAGGTTCATCTCTAAAGCAACTGACAAATTCATCCTTTTCTTCGAAGCTCTAAAGAAAGACAAAGGAAAGTTTGAATGGACCGACGAATGCTCAACAGCCGTCCTTAACCTAATCGAACACCTCCAGAGACCACCAGTACTCTCAACTCCAAATGAACGCGAAGAACTATACCTATACCTTTCTGTATCGTCCCATGCTTTAAACGCCACTTTGGTGAGAGAAGACAACCGCGCGCAGCGGCCCGTATACTTTGTAAGCAAGAGATTTACAGGAGCAGAAGCCAAATAAACCAAACTTGAGAAGCTAGCATAGTGTTTGCTAATCACGTCACGGAAACTGCGACACTATTTCCAATCTCATTCCATCAGATTTTTAACCGATCAACCGCTAAGGCAGGTACTCCATCGCCCCAGCACTTCTGGGCGACTACTTAAATGGTGCATTGAACTGAGTCAATATGATATCACCTACCATCCTCGCACCGCCATCAAGGGACAAGCCATGGCCGATTTCATTGCCAAATTCACTACCAACGAAGGTAAGGATCAATTTGAAATAACAAAAGATATCAAGTGGAATCTCTTTATAGATGGAGCATCAAACGAACAAGGCTCGGGGGCGGGTATTGTGATAATCACCCCCAGGGGAAGGAAGCTGCACTATGCTCTAAGGTTGGAATTCGCTGCCACCAACAACGATGCAGAATATGAAGCAGTAATAGCAGGATTGGAACTTGCCTTAGAAATTGGAGTCAGTTCTTTATGTCTTCATAGTGATTCTCAACTTATCGTAAACCAAGTACTAGGAGAGTTTCAGACTCGAGGAGAACAAATCACAGCATATCTAAAGAAGACCAAGCTGCTGCTCGATCAATTGGATCTCTATTTAATCAAACACATTCCTCGAGAAGAGAATCGAGAGGCCGACGAACTGGCAAAGCAAGCTAGCATGAAGAACAACACCATTTTCGGAGCAGTAACCATCTCGAAACAACTAGCCCTAAGATTCAAGCTAGAAGATCTGATAGCTGCAATCGAAGAAGAAACTTGGATGGCTCCTATCCCGAAATATTTACAAGATGGCACACTGCCCGACGGGCGTAACGAAGTTAAGAAATTCTTGAGGAAAGCTTCCCTCTACACAATACAAAAAGGCATCCTCTATCGGCGCGACTTCTCTCACCCCTTATTAAGGTGTGTCGCTGGAAGGGAAGCCAAGGAAATCTTATCCAACATCCATCAAGGAAGTTGCGGAGATCACACTGGTGGACAGACTCTGGCAAAGAAGACGCTCCGATATGGATATTACTGGCCCACTCTAAACAAAAACACCTTAGACTTCGTCAAAAGATGCGACAGATGTCAGAAATTTGCTAAGATTCCTCGACAACCCACAAATGAGATTACTCAAATGACCAGCCCTTGGCCCTTTGCCGTATGGGGAATTGACTTGATTGGTGAACTACCGATGGGCCGAGGCGGAGCCAAATATGCTATAGTGGCAGTCGACTATTTCACCAAATGGGTGGAAGTAGAACCTCTAAATAAATATCTTCAGAAAAGTTATTAACTTCTTGATCAAAAATGTTCTATGCAGGTACAGGGTTCCACTCAAAATCATATCGGACAATGGATTTCAGTTTGACAGTGAGGAGTTCGCTGACTGGTGCCAAGAACACGGAAATCACAAAAGCTTCTCATCTGTGGCTTATCCCTAGGCAAATGGACAAGTTGAAGCTGTCAACAAAATTCTTAAAACTCTAATCAAGAAGAAGCTTGAAAAGTCAAAAGGCGTTTGGGTGGATGAACTTCCTACAGCACTTTGGGCCTACCACACATCTTTCAGGACATCAACAGGGCATACTCCGTTCTCTTCGGCATACGGATCGGAGGCCATGCTCCCAGTTGAAACTGTAGTGCCATCCCACCGTAGGATCCACTACAACCCAGAAGAGAACGAAGAACTACTCCACGTGTCTTTGGATCTAATCGAAGAAAGAAGAAATAATGCAGCACTCAAAGCAACAGCTCACAAGCAAAAAGTGGAAGCACAGTACAACTCCAAAGTCAAGCACCGCAGCTTACAAGAAGGAGATCTCGTCTTCAAGCGGATCTTCCCGCGCCCCGGAGCGCTAGGCCCAATCTGGGCCGGACCTTATGTAATTCATAAAGATCTCCACAACGGAGCTTATATTTTGTCAACAGTGGACGGAGAGGTGTTCCAGAGGGCATGGAACATCCAACACCTTCGTCGATACTTTTCTTAACTTGTACTGCCCATATGAAGTGAATTAACAAAGAGAATCAGTGGACGTACGCATTTTCGCGCCGAACCACTTTAAAAATCTTGTCTCTTTTTAACTTGTTCCTTTACATCTTGGCTTCTTGTTAAGCTTTATCCTTTTCTGTTGAACAAAATCCTGTGTGACGGCATTTCCATTATGGACACTTCACGACACAATTTCACCTGGACAAGACCTAACAGGTACTATACGAATCTATGCCCTCGCCAATGAGACACTTTTGCTCCAACATCCCTCTGCTGCGGGTTAACTCATTGCTCGCGACGGCCCTCAAAGCCAACTGTAATGAGCCGATTATAAGCCACCGAGGAGGCCGAAAATACCCTAGGCAGCTCATTACGGCATTCGGCTCGCCGGCAACCATGAACCGATCATAAGCCCCAACATAAGGTGTGGCCAGCCAGGGGCAGTTCACAGTTGACGATCGACACCCGCGCTAGCCGGCCACGGTAAATCGAATAATACCCACGATTACGTGCCATAATGGCCCGGGTAATTACCGTGCGCGATCTCGGCTCCGATGTGTTTTAAGTACGGCTGTGGTAAAAAAGAAAACTCCCCGCAGAGGCGTAAGATGGGTGACAAATGTCTCCAAGACCCACAACTAGGGAAAGTGACTACAAAACCCGTTTGCCACGAACTTAAGCACATCGAAGGCCTTCCGTGATCGGAAGTTTTACTATTTCTCATATTTCCTTTTTATTTATAAAAACTCTCCTCCTATCCTCTATAATGATCACTAAAGTATAGGGCACAAAATAGGAGACACTCGCTAATGGGAATAAGAACTCACAGCTGGATGACAGGTCATTCAGCGGCATTCCATACACAAGGCATTCGAAGCTACCGTCTACAGCAAAAAAAAACTTGAAGGGCGGTACTTTATTCTCTTATACATAAATATAAAACCATAATTTCTACACATATCACACTAACATTGCAAGACATGAAATTATATTTTAAGCGAAAACTTAGCATCAACATAATTGAATCACTAACACATGCGCAGCTATATTTTATGCAACACATCAAAATAACAACAGCATTCAAACATAACAAAATCAGCTTATGTTATAAGGTTACATGCCAAAAATCATGTTGTTCGTTACATAATTACAGCCCGAAAAATACATTAATGTTTTAAGACTAACATAGAAAGCAACGTCAAATAAGCTGAAAAATGTCCAGATCAAGCCAAGGAGCCGACTGCATCGGGGCCTCGCTTCTATCCTGTTGTCCCTCCAAGGTCTATTTAACCGCCGAATCAGAGCTCTCAGCATGCTGACTAGAGGTAGTTGGCACTTCAGAGGTCCCTTCTGTCCAATTCAGGAGAAGAATTCGTTGAATAAACAGTAAGCAACCAAGCTATGAAAAGGCTAAAAGGGAAGACTTACCAGCATCTGTTCCTTAATCATCATCTCCTAACTGCATACCTACCTCATCGGCAGCAAGCAGCCGCATGCCCTCCTTCACCGCCACTTTCTCCTCCTTAGTGAACTGGGCCGTAACCACATCCATCCTGAAGGTCATACCACCCTCCTTATCCGCATCAGCCTTGGCCTCCTCCAGAGCCCGGAGATAAATCCTGGCCATGATCTGGGGATAATCATCCATCCAGGATAAGTTGCCCAGCTTCCAAGTAGGGAAATACATATCCTGGAGCATCTCATCCATCATCCCCTCGTTTTCCTCAAACTCCCTCATTCGGACCTCAGAAGCAAACTGCTTTGCAACGGCAGCATTCCTCTTCGATCGGTATCGCGAGCGGTCAGCCTAAAGGGATTTCCTCATCGCCTCCATCTCCTCCTTCAGCTTGGCTTGAGCAAGCTCCGCGGCTTCAAGCTTCCCAGATAACTCCTCCACCCGCTCGAGATCCGCTTTCCGAATCACGTCTACCGTTGCAATGGCCATATCGATCCGTTCCTTGTAGATGGCCTCCAATTTCCGCAGCTCGGCTCTGCTAGCCTCTTCCATGGTTTTCTTTAGCCGTCTGGAGGCAGCCTCGTGCTGAGAGATCTGGATGGCCTAATCGGCGAGTTGCTTGGCCTGGTCGGCAACCACTAGCCGCATCTTATGTTGGCACTCCCAATTTCCTCCCCGGCCTTGACCAGTTAAGCGTGATGCCCCCTCAACTTCCTAGTCTCCTCAGCAACCCAGTCGATATTTGCCTTGGCTTCATCCCCTATAGTTACAATCCGAGTAGTAAGCAAATCAAGGTCCAGGGACATGGCCTCATCAAGCACCCTTACCATAGGATTGCGAGGGAGAAGATGCTCACCAGTAACCTCGTCAAAGGAAATATCATGAGAACCTGGATCCAGATCTGGATGACCCGCAAATGGATTACGAGCTAAGCGGGGACGATCAATATGAGTAACGGTAGGATTCTCTGATGGATGCGGAGCGGGTATGAACTCAGTATCCTCCCCCGTGATATCATGAATAGGTTGGGTTGGGGGCTGAGGTCCAGGTGAAGGTTCGAATAAGGAGCGCCTCCTCCTTTTCTTTTGAATATCCTCTTCAATAACTCCGAGAAGAGGACGGTAGCCGACTACGTCCCCGGAACGATTGACCGGAGGCTTTGGTTTAGCAGAAGCTTTGAGGAGTTTGAATTGTTCAAGGCGGTGCCGAATGTTTGATGTCTTGGCCGCCTTACCCGTTCCTGGAATAAAAACCGTGTTACAAGCATGCATGGGACTATAATCCAAGAAATATGTGAAGTTAAAAGAGGGGTCAAAAATTCACCTTGAACCGCCGGAGTTGCCCTAGCTGAAATACTCTCAGAAGATGGACCGACACCAGTCCCGACCTTATCAGTTTTCTTTGGCTTCTCCACCAAGCCGATCCTTCCTCCATTCCATCAAAAGCCTGGCAGAAAGCATCATCTGTCCACTCTTGGATCTCCCCCACTTACCTAGAAGACAAAGCCCCGGCGCCGTCACCGCTCTGTCCTTTACCGCCATCACCACCATCACCTTCTCCATCACCTCCGCTCTCCTCCTCGCCTCTTTCCTCCTCTATATTTTCCTCCTCCGGAACATCTGGACATGTGCTAGGGGAGGATCCATTGGATTTCTTGAGCTTCTTCCCCCCGACGACCGGAGGTATCGAGAAGGGTTTACTCTTGCAGCTCTTTGTCGTGGCCCCTCCTTTGGATTTGGAAGCCCTTTCCTCGGCTGTGTCTCTCTGCTTGACCACAGACTGACGTGGTATAATCAAGTTGTGCTGCAGAAGAGTAGCATTCCTGATCAGGTAAGAAGCCGACCTCTCACTTCCCGAAATGGATTCTATCTCCGCAGCCATCTGAACCAGGCGATCGTTCTCCACGACCGCAAAGCCAACTGTCGCTAGCAAGAAATAAAAACACATTAGGAGAAGCAATGCAATCAGAACGAAAATTATAAATAAGCTTCAACTTACAGCCATAGGTGAAGCGACGGATAGAAACAGAGTCATCCTTGACGAAAAACCATTCTTTCTTGAACATGCTGAACTTCGAATATAAGTCCAGGACCGGCTTGAAGGACACGGCTGATTCCAAGCTGATATATAGAGACCCCTTCTTGTAGCCTCTCAAGTTGTACAAATACCGGATCTCCCGGTTGGAAGGGGGATGCCCATATTTTCTCTGGAAAATGATGAATAGACTCACCAAGATAGCATAAGAATTGGGCTGAAGCTGGAAAGGGGCCACCTTCAAATAGGTAATAAAGCTGACTATCCAATCATTGATCGGGGTAATGGCCCCGCACATGCAATGGTACCTACTATAAGCGAAATATCCTTTAGAGGGGTTGTACGGCATCACTCCTTCTCTCGGCAACAGCATAGGCGCTCTATCAATCCCAAAGGAGCGAGAGATAACATCAAGCTTCTCCTCTTTGAGTGAGCTAGGAAAGCAGTCAGGAGGAGAGTTCAAGAGCTCCTGAGGGCCGTATCCATCTACTATTGATCTCGGGGTGGGTCCCTGTCGTCCCCGTCCTGGTTGGGCTAGGGGCACAACGGGGGACTCTCTTCTGTCCATAGATTTCCTCTTATCTGATTGAGTTTCCACTTTATGAGACATTTATCTGCAACACAAGGAAGTATACCGTTAAAACATATAAAATATGTAGTCTGGAATTTCACTCGTAATTCGAAACATAAAAAATTCAAGATTCGAGTTCATTCGTAATTCAAGATTTGAGTTCATCCGGTAATCCAAGTATATAAAGTTCATTCGGCATTTATATTCCACGAAGTTCATTCGGTGAGTCGAGTCCCCGAAACCATTCGGTAGTCCAGAGAAAAAACACATTCAGCAGAAAAGGATCTCACCTGGTTCGGCAAAATAAGATTCTGGTTCGGCTAACACGTTTGATTCGGCAGAGATGAGAGTTTGATTCGGCAAAGACAGGGGTTTGGTTCGGCTGATAAGGAAAAATGGAAGCGTTAGGCCCCTACTTATAAGAAAATGTCAATGATCGGACCAGTTGGTTCGACATTAGAGACCGGATGATAGCATCCAGGATGAATGACTTAAAACAAAGCACGCCATATACATCCATATGCCCTACTTTGGGGGGCAAATGTTGGGTGTGTTTCGATCGGCTCCTTCCCTACCACCGAATCAACATCTCACCGGACCGGCTCCATCCCTACCACCGAATCAACATCTCACTGGACCAACTCACTCCCAAGCCACCACCGGTCCAATTCCCCTCACTACCGAACCACCTACTATCGAACCAACCCACACTCCACCCATTGCCGAACCAAGTTCCACCGGACCAAAGCATACAGGACCAACACTTCCAGGCCAGATTTCATCAGCCCAGGCCCACCAGCAGCTATATATCACTACAACAAAATTAGTTTTTAATTGCAAGTGGGGATAGCGTGGTGAATGTGTTGCTATACTTAATGATTAGGGTGCTAAATATACAGCGTGCTTACGCTGTCACATTGAATCCTCAATCCCGCTAATTAAAAACTTAAGCGGCAAAATATTTTATTTCCCCCTTTCCACCGCTTAGACCAAATCCCTCGTAATGTCTTCTTCACAAAAACCAAACTTTTGCTCCTCTCTTCAATGATCTAACTTCTGGCTTCACAATCCGCAGCCCAAGGTACCTTTTTGTGACCACTTTTCTTCACCAATTTAACATCCAGATCCGACGACGTCTCGTTCCAGGTAGGGTCGGTCCTCTACCAAAGTAGCTAAAGCAACCGCTCTAGGCCTCATCAAAATCTAGGGCACCATCTTCCTACTCTAGTGCAGCAACAAACTAAAAAACAAAATCACGATTTGCTTCTCGCTCGGCGGCGGCGATTCCATCTCCATCCAAACGACAATCGACAGCGATTCCAGCTCCATTCAATTGATGGAGGCGAGGTAACGGCGACTCCTCAACGCAGCTAAGGCATAGCCAAATAGTGGCATAGGATTGGACAGTGACAGACTTGAGACTTCGATCGTTGGTGCTTGGTTTTGGTTACTGCAACACTACTACTGCCTGCTTGTTTTTGAAAAGGTAAATAAATTTGGTCTTTTGCATCTTCTGATATACATATTTTGTTGTACTTAGTATTGTAATTTGCAAACAGCATAACTATGTTCTAAATTCTTATGCAAATTCAATTTTGATCCCTATGTTCTAATTTTGAGTTGTTTAATTGTGTATTAAGGATTGATTTGTATAACAAGGATCAAATCAAAATTGGTATGTTTAATTTGTTATTCGAGATAGTAATATAATAAAGATTGATTTAATAATAGTTAACGAATTTTTTTAATCGTTAGTTCATGTAAAATTTATCCCCAAATATCTAGATTTGTTTTTGTAGGAATTTATAGTTAATGTTTTTTAGTCAAATTTATCAGTCAAAAAGAATTTTGGGTTCAAATTATCGTGAGAAATATTTTGATAATTTATAACTAACAGACTAGATATTCATCATGAAAATATTTTTTGTTATTTTAATATTTGTGAATAACAATATCATTTTGTTGTTTAATAATTATGAAACTTTGGGATTTTTTAATTTGTTTTTAAGTCTCTCACTTCTATGATTATTTACTAAGTTTTAATTAGCCCATTTTATTCTTTTAGACGAAACAGTTTATGTAGGTTTGATTTGTGGCTTGAGGTATGTGGACCGTGCCACCCTTTATGAGCTAAAGTGATTAATGAGGAAATAATTAACTTTCTGAAATTTTACTATGTTCTTCGTTTGTCTTCTGGTTCTTTTTATTGTAAATTGGATGTTGAATTATTGTTATTGTTAATATACTGCATGTAAATGAAAATCATCCTTTATATCCAGGAGTTCTTTTTCTGTTTTATAACTGTGTTTTGAAGATAGATCAATGAATAAACTGGATTCAACTCCCATGATACAAAATGAAATATATTGTACTCAACCATTCAAATTATAATGCTATCCTTTAGTCTAAGTTCTAATAACTAATACTAAATTTTAAATCTGAACACATTGTCAGTTTAACCATATGGAGATGTCAAATCAGATGTATCTGCATTTGCAATCTATTCTTTACAACAAATGAACACTCAGGTTTGTGTAATTTATATCCATTTGTTTGTCTTAATCTGTGAATTTATAAAGTGGAGCAGATGAGGAAGATTTTTCATTAAGGTATTGGTTGAAATGTTTTAATCGATCTTACTATTTTTAGCACTCCCATTGTCCCAGTATATAGAAAACTTCCATGTGCTTTTCAGTGTAAAAAGGGAGTGTATTTATTTAAAATGTTACACGAAAAATGAAATATCTACTCTATATAACCTTGCAAATTAGGGTCTTAAATCCATGTCCCTAAATTTAAACTGTGTGGCACTGCTTTAGTTCATTGGTCCATGAATAAACATGATATTTGAACCAACATATTTATGTCTTATTTTCTTCATTGTGGTTATACTAAGATGCCTATTTTAAATTATAGTTCAGTAGTGTTTCTATGTAGTTTGTATTTGATATTTTTAAGTTTTGGAGGAAATTTTATCCAATTCTAAACTAACTAATATAAAACTGATATTTGATAAGTTTTTCCCAAGCTTTTATTTTCAGCTATAATCAACTTAAAAAATCATTAATTTCTTATGCAACTTTTTTCTTTTAATTTGTTTTCCAGTACTTGTCATCTTTCAAAGTAGGTGATTTTTAGCCTAAGCATTCACATACTTTAGCTATTAAGGGATTTAGTACTTGTCATCTTTAAAGCATGTGAATTTTATAATTTCTTGTAGTTGATACTTAACACTGATATCATGTAATTTTGTTTATTCTTTTGTTGTATTTTTTACAATAAGTTTATAAAAATAAACTAAGTTTCATAACAATTAATTAAATTTTGAATAATAAAAATAATAATTTCTATAAATTATAAAATATTAATAAAGTTAGCTAAGTTGTATAAAATGTATCTATTCTTTTTTCCCTTTTAAATTTAACTTTATCTGCGCTAACTAATTAAATTATTAAGTTAATTTGATAATGCAGTTGGCTAGTTGTAGTAAGGTGGTTATAGGATTGAAGAAGTGTGGAATTTCTACTTGATTCCATGCACATAGAAAACAATGTCGCTCGTGAGGATTATACCGTCAAATGTGTACCATGCAATCCCTTCTTTTGTGAAATCTCTTCCTGTGTTTGATTGATTTCTTGGTATTGCTTTATCTGCCTATCATAGAATAAAAAATACATTTTAACTCTATTCTTGCATTATGCGTAATTTACAACTTAGTGGTAACTAGATAAGTTGAGTTGTTAATGTCAGTGAATTGTGTTCTGTGGAACTAACAAACATGTCAGCACCTTTAATATAGTGGGTGAAAAGGAGATACGTGTATATAACTTAGCTAGCTTACTGCTTTGTCTAGAAATATTTATCGAGCACAATGTGTGTATAATTTAGCAGTATTATATCGGTTAATACATCCTCCAAGCACAATATGTATTAAATGTGATGTTTTCCCCTGTTTTAATTCAGTACATTTACCCTTTTTTACTGGATGAAGCATCTGCCAACAATTGCAATATTTAGACATTTCCAAAGTTTATATATCAGGTTTTAACTTAAATTCCGTTTAAGTCTACATGTTTCTATCATTATTCTTTTCATTCGTTTATTACTTCAGTAATATGTTCATCAACTTGTTCAGACTTCAGACTTCAGACACATGATACGGTACAGCAGGTGAAATATTTAACTTGGTTTAAATGTACATCTATTTGTAGAGTAGAAAACAGAAAGCACAATGATGTTCAATGAATTCTTTTTCATCAGGATTTTATACATGCTTTAGCCACAATTATTTCCATTTTGAGTTTCAGAAAACAAGACACTTCATAATATTGATAATACCAAAATATTAATAATACCGTGCTAACATACTTCATAATACTGAACCCTTAGATTTATATAACAGCCATGCTAATATACTTCATAATATTAATAATACCAAAATAACCATAAGTAAAAATAGAAACATATTACTGAAGTAATATTTCGTTATGGTTCAAACAAACATTTCTTCCGATCCTGTTTCGTATTGCTTGTTAGGAGAGTCATATTATTCTTCTATTTGCATGATCAAAATTTTGATTTTGATTTTTCTTTCTTTTTTTCGACTAAAGTATTCTCAGCTCATATACTAGTTCATTTAGTAGGCTGAGTTCATGAGCTCAATCAGCTCATATACAGTCCTTATCTTTTTTTGTTATGAAAAATTATATAACTTGCGGATGATGTTTAGGTTGAAAAGTAACCTATGTGCTTCGTTTTGACAGGTGCTGTATGATGATACCGGGGTTACTACAAGTTGCAAGGGAGGAAAAATTATTTTGCTGCATTCATTCTCTTTCAAATCGGTCTAAAGCTTGGATTAATGTATTTTGTATTGACGTATATCTTTGCTTTTAGTATGTATCGTTTTGGTTAGCTACGGTTGTTATTGTTTTTTTTTTTTTGAGATCACAAATATTTAATGTTTAAAACTTTGTTTACGAAATATTATGGATATATATATTGTTGTTTGGCTTATGTCTCCATTTGATTACGGACATCACAATGTGATAATTGTGTTTTTTTGAAATTTTATAATATATTCGTAGAATTGTAAATTGTAAGCTGGAATGTATGTAGCAGCAATGATAAAAACTTATAGCGTTTTAACTGTGCAATGGAAAGATGGTTTTTCCCAGTTTTAATATACTACAGCATTATGATAGTGCTATAAACAGTTTTCATAGCAAATAAACAATGCTATAAAAGACAGCTAAACGCTATAAAAAGTAGTTGTATTTATGCATACAATTTACGATTGCAGCCTAAAACGCTGTTGAATTTTGTTTTGTATAGCGTTTTTGGACGCTACTGTATATTTCGTATGTATGGCAACTTATTGTTATATAGCATTCATAAAAACGCTATAGTTTTACTTCATAGCGATTTTTCAAGGCTATTACAAATCATGTTTATAGAACTTTTATACCGCTATGAAAAGTCCATGTCCATAGCGTCTCCTATAGCGTTTTTTACGTTGCTATTATAGGTCACTGACCTATAACAACATGTTAATATACATCATACCAAAACACGCTATAGTAGCCTATAATAGCGTTTTTTCAATGCTATTAAAGGGTGTTTTTGTTGTAGTGTACATCCAAGACCCCTGCCCCCAACCTCACTCTATAAATAAAGGGGCAGGGGTACAACAATGGCAGACAAGTTTGAGAGCTCAAGAACGGATAGAGCTTTCAAACAACTTTCAGATACTTGTAATCAAAGCTTTGTACTTGTAATCTGAACAGAAAAGGAGAATAACATATAAAGTGGATGTATGCACATTCTGGCCGAACCACTATAAATCTGTGTGTCTTTTACAGTTTAGTCCATCTATTTTATATATTTGCATAAATCACCCAAATCATTAAGAACAACATATAATCAACTAAATAATACGACTTGGAAGTGTTTGCCCCTTTTTTGTGCAAACAGGTAGTTTCTTATGCTTCTAGGCAATTGCATCCGAATGAAGTTCTCTATGCCATTATGATCTTGAGTTAGCCGCCATTGTCTTTGCCTTGAAGATTTGTCGACACTATTTATTAGGCAAGCGCTTCACTCTCTTTACCGATCATAAATCCTTGAAGTATTTGTTCACTCAGAAGGAACTCAATATGAGGCAACAGCGTTGGCTCGAGTTTCTTGCTTCCAATGACTTTGATATCCAGTATACACCTGGTAAGGGTAATCGTGTTGCTGATGCACTTAGTCACAAACATTCGCTGTTGTTTCTATGATGCTTGCTGAATGGAATATTCTTGAGACTCTATCTTTTTGTGAAATTCGTGATCGAGGTTCATCTTTTGATTCTCCTATTCTATTGTTTAGTTTGGGAGCTCGACCCATTTTATTGGATCATATTGCGGATGTTCAACGGCGTGATCCAGAGTTGTTGCATTTTATTCAGCTTTGTGAGTTTGGATCTTGTGATGAGGCGTTGCGGGACTTCAGCATTGATTATCATGGGTGTCTTTGCAAGAAGAACCTTTTTTGTGCCTTCTGATTTTGGACTTAGACATGACATTCTTGATGACTGTCACCGTTCTATGTATACTATCCATCCTGGTAGTAGTAAGATGTATGCCAATATGCATCGCCTTTATTATTGGGAAGGCATAAAGCGCGATGTTGCGAGTGAGTAATTGCATGACTTGTCAGCGTATTAAGGCCGAACATGAGTATCCTTCTGGTCTTCTTTAGCCTCTTGAGGTTCCATTATGGAAATGGGATCAGATTTCGATGGATTTCATTGATGGCCTACCTCGTTCGAGATCAGGCCATTCTAGCATATGGGTTATTGTTGATCGCCTCACCAAGTCTGCTCATTTTATTCATATTATGTCTAATAGGACCGCTTCTCATTTGGCTAAGTTATATGTCAAGGAAATCGTGAGACTTAACGGTGTTCCTAGTTCTGTTGTGAGTGACCATGATCCTTTGTTCACAAGTCATTTTTGGCAGAGTCTTCAGCAAGCTTTAGGAACAAAGCTTAATTTTAGCACAGCTTATCATCCGTAGTCTAACGGACAAACTGAACGGGTGAATCGTATCTTGGAAGATCTCCTCCGTATTTATACTCTTGATTTTGGTGGTAATTTGGAGGATCGCCTACCTCTTGTAGATTCTCCTACAATAATAGTTTTCTGTCCAGTATCGATATGGCTCCTTTCAAAGCCTTATACTGAAGGCCGTGTCGATCACCTTCTTGTTGGTTGGAATCTGGGGAGAAGCTTATTCTTGGCCCAGATTCCTTTCTTGATTCTTCTGAGAAGATTGATCTTATTCGTCAAAGATTGAAAGAGGCACAGAGCTGTTATAAATCCAACACGGACAACCATAGGAATCCACTCGAGTTCTCAGTTAGCGATCTCGTCTTTATTCGTGTTTCTCCTTTGAAAGGGGTTATGCGCTTCAGTACAACTGGGAAATTGGCTCCTCGCTTTATAGGACCATTTTCTATTACTAAACGTATTGGCCCTGTGGCTTATAAAGTTTCACTTCCTGCTCATTTATTTGGCATTCATGACGTGTTTCATGTCTTTCAACTTCGAAAGTATCTTCGAGAATCGGATTCTGTTGTATAGTAGCCTATTCGTTACTTGCCACGGAGGTGCGACACCTTCGAAACAAGGACGTGCTAGTCGTTAAAATTCAATGGTCCGCTAATCCTAATGACTGTACTTGGGAAACTAGAGAATTTATCGAGCGATCTTATCTGGGGTTTCTATCGTTGCTTGGCAACGGTAAGAATATCTTTTCATCTCAAACTTATTTTCTTTTATTTTTGGATGATGTATGTATGTAGTTGTTACAAATATCGTCTCTAGGAATTGCGTGGACGAAATTTTGTAAGGAGGGGAGATCGGTAACAACCCGCATATTTAACAATTATATATTTAAATGTATTATTTAAATATAGCGTTGTCAGTCGGATTTAGGTCCGAAATATTACTTTTTGGAAACTGTTGAATTGCAACTCCAAACCACTTCCATCGAGTTCAAAATGGCGTTTGCGATCTTTCTAAGTATAAGCTTCGATATGTTTGGAGTAAGTTGAATCTTTGCTTCTTTTTCTATTTGGGTTTTGGGTTTGGGTTGCGCCTATTAGCTTAACTTAATAGCCTAACTCAGCCCCTCTCTTCTCCATTCACTCTTTTCATTTCTAAAACTTAAGCTAAACTGAAAATGGGGGAAAGGAAGAAGAAATAGAAATTTGAAGCCCTAGTTTCCTCTTGCAAACTCAAATACTTGCTCCATAATCCAAGAGAAGTTATTGGTAAGCCTCCTCTTCATCTTCTCCAACTCTTTCTCTCTTCAATTTCAGAAATTCCTAAACCTAAACTTAGGAAATACTTGTTATGATCTTAGGCTGAAGCTTGTAGAGTTAAAGTGGAGAGTGGTTGGTCTTTTCTTAGCATTTGAGCTTCTCATCCGTGTTTTTGAGTTAAAAGTGAGATTTTTATCCCACATCTATGTCTACAACTATCTTGGGTTGCTAGGAATGCATTCCTAACATATTTACAAGTTCATTTGCTTTCGATTTGGATCGATTAAGTGAAATTTCCAATTTATGATTTTTGAAGCCAAATCTATGAAATCCTTATATGATTGATGTTTACGTGGTTCGGAGTGTTTGGGTGAGTCGCTAAGGTTGGGTAGTCGTTTGACGTAAGCCCCCGTAATCATCGCTCGTCCGATCGCTTTCGATTTGCTTCGGCCATCAATGGCCTAGGTTCAAGAAATACGTAAGAAACATGTTTCAGACGTCTGAATCCTCATTTCCAGACGTTTGAATATTATACTGGGTAATTTTATTCCCCAGTATTCAGACTTCTGAATTAAAGTTCCAAATGTCTGGACAAAGTTCCGGACGTCTGAATTGGTTTGAGGGCAACCATAAAGAAAATAGGCTTAAAATTGCCATTTTCAGACGTCTGGAATATATGGTTCAGACGTCTGAATTTTGTTCTGGAAAACATTTAATTTTCCAGATTCAGACGTCTGAACAAAATACTTCGGACGTATGAATCTGCAGTCTTTTGCCCAATTTGCTTTTGGATTGAAATTCCAATTTTTATCGGCTTTGGTTGTTCCGGTTGTTGTTATCATTCATTTTTGAATTTGATGATTCCTTTTTGACTTCATACGCGTGGTTTTACAAAATAATCTTTTAAATTGTAGTAAAAGCTCGTTTCTTCAGTTTATAAATTCTATTTAAAATACACACAATTTCGCACTCCAAGCGAAGTGGGAGGAGAATTAAATGATTAGATAAAACGCGTGCTATGAACACGTGCGTTCATCTTCTCAGTTAATTCCCAATCTATTCCTTTGAACGTTTTGACCTTTGGGTCTGGTTTACCGGATGAGATGAGGTAAACTTTGTACTGCTTTGAGTGTGAAATTGACTAACGGATAGTAAACTGTTTAGCGTGAACGGGTTGTTATGGGACTCACGTTAACACTTTTCGGGTTACTTTTCGAGAGTTGTGACACATTTTGCTAGTTAGTAGTGTCTAGTACAGGGCCTCCGGACCTTTACCACTATGGTTTGTAGCCTTTGGAATCGTGTCTTCGGACTGTCTCCTTCTGGTTTGTTGCCTTCGGGTATGTTGCCTTCGGCTTTGTGTCTTCGGGTCTGTTGCTTTTGGGATAGTGTAACGACCCGCCTTTCATTCCATAGAAAGACGCATCATTAAGAAGAAAGAAAGGGATAGAAAAGAGAAAAGAAAGAAATAGACAACATCAGAATCTCACAGCGGAACGAATAAATTATATTATATCTCATAAAACATTACATAGTATCATATACATCAGTGTTATACAACTAATACAACACAAACTAGACAGTTATAAACATCTGTCTAGCAATTACAATTCAAGTACATCAGAGAAAACATATACAACTCAAACACAGCCGAACCACTATATATATCTACATGCTGAAGCCTCCTGCTCCATATCTCCTCCAGAGAACTCGTCAAAGCAATCGTAAATCACTTGACTACTCATACGTAATATGAGTACCCAAGAGTTTAATAAAACAGAAATAAACACTCGGGTCAGACAGGGGTCTGGTGTGAGTAAACGGTTTAAAGTTGTTTAACTTTAAAAATCTTTTCAAAAGAAAAGGTATCATCTACGACTTCCCACACATAAACATGGAAAAAAAAATTACCTTACGCTAACCAAAACATTTGATAGGAAATCTAGTGATATTATAATAGTGTCTAGGTTTTTCAAGTAAATATGAAATAGCCGAAATTGTTACGTTTATTAAATTTCAGCTACTACCCACAAAAGTAGTTAATACAATCAAAACCGTAGGGTCTCGTAGGAAGAATGGGTTCCATCAATGGCAGATCTACCAGGGTACCGCCCGTCATAGTACGTGGCCTAGATCACCGTACCGAGGAGCCACCCAAACTCCCCTGCAACACAAAGTCGGGACCATTCCTTACTGAACAGTCCCGAACAAGACCACCCAGCAGATTGGCCGTCGCCAACTGCCACAAAACCGAAATATAAAGGGACCTCTAGACAGGGGCAAATCTCGTCCTACTTGGGCATGACTCACTTAGCCTTGTTGCACCTCCCCTGTTTTAGCCATTCCCGGATGATGAGGCTTGAGGCTACAATTACAATTATAGGACATATCAATCTTAGAATGCTCATCGTCCACCATACCATGTTCAAAATGCATTCAATCCATACAAGTTCGTTCCGGGTTCGAACAAAACCGAAGGCATTATCTCGATACGCTCATTTCGAAATCACCCTCAGAGTTAACGACGATAACCCTTGCACTTTGAATCACCATCTCGAACCTGAAAGTACTATTTCGTCAAACTCATCACAGAATCACCCTCAGAGTTATAATGACGAATAGTCCTTACACCTTGAGTCTTCACTCTTCACTTGAGATTCACGTCCTAACATTTAATTTGGGTCGATGTGGTTTTCGGAATTCCAAATTTGGAAACCCGATCCCGGTCTCCTCGAAATCCAAACGCCACCTTAATGTCCAAGTGAATTTCGTTTGAATAATTGATTCAATTCATCATTTTCTATTACACACAGATAGATACATTACATATCATAATAGATAATCACATTCTCATCCTAAACAGATAGCTCGTATCATAATCACAACAGGTAACCATCACAAACAGATAACCCTTATTATCATACTTTAACTAAGCATCTATATCATATTGATACTATTCATCTCATTACTGAGATCACAACCATCCAAAGAAATATCAATATCATCCATAAGTAAAGATTTTTTATCCACCATCTATAATTAATTTAAAATGAATTAAATTAATTACCTCTATCTCTAATTAATTTAAAATAAATTAAATTAATTATCACATCTATAAATCCTGCTTATATATCCATTAATTATTTAACCTAGTTAATTAATAATTCTCTAAGTATTCATCTTGAATAAACACCTTAGATTAATCAATATCTAATTACAATAAGTAATTAGTCCTTAATTAATTTTCACAAATTAATTAACCTTAATATAAGTAATTAACATTTAATTACTTCATTTATTAGTTAACAATAATTAGTTATATTTATCCTTAATTAATTACATTAATTAATTACATTAATTAATCACTTAATTATTAATTATTACTTAATTAAACAGTTCTTAATTACATCATTAATTATATTAATTAATGATCGCTAATTAATCTTTAAATCAATTAATTAATTTAAAATTAATTACATTTAGTAATTAATCTAAATTTTAAAATACAATTATTAATCGCCCTTGATTAATCTTAAATCAGTAATTAACTGCCCTTAATTACTCTTAACAAATTAATTATCCCATAATTAGTTATCTTAATTAATTAATCCCCTAATTAATTACAAATGTAATTACCCAAATTACTTTTTTTAAAATCTTCTCCACTAATTACATTACAGTAATTATCATTTATTACTTCCCTAAGTAGTTATGCTTCATTAATTACATTAAGTAATTACTCTTATTAAATCATCAAATGATTTCTTAAATTAATTGAAGTAAATTAATCAACTTAAGCAAATCCGATCATCATAATTAATTACAATAAGTAATTAATCCCTTAATTACTTTTATCAAGTAATTGTACTCAACCATTAACAATTTATTATCTTCAATTAATTATTCTAATTAGTTATCATAATTAATCACATTAATTAATTACATAATTATCCTTAGATAATTATCTTTATTAACTAAAAGTATTTTCTTTAATTACTTACTTAAGAAAAGTTATCTTAGATTAATTATCATTAATCATCCTTAATTAAAAATTAATCCAAATCATTATTTAAATTCAAATAAATAAGTAAATTCCTTGATTAAATTCTTTTGTTATCTTAATTATTCTAAGATAATTTATTTACGTATTTAACATTCAAATGTATTTAAATAATACATTTCTAAATTTAAATTCAAATTTCATTAAAATTTAAATTTTCAAAATGTTTAACTATTTAAACATTATCCAAATTTTAAATAAATGAAATTTATAAACCTTGAAATAAAAATAAATGTTAAAGAACATTCATTACTTAAATATATAAGAGAGGTTTAAAATTAAAATACTAAATTTTATTAAAGAAATCAAGCTTTTAAAATAATTTGATTATCTAACTTTTATAACTTTAATTCAAATATTAAAGAAAAGAATTTTTATCAAGTGTAAAACTTATTTGAAAAAAAAATCCATTTTTAAATTCTACTTTAAAACAATTTAAACTTGTCCAACAATAAAATTTACAAGCTGTTTTAAATTCAAATTTGCTTTCATGGTAAACTTAAAACCATATTTTACTTGATTTTAAAACTAGATTTAAATCTTGCTTAAATTTAAAAAAATTCATTTTAAAACTTTGAATTCAGACATTCACTTGAATTCAAATTCAAACTTACTTTTGAATCAAATTCCTACTTTAAAATTTAAATTTCATTCATATTTCCAAAAATGCATAATCACAGTTATATAACCTGCAAGAGAAACTACCCAAGACCTCCCCACATCTGCTTCGAGTTCACAACCTAAAAGCTTCGAGTCCACTGCTTGTTCCATTTGAGTAATACTCGAGTCATCTTCATGCACCAACCCAAACAAGTAGTTCACCAGGACCAAAATGTGCACGGTGCATATGCACCGGCACTCCGGCGACCTCCAGCCATCAAATTCCCCTCCGCCAAGCTGCAAACCAACCCCCAACGTGATTATGACCATTAAAGTTACCCCATTAGCTCAAAATCAAAATCGAGTTAACCTAAGCAAACTGAAACACCGCCCAGAATTTTTCCCAAACCTGACAACAATCGCGACAACCATTCCGACAATCAACAACCCTACGACTCTGGCCAACCCTTCTTCTATGTCTCCTCTGCAACTCCCCAAAATCCGGTAACACTCGGTGCATCAGAGAGACCAAAAATCTACAAAAAACCCCAACTCCAGAAAACTACGGTTCAAACCTGAAATCGTCCACCACTGTCGCCAACCGCCACTGACAACACATCAGACAATATTCCCCTACTCTTCCATCTACTCTCCACCTACAGGAAGCACCACACCAACCCAAAAGCAAGGCAAACAGATATACCCAAAATTCAAATGTCTGTTCAACTCATAAATGCACACTTCCCAGTTAATTTAAAAATGTAATATTTGTTTTAAATTTCATGGTTTCAAACATGCATTCATGTTATAAACTTGTTTCAATAATTCCAGAGGTTTGATACTTCTTATTGGAAACAAATACTGTTATTTTTTTTAACAGAGACAAGCATATTTTGTTTTAAATATAACATAATTTTGATTTATAAACATAATTTACAAACCTGAATTTATATAAACAACAAAATTTTGTTTACATATCAATCCAAACATAGAATTAAATCCAGAGATGAGGGTTTTCTATTAACAATCTTAGTTTTAAAAACAATAGGTATGCAGATTCCAGGCAACAGCAACATATATACATATTTATATATGCTCACGCAAAACATTCATCAATATACAATCAGACAACATACTTATTCCTATATATTCACATACAACTGATAACTTAAAGCTCTTTTTTAAAAATTGTGAAACTATTTACTTCAAACAAAATGAATCACTGTAGTTTTATCCATAGCAGTTTTATATTTTTTTAAATGACAGTTTATTTGAACTTGAGTTCTGTAAGTTTGTTTTAGCTTTGCTTTTTAGAAGGTCGGAACTGTTTTTAAAATAAAAGAAATTTACTCACATTATAGAAGAATGTAGAGGACAACTCTATTGCAATTCTGTATTCCTGGAACTACTGTAATTAAATTTCCTGAAACAGATTTGCAAGTTGCATTGATGATGTTGAATCTGGTTTGCTTCCATTGAATTACTTGTTAATGTTGATTTTACTTGTTGTTTGTAGTTGATTTTGATGAAGAAAATCCTAGCCTTAAATGCATGCAGCTGACCCAAATCTTCATTGCTTGAATTTGAAGTTGATCTAGGTGAGTTTAGAGCTGAACTCCATTTCTTGTTTGCTTGAGTAGAATTGAAGTTCAACAGGTTACAGATTTGCAGATTTTTAAACATGCATTGTACTTGTTTTCTTTTCAGATTTGAGGAATTGAATTTGCAGATCTTATACAGAATTTGGGTTTTGCAGAATTCTTGATTGAATTTGGTTTTGAATTTATACTTAAAATCCAATTTTTGGATTTTCTTTTGAAGAAAAAATGTTTTGAATCCATAATGCATTGCTAAAATTTTCTTATCTATATTAGTTGTTGCCACTTGTTATATAGTATGTAAAGTGATTTATAAGTGTCACCCTTAAGAATTAAATGCTTAACATATATACAATTTTAACATAAAAATAGATTTCTTAATTTATGAATGTATTTAATTTTTTCTAAACCAATTTCTAATTTAATTTAACATGTTCGAAATGTTTATCAATATTTAGCCTTACATGTTTACATAGAAACTTCTTTTATTAAAAATACATAACTTAATGTTTATTTGAATATTTTTAAAATAATATTTTTAAAACTAAATTTACAAAAGAAAAAATTTAAAAAGAAAAAGAATGTTGAATTCAATTTTATTCCAAAGTTTTCAACTAAAATATTATATTTTAATATATAAGAACTAAGTTTTTTCAAAAGAAAACAATTTTTAAAATAAAGCAAAATAAACTTTCCATTATAAAATACAATTTTAAACTATTATATATTTAAACAAAATAAATTTTTACTTAAATTTCCTTTTTAAAATATAAGATAGATTTTTAAATCATCCTTTGAAAAGTTTCAATACTAATTTCAATCAATTTAACCAATTCATAATTACACATCTAAATATATATATATATAATTTGAAAATATCCTAATTAAATTGAAATTTAAATAAAAATCAAAACTCCTATTTACAATGTATATAAATAAAATATTCATTATAAATAAAATATTCTATTAAATAAGCTTAGAAAGACAATTTTATCGTTTAAATATTTTTAACTTTTGAAAAGAATAAAATCCCAAACTAAATTATCATTAGTACAAATTTTGAAAAGAATATTATTTATCAAACTAAATGATTATTAATTTTCAAAAGATAATTTATGTTTGAATTAGATTATTAAATCAATATTTCGCATTTAAAAACAATTATTAATGAAATTATTAAATAAATATTGCCCAAATTTCCGGGACATCACATTCCTCCCCCCTTAATAGAATTTCGTCCTCGAAATTAAAAAATAAAGATAATTTAATAATCTCATAAAGATTTTAATTTTTAAAATAGCAAACATACGTTATCAACCAAATGCTAGCAATCATAGCAACCAATTCAAACAAACAATTCTAACTATCCAAACAAAATTCTGGATAAGATTCCCTAGAGTTTCCAAAGTACAAACACCGGGACATTCGCTCTACAGAATCTAAACTAGCTACACTACACGGATCTACTGCTCCTATATATCTAGATCTACGAATCTAAACAGGATACTGGACCACAGACAAGTCCTGTCCGACTTCCAAATCCCCCAGAACTGTTGATTCTAAAACCAGTGATAAACCATACACGTACTCCCTCAGAGATACGTGGAAAAAAAAACAAATTCCAGCCATCCGAACTGGCAGTTCAATCCTTTAGACCAAACATTTAACCCTTAAGAGAAAACAGAAAGATCCAATACACTTACCCACAAATCTCTCCTGTCGTCCTGGGCTTCCATCAACCTTCTAGATCAATCCAATCTTTGCAGATGCTTCACGGAACAAATCTAGACAAAGAAATAAACAATCTCCAGATCCTACTTAACAAAATGGTTTTCCTAAATCCATCAAAATCACCACACAAACTCTACTACACAAATATCAGAAGACTTCAGACATACTACTCCTATTCTAAAAACAGAACAGATGCACAAGACAATCGAGCCTCCAGATCCAAAATGAATTTCCTGAAGAAATCCTCTGATCCAAAACAAATCTCAGATTCCCAATGAATTGGGTGTTCCTTCTATTCTGGAACAGCTGCCACTCTGCTTCCGCTGCATAACTCTGATTTGAGAATGTTGTTGATGAACTCAAGCACAAACTCGATCAACTTGTCCCGGAAACATTGTTCGTTAAATAGCATAAAACCTCAGTGACCTGTCCGTTTCGCACACAAACACCGTGGAGAAAATTCAACTAGAAAACTAGATCTGATTAATCCTGCCAGCTGAAATAGATCTCTCTCTCAAAGAACCTCCTACTATGCTTAACCACCGGTAAAGCTCCAAGAACCAAGTCGATACAGAACTTAATCTCTCGATGCAGATGCAAATCTTAACTCCTTCGAAGATATCCGAAAAATGCCCAACCACTTCGATAACTCAAACATCCTCCAGATATGCTTCAATCCAAACAAAGATTACTCAGAGAACTTTTCGAACCATCCCAAGTCACTTTTGCGATTCTCTTCAGTTCAAATCCCAAGAAACTGTTCTCCCTTCAACAATCAAAACAGCTAAGGCCTTCTATCCAAAAGAAGAAACTAGTGGTCCACCTTCAACCACAAACTTCACACCCAGCTGAGCTTCCAGAAGAAATAGACAAGCTTCACCATCTGCCCGACCTACTGACAAAAGAATCACAAAGACTTCTGAACCAACGAAGAAACAGGCCACTCTACTGCTTCTACTGCTGCCAAAAACATTCTTATCCTAAAGCTCATCGAATCACCAAGCTACATCAGCCACTTCCACAATAGAGCCTTCAGAAGACAAATACCTCTCAGTAAATTCGACTCAAACCAAGCACAAAACATTCTTCCAAACTGAGTCTCAAACTCATATATAGACAGAACTCCTTCCTAAAGTTGCCAAGATACCTACACTGGCTTCAGCACTTCCTACTGATCCAGGCTCAAGAAGATCCACTCACACGAGTGCAACCAAGCTTACATTCCAAAGATAAACTCCAAACCTTGAAAAGATTTCCTTCAGAGATCGGTGAAATCCTTCACACCAAACTGCAAAACTACTCAAGATACCCAATACTGCCCTAGCAGATTCACTTCAAACTTCAAACAATCAGACTCCAGCCATTTGTAGTTGTGTTACACAAACCACTACCCTATCTACCTTTATTACTTATATTGGAAAACCCAAACGGGTAACCTAATCAAATAGGTAGGAACAAATAAATATATATATTCAAAATTACAAAAACGCGACACCACCCCAGAGCATAGGTATTTGCTCAACCTAGTGCTCTGATACCACAATGTAACGACCCGCCTTTCATTCCATAGAAAGACGCATCATTAAGAAGAAAGAAAGGGATAGAAAAGAGAAAAGAATAAAAAGAAAGAAACAGACAACATCAGAATCTCACAGTGGAACGAATAAATTATATTATATCTCATAAAACATTGCATAGTATCATATACAACGGTGTTATAGAACTAATACAACACAAACTAGACATTTATAAACATCTGTCTAGCAATTACAATTCAAGTACATTAGAGAAAACAGATACAACTCAAACACAGCGGAACCACTATATATATCTACACGCTGAAGCCTCCTGCTCCATATCTCCTCCAGAACCCGTCAAAGCAATCCTGAATCACTTGACTACTCATACGTAATATGAGTACCCAAGAGTTTAATAAAATCGAAAATAAATACTCGGGTCAGACAGGGGTCTGGAGTGAGTAAACGGTTTAAAGTTGTATAACTTTAGAAAATCTTTTGAAAAGAAAAGGTATCACGTAAGACTTCCCACACATAAACATGGAAAAAAATTTACCTTACGCTAATCAAAACATTTGATAGGAAATCCAGTGATATTATAATAGTGTCTAGGGTTTTCAAGTAAATATGAAATAGCCGAAATTGTTACATTTATTAAATTCCAGCTACTAGCCTCAAAAGTAGGTAATACAATCAAAACCGTAGGGTCTCGTTGGAAGAATGGGTTTCCATCAATGGCAGGGATACCGGGGTACCGCCTGTCACAGTACTTGGCCTAGATCACCGTACCGAGGAGCCACTCTAACTCCCATGCAACAAAAAGGCGGGACCATTCCTTACTGAATAGTCCCGAACAAGACCACCCCGCAGATTGGCCGTCGCCAACTGCCACACAACCGAAATATAAAGGGACCTCTAGACAGGCGTAAATCTCGTCCTACTAGGGCATGACCCATATAGCCTTGCTTCACCTTCCTTGTTTTAGCCATTCTCGATTGATGAGGCTTGAGGCTACGATTACCTTTATAGGACATATCAATCTTAGAATGCCCATCATCTACCTGACGATGTTCTGAAAGCATTCAATCCATACAAGTTCGTTCCGGGTTCGAACGAAACCGAAGGCATTATCTCGTTACACTCTTTTGGGAATCACCCTTAGAGTTAACGCTGATAAACCTTGCACTCTGAATCACCATCTCGAACCTGAAAGTACTATTCCGTCAAATTCATCACGGAATCACCCTTAGAGTTATACTGACGAATAGTCCTTACACCTTGAGTCTTCACTCTTCACTTAAGATTCATGTCCTAACGTTTAATTTGGATCGATATGGTTTTCAGAATTCCAAATTTGGAAACCCGATCTCGGTCTCATCGAAAACCAAACGCCATCTTAATGTCCAAGTGAATTTAGTTTGAACAATTGACTCAATTCATCATTATCTATTACACACAGATAGATAAATTACATATCACAATAGATAATCATATTCTCATCATAAACAGATAACTCGTATCATAATCACAAAAGATAACCATCACAAACAGATAATCCATATTATCATACTTTAACTAAGCATCTATATCATATTGATACTATTTATCTCATTACCGAGATCACAACCATCCAAAGAAATATCAATATCATCTATAAGCAAAGATTTATTATCCACCATCTATAATTAATTTAAAATGAATTAAATTAATTACCTCTATCACTAATTAATCTAAAATAAATTAAATTAATTATCACATCTATAAATCCTGCTTATATATCCATTAGTTATTTAACCTAGTTAATTAATAATTCTCTAAGTATTCATCTTGATTAAACACCTTTGATTAATCAATCTCTAATTACAATAAGTAATTAGTCTTTAATTAATTTTCACAAATTAATTAACCTTAATCATAGGTAATTAACATTTAATTACTTTATTTATTAATTAACAATAATTAATTACATTTATCCTTAATAAATTACATTAATTAATCACTTAATTATTAATTATTACTTAATTAAACAATTCTTAATTACATCATTAATTATATTAATTAATGATCTCTAATTAATCTTTAAATCAATTACTTAATTTAAAATTAATTACATTTAGTAATTAATCTAACATTTGAAATACAATTATTAATCAACCTTGATTAATATTAAATCAGTACTTAACTGCCCTTAATTACTCATAACAAATTAATTATCCCATAATTAGTTATCTTCATTAATTAAACCCCTGATTAAATACAAAAGTAATTACCCAAATTACATTATTAAAAATCATCTCCACTAATTACATTCCAGTGATTATCATTTAATACTTCCCTAAGTAATCATGCTCCATTAATTACATTAAGTAATTACTCTTATTAAATCATCAAATGATCTCTTAAATTAATTAAACTAAATTAATTAACTTAAACAAATCCAATCATCATAATTAATTACAATAAGTAATTAATCCCTTAATTACTTTTATCAAGTAATTATACTCAACCATTAACAATTTATTATCTTCAATTACTTAATCTAATGAATTATCATAATTAATCACATTAATTAATTACATAATCATCCTTAGATAATTATCTTTATTAACTAACAATGTTTTCTTTAATTACTTACTTAAGAAAAATTATCTTAGATTAATTATCATTAATCATCCTTAATTAAAAATTAATCCAAATCATTATTTAAAATCTAATAAATAAGTAAATTCCTTAATTAAATTCTTTTATTATCTTAATTATTCTAAGATAATTCATTTACTTATTTAACATTCAAATGTATTTAAACAACACATTTCTAAATTTAAATTTAAATTTCATTAAAATTTAAAATTTCAAAATGTTTAACTATTTAAACATTGTCCAAATTTTAAATAAATGAAATTTATAAACCTTTAAATAAAAATAAATGTTAAAGAACATTCATTACATAAATATATAAGAAAAGTTTAAAACTAAAAACTAAATTTTATTAAAGAAATCAAGCTTTTAAAATAATTTGATTATCTAACTTTTATAACTTTAACTCAAATATTAAACAAAAGAATTTTTATCATGTTTAAAAATTATTTGAAAACAAAAATCCATTTTTAAATTCTACTTTGAAATAATTTAAACTGGTTCAATAATAAAATTTATAAACTGTTTTAAATTCAAATCTGGTTTCATAGTAAACTTAAAACCATATTTTACTTGATTTTAAAATTTGATTTAAATCTTGCTTAAATTTAAAAAAATTCATTTTAAAACTTTGAATTCAAACATTCACTTGAATTCAAATTCAAACTTACACTTGAATAAAATTCCTGCTTTAAAATTTGAATTTCATTCAAATTTCCAAAAACTGCATACTGACAGTTATATAACCTGCAACAGAAACTACCCGAGACCTCCCCACATCTGTTTCGAGTTCACAACCTAAAAGCTTCGAGTCCACTACTTGTTCCACCCAAGTAATACTCGAGTCATCTTCGTGCACCAACCCAAACAAGTAGTTCACCAGAACCAAAATGTGCACGGTGCATATGCACCGGCACTCCGGCAACCTCCAGCCATCAAATTCCCCTCCGCCAAGTAAAAGACCAACCCCCAACGTGATTGCGACTATCAAAGTTACCCCATTAGCTCGAAATCAAATTCGAGTTAACCTAAGCAAACTGAAACACCACCCAGAACTTTTCCCAAACCTGTCAACAATCGCGACAACCATTTCCGACCATTAGCAACCCTACGACTCCGGCAACCCCTCCTTCTATGTGTCCTATGCAACTCTCCAAAATCTGGTAACACTCTGTGCATCAGAGAGACCAAAAATCTACAAAAAACCCCAACTCCAGAAAAGTAGGGTTCAAACCTGATATCGGCCACCACCATCGCCAACCACCACTGACAACACATCAGACAATATTCCCCTACTCTTCCATCTACTCTCCACCTCCAGGAAGCAGCACACCAACCCAAAAG
Source organism: Allium cepa (assembly GCA_030765085.1). Classification (NCBI taxonomy): domain Eukaryota; kingdom Viridiplantae; phylum Streptophyta; class Magnoliopsida; order Asparagales; family Amaryllidaceae; genus Allium; species Allium cepa. The sequence continues at coordinate 286,057,150 of CM060942.1, forward strand.
CACTAGGCAAACAGATATACCCAAAATTCAAATGTCTGTTCAACTCATAAATCCGACTTCCCAGTTAATTTAAAATGTAATATTTGTTTTAAATTTCATGATTTCAAACATGCATCCATGTCATAGACTTGTTTTAATAATTCCAGAGCTTTGATACTTCTTATTTGAAACAAATACTGTTCATTTTTTTTTAACAAAGACAAACAGATTATTTTTTAAATATAACATAATTTTGATTTATAAACCTAATTTACAAACCTGAATTTATACTGAACAACCAAATTTTATTTACATATCAATCCTAAGAGAGAATTAAATCCAGAGATGAGGGTTTTCTATTAACAATCTTAGTTTTAAAAACAACAGGTATGCAGATTCCAGGCAACAACAACATATATACATATTTATATATGTACACACAAAACATTCATCAATATACAATCACACAACATACTTATTCCTATATATTCACATGCAACTGATAAATTAAAGCTCCTTTTTAAAAGTTGTGAAACTATTTACCTCAAACAAAATGAATCACTGCAGTTTTATCCATAGCAGTTTTATTTTTTTTTAAATGACAGTTTGTTTGAACTTGAGTTCCGTAAGCTTGCTTTATCTTTGCATTTTAAAAGGTAAGAACTGTTTTAAAACAAAGAAATTTACTCACATTATACAAGAATGCAGAGGACAACTCTATTGCAATTTTGTGTTCCTCGAACTGCTGTAATTAAATTTCCTGAAACAGATTTGCAAGTTGCATTGATGATGTTGAATCTGGTTTACTTCCATTGAATTACTTGTTGATGTTGATTTTACTTGTTGTTTGTAGTTGATTTTGATGAAGAAAATCCTAGCCTTAAATGCATGCAGCTGACCCTAATCTTCATTGCTTGAATTTGAAGTTGATCTAGGTGAGTTTACAACTGAACTCCATTTCTTGTTTGCTTGAGTAGAATTGAAGTTCAACATGTTACAGATTTGCAGATTTTTAAACTTGCATTGTACTTGGTTTTTTTTGCAGATTTGAAGAATTGAATTTGCAGATCTTATACAGAATTTGGGTTTTGCAGAATTCTTGATTGAATTTGGTTTTGCATTTCTACTTAAAATCTGATTTTCAGATTTTCTTTTGAAGAAAAAATGTTTTGAATCCATAATGCATTGTTAAAATTTTCTTATCTATATTAATTATTGCCACATGTTATCTAGTATGTAAAGTGATTTACAAGTGTCACCCTTTAGAGTTAAATGCTTAACACATAAACAATTTTAATATAAAAATAGATTTCTTAATTTATGAATGTATTTAATTTTTTCTAAACCAATTTCTAATTTAATTTGACATGTTCTAAATGTTTATCAATATTTAGCCTTACATGTTTACGTAAAAACTTCATTTATAAAATTACATAGCTTAATGTTTATTTGAATATTTTTAAAATAATATTTTTAAAAGTAAATTTTCAAAAGAGAAAAAATAAAAAGAAAAAGAACGTTGAATTCAATTTTATTCCAAAGTTTTCAACTAAAATATTATACTTTAATATATAAGAACTAAGTCTTTTTCAAAAAAAACAATTTTTAAAATAAAACAAAATAAACTTTCCATTATAAAATACAATTTTAAACTATTATATATTTAAACAAAATAAATTTTGACTTAAATTTCCTTTTTAAAATATAAGATAGATTTTTAAATCATCCTTTGAAAAGTTTCAATACTAATTTCAATCAATTTAACAAATTCATAATTGCACATCTATATATATATATAATTTGAAAGTATCCTTATTAAATTTAAATTTAAATAAAAATCCAAACTCTTATTTACAATGTATATAAATAAAATATTCATTATAAATAAAATATTCTATTAAGCTTAGAAAGACAATTTTATCAATTAAATATTTTTAACTTTTGAAAAGAACAAAATCCCAAATTAAATTATCATTATAATAAATTTTGAAAAGAATATCATTTATCAAACTAAATAATTATTAATTTTCAAAAGATAATTTCTGTTTGAATTAGATTATTAAATCAATATTTCACATTTAAAAACAATTATTAGTGAAATTATTAAATATTGCCCAAATTTCCAGGACATCACAGATAGTGTCTTCGGACTGTCTCCTTCTAGCTCATCACCTTCAGGATAGTGTCGTCGGACTGTCTCCTCTGGATGTTGTCTCTAATGGATCCTTGTTATACTGTACTGGGCTCGAGCATCTTTTGTTTCATTGATATTTATATTACTTATGTACAGCCCTTCGGTGTTGGTCTTTTCGAGTCGTACGATATTAGCGGTTACCTTGCGGAACTTGTGTTACCTTCATTGGTATTTCTTATTTCCCTTTTTGGCTTGTTTTGGGATATTCATATCCTTTGTTTATTTGAGTTGTCGATGATACGAGGCTTGTCTTTTTTCGATTCATCTTTTGTTAGATGATTGTGTTATCTCTTTTAGGGATATGTATTTTGTGACCTTGCAGGTTCATTATTGTTCAGTTTATGTAACGATCCCGAATTTTAATCAATTTTCAAATTGATAATTAATTTAATTTTGGAACAAAATTGTGTAGTAATTGGTAATTTATACAAAATGTTAGTAAAATTTTAATAATCGAGTATTTGAAAATTATAAAACAGTAGATAGTTAAACTTTACAAGGAAATAAAAGTTTGCGTTGATGTTAAACAAATATTTAAGTAAATTTATAGTTATATGAAGTATGAAAAGAACATATAAAAAGTTTTTGAAGTAAATGTTTAAAATAGGATAAACCTTATAAATATTAAAGCATAAGTATAAAATAAATTATAACAACGTATTATTTTAGAATGTCATTTAAATTACAAAGTAAAACTATAAAGTAATAACAAATGGAATGCAAATAAAACAAAGACAGCAAAATATATAAAAATATGTATTTATTAATTAACAAAATGGTTTCTTTTATAAATTATTTCAATAAGGAGTTATTCTCAAACAATAAGTATAGTAAAATTCAAAACAACGCGTTAACAAAAATACAAAGTCAACAAAACAAAGTAAAATAACAAACAAAAGTATACATACATAAGCAAATAGTGTAAGCTTGTAAACAAATTAGAAGACATGCATTTATTAACCTCTTCTCAAGTACACCAAAACAAATCTCTCAGCCAAGACTTTGTTTCGTAAAACATATCTCTATAAAATAAATGCAAAGCTGAGAATAAAAGTAAAGTGAATATCTATTGTACAAGCTAGTAAATGCAGCCACCATTTTCAAAGCAAAAGAAATAAATATACTCAAGTATAGAAACAAAACTGGTAAAAAGAAATGCAAAGAAAGATGATGTAGTTGTAAAAATATAATATGTAGGCTGTAGCAGTAAGGCAAGGCAAGACTAAAACGAAATAAAGTAGAGGCATAGGGTACTCAGGCATTTAATACAAGAATCACTCTAGCCATGCCTATTATACTAAATGATATAATTAACCTGTACATTTTTCCTATATATCACCTCACATAGAAATAATAACAACCCTGCACACTTCTTTGTTTATACTACTTCATCTCAGTTTCGAATAGAATCTGAAGTAAAATCCATTTCAAACTAAAAAAACCTGAGGAATTCAACCAAGGTTGCTCAGTCTTCATTCTTAAAAACTGTGAGTAACCTCACTCTTAAATGGTAAAGCATATATATCTGTTGAATATTCATCTTGAGTAAGTATGAAATGTGTAAATATAAATTCAATTCTATTTAGTACATATGAATGTATGATATGTAATGAAGGTGAATTAACAGAGTACTCTCTGTATTTAGCTTCCAGGTTTTGCTTTGCAAAAGAAATTCAAAAATCTTTTTTATTCACTCTATGTTTAAACTCAAGAATCAAATTAAAATTGTTTGTTTAACTACAAAATTGAGTCTACAGATTTATTCAAGTCAAAATAATATAAATATGTCTCTGGAAATCAAAATTTATCGGTAAAGTTTGAATTTGTGAAAAAATTCGTATGTGTTAATTTATAATTTCAGGAACATACCTTAAATCTCTGTAATAAAATATGAATTTTATAACTTAAATCGCAATTTTTAGTCGAGTAATGGTTGTGATATTCTATGTTGATTGAAATCAACATTCTTGTCGATTGTCGGAGATCGGCATCGAAGTTTGCGATGAGGTTGTGCGAGGAGGTGGAGGAGCTCACCGAGGTGATGGGAAAAATGGCGTGGTGGTGGCCAAGCTACGGTGTTGACAACGGCGAGCAACTTCTTTTTGTAACCCTAGTTTTTACTGTGATTGATGCATCGATCACCACACATTCTATGGTTGATCGAGTGCTACCGGATTTTGGGGGATGGGAGCGGAGTGGTAGACGAGGTCGAGGCCAGAATTTCAGAGGCGCTGGTGGACAAGGCGGCGAGTTCGAGAGGTTTTCCCAGGTTTGGGATGGTTAGGCCAGTGTTTTGTTCCAGGTCATGTTCGAGCTCGAATTCGATTTTCGAGAAATAGATGAAGTTCTGGTGGTCAATAGTGGGTCTTGGGGTAAATATTGACGTCCTCGACATTGGGGCGCCGACCAGAGATGGCCATCGGCGACGTGTATGTGCACCGTGCACGATTCCATTTGCGTACCTGTTGATTTCAGGTTTTGCGAAGAAGACGTGAATGCTCGGGGAAGACTCGAAGCATTCGAGTGACAATCTCGAGGAAACTTCATCTCGAACTCGGTGTGAATCAGGGAGGCTCGAGTAGTTCGGGTTCAGAGTTTAAAAAATCCTATACCAGTTAATAGTTTTTAAAATTTAGTTTTTTTTTAAATTGAATCAAGTTTAAATTGAGTCTAAATAAAGTTTAAGTATATAAACTCAAGTTAGATTGTACAATTAGATTTTGATAAAATAAAGTTTGTTTTTAACTCAAATTTGTTTAAGGCATTAAGTAGTTAAGTAAGAAGAAAAAAAGGGTTGAAGTTAAATGGAAGGTTAAACGTTTGTTTTAAACTTGAAATTTGCAAGTTAAAATGTAATGTGATTTAAAAGCTTAAAATTTAAGTAATTGAATCTAAAGGCTTTCCTTATATAAGTTTCCTATGTAAATAATAAATGTTCTTTACTTTTATTTTAAGATTTATAAATTGATTTTTAAATTGGTTAATATTTAAATACATATTCATCTTGAATCTTAAATTCAAATGGAATTTGAATTTTAATTTAAAAGTGTAAGGTTTAAAATACACTTAAATGATTAATGAAATCATTAATAAAGAAATTAATTATCTTAGAGATAATTAAGGTAATTAAAATGATTTAATTAATAAGGTAATTAAAGAAGATTTATTTAAATCAGAAACAAGTAATTTGGATTTATTAATTAGAAATGATTAATAAAGATTTAATCTAAGAAGTTTTCTTAAGAAGGTAATTAAAGAAATATTATTAGTTAATAAAGATAATTAACTAAAGATTCTCAAGTATTGATTAAAGTGATAAATATTAATAATTAAATGGATTAATTAATTTAGAAAATCAATTATAAATTGTTAATTGTAATTACTTAATGAAAGTAATTAAGGATTAATCACTTATCGTAATTAATTTTAGATATTTTGATTAACTAAAATATTTGATAAATAAATTAATATCAAATGATTGGTAATTAATTAAATAATCAAGATTGGATAATTAATTCATAAGTAATTGATATAATTGGAAACTGAATTAATTAATTTAGGATTTAAATAATTAATTAATCCCGCTTATAAATGATTACTAAATGCTTGACCTTACTTATGAATGATTGTATTATATGAGATGTCTTGAATTGATTATCCTATCTGATTTGTGATATTTTGTATTGTGGATTGAGCTGTGTATAAATTATTCATTTATTTACATTTGTATATTATCTGTGAACCTGTGAATGAGCGATAAGCGTTATAGTTATATCGCTCATCAACTATATTTTTGTGTTTTAATCTGTGATGATTGTTGTTGCACTATTATGTGTAAACCCCTTGACCACACCATACACACACAAAAATGGATTTCACGAGGAAATTGATTAAGTCACAGATTTTGAAATGATTTTTGAAGTCGAATATTTGAATTCAAATGTTTTGGAAATGGATTGGGTTTAAAGTGAAAAACTATTGAAATGGAATTTCAAAGATGAAATTTATTTTGTATAATTCGATTGAGTTTTGAAATTTAAATATTTTGATTTAAATTTGAATTTCAATCTTTGAAATTGAATTCTATGATCTGGAAAGTAGGGACTAAAGATGTTATACCAGTTTATATATGGGTTAAACTATTTTAAAGGTACCGATTTGGGAATTTGAATTTAAATTCAAAGGCTTTAACTCGTGTAAATAAAAATTGGATCTTTTTGAAATGAAACTATTCATTTTCAAATAATAAAAGTTTTCATATAAGAAGTGAACTTCCAAATTATGTTAAAAAGGGATTTCAAGTTAAAAATGAAAATGATTTTTCCAAGTTATGGAAATGGTTTGAAAGCTATAAGTTAAATCGTTAATTTAAAGATTTTAAACGAGTAAATCCAAATGAAATGGAAATTGTTTTGAAATTCGTAAATGGATCTTTGTGAAAATGGGTGAACTTAGTGAAATAAATCTTTTGTTCAAAAGATTTGAAATGGTAATTTGTTTAAACCATTTGATAGAAAAGTTTTGAATTATTAAGTTGTGACTTAATTGAAATCCCATATCCATATGTTTTAAATGTTGCGCTCACTATTCAGGTTAGCCGGGAAAGGACCTTTGGGTCGTATAACCCATTCCGAATATGTGATTCGACGTTAGGGATAGCATTTGAAGACCGGTGGTGAAGACCAGGTATTTGCAAGAACGATAGGATGACCTGTCGATTGTCTCTGCACTGAGTTGCTCCGGTATAGAGATTCCCTAATTGATGGGAAGTCCGATCGGGATTGTGAATACCCGGCTTTGCAAGGGCTTCTTTGGAAGTGCCTTCGGTTCTATTCGAACCCGGAACAGACTTTTATGGTTACGTGTCTGACATTACATTTTGAGATATAAAGCAAATTTCTTTCAAATACATTTTGTTGGTGGCGGAGAATTTATTCGCTAGATTAACACCCTTCTCTGAGACGTACGCGCTCAGAGGTTATGTAGTTGAAGGTTATCAGCGATATATTCCCAATTTGGTAATGTGGCATGCTTAATGTTGCTGTGTGATGATGATTTATTGATCATTTGTTGATCGAAGCGTGGCTTTGTTACTAGCTTTGTGGACGAGACTTCGTCAGACCTCACTCCCCGGAAATGGTCAAAACAGGAATATGCGGCTAGGTTATGAGGGTCGCGCCCTTTAGGGTATGTCATTTCCTTCTGGAAAGGATGGTATCATGGTATGGAGCACAGATACTTACTCATGTTGACACACTATATTTATTATTGTGTGATGTTGGTCATCGACCGCTCGGATAAAGGTCCAAAGGGACCGGGGGATGTCATATTCGTGTAGTAGTTACCTAGTGACAAAGGTAACCCGGCCTTGTGTTGGCAGAGAGCTGGTAAAGTTCTCGGGATGTCCCGCCAGAGGCGATCCCATGTGGCAGTAGGAAGTTCCTTGGCCTGACCATTTGTTGGAAACCCAAATAAAACAATACGCACCTTGTACAGTTTTAGTAGTATAACCTGCCATGGAATGCGGTGGTAAACTGCTATTGAACATGGTAGCTATAGTAGGCATACGATAATGGTCGTATGTGGGCTAAGATTTATATTCTACTTTCGAAATGTTTTTCTGCACTTTGCACTTATGGTAATAATATCAAAAATTTGCGTATCAAGCATGTTTGACATCATAAGAAGAAATCTCCTCCAATTCTGCATTTGCATTGTGTGTGTGGCGGGAGGTCTTATGGTAGTCTCATTTTTCCAAAGCATGCCGGAATTCTTTAAAAAAAAATCTTTTGTTGTTTGTTTTAAAGATAAACTGTTTTTGTTATTCACACCAGTCCCACGTCTGATCCGGAGTTTATTGTTTGCTTCCTAAACTCTGGGTGCTCACTAATTTCTACACGAGCAGTCTAGAGTTGGGTTTTTTCAGATACTTAGGTTCAGTCGATTATCTGGAGCTTGTTCAGTCTTTGGATATGGACTGCACTTGTTTATCTTTTGGGAGTTCGAGCTATTTTGGGTTGGTGCCTTGGAGTTCTCTTTTGAAAACTGTTTTGGGGATTATCCGCTGCTGGTGTTATCTATTTTCTTTCCGCTGCTATTTCTTGTATCATATCTCTGTTGTATATTGGTATTCATTGATATCTATCGTGTCAGATATTGTATCAACGCTGTATGTTAATGTATTATTATTTTTCTTCCGCTATGTTGTTTACTTAACTATGTTATAAGCTCCGGCGAATCGAATTTGAACGATCGAATCTACGACATTCGAGTACGAATGAAGTATGGATGTCGATTTTCAAGCGCGAAAAATTCGTTTCATTACATTTGGTATCAGAGCTAAGGTAAAACTTTAGCTCAGGAGTATAACACGTTAAGTAGCTCATTAGAGATAGGGTGAAGTATACCCTAGAATGTGTATCCCTAAGATATCCGTTTGAAAGCCTCAGTAAATTCTCTTGCTATTCACTGATAGTGAGTATGGGTGCAAGAAGAGAACGAGATAGGGGATGGGGTAGTACGACTATAAATGGTCAATACCCTGTAACAGTGGAAACAACTTTCTCTATCAATTTCCTTTGATTCGTCTTTTCAAATTATTTGATTGTTTCGTACCAGTTTCAAGAAGAAGTTTTCAGTGTGATGGTGGCTCTACGAATCATTGTAGGAAATTTTTTACTACGTATCTTCATCAATTTCTTATCAGTTTTTCGTTTTAAACTTTAATGAATTTGAAATTTAGAATTGAAATTTTGAATAAATTAGAAATTTTAAATTGATTTAAATTGATAAATAGAATATGAAGGATAATTTGAATTGAATCGATAAACGATTTTGTTTAAAACTAAATTTGAAATTCTATTATAATTTCTTGTATCTATTGTTGATATTCTGATTTGGTGAGCCAAGTGCAGAATTGATATCCAGTTTGATCTGAAAAGATATTTTTCTTTCATCTATCTTCGTTATCTCTCTCTGGCGAATTTTGAGGACGAAATTCCTTTTAAGGTGGGAAGTCTGTAACGATCCCGAATTTTAATCAATTTTGAAATTGATAATTAATTTAATTTTGGAATAAAAATTGTGTAGTAATTGGTAATTTATACAAAATGTTAGTAAAATTTTTATAATCGAGCATTTGAAAATTATAAAATAATAGATAGTTAAACTTTACAAGAAAATAAAAGTTTGTGTTGATGTTAAACAAATATTTAAGTAAATTTATAGTTATATGAAGTATGAAAAGAACATATAAAAAGTTCTAGAAGTAAATGTTTAAAATAGAATAAACCTTATAAATATTAAAGCATAGGCATAAAATAAATTATAACAACGTATTATTTTAGAATGTCATTTAAATTACAAAGTAAAACTATAAAGTAATAATAAATGGAATGCAAATAAAACAAAGACAACAAAATATATAAAAATATGTATTTATTAATTAAGAAATGGTTTCTTTTATGAATTATTTCAATAAGGAGTTATTTTCAAACAATAGTATAGTTAAAATTCAAAACAATGCGTTAATAAAAATACAAAGTAAACAAAACAAAGTAAAATAACAAACAAAAGTATACATACATAAACAAATAGTGTAAGCTTGTAAACAAATTAGAAGACATGCATTTATTAACCTCTTCTCAAGTACACCAAAACAAATCTCTCAGCCAAGACTTTGTTTCATAAAACATATCTCTGTAAAATAAATGCAAAGCTGAGAATAAAAGTAAAGTGAATATCTATTGTACAAGCTAATAAATGCAGCCACCATTTTCAAAGAAAAAGAAATAAATATACTCAAGTATAGAAACAAAACTGGTAAAAAGAAATTCAAAGAATGATGATGTAGTTGTAAAAATATAATATGTAGGCTGTAGGAGTAAGGCAAGGCAAGACTAAAACAAAATAAAGTAGAGGCATAGGGTACTCAGGCATTTAATACAAGAATCACCTAGCCATGCCTATTATACTAAATGATATAATTAACCTGTATACTTTTCCTATATATCACCTCACATAGAAATAATAAAAATCCTACACACTTCTTTGATAATATTACTTCATCTAAGTTTCGAGTAGAATCTGAAGTAAAATCCATTTCAAACTAAAACAAACCTGAGGAATTCAACCAAGGGTGCTCAGTCTTCATTCTTCAAAACTATGAGTAATCTCACTCTTAAATGGTAAAGCATATATATCTGTAAAATATTCATCTTGAGTAAGTATGAAATGTGTAAATATAAATTCAATTCTATTTAGTACATATGAATGTATGATATGTAATGCAGGTGAATTAACGGAGTACTCTCTGTATTTAGTTTCCAGGTTTTGCTTTGCAAAAGATTCAAAAATCTTTTTTTATTCACTCTCTGTTTAAACTCAAGAATCAAATGAAAATTGTTTGTTTAACTACAAAATTTAGTCTGGAGATTTATTCAATTCAAAATAATATAAATATGTCTCTGGAAATCAAAATTTATCTATAAAGTTTGAATTTGTGAAAAAATTCGAATGTGTTGATTTATAATTTCAGGAACATACCTTAAATCTCTGTAATAAAATATGAATTTTAAAACTTAAATCACGATTTTTAGTCGAGTAATGGTTGTGATATTCTATTTTGATTGAAATCAACATTCTTGTCGATTGTCGGAGATCGGCGTCGAAGTTTGCGATGAGGTTGTGCGAGGAGGTGGAGGAGCTCACCGAGGTGATGGGAAAAATGGCGCGGTGGTGGCCAGGCTACAGTGGTGACAACGGCGAGCAACTTCTTTTTGTAACCCTAGTTTTTACTGTGATTGATGCATCGATCACCACACATTCTATGGTTGATCGAGTGCTACCAGATTTTAGGGGATGGGAGCGGAGTGGTAGACGAGGTCGAGGCCAGAATTTCCGAGGCGTTGGTGGACAAGGCGGCGAGTTAGAGACGTTCTTCCAGGTTTGGGATAGTTAGGCCAGTGTTTTGTTCCAGGTCATGTTCGAGCTCGAATTCGATTTTCGAGAGATAGATGAAGTTCTTGTGGTCGATAGTGGGTCTTGGGGTAACTGTCGACGTGCTCGACATTGGGGCGCCGACCAGAGATGGCCATCGTCGGCGTGTATGTGCACCGTGCACTATTCCATTTGTATACCTGTTGATTTCAGGTTTTGGGAAGAAGACGTGAATGCTCGGGGAAGACTCGAAGCATTCGAGTGACAATCTCGAGGAAACTTCATGTCGAACTCAATGTAAACCAGGGAGGCTCGAGTAGTTTGGGTTTAGAGTTTAAAAAACCTGTACCAGTTAACAGTTTTTAAAATTTTAGTTTTTTTTTTAAATTGAATCAAGTTTAAGCTGCGTTTAAATAAAGTTCAAGTATATAAACTCAAGTTAGATTGTACAATTAGATTTTGATAAAATAGAGTTTGTTTTTAACTCAAATTTGTTTAAGGCATTAAGTAGTTTAGTAAGAAGAAAAAAAGGGTTGAAGTTAAATAGAAGGTTAAATTTTTGATTTAAACTTGAAATTTCCAAGTTAAAATGTAATGTGATTTAAAAGCTTAAAATTTAAATAATTGAATCTAAAGGCTTTCCTTATATAAGATTCCTACGTAAATAATAAATGTTCTTTACATTTATTTTAAGATTTATAAATTGATATTTAAATTGGTTAATATTTAAATACATATTCATCTTGAATCTTAAATTCAAATGGAATTTGAATTTTAATTTAAAAGTGTAAGGTTTAAAATACACTTAAATGATTAATGAAATCATTAATAAAGAAATTAATTATCTTAGAGATAATTAAGGTAATTAAAATGATTTAATTAATAAGGTAATTAAAGAAGATTTATTTAAATCAGAAACAAGTAATTTGGATTTATTAATTAGAAATGATTAATAAAGATTTAATCTAAGAAGTTTTCTTAAGAAGGTAATTAAAGAAATATTATTAGTTAATAAAGATAATTAACTAAAGATTCTCAAGTATTGATTAAAATGATAAATATTAATAATTAAATGGATTAATTAATTTAGAAAATCAACTATAAATTGTTAATTGTAATTACTTAATGAAAGTAATTAAGGATTAATCACTTATCGTAATTAATTTTAGATATTTTGATTAACTAAAATATTTGATAAATAAATTAATATCAAATGATTGGTAATTAATTAAATAATCAAGATTGGATAATTAATTCATAAGTAATTGATATAATTGGAAACTGAATTAATTAATTTAGGATTTAAATAATTAATTAATCCCGCTTATAAATGATTACTAAATGCTTGACCTTACTTATGAATGATTGTATTATATGAGATGTCTTGAATTGATTATCCTATCTGATTTGTGATATTTTGTACTGTGGATTGAGCTGTGTATAAATTATGCATTTATTTACATTTGTATATTATCTGTGAACCTGTGAATGAGCGATAAGCGTTATAGTTATATCGCTCATCAACTATATTTTTGTGTTTTAATCTGTGATGATTGTTGTTGCACTATTATGTGTAAACCCCTTGACCACACCATACACACACAAAAATGGATTTCACGAGGAAATTGATTAAGTCACAGATTTTGAAATGATTTTTGAAGTCGAATATTTGAATTCAAATGTTTTGGAAATGGATTGGGTTTAAAGTGAAAAACTATTGAAATGGAATTTCAAACATGAAATTTATTTTGTATAATTCGATTGAGTTTTGAAATATAAATATTTTGATTTAAATTTGAATTTCAATCTTTGAAATTGAATTCTATGATCTGGAAACTAGGGACTAAAGATGTTATACCAGTTTATATATGGGTTAAACTATTTTAAAGGCATCGATTTGGGAATTTGAATTTAAATTCAAGGGCTTTAACTCGTGTAAATAAAAATTGGATCTTTTTGAAATGAAACTATTCGTTTTCAAATAATAAAAGTTTTCATATAAGAAGTGAACTTCCAAATTATGTTAAAAAGGGATTTCAAGTTAAAAATGAAAATAATTTTTCCAAGTTATGGAAATGGTTTGAAAGCTATAAGTTAAATCGTTAATTTAAAGATTTTAAATGAGTTAATCCAAATGAAATGGAAATTGTTTTGAAATCCGTAATTGGATCTTTGTGAAAATCGGTGAACTTAGTGAAATAAATCTTTTGTTTAAAAGATTTGAAATGGTAGTTTGTTTAAATCATTTGAAAGAAAAGTTTTGGATTATTACATTGTGACTTAATTGAAGTCCCATATCCATATGTTTTAAATGTTGCGCTCACTATTCGGGTTAGCCGGGAAAGGACCTTTGGGTCATATAACCCATTTCGAATATGTGATTCGACGTTAGGGATAGCATTTGAAGACCAGTGGTGAAGACCGGGTATTTGCAAGAACGATAGGATGACCTATCGATTGTCTCTGCACTGAGTTGCTCCGGTGTAGAGATTCCCTAAGTGATGGGAAGTCTGATTGGGATTGCGAATACCCGGATTTGCAAGGGCTTCTTTGGAAGTGCCTTCGGTTCTGTTCGAACCCGGAACAGACTTGTATGGTTACGTGTCTGACATTACATTTTGAGATATAAAGAAAATTTCTTTCAAATACATTCTGTTGGTGGCGGAGAATTTATTCTCTAGCTTAACACCCTTCTCTGAGACGTACGCCCTCAAAGGTTATGTAATTGAAGGTTATCAGCGATATATTCCCAATTTGGTAATGTGGCATGCTTAATGTTGCTGTGTGATGATTATTTATTGATCATTTGTTGATCAAAGCGTGGCTTTGTGCCTAGCTTTGTGGACGAGACTTCGTCAGACTTCACTCCCCGAAAATGGTCAAAACATGAATATGCGGCAAGGTTATGAGGGTCGCTGTAATATCCCAGAATTTTGGACAATATAAATTTAATAATTTGTGTTTAAATTGAAATTGAATTGATAATTTTTGTTAATAAATTTGATTTGATTTAATAATCTTCTTTATTTAAATATTTAATTTTTCAATTTATTTTTAATAAACTGATAAATTTTTTCTATTTTATAATGTATATATATTTTTATATATTTTAAATAGATAAGTTGTTTTTAATTAGATTAGTATGGCTTAATTTTAATGTTTTGAAAATTGAAATTGCGATTTATTTTTTGATTTAAGCTTATCAAAAACATTTAATAAAATACTATATGATTTTAAATATATAAGATAAATGTCTTATTGGTTTAAAATTCATTTTAATTTAAGTTTGTATATTAAAATAAGTTACAAAAATGTTTGTGTTATTCTTTTTAAAATATTGATTTATAAAATGTGATTTGTAAATTTAATATGAAATTTAAAATACAATTTAAAATAGGAAACATGTACTCATTAAGTTACAAACTCCTTTATAAATTTATTTTAATTATTTAAAAGTTTCTTTTTCAAATGATTCATTTGTATATTGTTTTATTTATATTAACACTTTGCTTATCCTTTAGAAATTAATTTTATACATAACTAGAAACTAATTAATTAGGTTTAATTATCCTTAACCATAATTAAAATAACAAAACATTTAAAAGACATATGTATATAATTTAAGATATAAGTTAACATGTGTTATGAATTTAAGCATGAGAATTTACAAGTGTCCATTTCTTTTACAAGTGTCATTTTTTTTTCTTTGATTAAACCATAAATAAGATATATACATTCTTATAATCTTTCATATTTTTCTTTTTCTTCATTTTTCAATTCCAAAACAAAGAACTTTTCAGCTGAAAAACATTCCATTTTAAACCATCTACAAATTCAAATTCCTGTAAAATTAACTTTCATTCATTCTCCTCAAAAAGCAAATCTATTCATCAAATATTTTGTGCATTCAACTCTTCTAAAATCTATAAATCAAAACTCTACAAACCTGCATCTTTTGTTTCTTCAATCTGGAAACAAAAAGGACCTGCATGCAATTAACTAAAGCATGCATTCATTTTTTTTCAAAAATCTGAAAATGCAAGATTCTGCATTTCTAAATCAAATATGAGGCCTGCATACAATTCATTTTTCAAAAAGCTGGAAATTTGTCACTGCAATTTCAAGTTTGCATCTGCGTTCAAATTACCTGCATGTATGATCTGAGAGCAAGTTTCAAGGAGCAATAGCATTTTTAAAGCAACATTCAAGTTTTTAAAAGCTTTGGCAATTCTGTCTTAAAGACTCAAAAGAGTTTTTCAAATTTTGGACAGTGCTCTACATTTTGCAAATTCAGGTGAGTAACTCATACTTTAAAATCTGCTTAATAGGTAAAGTTGTGCATGCTTTATAAATTACAAATGAACTTATATGAAATTGCTGAAATATTATACCTGTGAATATGTGCCTGTAACATGTTGATGACTGTTGCATGTTGTTCTTCAAAATCTCAAACTCATGTTTGATCCCTGAATTCTTTCTTTGACTTGTTTGCTGATTAGGACTTAGACTTTTGAACAAAACATTTTTGTTTTAGAATAGTGTAAGTTTAAATTTCATATGAATTAAATTAAATTGTCTTTAACCTGAAAAATCAAGTTATACAGAGCAACAATTAGCATAGAGAGAAATTCAAACTTTATAATTTCATGTTTCAGGTTTATTAATAGAAACATTAAGTAAAATCATGAATTTTAAATCAAATATTATAATTTATAGTGTTGTAAACAAAGTGGAGTGATGAATTTACTGTATTTTACGTTTTGGTCAAGTTTAGTTGATGCTTGCATTTGATTTAAGTGAATTTGCTTCTGAAGATAGTGTAACTATCAGAGATTATAGGAAAATTATGATATTGGGTTACTTTCCATTGTCGATGCTTAAATTTGGATTTTGGTTTTAGAACCCTAGTTTTATTTGGGTCATTGTTTTGTTCGAATGGGGTCTCCTGGGGTGAACGAGTTCAAAGATCTTTTCGGTATGGTTAGATAATGTATTGATGAAGTCTTCATCGGAGTTTCAAGAGTGATAGTGGCCGGAGTTGTGAGTTCTCGCCGTTGACAGGTCGAGCTTGGAAAGGGGGAATGTTATTTCCAGGTTTTGGTTTTAAAACACGAATTCAAATTCAAGTTGAATCCTGGGAATTTTAGGGTTTAAAGTTGAAGTGGGGTCACTAGTCGATGGGGGACGACCGGTGATGATAGCCAGTGATGGCCGGAGTTGGGGAGTGGGTGCACAGTGATGGGTTCTGCATGTTGGTGTTGAAGTGGGTTTCAAGGTTTATTTTCTCGGGATGGTCTCGGGTATTTTGAAGGAAGACTCGAAGCATAGGGTACTTGTGACTCGAAGTAAACTAGGTAGGCTCGGGTTCATGTATTGTTTTAGGTTTCAGAGTTGATCATAAAATTGTTTCCAGGTTTATAAAATTTAAAGTAAAAGAAAATTGCAAACAAAATCTGAAAGTAAGTTGGAAACTGGAATTGAATTTGAATTCAATATGTTTAAATTTTAGATCTTTGAATTAAATTTGAAATGCTTTTAAATTCAAGTTTGGTTTTAAACTAAAAACGGAAACTGTCTTTCTGTTTTAAAAATTTAAAAGTAAAGTTTAAAAATTGAAAGATGAAGTTCAATCTAAATTTTTTTTAACCTGAATCTAAAATATGAGTTCAAATAAGTTTGAATTCTGGTTGTTAGGAATAATTTAAATTTTAAAAAAAATTAAGATTGGTTTTTAAATGAAACAGAAACTGTTTTCTGTTTTTATTAAATTTAAAGTATGTTTAAAATTGTAAGATTAAGTTCAAGATTTGAATTTTTAAATCTGAACTTTTATATGTAATTAATAGTTAGAAGATTGGATTTTGAAACATGTTTTTTTTTTTCAAAATTTAAGATGTTTTAAAACTAAAACAGAAAACTATTTTTCTATTTTAAATTTAAAAGCAAATTTTAAAATGCAACTGAAAATTTTAAACAAGTTTAAAATCTGGAAATTAGAAATATGGAACCTGAGTTTGAATTTAAATCTGGAATTTAAATTTACATTTTAAACTTTTTAAAGTATAAACGAACATTGATTTGAATTTAAAACTATAAGTTTTAATTTATGAAATAAAGTTTAAAATAAGTTTAAATTCAGTTTTAAGTCTGAAATTTGATTTTTAATGTCAGTTTTAAAAATAAAATAAGTTTTTAAAATTTAAATTTGTTTTAACCATTTTTAGAAAAGGTTAAATAACTTGAATTTAAAACGAAGATGGAGATGTAAGTAATGTTTTAAATTTTTAAGATTTAATTTGGAATGAAAATTTGAATTGTGCTTCAGTCTGAAATTTAAAAAGAAATTTTAAATTAAATTTGTTTGAAACAAATTGTTTAAAATACTTTATATAAGAAGAATGTTCTTAATTTAGAACTTAAGAATTGGTTTCATTTAAATTATTAAATTAATTTAAATGGATTATTATTTAATTATTAATGTGGATGATTAATTAAGTAATTAATAGTTTTTAAATTGATTAATTAAGATTTGGGATTAATTAATTAAGGTTAATTAGTCTATAATTAAAGGTTGTTAATTAAATTTTAATTAATGATTAAGATTTACTTAATCAAGTGATTAATGATAATTTAGATTTTAATTAACACTTAATTGATTAATAATTAGAGATTAATTAAATGATATTAAATATTAATTAATTGATAATTAATAATGGTTAATATAAGTTAACTCTTAATTAAGTAATTAAGAAAAGTTAATGTAGGTCATTAACTTTAGATTATTTAACAATTAATCAATGTGACTAATTTTTTATAATTAATCAAATTAGTTAATTAAATAATAATCAATTGTTTATGTTAAATACTTAATGAAAGTAATTAATGAATTAATTACTTAGGGTAATTAATTTAATGAATATGATTAGTTTAGATTAATTAAAATTAAATTAAACATTTGTGGATTGATGAATAATTACTTTATGTAATTTATGAATTTGTAATTACTTAAGGACGTAATTAATTAATAATTACTAAATGTAATTAAGGATATTTATTATAGAAGTAATTTGGATTTAAATTACTTT
The DNA here is from genome assembly GCA_030765085.1 of Allium cepa. Taxonomy (NCBI): domain Eukaryota; kingdom Viridiplantae; phylum Streptophyta; class Magnoliopsida; order Asparagales; family Amaryllidaceae; genus Allium; species Allium cepa. The sequence continues at coordinate 286,075,345 of CM060942.1, forward strand.
GAAATTAATCAAGTGATTAATGGGAATAATTAATTAAGAATAATTAATTTATGGGATGATGTAATAAAAGTAGTTAATTACTGAATGGTTATTAATCAAGGGTGATTAATATATATGTATGGATTAATTTTAGATTAATTACTTATGTAATTAATTTATATTGAGAGATTAATTAATTATAATTAGAAATCATTAATTAATTAATTAATTATGTAATTTGGAATTGATTAATTAAGGTATGATTAATAATGAATTAATGATTAGTGTAATTAATTTTAGTTAATTAATTAATTAAGCAATTACAAGTTAATTATTTGCACGGGGTTTAAGTAATTAACTTGTGTAATTAACTTTTAAGATAATTACTTATTGTAATTAGAGATAGTTAATCAATAAGGATTGATTGAAATGAATATTGAGATGGTGATTATTGAAATTAATTTGTAATCAATTAATGGTTAAGTTAAGCAGGATTTTGATGATGAAGTAATTAATTTAATTTATTTTAAATTAATTAGAGATTAAGTAATTAATTTAATTCATTTTAAATTAATTATAGAAGGTGATTGTTAGATCATTGCTTATGTTTGATGAATGGTATTGGTTGCCTGGTATGGTTGTAATCTCAGTTATGAAATGAATAGTGTTTATGATATGGATGCAATGGTTGCTTTTGGATGATAATATGGATTATCTGATTATGATATGAATTATCTGTTGATAATGATAAGTTGATTATCTATTGTGTGGTGAATTATCTATCTTTGTATATTTAGATAATGAATTGATTTTTAAAAAAACTTAAAACAACTTGGACCTAAAAGACACGCTTTGGATTTCGATGAGACCGGGGTTGGGTTTCCATATTTGGATATCCGAAAACCACATCGATTCCAATTAAACGTTAGGTCGTTAATCCAAGTGGAGAAAGTGAAGACTCGAGGTGTAAGGGCTATACGTCAGTATAACTCTGTGGGTTATTCCGTAATGAGTTTGACGGAATAGTACTTATTGATTTGAGATGGTGATTCAGAGCGCAAGGATTAACGTCGTTAACTCTGAGGGTGATTCCAAAATGAGTGTAACGAGATAATGCCTTCGGTTTCGTTCGAACCCAGAACGAACTTGTATGGATTGAATGCTTACAGAACATCGTCAGGTGGGCGATGAGCATTCTAAGAGATGTGTTCTCTAAAGGTAATCGTAGCCTCAAGCCTCATCAACCGGGAATGGCTAAAACAGGGGACGTGCAGCAAGGCTTCGTGGGTAGAACACACTGGAGAGCAAGATTGATCCCTGTCTAGAGGTTCCTTTTTATTCGGCTTAGTGGGCAGTTGTTAGTGCGCACCAACTGTGGGGTTGTCTTGTTCGGAACTATTTAGTAAGGAATGGGTCCGGCCTTATGTTGCAGGGGAGTGGGAGTACTCCTCGGTATGTTGATCTAGGCCACGTACTGTGATGGGCGGTACCCCAGTAGCGCTGCTATTGTATGGAATCCAAAATCCAATAAGTGCCAATGGTTTTGATTGTATTACCCACTTTTGTGGCTAGTAGCTGGAATTTAATAGATGTAACAATTTGGGCTATTTCATATTTACTGGAAAACCCTAGACCTATTATAATATCACTGGATTTCCTATCAAATGTGTTGGTTAGCGTAAGGTAAAAACTTTTCCATGTTTATGTGTGGGAAGTCTTACGTGATACCTTTCTTTTCAAAAGGTTTTTGAAAATTAAACAACTTTAACCTGTTACTCACACCAGATCCACGTCTGACCCGGAGTTTATCTTTTGTTTTCATAAACTCTTGGGTACTCAAATTTTTACGAGTAGCCAAGGGATTCAAGTTAGCTTTGACGAATATTGGAGGATCAATGGAGCAGGAGGCTTCAGCGTTAGATATGTAGTATTCCGCTGTGTGTTCTGTGTTGTCTCAGGATTGTATTATGTTGTAAATACTAGACAGGTGTTTATAACTGTCTAGTGTGTGTTGTATATCTGTGTACTCTGATAATGGTTGTAAACTATGTAATATTTTATGTTATTAATATAATTTATTCGTTGCGCTGTTTAGATTCTAATGTGTTGTTTCTTCTTCTTCTTCTCTTTCTTTCTCTTTTCCATCCCTTTCTTTCTTATTAGCGATGCAACTTCTTGGAGATATGGAAGATGGATCGTTACAGTGGTATCAGAGCATTAGGTTGAGTGAATACCTAGGCTCTGGAGTGGTATCTATCTTGAGAGAGCGTATTTGTAATTTTATATATATTTATATATATTTATCTATTTCTACCTATCTGTTGGGTTACCTGTCCGGGTTTTTCCAATATAAGTTATAAAGTTAGATAAGGTAGTGATGTGTGTGACACGATTACTACCATTGGTTGGAGTTTGATGTAGAGGTTGGAAGTGTATCTGTCGAGACTGTAGGCCTAATACCGTCTCGAATTAGTTTTATTGTGTTGAAGTATTTCATCGATCTCTGAAGGAAACCTGTTAAGGTTCGGAGACATCTTTGAAGTGCAGAGTTTGGATCTGTCGGTTGAATTGGAGCAAGTGATGGTATTTTGACACTTCAAGAAGTTGTAACGGCGTAATGAGATGTAGTGACTATGGTTATGTTTGAAGAAATTTCTTTAGAACAAGTCTTGGAAGTATTCTGCGTCGGTGTTGCGGCTGGATTCCATAGGATGTTGTGGTGTTTCTGTCTGCTTTGATGTCCGAGTTTCTCGAAGAGCTTTGGATTAGGAAGTTTGGAATTGGTGTCAGCAGTGCAGCTCGGAATGTTCTGTGAGCCGACAGGGAGGTCTTAGCTTAGAAGTTCTTCTAAAGATGGAGTTCAGAAGCTGCAGAGTGAATCTGTTTCTTCAATGGATTGACTTGTCCAATGTAAGCTGTTCTATTTGGTAAAGAGTGAACAGTTTTCTTTGGAAATTTATCTGGGTTGATCGCAAAAGTGACTTGCGATTGTTTGAATGTTCTTTTAGATGGTTGGAGATTTTTGTGGATGTCTTCTGGCAAAATAGAGGTTCGTCAGCATCTGGAGATTGAGTTTTCTTATCGACTAAAATACCAGGAGTGGAACTGATGGTTCTGTTTAGTTGGAGAATGATTCTAAGAGATGGAGTCTAATGAAGCAACTCAGTTTTGGAGGAATTTCTGAGTTTTCTTTATGGATCTGTAGAACCATATTTCTGGAAGGTGATGTCCAGTTGGTACTTGTGTTCTTCATCGGCATTTTATTATCTACTTCGGATCAGAGTTGTGCAGCGGAAGCAGTTTGGATGTGTTTCTGATTGTCTTTTCGAGATCAGGAGAAGTTTGTAGTTTTCTGCTCGTTATGGAGTAGAATTGTGTTTGGTTTTGGATTGATCTTGAGGTGATTATTGTGTTGGGTTGTTTTTAGTTCTGATTGTTTCTAAATGAATCAGCAAAGGGTTGAGCTGATCAGTTTGGATGTTGGCAGCCCAGGATTTGTCTGAAGACTTTTGTGGATAAGGGATAGAAAAATTGGAATTCGAAATTGGAGACTTCATTGTTGTTGGAGTTTTCTCTGATCCAGGAGCTATAAGTTTTGGTAAGACTGGAGAAGCTATGTAACGACCCGCAAATCCGTACCCCTTGAGTCAACACTATTCTACAACAATCAACTCAAGTTGCACAGAAATACGAACCATTTGGGTTTAAGAAGAAGAGGTAGAAGAAGAGAAAACAAAATCAACATCAGAATCTAACCATCGCAGCGGAATAAAATATAATAGATAATAAATAATCTTTACTCAAAATCAAATATAACTGTTTACATATATTACATCATCAGAGTACATCAATCACAGCTCACATCAATAACATACAATGGATACATAACAACTCAACACAGCGGAAATATATATATATATATATATATATATATATAAGTACGAGAGTACGTATCGTCATCCAGCTCGTCTCCTGAGCTCCACAGCATCATATCCTGTATCCTATAATACTCGGTCTGACCCGAGCATTACAGTTAAATAATACCCGAGTCAGTCTGGAATACCAGAGTGAGAAAATCACACCCAATTGATTATTAAAGTTTCAAAAATCCTTTGAAAACCAAAAGCATCTCGTAAGACCACGCCACAAATAAACATGTCGGGTTTTTACCTTACGATAGCTAAAACAATATTTATAGAAATCCTCTGATATTATAATAGGGTCTATATACAAATACTTATAAAATAGCCGAAATTGTTACATTCATTAAATTCCAGCTACTAGCCACAAAAGTGGGTAATACAAACAAAACTCGTACAAGGCTCGTAGGGAGAATGGATTTCCAACAATGACTAGGCACTGGGGTACCACCTGTCACAGTACGGGGCCTAGATCACCGTACCGAGGACTACTCCCTTCATCCCCTGCAACACAAGGCCGGAACCATTCCTTACTGAACAGTCCCGAACAAGATAAACCCCATGGTTGGCGCGACCAACCACCCACTAAGCCGAAATATATAAGGGACATCTAGACAGGGGAATTATCTTGTCCTGCTTGGGCATGACCCACCTAACCTTGCTGCATATCCCCTGATTTTCAGTCATTCCCGGTTGTTGAGGCTTGAGGCTAAGCGTTACCTTTAGAACGTTTTCACTTAGAATGCCCATCGTCCACCTGACGATGTTTCGCCAGCATTCGTCCATACTAGTCCGTCCCGGGTTCGAACGGAACCGAAGGCACTATTCCTACTACATCCATTTTGGAAGTATCCTCAGGATTAGTAGCGACTAGCCCTTGCACTTCACTGCTCCATCTTCGACTCCGAACACGTTTTTCGCACGAAACGTACAAACCGGATCGAAGTGGTTTTCGAGAAATAAATCTCGATCCCGGTCTCTTCGAAACGATCAACGCATTTGTCCAATATTGATAGTCGGTTATTTAATTATCAATTAATATTCACAAACAACCACCAACCAATAAATAATTTCCCAAATTATTTATAAATTTCCAAAAATATTTTCACAAGATATATTTCTATTTCCAATCCTTTGAAAACAGTTTCAAATCCCTCATTCTTTTCAGAATCAACTTTCCCAAATATTTTCTATCTTCTCTGAAATCACCAAGTACAAAACTAGATTTTTAAAAAAAAAATTTAAAACACTTTACTTTGAAATATATACTTTAAAAACATTTAAATTAAAACGACTTTTAATAATTTGGTAAAAATACGTCTTATATAAATATTTGAAAATAAAGTTTCTAAATAAAATATAAAACTAGAATTACACCTTGAAACAAAATATTAAGTCACTTTTTAAATAATTACTACTATAATAGATTTGAGGAAATACTTACCTTAAAATTTAAATATTAGAAATAATAAATTTTTCAAAAAATACCTTTTAAAAAAAAACAATTTTAAAACTATTAACTTATATTTAAAATTTACTTGAAAGCGTACTTAGTGATCCAGGAAGAATTCCAGCTTCAAACATTTAAATCAATTTTCCAAATTGATTTTCAATTTATTCCATTTGAAATAAATTTCTTAAATTACTCAATTAATTTCAAATGTCATTTAATTATGCACTTAATTATTATTGTTATTCCTTTCCATTTGGTTTTAAATCTTTTAACTGAAATATACAAATTTCAGCTTTTCCCAACTTCTTCTTTATTATTATATATTTTTTTTTCAAAAATTTAAATCTTACATTTTAAATAAAATGTTTTGTTCTTTAATTAATATCGTTGAAGATTGTAATTCAATAACTTCCTGTTTATTCAAATTTCCTTTCTATACTTCACAATTTGTTTATTAGAAATTTAAAGTCACATTATTTCTTCTCCAATTCATTCTTAAATTTATTCAAACTTTCTATAATTATTTCGCTTACAAATTTACTTCCGTTAATTTCTTTTCAACAATCCAATTCGTAAATTTTTGGGAATTCATTATAACCGAATATCCAATCAATCCATAACATTCAATATTCCAATATAACTCATCATAGGATATCAAATAATCACAACAGAGAATATTGAATAATTTAAATAAATGTGAGGGGTCCAGTTGGATCCCTCCAACCTGTTTTCCCTGCATCCAAAGATGTTAGCACAACATAATACACCAATTCCAAAATATCATACTATATCACATCAATCAATTCAACCATACAATCAATTATTAAATTCAATTTAAATTTAAATTTAAACTGAGTGAGATTAACTCACCTTTGAATTTTGTTTTGAAATTCGATCTAACCCGGCTTGCTTCTATCAGATTTCGACCTTGAATAATAATAGACGATTTCATTAATATTCGAACCAGTCGAGTAATTAAATTCTTCTTTGATGAATTTAATTTATTAGTGATTTCATTTTAATAATTTCCATTTTAACAAAAGATTTAATCTAAACAAATAATTAAATTTAAACCCATAACTTAAACTGTAAATAAACAATTAAATTTAATAAATTAAATAATTTAATGAACAAACTGAGCATCTAACTACATTATTTAGAAATAACTAGCAAACTAAAAAGTGTAAATGCATATTCATTTTATGTTTGAAACTTAATATATATTCGTGAGAAGTAATCTATATATAGATTTTCAAAAATCAGATTTATATATATATATATAAACTTGACAGTATTTATATACTTTTTGTTTATAACAGTTTATAACCAAAATATACATTATTATCATCATTAGTTTTTTTTTTTGAATAGAAATGAACTGATTTTCAAAGTTGATTTTTTTTTCTTCGAAGCAAAAGAAAAGGAAGAACTGCTCACCTCACATGTCCTCAGACATCAACAGAGCAACACGAAAGCCTCTCGGCTTCGTCTCTGGCTAGCATCGCCTATCGCGACAACCCTTCTGACCTACAGCGCCACCAACAAAGCCGACCCCTTCCTCCAATCCTGTGAACGTTGCCATCGCTCGCACCTCCACCGATTCCATGTCGCAACGAACGGTGCCTCAAATTGAAGCTCCACCCCACGGCAATCCCAAGCTAACCACGACCTCGCGGCAACCTCAAATCGTGATTCCTCGATTCGAACGATCTGCCGCGCCACCCAGTTTTCGCGAAATCGTGTTTGATTCGACTTCCCATCCTTCCATTGTGAGCCGCTCGCGATTCCTAATTCGAGATTGAATTGATTTTTCTTCTTCTTTTTTTTTTTTTTTTTTTATAGAAACGAGGGCCGGTCGTTTTGATTTTAAACAGAGGAGAAAGATGGATTTCTTCGACTAGAAGAGAGGGCATTAAAGTTCTACTGAGTTCTCACTATTTTTTTATTTTATTTTTACTTCAAAATGTTCGGCTGAAACAAAAGAAGGGCAACGTGATTAGAAATAAAATAAGGAGGCGTATAGAAGAAGACTTCTATCTTTATTTTTATTTTTTTATTTGTTTTTACTTTTTTTTTAAATATAAATTTCATTAGATTAATAACAATTAGATGTCCAGCGCATTTACATATCGTACACTCACCCCCTAACTCCAATCAAAACGAAAATTGAAACCCAATAATAATTCAATATTACGGACCTAATGGAACTGGTTTCGTTGAATTCTGAGACTGTGCCTCGGAAGGCTATTTTTAAATTCAATTTAAACGATATTAAGTTTCAAAACTAAACAAACCTCTGCTAATTTCAATTTTACAACTTCTATTATCCTCAGGACTATCAATATAAACTTTACAAGTCTTCAAATTTTATCCAACAGGTTTAAAATTCGAGATTCAACAATTTACTCAAATTCTAATAATTAAATTCTATTATTTAATTATCAAACAAATAACGATATTTGTAATTCTAGTTAAAATTATTATATTGAATATTTAAAATCAATTAAATATTCCGATTTTAAATGCTTGAAAAATTCCGGATCGTCACATTCCTCCCCCCTTAAAAGAATTTCGTCCTCGAAATTACTAGTTAGGAAGAATGGTCCAATACCCGTACTATTTTTCCCAAAACCAAACAGTTTCTAACAATTCAACATCTTACCAACTATCTTTTATAAAAGATCCATTATCATTCTTATTAACTTCTCAACTCTCCCATAGTTCCAAACTATACTATTTGTTTATCCATTCAAGTTTCAATTTAAAACCAAATTTTGAATTATCAAAATTTTCTCAAAATTTTTCTAACTCTCTAAATTCCCGAAAAATTTCGCCAGCGTCCCCTTTGCGCGGCTAGCTCGGTACAACTACAAAATGGCTCTACGGCCTCCCAAATCCAAAAAGAAAACAAAACGCCAAATGGCTCAATCCAAATCCAATCCCAGTCAAATTCCATACCAAATTTAAATGCGTACCTTTTTGTCGAGCATTTCAAATTTTATCTTTTCATATCAACCCAATTTTCTTTTCCCTTTATAATACCTGCATACCTGCTTAGCACCAATATCCAAACACAATATTCCAAAACATTTTATCGACTTTCTTACAAAATTTCAATATCTATTCATTTCAATATTATCTTAGATTTTATTTGTAATATCAATTTCCAATCTAGAATTTACCATTCCTTTCTTAAGTTAGTGTAAACATTTGATATGTCTCTTATCTTTATTTCTCTTTATCTCTTTTAGTTTATACTTATTTCTATCCAACTCGATTTCCACATTACATATATATTTCATTTATTTTCAACTTTGAATTTTAAATTTTATCCTTCATTTATAACTGATTTAAGTCATTACGTTAATTAGTTTCATTTACTAACTTATTATATTTTCCAATTCTAATTAGTTTTGTCGTTAACAAAATTTTCAAAAATTTTCTAACTCCCAAAATTTCTGAAATTTTTTGGCAGAGTCCCCTTTGTACGGAGGAGCTTTTGCAATTTGACAAAAGAGATAAATATATATGCATCGACCCACACGGTCGGAAAAACCAAAAACAGTTCATATTTCCTATTTTAATTGCGTAGGCGTACCTTATTTAGCATTTTAAGCAAGCAGCTTATTATTTTTAACAAATAGCTCAACCAAATCCAGCCAAACGGCTCACAGGTACCTGTACTTACTCAATTTAAACATGTAAGTGTCGAATATAAGAAGTTTAACACATTTCATTTACTTGCAATAGTTAAAACATATGAATTCTAAAAAAAATTCACACCAAACATTTTTCCATAAGCAACTTCTACAATTTCCATGTTAACTCAACTGTTCCAATTTATTTATAAACCATTTTTATGCAATTTGAATGGTTTTCAATCCATTCGTATTCAACCTCATCAAATTTAAATGGTTTTAATCTCAATCACTTGCATTTAATTTATTTTTAAGGAAACTGAGCTCATATTTGATTCACTTGCTTCAAAATCAATTTATTTTACTACTCTCACTCATAGAATGTTTAATTACCCCATTTACAACAAACAACAATTTATTCCATGCAATTTGACGAGATTTATGTGAATAAATTAGTATTTATGCTTTATAACCAATTTATATTGATTTCACTCAATTCATTCTTAATTCTATTCCATTTCAGATTTATTCACAATCTATATATTCTCAGTTTCATTGCATTTCGATTTTATTATCCAAAATTAGTTCATTCAAAACCATTAACAATTTAGGTACATCTCCATTACCAATTAACTTTTCCTTCTTATTTTCATTCATTCACATCCATTCATTTACATTTAAAACCATTCCGTAATTGTTTATTCCAAACTATTTCATTTAACTCGAAAACAACCCCAGCTATATCATTCAATAATCACTTCTCAACTTATTTAAACCATACTTCATTTGATTCTTATTTATCTCATCCATTCATTTATTCAATAAAATTAATTTACCCACATTCACTTAAACCATTCTAATAAACTTGAAACTTTCTATTTTTCTTATAGTCTCAAGTTATTTCAATTCCTTAATAATTTAAATGGTTTACAATTATTTATTTAAGCATTTTCACTCCATTAAATATCCTCGGCATCACACCGAATTTTATTTCAATTAAAATTTATTCTTACTTGATTTAAATCCAATTTACTATTATTAAACTTAATTTTAAGTTGAATGCAATTCAACTCATTTCCATATTTTTTTCTTTATTTTAGCTTAAGTTTATTCACTCCAATTTTATACTTAAGCCCATTTATTTTCCAGTAAATCTCCCCCTTTTTTTTTCTCTTTCTATTCTTAAGCTCAATTTCTTTTTACAATTAAATTTCTCTTTTCAATTTAATTTGATTCTATCATAATCCAATCTCATTTCAAACTACAAATTTATTTGATTAGTTATAATAAAATTTAACTTTTCAGATTTAACCCATTCAATTTATTACCTGGCTATTTTCCAGGTTATCTTCACTTTATTTGGATTTTATTTGCACATTCAAACCATTTCTATTTTAATCCATTTACATTTTTATCCGATACACTTCAATTATATTTAATTTGTTTAACACTTCAAGCTAAATTTTCAATTTAATAACTCTAGTTCTGATTCAATTATTCACTTTCAATTTACCATCCAATTTATTTACTCATAATTCAGCTTCATTCTCAATTACTTTCACTTCATCATCAATTTGAGTCAATTTTAATTTATAATTTGAGTTTATTTCCAACTTCATCATAAACTCACAATTCAATCTCATTAACTAATTTATTATCCAATTAGTTCTCCCCTTATTCATAATCCAACACTTGAAATTTTATTCAAAATATCCCTCCATTTAATTTTCTTAAGTTCAATATTTATTTTATACTTCAAGTTTGGATCCTCATTTCATTTTTCAATTTATCAAAATATTGATTTTGGGCATTGTATTCCATTTTCAATTTAATAAGTCACAACTTATTGTTTTATACAAGTCCATTAATCATAAGCTGGAATATATTCATCTTTTATTTTTAACTCAAGCCTTCTATTTATTTATAGCCCAAGCATATTTTATTTCCATGGATCTTTAATTCTTTTATAAGTTATTCTGATTTATTTATTTCAATCCAATCCTTATCCAACTTATTTCTCATTTATTCAGGTAAGAATTTAATTTCGTTAATTAATTCAATTGAATTCTCATCCCAACTCAATTTTACTTAACTCGGATTTATTTAACTCAATTCGATTTCAACTTAATTTGAATATAATTGGATATTAACTTCAGCCCATCCAATTAATTTCAATCTAGTTATATTTTTATTTCATCAATCCAAGTTAATTTCATTTTCAACTTTTCTCTTTAAATTTTAATTCCAACATTCAAAGCCTATATTTCCTTCCTGATTTAAAACTCAACCCAATTTTTATAAGCTTACAATTTATCTCATCGGGATTTTTTTAAACTCCCGGCTTTGGCTTCAAATCATTTTGAAATCTCCAATATCTCAAACCACATTTCTCAAAAATTTTAATCCAATCCTGACTTTTATTTTCAACAAATTTCCTCTTGAAATTTTCAAAACAATCAGCTTTTCCTGAACAAATCAAATTTGGTAGCAATCTGTCACTCAGAAATTCGAAAATGAAAACTGATGATGCGGCCGTCATCATCAGAATTATTTCCCAATAATCCAAGTGATTTCAATGCTATCTCACTTCCAAAATCCATTTTAAAACAATTTTCCTTTCGGAAGTATCTCCAAAACATATGTGTTATTATTCAACTTCAAATACTTTTGACAAACACTTCCAAATTTCCAGGATTTAAATTTTCCAATCCTGCTTAAATCAATTTTACTATGAATCATTTGCACAGCTTATGCTAATACAAATTCTTATTTGATTATATTTCAATTTATAAATTACAATTATAATTCATATTTACATGTTTCATTTTATAATGAATTTATTTCCTTCAAACTTTGGGTATTATTTATTTTTGTTTATTTTTTTTCAATTTCTAGTTAAATTTTCATTTAACAATGATAATACTTTAATATTATCATTTCTAACATCCAAGCAACCATATATTAGCTAAAATAGTTTACAAAAACTTTCTTATATCAAATATGTTTTTGGGTAAAATTATTTCATTCACCCATATTTAAAACAATACTGTGTGGATTGTTCTATTCAAGTGTTTAGAAACCCTTTCGATACAGTTGCGCAGACTGTGTCGACGAAGGTTCATATGCCACTCAATAAACCATTCAACACAATATTAAAACAATTTATATTCACTAACAAATACGCGCTCATATCTATTATTACGCTCAAACTCATTTTAGAGTACTTCGGACTCTAATTTAAATGAGTAATTCCCACCAGAGCCAAGGTTATCACCAACTCTAGCTCTGATACCAAATGTAACGACCCGCAAATCCGTACCCCTTGAGTCAACACTATTCTACAACAATCAACTCAAGTTGCACAGAAATACGAACCATTTGGGTTTAAGAAGAAGAGGTAGAAGAAGAGAAAACAAAATCAACATCAGAATCTAACCATCGCAGCGGAATAAAATATAATAGATAATAAATAATCTTTACTCAAAATCAAATATAACTGTTTACATATATTACATCATCAGAGTACATCAATCACAGCTCACATCAATAACATACAATGGATACATAACAACTCAACACAGCGGAAATATATATATATATATATATATATATATATATATATATAAGTACGAGAGTACGTATCGTCATCCAGCTCGTCTCCTGAGCTCCACAGCATCATATCCTGTATCCTATAATACTCGGTCTGACCCGAGCATTACAGTTAAATAATACCCGAGTCAGTCTGGAATACCAGAGTCAGAAAATCACACCCAATTGATTATTAAAGTTTCAAAAATCCTTTGAAAACCAAAAGCATCTCGTAAGACCACGCCACAAATAAACATGTCGGGTTTTTACCTTACGATAGCTAAAACAATTTTTATAGAAATCCTCTGATATTATAATAGGGTCTATATACAAATACTTATAAAATAGCCGAAATTGTTACATTCATTAAATTCCAGCTACTAGCCACAAAAGTGGGTAATACAAACAAAACTCGTACAAGGCTCGTAGGGAGAATGGATTTCCAACAATAACTAGGCACTGGGGTACCACCTGTCACAGTACGGGGCCTAGATCACCGTACCGAGGACTACTCCCTTCATCCCCTGCAACACAAGGCCGAAACCATTCCTTACTGAACAGTCCCGAACAAGATAAACCCCGTGGTTGGCGCGACCAACCACCCACTAAGCCGAAATATATAAGGGACATCTAGACAGGGGAATTATCTTGTCCTTCTTGGGCATGACCCACCTAACCTTGCTGCATATCCCCTGATTTTCAGTCATTCCCGGTTGTTGAGGCTTGAGGCTAAGCGTTACCTTTAGAACGTTTTCACTTAGAATGCCCATCGTCCACCTGACGATGTTTCGCCAGCATTCGTCCATACAAGTCCGTCCCGGGTTCGAACGGAACCGAAGGCACTATTCCTACTTGATGCAGCACGATCTATAGAAATTCAGAAGTTAGACCATTCGCAAGATAAGTCATGCACGAGTCAAGAAATTTCGGTTTTAACCCGTAAGTCGTGCACGAGTCAACTGAGGGAATCATGTGAGATGGGTATACGAGTTAAGAGCCAGCATTCAAGTCGTTTACGACTCAGGAGGGAAAAATTAAGTCATCTCCGACTTAAGGAACCATGTGGGAAAAGAATCCGACCTAACCTGTTTTTAAGTCGAGTCCGACCTAAAGAAGTACGACCTATGATTCTTGAAGGGATGAGTCGTTCACGGGTTAGTGGAAACATGAGTCGTTTCCGACTTAACAAAGCTTGGAGGGATGAGCTACGGTTTAACAAGAAAGAAGGGAAGGTATTGCAGTTGAGTCGTCAACGACTCAATGACCCATCCATAAGTCGTTTACGACTTAGCATGAAGAAGGAGAAGGTTCCAACTGATGAAGACTTGAGTCGGTGGAAAGGTTACGACCTAGTTGAGTCGTTCGGAATTGACTCGCGTGAAGGGATAGGCCGCAGAGGACTTGAAAGCTTGAGTCGTTGGAAGAATGTTGAGTCGTATAAGTCATGAGTCGTATGAACTGTGTTGTGTTTAAGTCGATTGCGTTGAGTCGGTGCCGACCTAGGAGTTGTACAGTTTTGTGTTGTGAGGTAGTGAGTCGTGAGTCGTGCCTTGCTTGAGTCGGTTGCGTATGAAGTGTTGTAACTGAAGTATGTAGCGTCTGTTGAGTCGGCCACGACTTAGTTGAGTCGGGAGGTATGAGTCGGTCACGACCTATGGGCTGAGTTGTAAATACTATAAATAAGCGTGTGTTGTACATTTTGAAGTAGTTGATTTTTGAATAAAATTCTCTTTTGTTAGCTTTGTGCTTTCATACCAATTGGTAGTTGAGTGTAATCTCCTATCTCCTCTTTCGGTTAATCGAGTGCGCTCGATTCAACGATCGTAGAAGCCGATTCACGGAATCTAGTGCGCTAGATCAACGTGCGAAGAATCGTAGATCTTAGAACACGGTATAGTGCGCTATCAACGTGTTTGAGATAGCTAGAGTTCGGTATCTTTGGATCAACGAACTTGGGCATTTTGGTATCTTCAACTCACCGATTGCTTCATTTCATTGATTGAAGTTTTGTTTCGAATAATCCGCTGCGTCATTATTGGTATCGGAGCCATACTTAGCCAATCATAGCTAAGTTGATTCTTGGAGCCAAGTTTTTGAAGTTTGAAGTTGTTCATCGTGTCATATTGAAGTTACATCAAATTTGGAGTGTTTGATCCATTTCATTTTGGATCAAAGTGTTGGAAGGTGTTTGAAGTTGAGAGTAGGCCGTGTATACTTGTGGGAAGTAGCCGAGCCTTGTGAAGTGTAGAACTATACCTTGTGCTTGAAGTTGGAGCCGACCTCACTTGAGCCGTGACATATTGCCAAGACAAGTGGAGGCCGAGTCAAGTTCTTGCCGAGACATTGTTGAACCGTGAATTGTTGTTTAGTTGGAACTTTGAAGTCTTGTGTCGAATTGTTCAAATTTGTGAAGTTTTTCAATCATGCCACCAAGGAGAGCTAATCGTCATCAAAACGTTGAAGCTTTGTATCGTCGAGAAGAAGCCGAGCTTATGGAACAACGTATTAATGAGAAGTTCGATGAAGGCATTGGAAAATTGGAGAGGTTGATGAATGATTTGAATCAAAGGACGAGATCACCAAACTCGAACCATGGAGGAAACCGAGTTTCGCCATCGGTTACGGAAGCGAGGAGGGTATCACCACATTCTTGTAGAAATAGAAGAGAAACATCAATTTCATCGCGAAGAGATCATTATGACTATGCACATGAAGAGGGAAGAAGTCAACGTGAATTTGACAATGAAGCATATAGAGATGAAGAGAGACATAGTCAAAGAAGTATGCATGAACGAAGGGATGATAATGGTCGAGATCGATGTAGGCGTACTTTTTATTTTGTTGAAGAAGGTGATAGAGCTAGTATTCATTATCGAGATCGAGACCAAGTTCGAAATTCTTATCGGGATGTTGAAGATGATCGTCGATGGGAATCGGGTATGAAGATGGAAATTCCGGAGTTTAAAGGCGGGATGGTTGATGAGGAATTCTTGGATTGGTTGTCTAATGTGGAGGAAATCTTTGATTTCAAGGAGGTCCCGGAGAATCGAAGGGTGAAGTTGGTTGCTACTAGGTTGAGGGGGAGAGCTTTGGCATGGTGGCAGCAAACTAAACTTACCAGGGAGAGAATGGGGAAGTCAAAGATAGAATCGTGGGATAAGATGAAGAAGTTGATGAGATCTACTTTCCTACTTTACAACTATCAATCACTTATGTACCAGAGGTTGCAGAATCTGAGGCAAGGGACGAAGTCTGTTAGTGATTATGCTGATGAATTTTACCAACTCATAGCCAGAAACGATATTATGGAGACAGAAGAACAGCTGACTGCTAGATTCATTAGGGGATTGAGAATGCAGATCCAGGATATGGTTAATATGTTCGATCCTAGATCCGTTGCAGAAGCACATCAGAAAGCGTTAGCTTGGGAGAAACAAGGAAGACGTGGAGGTGGAGTGTTTACTAATTCCAATAATCAAGCGAGGGGTGTTGGTGGAAGTTCTAATGTTCCTAAACCTGTTACAAAGCCAGTGATGAAGGAGACTGAGAAGGCGAAGGTTAGCAGTGTTTTCAAATGTTATAATTGTCAGGAGTTGGGTCATAAGAGTAATGAATGTCCGAAGCCGAAGAAGAGAATCATGGTTGCAGAAGTTGAGGAGGATGATGGTGAGGAGGCAGAATGTTCAAATACACCTTATGTTGAGGAGGAAGAAGAATTGTTTGGAGATGAAGGTTGTAATCTTATGATGAGGAGGTCATGTCTAACACCAAAGCAAGAGGAGGATTGTAGTTGGTTGAGAAGCAATATTTTTCAGTCGACATGCACTATTCTGGGAAAAGTTTGCAAGTTCGTTATTGATGCGGGAAGTTGTGATAATATTATTTCTACAGAAGCAGTAAGAAAATTGAACTTGAAAACTGAGAAGCATCCTAAACCGTACAAGCTAGCATGGTTAAGGAAGGGTGGTGAAGTGAAGGTGTGTCGAAGGGCTTGTGTTAATTTTTCTATTGGGAAGAAATACAAAGATGAAATTTGGTGTGATGTTGTGGATATGGATGTTTGTCATCTGTTGTTGGGCAGACCGTGGCAATTTGATTGAGCAGTTCAACATGACGGTCGTGCCAATAGTTACAGTTTCATGTTCGAGGGTACGAAAATCACTTTGGTTCCTAAGAAGCAACAGCAAAAGGAGAGCAAGCTAGAAGAGATTGAAGAATTGAAAACTCTGTTGACTTTGAAGGAATTTGTCAAGGAAGTGGAGGAAGAACCTGAAGTGTTTTTGTTGATTGGAAGAGAGAGTAGTGAAGAAGTTGAAATCCCAGAAGCAGCAAAGCCAATTTTGAAAGAATTTGAAGATGTATTTCCAGAGGAGTTGCCTAAGGAGTTACCACCATTGAGAGACATTCAACATCAAATTGATCTTGTTCCGGGAGCAGTGTTACCACATAGACCACATTACCGAATGAGTCCGAAGGAACATGAGGAGTTACGAAGGCAGGTGGAAGAGTTGTTGGAACAGGGACGTGTTCAGGAAAGCTTGAGTCCTTGTGCCGTGCCAGCATTGTTAGTACCAAAGAAGGACGGAACATGGAGAATGTGCACAGATAGTAGAGCTTTGAACAAGATTACTGTTCGTTATAGATTTCCTATGCCAAGGTTGGATGACTTACTGGATCAGTTGAGTGGGGCAAGTATATTTTCAAAGATTGATTTGAAGAGTGGTTATCATCAAATTCGAATCAGACCTGGAGATGAATGGAAGACAGCTTTCAAGACAAGAGAGGGGTTGTACGAATGGTTGGTTATGCCATTTGGTTTGTCAAATGCACCTAGTACATTCATGCGGGTGATGAATCAAATCTTTAGACCATTCATTGGGAAGTTCGTCGTAGTTTATTTCGATGATATTCTGATTTACAGCAGAAGTATGGAGGAGCATGTTCTACATTTGAGGGAAGTGTTGATTATTCTGCGTGAAGAACAATTTTATGCTGCTACAAAGAAATGTGTGTTTATGACGCATACTGTTTTATTTCTTGGGTATGTTGTTTCAGGGGAAGGTATTCAAGTTGACCAGAGTAAAGTTGAAGCTATTAGAAATTGGCCACAGCCGAGAACTATCACTGAAGTTAGAAGTTTTCATGGATTGGTATCATTCTACCGAAGGTTCATTCCACACTTCAGTAGCGTGATGGCTCCAGTTACTGATTGCATGAAAGGGAAACAGTTTGCATGGTCAGAAGAAGCGGGAGTTGCTTTTGAAAAGATCAAGGAACTGTTGACGACAGCACCAATTCTTGTTCTACCTAATTTTCAGTTATTGTTTGAATTGCATACTGATGCTTCGAAGGTTGGTATTGGAGGAGTCCTGAGTCAGAATGGGAAGCCAGTTGCTTATTTCAGAGAAAAGTTATCTGGGGCAAAGATGAGATACAGTACATATGATGTTAAATTTTATGCTGTTGTGCAAACGATTAAACATTGGAGACATTATCTATTTCAGAAAGAATTTGTTCTGTACACTGATCATGAGGCATTGAAGCATTTACAGGGGCAGGATAAGATTTCAGCGAGACATGCATCTTGGATTGCATATTTACAGCAGTTTACTTTTGTCGTTAAGCACAAATCAGGGGTGACAAATCGAGTAGCTGATGCTTTGAGTAGGAGGAGTCATTTATTAACGACAATGAAAGTTGAAGTGACAAGTTTTGAGATGTTGCCGGAGATGATTAATGAAGATCCCTACTTTGTGAAATATGTTGAGAAAGTGAAGGGTGAGAGTACCGATGAATTTACGTTGGTTGATGGTTTTCTGTTTAATGGGAATCGTTTGTGTATTCCAGACTGTAGCTTGAGTTTGAAAATTGTCAAAGAGTTACACGAGGAAGGGCATGTGGGCCGTGATCGTACTTTGAAATTGATTTCACAGTCTTACTTTTGGCCGTCGATGAGAAAAGAGGTTGAAAGATTCGTGGAGAGATGCCATATTTGTCAGGTGTCAAAGGGAACAGCAACGAATGCAGGGTTGTATATGCCATTACCAGTACCATCTAAGCCATGGGTTGATATTAGCATGGATTTCGTTTTGGGTTTGCCTCGAACTCAAAGGGGAAATGATTCGATATTTGTTGTAGTGGACAGGTTTTCGAAGATGGCACATTTTGTTGCTTGCAAGAAGACAGCGGATGCAGTTCGAGTAGCACAGTTATTTTTCAAGGAGATTTATCGACTTCATGGATTGCCAGAATCTATTGTGTCGGATAGAGATACTCGTTTTCTGAGTCACTTTTGGTTGAGTTTGTGGAAGATGGTGGGGACGAAACTGAAATTTAGTAGTGCTTATCATCCACAAACGGATGGGCAGACAGAAGTTGTTAACAGGTCATTGGGAACTTTATTGCGATGTCTTGTACAGGATAATCTGAAGAGTTGGGACATGAAGTTATGCCAAGCTGAATTTGCACATAATCATGCAGTGAATCGTAGCACGGGATTCAGTCCATTTCAGATTGTTTATTCAAGTTTAACCAGGGGGCCGTTGGATTTGGCAGTAGTACCACAGTCGAAGGGAACAGTTAAACGAGCTGTTGATTTTGTTGATGAGCTGACTGAATGTCATAAAATCGTTCAGGAACGATTAGAGAAATCGAATGAGAAGTATAAGAAGTCTGCAAATTTGAAACGTCGAAATGTTGAATTTAAGGAAGGTGATTTGGTCTATGCTGTATTGACAAAGGATCGTTTTCCGGCAGGTGCTTACAACAAGTTGAAGGCGCGAAAAATTGGTCCAATTGAAATTGTGAAAAAAATTAATGAAAATGCTTATAAGTTGAAGCTCCCAGAAGATGTATACACTTCTGACGTATTCAATGTTAAACATCTTGTGCCATATTATGGAGATAAACATTTTGATGAGAAAGAATTTATAAATTCGAGGACGAATTTTTCTCAACCAGGGGAGGATGATGCAGCACGATCTATAGAAATTCAGAAGTTAGACCATTCGCAAGATAAGTCATGCACGAGTCAAGAAATTTCGGTTTTAACCCGTAAGTCGTGCACGAGTCAACTGAGGGAATCATGTGAGATGGGTATACGAGTTAAGAGCCAGCATTGAAGTCGTTTACGACTCAGGAGGGAAAAATTAAGTCGTCTCCGACTTAAGGAACCATGTGGGAAAAGAATCCGACCTAACCTGTTTTTAAGTCGAGTCCGACCTAAAGAAGTACGACCTATGATTCTTGAAGGGATGAGTCGTTCACGGGTTAGTGGAAACATGAGTCGTTTCCGACTTAACAAAGCTTGGAGGGATGAGCTACGGTTTAACAAAAAAGAAGGGAAGGTATTGCAGTTGAGTCGTCAACGACTCAATGACCCATCCATAAGTCGTTTACGACTTAGCATGAAGAAGGAGAAGGTTCCAACTGATGAAGACTTGAGTCGGTGGAAAGGTTACGACCTAGTTGAGTCGTTCGGAATTGACTCGCGTGAAGGGATAGGCCGCAGAGGACTTGAAAGCTTGAGTCGTTGGAAGAATGTTGAGTCGTATAAGTCATGAGTCGTATGAACTGTGTTGTGTTTAAGTCGCTTGCGTTGAGTCGGTGCCGACCTAGGAGTTGTACAGTTTTGTGTTGTGAGGTAGTGAGTCGTGAGTCGTGCCTTGCTTGAGTCGGTTGCGTATGAAGTGTTGTAACTGAAGTATGTAGCGTCTGTTGAGTCGGCCACGACTTAGTTGAGTCGGGAGGTATGAGTCGGTCACGACCTATGGGCTGAGTTGTAAATACTATAAATAGGCGTGTGTTGTACATTTTGAAGTAGTTGATTTTTGAATAAAATTCTCTTTTGTTAGCTTTGTGCTTTCATACCAATTGGTAGTTGAGTGTAATCTCCTATCTCCTCTTTCGGTTAATCGAGTGCGCTCGATTCAACGATCGTAGAAGCCGATTCACGGAATCTAGTGCGCTAGATCAACGTGCGAAGAATCGTAGATCTTAGAACACGGTATAGTGCGCTATCAACGTGTTTGAGATAGCTAGAGTTCGGTATCTTTGGATCAACGAACTTGGGCATTTTGGTATCTTCAACTCACCGATTGCTACATTTCATTGATTGAAGTTTTGTTTCGAATAATCCGCTGCGTCACTACTACATCCATTTTGAAAGTATCCTCAGGATTAGTAGCGACTAGCCCTTGCACTTCACTGCTCCATCTTCGACTCCGAACACGTTTTTCGCACGAAACGTACAAACCGGATCGAAATGGTTTTCGAGAAATAAATCTCGATCCCGGTCTCTTCGAAACGATCAACGCATTTGTCCAATATTGATAGTCGGTTATTTAACTATCAATTAATATTCACAAACAACCACCAACCAATAAATAATTTCCCAAATTATTTATAAATTTCCAAAAATATTTTCACAAGATATATTTCTATTTCCAATCCTTTGAAAACAGTTTCAAATCCCTTATTCTTTTCAGAATCAACTTTCCCAAATATTTTCTATCTTCTCTGAAATCACCAAGTACAAAACTAGATTTTTTAAAAAAAAAATTTAAAACACTTTACTTTGAAATATATACTTTAAAAACATTTAAATTAAAACGACTTTTAATAATTTGGTAAAAATACGTCTTATATAAATATTTGAAAATAAAGTTTCTAAATAAAGTATAAAACTAGAATTACACCTTGAAACAAAATATTAAGTCACTTTTTAAATAATTACTACTATAATAGATTTGAGGAAATACTTACCTTAAAATTTAAATATTAGAAATAATAAATTTTTCAAAAAATACCTTTTAAAAAAAACAATTTTAAAACTATTAACTTATATTTAAAATTTACTTGAAAGCATACTTAATGATCCAGGATGAATTCCAGCTTCAAACATTTAAATCAATTTTCCAAATTGATTTTCAATTTATTCCATTTGAAATAAATTTCTTAAATTACTCAATTAATTTCAAATGTCATTTAATTATGCACTTAATTATTATTGTTATTCCTTTCCATTTGGTTTTAAATCTTTTAACTGAAATATACAAATTTCAGCTTTTCCCAACTTCTTCTTTATTATTATATATATTTTTTTCAAAAATTTAAATCTTACATTTTAAATAAAATGTTTTGTTCTTTAATTAATATCGTTGAAGATTGTAATTCAATAACTTCCTGTTTATTCAAATTTCCTTTCTATACTTCACAATTTATTTATTAGAAATTTAAAGTCACATTATTTCTTCTCCAATTCATTCTTAAATTTATTCAAACTTTCTATAATTATTTCGCTTACAAATTTACTTCCGTTAATTTCTTTTCAACAATCCAATTCGTAAATTTTTGGGATTTCATTATAACCGAATATCCAATCAATCCATAACATTCAATATTCCAATATAACTCATCATAGGATATCAAATAATCACAACAGAGAATATTGAATAATTTAAATAAATGTGAGGGGTCCAGTTGGATCCCTCCAACCTGTTTTCCCTGCATCCAAAGATGTTAGCACAACATAATACACCAATTCCAAAATATCATACTATATCACATCAATCAATTCAACCATACAATCAATTATTAAATTCAATTTAAATTTAAATTTAAACTGAGTGAGATTAACTCACCTTTGAATTTTGTTTTGAAATTCGATCTAACCCGGCTTGCTTCTATCAGATTTCGACCTTGAATAATAATAGACGATTTCATTAATATTCGAACCAGTCGAGTAATTAAATTCTTCTTTGATGAATTTAATTTATTAGTGATTTCATTTTAATAATTTCCATTTTAACAAAAGATTTAATCTAAACAAATAATTAAATTTAAACCCATAACTTAAACTGTAAATAAACAATTAAATTTAATAAATTAAATAATTTAATGAACAAACTGAGCATCTAACTACATTATTTAGAAATAACTAGCAAACTAAAAAGTGTAAATGCATATTCATTTTATGTTTGAAACTTAATATATATTCGTGAGAAGTAATCTATATATAGATTTTCTTTTTTTGAACGGCAAGGAGGGTTGAATGGACCCTAACCATGTTTATTAAACACACAAACAGTAAACAAAACAGAGCAGGCCAAACTGCTCCAACAAACACAGAGATACAACTTAGAATTGAAAGAAAAACACAAGACAAACAAGCAAGAACACAAGTACATACACCAACCCCTTAATCCATAGTATCATACGCAGATTGATGTGAAGCCTTCTCCCTAACCTTAGCAGTAATAACACTGATTAAGGCAGTAGCAGACTTCCTACTGTTTTCAAATTCCCTTGCATTTCTCTCTGCCCAAATTGCATTCACGTACACCTTCAATATTAACAAATGCCACAAGGTTGTTGAAGTCATCCACCTAGTCTTCCTGAACAACCTATTCCACTCAGCATCACCATGCAGTATGGTATCATTGTAGCCAGCACTATTGAGACAAGCTTTCCAAATTTTTGATGTAAAACCACAGCCAAAAAACAGGTGGTCAGTATCTTCAGCAACAATATTGCAGAAAACACACCTCAAGTCCACAGTAAACCCTCTACTACATAATTTCACCTTTGTCATCAAAGCATTTCTGAGAGTCTTCCACAAGGAGAAATTGAGGCTATGAGACGTAAAGCTATTCCACACTCTTGAATACCATCTAAATTCAGAGTTACCTGTTCCTCCAATAAGTGCTTTGTAAATGCAAGCAATTGAGTGCCTTTCATGTTTTGCTGTCCATACATAACCACCACCAACAGATGGTAACTTGTAGGCTTTCACAGACTCCCATAGTTGATTGATGTTAGGGTTGGAGGTGTAAGGCAACATAATGACACCATCAACACAGTAATCATTAGCACTTGCATTAATAGGGATGCCAGTTTGAATTACCTGATCATAAGTAAGCATGTCATACAATATCACACCTCTTCTCACCCAAGGATCAAACCAGAACCTTGCAACACAGTCAGGGGAAATGATCAGCTGGACATGGGGAAGTAGAATGCTTCTTAGATTTAGGATGGCTCTCCACACCCAGCCACACAGAGGAGATGGATCCATAAGCCAAAAATGTCTATTTCCAAGGTGATGTTTCCTAGCCCACTTAACCCAAATGTTAGGCCTGTCATTAATCAGATTATCAAAGTGCTTAGAAAAGGCAGCTTGATTCCAAATAGGCAAACACTTAAACCCCAACCCACCAAGTTTAAGTGGTTTTTCCACTTTGGCAAAAGCAATAGGAATAAGTTTGGTTGAGTACATATTTCCAGTCCAAAGAAAGTGATTCATAGCTTTCCTAATTTTCTGCAGTAGAGAAGATGGCAGCAAAAAGCATCTGCTCCAATACACTGTCATTGCCTGTATAATTGATTTGATGATAGTTGTTCTACCAGCCTGAGATATCTTGTTGCTTGCCCACCTGTTCATGGCCTCAGTAATTCTTTCAAAGAGTGGTAAGCACGCACTGGTCCCAATTTTCCTCGATGACAATGGAATGCCCAGGTGTATGGTACCATCAGGAAGGTTGGGAAGCTGATAATCATGAAAAATGGTCCGCTTATCAATCTCATTTAGACCAGCCACCAGGAGGTAAGACTTACTGCTGTTGACCTGAAGACCAGTGCAATTCTCAAAGGAGGTTAGAATGTCTTTGAAACAGTTTATAGTGGAGACAGTTGGCTTCATGAAAAGAATCACATCATCAGCAAAGAGCAGCGAAGTAATGTTAGGATTCCTGCATTTGGGATGTAACTCAAATTTATTCAGTCTGACTTGCTTGTTTATAAGTTGAGTAAAAAATTCCATGACAATAATAAACAGATAGGAGGACATTGGATCCCCCTGCCTGATTCCCCTTTTACTTCTGAAATAACCAACATTGCCCCCATTATAACATAGGGAGTAAGATACAGTGGATATACACGTATATATCCAACTAACAAAATGGCAAGGAAACCCCATTAAACTCATAATACCAGTTAAAGCTTCCCAACACACAGTGTCATAAGCTCTTCTGATGTCAAGCTTCATCATAGCTCTAGGAGATACCTGGCTACGACCATACCCATTTAGAAGTTCGTGAGTGACCAACACATTGTCGAGGATACATCTATTGTTCAAAAAAGCAGATTGATTGTCAGATATAACAGATGGAAGCACAAGCCTGAGCCTTGAAGCAATGATTTTAGATATGCATTTGTATATTATGTTACAACAAGCAATTGGGCGAAAGGAATGTAAAGTTGCAGCATGTTTTACTTTGGGCACTAAACACAGATTGGTGGCATTGATAGGTAATGGCAATTTATTATGAGAAAAGAAATTATGCACTGCAGCTAACAGGTCATCAGCAACAATATCCCAACATTTTGTAAAAAAGACAGCATTAAAGCCATCAGGGCCACCACAAGAATCTCTCTTCATTCCAAACATAGCATTATATATCTCTTCATTTGTCACCGCTGAGGATAACAGCATCGTATCATCAGCAGTCAAAACTGGCATAGGGGTATTCAAGAGCTCATTTATAACTGGCGTCACTGTTTCATTGGGGGAAAAAAGGTCAGTGTAATGCTTGAGGAAGGCCTTGTCAATGTCATGGGGATTATTTAATATGGAACCATCATCACACTGAATTTGGTAGATGTTTCTTTTGGCATTTTTAATTTTAAGGGAGGTGTGAAACAACTCAGTGTTCCTATCCCCATGCAGATCCCACTCTTTCCTCAACTTTTGTTTCTTCATACTTAGCTCAGCAGTTAGGGCATCAGATAAACGCTTCGTTAACTCATGTTCCTGTTCTGAAAAGATAATATTACCTGGATCTTCAAGCATCCTCAGCTGGATTGTTGATAGCTCTCTCTGCAAGACAGAAGAGTACTTGTTACCATCACCATACTTGTTCTTGGCCCATTTCTTTAAAGCTTCCTTGGTGGCCTTCAGTTTGCACTGCAATATAGTCATTTTGTTACCACTTTGAGGACATTTCCAAACTTTAATAACTAATGGCATAAATTCTGGATCATTTATCCAGGTATTAAAAAATTTAAAACTTGAGTTTCTTTTAATGGCATCACACTGAGGAGCTAAGAAAACAGGAGAATGATCTGATAGAAGTGGGGGAAGAATATGATTTAGGGAGTTGGGGAATTGCGTTAAGGCTTTAGTGTTTTGAAAAGTCAAGTCCAATCTACTCATGGTCCTCACACCAGAGCGACTTTTGTTATTCCACGTATACTTTGGTCCAACAAACGCTGCTTCATGTAAATTTGAGGTAGTTATGGCAAGGTTGAGAGGGGCAATGTCAGAGATTGAAAGTGGTTTGCCACCACAGCGGTCGTCAGCAGACAGCATGCAGTTAAAGTCACCCATGACAAACCAAGGGTGAGTTTCCTGCCTAAGATGTGGTAAATACTCAAGCATTTCCTGCCTTGCAGTAGGGTGGTTATCTCCATAGATGAAGGTCAGGTAAAAGGATGTAGAGGTTGAATGGTGTAAAGCTTGAAAATGGATGAATTGCTTATGGGATAATATTGGGGTTAGGGAGTATAAGTTGGGATCAGACAGCACCAAAATTCTTCCATATGGTGCCTCATCTAAATTATGATGATAGCTCCATAGTGGGTTGATAAAGATTGCTGCTTTGAGGGTAAGATCTTTGTTGAGTTTGGTCTCAAGAATGCCAAATATGCCTAAATTATTCTCAGAAATTAAGTGTTTTGCTTGCACAAGTTTGATTTCCAAATGTGCTCCTCGAATATTCCAGAATCCAAAATTTTGTAACATGGGATATTAAGGTAATTGATTTTGAAATCGCGTAGACCTACGAAGGCCTGAGTTAGGTGTTTTTTCTTTATCAGGTAAGGTTTCTCCATATTCAACATAGCAACCTTTATCAAAGTCAGTCAAAGATTTCTCCTTTTTTTTCCTGACATTGCAAAGGTTAATATTATTTGGGATTGGAGTGTTGAGATGGTCTTGGTGAGGATGATCATGTTGTTTTAGATAACCAGGCGGTGGTATGATGTGTGAGTAAAGGGTTTTGGGTAGGTTGCTTGGGGGTGTGGATTCAACAGTAGCATGCATACAGATATTGTGTGCATGTGTAGCAGTATTTTGCTCATGAGGTAGAATCTGACTATGGGAACAAGAAGCATTTTCATGAGAGGTTTTATTTTCCTCGTTGCAGTATATTAATGAAGGCACAGATATACCATCCACTATGACATTGTTATCAATAATGTTTGCATTTCCTATTGAATCAGGTACCTCCTTTTCTTTTTGTTTTCCTTTTCTCACTTCCTTTCGTTTTGTCCTTCCACTTACTACCAGCTCCTGAACAAGCTTGCCATACCTATCTGCTAGATGATAGTTAGCATCTAACTCAGCAACATCACAGTGTTTAACATTGTTCATGTTGTTCACAGCATGCATTCTCTCATTAGCCTCAATACCTTCCTTGCAGGCAATAACAGTTGTTCTAATTAACCGTTCATCTTCTTTTTCACTTCCTCCTTCCTCACACTGATCTTCATTTACATCACTTACTTCTTGCAAAACTTGGAATTTATTTCCTAACTTCATTCCCATCACCTCAACAACCTCTCCTTCTTCAACTTGCTCTTCCATATTTCCTTCTGTATTCAGTGTTGCACTTCCTTCTTTCCTTGTTATATTGTCACTTCCATTCCTTGTATTACCTAACCCAGTATTCTCCTTTCTCTTAATTGACTCATTTTTCCTTTTGTTTCCATGTTCAACTTTCTTCCATATCCTGACAGAATTATTTTTGGCATTTTTAACATTTTGTTCTTTCTCTGCTGTGTCTTTTTCTGGTACTTGTTTTGGTATGGTATTCTTTTTACTATTCAGATTTTCATCTATCATAACACTATTCTTGCAACTTGAAATGTCGTGCCCAAATACCTTACAAGAAGTACAAGCAAGTGGTCTCCACTGATATTCCACAAATACAGTTTGCCTTGTTCCATCCTTGCACAGTACTTGGTAGTTGTCCACAAGGTCAGAGATAGGGGTCACTTCCACCAATGCTTTTGCGTAGGTTAGCCTTTCCATTTTCTCCGTACTTTCATCTAGACATTTTACACTTCCAATTCTTCCTGCAAGCCAGTTGATACCAAGAGGGGACCATGCTGCTAGTGGGATGTTGTAGATATGTATCCATACTGGCACCGAAGTGACCGATCCACACACGTTACTTACCGTGGGGTCCCATTGTTTAATAATAAACAATTTATTCTTCATTATTATCGGATCATCCTTGATGATCTTGCTCCGATCATCCTCATCAGAAAACAGGAATAGGAAGACAACACCATCAGACTTGACTTTTAAATTTCCTTTCAAACGCCACACACGCTTGAGATGTTGAACTACCGCAGTAAACGACAGGGGTTTATCAAGGAAGAACCCGACTAAATAATCACACCATATGCTTTGCCCTGCTTCCTGAACAACATCAGGTAGAACAAGAGCATCACCATCAAACTGATTAATAAAGTTAACAGGTATGTACTTCCCCGCATTACGTGGTTTATTCTTGAAAAGAGAAGTCCATGTCTGTTGACTAGAGGTAACGGGATGGGTGGAAGGCTGTGCTAACTTGGAAGTATCAGAGGAAAGGGAGGGAGCATCAGTAGGCACAACCAAAGAGGTAGACTGATGCTTTGGAGGGGGTTCAGGTTCAGGTAAGGACGACACAAGGTTAGGGGTTGAATGGCCTGCAGCAGGTAGAGGAATGATGTGGGATGGGTGGCCTGGAATGGGACGAGGAGAAGGGTGCTCTGCCATTAAAAAAGAAGAAAAAAAAGAAGAAGTGAATATGAATGAAGATTTTCAAAAATCAGATATATATATATATATATATATATATATATATAAACTTGACAGTATTTATATACTTTTTGTTTATAACAGTTTATAACCAAAATATACATTATTATCATCATTAGTTTTTTTTTTTTTTGAATAAAAATGAACTGATTTTCAAAGTTGATTTTTTTTTCTTCGAAGCAAAAGAAAAGGAAGAACTGCTCACCTCACATGTCCTCAGACATCAACAGAGCAACACGAAAGCCTCTCGGCTTCGTCTCTGGCTAGCATCGCCTATCGCGACAACCCTTCTGACCTACAGCGCCACCAACAAAGCCGACCCCTTCCTCCAATCCTGTGAACGTTGCCATCGCTCGCACCTCCACCGATTCCATGTCGCAACGAACGGCGCCTCAAATTGAAGCTCCACCCCACGGCAATCCCAAGCTGACCACGACCTCGCGGCAACCTCAAATCGTGATTCCTCGATTCGAACGATCTGCCGCGCCACCCAGTTTTCGCGAAATCGTGTTGATTCGACTTCCCATCCTTCCATCGTGAGCCGCTCGCGATTCCTAATTCGAGATTGAATTGATTTTTCTTCTTCTTTTTTTTTTCTTTTTTTTTTTTAGAAACGAGGGCCGGTCGTTTTGATTTTAAACAGAGGAGAAAGATGGATTTCTTCGACTAGAAGAGAGGGCATTAAAGTTCTACTGAGTTCTCACTATTTTTTTATTTTTTTATTTACTTCAAAATGTTCGGCTGAAACAAAAGAAGGGCAACGTGATTAGAAATAAAATAAGGAGGCGTATAGAAGAAGACTTCTATCTTTATTTTTATTTTTTTATTTGTTTTTACTTTTTTTTTAAATATAAATTTCATTAGATTAATAACAATTAGATGTCCAGCGCATTTACATATCGTACACTCACCCCCTAACTCCAATCAAAACGAAAATTGAAACCCAATAATAATTCAATATTACGGACCTAATGGAACTGGTTTCGTTGAATTCTGAGACTGTGCCTCGGAAGGCTATTTTTAAATTCAATTTAAACGATATTAAGTTTCAAAACTGAACAAACCGCTGCTAATTTCAATTTTACAACTTCTATTATCCTCAGGACTATCAATATAAACTTTACAAGTCTTCAAATTTTATCCAACAGGTTTAAAATTCGAGATTCAACAATTTACTCAAATTCTAATAATTAAATTCTATTATTTAATTATCAAACAAATAACGATATTTGTAATTCTAGTTAAAATTATTATATTGAATATTTAAAATCAATTAAATATTCTGATTTTAAATGCTTGAAAAATTCCGGATCGTCACAAGCTAGCTCCGAGATGTTTTAGATCTCATCTGTGTTTTGGTTGGATCAGTGTTTGTCTTTTCAGGATTGAATTGTCAGTTTGGATAACTGGAATTCGATGAGTTTCACGTGTCTCTGAGGGAGTACGTGTATGGTCTATCTCTGGGTTTGAAACCAGCAGTTATGGAGTTTGGTTGTCGAGTCAGACTCGTCTGTAGTCTGATATGCTATCTAGTTCTGTAGATATAGATTAATAGGAGCTCTATAGCTTAGTAGTATTGATTGTTTGGAATCTATAGAGCGAGTATCCCGATATTTATACCGGGGAAACTCGTGGAAGTTTTATCCAGAATTTTTCTGGATAACTGTATTTGATTAATTAGCTTCGTTTAATTGGGTGAATTGATTGCTATGGTTGTTAGCATATCATTGGTATATGCTTGTGTTTTAAAATTTAATCCTTTAAATAGATTATTAAATTACCTTTGTTTTAAATTTCGGAGATGAAATTCTTTTAAGGGGGAAGGATTGTAATATCCCGGAATTTGGAAAATATAAATTTAATAATCTGTGTATAAATTGAAATTGAATTTATAATTTTTGTTAATAAATTTGATTTTATTTAATAATCTTCTTTATTTAAATATTTAATTTTTGAATTTATTTTTAATAAACTGATAAATTGTTTTCTATTTTATAATGTATATATATTTTTATATATTTTAAATAGATAAGTTGTTTTTAATTTGATTAGTATAGCATAATTTTAATGTTTTGAAAATTGAAATTGTGATTTATTTTTGGATTTAAGCTTTTCAAAAACATTTTATAAAATACTATATGATTTTAAATATATAAGATAAATGTTTTATTAGTTTAAAATTCATTTTAATTTAAGTTTGTATATTAAAATAAGTTACAAAAATGTTTGTGTTATTCTTCTTAAAATATTGATTTATAAAATGTGATTTGTAAATTTAATATGAAATTTAAAATACAGTTTAAAATAGGAAACATGTATTCATTAAGTTAAAAACTCTTTTATAAATTTATTTTAATTATTTAAAAGTATCTTTTTTAAATGATTCATTTGTATATTGTTTTATTTATATTAACACTTTGCTTATCCTTTAGAAATTAATTTTATACATAACTAGAAACTAATTAATTAGGTTTAATTATCTTTAACCTTAATTAAAATAACAAAACATTTAAAAGACATGTGTAGATAATTTAAGATATAAGTTAACATGTGTTATGACTTTTAGCATGAGAATTTACAAGTGTCCATTTCTTTTACAAGTGTCATTTTTTTTTCTTTGATTAAACCATAAATAAGATATATGCATTCTTATAATCTTTCATATTTTTCTTTTTCTTCATTTTTCAATTCCAAAACAAAGAACTTTTTGGCTGAAAAACATTCCATTTTAAACCATCTACAAATTCAAATTCCTGTAAAATTAACTTTCATTCATTCTCCTCAAAAAGCAAATCTATTCATCAAATATTTTCTGCATTCAACTCTTCTAAAATCTGTAAATCTAAACTCTACAAACCTGCATCTTTTGTTTCTTCAATCTGGAAACTAAAAGGACCTGCATGCAACATAACTAAAGCATGCATTCATTTTTTTTCAAAAATTTGAAAATGCAAGATTCTGCATTTCTAAATCAAGTATGAGGCCTGCATTCAATTCATTTTTCAAAAAGCTGGAAATTTGTCACTGCAATTTCAAGTTTGCATCTGCATTCAAACAACCTGGATGTAAGATCTGAGAGCAAGTTTCAAAGAGCAATAGCATTTTTAAAGCAACATTCAAGTTTTTAAAAGCTTGGGCAATTCTGTCTTAAAGATTCAAAAGAGTTTTTCAAATTATGGACAGTGCTCTGCATTTTGCAAATTCAGGTGAGCAACTCATCTTTTAAAATCTTCTTAATAGGTAAAGTTGTGCATGCTTTATAAATTACAAATGAACTTATATGAAATTGCTGAAATATTATACATGTGAATACGTGTCTGTAAACATGTTGATGAATGTTGCACGTTATTCTTCAAAATCTCAAACTTATGTTTGATCCCTGAATTCTTTCTTTGACTTGTTTGCTGATTAGGACTTAGACTTTTGAACAAAACATGTTTGTTTTAGAATAGTGTAAGTTTAAATTTTATTTGAATTAAATTAAATTGTCTATAACCTGAAAAATCAAGTTATACAGAGCAACAATTAGCATAGAGAGAAGTTCAAACTTTATAATTTCATGTTTCAG
This sequence comes from Allium cepa, assembly GCA_030765085.1. Classification (NCBI taxonomy): domain Eukaryota; kingdom Viridiplantae; phylum Streptophyta; class Magnoliopsida; order Asparagales; family Amaryllidaceae; genus Allium; species Allium cepa. Next base: position 286,107,356 of record CM060942.1, read on the forward strand.
GTTTATTAATAGAAACATTAAGTAAAATCATGAATTTTAAATCAATTATTATAATTTATAGTATTGTAAACAAAGTGCAGTGATGAATTTACTGTATTTTACATTTTGGTCAAGTTTAGTTGATGCTTGCATTTGATTTAAGTGAATTTGCTTTTGAAGATAGTGTAACTATCAGAGATTATAGGAAAATTATGAAATTGGGTTACTTTCCATTGTCGATTCTTAAATTTGGATTTTGGTTTTAGAACCCTAGTTTTATTTGGGTCACTGTTTTGTTTGAATGGGGTCTCCTGGGTTGAGCGAGTTCAAAGATCTTTTGGGTATGGTTAGATGATGTATTGATGAAGTCTTCACCGGAGTTTCAAGAGTGATAGTGGCCGGAGTTATGAGTTCTCGCCGTTGACAGGTCGAGCTTGGAAAGTGGGAATGTTATTTCCAGGTTTTGGTTTTAAAACTTGAATTCAAATTCAAGTTGAATTTTGGGAATCTATGGGTTTAAAGTTGAAATGGGGTCACTGGTCGATGGGGGATGGCCGTTGATGATAGCCAGTGATGGCCGGAGTTGGGGAATGGGTGCACAGTGATGGGTTGTGCATGTTAGTGTTGAAGTGGGTTTCAGGGTTTATTTTCTTGGGATGGTCTCGGGTATTTTGAAGGGAGACTCGAAGCATAGGGTACTTGTGACTCGAAGTAAACTGGGTAGGCTCGAGTTCATGTATTGTTTCAGGTTTCAGAGTAGATCATAAACTTGTTTCCAGGTTTATAAAATTTAAAGTAAAAGAAAATTGCAAACAAAATATGAAAATAAGTTGGAAACTGGAATTGAATTTGAATTCAATATGTTTAAATTTTAGATCTTTGAATTAAATTTGAAATGCTTTTAAATTCAAGTTTGGTTTTAAACTAAAAACAGAAACTGTCTTTCTGTTTTAAAAATTTAAAAGTAAAGTTTAAAAATTGAAAGATGAAGTTCAATCTAATTTTTTTTTTAACCTGAATCTAAAATATGAGTTCAAATAAGTTTGAATTCTGGTTTTTAGGAATAATTTAAATTTAAAAAAAAATTAAGATTGGTTTTTAAATGAAACAGAAACTATTTTCTGTTTTTATTAAATTTAAAAGTAAGTTTAAAATTGTAAGATTAAGTTCAAGATTTGAATTTTTAAATCTGAACTTTTATATGTAATCAATAGTTAGAAGATTGGATTTTGAAACATGTTTTTTTTTCAAAATTTAAGATGTTTTAAAAATAAAACAGAAAACTGTTTTTCTATTTTAAATTTAAAGCAAATTTTAAAATGCAACTGAAAATTTTAAATAAGTTTAAAATCTGGAAAACAGAAATATGGAACCTGAGTTTGAATTTAAATCTGGAATTTAAATTTAGATTTCAAACTTATTAAAGTATAAAAGAACATTGATTTGAATTTAAAACTATAAGTTTTAATTTATGAAATAAAGTTTAAAATAAGTTTAAATTCAGTTTTAAATCTGAAACTTGATTTTTAATGTCAGTTTTAAAAATAAAATAAGTTTTCAAAATTTAAATTTGTTTTAACCATTTTTAGAAAAGGTTAAATAACTTGAATTTAAAATGAAGATGGAGATGTAAGTAATGTTTTAAATTTTTAAGATTTAATTTGGAATGAAAATTTAAATTGAGTTTCAGTCTGAAATTTTAAAAAAAAAATTAAATTAAATTTGTTTGAAACAAATTATTTAAAATACTTTATATAAGAAGAATGTTCTTAATTTAGAACTTAAGAATTGGTTTCATTTAAATTATTAAATTAATTTAAATGGAATATTAATTATTATTTAATTGTTAATGTGGATGATTAATTAAGTAATTAATAGTTTTTAAATTGATTAATTAAGATTTGGGAATAATTAATTAAGGTTAATTAATCTATAATTAAAGGTTGTTAATTAAATTTTATATAATGATTAAGATTTACTTAATCGAATGATTAATGATAATTTAGATTTTAATTAACACTTAATTGATTAATAATTGGAGATTAATTAAATGATATTAAATATTAATTAATTGATAATTAATAATGGTTAATATAAATTAACTCTTAATTAAGTAATTAAGAAATGTTAATGCAGGTCATTAACTTAAGATTATTTAACAATTAATTAATATGATTAATTTTTGATAATTAATTAAATTAGTTAATTAAATAATAATCAATTATTTATGTTAAATACTTAATGAAAGTAATTAATGAATTAATTACTTAGTGTAATTAATTTAATGAATATGATTAGTTTAGATTAATTAAGTTAAATTAAATTAAACATTTGTGGATTGATGAATAATTACTTTATGTAATTTATGAATTTGTAATTACTTAAGGAAGTAATTAATTAATAATTACTGAATGTAATTAAGGATATTTATTATAGACGTAATTTGGATTTAAATTACTTGGAAATTAATCAAGTGATTAATGGGAATAATTAATTAACAATAATTAATTTATGGGATGATGTAATTAAAGTAGTTAATTACCGAATGGTTATTAATCAAGGGTGATTAATATATATGTATGGATTAATTTTAGATTAATTACTTATGTAATTAATTTATATTGAGAGATTAATCAATTGTAATCAGAAATCATTAATTAATTAATTAATAATGTAATTTGGAATTGATTAATTAAGGTATGATTAATAATGAATTGATGATTAATGTAATTAATTTTAGTTAATTAATTAATTAATTAAGCAATTACAAGTTAATTATTTGCAGGGGGTTTAAGTAATTAACTTGTGTAATTAACTTTTAAGATAATTACTTAGTGTAATTAGAGATAGTTAATCAATAAGGATTGATTGAAATGAATATTGAGATAGTGATTATTTAAATTGATTTGTAATCAATTAATGGTTAAATTAAGCAGGATTTTGATGATGAAGTAATTAATTTAATTTATTTTAAATTAATTGGAGATTAAGTAATTAATTTAATTCATTTTAAATTAATTATAGAAGGTGATCGTTAGATCATTGTTATGTTTGATGAATGGTATTGGTTGCCCGGTATGGTTGTAATCTCAGTTATGAAATGAATAGTGTATGTGATATGGATGCATTGGGTGCTTTTGGATGATAATATGGATTATCTGATTATGATATGAATTATTTGTTGATAATGATAAGTTGATTATCTATTGTGTGGTGAATTATCTATCTTTGTATATTTAGATAATGAATTGATTTTTTAGAAAACTTAAAATAATTTGGACCAAAAAGAACACGCTTTGGATTTCGATGAGACCGGGATCAGATTTCCATATTTGGATATCCGAAAACCACATCGATTCCAATTAAACGTTAGGTCATTAATCCAAGTGGAGCAAGTGAAGACTCGAGGTGTAAGGGCTATATGTCAGTATAACTCTGTGGGTGATTCCGTAATGAGTTTGACGGAATAGTACTTATAGATTCGAGATGGTGATTCAGAGCGCAAGGATTATTGTCGTTAACTCTGAGGGTGATTCCAAAATGAGTGTAACGAGATAATGCCTTCGGTTTCATTCGAACCCGGAACGAACTTGTATGGATTGAATGCTTACAGAACATCGTCAGGTGGACGATGAGCATTCTAAGAGATGTGTTCTCTAAAGGTAATCGTAGCCTCAATCCTCATCAACCGGGAATGGCTAAAACAGGGGAGGTACAACAAGGTTTCGTGGGTAGCACCCACTGGAGAGCAAGATTGATCCCTGTCTAGAGGTCCCTTTTTATTCGGCTTAGTGGGCAGTTGTTAGTGCGCACCAACTGCGGGGTTGTCTTGTTCGGAACTATTCAGTAAGGAATGGGTCCGGCCTTGTGTTGCAGGGGAGTGGGAGTACTCCTCGGTACGTTGATCTAGGCCACGTACTGTGACGGGCGGTACCCCAGTAGCCCTGCGATTGTATGTAATCCAAAATCCAATAAGTGCCAACGGTTTTGATTGTAATACCCACTTTTGTGGCTAGTAGCTGGAATTTAATAGATGTAACAATTTCGACTATTTCATATTTACTTGAAAACCCTAGACCTATTATAATATCACTGGATTTCCTATCAAATATGTTGGTTAGCGTAAGGTAAAAACTTTTCCATGTTTATGTATGGGAAGTCTTACGTGATACCTTTCTTTTCAAAAGGTTTTTGAAAATTAAACAACTTTAACCTATTACTCACACCAGACCCATGTCTGACCCGGAGTTTATCTTTTGTTTTTGTAAACTCTTGGGTACACAAATTTTTACGAGTAGCCAAGGGATTCAGATTAGTTTTGACGAATATTGGAGGAGTAATGGAGCATGAGGCTTCAGTGTTGGATATGTAGTATTCTGCTGTGTGTTCTGTGTTGTCTCAGGATTGTATTATGTTGTAAATACTAGACAGCTGTTTATAACTGTCTAGTGTGTGTTGTATATCTGTGTACTCTGATAATGGTTGTAAACTATGTAATATTTTATGTTATTAATATAATTTATTCGTTCCGCTTTTTAGATTCTTATGTGATGTTTCTTCTTCTTCTCTTTCTTTCTCTTTTCTATCCCTTTCTTTCTTATTAGCGATGCAGCTTCTTGGAGATATGGAAGATGGATCGTTACAGTCGCGCCCTTTAGGGTATGTCATTTACTTCTGGAAAGGGTGGTATCATGGTATGGAGCCCAGATACTTACTCATGTTGACACACTATATTTATTACTGTGTGATGTTGGTTATCGAGAGCTCGGATAATGGTCCAAAGGGACCGGGGGATGGCATATTCGTGTAGTAGTTACTTAGTGACAAAGGTAACCCAACCTTGTGTTGGCAGAGAGCTGGTTAAGTTCCCGGGACGTCCCGCCAGAGGCGATCCCTTGTGGCAATAGAAAGTTTCTTAGCCTGACCATTTGTTGGAAATCCAAATAAAACAATACACACCTTGTACGGTTTTAGTTGTATAACCCGCCATGGAATGTGGTGGTAACCTGCTATTGAACATGGTAGCTATAGTAGGCATGCGATAATGGTCGTATGTTGGCTAAGATTTATATTCTACTTTCGAAATGTTTTTCTGCACTTCGCACTTATAGTAATAATATCAAAAATTTGCGTATCAAGCATGTTTGACTATCATAAGAAGAAATCTCCTCCAATTCTGCGTTTGCATTGTGTGTGTGGCGGGTGGTCTTATGGTAGTCTCATTTTTCAAAAGCATACCGGAATTCTTTTAAAAAAATTTCTTTTGCTGTTCATTTTAAAGATAAACTGTTTTTGTTACTCACACCAGTCTCATGACTGATCCGGAGTTTATTGTTGGCTTCCTAAACTCTGGGTGCTCACTAATTTCTACACGAGCGGTCTAGAGTTGGGTTTTTTCAGATACTTAGGTTAAGTAGATCATCTGAAGCTTGTTCAGTCTTTGGATATGGACTTCACTTCCTTACCTTTTGGGAGTTCGAGCTATTTTGGATTGGTGCCTTGGAGTTCTCTTTTGAAAACTGTTTTGGAGATCATCCGCTGCTCGTGTTATCTATTTTCTTTCCGCTGCTATTTCTTGTATCATATCTCTGTTTTTGTGACGCCCCACCTCAATACCCACGCTAGCCAAGAACACTCTGGAGTAGTGCTGTCAACTAGCACGGAGAATGAGGCTGTTGAGGAGCGACCATCCATGTAATTGCTTATCACACGGTGGCTATAAATAATCTTCGGAAACAAACATAGAAATAATCATATCACAAATCAATCACAGACATCCATATCACAAAGGCGGAAGAAGATATGAATATATAACTAACACATGAAAGTGTACATCAGAGTAGTGGTCAGTAAGTCCCACGATAATACAAAAGAATAGCAACACGTGCTATACAAAAGAATACAACTATGAGTCTATATCTCAAGTGTATACCACAAAAACTGCTAATCTAAACAGTTAGCCAAAAGTCAAAGTGATGAATCCCTGGGAAGAAGTCAAGCAGAAGCACCTGTAACATCTCGGTCTGACCCGAGTATTATTTAAGAAAATAATAAATGGGTCAGTCTAGCTATAAATATCAGATGACATGATATAACATAAAAGATATGGCATAAACATAAACATCCATAATGACATACCACTATAAGTATGTAAATAATGATCAACAGAAGATCAATCAATAAGAGATAATCAATATCACAAGAATCTTCTCAAAGATTCGAAAAGGGCATCATACCCCAAACTTGTACTCATAACAAGTCAATGACATAAATTCTAGAAATCAACGCAAGAAGTCCAGAAATCATAGAAAAGAGAAAGAGGCCTATCACATGACGGTCCGAAGACCAAGGGGAGCTACCCCACATGTGTGAATGGAATCACACAGATTAAGGTCCAAACTAACCAAAAAGCAAAAAGGTATGTGTGAGTGGAATCACACAAGTGGTGTCTAGTCTAACCTCGCAACAAGAGACATCGCACAGTTGCTAGTCTAAATCATCAGAATGATCGTCATGATCAACGAGAAGTGTCAATTACACTAAGCTAGTAAATATAGAAGTTTAGCTTCATGTCCCATAACCACTTGCTTAACTTAAATATTTACGAACAAACTGTAAATCTTCACTAATAAAATTGTCACAAGAGGTTCAATCGAACAAGTCCAAGAATTAACCGACGAAGTGAACGCAAGCGTTTCATACCACTTGTTTTACTAAGTCGTTTAATTAGATTTCTCATCCGAGTGAGGTAAAGGTTTGTATATACTAATAGATTGGAAAACGGTTAAGAAAAGAGCTTTGTTATTAAAAATAGAGTTGAAATTGTTTGTTAAAAGAGTTTTGATATTTACTACTAGTATTGAAACCTTTATATTATAAAGTGACAAAACACAGAAGCAATTGTAGAAACAATCAGTCACAAAAATCGCATACGGAGATGTGAATAAAATCCAAGGAAATCAGCTCAATGTTTTTCAGATAAGATCCCCTATGGAGGGGGGGTCCAGGGGGGGTGGCAACCCCCCTAGGTGGGGGTGCGGGGGCAACGCCACCGCTTACGGTACGACCTAGTGAAGACAAAATGAGGTCTAACGACCTAACGACTCAAGGGTCATACGACCTAACGGCTGCGACCTAGGGGTCTAAGGGGTCAAGCGACTTAGTGGTTGCGACCTAGAGGTGTTCGCGACCTAACGATGACTCACGACCCAACATGGCCGACTTAACAGAGGTCGTGACCTAACAGGATAACTCGTGACCGACTTAAGAGTTGCACGACTTAAGGGTTGCACGACTTAAGAGTTGCACGACTTAAGGGTTAGGCCAGGAGCGACCTAACGAGATAAGGTCCAACGACCTATCGGGATAACTCGTAAACGACCTATGGATGAACGACTTAACTCCGAACGAGCTAAAAATGGCCAGAACGACCTAGGGTTAACTCGTGAACGACTCACGACCTAGGGACGAACGACTTAACTCCGAACGACCTAAAAATGGCCAGAACGACCTAAGTTTAACTCGTGAACGACTCACGACCTAGGGACGAACGACTTAACTCCGAACGACCTAAAAATGGCCAGAACGACCTAAGTTTAACTCGTGAACGACTCACGACCTAGGGACGAACGACTTAACTCCGAACGACCTAAAAATGGCCAGAACGACCTAAGTGCAGAAAATTCACCAAAACGCTAAAAATTGGAGTTTTTCGCCAATCCAATCCAAACCAAATGCAAATGTGCATGCAAAAGTGATAGGGAATCATTCCCAACAGTCCAATATAGTTATAGACTAGATTTGTGAGATAAAAATCTCACCTTTGCACCAAATATCAATGAAAATGAAGTTTTAAGCAAGCAAGAATCAATCCTTCTTCTATCTAAGCACAAGAAGCTTGAATCCAATGTCTTCTTCTTGAATTTGGAGTAGAAAGATGGATTGCAATTGAATTTGAGTTTTGGAATTTTAATTTCCCATTCCCTCCACCATTAATGCCAAAGCTTGATTAGTTAGGAAATTTATGAAGAGTGAGGAGAAGAGGGTTGGAACTTGGGCTTAATAGGCTAAACTAACCCAAAGTCCAAAGCGGGAAAAGTTAGTGAAATTTCACTAACTCCAAACCTATCGATGTTTATACTTAAAAAAGTTGTAAACGACATTTCGAACTCAATGGAAGTGGTCTCGAGTCCTAATTTGACCGTTTGCAAAAAGTAGCTTTTCGGACCAAAATCCGATTAACGAGTTAATATTTAAATAAAATATTTAAATACAAACTCGATAAATATGCGGGTTGTTACAGTTTTATATTGATATTCATTGATATGTATCGTGTCAGATATTGTATCAACACTATATGTCAATGTATTTTTTTTCTTCCGCTATGTTGTTTACTTAACTATGTTATAAGCTCCGGCGAATCGGATTTGAACGATCGAATCTATGGCATTCGAGTACGAATGAAGTATGGATGTCGATTTTCGAGCGCGAAAAATTTGTTTCGTTACAGTTTATCTAACTGATTTGTTTAGCTTGACTGACCCGTGTATTTATACTCGGGTCAGACCGAGATGATTCAGGTTAGGTACTTTTGGACTTAGCCTATTTTGCTTTCGCATGGACTATTCAGCTAGCTCCTTTTTGTTATAGTTTTTTGTGTGGTCCCTTTTGGTTATAACTCTGATATGTATTCTTTTGGATTCGCCTGTATATTGTGGTTTGCTATACCACTTGACATGTATCAGTTTGTATACTCTGTTATGTATCAGTACATGTGTATATGATGATCTACTGTTCTGTGATGTATATTACATTTGAGTTGTTATATTCTGTTCTGATAGATCCTCCAGCCACCTAGGGTTTTGTTTTAAGTATTCATTGGATATGTCGATCTTCTTGGTATGACAATTGTCGATGTATTCAATTGATAGTTAAAGCAAGGCTATAGATGGTCGCTCCTATCCAGCTATATTCTCTGTATTAGCAGACGGTATTATCTAATAATACTCTTTGCTAATATGGGTCTCAGAGTGGGGAGTCACAGTTCAATTCCCATTCATTCATATAATACTTAATTTCATTTATTTACAGTCATTCATTCATATATGTTATTTACGTTTTCTTACATATATTACTCATACAATTATTTAAACATATGTAAATCAATTCTTAAAGTACTATATAGGTTTCTTTGTAAATAAATTTACAACCATTCATGCAATACTTATTTTCATTTACGGTCATTCATTACTTACAAAATTTAATATTTTTTTCTTTTTTTTCATGCATTCATATAATGAAAATTTCTTTTCATTACTTCACATTCATTTCTTACATAAATTATTTCCATTCAATTGTTTATAATAACCGATTGAATTCATTATTCAAGTATTACATACATTTTATTGCAGTTTAGTTCACATTTATGGATTTCTATACTTTATTTTCATTAGGTATTAATATTCATTAGTGGATAAATTCATACGTATGTTTCTTACTTCTAAATTTACATTCATTTCTTTATATTCTGCCAGTGAATATTTAATCTATTTTATGAATCATTTCAAGAATTTCTGAAGTAATATTCATTTACTCAATATTGTACTAAATTTATGAGTTACTTTAATTATAAATAGCCTCATACATTAACTTAAGTATATAATTATTTACTTACAATACTCACTTTTCTATTTCATTTTATTTAGTAGCATTCCAATTATAACTTAACTTTATAACCATTATAATTTTAAAATTCTTATTTATAAAAGTAATTCCTTTGAACACTTCCATTTATTTAAGTTTTAATTGTATAATTCTATTACATATTTCTATTAACATTTCAACTTTAAATATTTTGGTAAGTTATATATATATATATATATGACTTTTAGAATATAATAAAGGCTACACAAGTTCCATATTTATTTCGAATTAAAATGTTCAATAGTTACCATTTCTTATTTTCAATTCCCTTTTATTTAAGTTTTCTAAATTTCAGTTTCTTATCTATTTCATTCATTATTTTAACATCAAATTTCTTATTTTCAATTTAGAAGTTTCCAATTATTAATGTAGTCAAGATTCCATTCATTATAATAATTTCAATTTCTAATTTATAGAAGCTTAAGAAATAAACAACCAGATTTCATTTCAATTATTTAAAGCAACATATATATATAATCATGTCTTTTACACATATCAAATCATATTTGGAATTTGAACTTAAGATTTATTTACCATAACAAATGTGTAGTAAACTACTACAACCGTCTACCCACTTTGAAACACAAAAATGAACGTCGATGATGTGTGCACTCATCTCCAAAATTATTTTCCAGCAACAGAGAGGGGAGTACAGAAATTATTTCCTTCCAAAATTCCTTTAAACCATTTTTTCCAAATAACATTGGAATATTTATATCAGAAAATAATTCCAAATAATATTAATATTATATTCCAAAATCATTCGAAAGAAATTTCCAAAATTCCCAGAATTTAAGTTCTAAATTTTCCACTTTATATTTATTTTATTTACAAATCTTATTTTCAACCAATATTTATAAATTCACTACCTAACTAACAAATATATTACAACCAAATATATCATTTATAAAATTATTATTTTATATACGAAAATATATAATCGGCAAAATTATTTCATTTACCTATATTTCAAAACAAATATTGTGTCGGTCCGCCCTATTAAGTGTTTAGAAATCCCTATCGATATCATAGCATCCTATGCACCAACTAGAATTTATAAATACCAAAGAAACAAATTAACACAACATAAATACCTTTTATTACACTAACAAATACGCTCTCTCATATATATACACTCGCGACTTATTCTAGGGTATTACTACCCTATTTAGTATGAGTTAGACCCTACACAGCTAAGGTTATCGCTAAACCAAAGCTTTGATACCAACTGTAAGGACCTGCCTTTTTGGACGTTTTAAACAGATACACACATCATACTCAAACCATTCAAAAGGGCAGATTATTATGCGCTAAATAAGAAAATGAGAAAGAAATAAAAAAATTACAGAATCTTACAGCAAAATGACAAAATATAATAATCAAATAACAATTCATGAAGCTGTTTTATAAATACGTTCGATTATTCTTACACAATACAGAATCTGAGTTACATACAACCAAAATAAATAAATAATTGCAGCAGAACAACATGATGTAGTGTAATTCATATAATAAGTAATAACAGTATTAAGCTTAGTCTTCGTCCTCCAGAAATAAGGTCTTCAACCTTGAAATGCTCAGGCTGACCCGAGTGAATTGAAAAGACAAAAAACTCGAGTCAGAACTGAAATATCTTATGTAAGTTAAATAAACGATAAGATATGAGTGGAACAGTCTCAGAGATGTTTATGAGATTTTACATATCCTATCCAGTGTCTAACGTGAGTGTAGTAACTTAAGAGATGTTCGGGATTCACATCTCTTAACGATCCACTAAACTATCTACTATGTAGTACAATACGCTATTATAATATGTCTAAAGTAAAGTAAAAGTATTAAAATAGCGTTGAGGCATTACTCATATCCCCCTTAACACATTTTATATATTCCCATAGTTTATACAGTATCGTAGGCTCCTCCATGAGGTTTACCCAGAGGGCACCCCATAGATATGGTACAAAACAAACTCATTGAAGGCGCTCTAGGGCATGTGAACACGACACTCGAGGCAATGTCAGGATAGATATACCAACTGTGAATCCGGACTGGTGGTAATGCATAACAGCTACTACCACTCACATCGAAACACATTCCAAAATCAAAATCAATTGGTAGCCACCAAACCATAAGAAAGTCATAATATAGTATCAAAGAAATGTGTCCGATCGGAGGAACGAACTCGCTAGGCCCGGCATTGCTCCTGTTTTAGTCAAACCTAAGATGACTCACAAGAGTCAGGGTCACGTCACATCTCGTACAGTAATCGTTCGCCAAACCATCCTACTTTATTTCTGGAATCTCCACCACGTACACAGTTGTTAAAGTGTTTTTCGGTATTGGTAGAGTGTATGACAATATCCGATCCCGGTGTCTTTAAAAACCAAAGGCTTATTACACACCGGATGATTCTTTTACAGTTTCAAAACCATTTCATAACTAATATCAAAATATCATATTCAATTCAAACCATATCACTTTCGATATTATAATCTCTTTTGAAATCATACTCACCTTTGAAATCATATCGTTTCCGAAACCATAATTTCTTTCAAAAATCATATTTTCAATTAGGTTAAATCTTTTCTACAAAATCATCATATTCAATTAATTATAACATTTAAATCCCAAATTAGGTTATAACATCAATTAACCGTATTTGCTTTTAAACTTTTGCATTTGAATATAAACACTTCCCCTTTGTTAAGTCTAAAAATTTAGAAAATAGTTTAAATAGTTATAAATAGTTAAAATCGTTATAAATAGTTAAATACTCTAAAATAGTTTAATTATAGATTAAAGATACTTTAAATTGATTTAAGATAGTTAAATAGATTTGACATAGATTAAATAAAAATAAAATTGTTTAAATAGCTTTAAATTAGATTTAAAATAATTTAAAATGGGTTATTTGGTTTTAAAATAAATTATATAGTTTAAAATAGGTTAAAATGATTTAATATAGTTAATATTGGTTGAAATAGTTTAATAATTTGAAAATCTTAATATTTAGAATCTTTAAAATAATATATTTTTAAAACTGTTTATACTAAAAATGTGAATTTGGAATTTATATTAATTTAAACTATTTACTTCATTTCAACACAATCGGGCCATTACAATTTCTTAATCAAAACAAAATTTCGATTCTTCAATTTAAATTTTCAATAGACCATTAAATTTTATATCAATTATAATCCATGTTGGAAATGTCAGTTTATATTTACTCCAATTTCATTAAATTACAAAGTTATATTTCAAATAATTTTAATAATTCAATTTCGATAAATTTCAGTTGTACTTCAAAAATCAAATTTAAAATTTCAATTTAAATTCCTTCAACAATTCCTTTTAAACTAATTTCAATTTGAACATAAAATTTGAATTTCGATAATAATTCAATTTATATAAATCAAATTCTTATTTCAAAATATCTTTCAATTAAATTCAAAAATTAAGGATTCAAAAACCATATAATTTAACCACTCCGGTGTTTATATATAATTCGCTACCCTATGGTCAAGTGATACAGATATTTATCATTTCAATCTGCAATTCAAAATTTTATGGTTATGTATCATTTCAAACCACAATCTCGGATTAGTATAAAAATCCATTAAATCGCTCGAGTCAATCCTTTCAACCCATAATGTTTTTTCCCTAATCTATCGATCATTCGGGCATGTATGATTTCAACCCATTGTGATTTTGCTAAACAGTAACTAAGGGAACTTGCGAAGTTTTAACGATATACAAATTAACAAACATCCAATCATCCAGTAATAAATTTAACATCCATCACAATCATCATCCAATTCAACCAATCAAATTACAACAAATAACATATTAACATTTACGGGTAATTAACTAGGAATTTAAATTCAATTTTAAATTAATTGGCAAATTTGAAATTCAATAATAAATAAATGGCAATTTAACTCAAATTAAATTTAAATTAACTGGAATGACGATTTAAATGTATCAAACAACAATAAATAAGTTCCTAATCACATTATAAATTTAATTTAACTAACATAGGAAATTTTACAAGTTTTGAGTGGGTTAAACCACTCACCTTTGACTTTAAATCGATTAAAAATCCAATTTAGTGCCCTAATTCAAATGATCTCAGGATCATCCAAACTAGTCTCAGAATGTCCGGATTTCAATACGATCCCAAGGAAGAAACGATGTCCTAAACCGAATTCGTATGCAAAAGTTACTATGGTTAGAACAATATAAATTTTAAATTAAAAATATAATAAAAAACCCAAACGCAAGCTGCCATATCAACGCTCTTCCCCCCCGCTCTTATGGATCCAATGAAACTGGTTTCGTCGAATTTCAAGACATTTTCCAAAATGCCTATATTCCAAGTTAATTAAATAATTTATATTAAATTTATTAAATCAAATTTCAATTCAAATTTTATAATTTGCAATTTCTATCATTTTGGATTACTTAGTAATTAATAATGCTTTAAAACAAATTTCTATATCAATTTTATTGATTATTTCGCAACCTACAGTATTTACTTTCAATTTCAATAAATTCGGTAATTATAAATTGAAATTTCAATAAATCCATTTATTTGACTTTCCATCTTATTATACAACCAATTGTTATCATATGGATATAATTATCATGAGTTATATCCATTACACTAGTATTCTCCAATTTCAACTTTATTTATGTTAATGTACTATTCAATTTCATTTAATTATAATTGATTTTGAATTCAATTTAGCATATTAAATAATACATGATCATTGACAATTGTTACCTTTATCCTTAATTAAATCACCTTATAAGTTTATTACAATTTAGCAGATTAAATAATAGATGATCATTGACAATTGTTACCATTTGACGCAGCGGATTAATCAAAACGAACTTCAATCAGTGAAAGTAGCGATCGATGGAATGAAGATACCGAAATGCCCAAATTCGTTGATCCGAAGATACCGAATTCTAACTATCTCAAACACGTTGATAGCGCACTATACCGTGTTCAAAGATCTACGATTCATCGTACGTTGATCTAGCGCACTAGATTCCGTGAATCGGCTTCAACAAACGTGGATTCGAGCGCACTCGAATGACGTAAGTGGAGATAGGAGATTACACTCAACTACCAATTGGAGAAGAAAGCACAAAGCAATCAACAAGAAATTTTATTTCAAAATCAACAACCTTAAATGTACAACACACACCCCTATTTATAGAGTTTTCACAACACAACCCTTAAGTCGTGGCCGACTCATGACTCACGACTCATCATAAGTCGTTACCGACTTAGCAACACAACAGACCGAAGTACATCACACGACTCAAAAACAACGACTTACGACTCATAACAGCGACAAAAATAGACAACCTAAACATGACGACTTATATACAACACGAGTCATCAGATACAAACGCCATATGACTCAACTATATATGCGTACAACACGACTCAACATATGTCACGACTCAACCGACTCAACACCCATACAAGTTACAACTACTCACGACTCAAGACTTCACCGACTCATGGTCTTCACCGACTCATAGCTTCCCTGCGGTACATCCCTTCAAGCGAGTCATCTCCGAACGACTCATCTACTTCCACTTCTCTGCTCTTGTTAACTCGTACACGACTTATGGATGAGTCGTTGAGACGTGTACGACTTATCACCAGAAGCGGTGTCTCATTAGGTCGGTCCACATCTTCCTTCGTAGGTCGTTGCCGACCTAGACCTTCTTTGTTGAGTCGGAAATGACTCAAAGCCGCTTCATTAGCTTGCAACGTCCCTTCTCGTGACTCCTTAGGTCGTGGACGACTCAAATCTACTCTCCTACGACTCATGCTGCCTTCACTGAGTCGTGTACGACTCATCACACTACACCACAAACTCATGTTTTCAGGAATTAAAGATTGCACAACTTCTTCTCTGGCCTTAGCTGCATCATCCTCCCCTGGTTGAGAAAAATTCGTCCTCGAATTTGTACATTCTTCTTCATCTGATTGTTTACCTCCGTAATATGGAACAAGATGTTTAACATTGAACACGTCAGACGTGTAAACATCTTCCGGCAGTTTCAACTTATAAGCATTTTCATTGATTTTCTTCACAATTTCAATTGGACCAATTTTCCGCGCCTTCAATTTATTGTATGTTCCTACCGGAAAACGGTCTTTTGTCAACACTGCATAAACCAAATCGCCTTCGTTAAATTCAACATTTCGTCGTTTCAAATCTGCATATTTCTTATATTTCTCATTCGATTTCTCCAATCGTTCCTGAACGATTTTATGACATTCAGTCAGCTCACCAACAAAATCAGCAGCTCGTTTAACTGTTCCCTTCGACTGTGGTACTACAGCCAAATCTAACGGTCCCCTGGGTAAATTTGAATAAACAATCTGAAATGGACTGAATCCCATGCTACGATTCACTGCATGATTATGTGCAAACTCGGCTTGGCATAACTTCATGTCCCAGTTTTTCAAATTATCCTGTACAAGACATCGCAACAAATTTTCCAATGACCTGTTTACAACTTCTGTTTGTCCATCAGTTTGCGGATGATAAGCACTACTAAATTTGAGCTTCGTTCCCACCATCTTCCACAAACTTAACCAAAAGTGACTCAGAAAACGAGTATCCCTATCTGACACAATAGACTCTGGCAATCCATGAAGTCTATAGATTTCCTTGAAAAATAGTTGAGCAACACGAACAGCGTCCGTCGTCTTCTTGCAAGCAATAAAATGTGCCATTTTAGAAAATCTGTCAACTACAACAAATATCGAATCATTACCACGCTGTGTTCTCGGCAATCCCAATACAAAGTCCATACTCATATCAACCCATGGTCTAGCCGGTACAGGCAATGGCATGTACAAACCAGCATTAGTTGCGGTTCCTTTCGAAACTTGGCAAATATGACATCGCTCCACAAACCTTCCCACTTCTTTCCTCATCGACGGCCAAAAGTAAGACTGTGAAATCAACTGCAAAGTACGATCACGACCCACATGCCCTTCTTCATGCAACTCTTTTACAATCTTCATTCTCAAACTACAGTCTGGAATGCATAATTGATTTCCTTTGAACAAGAATCCATCAACTATCACAAATTCAACCGAACTTCCATCCTAAACTTTCTCAACAAACTTTGCAAAGTAAGGATCCTTCCCAAACAGTTCTGGCAACATTTCAAACCCTATCACTTCAACCTTCATTGTCGTTAATAAATGACTCCTCCTACTCAAAGCATCAGCTACCCGATTCGTCACCCCTGATTTGTGCTTAACGACAAAAGTAAACTGCTGTAAATATGCAATCCATGATGCATGTCTCGCTGAAATCTTATCCTGCCCCTGTAAATGCTTCAATGCCTCATGATCAGTGTACAGAACAAATTCTTTTCGAAATAGATAATGTCTCCAATGTTTAATCGTTTGCACAACAGCATAGAATTCAACGTCATATGTACTGTATCTCATCTTTGCCCCTGACAACTTCTCACTAAAATATGCAATGGGTTTCCCATTCTGACTTAAGACTCCTCCAATTCCCACCTTCGACGCATCAGTGTGCAATTCAAACAACAACTGAAAATTCGGTAAAACAAGAATTGGTGCTGTCGTCAATAGTTCCTTGATCTTCTCAAAAGCAACTCCCGCTTCCTCTGACCATACAAACTGTTTTCCTTTCATGCAATCGGTAACTGGTGCCATCACGCTACTGAAGTGTGGAATGAACCTTCGGTAGAATGATGCCAATCCATGAAAACTTCTAACTTCAGTGATAGTTCTCGGCTGTGGCCAATTTCTGACTGCTTCCACTTTATTCTGGTCTACTTGAATTCCTTCCTCCGAAACAACATACCCCAGAAATAAAACACTTCTTGTCATAAACGCACATTTCTTCGTAGCAGCATAAAATTGTTCTTCACGAAGTATAATCAACACTTTCCTCAAATGTAGAACATGCTCCTCCATACTCCTGCTATATATCAGAATATCATCGAAATAAACCACCACGAACTTCCCAATGAATGGTCTAAAGATTTGATTCATCACCCGCATGAATGTACTAGGTGCATTTGACAAACCAAATGGCATAACCAACCATTCGTATAACCCCTCTCTCGTCTTGAAAGCTGTCTTCCATTCGTCTCCAGGTCTAATCCGAATTTGATGATAACCACTCTTCAAGTCAATCTTCGAAAATATAGTTGCCCCACTCAACTGGTCTAACAAATCATCCAACCTCGGCATAGGAAATCTGTAACGAACAGTAATCTTGTTCAAAGCTCTACTATCTGTACACATTCTCCATGTTCCATCCTTCTTCGGCACCAACAAAGCTGGTACTGCACAAGGACTCAAGCTTTCCTGAACACGTCCCTGTTCTAATAACTCTTCCACCTGCCTTCGTAACTCTTCATGTTCCTTCGGACTCATTCGGTAATGTGGTCTATGTGGTAACACTGCTCCTGGAACAAGATCAATTTGATGTTGAATGTCTCTAAGTGGCGGTAACTCCTTAGGTAACTCCTCTGGAAAGACATCTTCAAATTCTTTCAAAATTGGCTTTGCTTCTTCTGGAATCTCAACTTCTTCACTACTCTCTTTCCCAATCAACAAAAATACTTCAGACTCCTCTTCAACTTCTTTCACAAACTCCTTCAAAGACAATAAAGTTTTCAACTCTTCAATCTCTTCTAGCTTGCTCTCCTTCTGTTGCTGTTTCTTGGGAACCAAAGTGATTTTAGCACCTTCGAACATGAAACTGTAACTATTGGCACGACTGTCATGTTGAACTGCTCTATCAAACTGCCACGGTCTGCCCAACAACAGATGACATACGTCCATGTCTACAACGTCACACCAAATTTCATCTTTGTACTTCTTCCCAATAGAAAAATTAACACAAGTCCTTCGACACACCTTCACTTCACCACCCTTCCTCAACCATGCTAACTTGTACGTTTTAGGATGTTTCTCAGTTTTCAAGTTCAATTTCTTCACAGCCTCTGTCGAAATAATATTATCACAACTTCCAGCATCAATAACGAACTTGCAAACTTTTCCCAGAATAGTGCATGTCGACTGAAAAATATTGCTTCTCAACCAACTATCTTCCTCCTCTTGTTTTGGCATCAAACAAGACCTCCTCATCATCAGATTACAACCTTCGTCTCCCGACACTTCTTCTTTCTCCTCAACATAAGGTGCATTTGAACATTCTGCCTCCTCACCATCATCCTCCTCAACTTCTGCAACCATTGCTCTCTTCTTCGGCTTCGGACATTCATTGCTTTTGTGACCCAACTCCTGACAATTATAACATTTGAAAACACTGTTAACCTTCGCCTTCTCAGCCTCTTTCACCACTGGCTTATTGACAGGTTTAGGAACATTAGAACTTCCACTAACACCCCTGGCTTGATTATTGGAATTAGTAAACACACCACCTCCACGCCTTCCTTGTTTCTCCCAAGCCAACGCTTTTTGATGTGCCTCTGCAACTGATCTAGGATCAAACATATTAACCATATCCTGGATCTGCATTCTTAGTCCCCCAATGAATCTAGCAGTTAGTTGTTCTTCCGTTTCCATAATATCATTCCTGGCAATGAGTTGGTAAAATTCATCAGCATAATCACTAACAGACTTCGTCCCTTGCCTCAGATTCTGCAATCTCTGGTACATAAGTGATTGATAGTTGTATGGTAAGAAAGTAGATCTCATCAACTTTTTCATCTTATCCCACGATTCTATCTTTGACTTCCCCATTCTCTCCCTGGTAAGTTTAGTTTGCTGCCACCACGCCAAAGCTCTCCCCCTCAACCTAGTAGCAACCAACTTCACCCTTCTATGCTCAGGAACCTCCTTGAAATCAAAGATCACTTCAACATTAGATAACCAATCAAGAAATTCTTCAGCTACCATCCTTGCTTTAAATTCTGGAATTTCCATCTTCATACCCGATTCCCATCGACGATCCTCTTCAACATCCCGAAATGAATTTCGAACTTGATCTCGATCTCGATAATGAATACTAGCTCTATCACCCTCTTCAACAAAGTCAAACGTACGCCTGCATCGATCTCGACCATTATCATCCCTTCGTTCATGCATGCTCCTTTGACTATGTCTCTCTTCCTCTCTATATGCTTCATTGTCAAATTCACGTTGACTTCTTCTCTCTTCATGTGCATAGTCATGATGATCTCTTCGTGATGAAATTGATGTTTCTCTTCTATCTCTACGAGAATGTGGTGATACCCTCCTCGCTTCCGTAACCGACGGCGAAACTCGGTTTCCTCCATGGTTCGAGTTTGGTGATCTCCTCCTTTGATTCAAATCATTCATCAATTTCTCCAATTTTCGAATGCCTTCATCAAACTTCTCATTAATACGTTGTTCCATAAGCTTGGCTTCTTCTCTTCGATACAAAGCTTCAACGTTTTGATGACGATTAGCTCTCCTTGGTGGCATGATTGAAACTCCTCACAAAACTTCAACAATTTGAACACAAGACTTCAAAGCTTTAACAAAACAACAAGTCACAGCTTCCCTTGACTCGGCTTGCTCTAGCTCGGCAATAAGGAACGACTCAAGTAAGGTCGGCTCCTACTCAAGCACAAGGTACGGCTCAAACCCTTTACAAGGCTCGGCTACTTCCCACAAGTATACACGGCCTTCAATTTCAAACACCTTCAACACTTTGATCCGAAATGGAATGGATCGAAAGTTCTCCCTCTTGTTGCAACTTCAATATGAACACGATGAACACAACTTCAAAAATTGGCTCCAAGAATCAACTTAGCTATGATTGGCTAAGTATGGCTCTGATACCAAAAAACTGACGCAGCGGATTAATCAAAACGAATTTCAATCAGTGAAAGTAGCGATCGATGGAATGAAGATACCGAAATGCCCAAATTCGTTGATCCGAAGATACCGAATTCTAACTATCTCAAACACGTTGATAGCGCACTATACCGTGTTCAAAGATCTACGATTCTTCGTACGTTGATCTAGCGCACTAGATTCCGTGAATCGGCTTCAACAAACGTGGATTCGAGCGCACTCGAATGACGTAAGTGGAGATAGGAGATTACACTCAACTACCAATTGGAGAAGAAAGCACAAAGCAATCAACAAGAAATTTTATTTCAAAATCAACAACCTTAAATGTACAACACACACCCCTATTTATAGAGTTTTCACAACACAACCCTTAAGTCGTGGCCGACTCATGACTCACGACTCATCATAAGTCGTTACCGACTTAGCAACACAACGGACCGAAGTACATCACACGACTCAAGCGCAAACGACTCAAAAACAACGACTTACGACTCATAACAGCGCCAAAAATAGACAACCTAAACATGACAACTTATATACAACACGAGTCATCAGATACAAACGCCATACGACTCAACTATATATGCGTACAACACGACTCAACATATGTCACGACTCAACCGACTCAACACCCATACAAGTTACAACTACTCACGACTCAAGACTTCACCGACTCATGGTCTTCACCGACTCATAGCTTCCCTGCGGTACATCCCTTCAAGCGAGTCATCTCCGAACGACTCATCTACTTCCACTTCTCTGCTCTTGTTAACTCGTACACGACTTATGGATGAGTCGTTGAGACGTGTACGACTTATCACCAGAAGCGGTGTCTCGTTAGGTCGGTCCACATCTTCCTTCGTAGGTCGTTGCCGACCTAGACCTTCTTTGTTGAGTCGGAAACGACTCAAAGCCGCTTCATTAGCTTGCAACGTCCCTTCTCGTGACTCCTTAGGTCGTGGACGACTCAAATCTACTCTCCTACGACTCATGCTGCCTTCACTGAGTCGTGTACGACTCATCACACTACACCACAAACTCATGTTTTAAGGAATTAAAGATTGCACAACTTCTTCTCTGGCCTTAGCTGCATCACCTTTATCCTTAATTAAATCACCTTATAAGTTTATTATTTTCAAACAAATGTTATAATTACTTACATATCACTGATTTTATTCAATTACCATTAATTATATACTAGTTCATTACTTTATACAACATTTACACTTATTTACTTATTCAAATTATAACCAAGTATAACATTTAAGCCATTTCAATTGATTGGATTGTCATTAAAATATTTAATAATTAACTAAAATTTACATTATTATACTTCTTTCTAGTTATTACCTTAACTCACATTAATGCAACATTTATTTACATTTATTTGTAATTGGTTAATTAAATTGGTAACAAATAATAATTATCTCCATTCCTATATTTAATTACATTTATAAGTTTATTACTTACCACCAATTTTAACAACAGCTTATACAACACTATTTTTATCAATTACAATTAATTACACCTTATTTCGTAAATTTCCGCCTTTTAAATTGTCAACTTCTCTTTAAGTCCAATGATAAATTTATACACGTATCATTAATACAATCAATTTACCAGTTATAACTAATTATAACTTTTAATCATTTCAATTAATTATAATTACATTTAACGCAATTGTAAATTACCTTAAATTAATACTATTACCTTTTAATCCCATTACATTCTTATTATTTAATTACAAAATTTCGTTTCCTCTAACATGAAACTACAAAACTTCATTAAATTAATAATTTTTAATTATCGAAAATTTTCGGGTCGTTACACCTAGGCTTTTGTGGGGATTACTCCTTAGGGATATGGTCAGCAGTACCCTAGAATGAGTTTGAGTTTATTATATATGTAAGCGGGTATTTGATAGTGATACAAAAATGTTTTATATTGGTTTGACTTATCGGTTAAGTGATTACTGATTTTGAACAGCATGGGAAGTACAAACGCATCGATAGGGCTTTCTAAACTCTTAAACAACGTAATCTGACACGGTATTTTTTTGCAGAGGGTAAATGAAATAATTTTATCTAAACGATATTTTGATATAATAGAAATAATTTCATTAAATTATTATAGCATAATTGGAATGTTTGGTTGTTAATAATAAAATCAAAACAATATTATAAAAATTGAAATGGTTTATATGACCAAACAGAAATTGTGTAAGTATGATTATACATATGAGTTGTAGCTAAAAGTGGATTTAAACTAGAAATGGAAATTTAAATCCCGAAAATTTTGGGTATTTGGGAATTTTAAATCTTAGAGATTTTGAAATGTTTTCCAAAGTGGTTTGTTAAGAATAATGGAGTTTTATTTTGGAGATATTTTTGGATGGAAATGTTTTGTATGGATTTTGGAAGTAAGAAAGTATTTAACTCACTTCAGTTGCTGGAAACTAATTCTGGTGATGACGACCGCATCATCAGTCTTCATTTTTGAGTTTCTAAGTGACAGATTATTGCCATAGTGATTTGCTATGATTATTTGCTTTGGACTTGTTTGATAAACAAGTTTTGTTTTAGAAATTCAAAAAGGGAATTATTTTGGGAAAAACCAAGTTGTTATAAAAATTCAGAAAGTTTGATTTGATAAACAAAAGTAGATATATGTATATTCATGATTTCGAAATGATTTGAAATAAAATAGGGTGATTAAATTCTGGGATTTTCATTTAAAAGATTTGTGAAGTTAGGAGAAAAATCAATTATTTAACTTATAATATGGAGTCGATATAGATAAGAAAGGAAAGTGTGAATTTTAATCCTGAAATTAAAGTTTAACTTGAGTAAGTCAAAATGAATAATATGGGTTGAAATTTTACCTAAGATAAGATAAATAAAATTGAAATGGATCTGAATTGAATATAAAGTTTGAAATGTAAAATGATTATACAACTATAAGTTGTGATGATTGAATGGAATGGATACACTTAAGCTATAAAGTACATATTGACGCAGCGGATTAACACTTTGACGTGCTAATAATGTTTGATACAAATTGACGCAACTTTCTTCCTCACGAAATGTGGATTTCGTGTCAATTAAACCGATAGAACGATAAATGTTCAAATCCATTGATCTCTCGAGATACCGGATTCTGCCTATCTTCAACACGTTGATGCGCATGATTCCGCGTTAGAAGATCTACGATTCTTCGATGTTGATCTCACGCACGAGATTCCGTGAATCGGCTTCAAATTCGTTGATTCGAGCGCACTCGAATATCCGAATATGGAAGAAGAAGGAGGTCACACTCAACTTCAACAAAAGTGGCAAAAGAACACAAACAAATTTTATTCAAAAATCAACTCCTTTTACAAGTGACACAACATCCCTATTTATAGGAATCTTACAACACATATGCGACTTACCCCGTGACTGTGCGACCTAACATCACACGACCCAATATCAGACGAGCTAACAACAGCGACTCACGACTTACACAATACAACATCCAAGCGACATAACAATACACATGCGACTTAATCAACTTCGGCATCCAGTAGCGACTCAAGGAAACACGGCGGCGATGTAAGGACCTTGCGACATATAGTAAGCGACTTAAGAAATGGCCTGCGAATGACTTAAGAGATGTGGCATGCTGAACGACTTAAAGAACTGCAGCATAAGGCAAGTGGCATAAGAACCAGCGACGTAAGTAGTTAAACGACTTAAGAAATGAGTGACATAAGAAATCACTGCGGCATATGGTTAGGCGACTTAAAAATGAGCGGCATAAGTGATCAGTGACTTACGACTTAAGAGAATGCCAACGACTTAAGTAATGAGCTTCAGGGAACGACCTAAGAGATGCGGCCTGATATTTTGAGTTGCTTATCAAGGCCGGCGACTTAAGGCATAACTTGCTAGGTCGTTTAGGCGACTTAAGACCAAGCGAGCGACTTAAGGAATCGGTGCGACTTAACTCGTTATGTCGCGTTTGTTCTGCCCCCTGCGCTGCATCATCCATCTCGTTATGTCGCGTGCGACTTACGGCAAGTGAACGATGTAAGATCAACGAGCGACTTAAAACAAACAAGTTATCATGGTGCGCTGCGTCATCCTCCCGTGGTTGAAAAGAATTCGACCCCGAATTCACACTTTCCTCTTCTTCCACATATTTATTCTCATGATATGGAATCAAGTGTTTGACGTTGATAACGTCAGCGGTATGGATATGATCCGGCAGTCTCAACTGATAAGCATTCTTATTAATCGTCTTTATGATCTCCAAAGGACCAATCTTTCTAGCAGCTAGCTTGTTGTAAGCACCAATAGGAAATCGATCCTTAGTCAATACTGCATATACAAAATCTGCTTCTTTTAATTCAACGTTCCGTCATTTAATATCTGCGGATTGCTTATATTTTTCATTTGCCTTAAGCAATCGTTCTTGCATAACTTTGTGGCATTCTTGCAATTCATTCATAAAATCACTAGCTCGCTTGATCACTCCTTTCTGCTGTGGAACTGTAGATAAATCCAATGGTCCCTTCGGAATTGTTGAATAAACAACTTGGAATGGACTAAAACCAGTGCTACGATTAACTGCATGGTTTTGTGCAAACTCAGCTTGACACAGCTTGGAATCCCAACTCTTCAAATTATCATTCACGAGGCATCTTAATAGATTACCCAGGGATCTGTTCACAACGTATGTCTGTCCATCCGTCTGTGGGTGATAAGCACTACTAAATTTCAGCTTTGTCCCAACCATTCTCCATAGACTCATCCAAAAATGACATAGAAAACGAGTGTCTCTATCTGAAACAATAGATTCAGGCAACCCATGAAGACGATAGATCTCTTTGAAGTATAACTGTGCGACATTAACAGCATCTACCGTCTTCTTGCATGCAATAAAATGTACCATTTTTGAAAATCGATCAACCACCACATAGATAGAATCATTGCCACGTTGCGTCCTTGGCAAACGCAATACAAAATCCATACTAACATCCACCCATAGCTTTGTAGGTATAGGCAATGGCAACTATAAAGCTGCATTTGTCACAGTCCCCTTTGACACTTGACAAATATGGAGCCTCTGGACAAACCTTTCAACTTCTTTTCTCATTGACGGCCAAAAATAAGACTTTGAAATCAACTGCATAGTACAGTCACGGCCCACGTGTCCTTCCTCATGCATTTCTTTGATGATCTTCATTCGTAAACTACAATCTGGAATACACAACTGATTTCCTTTGAATAGAAAACCATCAACCATCATATATTCATTCATGTTTCCCTGCTTGACTTTGTCTAATATCTTGGAAAAATAAGAATCTGAAATAAGCAAATCTGGAAGTAAGTCAAAACCCATCACCTCTACTCGCATGGTTGTTAGTAAAGTATTCCTCCGACTCAATGCATCTGCGACGCGATTAGTTACTCCAGACTTGTGCTTTACGATGAATGTAAATTGCTGCAAATAAGCTATCCACGATGCATGCCTAGCTGCAATTTTATTCCGCCCTTGTAAATGCTTTAATGCTTCATGATCCCTATACAAAACAAATTCTTTGTGGAACAAGTAATGTCTCCAATGCTTCACAGCCTGCACAATAGCATAAAACTCCACATCATAAGTATTGTATCTCATCTTTGCCCCAGAAAGTTTTTCACTGAAATAGGAAATTGGTCGACCCTTCTGACTCAACACTCCTCCAATTCCAACTTTTGATGCATCCGTATGTAATTCAAATAGTAATTGAAAATCCGGCAACACTAGAATCCATGCTGAGGTTAAAAGTTCCTTGATTCCTCCACTAGCAGGGTTTTTCGGAAAACTCCATCATTTGCTCAAAAGCAAATCCTGCCTCTTTCGTCCATGAAAATTTCTTTCCCTTCATACAAGCAGTAGCAGGAGCCATCACACTACTAAAATGTGGTATAAATCTTCGATAAAATGAAGTTAACCCATGAAAACTTCTGGCTTCTGTTTTAGCTATGGGCTGTGGCCAATTTCTGGTTGCGGCAACTTCACTCTGGTCCACCTATATCCCTTCCTCAGACACAACATATCCTAGAAATAAAACATTTGGCGTCATGAACACGCATTTCTTCATCGCTGCATAGAATTGTTCTTGACGAAGAATAATTAACACCTTTTGCAAGTGCTGAATGTGCTCCTCTGTGCTAGCACTATAGATCAAGATATCATCAAAGTAAACCACAACAAACTTTCTAATGTAAGGTCTGAAAATTTGATTCATCACTCTCATAAATGTACTTGGTGCATTAGATAGACCAAACGGCACGACCAGCCATTCATATAATCCTTCCCGAGTCTTGAATGATGTCCTTCATTGATCACTTGTTCTAATGCGAATCTGATGATAACCACTCTTAAGATCGATCTTCGAAAAGATTACAGACCCACTAAGCTGATCCAATAGATCATCAAGCCTTGGCATAGGAAATCTGTATCTGACAGTGATTTTGTTGAGTGCCCTGCTATCTATACACATTCTCCATGAACCACCTTTCTTCGGCACTAACAAAGCTGGTACAACACAAGGACTGAGACTTTCTTGAACACGCCCTTGCTCAAGCAACTCCTCAACCGATCTCCTCAACTCTTCATGCTCTTTCGGACTCATACGATAATGCGGCCTATGCGGTAAAACAACACTTGGAACTAGATCTGTTTGATGTTGTATATCCCTCAATGGTGGTAATTCCTTGGGTAATTTCGCAGGAAAGACATCTTCAAATTCATTCA
The DNA here is from genome assembly GCA_030765085.1 of Allium cepa. Classification (NCBI taxonomy): domain Eukaryota; kingdom Viridiplantae; phylum Streptophyta; class Magnoliopsida; order Asparagales; family Amaryllidaceae; genus Allium; species Allium cepa. The sequence goes on from CM060942.1 coordinate 286,134,690, forward strand.
ACACCGGTTTAACCTCCGCAGGAATTTCGAAAACTTCGTTTGTTTCACACCCAATTAGCATGAACATTTCAGCACTATCTTTCACTTCTTCAACAAATTCTTTCGAAGATAATAAACTAGTTGATTCCACCTTCTTCTCTGACTTGCTTTCACTATTTTCACGCTTCTTAGGAACCAAAGTAATTTGTGTCCCTTCGAACATGAAACTGTAGCAGTTGGTGCGACCATTATGTTGTTTAGCTCGATCATATTGCTACGGTCTTCCCAATAGTAAATGACACACATCCATATCCGCAACATCACACCAAATATCATCCTTGTATTTCTCCCCAATAGAAAATGTAACAAATGCTCGTCTTCCCACTGTACTTCTCCACCTTTCTTTAACCATGCTAGTTTATAAGGTCTAGTATGTTTTTCAGTCTTCAACCATAACTTCGTAACGGCTTCTTCAGAAATAATTTTATCACAGCTTCCCGCATCAATAATAAACCGACAAACCTTCCCCAAGATAGTACATGTAGACTGAAAGATATTGCTTCTTAGCCAACTTGAACCATTCTCATGCTTTGGCACTAGACAAGACCTTCTTATCATCAAATTACACCCTTCATCTCCTGACACAACTTCTTCATCTTCGTCAAACTTCGATGATTGAGTATAATCAATCTCAGCTTCCATATCCTCATACTTACATTCCTCTGCAACCAATGCTCTCTTCTTTGGCTTTGTACATTCATTGCTTTAATGGCCAAACTCCTGACAATTATAGCACTTGATATTGTTGTCAACCTTTGCTTTAGCGGCTTCTTTGACAAATGGTTTACTGACTGCCTTGGAAACATTAGCACTGCTACTAGCACCCTTATTCTGATTGTTAGAACTCGTAAACACACCACCTCCTCGTCTCCCTTGTTTTTCCCAAGCTAGAGCTTTCTGATGTGCTTCAGCAACAAACATTGGATTAATCATATTCACCATGTCTTGAATCTGCATTCGTAACCCTCCAATATATCTAGCTGTTAGCTGTTCCTCGGTCTCCATAATATCATTCCTTGCAATCAATTGATAGAATTAATCAGCATAATCATTCACTGTCCTTGTCCCTTGTCTCAAATTCTGCAAACGTTGATACATAAGAGATTGATAATTGTACGGCAAGAAAGTTTCTTTCATCATCTTTCTCATCTTCTCCAAAGTGACAACTTATGATTTTCCCATTCTCTCCCGAGTTAGTTTAGTTTGCTGCCACCAAGCCATAGCTCTTTTCCTTAGCCTTGTAGCAACTAATTGGACTCTACGATTCTCAGGCACTTCTTTGAGTTCCAAAATTTCTTCAACATTAGACAACCAATCAAGAAATTCTTCTGCTTGCCTACCACTTTTGAATTCTGGAATTTCCATCCTCATACCCAATTCCCTTTTACGATCATTTTCTGATTCAAGATATTGATTTCGCACTTGGCCTCGATCTAGTTAATGAATACTTCCTCTATCACCATATTCCTCAAAATCATATGTACCTCGATATCGATTTTGACCATCTACATCTCTACGACTATGCATGTCCCTTCTACCTTGCCTTTCAACATCACGATAAGGTTCATTGTCAAACTCACGTGAAGTTCTTCTTTCTTCATTTCGATATTCATGGTGTTCTCTTCTCATTGAAACCGAAGATCCTCTCCTCTCCCGATAAGACTGGGGTGACATTCTCCTTTCTTCCGACACTGATGGTGAAACCCGGTTTCCACTATGGTTCGAAACTGGTGAAGTTATCTTTGACTTTGATTCATGTCTTTCATCAATTTCACTAACTTTCCAATACCTTCATCGAACTTTTCATTGCTACGTTGCTACATCTGCTCAGCTTCTTGTCTTCTATACACATCTTCAACATTATGATAGCGATTAGCACGTCTCAGGGGCATGATCTTCAAACAATCTCTGTTCTTTGACTTAGCTTCGATCTACTTGGCTTTAACTCAGCTCTCGGCTCTGAATTGGCTCGAACTAATATGTCTCGAATATGATCTTACTTAGCTCTCATGTGGATCTGATTCGGCTCTGATACCAAATAAGTGACGCAGCGGATTAACACTTTAACGTGCTAACAATGTTTGATACAAATTGATGTAACTTTCTTCCTCACGAAATGTGGATTTCGTGTGAATTAAACCGATAGAACGATAAATGCCGAAATCCGTTGATCTCTCGAGATACTGGATTCTAGCTATCATCAACACGTTGATCGCGCACGATTCCGCGTTAGAAGATCTACGATTCTTCGACGTTGATCTCGCCACGAGATTCCGTGAATCGGCTTCAAATTCTTTGATTCAAGCGCACTCGAATATCCGAAGATGGAACAAGAAGGAGATCACACTCAACTTCAACAAAAGTGGCAAAAGTGTATAAACAAATTTTATTCAAAAATCAACTCCTTTTCTAAGTGACACAACATCCCTATTTATAGGAATTTTACAACACATATGCGACTTGCCCCGTGACTCTACGACCTAACATCACACGAGCTAACAACAGTGACTCACGACTTACACAATACAACATACAAGCGACATAACAATACACATGCGACTTAATCAACTTCGGCATCCAGTAGCGACTCAAGGAAACACGGCGGCGACGTAAGGACCTTGCGACATCTAGTAAGCGACTTAAGAAATGGCCTGCTAATGACTTAGGAGATGTGGCATGCTGAACGACTTAAAGAACTGCGGCATAAGGCAAGCGACTTAAGAACCAGCGACTTAAGGAGTTAAATGACTTAAGAAATGAGCGACATAAGAAATCACTGCGGCAGACGGTTGACCCACTTAAAAGGAGCGGCATAAGTGATCAGCGACTTACGACTTAAGAGAATGCCAGCGACTTAAGTAACGAACTTCAAGGAACGACCTAAGAGATGCAGCCTGATATTTTGTGTAACGATCCCGGATTTTAATTTAGTTTAAATTGATAATTAAATTAATTTTTGATTTAAAAATTGTGTAATAATCGGTAATTTATACCAAATGTTAGTAAATTTTAATAATCGAGAATAAATTTGAATATTTGAAAATAAATACATAAGTTACGTTGATAACAACAACTAAAGCAACATGTTAAATAGAACTTTATTTACATTCTCAAGTATGCAGGCAAAAACAAAACCAAAGGAAATACAATCAGCCTCCATAAATGTGTAAACAAGTGGAAATATAAGTACAAGCAAATAAAAGATAAAAATATAAGTATGTAGAAGCAATTCTGCATGTTCAAGTATTAAAACAAAACAGGAGACAGAAAAAAATATGTTCAAATCTAGACACAGAAAATAAGGTAAGTGTGAACACAAGAAATAAACAAGTTACAAAATGTGGTCAAGCATGTATACTTACAAACTGATAAAACAAGACAAAGTAAAGTAAAATAAAAAAGATACAAGTACGCAGGCAAGAAAAAAAAAGTGTAGGCAAGCATGGGAACGAAGTACAGATGCATTTACTGCTTGAATCTTTAGCATGCCATAATGTATCTTCAGCCACCTCAATGTTATCAGATCAACCTGTACAAAGTTAGTACATCACACAGTAAAACACTTTTCTTTATATCAACCTCCCACCTCAGTTCTTTCGTCAAAAAAACTAAGAAAAGAAAAATGAAGCTTACCATCTTTAAAACTCAAAAAATAATTCAACTGAAAACAATAGCAAGCTCTAACTTGATCAAATATTTAAGTCTGGAGCATTCAAAGCTGGAAGTCTGGAAAGCAAAACATCAAACCGTGTTCATTTCAAATCAGGAAGAAACTCTATGTTAATTAATTCAATGTGAGTAAACAAGATTTTACTTTAAAAAAAAATTTAAGTTAATTAAAATAGTTCATATGCCTTAACAGTATAGCTTGTGTATGCTTTATCTTTGGATATGATTCTATATATATGTATATATCACTATGCATATTTTCTTCTCTATTATGGATAAGTATTGATTTATATCCAAACTTAAGTTTGTTTTTAACTAAATCCTTTGTAAAGCTTTTATTTTTTTATTAAACCAGATGTTAAAACATCAAACAAGATTTTTGAAGCAGATTAAAACATGATTAGTAAATATTACTGCAGGAAACATGGTTTACAGGTAATCAAGTGGAAAAAGTGATAAATTTGATTGTTATAAAAAGTTGATTCAAGATCATAACTGGAATCCCTACTGAAATTTATGATTTTTAAAACAGAAATGAAGAATTTTAGATTAGTGTTTAAAGAGCAATTTGCATCTGAATAAAAATTGAATTTTTACCAATTTCTTATAAGTGAATTAATTTAAATTGCTGAAACTTGAGTTGAAGCAAGCATAACCAATCATGATGTTGGGAAAAATGTAAATTAATTTTTCTATTGCGTAATTTGGGGGTTTGAGTTCAAATTAGGGTTTTATTCACGAAATTTATATGGTCTGGAAAGATGATGCGTACACCATCTTTGACGCATCGAGTTCGAGGATTTTTAGGGAGATGATGGCTTTGGGGTTGACAAGTTCGTGACCGGAGAGGGGAATTTTCTGGTGATCCAAATCGTTCAGGCGAACAAGTTTTTGGGTTGGAGGGTTGTTCGCGATCACTCGAGCTGTGCTCGATTTTAATTGTGGGCTTGTTCCAGTTAGTAGACGATCGGGGTTTGATGTCGAGGGGATACTCGACGGGTAGGAGGCGTCGAGGTTGATCGGAGGGGCTCCGTGGTGATGTGCACGTACATGTCGTGTTGGGTATCAGTAAGCTACTGATTGAAGGCTCAGTTCAAACTCGAGAAGATTTCGCGTTTTGGGTTTGGGGTGAAACTCGCGTACGCAAGTATATCTGGGCTATTATAGTTCTTGTACTTAAATAAAAAAAATAAAAAAAAAGAAAGGGAAGAAGATAGGATCAGGTAGAAGAAGTTGCGTGAAGACCAGGGGAGAGTCTCGGGGTAATACGTGGAGTACTCGAGGAACCACTCGAGTTTTATAGGGGTAGGCCTTGGTTTCCTTTTAAAAGCAGTAGTGCATTTTAATAATTAAGCTAAGTGAATGATTTCCATCAGGGTTAAGTACTGTAAAACTTAATATGTGGTTAATCGTTTAAGTTAAAACTTAATTCAGGTTTTTAATTACTTTGATAAATGCTTAAACACGTTTTTAACACTTAGTTAATATTTTAATAAATTTAAGTCAAGTGTAAAGTTAATTAACACTTAAGTTGTTGTTAATAATAATTTGATTTCCAAAGTTTAAAGAGGGCTTTTAAATGATAACGAAGCTAAAAAAAATTCAAATTTATCATTTCTAGGAATAATTCAGAATAATTACTTGATAACTGTAAAAAAAATAAAGATTGATAAATTAATGCTTAAGTGGTTAATAAATTTGTAATTAACTACTTAAGTTAATAAATGAATGTTTAATAATTAATAAATGATTAATCAAGTAATTAGCACTCAATAAATGGGTAATTAAGTAATATTAATTTAAAATTACGGTTATTAATTAATAAGTAATTAAAGAATGACTTATTAAATTTATAAATAAATAATTTGATTAATTTATTATTAGGAATGATTAATAATGAATTAATCTAAGATAATTTCTTAAGAAAGTGATTAAAGAAATGTTATTAGTTAATAAAAATAATTAACTAAAGATTATTAAGTATTAATTAAGGTGATTAATTTTTAAAGAATTAATTAGGTTAATTAATTTAGATAATCGATTACAAATTGTTTAAATGAAATTACTTCTTGAAAGTAATTAAGGATTAATCACTTATAGTGATTAATTTTGGATATTTTTATTTATTACAGTTAATTAATTATATAATTGGTTCAAAAGTTAATTTAATTAATATGATTGATTAAGAATAATTTAATTAATTAAAGTGTTTGATAAATTAATTTATATCAAATGATTTGGAATTAAAAAATCAGAATTGGATAATAAATTCATAAGTAATTAATTTAATTGAAGATAAATTGAACTAATTAGGATTAAACAATCCTGTTTATAAATGATTATTGAATGCTTGATCTTACTTATGAATGATTGTATTAAATGATTTGCCTTGAATTGATTGTCTTAAGGGATCTGTGACATTTTGTTCTGTGAATTGAGCTGTGTATTTATTCATTTATTGATGATACATCTGTATATTATCTGTAAATCTGTGAATGAGCGATAAGCATCGTAGTTATATCGCTTATCGACTATGCTTCTGTGTTTTAATCTGTGATGGTTGAATTATGTTGCACTATTATGTTAAACCCCTGGACCACGCCATACACACACAATTATGGATTTCACGAGGAAATCAGTTAAGTCGTAGATTTTTGGAAATAGTTTTGACTTTGAATTTTTAAATTCAAATGTTTTGGAAATGGAATCGGAATAAAAGTGAAAAGCTTTTAAAATGGAATATCAAGTTAAAATTTATTTTAATTAAGTTTTGAAATTTAAATAATTTGATTTAGATTTGAATTCAAAATTAGGAATTGAATTCTATGATTTGAAATTAGGGATTAAAGATGTTAAGTTAGTTTGAAACCGTATTTAAAGCATTGTTTTGGGAATTTGAATTAAGTCAAAGATTGTAACTTGTATAAATGAAATAGAGTTTTTCCTAAATAAAGCTATTGTTCTAAATGATAAAAAGCTTTGATTTCAAATCTTATTGAAAGGGATTTCAAGTTTAAACTAAAATATTTTTCCAAGTTATAGATAAATATTTGGGAACGAATTTTGAAAATAAATATCCGGGAACAATTTAAAAGCTAGGAGGCAAATCTTGGATTTAAAGATTTAATGAATTAATTTTTTTTTAAACGGAATTGTTTTGAAATCCGAAAAACAATACTTGTGAAAGTAGGTGAACTTAATGAAATAAATCTTTTGTTTAAAAGATTTGAAATGGTAATTGGTTCAAACCATTTGAAAGTAAGTTTTGAATTATTAAGTTGTGACTTAATTGAAATCCCTTATCCATATATTTTAATTATTGCGCTCACTATTCGGTTTAGCCAGAAAAGGACCTTTGTGTCGTATAACCCATTCTGAATATGTGATACGTCGTTATGGATAGCATTTGAAGACCGGTGTTGAAGACCGGGTATTTGCGAGAGCGATAGGATGACCTATCGATTATCTCTGCACTGAGTCGCGCCGATATAGAGACTCCCTAAGTGATGGGAAATCCGATCGGGATTGTGAATACCCGGATTGCAAGGACTTCTTCGGAAGTGCCTTCGGCTCTGTTCTAATCCAGAACAGACTTGTATAGATTGTATGTCTGACATTACATTTTGAGATATAAAGCAGATTTCTTTCAAATACATTTCTGTTGGTGGCGGAGAATTTATTCTCTTAGCTTAACACCTTTCTCTGAGACGTACGAGCTCAGAGGTTATGTAGTTGAAGGTTATCAGCGATATATTCTCAATTTGGTAATGTGACATGCTAAGTGTTGCTGTGTAATGATCATTGTTTGATCATTTGTGATATGATCATTTATTTGATCGTTTATCTTTGTGATCATTACTTTGATCATTTGTTGACCCAAAGCATGGCTTTCTACCAAAGTGTGGCTTTGTGGACGAGACTTCGTCGGACCTCACACCCCGGAAATGGTCAAAACAGGAAGGATGCGGCAAGGTTATTAGGGAGTAGCGCCCCTTTAGTGTATGTGACGACCACCCATGACTCCCGCAACATACAAGGAAATAGTGCGTTGTAAAGTGTGCCAGGCAGCCACAGATGATCGTTAGGATAAGGTAAACACAGAATAGTCTATCGTATGACTCATAGCGGATGGATAAAATACAATAGAAAGTTTACATAGTGAAGCTCTAACAGAAGTCTCATCATATAAGCTCATAACAATTTGATACAAACATCTGAATAGCCAATACATCAAGCCTCACTACATAACACTCAGAGAATCATACAAACAGCGGAATACCCAGTACATATAGTAAGAAAACAATATGCAAAAGCCTCCTGCTCGTCTTCGTCATCAACAGCTTTAGTCATTAAGAACAGCACCTGTCACCTGCTACCTAGTCTGCCCATCCCAACATGGATGAACAGCCCAAGGTAATAAGAGTTAAACATAAAACCTAGAGTCAGACAAAAATCTTAGTGAGCAGTAAATCAACTATCAAACATACCAAAAGAGTATAAAGGGTACAAAGGAATAGGAACCCAACCATCCCACTCCACCTCTTTCTACAGTGATAGCCCCCAGACACACTAAGCAGAACAAACATAGCAAAACAGACAATTAAAGTAAAGCAATTATCACTCGAGTCAAGGTCGATGTTTTCCAAGTACAAACCACCAAGGCCTAAACCAAGATCAGATAAGCACCCACAAAACATCGCTCTTGAGACCGAGTGACAATACAACCAAACGTCCATGACCCTGGCTATCATTGTTATCATTGCCTTGATACCATCGTTAATTGAATGACCGGCACATTCTTTCAGCCGTCAGTCAAGGGCTAATGGCAACCCCGGTTCTAGATACAACTCCGCACGTCATCGCAGCCCGTGCCTAGGAATTTTCGCAACTACCCAGAGTACTAGCACGTCGTCGCAGCCCGTGTTTGGGACTATCGAATCTGCCCAACGTACTCTTGCTTTGAGCATGCTAGAACCTTCAACAACGATGAAATCTCAGCCTCCTAGTCATCCTCCTCAACGACTATTCTCATACTAGCCCAAGCGCCTCTCGAGCCCACCATTATCAACCAACTCGAACAACATCATCGAGTTATCAACATGCTTGGGATGATCCCGTCTGGATTAAATCAAGGCTATCTCACATCATGCTTTGCTTCATCGCATCATAGCAAAGTCCATCATCATCGAATCTATCCATATGAACTTTAACATCCGCTTCATATGCCACAAGCTACTTTCACCACTCAAGAGCCTCTCCACTTAGCTTTTGAATCATCTTCGACCAACTTGTCCAAATCAACTATTAGCTAATTTGCAACAATCTATCAATCAAATCAATCATTAATCCAAGCAGTCGAACATTCAAACAAGATCTAATAAGCAACTATACAAGAATGGCAATTTCGTAATTAAAATGTCCAAATCTAACAAGTATGAATCATAAGCAAATATCTCTAAAACTTGATGAATAAACTTATATAAGTTAACATGTAGCAAAATGGGTATCCAAAACTTCATAGACAATGGATCTACATGCAGACTTAAGGAAAATGCAAGAAATCTCTATCTTTAACACATAAACAAGCCACCGATCCAATATACTCCTTTGGGTCCGTGTGAGAGATAACTACCACTCACCGAATCACCTAAACACCTCAAAAGATAACAACTTCAGATCTGGACAGCAAAGGATCTAGCTTGATCCGGCAAGATTTCCCTTCAAACGATGAAATCTTTCTTCGATGGATGTAGACCTTCAACTTTGACTCTTGGATCTTCGATTTGATCTTCAATCTAGATGAATGGAAGCACAAGATTAAAGTGGAGAAAAGAAGTGAAGAAGTGTTGTAGTCGAGCTCTCAAAATGGCAGCACTTCGTCGCTTCAAAATCCGGATTCCAAAAATGAAGATAGGCACTCCTATTTATAGGCTGAAATCCTTAACTTGTATGCCCCCTTAAGTCGGTCACGACTCATCAAGACCCACGACTTACGACTTAAGACTTACGACTTAAGACTTACGACTTAAGACTTTCGACTTAAGACTTAAGACTTACGACTTTAGGCTTACGACTTAAGGCTTACGACTTAAGCCTTACGACTTAAGCCTTTCGACTTAAGACTTTCGACTTAAGACTTTCGACCTAAGACTTTTGACCTAAGACTTACGACCTAAGACTTACGACCTAAGACTTACGACCTAAGACTTACGACTTAAGACTTACGATTTAAGGATTTCGACTTAAGGCTTACGACTTAAGGCTTACGACTTAAGGCTTACGACTTAAGGCTTACGACTTAAGACTTACGACTTAAGCCTTACGACTTAAGCCTTACGACTTAAGCCTTACGACTTAAGCCTTTCGACTTAAGACTTTCGACTTAAGACTTACGACTTAAGATTCTTACGACTTAAGGCTTACGACTTAAGGCTTACGACTTAAGGCTTATGACTTAAGGCTTACGACTTAAGGCTTACGACTTAAGACTTACGACTTAAGACTTACGACTTACGAACAACAATTCTACGATCCTTCGATCCGTAAAAATACGGGTCATTACATTCTCTCCCCCTAAGGAATTTCGCCCCCGAAATTCCAAACAAACAAGAGCAATCAAAACTATTCTGCATGCCTACCATCCATAGCAATCAACAAACCATGCATCCAATTACTAGCCTTGCATGTAGAATTCTAAGACTAGAACAAGTTACATATTCATGAGATGTCACGACACCTTAGGGCATACCTCGAAGAGTTCAGGATGAGCTGCCTTCATCCCCTCTTCCTCCTCCCATGTACAGTCGTTAACATCATCACTCCATTGTACCTTGAGCAACTTGACTACCTTCCTCCTAAGCTGTTTCGTGTCAGTTTCCACAACACAAAGCGGCTTACGAGGTCTTCTAATAACTGGATCAACTTCCAAATCTTCACAGCTATCAGCAGCAACCACTGTATTTGGGTCGTGCACATACTTCCGTAGATACGACACGTGAAAAACATTGTGCACACCCGACATCTTTTCTGGTAACTCCAACTTATAAGCGAGCTTTCCAATTCGCTCGACGATCGGGAATGGTCCAACAAATCTCGGAGTCAATTTTCCTTTCTTCCCGAATCGAATAACATTCTTTAGTGGAGAAATCTTCACAAAAACCATATCTCCTATGTCGAATTCCAAATCTTTTCGACGCTTATCGGCATAACTTTTCTGACGATCTTGGGCTGCTTTCATTCGTCGCTGAATGGTCTCTATAAAATCTGAAGTCTGTCGAATCATTTCAGACCCAAGTATCAGCTTTTCTCCAGTTTCCAACCAACATGTCGGAGAGTTACACGGTTTTCCATACAATGCCTCATATGGTGCCATACCAATACTTGACTGGTAACTGTTATTATATGAAAATTCCACCAAATGAAGATGATCTTCCCATGATCCTCGGAAGTCCAAAACACATGCTCGGAGAAGATCTTCCAAAACTCGGTTGACTCTCTCGGTCTGACCATCTGTTTGGGGGTGATAAGCTGTACTCAAACACAATTCAGTTCCCAAAACTTCCTGGAAGCTCTTCCAGAATCCACTAGTGAACAATGGGTCTCGATCGCTCACTATACTCTTTGGAATACCATGGAATCGAACTATCCACTTAACATACAACTCAGCCAATTTCGATGCAGTCCTAGTTGATCGAACAGGAATAAATCTTGTACTCTTAGTGAAACGATCTACGATGACCCAAATCCCTTCATTTCCTGCTCTGGTTCTAGGTAGTCCATCGATAAAATCCATCGATATTTGCTCCCACTTCCATGTAGGAATTTCTAATGGCTGAAGCAATCCACTTGGCTTCTTCTGTTCGGCTTTTACCAACTGGCAGTTCATACACTTGGAAATAAAATTTCCAACATCCTACTTCATACCTTCCCAGTAATAAGTTCTCTTCATATATCGATACATCTTATTTCTACCTGGATGAATTGTCAACTTCGAGTGATGACTTTCCTTCAAAACTTCATTTCTCAATTCATCTATATCGGGAACAACCAGTCGTCCTTGTTTCCGAAGCCAACCCTCTTGATCGACCTCGAATCCTTTATCCTTCTCTGGGTCCAATCCAGATTCCAAATCACGGATAATCTTGACAAGCTTATCGTCTCGCTTTTGGCTCTCGCCAATTCTTTCCACCAGAGTAGGTCATATCGATAAGTTTGTCAACATCTCAGGTTCCAATTCACATCTAGGCCTGAAGTCAAATCCAGCCAAATACTCAAGACTCTTCCATTCCGAAAACATGGCTCCCAAACCTGCATGTCTTCGACTTAACGCATCTGCCACTGCATTACCTTTTCCCGGAGTATAGGCTACACCAAAATCATATGATGCTAAAAACTCTAACCATCGTTGCTGTCGAAGATTCAAATCCTTTTGGGAGAAAAGATACTTTAATGACTTATGATCTGTAAACAACTCAAATCGAACTCCCAATAGGTAATGTCTCCACATCTTCAAAGCAAATACAATCGCCGCTAACTCCAAATCATGAGTCGGATAATTCCTTTCATGCGGCTTCAGTTGTCGACTTGCATATGCAACAACATTATCCTTCTGCATTAGCACTGCTCCAAGTCCAGTACCACATGCATCGGTGTAAACCACCATCTCATCATTTCCACTTGGAATAGCCAAAACAGGAGCACTTGTCAATCGCTCTTTCAGGATTCCGAAAGCTTGCTCACACTTAGCATCCCATCTGAACACTTGGTTCTTTTTCGTCAACCCTGTTAATGGTGCAGCTATCTTGGAAAAGTCTTTGATAAACCGACGATAATATCCTGCTAATCCAAGAAAACTTCTCACATCAGATACATTCTTAGGTCTAACCCAATCCTGGATTGCTGCCACCTTAGCGGGATCAACCGCTATTCCATTTCCAGAGATAACATGGCCTAAGAACCTCACTTCACTCTTCCAGAAGTGACACTTCGAAAACTTAGCCCTCAGCTGATGTTTTCGCAAGATTTCCAAAACAATACGCAAATGCGTCTTGTGCTCTTCTTCAGTCTTGGAATAAATCAAAATATCATCCACAAACACAAGTACAAACTTGTTCAACTGATCCCTGAACACTCTATTCATAAGATCCACAAAATATGATGGTGCATTGGTCAATCCAAACGGCATTACCAGCCACTCATAGAAACCGGATGGTGTCCTAAAAGCAGTCTTCGACACACTATCCTTTGCCACTCTCAACTGGTGAAATCCCGTTGCCAAATCCATCTGAGAAAACACCTTAGCTCCGTGAAGCTGATCAAACAAGTCATCTATTCTCGGCAACGGATACTTGTTCTTCTTAGTCACTTTATTCAGCTCACGATAGTCCACACACAACCTCAACGATCCATCCGCTTTGGTTGCGAACACAACTGGTGCACCCCATTCGGACACACTACGCTGAATGAATCCTTTCTGTAAAAGGTCATCAACTTGCACCTTCAACTCTTGCTGTTCCCTAGGCGCCATTCGCCTAAGCGGCATCACAACAGGTCTGGCTCCTTCAACTAGATCGATGCGAAACTCGATCTCTCTATGCGGCGGTAACCCTTTGACCTCGTCAAAGACATCCTCAAATCCATTCACGATAGGCACCGATGACAGTCCATCCCGTGGAACAACCAGCAAATACATGAAGCTCATGAAGACGCCTTCTTCATGCTTACATCGTATCACAACCTTTCGACCCTCCACATTCTCGACTGTCACCTCCAGCCTCTTGCAATCAACCCTTGCCGCATACTTCCTTAGCCAGTCCATACCCAAAATAATTCTGAACCCCGCAAAGTTCAGAACAAAACAATCACAAACAAAAGAGCAATCATGACTCGATACAACTAGACCATGGCATATCATACACAAACATGACGAACTCCCAACTGGATTAGTCACAACCAATGGTCTATCAACAATATCCGGTTCCAAACCCAACCGGCCTACAAGTTCACTACAAAGGAATGCGACGCCCCAGTATCAAACAACACTCTAACTGGAACACCACAAATGGAAAGAGTACCTTGAACCACCACACTCTTCCCCTTCTCTTCTGCAGTAGGAGCTTTCGAAGATGATGGAACAGCCCCCAAAGCATAAGCTTGCACAATCTGCTTGTCCTTCCTCGGTTTCGGACAATTCTTCCTAAAATGCCCCGGCTTATCACAGTTGTGGCACTTCGTCGAGGCCTTCTGATTCTTACAATCCCTGGAGAGATGCCTCTTTCTGCTGGCAATTGTAGTAGGTCACTTCACCCTTCGGCTTCTTTTGACCATTCTTACCCTTCTGTTGCTGCTGCTTCCTCTTCTTGTTTCCACCTTGCTCCTTGGTCACAACAACAACAGATCCTTCCTTAGGAAACAGATTCTCATGCCTGAGAGCCTTCTCCACAAGCTTCTCAAACGGATCGTCCAAATGATCCACCAACTGCCTCCCAAGATAATTGTCCAGGCCTGTCACAAACTTCTCATTCTTCTGATAAGGTGATTCAATATATGACCGAGCATACTTGGACAAAGCTTCAAACTCAGAAACATACTCAAGAACTGCTCTTCCACCTTGCTTGAGCTCCATAAACTTCTTAAACAAAACAGATTTCTGAGCTGTAGAAATGAACTTAGCTTCAAATCTGACTTGGAATTGCTCCCAAGTGATCTCTTCCTCTGGAGTATCAATGGTGATAGAGTTCCACCAATCAGAAGCTCTTCCCTGTAGCTGTCTTGATGCAAGCTTCCTCTTAGTCACATCCTCAATTCCCAAGTCACCAAAGATCCTTCTACAAGCATCTATCCATCTCTGGACTTCTATGGTTGATTCTGTTCCCAAGAAAACCTTCCCTCCAAGAGTAGTATAGTCCTTACAAAGCTTAGCAAAATCCACTGGTCTTGGGGCTTGAACCTGAACTCCAACATCTACCGATGGCCCCAGAGCTGGCATCCTTCTCATGATCGAAGTTATCATAGCCTCGAACATAGAAGCATAATCAGCAGCCCCCTCAACAGCATGGCCTCCCCTAGCAGCTGGTCTCCCTCTTCGACTCATTCCTAATATCGAAAAGAAATGATTAATATACCCTGAGAAACAACTGCATAAGAAGTTCAAATCCTTCTAAGCTACTATATTATATATATAGTAATCATCCATCAAAATTACAATTACGTCTCTCATACGTAGTTACGTCAGCGAGCGTTGGCTAAAATCGATTAACCAAAGCTCTGATACCAAATGTGACGACCACCCATGACTCCCGCACCATACAAGGAAATAGTGCGCTGTAAAGTGTGCCAGGTAGCCACGGATGATCGTTAGGATAAGGTAAACACAGAATAGTCTATCGTATGACTCATAGCGCATGGATAAAATACAATAGAAAGTATACATAGTGAAGCTCTAACAGAAGTCTCATCATATAAGCTCATAACAATTTGATACAAACATCTGAATAGCCAATACATCAAGCCTCACTACATAACACTCAGAGAATCATACAAACAGCAGAATACCCAGTACATATAGTAAGAAAACAATATGCAAAAGCCTCCTGCTCGTCTTCGTCATCAACAGCGTTAGTCACTAAGAACAGCACCTGTCACCTGCTACCTAGTCTGCCCATCCCAACATGGATGAACAGCCCAAGGTAATAAGAGTTAAACATAAAACCTTGAGTCAGACAAAAGTTTAGTGAGCAGTAAATCAACTATCAAACATACCAAAAGAGTATAAAGGGTACAAAGGAATAGGAACCCAACCATCCCACTCCACCTCTTTCTACAGTGATAGCCCCTAAACACACTAAGCAGAACAAACATAGCAAAGCAGACAATTAAAGTAAAGAAATTATCACTCAAGTCAAGGTCGATGTTTTCCAAGTACAAACCACCAAGGCCTAAACCAAGATCAGATAAGCACCCACAAAACATCGCTCTTGAGACCGAGTGACAATACAACCAAACATCCATGACCCTGGCTATCATTGTTATCATTGCCTTGATACCATCGTTAATTGAATGACTGGCACATTCTTTCAGCCGTCAGTCAAGGGCTAATGGCAACCCCGGTTCTAGATACAACTCCGCACGTCGTCGCAGCCCGTGCCTAGGAATTTTCGCAACTACCCAGAGTACTAGCACGTCGTCGCAGCCCGTGTTTGGGACTATCGAATCTGCCCAACATACTCTTGCTTTGAGCATGCTAGAACCTTCAACAACGATGAAATCCCAGCCTCCTAGTCATCCTCCACAACGACTACTCTCATACTAGCCCAAGCGCCTCTCGAGCCCACCATTATCAACCAACTCGAACAGCATCATCGAGTTATCAACATGCTTGGGATGATCCCTTCTGGATTAAATCAAGGCTATCTCACATCATGCTTTGCTTCATCGCATCATAGCAAAGTCCATCATCATCGAATCTATTCATATGAACTTTAACGTCCGCTTCATATGCCACAAGCTACTTTCACCACTCAAGAGCCTCTCCACTTAGCTTTTGAATCATCTTCGACCAACTTGTCCAAATCAACTATTAGCTAATTTGCAACAATCTATCAATCAAATCAATCATTAATCCAAGCAGTCAAACATTCAAACAAGATCTTATAAGCAATTATACAAGAATGGCAATTTCGTAATTAAAATGTCCAAATCTAACAAGTATGAATCATAAGCAAATATCTCTAAAACTTGATGAATAAACTTATATAAGTTAACATGTAGCAAAATGGGTATCCAAAACTTCATAGACAATGGATCCACATGCAGACTTAAGGAAAATGCAAGAAATCTCTATCTTTAACACATAAACAAGCCACCGATCCAATATACTCCATTGGCTCCTTGTGAGAGATAACTACCACTCACCGAATCACCTAAACACCTCAAAAGATAACAACTTCAGATCTGGACAGCAAAGGATCTAGCTTGATCCGACAAGATTTCCCTTCAAATGATGAAATCTCTCTTCGATGGATGTAGACCTTCAACTTTGACTCTTGGATCTTCGATTTGATCTTCAATCTAGATGAATGGAAGCACAAGATTAAAGTGGAGAAAAGAAGTGAAGAAGTGTTGTAGTCGAGCTCTCAAAATGGCAGCACTTCATCGCTTCAAAATCCGGATTCCAAAAATGAAGATAGGCACTCCTATTTATAGGCTGAAATCCTTAACTTGTATGCCCCCTTAAGTCGGTCACGACTCATCAAGACCTACGACTTACGACTTAAGACTTACGACTTAAGACTTACGACTTTAGACTTACGACTTAAGACTTAAGACTTACGACTTAAGACTTACGACTTCGGGCTTACGACTTAAGGCTTACGACTTACGACTTAAGACTTAAGGCTTACGACTTAAGACTTACGACTTAAGACTTTCGACGTAAGACTTTCGACTTAAGACTTACGACCTAAGACTTTCGACCTAAGACTTATGACTTAAGACTTACGACGTAAGACTTTCGACTTAAGACTTACGACTTAAGACTTAGGACTTAAGCCTTACGACTTAAGGCTTACGACTTAAGGCTTACGACTTAAGGCTTACGACTTAAGACTTACGACTTAAGACTTACGACTTAAGACTTACGACTTAAGACTTTCGACTTAAGACTTACGACTTAAGACTTACGACTTACGACTTACGAACAACGATTCTACGATCCTTCGATCCGTAAAAATACGGGTCATTACAGTGTATGTCATTCCTTCTGGATAGAGGTGGTATCATGGTATAGAGCCCAGACACTTAACCTATGTTGTTGCTGCAAATTTATTGCATTCTAGTTGTTGGAATCGAGGATCCTCGTATATAGATCGGTTATGATCGGGGGATGACATATTCGTGTCAGTAGTTACCCAGTTAGGGGTAACCCGGCCTTGTGTTGGCAGAGATCCGGTTTGGTTCTCGGGACATCATTCCAGAGGCGTTTTCATGTGGCGATGGGAAGTTCCTTGGCCTGACCATTTGTTGGAAATCCAAAGAAACAATACGATCTTGTACGGTTTTAGTTGTAGAACCTATCATTCACTTATGGTGGTCACCACTGTTTGGATGGTAGCTATAGTAGACTTAAGTGCGAAATACCTATGCTTGCTAAGATTTATATCTTTACTTTCAAAATGAATTTTTGCCTACACTATGCACTAGTAATAATATCAAATGTTTCTTTTTAATGCGTATCAAGCATCTTTGACTATCATAAGGAGAAATCTCCTCTGATTCTGCGTTTGCATTGTGTGTGTTTGCGGGAGGCCTTATGGTAGTCTCATTTCTAAAAAGCATTGCGAATCTATTTTAAAATATTTCTTTGTTCGTGTTTAAAGATAAACTGTTTTTGTTGCTCACACCAGTCTTGCTTAGCTTAGAGCTATGTGATTGGCGACTCGGATTTGAACGGTCGAATCTATGGCATTCGAATACGATATGAAGTATGAATGTCGATTTTCGAGCGTGAAAAATTTGAGTCGTTACATTCGGTATCAGAGCTAAGGTAAAACTTTAGCTCAGGAGTATAACACATTAAGTAACTCATTAGAGATAGGGTGAAGTATACCCTAGAATGAGTAATCCCTAAGATATCTGCTTTAACACCTCAGTAAATTCTCTTACTATCCACTGATAGTGAGTATGAGTGCAAGAAGAGGACGAGATAGGGGATAGGAAAATACGACTATAATTGGTCAATGCTCTGTAACAACAGTGGAAACAATCTTTCTCTGTCAATCTCCTTTGATTCATTTTCAAATTCTTTTGATTGCTTCGTGACAACTGCAAGAAGAAGTTCCGGTGTGATGATGGCTCTACGAATCGTTGTAGGAAATTCTTATTTCGTATCTTCATCGGTTTCTTATCAATTTTTGATTTAAACTTTAATGAATTTGAAATTAGAGATTGAAAATTTTAAATAAATTGAGTTAAATTGGTTAATAGAATATGAAGGCTAAATTGAATTGTATCAATAAAACGATTTTGGTTAAAACTAAATTTGAAATTCTATTGTAATTTCTCGTGACTACCAAAGTCCGAAGAGGGACAAATTGGTATGCATTTTGAGATATTACGACTTGGATTTGGAATTCATATCTTACGTTTGAGGAATTATAGGAGATCGAATCTATCTATCTATCTCTGTGTTGTTTTCGTGCCTGCGAATTTCGAGGACGAAATTCTTTTAAATGGGGAAGTCTGTAACGATCTCGGATTTTAATTTAGTTTAAATTGATAATTAAATTAATTTTTGATTTAAAAATTGTGTAATAATCGGTAATTTATACCAAATGTTAGTAAAGTTTAATAATCGAGAATAAATTTGAATATTTGAAAATAAATACATAAGTTAAGTTGATAACAACAACTAAAACAACATGTTAAATAGAACTTTATTTACATTCTCTAGTATGTAGGGAAAAACAAAACCAAAGGAAATACAATCAGCCTCCATAAATGTGTAAACAAGTGGAAATATAAGTACAAGCAAATAAAAGATAAAAATATAAGTATGTAGAAGCAAATCTGCATGTTCAAGTATTAAAACAAAACAGGAGACAGAAAAAAATATGTTCAAATCTAGACACAGCAAATAAGGTAAGTGTGAACACAAGAAATAAACAAGGTACAAAATGTGGTCAATCATGTATACTTACAAACTGATAAAACAAGACAAAGTAAAATAAATAAAAAAAGATACAAGTATGCAGGCAAGAAAAATAAACTGTAGGCAAGCATGGGAACGAAGTACAGATGCATTTACTGCTTGATTCTCTAGCATGCCATAATGTATCTTCAGCCACCTCAATGTTATCAGATCAACCTGTACAAAGTTAGTACATCACACAGTAAAACACTTTTCTTTATATCAACCTCCCACCTTAGTTATTTCATCAAAGAAACTAAGAAAAGAAAACTAAAGCTTACCATCTTTAAAACTCAAACAATAATTCAACTGAAAACAACAGCAAGCTCTAACTTGATCAAAGATTTAAGTCTGGAGCATTCAAAGCTGGAAGTCTGGAAAGCAAAACATCAAACTGTGTTCATTTCAAATCTAGGAAGAAACTCTCTGTTAATTAAATCAATGTGAGTAAACAAGATTTTACTTAAAAAAAAAAAGTTTAAGTTAATTAAAATAGTTCATATGCCTTAACAGTATAGCTTGCGTATGCTTTATCTTTGGATATGATTCTATGTATATGTATATATCACTATGCATAGTTTCTTCTCTGTTATGGATAAGTATTGATTTATAACCAAACTTAAGTTTGTTTTTAACCAAATCCTTTGTAAAGCTTTTATTTTATTTGTTAAACAAGATGTTAAAACATCAAACAAGATTTTTGAAGCAGATTAAAACATGATTAGTAAATATTACTGCAGGAAACATGGTTTACAGGTAATCAAGTGGAAAAAGTGATAAATTTGATTGTTATAAAAAGTTGATTCAAGATCATAACTGGAATCCCTATTGAAATTTACGATTTTTAAAACAGAAATGAAGAATTTTAGATTAGTGTTTAAAGAGCAATTTGCATCTGAATAAAAATTGAATTTTTACCAATTTCTTATAAGTGAATTAAATTAAATTGCTAAAACTTGAGTTGAAGCAAGCATAACCAATCATGATGTTGGGAAAAATGTAAATTAATTTTTCTATTGCGTAATTTGGGAGTTTGAGTTTGAATTAGGGTTTTATTCTCGAAATTTATATGGTCTGGAAACATGATGCGTACACCATCTCTGATGCATCGAGTTCGAGGATTTTCAGGGAGATGATGGCTTTGGGGTTGACACGTTCGTGACCGGAGGAGGTAATTTTCCGGTGATCCAAATCGTTCAGGCGAGCAAGTTTTTGGGTTGGAGGGTTGTTCGCGATCGCTCAAGCTATGCTCGATTTCGATTGTTGGCTTGTTCGAGTTTGTAGACGATCGGGGGTCGATGTCGAGGGGATACTCGATGGGTAGGAGGCATCGAGGTTGATCGGAGGGGCGCCGCGTTGATGTGCACGTACACGTCGTGTTGGGTATCAGTAAGCTACTGATTGAAGGCTCAGTTCAAACTTGAGAAGATTTCGCGTTTTGGGTTTGGGGTGAAACTCGCGTACGCAAGTATATCTGGGCTATTATAGTTCAGGTACTTAAATAAATAAAAAAAGAAAGGGAAGAAGATAGGATCAGGTAGAAGAAGTTGCATGAAGACCAGGGGAGAGTCCCGGTGTAATACGCGAAGTACTCGAGGAACCACTCGAGTTCTATAGGGGAAGGCCCTGGTTTCCTTTTAACTGCAGTAGTGTATTTTAATAATTAAGCTAAGTGAATGATTTCCATCAGGGTTAAGTACTGTAAAACTTAATATGTGGTTAATCGTTTAAGTTAAAACTTAATTCAGGTTTTTAATTACTTTGGTAAATGCTTAACCACGTTTTCAACACTTAGTTAATATTTTAATAAATTTAAGTCAAGTGTAAAGTTAATTAACACTTAAGTTGTGGTTAATAATAATTTTATTTCCAAAGTTTGAAGAGGGCTTTTAAATGATAAGAAGTTAAAAAAAATTCAAATTTATCATTTCTAGGAATAATTCATAATAATTACTTCATAACTGTAAAAAAAATAAAGATTGATAAATTAATGCTTAAGTGGTTAATAAATTTGTAATTAACTACTTAAGTTAATAAATGAATGTTTAATAATTAATAAATGATTAATCAAGTAATTAGCAGTCAATAAATGGGTAATTAAGTTATAATAATTTAAAATTGCGGTTATTAATTAATAAGTAATTAAAGAATGATTTATTTAATTTATAAATAAATAATTTGATTAATTTATAATTAGGAATGATTAATAATGAATTAATCTAAGATAATTTCTTAAGAAAGTGATTAAAGAAATGTTATTAGTTAATCAAAGTAATTAACTAAAGATTATTAAGTATTATTTAAGGTGATTAATTTTTAAAGAATTAATTAGATTAATTAATTTAGATAATCAATTATAAATTGTTTAAATGAAATTACTTCATGAAAGTAATTAAGGATTAATCACTTATAGTGATTAATTTTGGATATTTTTATTTATTACAGTTAATTAATTATATAATTGGTTCAAAAGTTAATTTAATTAATATGATTGATTAAGAATAATTTAATTAATTAAAGTGTTTGATAAATTAATTTATATCAAATGATTTGGAATTAATAAATCAGAATTGGATAATAAATTCATAAGTAATTAATTTAATTGAAGATAAATTGAACTAATTAGGATTAAACAATCCTGTTTATAAATGATTATTGAATGCTTGACCTTACTTATGAATGATTTTCCTTGAATTGATTGTCTTACCTGATCTGTGACATTTTGTTCTGTGAATTGAGCTGTGTATTTATTCACTTATTGATGATACATCTGTATATTATCTGTAAATCTGTGAATGAGCGATAAGCGTCATAGTTATATCGCTTATCGACTATGTTTCTGTGTTTTAATCTGTGATGGTTGAATGATGTTGCACTATTGTGTTAAACCCCTGGACCACACCATACACACACAATTATGGATTTCACGAGGAAATCAGTTAAGTCGCAGATTTTTGAAAATAGTTTTGACTTCGAATTTTTAAATTCAAATGTTTTCGAAATGGAATCGGAATAAAAGTGAAAAGCTTTTAAAATGGAATTTCAAGTTAAAATTTATTTTAATTAAATTTTGAAATTTAAATAATTTGATATGATTTGAATTCAAAATTAGGAATTGAATTCTATGATTTGTAATTAGGGATTAAAGATGTTAAGATAGTTTGAAACCGTATTTAAAGCATTGTTTTGGGAATTTGAATTAAGTCAAAGATTGTAACTTGTATAAATGAAATAGAGTTTTTCCTAAATAAAGCTATTATTTCTAAATGATAAAAAGCTTTGGTTTCAAATCTTATTGAAAGGGATTTTAAGTTTAAACTAAAATAGTTTTCCAAGTTATAGATAAATATTTGGGAACGAATTTTGAAAATAAATATCTGGGAACAATTTAAAAGCTAGGAGACAAATCTTTGATTTAAAGATTTAATGAATTAATTTTTTTTGAAACGGAATTGTTTTGAAATTCGGAAAAGAATACTTGTTGAAGTAGGTGAACTTTATGAAATAAATCTTTTGTTTAAAAGATTTGAAATGGTAATTGGTTCAAACCATTTGAAAGTAAGTTTTGAATTATTAAGTTGTGACTTAATTGAAATCCCATATCCATATATTTTAATTATTGCGCTCACTATTCGGTTTAGCCGGAAATGGACCTTTATGACGTATAACCCATTCCGAATATGTGATTCGTCATTATGGATAGCATTTGAAGACCGGTGTTGAAGACCGGGTATTTGCGAGAGCGATAGGATGACCTATCGATTGTCTCTGCACTGAGTCTCGCTGGCATAGAGACTCCCTAAGTGATGGGAAATCCGATCGGGATTGTGAATACCCGGATTACGAGGACTTCTTCGAAAGTGCCTTCGGTTCTGTTCTAATCCAGAACAGACTTGTATAGATTGTATGTGTGACATTACATTTTGAGATATAAAGCAGATTTCTTTCAAATGCATTTCTGTTGGTGGCGGAGAATTTATTCTCTTAGCTTAACACCCTTCTCTGAGACGTCCGAGCTCAGAGGTTATGTAGTTAAAGGTTATTAGCGATATATTCTCAATTTGGTAATGTGACATGCTAAGTGTTGCTGTATAATGATCATTATTTGATCATTTGTGATATGATCACTTATTTGATCATTTATCTTTGTGATCATTACTTTGATCATTTGTTGACCCAAAGCATGGCTTTGTACCAAAGCGTGACTTTATGGACGAGACTTCGTCGGACCTCACACCAGGAAATGGTCAAAACAGGAAGGATGCGACAAGGTTATTAGGGGGTAGCGCCCCTTTATTGTATGTCATTCCTTCTGGGTAGCGCGCCTTTTCGCACGATTTAAACCGACTCACGTGCCAGTTCAACCATACGGAAGGGCGGATTGTTATGGGGTAAATAAGAAAAACGAGAAAGAAATAAAAGAAAACAGAATCTCGCAGCGGAAGGATAAAATATAATAATAAAATGTATAGTTTATAAATCTGTTTACAAAACATTTATATACTACATATCAGAGTTACACATACCAATAACCATGCAGCGGAATTAAATGGTGTAGTGAAATAATATAGTAGATACTAGTAATACAAATCTTTGTCTTCGTCCTCCAGAGCTAAATCCCCAAATCCTGAAACGCTCGTACTGACCCGAGCGAATTTGAAAAGACAAAAACACTCGAGTCATAACTAAAAGATCTTATGTGAGTAAAATTTACAGAAATAAATATGAGTATATTAACTCAAGAGATGCTCGGGATGTACATCTCCTAAGGGTCCGTTAAACTATTTACTATGTAATATATTGCGCTATTATAATAATGTCTATTTATAAAATAAACTTACTTTTTAATAGCGTTAAGGGGTTACCCATATAGCCCTTAACACAGAATATATTCCCATAGTCTATACAGTACCGTAATCTCCCCCGTAATGGGCGTCGTCATAGGTATGGTACAAAACAAAACTCATAGTAAAGGCTCGGTATGGTAGGTGACACGGCACAACTAGGCAATGCCAGGGTAGATATACCAATTGCTATCCAGGCTGGTGGAAACGCGTAGTCGCAGTTACCGCCCACCTCGAACAAACTCCCCCAAAATCAAAAATAGAAGTGGCCACTGAATCAATCCAAAGTCAAAGTATAATATCGAAGAGGAGTGTCCGATCAGAGGAATGACCTCATTGTCCCGAGAATCGCTCCTGTTTTAGCCACCTTATGCAAACTCACGGGAGTCGGGTCCATGTATTTACCTTATAGGAAACGCCGCCACCAACCTACTTCATTCTGGAATCTCCACCGCGTACACGGTTATTCAAAGTGGTTTTCGGTATCGACAGAGAGTATGTCCATATCTGATCCCGGTCTCTTTGCCAACCAATCTTTATTATAACACCGCGGTCATTTAAAATAGTTTATACTTTAAAACCAGAATAAAAATTCCATTTCAAATCTATGAATACGATATCATCTTAAAACCCAAAACAATATGATATCATTTTATCCAAATATATTTCTTTTCCAAAATCATACTGCTTTAAAATTTAAAATATCTGGAAACCAAATATTTGACTTATACTTTCAAAGCATAATATTTCGAAATTCATATATTTTAAAACCATAACTTCTAAAACTTGAATGGTTTGGATATTCAACGGTATACGAAATAAATGGTTTAACTTTAAGGTTACTTTGTAAAGAAAATAATGTCCATGGCTTTACAAATATATTTCTTTATTTAAAGTCTAAACCAAAATTTAAATACCACTTTCAAGTTCAAAAACCACTTCAATTTCTATATATATATATATATATATCCATTTGGAGTATTAATATTTCAAAACTAAAGTTGGAATTTATTCCTTCAACCAAATTAAATGTTCTATTATTTAGTCTTGAATATTTACATAAAAATCCATAAATAAAACTCCAATTTCTAGCAGTTAAATATTTTCTTCAATTAAATTATACTAGAATATTCAAATTTATCTTGGAAAAATCCAGTTATAAATATCATACCTTAAAATTTTCCAAACTTAAACATATATTATGAATTATCAAATTCCATTTCTCAATTTTCCCATTTTTATTTAGTAGATTTATACACAGCTTAAATTCAAAAATTTTAACTTCATATGTATATATATAGAAGAATAACATATATAAAATATCAAAATTAAATTTTTTTATAAACCGTATCCCATCCAAACCATAGAAATCACTTTAAAATAATTTATATATAGACCACGGTGCCTGTATAAAATTTTCTATCCTACGGTCAAGTGATACGGATATTTATCATTTCAATCCGCAATTTTGAAAATAAAATTTTGCGGTTGTATATCATTTCAAACCACAACCCCGAATGAAATGAAAATGCATGATGACTTGCAGTTTATACAATATAATTATAGCATTCATTCATCCAAATATCAATCATCAATCATCAATTGCAATCATCATCCAATTTTAAACAATCATTGATACATAGCATATGAATTATACAGGAATTAATAACAGATTATTAACTAACAGTTTCTATTCCATAATAAATTTAATGACTGTTAACTAGCAGTTTATGTGCAAAAATAAATTCTACCTGTCAAATTTTATGCAATAAATAAATTAAATTAACAGTTAAGTTAAATAAATACGATTTAACAGATATGCTGAATAAAACACGCCAACAGTCATAAATAAATTTCTACTCATATTTAAAATAATTTTAACAAACATAAAAACTTTTAGAAGTTGTGAGTGGGTTAAAACACTCACCTTTTGAATTTAAATCGAATTTAAATCCGATTTAAACCCAAAAATTCGACGGTCTCTGAATTGGTCCAAACTAGTTCCAAACTGTCCGGAATTTAATTACGATCCTAACAAAAAAAGTTTTGCGTGAATCCGAGGTCGTATGAAAAAGTTATGCGATTTAAACGATTTGAAAATCAAAATAAATTATAAAACAAAACAAACCTTAATTAAATACTCGCCCCGTCACTATCATCTTCCACGCGCTTTGGCTACAGGAGCACGCGAATATGTTTCCCGACCGAACCCAAAATGGAAAACGAACACCACCAGTAGATTGCGTATTCTGAGAACTCCAACATATAATTTTTCTGGAATTTTTAGAGGAGTTTGAATTTTGACTTTTATTTGGATTGAAACTGGATCTAGAAATTGTCTGTTGCCATTGAAGAAGAGAAGAAGTTGAAGAAGAGACTATACAGAGGAATGAAGATGGAGGCTAGGGTTTCACCGCCTACTTATAGATAGATCGCAAAAGAATAGGTGTGCACGAATTTTAACGTGCAAACGGAGGTGGTCCCAAAAGATAAATAATATTAATTACACACGTTATGGATTTAGGAAATAAATAAATTCCTTATCATTTACATTTTATTTTAAACGTATTTACAAATGTAAATCTAGACATTTCGTTTACGTTTCAAAATATATCCACAATTTTATTAATTTTCAAATTGATCTAAACAAATTTAGATGTAAATTAAAAGCTGATAAGTCTATCCATTGCAGTGTTAATTTCTCCACTTCCTTATATTTAGAATGGAAACGTTCACTTTATTTCCTCAACATTCTTTTATTTTCCTTAAAATGCTTATTTGTTACTTGCAATTCATAATGTAAACATTCTTATATTCTAAAATGATCAACTTATACAATATTAAATCAATTCTTATATTTTCAAATAATGTACATTCATAATGAAAACATTCTTACATAAATTTTATTAATTGCACTTTGTTTCTTTTCCTTTTTCAATTGAAAAATTTTAATAAATTTATTTCCAATTAATTTTAATCTTCCACTTCAAAACAGACCCTAATTGATGAAATCAATTAAGTAAATACGTGAACATTGTAATCCTTATTTATAGTCAAGCAAACATGTTTATAAAATTTCAGTTTTCAACAAGCATTAAATTACATACTAAATAAATCTTTTTCTCTATTCAATTAAATAATCAAATGTTTATTCCATTTAAAAATTTTAAGTAGAAGGATTCCATGTTGGGTTCAAAATCTATTATTTTAATATCCTCGAATTTTAGTTTAATCTCTATAAACGAAATATTTAAACGTTAATTTCATTTATTTTGCAATACTTAATTAAACCAAAATATCGTTTTCTAAACTTAAATCTATGCTCCCATTGATTAATTCAATTTGCACTTATTATGTATTATTTTAACAACTCATTTATAACTTTGAATCTATTCCCCAAATTTCACATTTCTATCGTTATATACATTTGAATTCCATCCTATTTAATATTTCAAATATTACGTCATTATCATTAATGAAACAAATATATTGTTAATTATTGCAATTGATTTTCCGTTATAACTTAATATACTAAATAGGTGGTAAAACTTAAATACTTGTTCTCATTAACGATTTATTTCTACTTACAAATTAAAGCAATTATTACCTATTTCCATCTTTATCTCCAATTAACGTAAAATGTTAT
This sequence comes from Allium cepa, assembly GCA_030765085.1. Taxonomy (NCBI): domain Eukaryota; kingdom Viridiplantae; phylum Streptophyta; class Magnoliopsida; order Asparagales; family Amaryllidaceae; genus Allium; species Allium cepa. The sequence continues at coordinate 286,162,573 of CM060942.1, forward strand.
ATTCAAATTCCATAAATTTCAATAGATTCAAATTATCATATCTATGAAGAACATTTACGTTATTATCCATTTATTACCTTAACTTATTCAACGTAACATTTAATTTATATTTAGTGCAATGATTTCCAAATCAATTGAATTGAATTAAATATATATGTATCACTCATAATAACTTGTGGTCACAACTCTTGATCACCATTAATAAGTTTATTATTTACAATCCAATAATCGCCATTCTATATATATATACGAATTAACTAATTCAATATTTCCATTTCCTTTTCATATCCTAAATTTATTACTAAGTGTATTTACTCCATTCCAACAAGTTGGAATTCCATTTTTACTATACAATCATTTCCCTATTCACTTTTATTACTAACCCATCATCATTGCATTTATTGTCTTTTATTGATTTAATCAATTTACCCCATATTCCCTTAAACTCATACTAACGAAACATTCAATTCTGTTTATCTCATAAACCCATTTCATAAATCTACCTGCAATTTCTACCTAGAAATAAGGTCACATTTCCGTTGAAAATACATTTACATCTTACGTTACTACATTAATAGTTAGTAACGTTTATATCATCAACCATCACTTATGAATAATTAGCGTTTCCTATTTATTTTGTTACATTCACTTATATTCATTTATGAATAAATTGGTATTCCCTTTAACCTATTAATTACTAACTTTAATTATTGCAATTCATTTATTTTATTTAAATTTTGAATCTATTTCCAAATTTTCATATTTCAATTAATTAACACCTTACAATAGTTTACAAATAAAAGGGATTGTACTAATTACATTATTTATTTTCTTGCATTACTTTATTACCTCCATTTATATTCAATTTCCGTAAATCAATATTTTATTCCATTGACAAATTCAATACTTGCAACAATTTCCACTATTACTATTAATTGCAATATATAATTTAACTTGCAAATTTTAATTACCTTTGATACATCAAATTTCAATATTTTCTTTCATATAAATTAATAAGATTTTTATTTCTTTCTAAATTTTAAAATAAAATCCTATTAATTTAATTCATTTCAAACATCGAATTTACGCGGGTCGTTACACTCTCCCCCACGCAAAACTTTTCGTCCTCGAAAAGGAAAAGAAGGGAAAAATTAAACACAATACATCTTATCCAAAATATTTAACTTATAAACGATTAAATTTACAAAATTAATCACTTTAAATAAGATATCCTATTTATAACTATTTAATCCTTTATATTTAAATTATTAAAGTTTGGAAAAACATTTCCAAAATATTTCCAAGATACTGCATTTTCTTATATAATCCAAAGGGTTACAATTTATATAAAGGGAAATATTTAAGCGGTTTCAACCATTAATCAACCAATCAATACAACAACCATCAACTTTACAAACAGCATACATACACAAGACAAAGCAACCATTTAATCCAACAAACAAATAGTTGTTCGGGTTCAAAACTTGAAATTGTATGGAATGAAAATAACTATCAAGTGCATCCTTTACTCAACAGTCTTAGATGGAACAACGATAGATTATTTATTCATCCAACAACTTCAAATTCTCTTGCCCAACCAACCATAAGTCAAACAATAACAATTCAAACCAACAACCAAATTAACTTATTAAACATTTATTTCATGCTTTAGTTGTTTAATTTCTTTTCTTTCATTTATTGAGTGATTCCTTCATTACTTACAATTTTCATTTTTCATTTATTACAATATTCATTATATTTGCATTCCGTTTTATTTACTTAAGTTTATAATCATCTATTTATAATACTTAAAATTTCCATTTTAACTTAAGTTTATACATTTAATTCTCATTTTGTAACAGCAATTTCATTGAATACCTTTATTACCTCAAGCTTCACTTATAAGATTTCCCCTTACATTTTCTTACTAACAATGCAACTTTTATTATATGGTAAGTTATATATATGATTTAAGAATGTAAGTGAAAATTATACAAGTTTCTTCTCAATTCCTTTAATTAATTAATGGTTCAATAATTATATATATTCGTTTTATAAATTACAATTTCAACTTACTTTTAATTTCATTCATTTATTTAATGCTTACATTTCTATTATATTTAATAATGGTAACAATTTAACTCACTAAATTTGCAACTTTATACATCAATTCTTATAAATAAAGAAGTTCATTAATTCATTTAATAATGTTTACAATCGTTTATTTACATTACTTATCTTCCTATTGTATTAAATTTTTACTTTAATTAAAGGTTCCAATTTCTACACTTAATTAAACTATTAATTAACTGGAACTTAAGAACCAAATACCGGGTTTAATTTTTAAATCATTTAAAATAATAGATAGATATCTATTCTTAACATATATATATATCCAATTATAATTAAAACGATAAAAATTTCTTAAACAATTCTGCAGTAAATTTCTACAGTGGCCTTCCCACTTCGAAATTCGAAAATGAAAGTCGATGATGCGTGCACTCATCACCGAAATTATTTTCCAACAACAGGGAGGAAAGTACAAAACTTATTTTCCGAAATCTTCTTTAAAACAATTTTTTCGAATTATATTGAAATATTTATATCAGAAAATACTTATAAATAATATTATTATATTCCAAAATTTATTCCAAAGAAATTTCAAAACCCCGGAACTTAAGTTCTAAATTTCCAAAATTCATCAATCTTATTTTCCAATCTAACTTATATTATTAATTATACACTTTATCACCTAACAACCAATCTTTTGCAGCCAAATATAGATATAGATTGAAAAAATTTATTTTATATATAGAAAATATAATAGGAAAAATTATTTCATTCACCTATATTAAAACAGATATTATGTCGGTCTGTCCTATTTAGTGTTTAGAAACCCCTATTGATGTCACAACGTCCCATGCATCAACCAGAATTTATAAATACAAAACGGAACATATTAACACAATATTAAAACCTTTTTATAACACTAACAAGTACGCTCTCTCATATATATACACTCAGCGACTCCCATAGGGTATTACTACTCTATTAACAAAGAGTCAAACCCCACAAAGCCAAGGTTTATCGCTAAACCAAACTTCTGATACCAACTGTAACGTCCCGCCTTTTCACACGATTTAAACCGACACATGTGCCAGTTCAACCATACGGAAGGGCGGATTGTTATGGGGTAAATAAGAAAAACGAGAAAGAAATAAAAGAAAACAGAATCTCGCAGCGGAAGGATAAAATATAATAATAAAATGTATAGTTTATAAATCTGTTTACAAAACATTTATATACTACATATCAGAGTTACACATACCAATAACAATGCAGCGGAATTAAATGGTGTAGTGAAATAATTTAGTAGATACTAGTAATACAAATCTTTGTCTTCGTCCTCCAAAGCTAAATCCTCAAATCCTGAAACGCTCGGACTGACCCGAGCGAATTTGAAAAGACAAAAACACTCGAGTCAGAACTAAAAGATCTTATGTGAGTAAAATTTGCAGAAATAAATATGAGTATAGTAACTCAAGGGATGCTCGGGATTTACATCTCCTAAGGGTCCGTTAAACTATTTACTATGTAGTATATTGCGCTATTATAATAATGTCTATTTATAAAATAAACTTACTTTTTAGTAGCGTTAAGGGGTTACCCATATAGCCCTTAACACAGAATATATTCCCATAGTCTATACAGTACCGTAATCTTCCCCGAAATGGGCGTCGTCAGAGGGCACTCCATAGGTATGGTACAAAACAAAACTTGTAGTAAAGGCTCGGTATGGTAGGTGACAAAACATAACTAGGCAATGCCAGGGTAGATATACCAATTGCTATCCGGGCTGGTGGAAACGCGTAGCCGCAGTTACCGCCCACCTCGAACAAACTCCCCCAAAATCAAAAATAGAAGTGGCCACTGAATCAATCCAAAGTCAAAGTATAATATCGAAGAGGAGTGTCCGATCAGAGGAATGACCTCATTGGCCCGAGAATCGCTCCTGTTTTAGCCACCTTATGCCAACTCACGGGAGTCGGGTCCATGTATTTACCTTACAGGAAACGCCGCCACCAACCTACTTCGTTCTGGAATCTCCACCGCGTACACGGTTAGTCAAAGTGGTTTTCGGTATCGACAGAGAGTATGTCCATATCCGATCCCGGTCTCTTTGCCAACCAATCGTTATTATAACACCGCGGTCATTTAAAATAGTTTATACTTTAAAACCAGAATAAAAATTCCATTTCAAAACTATGAATACGATATCATCTTAAAACCCAAAACAATATGATATCATTTTATCCAAATATATTTCTTTTCCAAAATCGTAATGCTTTAAAATAGAAAATATCTGGAAACCAAATATTTGACTTATACTTTCAAAGCATAATATTTCAAAATTCATATATTTTAAAACCATAACTTCTAAAACTTGAATGGTTTGGATATTCAACGGTATATAAACTAAATGGTTTAACTTTATGGTTACTTTGTAAAGAAAATAATTTCCATGGCTTTACAAATATATTTCTTTATTTAAAGTCTAAACCAAAATTTAAATACCACTTTCAAGTTCCAAAACCACTTCAATTTCTACATATATATATATATATATATATCCATTTGGACTATTAATATTTCAAAACTAAAGTTGGAATTTATTCCTTCGACCAAATTAAATGTTCTATTATTTAGTCTTGAATATTTACATAAAAATCCATAAATAAAACTCCAATTTCTAGCAATTAAATATTTTCTTCAATTAAATTATACTAGAATATTCATTTTAAATTTATCTTGGAAAAATCCAGTTATAAATACCATACCTTAAAATTTTCCAAACTTAAATATATATTATGAATTATCAAATTCCATTTCTCAATTTTCTAATTTTTATTTAATATATTTATACACAGCTTAAATTCAAAAATTTTAACTTCATATGTATATATATAGAAGAATAACATTTATAAAATATCAAAATTAAAAATTTTTATAAACCGTATCCCATCCAAACCATAGAAATCACTTTAAAATAATTTATATATAGACCACGGTGCCTGTATAAAATTTTCTATCCTATGGTCAAGTGATACAGATATTTATCATTTCAATCCGCAATTTAAAAATAAAATTTTGCGGTTGTATATCATTTCAAACCACAACCCCGAATGAAATGAAAATGCATGATGACTTGCAGTTTATACAATATAATTATAGCATTCATTCATCCAAATATCCATCATCAATCATCAATTGAAATCATCATCCAATTTTAAACAATCATTGATATATAGCATATGAATTATACAGGAATTAATAACAGATTATTAACTAACAGTTTCTATTCCATAATAAATTTAATGACTGTTAACTAGCAGTTTATGTGCAAAAATAAATTCTACCTGTTAAATTTTATGGAATAAATAAACTAAATTAACAGTTAAGTTCAATAAATGCGATTTAACAGATATGCTGAATAAAACACGCCAACGGTCATAAATAAATGTCTACTCATATTTAAAATAAATTTAACAAACATAAATTTTTTAGAAGTTGTAAGTGGGTTAAAACACTCACCTTTTGAATTTAAATCGAATTTAAATCCGATTTAAACCCAAAAATTCAACTTTCTCCGAATTGGTCCAAACTAGTTCCTAACTGTCCGGAATTTAATTACGATCCTAACAAAAAAAGTTTCGCGTGAATCCGAGGTCGTGTGAAATAGTTATGCGATTTAAACAATTTGAAAATAAAAATAAATTATAAAACAAAACAAACCTTAATTGAATACTCGCCACGTCACTATCGTCTTCCACGCGCTTTGGCTACAGGAGCACGCCAATTGTTTCCAGACCGAACCCAAAATGGAAAACGAACACCACCAGTAGATTGCGTATTCTGAGAACTCCAACATATAATTTTTCTGGAATTTTCAGAGGAGTTTGAATTTTGACTTTTATTTGGATTGAAACTGGATCTAGAAATTGTCTGTTGCCATTGAAGAAGAGAAGAAGTTGAAGAAGAGACTATACAGAGGAATGAAGATGGAGGCTAGGGTTTCACCGCCTATTTATAGATAGATCGCAAAAGAATAGGTGTGCACGCATTTTAACGTGCAAACGGAGGTGGTCCCAAAAGATAAATAATATTAATTACACACGTTATGGATTTAGGAAATAAATAAATTCCTTATCATTTACATTTTATTTTAAACGTATTTACAAATGTAAATCTAGACATTTCGTTTACGTTTCAAAATATATCCACAATTTTATTAATTTCCAAATTGATCTAAACAAATTTAGATGTAAATTAAAAGATGATAAGTCTATCCATTGCAGTGTTAATTTCTCCACTTCCTTATATTTAGAATGGAAACGTTCACTTTATTTCCTCAACATTCTTTTATTTTCCTTAAAATGCTTATTTGTTACTTGCAATTCATAATGTAAACATTCTTATATTCTAAAATGATCAACTTATACAATATTAAATCAATTCTTATATTTCCAAATAATGTACATTCATAATGAAAACATTCTTACATAAATTTTATTAATTGCACTTTGTTTCTTTTCCTTTTTCAATTGAAAGATTTTAATAAATTTATTTCCAATTAATTTTAATCTTCCACTTCAAAAGAGACCCTAATTGATGAAATCAATTAAGTAAATACGTGAACATTGTAATCCTTATTTATAGTCAAGCAAACATGTTTATAAAATTTCAGTTTTCAACAAGCATTAAATTATATACTAAATAAATCTTTTTCTCTATTCAATTAAATAATCAAATGTTTATTCCATCTAAAAATTTTAAGTAGAAGGATTCCATGTTGGGTTCAAAATCTATTATTTTAATATCCTTGAATTTTAGTTTAATCTCTATAAACGAAATATTTAAACGTTAATTTCATTTATTTTGCAATACTTAATTAAACCAAAATATCGTTTTCTAAACTTAAATCTATGCTCCCATTGATTCATTCAATTTGCACTTATTATGTATTATTTTAACAACTCATTTATAACTTTGAATCTATTCCCCAAATTTCACATTTCTATCGTTATATACATTTGAATTCCATCCTATTTAATATTTCAAATATTACGTCATTATCATTAATGAAATAAATATATTGTTAATTATTGCAATTGATTTTCCGTTATAACTTAATATACTAAATAGGTGGTAAATCTTAAATACTTGTTCTCATTAACAATTTATTTCTACTTACAAATTAATGCAATTATTACCTATTTTCATCTTTATCTCCAATTAACGTAAAATGTTATATTCAAATTCCATAAATTTCAATAGATTCAAATTATCATATCTATGAAGAACATTTACGTTATTATCCATTTATTACCTTAACTTATTCAACGTAACATTTAATTTATATTTAATGCAATGATTTCCAAATCAATTGAATTGAATTAAATATATATGTATCACTCACTTGTGGTCACAAATCTTGATCACCATTAATAAGTTTATTATTTATAATCCAATAATCGCCATTCTATATATATATATATACGAATTAACTAATTCAATATTTCCATTTCGTTTTCCTATCCTAAATTTATTACTAAGTGTATTTACTCCATTCCAACAAGTTGGAATTCCATTTTTACTATACAATCATTTCCCTATTCACTTTTATTACTAACCCATCATCGTTGCATTTATTGTCTTTTATTGATTTAATCAATTTACCCCATATTCCCTTAAACTCATACTAACGAAACATTCAATTCTATTTATCTCATAAACTCCATTTCATAAATCTACCTGCAATTTCTACCTAGAAATAAGGTTACATTTCCGTTGAAAATACATTTACATCTTACTTACTACATTAATAGTGAGTAACGTTTATATCATCAACCATCACTTATAAATAATTAGCGTTTCCTATTTATTTTGTTACATTCACTTATATTCATTTATGAATGAATCGGTATTCCCTTTAACCTATTAATTACTAACTTTAATTATTGCAATTCATTTATCTAACATAAATTTTGAATCTATTTCCAAATTTTCATATTTCAATTAATTAACACCTTACAATAGTTTACAAATAAAAGGGATTGTACAAATTACATTATTTATTTTCTTGCATTACTTTATTACCTCCGTTTATATTCAATTTCCGTAAATCATTATTTTATTCCATTGACAAATTCAATACTTGCAACAATTTCCACTATTACTATTAATTGCAATATATAATTTAATTTGCAAATTTTAGTTACCTTTGATACATCAAATTTCAATATTTTCTTTCATATAAATTAATAAGATTTTTATTTCTTTCTAAATTTTAAAATAAAATCCTATTAATTTAATTCATTTCAAACATCGAATTTACGCGGGTCGTTACAATCGTTTCTTTCCTAAACCTGGGTGCTCAAAATTTTCTACACGAGTAGTCTAGAGTTGGGTTTTTTTCAGATAGTTAGGTTCAGTGAATTATCTGGAGCTAGATCAGTCTTTGGATGTGGACGAGACTTTCTTGTCTTTGTGTATCGTGATGTTGGATCGAGCTGCTGCTTCTGGAGTTCTCTTTTGAAGACTATCTTAGAGTTATATTGTTCCGTTGCTAGATGTTATCTATTCTCCTTTTCGGCTGCTATTTTCTTGTATCTCTGATGTATATTGATATTCATTGTATCATTCTATTGTACTAGATATTGTATCAATGGTGTATACCAATGTGTTATTCTTATTATTCTGCTGTGTTGTTTACTTAGTGTTGTTATAAGCTCCGGCGAATCGGATTTGAACGGTCGAATCTATGGCATTCGAATACGATATGAAGTATGAATGTCGATTTTCGAGCGCGAAAAATTTGAGTCGTTACATTTTGAGTCACTTATCAAGGCCGACGACTTAAGGCATAACTCGCTAGGTCGTTCAGGCGACTGAAGACCAATCGAGCGACTTAAGGATTTGGGGCGACTTAACTCGTTATGTCGCGTTTGTTCGGCCTCCTGTACTGCATCGTCCATTTCGTTATGTCGTAGGCGACTTACGGCAAGCGAACGATGTAAGATCAACGAGCGACTTAAAACAAACGAGTTATCATGGTGCGCTGCATCACATATATAATCCAGAGTTATGATTATAAGATTTGAATGGACTCAAGTAAGCAATATGAGATTTTAAGTAATTAAGTTCTTGAGCTTATGATTGCGAAATGCAGTGGTAAAATCAAAATTGAAATGGTTTGATATTGTGGCAAAGAAATGGATATTCAAAAATTCGAATTATAAATGGAGGGTGAATTGGAATTGAGTAAATTGAATATAAATCACTTAAAAAGTTAGATAATGAAGCGAACTCTTAAAATGAGTCAAATGAAATTGACAGTGATTGAAATGAATTAATAGAATGGTTCCTAAGTGATATAGTATAAATTGGATATACTAAGCAAATGAAAGAAAATAAATTGAATGAAAATCAATTTAAAATGAAATGAAAATTGATTTCAATGGAACCTTAACTTAAATGATTATTTTATGAAATGGTTTATAAATAAAATAGCATGGAATGAAATGTCGTTCACTATAAAATGAAGTGAGTAACGCTAGGCGAATTAAATGAAAGTAAATGGAAAAGATGTAATATAAGTTGGAAGTGAAATTAATATGAATGCAAGTGCACGAACCTGAGCTGAATTGTTTGAGAATCAATTTGCATGGAATAATTCCAGGCTTAATAAAAAAGATTTGAATATAATAATTGTGGATATGAATGGAATGTAATGAATTGATTGTGAATAAATTTAAAACTGAATAAATGGTATGAAAATTAATTTGAAAATGTATAATTGAATGTTTGAACCCTGTAATTGCATGTACATTCCAAAATATATGATATGACATGTTTTCTCTACAAAACTTGTATTTAGATTGGTTAAATTAGTGAATTGTCATAAAAATTTCATGATTATGGAACTTATGTGCTTCATTTGAGTAAGTATAGGTACAGGGAGCTGTTTGGCTAGATTTTCGTTGCGTAATTGAATATAAATTAAGTGAACTAACTTAATAACTTTAACAATCCACTATTTCGAATCATTCGCATCCGCAAATGTCGTACTTGAATTGCTCAAATATCAGATTATTAATTTATATCTGGCTAACTCAGCATATACAGTAAGTAAAAATCAATCACAGAATTAAAGACAAAGAGTAATATGATAATAAGCAGCGGAATATGTAACGATCCGTAAATTTCGACAATTAAATAGATTAATTTAACAAGATTTTTTAATTAAATTTAGAAAGAAATAAAAAATTTACAATATAATAATGAAGTGAAGGCTAAAATGAAATATAACAATGGTAATTAAAACAAATTATTAACTATTTAGATAAAATTCTAATAAAAGAAGTAGTGAAAGTGTTACACCTAGTTATAAATTGAATGTAACGATCCTAATTTTTGATTTAAATATAAATTAATAATTAATGCAAATTTTGGATAAATTCTAAAATTATTTTGAATTTGAAGTGTGTATATATATGAGTAAATTTGGGGTTGACTTTAAAATTTGAATTTTGAGTATTGAAATTATATTTAAAATTTGAATAAAAGACTTAGAAAATGATTTGGTTAAAAGTATTATTTATATTTATTTATGGATAGCTAGTTTTATAATTACAAAATTATATTAATATAAATTAAATGTTGATAGTTAAAACATAGAAATAAAAATAAACACATATGTTAGAGATAGAACTAATCCATAAGTTGAAATTTATAACAATGACTAAAACAAAAATTATATGTTGTACCTAAAGTAAAAGCAAACAAGACAAAGTAAAAAATATATATATAAATATCTATGTACACTTAAACAAAACAAAAGAAAGAAGTGCAGTCAAGTTAAACAAAATATATAAGATAAGTATGAACAAAACAATGTAATAAATGCAAAGATGTCAGCCACCAAAGTAAAGGAACAAACCTGCATAGTCAAACGAAGGCAGATGAAATACATATGAATTAACATGCAACACAAGACAAGAGCAATTAATGCAATGTTTTTGTGACGACCCGAAAATTTTAACGAATTCAATTGGAATAATTAATCGATTTTAAATATTTAAAGGTAATTTTTAGCTTGAATTCCTGTCAATATTTACTTGATAATGAAATCATTGAATTGTATAGTTTAAATATTGATTTTAATAATCGAAGATTGGGTAAATTGGTGAATCTGATATTTCTAAGCCTGTTTAAATAATTTGAAGGCTTATAAAATTTATAATGATAATACTAGAGATAATAGAATGATCGGAATTTAATTTAAAGACAATTTGTTCGGTTTTGAATTTATATCGTTTAAATTGAATTTAAAATAGCCTTCCGAGGCACAGTCTCGGAATTCGACGGAACCAGTTCCATTGAATCCGTAATAGCTAGTTATTATCGGATTTCAATTTTCTTAGCCATCGGAGTTGTCGTTTGACCCTGGCTGCTCGAAACGCTTAGATTTATTTTAATCGATTTAATTTAATATAGATAATTTAATTCCGTAACTTGCACATACGTTCAAACCAGCCTACGAACATGTTTCATTGTGTTCGGAATGCGGGTAAAACTTTATAAACGCCTGTCGGCATGTCTAATTTGGAGTTTGGAACTTCGCATTATGCAACACGAGATACCTTTCAGTATTCAATTATAAAATAATCAACTCGTACGCTGGAAGCTACCCCAAATCTATTTGTATTCCCGTCCTCTCCTTCTCCTTTCAACAGAAATCGAACCGAGCCCCTTACCTCCATTTCCAAATCGATTCATTATATAAAAAAAATGAATTAATGACCGAAGCGTCGAAGGAATGTGGCGACGCAGGTCGCGAGCTTGAACACGATCGCCTCGATCGAAGGGAGGGTCGTGTTAGGGTTTCGAATGCTATGGTGTCATCTCGTGCTCGCGCGTTTCGAAGGGGGGAGTGGGCTGGCTAAGGGAAGTCGGCGCGTTCGGCTTGGATGCGCGACAGCTGGGGGGGGGGTTCGAGCCACCGTGGGTTGTGCGTGGCAGGATTTCGGTGAGGTGCTATCGCCTGGGAAGTCGAGATCTTGAAGGTATAGGATTTTGATTTAATTTTAATAATATATATACGTTTATACAAAGAAGGGAATTTATTTTGCTGCAGTGAAATATATATAACACAGAGTTTGAGATTTACTGAAAAAAATTGATTTTTAAACCCATATTTTATTTACTTACTAGTTTAATTTTAAGATAATATATTTTATTTACTTACTGGTTTAATTTTAAGATAATATATTTTATTTACTTACTAGTTTAATTTTAAGATAATATATTTGTTCGAAATTTTGGAACCTAAATTTATTTATTAAAGGAAAACAAAATTGGTTTGAATAAATTTTTGGGTTTATAAAATTTATATAAGGGAAATTGATTTTTTTTTTGGATAATTCAAGTATTAATAATCACCTAATATCTTTACAAGGTCCATTTACTGTGAAGAAAATAGTCGGGATTGAAGGGGATTTCAAAGCCAAAAATCGAAGGTGAGTAAACATCACTTTGTTGGGCTTTTATTTAAATTTAAATGGTTAAATTTAGATAATTGGATGACTGATTGAATTGTTTGGATGTGCATTGATGATTCAGTGATTTTTGTTTTCGTTGGTTTTCGAATTAAGTGTTCATTGACTCGAAGCATTTGGATTTTAAATTGTTTAAAACTTAAATCATAAATAAGGAAATGGTTTATTTTAAAATTAATAAGGCTGTAATGAATTAGTGATTCATTAGATGGGTAGGACAATTTAAATGGATAATTGATTAATTAAATTATTTAATGATTTGAGATAATTAATTAAGTTTAAATTAACTGGGTGGTTTTATACGTAATTACTTAATGCAGTTAATAAAATATAATTACTTTGTGTAATTAATCAAGAGATAAATCAAGATAATTAATTAAGGAGAATTAATCTATTTAATGAAGTAAATAGATGGAAAGATAATTTCAGGTGGAGATAAATCAAGTTTGGTTAATAATGTAGTTTAATTAATATAATTAATTCAGATTAAGATAAGTTGAAATATAATTGGAAATTAGTAATTTATATAAAAGGTGATGTAATTAAAGACTGGATCAATCAAGACTAATTTATCCATAATAAGTGATTTATCAGAAATTAAGTAAGAAAAGTAATTGAGAATTAGTGTAACTAATATAGTTAAATAATTGATGAAGTAATTAAGATTTCTTATTGATTTTGGTTAAGAATAATTAATATCGTGAAACTAATCAAGGATAATTTCTTGAATGAAATTGAAAGATAATTAATCCAAGGTGATCAATTAAGATGAATGGATACGGAATGGTTGATTGATTAACTAATTTGAAATTAAATGATAAAAGAATCTAAGTGATTGAGGTTTGAAATTCAATTAGAATCAATTGAATTGATTTGTATGTGATTAATCTTTGTTATGGATAATCGAATGGTATTGGATGTTTTGAATGGGTTGATATCTCTGTTATGAAATGTTGTGTATTTCATTTGAATAATTTGGGACGTGACAACATGAGTTACGAAGAGGTCGGGTCGGGTATTAGGAAATACGTGAAACCACTTCAAATTTTTATAAGTTGATTTGTGAAATTAATAAACAGGAATGAAATGATTTAAGCAAATTGGATTATTTTAAAGAAGTTTGGTACATAGAAAAGTGCTTGGGAAATAAGTGATGTCTATAGAAACTTGTGTAGTTGTAAATTGACAAAAGTTACCCGGGTTTATACAAGTTGTAGACATTTGTATTTCATGTTAGTTGTGTTTACTCACGCTGGTTTCCAGCCTGACCCGGGTGTTACTTTGGTGTAATGCTCGGGTCAGACAGAGTATTACAGATTTTCAGGAAGGTACGTTCTGGAGCTCAGGAGACGAGCTGGATGGCTATAGCGTATAAATTTTTTCCACTGTATTATATTGCTGTGTATGTGAGACATGATAATTGTATATATTCAGGGACTGTATATATGTGAAAACTCTGATGTATATTAAATGTAATCGACAAATATAGTATTCTTTTGTAAACTGTTATTATTTATTATTATATTTTATCCGCTGCGAGTGTGAGTTGTTGATGTTTCTGTTCTTCTTCTTCTATCTCTTTCTTCTTTTCCATAACTATCTAGGATTTTCGGGTTCGAAAATTTCGGGTCGTTACAGTTGGTATCAGAGTTGAAAGGCTAAGCGAGAACCTTGGCTCTGGTGGGAATTACTCATTGAATAGAGTCCATAGTACTCTAGAATGAGTTAAGTATATATACGTATGAGAGCGTACTTGTTATTGCTTATAAAGATTTTAAATGATTTTATATAAAAATATATTTTGATATATAAAGCAATATTTCCTTCTAATAAATATTTAGGCGATTGGTTATTAAATCATTGCAATTAAGTTAAGAAGTAATATAAAATACGACTAAATTGAAACTTATAACCAAAGTTGAAGAATAAACTTATATAACAAAATGGGATTTGAAATATAGGTTGTAAATGTAATTTATAAATTGAAATAAACTTCATAAATAAATGAGATTATAATTTGAAACAGAATTCCAAAGAATATTTGAAAATAAAGTAAGATGGAAATTCCAAAGTAATGTTTAAACATGAATTGGATGGATTGGAAATTTGAATATTTTGGGAAAATATAAAATTCCTTTGGATTTGAAAGTGGTTTCCAAAGGTTTTGGAAAAAATAATAGTATTATTTCAAAAATATTTTTGTGTTGAATTTGAAACCTGGGAGATTTGAAAAAATATATTTGGAAATGTTTTTAAAAGAGATAAAAGCATTGAACTCTTTCGGTAACTGGATAATAACGTCGGTGATGACTGCAGCATTATCGATGTTTATTTTCGACTTTCTAGAAGAGAAAATGCTACCAAATTATTTTAAATTAGAATTGTTTGTGAACTGGGTTTGGTTTTGAAATTCAAAGGGATGAATGAATTTGCCAAAGAATTTTGGAAATTTGTTTAAACTCTGGGATCTTGATTAAAATGTTTATGGAATAATAAAAATATATTGGATAAATAAAATGTATAACTCCAAGTTAAAAGCAAAATGTGGATGTAATTGATTATAAATAGAAGTTGAAAAAAATGAATTATAATTAAAGTTGTACAAGTTTAAAATTCAAATGGGAAATTTGTATTGGATTAACTTGAAAAGGGTATTGAACTGGAAGAGAGTTCAATTGATATCAGTCCAGATTTATGTGAATAATTTGGAATTAAAATTAAAGTGGAATTGGTTTAAGATCAAATGGAATTTGTTTTGAAGTTAGAAAGAAATTGAAAATTAAATCAATTGAGTTGGGAATGAATTAAGTCCAATGGAAATTGGAGTTACTGGAATCGGGTCAATTTAAATGGGAGTGGAAATTTAAATTGAATTGTTGGGGGAAGTGAACAGTTTAGGCTCTGGACTATTTTTAATATAATTTGTTTTGATATAAACTTATTTTTCCAAGCTATATAACCTTTCTTTCTTAAAGCCAAATTATTTTATACTTGTCTTACAATTATTTTGGAGCTATTTAATCAGTTTTCAACTATTTTCTAAACTCATTACTATATTTTAACTGTGTTACAAATTAATTACTAATTTACAACTATTTTGCAATTATCTAAGATTTCTATAACTATTTAATTATTTTCCAACCATTTTACAAGCAGTCAACTATTTTATAGTTATTTTGCAAACTGATAATTATTTTTCAACTACTTATCTATTTTTAAAATTTTTAAGCTATTTTCTAAACTGGTCGGAGTTCAAACTGTTATTGATTTAAATACCCAACTGAGATAACAATTGAAGTGATAATTCAATGAGAATTAAGGCAATTGTAAAGAAGTGAAAAGGGAATTAATGGAAATGTGGATAGAAAGGAAATTGATTTGGCTGATAATCAATGAAAATAAATATGTAGGATGTACGAATATTATTCTATTCGCATAGTGGTTTGATCCAGATTCGAGCACAGAATTTCGAGATAATTTATCAGTCCGAGTTGGGATTTTTTTCACTCGATTTTCGACGGAGAACCTGGATATGGATTATTGATTGGCTCTGGATATTCTCTATCATAGTTATGTCTATGCAAGGAGAATAGCGGTTTCTAATCAAGAAACCAGATCTGAGTCCGCACTAGGAAGTCGGGTGGACGATACTAGTTCGGAAGAGAAATTGTGCGATCGAGTGAGCGATCAGATTTGTATAGCGTACGGATGATGAGTGTACATCGTACGGATTTGAATGAAATTGATCTTGGAAAGAGTAATTAAATTGGGATATTTGGTTTTGAATTAACAAAGTTGTATATCTTTGTTATATGAGATAAATCTCCCCTTGTTAAACTTATTTCTGGAAGAAAAATTGTTTTGAAATATTTGAAGTATCAAGGGATTTTATACAAGTTTGAATGATCCAAAGTTTAAAATCATTTATTTTTGAATATCTATATATAAAGGATCTTATGAGGATTTTAGAAAAGGTTTTGGGAACTTTTGGATTTGGAAAGGCTTTTGATTTTTGGGTAAAATCAATATTGAAATTTGGAAAGCCTATTTTGAGAACTATCGATTTTGGGATAATCGATTTTGTGTAAAGGAGCTTTGTATGAAATCATACTAGGTGTATGATTTGAAAGATACTATATGTGTATAGTATAAAGTGTTTGATGATGGCTCTGGGGAAAAAGGCACTCCCTTGAAATGAACTTCTCAGGAGTGCCACCGGGTGGTGCTGCCTTGAGCCCCAAGGGGAGGGTTCTAAAGTTGATCCTGTGAGGAGTCCGGACAAAACTAGTTCCTGAGGATTATGCGTAGTGTATACCATAGCGAAAGTTGTGTGTTCCGCTGAGAGCCAATTGTCTGCGTTTGATTTTATATCGGTAGACTGTGACCTATGGTATAACATAGCGAAAGTCGTGTGTGCCGCTGAGAGCCAACAGTCTGCGTTTGATTTTATATCGGTAGACTACGACCTATGTAGGAGTGGAGATGTTTCATTTCGTCAGCGAAAATCAGAGGCCGCGGAGAGCCTGCAGTTACATGGACGTTTGCTGTGATGGCAAGGTAACCCTGGATGTAACTGTGATCTGTTGTGTGGGATCCATGGCGTAATCGAGAGGCCGCGGAGAGCCTGCAGTTACATGGACTTTTACTGTGATGGCAACGTAACTCTGGGATGTAACTGTGACCATGGATAGGGGTGATGATTTTCAGAGCATTGCCACCAAAGATATTTCTTCTATTTTCAACAAAACTGTTTTCTACATTTCAATAAAATTATTTTCCAAGTATTTTAACTAGGTGTTGAAAACGAGTTTACCAAGTACTTATAGTGACGCAGCGGATAACTAACAAAACGATATGGATCGATGAAAGTAACAATCGATGGATTGAAGATACTGAAATGCCCAAATTCGTTGATCACAAAGATACCGAATTCTAGCTATCTTCGACACGTTGATCGCGCACGATACCGTGAAAGAAGATCTTCAATTCTTCAAGCGTTGATCAAGCGCACTTGATTCCGCGAATCAGCTTCAACAATCGTTGATTCGAGCGCACTCGAATAACCGAAAGTGGGGATAGGAGATTACACTCAACTACCAATTTTAGAAGAAAGCACACAGCAATCAACAAGAAATTTTATTCAAAAATCAACCTAGTTACAAATGACAACACACGCGTATTTATAGAGTTTTTGACCCTGACCCTTAAGTCGCATTCGACTTAACACACTTCGACTCACGACTCAATTTCACCGACCTAACATAGGTCGTACATGGTTTATAAAAGAAACTCACCACTTACGACTCAAGGCAATTACTCACGACCCAACTTAGGTCATACGCGACTTAACAGATTCACACAATCACAGGTATGCGGCTTAACAATATGTCGCGACTTACGACCCAATGTCTTACGACCTACAACACAAAGTACACGACATAACTACTCAACAAATTACATCACTTAGGTTGGTGACGACCTAAAATCACACGACTCAACTCATTACCGACTTAAGACCATATACTAGGTCGTTCAACGACCTAACTCTCACATATATGATTGACTTAACGACTCAATACAAAGTGGCTCTTCTTAGCATAGGTTGTTCCAACGACTCATCCCATCGCTGCTTAGGTCGTAGCTTCTCTTCTTCTGTCCTGTTAGGTCGTGACCGACTCAAGGCCGCTTCCTTATGTCGCAGCCCTTCTTCTTCAGACGAGTTAGGTCGTGGCCTTGTCCCCCGAGCTTTGTTAGGTCGTTGTCGACCTAAGTCCTTAGGTCGTTGCCGAAATAAAACCGATGCTTCCTGCGCCTTAAAACCTTTCTCCCCATTTTGACTCGTAAACAGTTTAAGGTTTAAAAACGAAGCTTCCTTAACTCGTGAACAATTTAGGCCTTCCACTTTAAGTCGAGTACGACTTATCTCCTTAGCTGCATCATTCTCCCCTGGTTGAGAAAAATTCATCCTCGAATTTGTAAATTCGTTCACTTCGGATTGTTCATCCCCAAAATATGGTACAATATGCTTAACATTGAACACGTCAGAAGTGTATACATCTTCCAGTAGCTTCAACTTGTAAGCATTTCCATTAATCCGTTTCACAACTTCTACGGGACCAATTTTTCTGGCTTTCAACTTGTTATAAGCGCCGACTGGAAAACAATCCTTCGTTAACACAGCATACACCAAATCTCCTTCGTTAAATTCAACATTTCGTCGCTTTAAGTCTGCAAATTTCTTATATTTCTCATTCGACTTTTCCAATCGTTCCTGAACGATCTTGTGACATTCAGTTAATTCACCAACAAAATCAACAGCTCGTTTAACTGTCCCCTTCGGTTGTGGTACTACCGTTAAGTCCAACTGTCCCTTGGGTAAATTTGAATATACAATCTGAAATGGACTGAATCCTGTACTACGATTCACTGCATGATTATGAGCAAACTCTGCCCGGCATAACTTCATGTCCCAACTCTTCAGATTATCCTGCACAAGACATCGCAACAAATTTCCCAATGATCTGTTAACAACTTCTGTCTGCCCATCAGTTTGCGGATGATAAGCACTACTAAATTTCAGCTTTGTTCCCACCATCTTCCACAAACTTAACCATAAATGGCTTAAAAGTCTGGTATCCCTGTCTGAAACAATAGACTCTGGCAACCCATGTAAACGATAGATTTCTTTAAAGAACACAAACAGCATCTGCCGTCTTCTTACAAGCAATAAAATGTGCCATTTTCGAAAATCTATCCACCACAACAAATATAGAATCATTTCCCCTTTGAGTTCTAGGCAAACCCAAAACAAAATCCATACTTATATCAACCCATGGTTTAGACGGCACAGGTAACGACATATACAATCCTGCATTTGTCGCTGTTCCTTTCGAAACCTGACAAATATGACACCTCTCCACAAACCTTTCAACTTCTTTCCTCATCGATGGCCAAAAATAAGATTGAGAAATCAAATGTAACGTACGATCTCGGCCCACATGTCCTTCCTCGTGCAATTCTTTGATAATCTTCAATCTCAAACTGCTCTCTGGAATGCATAATCGAATTCCTTTAAACAAGAATCCATCAACCAACATAAATTCATCAGTATCTCCATCCTTAACTTTCTCAACAAACTTTGCAAAGTAAGGATCTTCGTCAATCAACTCTGCAATAATTCAAAACCTGTCACTTCAACTTTCATCGTGGTCAACAAATGACACCTCCTACTTAAAGCATCAGCCACACGATTCGTTACCCCAGATTTATGTTTCATGAAAAAAGTAAACTGTTGTAAATAAGCAATCCATGATGCATGTCTCGCTGAAATTTTATCCTGTCCTTGCAAATGTTTCAACGCCTCATGATCAGTGTAAAGAACAAACTCTTTCTGAAATAGATAATGCCTCCAATGTTTAACAGCTTGCACAACAGCATAAAACTCAACATCGTATGTACTATATCTCATCTTTGCCCCTGATAACTTCTCACTGAAATAAGCAACTGGCCTCCCACTCTGACTCAACACTCCTCCAATCCCAACCTTTGATGCATCAGTGTGTAACTCAAACAACAAGTGAACATTTGGTAATACAAGAATTGGTGCTGTCGTCAACAGTTCCTTGATCTTCTCAAAAGCAATCCCAGCTTCCTCTGTCCAAGAAAATTGTTTCCTTTTCATACAATCAGTAATTAGTGCCATCACGCTACTGAAGTGTGGAATGAATCTTCGGTAGAATGATGCTAATCCATGAAAACTTCTAACTTCAGTGATAGTCCTTGGCTGTGGCCAATTTCTAATAGCTTCAACTTTACTCTGGTCCACCTGGATTCCCTTCTCAGATACAACATATCCCAAAAATAATACATTTCGAGTCATGAACACACATTTCTTCGTAGCTGCATAAAATTGTTCCTTACGAAGAATAATTAACTCTTTTCTCAAATGCTCTACATGCTCCTCTGTACTCGCACTATAGATTAGAATATCATCAAAGTAAACTACCACGAACTTCCTAATGAATGGTCTAAAGATTTGATTCATCACCCGCATGAATGTACTAGGTGCATTTGATAAACCAAATGGCATAACCAACCATTCATATAAACCTTCCCTCGTCTTGAATGCGGTCTTCCATTCGTCTCCCGGTCTAATTCGAATCTGATGATAACCACTCTTCAAAGCAATCTTCGAAAATATAGTAGCCCCACTCAACTGATCTAGCAGGTCATCCAACCTTGGCATAGGAAATCGGTAGCGAACAGTAATCTAGTTCAAAGCTCTACTATCGGTACACATTCTCCATGTTCCATCCTTCTTCGGCACCAACAATGCTGGTACTGCACAAGGACTCAAGCTTTCCTGAACACGTCCATGTTCTAACAACTCTTCCACTTGACTTCGTAACTCCTCATGTTCCTTCGGACTCGTTCGGTAATGTGGTCGATGTGGTAACATTGCTCCCGGAACAAAATCAATTTGATGTTGAATGTCTCTTAATGGCGGTAACTCCTTAGGCAACTCTTCTGGAAATACGTCTTCAAATTCTTTCAAAACTGGCTTCGCTTCTTCTGGAATTTCAACCTCTTCACTACACTCTCGTCCAATCAACAAAAAGACTTCAGACTCCTCTTCAACCTCCTTGACAAACTCTTTCAAAGATAGCAAAGTTTTCAGTTCTTCGATTTCCTCCAACTTGCTTTCCTTCTGTTGTTGCTTCTTACGGAACTAAAGTGATTTTAGTACCTTCGAACATGAAACTGTAACTATTAGCACGACCATCATGTTGCACTGCTCTATCAAACTGCCATGGTTTGCCCAACAACAGATGACACACGTCCATGTCTACAACGTCACACCAAATTTCGTCTTTGTATTTCTTCCCAATAGAAAAATTAACACAAGCTCTTCGACACACCTTCACTTCACCACCCTTCCTTAACCATGCTAGCTTGTACGGTTTAGGATGCTTCTCAGTTTTCAAGTTCAACTTCCGTACTGCTTCTGTAGAGATAATATTGTCACAGCTTCCAGCATCAATAACGAACTTGCGAACTTTCCCCAGAATAGTGCATGTCGACTGAAAAATATTGCTCCTCAACCAACTAGAATCCTCTTCTTGCTTTGGTGTAAGACATGACCTCCTCATCATAAGGTTACAACCTTCATCTCCAGTTAATTCTTCTTCCTCCTCAACATAAGGTGCATTTAAACATTCTGCCTCCACATCCTCTTCCTCAATCTCAGCAACCGTTGCTCTCTTCTTCGGCTTCGGACATTCATTGCTTTTGTGACCCAACTCCTGGCAATTATAACATTTGAAATCACTGCTAACCTTCGCCTTCTCAGCCTCTTTCACCACTGGCTTAGTGACAGGTTTATGAACATTAGAACTTCCACCAACACCCTTCGCTTGATTATTGGAATTAGTAAACACACCACCTCCACGCCTTCCCTGCTTCTCCCAAGCCAACGCTTTCTGATGTGCCTCTGTTATTGATCTAGGATCAAACATATTAACCATATCCTGGATCTGCATTCTCAATCCCCCAATGAATCTAGTAGTTAGCTGTTCTTCTGTTTCCATAATATCATTCCTAGCAATGAGTTGGTAAAATTCATCAGCATAATCACTAACAGACTTCATCCCTTGCCTCAGATTCTGCAACCTCTGGTACATAAGCGATTGATAGTTATATGGTAAGAAAGTAGCTCTCATCAACTTCTTCATCTTCTCCCATCATTCAATCTTTGACTTTCCCATTCTCTCCCTCGTAAGTTTAGTTTGCTGCCACCATGCCAAAGCTCTCCCCCTCAACCTTGTAGCAACTAACTTCACCCTTCGATTCTCCGGAACCTCCTTGAAATCAAAGATTTCCTCCACATTTGACACCCAATCAAGAAATTCTTCAGCTACCATTCCACCCTTGAACTCTGGAATTTCCATCTTCATACCCGACTCCCATCGACGATCATCTTCAACATCCCGGTAAGAATTTCGAACTTGGTCTCGATCTCCATAATGAATACTTGCTCTATCACCCTCTTCATTAAAATTAAATGTACGTCTATATAGATCTCGACCATTATCATCCCTTCGTTCATGCATGCTTTTTCGACTATGTCTCTCTTCATCTCTATACGCCTCATTGTCAAATTCACGTTGACTTCTTCTCTCTTCATGTCCATAGTCATGGTAATCTCTCCGTGATGAAATTGATGTTTCTCTTCTCTCTCTAAATGAATGTGGTGATACCCTCCTCACTTCCGTAACCGATGGCGAAACTCCGTTTCCTCCATGGTTCGAGTTTGGTGATCTCCTCCTTTGAGTTTGATTCAAATCATTCATCAACTTCTCTAACTTTCCAATGCCTTCATCAAATTTCTCATTAATACGTTGTTCCATAAGCTCGGCTTCTTCTCTTCGATACAACGCTTCAACATTTTGATGACGATTAGCTCTCCTTGGTGGCATGATTGAAAACTTCACAAACTCTTCAAACTTCTCAAATACTTCAACAAATCTCCAAAACTCTCCAACACAAGCCAAACAATGCACGGCCAAACACCACTAACTCGCACAAACTCCTTGTCTCGGCTTGTTTTCCACGGCTCAAAGTTAGGTCGGGTCAACTTAGCTCGGACTTAACACTTCACGGCTTAACTTGGCTCGGCCACCTACTGCAACCCTTCAATTCGAACAATAACAAGGCACGGCTCCAATCACTAGCTCGGCCTCAATACTCCAAACACCTTTTCAACTCTAGATCCAAAATGAGATGGATCAAAATCTTCAAACTCGTTGCAACTTCAAGATGAACACGATGAACTCCAACTTCAAACTTCAACTTCAAAAATTGGCTCCATGTCTCGGCTTAGCTATGATTGGCTAAGTCTAGCCCCGATACCAAAAAACTAACGCAGCGGATAACTAACAAAACGATATGGATCGATGAAAGTAACAATCGGTGGATTGAAGATACTGAAATGCCCAAATTCGTTGATCACAAAGATATTGAATTCTAGCTATCTTCGACACGTTGATCGCGCACGATACCGTGAAAGAAGATCTTCAATTCTTCAAGCGTTGATCAAGCGCACTTGATTCCGCGAATTGGCTTCAACAATCGTTGATTTGAGCGCACTCGAATAACCGAAAGTGGAGATAGGAGATTACACTCAACTACCAATTTTAGAAGAAAGCACACAGCAATCAACAAGAAATTTTATTCAAAAATCAAACTAGTTACAAATGACAACACACGCGTATTTATAGAGATTTTGACCCTGACCCTTAAGTCGCATTCGACTTAACACACTTCGACTCACGACTCAATTTCACCGACCTAACATAGGTCGTACACGGTTTATAAAAGAAACTCACCACTTACGACTCAAGGAAAATTACTCACGACCCAACATAGGTCATACGCGACTTAACAGATTCACACAATCACATGTATGCGACCTAACAATATGTCGCGACTTACGACCCAATGTCTTACGACCTACAACACAAAGTACACGACATAACTACTCAACAAATTACATCACTTAGGTCGGTGACGACCTAAAATCACACGACCCAACTCATTACCGACTTAAGACCATATACTAGGTCGTTCAACGACCTAACTCTCACATATATGATTGACTTAACGACTCAATACAAAGTGGCTCTTCTTAGCATAGGTTGTTCCAACAACTCATCCCATCGCTGCTTAGGTCGTAGCTTCTCTTCTTCTGTCCTGTTAGGTCGTGACCGACTCAAGGCTGCTTCCTTAGGTCGCAGCCCTTCTTCTTCAGACCAGTTAGGTCGTGGCCTTGTCCCCCGAGCTTTGTTAGGTCGTTGTCGACCTAAGTCCTTAGGTCGTTGCGGAAATAAAACCGATGCTTCCTGCGCCTTAAAACCTTTCTCCCCATTTTGACTCGTGAACGGTTTAAGGTTTAAAAACGAAGCTTCCTTAACTCGTGAACGATTTAGGCCTTCCACTTTAAGTCGAGTACGACTTATCTCCTGAGCTGCATCATATAGATTTTCAGTCCTACGCCTGATCAACGTGTGATTGAATTTCTGTGAGAACAAGGATGGACTGGTTGAGACATCGAGTTATAAAAAGTATTTTTTTTAAAAAGAGTTATTTTAATAGTATTATGTAACTTTAAAAGCTTTTCTAAAATTTTGAAATAAAGATGTTGGGATTTTGGAAATTCAAGGAAAATCGAAACTGAAATTGTAAAATGAGATTGAAACTCGGGAAGATTTAATGAAGTGATTCTTTATAATTAAAGGAAATCGAATATTAAATTAAAGCTGGAAGTAAACCAATCAGATAAATAAATTATTTAATACTGTATGTTAATAAAATTTAACTTGGGTAAATAAATGGGTTGTAAGTGATAATGGGTTTGAAAATGAATTCGAATTTTAAATAGAATTCAACCTAGATTTAATACTAAATAAGTGGAGATGTTGTAAAAATAAAACTCAAGTGAGATATAAATAAAATTTAACGAAATTTGCGAGTAAATTAGACTTGGAAAGTGTTGTCATATGAAATGGAAGTGATTATAATAAAAATGGTTTGAATTGCCACAAACAAAATTCAAGTGAACAGAAATAAATTGAGGAGGACCTTGTATTAATAAAATAAATTCGATAACGAATTAAGTAAGTAAATGAAAATTTTAAATGGGCTTATGGAGTTAAATAATAAATGGATGAAGTCTGATTGAATAAAAACTAAATCAAAGTTGTAATTGGAATTGGATTATCAGACTAAGGTTAAATTCGGTGGCATATGTGCTTGAATGTTATTTTAATAAATGGAGAAGGTGAAGTAAAATTAAAATTTAATGGAATTTGATTAAATGAGAGTCAAATAAAGGTAAACTTAAGTTTGATGTTGGAATAAATTGAAGTAAATTTATTTAAGCTTAAATTTTAGGAAACTTGGCTTCGAATAAGGATGATAGCACATTAATTAAAGCTTGGATTGAGTTAATTTGGGAATGGCTAGTAGTATACAAGAATAGAATGTGGAGAATTAAATAAATGGGTGTGAATAAATTAAAATGGATTGGAATTAAATAAAATTGAGTTGAAATCAATTTTAATTGGTTATAAAACTTAAGTAATTACTGATTCACATGGATATTATCAAATTGCGTAGAAATGATTGTCGTTTAAGATAAATGAGATTTAATTAAATTCTATGAATTAGTGAAAGCAAATATAATTGATTTTTGAATCAATTGTTATGAATACGAGTTTGTTTT
Organism: Allium cepa; assembly: GCA_030765085.1. Lineage (NCBI taxonomy): Eukaryota > Viridiplantae > Streptophyta > Magnoliopsida > Asparagales > Amaryllidaceae > Allium > Allium cepa. Next base: position 286,188,469 of record CM060942.1, read on the forward strand.
GTTCAAAAATAAATTGAGTGCAAGCAATTGCATTGTAAACCCTAAATTGGATGAAATGGCATATGAATTGGTTGAAAGCAATTGAATCAGCTTTAAGATTATATAAATCTCTTATGGAAAGTTTTTTGTGCTTGTTGCTTATGATATACATGTGTTTAGCTATTGAAAGTAAGTGAAAAGCTAATAAATTTTCAATATATGGCACTTACATATTTAAATTGAGCAAGTACATGTACCGGGGAGCTGTTTGGTTGGTTTGGATTGCGCTTCTTGCTAATATAAATAAGCTGCTTGCTTAAAATGCTAAATAAGGTACGCCTACGCAATAAAAATAGGAAATATGAACTGTTTTTGCTTTTTCCGACCGGGTGGGTCGACGTATACATATTTATATCTCTTGTCAAATTGCAAAAGCTCCTCCGTACAAAGGAGACTCTGCCAAAAAATTTCCAAAACTTTAGAGGATTAGAAAAATTCTGAAAATTTTGAGAAAAATTTGGTTAACGACAAAACGATTCCAAATTAAAGACTAATGTAAATTAGAAGATGAAATTAATATGAATCAGTTATAAATGGGAGATAAATTCAATAATTCAGAATTGAAAGTAAATAAACTTCTTATGAAAACAGGAAAATACTAAATTGAACAGAAGTGGATGTGAAAATTTCTGTAAGAAATGTATAAAATGATTGGAAAATCATGATTGGATATAATTGCTAGGAAAGATATGCAGGTATTATAAAGGGAAAAGAAAATTTGATTTGATTCCAAAAGATAAATGTGAAGTGCCCTACAAAAAGGTATGTATTTTAATTTCTGTATGAATTGGATTGGGTTTTTGATCTAGCCACTTGACTTTCTATTATCTTTTTGGAATTTGGGAGCCCGTAGAGGCCTTTTGTAGTTGTACCGAGGTAGCCGCGCAAAGGAGACGCTGACAAAAATTTTCGAAAATTTAGAGAGTTGGAAAATTTTTGAGAAAATTTTGATAATTCAAATTTGATTTTAAAATCAAAATTTAGACAATTGAGCAAAGGAGTATTGTTTAAAACTATAGAAGGTATTGGGAAAATTGGGTAAGGTGATAGTGGGTCGTTAATAAAAGATAGTCGGTAAGAAGTTTAATTGTGAGTTTCGGAAAGAGTAAAAGGGTATTGGTCCATTCTTCGTAAGTAGTAATTTCGGGGACGAAATTCATCCAAAGGGGAAGGAATGTGACGACCCGAAAATTTTAACGAATTCAATTGGAATAATTAATCGATTTTAACTATTTAAAGGTAATTTTTAGCTTGAATTCCTGATATCAATATTTACTTGATAATGAAATCATTGAATTGTATAGTTTAAATATTGATTTTAATAATCGAAGATTGGGTAAATTGGTGAATCTGATATTTCTAAGTCTGTTTAAATAATTTGAAGGCTTATAAATTTTATAATGATAATACTGGAGATAATAGAATGATTGGAATTTAATTTAAAGATAATTTGTTCGGTTTTGAAATTATATCGTTTAAATTGAATTTAAAATAGCCTTCCGAGGCACAGTCTCGGAATTCGACGGAACCAGTTCCATTGAATCCGTAATAGCTAGTTATTATCGGATTTCAATTTTCATAGCCATCGGAGTTGTCGTTTGACCCTGCCAGCTCGAAACGCTTAGATTTATTTTAAACGATTTAATTTAATATAGATAATTTAATTCCGTAACTCGCACATACGCTCAAATCAGCCTACGAAACACGCTTCATTGTGTTCGGAATGCAGGTAAAACTTTATAAACACCTGTCGGCATGTCTAATGTGGAGTTCGGAACTTCGCGTTATGCAACACGAGATACCTTTCGATATTCAATTATAAAATAATCAACTCGTACGTTGGAAGCTACCCCCAATCTATTTGTATTCCCGTCCTCTCCTTCTCCTTTCAACAGAAATCGAACCAAGCCCCTTACCTCCATTTACAAATCGATTCATTATATAAAAAAAAACGAATTAATGACCGAAGCGTCAAAGGAATGTGGCGACGCAGGTCGCGAGCTTGAACACGATCGCCTCGATCGAAGGGAGGGTCGTGTTAGGGTTTCGAATGCTGTGGTGTCATCTCGTGCTCGCGCGTTTCGATGGTGGGAGTGGGCTGGCTAGGGGAAGTCGGCGCGTTCGGCTTGGATGCGCGGCAGCTCGGGGGAGGGGGGGTGTTTTGAGTCACCGTGGGTTGTGCGTGGCAGGATTTCGGTGAGGTGCTATCGCCTGGGAAGTCGAGATCTTGAAGGTATAGGATTTTGATTTAATTTTAATAATATATACGTTTATACAAAGAAGGGAATTTATTTTGCTACAGTGAAATATATATAACACAGAGTTTGAGATTTACTGAAAAAAATGGATTTTTAAACCCATATAATTTATTTTGAAAATAAGAGAAGTATATTTACACATACATATTTTATTTATTTACTAGTTTAATTTGAAGATAATATATTTGTTCGAAATTTTGGAACCTAAATTTATTTATTAAAGGAAAACAAAATTGGTTTGAATAAATTTTTGGGTTAATAAAATTTATATAAGGGAAATTGATTTTTTTTTTTGGATAATTCAAGTATTAATAATCACCTAATGTCTTTACAAGGTCCATTTACTGTGAAGAAAATAGTCGGGATTGAAGGCGATTTCAAAGCCAAAAATCGAAGGTGAGCAAACATCACTTTGATGGGCTTTTATGTAAATTTAAATGGTTGAATTTAGATAATTGGATGATTGATTGAATTGTTTGGATGTGCATTGATGATTCAGTGATTTTTTTTTTGGTTGGTTTTCGAGTTAAGTGTTGATTGACTCGAAGCATTTGGATTTTAAATTGTTTAAAACTTAAATCATAAATAAGGAAATGGTTTATTTTAGAATTAATAAGGCTGTAATGAATTAGCGATTCATTAGATGGGTAGGACAATTTAAATGGATAATTGATTAATTAAATTATTTAATGATTTGAGATAATTAACTAAGTTTAAATTAACTGGGTGGTTTAATACGTAATTACTTAATGCAATTAATAAAATATAATTACTTTGTGTAATTAATCAAGAGATAAATCAAGATAATTAATTAAGGAGAATTAATCTACTTAATGAAGTAAATAGAAGGGAAGATAATTTCAGGTGGAGATAAATTAAGTTTGGTTAACAATGTAGTTTAATTAATATAATTAATTCACATTAAGATAAGTTGAAATATAATTGGAAATTAATAGTTTGTATAAAAGGTGATGTAATTAAAGACTGGATTAATCAAGACTAATTTATCCATAATAAGTGATTTATCATAAATTAAGTAAGAAAAGTAATTGAGAATTAGTGTAACTAATATAGTTAAATAATTGATGAAGTAATTAAGATTTCTTATTGATTTTGGTTAAGAATAATTAATATCTTGAAACTAATCAAAGGATAATTTCTTGAATGAAATTGAAAGATAATTAATCCAGGGTGATTAATTATGATGAATGGATACGAAATGGTTGATTGATTAACCGATTTGAAATTAATTAATAAAAGAATCTAAGTGATTGAGGTTTGAAATTCAATTAGAATAAATTGAATTGATTTGTATGTGATTAATCTTTGTTATGGATAATCGAATGGTATTTGATGTTTTGAATGGGTTGATATCTCTGTTGTGAAATGTTGTGTATTTCATTTGAATAATTTGGGACCAGACAACATGATCTACGAAGAGGTCAGGTCGGGTATTAGGAAATACCCGAAACTACTTCGAATTTTTATAAGTTGATTTGTGAAATCAATAAACTGGAATGAAATGATTTAAGCAAATTAGATTATTTCAAATAAGTTTGGTACTTAGAAAAGTGCTTGGGAAATAAGTGATGTCTATAGCAACTTGTGTAGCTGTAAATTGATATAAGTTACCCGGGTTTATACAAGCTGTAGACTTTTGTATTTCATGTTAGTTGGGTTTACTCACACTGGTTTCCAGCCTGACCCGGGTGTTACTTTGGTGTAATGCTCGGGTCAGACCGAGTATTACAGATTTTCAGGAAGGTACGTTCTGGAGCTCAGGAGACGAGCTGGATGGCTATAGCGTATAAAATTTTTCCGCTGTATTATATTGCTGTGTATGTGAGACATGAGAATTGTATATATTCAGGGACTGTATATATGTGAAAACTCTGATGTATATTAAATGTAATAGACAAATATATTATTCTTTTGTAAACTATTATTATTTATTATTATATTTTATCCGCTGCGAATGTGAGTTGTTGATGTTTCTGTTCTTCTTCTTCTATCTCTTTCTTCTTTTCCATAACTATCTGGGATTTTCGGGTTCGAAAATTTCGGGTCGTTACAGTCTTCAGCCACCAAAACAACATATCAGCCACCATATTTAGAGAAAAAAATCTCTGACTTGATAAAAAAATATGTACCCTGTTGTACATAGCAAATTAATCACACTACTGTATAAACACATACCAGGATGTAAACTTCTTTTATATGCATCACCTCCTACCTCAATTTGTTCATTCAAAGCTATGCAAAACTGAAGTGATTATCATCTTTAATTTAAACAAAAGCTTCAACTTAAACAACAATATAACTCAACTCAAATCAGAGAATCAAGAGAAAGAAGATCTTCAACTAAGTAATTTCAAAATAAGAAAGCTCTGTTCTTTCCTGGAAATCAAGGTGAGTAACACTTGTTTTAAAATTTTAAAATATGGATCTATTGCAAAGTGTATTGTGATAAGTATGTTTGGACATAAACATGAATTCTCTGTGTATATTGGTTGATGAGTGTAGATGTGCAGGCTGATGTTTTAAGTGTTCTCTGTTTTGAGATGCTAAACTCAAAATCTTGATTCAAAAATTATTTCCTCTCTACCTACATGTTGATTGGATTTTGCATTAAAACAAAATTTGTTTGATATAGTGTGAACTCAAGATTTAATTTCTATTCGGGTGAAATTAACAGGTAAATACTTCTAGACATCAGTATAACTGAGCACAATTTAAATTTAGCTAAATTTCAAACTTTTCAATTCTCGAATTCAGGTATGTAGATTGAATTCATATGCTTTAACTCGATTTTGGAAGCTTAAATTGTAATTTTTAGATCAATGGTCGAAGAGCAGTTCAGGGTTGTTTAAATTTCATTGTTCGGCGGATTCAGGTGATCTCGTTGACAGGGGGAGGTTGTAGTTCTCTAGGATGGTAGAGGAGCGATCAGGAGTCCTAGGAAAAATATTGGTTGGCGTTGCAGGTGAACGCGATGGCGACGGCGATGGGTTCAAGTTCATAGCCCTAGTTTTTGTGTGGTTGAGATTTTTGATTCGTTCTCCGTCGATAGATGATCGAGCGAGACGAGGCTCTGGGGGAGGATAGCAAGGGGTTCGTGATCGTGTGGCCGGAGTTATTGACCCTCTGGTGGTCGGAGCGAAGTGGGCGAAGGGTTTTGTTGGTGACTATTTTGGGTTCCAGGCCTTCGGGGTAGCTCGGTTTTGACTCGAGGCTGATGGTGATGTTTTGGTGATCAGAGATAGTCGCAGTGATGATATCTGATATGCAGGAAGGTTCGTTGGTGGTGGTAGGTGATTCCGGCGACGTGCATGCATAGTGGGTGGTTGGTGTGAGTGGGGAATGGATCAGGATGCTCGCGTATTTGACTCGAGTTATTCGAGTAGTTCACTCGAAGCAGTAGGGCTTTTGACTCGAAGTAAAAGAAGGATGCCTCGGGTTATTTTTGTATGTTTCCGGTTTTATAAAACCTGTCTGCAAATTTAAATTTGAAAGTAATATAAATGTATTTGAATCTGTGAGCAAGATTTAAACATAGTTTAAATCTAGTTTTAAGTTTAAGTTTCTAATAAACTTTGGATTTAAATTTTTTTTTAAAGGGAATTTGGATTTTAAATCAAAGTTTAAATATTTAGAGTGGGTTTTCAGGTTTTAAACCTGACAGTTTCAGATTTTAAAATTAAAATTAAAATCTGAAAACAAGATTTAAACAGTGGTTTAAACTTTATAGTTAAGTTCAGTTTTCAAATAAACTATTAAATATTTAAGTTTTGAAATAAAGTTGGATTTTAAATAAAGAATTTAAAATCAAGAATCTAAAATCGAGAATTTAAAACCAAAGTTTAAATCAAAAATTAAAATATGGATTCAAGTCTCTTTGAATCCAAATCCAGAAATTTAAATTAGTTTTAAATCTGAATGTGTTTTAAGCAAGTTTAAATTAAAATAGCTTTTTAAAAGTAAATTTGTTTTCAAACAAATATTTAAACTTTATTTTTGATAAAGTTCTTTTATAAAAAGGGTTTTAAATGGAAATTAAATGATTTGATAACTTGGATTTTCAAGTTAAAATCGTAATATATTTTAAAGCTTAAATCTTAAATGAAAATTTAAGTAATTTAGTTAGAATTTTTTCCTTATATTGGTTTATAAGTTGATTTTGGTTAATGTTTAAATATATAATCATTTTGAATCTTAAATTCAAAATGGAATTTAAATTTCAATTCGGAAGTGTAATGTTTTAAATATACTTTAATATTAATGAAGTCATTAATAAAGAAAGGGATTACCATAGAGATAATTAAGATAATTAAGTGATTTAATTAATAAGATAATTAAGGAATAATTTATAAGTTTATAATTTAGATTAATTTATAATTAGAAATAACTAATAATGATTTAATCAAAGATAATTTCTTAGGATAGAAATTAAAGAAATAATGGAGATAATTGACTAAGGATTATTAAGTATTAATCAATGTGATTAATTTTAATAATTAATTTGATTAAGTAATTAAGATAATCAATTGTAAATTATTAATTACTTAAAATAAGTAATTAAGGGGTTAATTACTAATTGTATTTAAATTCGGATGTTTTGATTAATTCAATGATAAGATTAATTGGGAATTAATGATTAATCGTTATGAGGTAACTACTTTATGGTAAGTAATTAAAGGGTTAATTTCTTAAAATAATTAATTAAGGGGTTAATTAATTATGTAATTGGCTTAAAGATTAATTTAATTAATATGATCAATTAAGAATAATTAATTGAAGTGTTTGATAAATTAATTTATGTCAAATGATTTGTAATTAATTAATCAGGATTGGATAACTAATTTATAAGTAATTAATTTAATTGGAAATAAATTGAATTAATTAGGATTAAACAATTTATTAATCCTGCTTATAAATGATTATTGAATACATGACCTTACTTATGAATGATTGTATTGTATGAGATGCCTTGAATTGATTGTCCTATCTGATCTGTGATATTTTGTTCTACGAATTGAGCTGTGTGTAATTTATTCATTTACTTGTGATACATTTGTTATTAATCTGTGATCTGTGAATGAAAGATAAGCGTTATAATTTATACCGCTTATCAATTATATTTCTGTGTTTTGATCTGTGATGATGATGTTATTGCACTATTGTGTTAAACCCCTGGACCACACCATACACACACAAATTTGGATTTCACAAGGAAATAAATTAAGTCACAAATTTTTGAAATGATTTTTAAATAGACAATTTGAATTCATCTGTTTGGAAATTGAATCGGGTTAAATGTGAAAAGCTTTTGAAATGAAATTTCAAATTTATTTTTGAATAACTTGATAAAGTTTTGAAATTTAAATTACTTGATTTAAATTTGAATTCAAAACTTGAAATTGAATTCTATGATTTGAAACTAAGGATTAAAGAGGTTATACCAGTTACATATGGCCTAAACCATTTTAAATGTATTGATTTGGAAATTTGAATTTAAATTCAAAGGCTTGAACTTGTGCAAATATAATTGGATTCTTCTGAAACGAAAACTGTTTTTTTCAAATAATAAAAGCTTTCACATAAGAAATGAACGTCCAATTTGTGTCAAAAGGAATTTCAAGTTTGAAATGAAAATGATTTCCAAGTTATGGAAATGGTTTGAAAGATATAAGTTAAATCTTTGATTTAAAGATTTAACGAGTTAATCCAATTGAAATGGAAATTCTTTTGAAATCCGTGAATGGATCTTGGTGAAACTGGGTGAAATTTGTGAAATAAATCTTTTGTTTAAAGATTTAAAATGGTAATTTGTTTAAACCATTTGAAGAAAGGTTTTGGGTTTTTTTGAGTTGTGACTTGACTGAAATCTCATATCCATGTGTTTTTTAATATTGCGCTCATTATTCGGTTTAGCCGGGAGAGGACCTTTGTGTCATATAACCCATTATGAATAATGATACGACGTTATGGATAGCATTTGAAGACCGGTGGTGAAGACCGTGTATTTGTGAGAATGATAGGATAACATATCGATTATCTCTGCACCGGCTGATCCCCAGTATAGAGATTACCTAAGTGATGGGAAGTCCGATTGGGATTATGGATGCCCGGATTGCAAGGACTTCTTCAGTAGTGCCTTTGGTTCTGTTCGAACCCTTGACATACTTGTATGGTTGTACGTCTGACACTACACTTTGAGATATAAAATAGATTTCTTTCAAATACATATCTGTTAGTGGCGTAGAATTTATTCTCTTAGCTTAACACCCTTCTTTGAGACGTACGAGCTCAGAGGTTATGTAGTTGAAGGTTATCAGCGATATATTCCCAATTTGGCAGTGCAACATGCTGAGTGCTGCTGTGTGTTGATGATCATTTGTGATCAAAGCATGGCTTTTGTATAAAGCGTAGCTTTATGGACGAGACTGATCAGGACCTCACAACTCGAAAATGGTCGAAACAGAAAAGATGCGGCTTGGTTATGAGGGTCGCGCCCTTTAGGTTGTGTCATTCCCTTCTGGTAAAGGGTGGTATTATGGTATGAAGCCCGGATATTTACCTATGTGGTGGGCTTCAATCTCGTTTCTATGTGGTTGTTGCTTTGTGGTTTAGAGGCGCCTCGGATAAAGGTCCCAAAGGACCTGGGGGTGGCATGCTCGAGAAGTAGTTACCTGGTTACAGAGATATCCCGACCTTGTGTTGGCAGAGATCCGGTTAGGTTCTCGGGACATCCCGCCAGAGGCGTACCCATGGACAGTGGGAAGTTCCTTCGCACGACCATTTGTTGGAAATTCCAATCAAAACAATACGAGCCTTGTACGGTTTTAGTTGTTGAACCTGCCATTTAATTATGGTGGCGCCCCACTGTTTAGATGATAGCTATAGTAGGCATACGATAATGGTCGTATGTTGCTTAAGATTAATATTCTACTTTCGAAATGGTTTTTCTGCACTTTGCACTTATAATAATAATATCAAGAAATTTTATCGTATCAAGCATGTTTGACTATCATAAGCAGAAATCTCCTCCAATTCTGCGTTTGCATGGTGTGTGCGGTGGGAGGCCTTATGGTAGTTTCATTTTCTAAAAAGCATTGCAGATTCATTTTAAATTCTTTCGTTGTTTGATTTAAAAAATAAACTGTTTTTGTTACTCAAACCAATCCCACGACTGACTCGGAGTTTATTGTTCCTATCCTAAACTCTGGGTGCCCAAAATTTTCCACATGGGCAGTCTAGAGTTGGGTTTTCCAGACAGTTAGGTTTAGTAGATTATCTGGAGTTAGTCCAGTCTTTGGATGTGGACGAGACTTGCTTATCTAGGTGACACGTGATGGTGGTTCGAGCTATCTTTGGATTGGAGCATTGGATTTGGGATGCATTCTACTGAAGATATTGTTTCGCTGCTGGTGTTATCTATTTCCGCTGTTATTTCTTATATCATATCTCTGATGTATATTGATATCTATTGTATAATCCGTTGTATCAGACATTGTACCAATGTTGTATATCAATGTATTATTCATTTCTTTTTCTTCTGCTGTGTTGTACTTAATGGTGTTATAAGCTCCAGTGCACCAGATTCGACGTTTGGATCTGCGGCATTTGAATACTAGTGTCGTATTCGGTGTGGATTTTCGAAGGTCGACTCAGGATCGCTACATTTGGTATCAGAGATGAGGGTTAGAACTCTAGCTCAGGAGTATAACACATTAAGTAACTCATTAGAGATAGGATTAAGTAAACCCTAGAATAAGAATATCCCTAAGATATCCGTTCGAATACCTCAGTAAATTCTCTTGTTATCCACTGATAGTGAGTATGAGTACAAAAAGAGGACGAGATAGGGGACAGGGGAATACCACTATAAATGGTCAGTACCCTGTAATAGTGGAAACAATTTTTTCTCTCAATTTCCTTTGATTCATCTTTCCGAATTCTTTTGATATCTTCGTAGCAGCTATAAGAAGAAGTTTGGGTGTGAAGGTGACCCTACAAATCGTTGTAGAAAATCCTTATCTTTATCGATTTCTTATCAGTTTTCGATTTAAACTCTAATGAATATAGATTGGAAAGTGGAAATTGAAAATTTTAAATAAATTGCAAATTTTAAATTGAGTCAAATTTGTTAACAAATACAAAGTAAAAATTTAATTGAATCGGTGACACGATTTCCTTTAAAACTAAATTTGAAATTCTATTTTAATTTCTTGAGTAGATCGAAGTCCAAAGAGGGACAAGTCGGTATATACTTTGGGATATCCCGACTTAAGTTTGGAATCCATATCTTGTGTTTAAGAAATTATAGAAGATTGAATCCATCTATCAATCTCTTTTGTTCAACATCTCTTTTCAATTCTTCGATGGTTCCTGGTAGATCCACGAAGAAGATTTGATATATTTGCTTGGGACATAAACTCCAAATAAGTCAGAATTATTTGTTTGGATGAATTGGTTGCTTTGGTTGTGATGGTTGATAGGTATACTTTTGTTTCTAAACTACAAGTTTTGAAATTGTATTCATATATCTGTCTATTTTGGGTCCAGATATATTCTACGGATGGTTAGTTATTCCTTCGGACTAACCAGTGCCTTGCATATTTCATAGATCTGGTGACCCGAGTATCCTGTGTAGTATTGAGTGAGTTTGTTCTCATATCTATTTTTGATATTCTGATTTGCTTAGCCAAATACGGAATAGATATCAAGTCTGATCCGAAAAGATATTTCTCTACCTTTGTACATCTATCTTTGTTGTTTTCGGGCCTGCAAATTTCGGGGACGAAATTTCGTTAAGGGGGAATCTGTAACGATTCCAATTTTTGATTTAAATTTAAATGAATACTTAATGTGAATTTTGGATAAATTCTAGAATTATTTTGAATTTAAAGTATATATATATATATATATATATATGTATATATGAGTAAATTTGGGTTTAACTTTAAAATTAGAATTTTGAATATTGAAATTGTATTTACAATTTGAATAAAAAACTTAGCAAATGATTTGGGTAAAAATATTATTTATATTTATTTATGGGTAGTTAGTTTTGTAATTATAAAAATATATTAATATAAATTAAATGTTGATAGTTAAACTTTAAAACATAGAAATAAAAATAAACACATATGTTAGAGATAGAACTAATACATAAGTTAAAATTTATAACAGTAACTAAAACAAAAATTATATGTTGTACATTAAGTAAAAGCAAACAAGACAAAGTGAAAAAATATAAATATCTATGTACACTTAAAAGAACAAAAGACGGAAGTGTAATCAAGTTAAACAAAATATATAAGATAAGTATGAACAAAACAAAGTAATAAATGCAAAGATATCAGCCACCAAAGTAAAGGAACAAACCTGCATAGTCAATTGAAGGCAGAGGAAATACATATGAATTAACTTGCAACACAAGACAAGAGCAATTAGTGCAATGTCTTCAGGCACCATATGTAGAGAAAAAAATCTCCGACTTGATTAAAAAAATATACCTTGTCGTACAAAGGAAAATAATCGCACTGTTGTACAAACACATACTAGCCTGTAAACTTCTTTTATATGCATCACCTCCTACCTCAATACGTTCATTCAAAGCTACGTAAAACTGAAGTGATTATCATCTTTAATTTAAACAAAAGCTTCAACTAAAACAATAATATAACTCGACTCAAATCATAGAATCAAGAGGAAGAAGATCTTCAACTAAGCAATTTCAAAATAAGAAAGCTCTGTTCTTTCCTGGATATCAAGGTGAGTAACACTTTTTTTAAAATTTTAAAATATGAATCTATTGCAAAGTGTATTGCGATAAGTATGTTTGGACATAAACATGAATTCTCTGTGTATATTGGTTGACGGGTGTAGATGTGCAGGCTGATGTTTAAAGTGTTCTCTGTTTTGAGACGCTAAACTCAAAATTTTGGTTCAAAAATTATCTCCTCTCAACCTACACATTGATTGGATTTAGCATTAAAAAAAATTTGTTTGATATAGTATATGTAACGTTAAGGATTTTTCGACTCACGAAAGTCGACGTTAATACGTCCACTGTATCAACTACCGAGCAATCGAATGCCGAATACCGGACCGTTAGGATTAAAGAAGAGGTAGAAGAGGAAAGAAAGAAGAAGAAAACAGAAACTATAACAGAATCTTACATTTCGCAGCGGAACAACATATAATATATCAACGAATAATCTTTAAAACAAAGAACTATATCAGTTATTACATTACATCACATTATCATTACATTATCAGAGTGTACAACAAAGAACAGCGGAAAAGAAATACTATATACTAGTTGATATGCCAAGCCATCCATCTTGCCTCCAGATCTCTACAGCTACTCCTGGATTTCCATAATGACCTGATAACCAGACTCTAGACTGCCCGTGTTAAAATTGATGGGCGCCAACAGTTTAGGAAGGAAACAATAAACTACAGGTCAGTCATGGGACTGGTGTGAGAACTTAAAATAGTTATTCTTTAAAAACAACAAAGAAATATTTTTAAATAGACCCGCGATGCTGTTAGAAAATGTAACTACCATAAGGTCTCCTGCCACACACACAATGCAAACGCAGAATTGGAGGAGATTTCTCCTTATATAGTCAAAAATGCTTGATACGAAAAATTTATTTTCAGTATTATTATTATAAGTGCAAAGTGCAGGAAAAACATTTCGAAAGTACATTATTAATCTTAGCCAGTATATGTACCATTATAGTATGCGTATTATAGCTACCATATTAGATGGCAGGTTCTACAACTAAAACTGTACAAGGCTCGTATTGTTTTGATTGGATTTCCAACAAATGGTTGGGCAAAGGAACTTCCCAAGTAAAATGGAACGCCTCTGGAGGGATGTCCCCGGATCCTAACCGAATCTCTACTAGACAAGGCCGGGTTACTTCTAGCTGGGTAACAACTGACACGAGTATGCCATCCCCCGGTTGTAAACAACCTTTATCCCAGGATCCCTTCAACCAACAACCACAAAGTAATATGTTTGCAGCAACCACAAAGTAAGTATCTAGGCCCCATGCCATGATACCACTCATAATCCAGAAGGAAATGACAATACCCTCAGAGGGCGCTATCCTCAAATAACCTTGCTGCTACGATTCCTGTCTTGACCATAACCAGGTTGTGAGGTTCGACGAAGTCTCGTCCACAAAGTTACGCTTTCACAAAAGCCATGCTTTGATCAACAAATGATCAGCAGCACTCAGCATGCCACACTACCAAATTGGGAGTATATCACTGATAACCGTCAACTACATAACCTCTAAGGTCATACGTCTCAGAGAAGGGTGTTAAGCTAAGAGAATAAATTCTCCGCCACCAACAGAAATGTCTTTGAAAGAAATCTGCTTTATATCTCAAAATGTAATGTCAAACATACTATCCATACAAGTCTGTTCCGGGTTCGAACGGAACCAAAGGCACTTCCAAAGAACTCCTTGCAAATTCGGGTATTGACAATCCCGATCGAACTTCCCATCACAAAGGAAATCTCCACATCGTAGCTATCGGTGTAGAGACAATCGATAGGTCATCCTATCATTCTCGCAAAAAACCCGGTCTTCAGCACCGGTCTTCAATCGCTATCCATTACGTTGAATCACTATTCAGAATGGGATTTAAGACCCAAAGGTCCTCTCCCGGCTAAACCGAATAACAAGTGCTTATTTATAAAAGTAAGTGTTCATTCAGATTTTGACAAATCACAACAATTTTTCACTTTGATCTTTTAAATAAAAGATTCACCACAATCACAAAGATTCGATGTGGTTTCCGGATATCCACTTGGAATCCGACCCCTGATCGCATCGAAATTGAAACGCCATTGCAAGGAAAATATTGATAGTCGGTTATTTAACTATCAATTAACATTCACTACAATTTCCAGATTTAAATAATTTTCACAATTTTTTATTTTGAAAATATCTTCGGAAGGTAAATTTTCGCACTTCAACCATTTGAAAACCAATTTCAAATATTCACTTTCAATTTATCTTTAAATGATATAATCTCAAAACATTTCACTTCATATTGGAAAACATTCCCATACTTATTTAATAATAAGTAATTCACAAATCTATTTATTTTCAATATTTGGAAAATATTCAATAACTTAAATCACAATTAAGTATATAATTTATTCTTTAAGGAAAACATTCTCTTAAACACCTTTATTTGGGTCAAAAACGAATGTTGCGTAAAACATCGTTACGACAACCCAAAATCACTAGTATAGGGATTCGAAATTAAGATAGATATATAAATCCCAATACTATACAAAAACATTTCCTTCCGAAAATCATATACTATAACAACAGTGCTATAGTCCATCTTTTCCTTATTTCTTGAAAACGTCTATTTCAACAATGAATGTTGAAATCTATGATTTTGATCCTTAACACATTTTAAAACAACTTCAAATTATTTTAATTCTATTCAAAAGATCACTTCCAAAAAAATTTCTTTAATATATTATTCACTGTCCAAAATCGTGAATATATCTCCTTTAATAAGCTATAATAATTAACTTATCAAAATAAGTCGATTTTGGATTTATAAAACAATGTTTATAAATTCACATTTATATATATATATATATATATATATATATATATATTATAAAACTTCAACTTATAAAACCCCTTAACTAACAAATTCTATTTATATCTCATTTGAATGCCAAAATCCAATTTATAACATAATTACTTATAAATCTTTTATTTTACAAAATCTATTCATTTTATAACTCCACAATTTATAAATTCATAAATTTCATTCACTTATGAAATCCATTTATACTTCATTTTAACACTTATAAAAACTCGTTTTATAATTCCAATATTTTAATTTATAAATATCAATTTTATAAATCTTTTATATAAACCGTTTATAATAATCCAAAAATCCCAATTTAAACCATTTTACAAATTAATCAACTACTTATTTCGAAAATCACATTTCGGTTATATTTCACAAAAATCATAATTTTTATAACATAAAAATTATAACGTTTATTTATTTAAAATGAATCAATTCTAAAATTCAATAAAACGTATATTCTCAAAAAATCACTTTAAAAATCCTTTTAAATTCGAAATCGTTACTTTAACATTTTTAAAACTCCAAAAATATGCCCAATGAGGCGACAGCACTATATATAACAATCACGGCATCCAAAACATCATATATCATATGATAACAAAATATATCACAATATCTGTAAATAAATTAATATGAGTGAGGAATCCAGTTGGATCCCTCCAACTTGTTTCTCTGCATCCACAAATGTTAGCACAATACCAATCCCATTCCAAGACGGAATATCGCGGTACATGGGTTCATATAAAATATTATCCGCTATTATGTGGCGCAATTGGGTCTCATCAGCGATATAATGCGGGAAAATCAACTCCAAGTACATATATAATACCAATTCCACTTCAAGATGGAATATTGCGGTATATGTGTTTAATAAATAACATCCGCTTAATATACGGCGTATAAGGTCTATTTCAATACAACGTATAGCAATTTATCATTCATTCACACAATCAAGCAATTTTAAATTTTACTATTTAAAATTTAAATCGAAACAAATTCGGTTGAGTGAAAAGTTCTCACATTGCTTCCAATAACAGTCGTAGTGTTTTATTTCGAATAAAATTAAACGTGCGTTTAATTTTAACCAAAATTTACACTAGCTCCAATCAACACCAATCCAGCTCCATCGCGTAGTATTCGTCCATACGAACCCAATGCAATTCGTTTCGTCATTTTTCGACCTCGTATAAACAAGTTATAGCTTTTTAAAGATTAAACGAATTTATATAAATAAATTTACATATTTATTAAATTTTCTAACCCTAAATTAATCTCGGCCGTAGATTTCAAAATAGAAGATCGTGGCCGTGCATTTGCTTCTCCTTCTTTCCAGTAAAACACAACGCAACTCAAACCATAGCCGCCGCATTTCCCTCAATTTTCACGACCACCACGTCGACTTTGAAGACGATTAGAGGCCGCCATTGGAATGCTCGTGCCCGCCTCCACCATTAGCCACCGTATCAGGAAGCTCGGCCCCCTCCCTATCTTGAAAAGCGTGCATAGCCGTGATGCCTTTATGGCGAGATTCTCGTCAATCCGCTTCATCGTTTCCAATCATGACCGTTGAATTGAAAGTTCTCGACGTGCTCTACATTATTGTAGTTGAAGAGTTTTGCTAATTATGGATGGATTGTGAGATATTAGAGGAGAAAGAAGATGAATTTTTTTCCATTAAACGTTTTCTGGCGGCTAGGGTTAGAGTTATGGTTTTGATGCAAATTGTGAATGTTGGTGGCCTTTTACAGAAAATTCTCAAAACACTATTCATCCCGAAATTTTCCGAACTCCAAACGAAGTGTGCTGCTTGGCGTTTATAATGTTTTACCCCCATTCCAAATGCAACGGAATATATATCGGGAGCCTATTCGATCAAATCTGAAATATAATTTTTCAAATCGACCAATTTAAATTCAAAATTCACTCAAACCGATTTCAGTGAGTTTTAGCTTGTCCCGGACAAACCGTAAATCCGATTGACACGAAATTTGAAACAATACAATAATATAACATTACGGATCCGATGAAACTGGTTTTGTCGAAATCCGAGACTGTTTGAAAAATGGCTAATTTTTCTCGTCAATTAATATTAAAATATTCAATTTCTACAAATTAACTTCTAATTAAATTTTAAAAGGTCTATTAAATCATTCTAACTCCAATATAATTTAATACAAGTTTACAAATCAATTTTAATCACATTAAACCAAATTTCGAATTATTTCTATAATTTCATATATTAATTTATCGATTTAATTATCCAATAAATCTAGATACTCAAAAATAAAATTTATTCGACTTACAAATTTTACTTGTTAATATTTTCAAAATCAATTAAATATATGAATTTCAAATGAAAGAAATTCTGGGTCGTTACAAACTTCCCCCTTAAAAGAATTTCGTCCTCGAAATTACCAAGTAAGAAAAAGTTACAGAAATCCATTAACTTTTCAAAACCATTCAAATTAGATTTCAAATTCACTTAAGTGTTTAACTTTCCCAAAATCCAATAGTTGAACTTCTTACAAAAACTTTACTAAGTTCTCAAATCATACTTAGTTATCTTTTCAAAACCAACTATATCGTTTACCTTTTCACTCCAAAATCAAAGTTATCTTTTCAAAATTTTCCAATTTTCTCAAAAAATATTCTAACGCCTTAAATTTTCAAAAAAATTCGCCATAGTCTCCTTTGCGCGGCTCGATCCGAAAAAAATGGCAATATATATATCACAAATATACATCTCATCAAAGTAATGAGGCATCCCGCAGGGAAAAAAGTGTAAAAGTACAATATGTAATCTGAGATATGTACCTTATATATTATTAGCGAGCATATACGGCTAATATAGCGTGAAAGCGAGCTCCAAAAGCGAAGCAAGCGAAGTCCACACCTACTATACACTCAACAAACAAATGATAAACATGTATATATGAAAGTAATATCAATATACAACATATACCAACAACTGTATATGTCAATATAGCAAATGCAAGAAAAGGCAACAAATCCAACCATTAAACAACTATCATCAACAAAAATTCCAATCATCAAATCAATATACATTCACTTCTCATTAATATTCAATGAATTGGTTTTTCATTTAAATCACAATTGATTCATTAACATTGGACTTTACTTAACATCATTTATTCATTTTCAGTTAGTTTATATTCACTAATTTACATTCAAGTTAGTTCACTTCCACATTCAAATCAAATTACAAAGCTTTCCATTTATCAATTTAATTTCATTAATAATTAATGAATTATATACAATCAACTAACAATCATATAACAACCAAATCATAACCAAATTATTAAATTCACATTCAATTTGGTTTAACACTTTTAATTTCAATTGGTTGATATTAAATTGACTTCCATTCAATTATTCAATATTTTTCAATTTCATTAGCTTCTAATGAATTTACACTTACATTCATTATTTCATATCAATTCATTTACATTCAATTGATTTACATTCAATTCATTCATTAGTTCAATTGCTAATTCATTTTACCATATAAAGTTGAATTTCATTTATATAACTCAAGTTCAAATCTATTTAGTTCACTTTATTATTTTACTTCGATACTAAAAGCAACTTCACTCAACATTACTTAAGTTATGTTCCATTTCAAACACCATTTGTTTAACTTAACTTAAATTTCCCCTTATAAATCCCATTCAGATTCCAATTCTAAAGTAAATTCTATTTAACTTTCCTTTAGTTAAATTCCAAAACATATATTTACTATACTAACCCAAATTCTTTATTCTTTACCAAAGCCATATTTATTATCTCATATTATAACTCCACAACTCGTTTCACTTATATTCAACAATTTCAATTCATAGTTCAAATTCATTTTTATTTACAACTCATATTTATAAATATATTCATATAATTTCACTTCTTATACATAAGATTATTTCACAATTGTAAATCACATTAATTACAATTCCATACTTAATTATTCATTTGCTTATAAAATTATTCTTTTAATTATTTATAAATATTCTTACATTTTCAGCAACCAAACAATCAATTTATATACATTTAAATAATTCAGAAAAATTATTCCTTCATATATAAAATATAATAAAGGTAAAATTATTTCATTTACCCAATTAAAAATGATACTATGTCAGTTTATCCTGTTTAAGAGTTCAGAAACCCCTATGGATACAGTTAGCTAGACTGCACTGACCAGAATCTATAAACAATCAACCGATAAGTCAACACAATACAAAACAATTTTATATTCACTAACAAATACGTGCTCATATCTATTATTACACTCACATTTATTCTAGAATATTGCTGACTCTATCTCTAATGAGTAATTCCCAACAGAGCTAAGGTTGTCGCTTAACCATAAGCTCTGATACCAAATTGTAACGTTAAGGATTTTTTGACTCACGAAAGTCGAAATTAATACGTCCACCGTATCAACTACCGAGTAATCGAATGCCAGATTCCGAACCGTTAGGGTTAAAGAATAGGTAGAAGAAGAAAGAAAGAAAGAAGAAAACAGAAACAATAACAGAATCTTACATTTCGTAACGGAACAACATATAATATATCAATGAATAATCTTTAAAACAAAGAACTATAACAGTTATTACATTACATCACATTATCATTACATTATCAGAGTGTACAACAACAAACGGCGGAAAAAAATACTATATACTAGTTGATATGCCAAGCCATCCATCTTGCCTCCAGATCTCTACAGCAACTCCTGAATTTCCATAATGACCTGATAACCTGACTCTAGACTGCCCGTGTTAAAATTGGTGGGTGCCAAGAGTTTAGGAAGGAAACAATAAACTCCAGTTCAGTCATGGGACTGGTGTGAGAACTTAAAATAGTTATTCTTTAAAAACAACAAAGAAATATTTTTAAATAGACCCGCGATGCTTTTAGAAATTGTAACTACCATAAGGCCTCCTGCCACACACACAATGCAAACGTAGAATTGGAGGAGATTTCTCCTT
Organism: Allium cepa; assembly: GCA_030765085.1. Taxonomy (NCBI): domain Eukaryota; kingdom Viridiplantae; phylum Streptophyta; class Magnoliopsida; order Asparagales; family Amaryllidaceae; genus Allium; species Allium cepa. The sequence goes on from CM060942.1 coordinate 286,208,423, forward strand.
ATGATAATCAAACATGCTTGATACGAAAAATTTCTTTTCAGTATTATTATTATAAGTGTGTTAACCCCGTTTAGTCAACGAGTTAAGGCCTGGGACGATCCACGACTTAAGGTGCTTAACGGTTCAAGAGGGATCTACGACTTAGGAAACCTCACGACCTAAGGTGTGTGACGGCTTAACAAGTTAAGGCATGAACGAATTATGGCTTAAGGTCACCACGATCTAACAGCTCAAAGTACTCCACGACTTAACAACTTAAGGATTGAACGACTTAACGAGTTGAAAGACTTGGCGACTTACGACATAGAGAAGTCTACAACTTAACGGTTTTAAAGTGAAGGGATGATTCACGACCTAAGGCCTCCACGACTTAAGGTTTCTACGACTTAAGGAAGCATACAGTCTACGACTTAAGGAAGTCCACGACTCAAGAACAGGATGACTTAACAATTCAAGAGATGGCACGACTTAAGAAGGAAATGAGTTAACGACTTAAAGCTATCCGCGACTTACGACCTAGCATGTGTCGTGAGCGACTTAAGAAAATGAAGCGCTGCTTCTTATTTAACATGGTGGCCTCTTAACTAGTACACGATTCAGGACTTTTGTTATTATCTGAAATAAACGAGCTTACCAGTTAAGCCACGACTCACGACCTAGCTTGAGTCGTCCACGACCTAAAGCTACTGAGTAAAAGTCCGATGTCGCGTTACTTATACAAGAGGATGTTGACTCGTGGGCGACTTAGGACTTGTAACATAAATTCTGATAGATGAGTGAACCTTTGCGAGACCATGGGCTTGGCCAGATAAGTCGGCCATGACCTACCATAAGTCGATCACGACTTACGACCCAAGGTGGAAATTTCCCTATAAATACCAACCTACCTCAAGCATGAAGGGGACTTTTGGACAATCTCTTCAAGCGCCGATAATATGCCATTTTCTAAACCGACTTTATACTTGAAGTTTCGAAGAACACTACAATCTACTTTGAAAGACTTTCACACATCCGACATGGATTCGAAGACTTTCATCTACATCGAAGCTTAAGCTACTTGCTCAAAGTGTTTTGTAACTAAAGAGATTTGTACTTGAAGAGCATTGTATCGTTTTGTAACAAGATCAGTAATAAAGACACTTAAAGTGGACGTAGGCTACTCCTTAAGCCGAACCACTATAAAATCGCTGTCTCTTACTGTATTTTCTGTTATTTTAGCTGATATTCTATTCCCGAACCGTCGGATGGTGCTTTCACATTCACACTTCACACACCGGGGTGTTAGCGTTCGATTTTAAGCATTAACATTTTTGGTGCTTTCACTGAGAATTGAACTCAGGATACTTCCATCATTGCTCCGCAAAGGTTTGTGCAAAGGATTTCTTTTAAAACCAGAAGTTTATTGGAAATAATGGCTCCTGGGAGAAAATGAAGTTCTGTAAGATCCGACAATGTTCAAGAGAATACTGCTACCTCTCCTCCTTCAAGTCAAGCAGCTCTAACTGTTGGAGTTACACGAGCAGAATTGGACGCCGTAGTTTTGGGGTTGAATCAACAATTGAATGCCCAGAATGCACAGTTGGAGGCTCAGAATGCCCAGAACGCCCTGATCTTAAGTAAGTTGAATGATCTACTTGGGGCTAACCATCAACCGGTTAATAATGATGGAAACCCTACTACGGGAGCTCAAGATGGTGTAGGAGGGAAAGTTTCTCAATGAGCCGCAGACCCTGTAGAAAATACACCCCTCCAAGCTGGAGGATCAAGACCGTAGCCGACCCTCCGTGAATGGTTGTCAAGACAGAATTCAGAGAGAATGGCTGATGTTTGCCCTCTAGAGCCTTTAAATGACGAAGAATATTTCTCAGGCATGATTCGTCAAATCATGAAGGAAAGTATGCGAAGGGATGAAGGTGAGAAAGAATGTGGTTTTGCTCTAAGTAAAACTCCGTTTACTGAGAAAATCTTGAAGGCAGAATTCCCAAGAAAATTCGTTCCTCCTACTATACCGGCATACAAAGGGATAAGCGATCCTAATGAGTTTCTGTATAAGTACGATTGGCATATGACGGGTGCCAGAGCGTCTGATGAAATCAAATATCGATATTTCCCGGTATATCTGGAAGGTGCGGCTCTATTGTGGTATACAAAGCTGCCAGTCAGGTCCATTGATCAGTTCTCCGATTTGACCAGGAAATTCAAGGAACAATTTAGACTGTATACTTCAAAAGCAAAGGATATAATATCGCTGTCAAGTCTAGAGCAAAATCCAGGAGAATCCATCAGATCATTTTTGAATCGTTTTAACATAGCATTGGCTGAGGTAGATAATGCTGAGCCACGCATGGTCCTAACATACTTGATGAGGGCGATTGAAAAATCAAGCGAATTTGGAAAATGGTTGAAAATGAAAGAACCAAACTCGCTCGACAAATTCTACAAGAAAGCGGATGAATTCATGCGCTTAGAGAGCCTCCAAACACCGGCTAAGGCGGTATCAGTAGAAGCCGGGAACAATGGTGCTGCTTCGAACAAGAAAGAACGTAACACTAAGAAAAGGGGAAATGATGGTGGAAAGAAATAAGGAGATGCTAAGAAAGGCCGTCCTTTCAATTTCACGCCCTTGACCGATACCCCTGAGAACATCTTCTTTGCGACCAAGGATGATGTCAATTATCCGACACCACCTAAAATGAGAGTGGGAAGTAAGATGGAAAAAAGTGGAAGGTTCTGCCGGTTCCACAACCAACCCGGCCATGACACCAACGAATGTCGTCATTTGAAAGAGGTAATTGAACAACTCTTGGAGGAGAACAAGCTCCAACAGTATGTGAAAAGGAATAGAAATGCCCCAGCCTCGTCGACTCAAGGACAACAAGTTCCCGCTCACTGTCCTGGCTCAAGTGAGAAGGCTGTAGAACATGAGTCGGAAAGACCTGTCATCAATATAATAACTGGAGGGCATCACCCAGCAGGCAAAAGCTGGGGCGAGATGGAAAGGTATGCCCGGGCCTTGAGGCATGTACCGGCTGAAGAGAATGTTTTTGTATTAGAAATGATACACTTTTAAAGAAACAAAAGATTTCCACAGATGATATTGTATTCAGTGCCAGAGATTCTTTGGGTATCGAGGCTCCTACCATAGATCCTTTGGTCATATCCGCTGGTATTGGGCCGGCTACTGTGAGAACAGTTCTAATTGATTGTGGAGCTTCATGCAACATTCTCTTCAAGAAGACTTTTGATCAAATGAAAATTCCAATGGCTGACGTTCAAGCTTCATCACTTAAGATTGCTGGTTTTGCTGGAGAACCCAAACAGCCGATTGGGACTATAGATTTGTTTGCAGAACTTGGAAAAGGACGGAGGAAGGTGGCTCGTAAGAAAACCTTTATAATTGTTGAAGAATTCTCTGCCTACAATGCCTTTTTAGGCCGACCAACTCTTGCTGCATTCAAAGCTGTTCTTGCCCCATGGTGTCTGACTATAAAATTCCCCACAGATAATGGAGTTGGTATGATTAAAGGAGACCAAGATGCGGGGCGAGAATGTTATCTTACAGAGTTGCGTGAATCAAGGAAAAGAGAAACGAGAAAAGGTGCGGCGGCTCCAGTCCGCATCAAAGAACCAATCTTGTAGCAATTACTGGGTGGACCCTACACTGGTGAATATAGTGGCGCACGAAGGGAGTTGGATCCGAGGAAAGCCGGTGCAGGGGAGAATAGGGTAGTACCGGTAGAGGTAATAGTGCCGGTACCCGTTGACCCAAAGGACCCAAACAAAGTGCTGAATGTGGGTTCACAACTCAACACAACAGTTCAGAATGTTCTGATTTCATTTTTGAAGGAAAATTTGGATGTATTCGCTTGGACTCATGCTGACATGTGTGGAATATCCCCAGAGATTGCAGTACACACTGCGAACATTGATCCAAAGTTTACACCCGTGAAACAGAAAAGAAGAACTCAGGGTCCAGAAAGGTCAGCAACATTGAAAGAAGAAGGGGATCGGCTCATGAGAACGGTTTCATCAGGGAATCTACTTATCCAAATTGGGTATCAAATCCAGTGCTGGTTAAAAAAGCTAACAGAAAATGGAGAGTATGCATTGACTTTTCGGATTTGAACAAAGCCTGCCCCAAAGACTGCTTCCCGCTGCTCAGGATCGATCAATTGGTGGATGGGACGGCGGGGCATGAATTGTTATCTTTTATGGATGCATACTCCGGATATAACCAGATTATGATGCGTGAGCCAGATCAATAGGACACAAGCTTCATCACAGATGTGGGACTCTACTGCTACAAGGTCATGCCTTTCGGACTCAAGAATGCAGGGGCAACTTACCAAAGGCTTGTTAATGCCATGTTTAAGCCGCAGATTGGCAAGACAATGGATGTTTATGTTGATGATATGCTAGTGAAGTCTAAGAAAGCAGTGGACCACATGGATCACTTAGCAGAGATGTTCGCAGCACTCCGAAAGTACAGAATGAAGCTTAATCCCTTGAAATGTTCATTTGGAGTGGAGTCCGGAAAGTTTTTGGGTTTCATTGTGAGCGCTAGGGGCATTGAAGCTAATCCTGCTCAGATCACTTCCCTGAGAGAGGTCAAAGCTCCTAAAACGAAGAAGGAATTGCAAAGTCTCTATGGAAAGTTTGCTGCCTTGAGTCGGTTCATTTCAAAAGCTACTGACAAATGCATTCCATTCTTTTATGCTTTGAAGAAAGGAAGAAAAAACTTTGAGTGGACTTCTGAATGTCAGAAAGCATTTGATGAGTTGGTTCGTCATATGGAAGTGCCTCCGATACTTTAAAAGCCTGACAATGGTGAAGATCTCTTCATATATTTGGCAATTTCATCTCATGCTCTCAGTGCAGTGTTGGTACGGGAAGACGCAAGGATTCAACGCCCAGTCTATTATATCAGCAAAAGATTCACTGGGGCAGAGATGAACTATTCAACGTTGGAAAAGCTCGCCTATTGTTTGTTGATCGCATCAAGAAAATTGAGGCCATATTTCCAAGCTCATCCCATCAAAGTCCTCACTGATCAACCTCTAAAGCAAGTCCTATTCCGTCCTGAGACTTCGGACAGTCTTTTGAAATGGAATATTGAACTCAACCAATATGACAACACTTATCATCCCCGGAAAGCAATCAATGGACAAGCTGTAGCAGATTTCATCGCAGAATGTATAGATAAAGGTGATAGTGAGGAAGAAGCCACTGATAACATCCCAATACAATGGAAATTGTATGTCGATGGCGCAAGGAATGATTACTGTTCTGGAGCAGGGGTGTCCTTGAAACCCCAGAAGGGCGATCGCTATGTTATGCACTGAGACTATAATTTCCTTCGACAAATAATGAAGCAGATTATGAAGCTCTCATCGCTGGTTTAAGGATCGCTAAATAACTAAATATCAGAGCATTACAAATCTTCAGCGATTCTCAACTTATTGTATGCCAAGTCAAGAGGGAATTTCAAGCTAAAGGAGGGAATCTACCCGCCTATTTATCAAAAGCCTGGGAGCTTCTTGAAGATTTTGACCGTTATTCAATAAGCAATATACCGCGAGAAGAGAACATGAAGACGGATTCTCTCACAAAGTATTCAAGTACTAGTGAAGCTCAACTATTGGGATTAGTTCCCATCGAAGTCTTGTCAGCTCCGAAAACAGATGAAATGGACGTTGATTGGATTATGAATGTATCCCAAGAGCAAGAATCATAGATGACTCTGATATTTGAATATTTGCTCAATGGTTCTTTGCCAGAAAGTTCAAATGAACGACAGAAGCTGCTAAGGAAAGCCTCCAGATATATGATCCAGGATGGCCGATTGTACAGACGAGGATTTTCAATGCCACTACTGCGCTGTGTAACTAAAGAAGAAGCCAAGACAATTCTATCTGAAGTACACGGAGTGGAGTGTGGAGATCATGCAGGAGGTCAAACTTTAGCAAATAAAATTCTCCGTTATGGATAATTTTGGCCAGAGATTAATCGAGATGCTGCTGACTATTCCCGAAAGTGTGATAAATGCCAGAGATTTGCCAAAATTCCTAGAGCACCTTCCACTGAGCTAACACAAATGGTCAGTCCATGGCCATTTGCCATCTGGGGAATAGATCTCGTTGGGCCTTTGCTGACTGCCAAATAGGGGATTAAATATGCTATCGTTGCTGTTGATTATTTCACTAAATGGGATGAAGCTGAACCATTGGCTACCGTTACCTCTAAGAAAATGATAAGTTGTGTGACTAAAGATATCATTTGCAGGTATGGTGTGCCTCAGAAGATAATCAAAGACAATGGTACGCAGTTTGAAAGTGAGGAATTCCCAGATTTCTGCAAACGATTGAAGATCTGAAAAAGCTTCTCAGCAGTGGCTCATCCGCAGGCAAACGGGCAAGTGGAAGCAGTAAACAAAATCATTAAATCAACCATCAAAAAGCAGCTGGAAGAAGAAAAAGGTGGTTGGGTCGATAAGTTACCACTTGCACTAGGGCATACAGAACTACCCACAAAACTGCGACTGGGCATACTCCATTTTCATTGGCATACGGATCAGAAGCGATGATTGCAGTGGAAACGGAAGTTCTCTCACACAGAAGGATCCATTTTGATTAAGACGAGAATGAAAATCTGCAATTGGAAGCGCTTGTCCTCCTTTATGAAAGAAGGGAAGAGGCTAAGCTTAGAATTGCAGCGCATCAGCAAAGGATAGCGAGGCACTTTAATTTCAAAGTTCGTCAGCGCAGCTTTGAAGTTGGGGACATAGTCCTGAAGAGAATTATGACAGCCATAGGTGTGTTTGGGCCAAACTGGGAGGGGCCATATGTCATAGGCACGAAACTTCTTGATGGCACTCAAACTCACAACTGTCGAAGGAGAACCAATTCCAAGAGCTTGGAACAGCAATCATTTGCGTCCATATTTTACTTAAAAGCTTTGCTGAAATGTTGTAAAAGAATTACGAATATATGATTCTTGTATTGAAAGCAATTGTAAAGCAAGTGAATAATGAAAAGCTATAAAGTGGATGTAGGCCCAGCTTTTGGCCGAACCACTATAAATCTTGTGTTCTCTACTACTATAAACTGCCTTATTTTATTTCGACATATAAAATACGTTAATTGTGTTACTAAAATGTCGATTTAATAATGCAGGCCATAAAAACAAAGCTTACCCATCGCAAGACCAAGCGATCTCTGACGTCACCTAGCAAGCAAACGCTAAACCGTTAAAAATTTCCATATTCAAATCCTACGAAAGAAGTGCTTCGAACAAAAGTTAGCGATGTGGATGGAATTGGACCATTTCTAACTAACTGCGAATGTTTGTACAAACGAGCATCCAGTTAAATAGCCTGTGTCTACCACCACCAACTCGCTTAACTATGAAGTATATTTCTTTGGATAAGGAAAATTGTTGGCAGCTAAAAAGGGATGATATTTGGAAAAGATAACGGGGATCACAGACATGAATAGATGGCAAAGAGATATGGGCGAGCAAGCATCAAATAGCAAAAGACCTCTTCGGAGGCACAAGCCCTCTTCAGAGGCACAACTCTTCGGAGGATAAAGACCTCGAGCGGGCCTCGCTAGAAAAAGAGAGTTCTTTCTCGACCTAAAGTTGTGGACTGATCGGTGATACACTCCCGTGAATCCATCCAACTAAGAGAAAGAAGCTCCAAACTTCCAGGCAAAAGCCCTACTCAGTGGCACACATTTCACCATGATCTGAAATAAAACTTCACACGAGTCGAAATGTGAAAAGCCCTCTTCGGAGGCCCATTTCACCACAGTTGAAATGCTAAAAGACCTCGAGCGGGCCTCGCCAGAAAAAGAGAGTTCTTTCTCGACATAAAGTTGTGGACTGATCGGTGATACACTCCCGTGAATCCATACAACTAAGAGAAAGAAGCTCCAAACTTCCAGGAAAAAGCCCTACTCAGAGGCACACATTTCACCGTGATCTGAAATAAAACTTCACACAAGTCGAAATGTGAAAAGCCCTCTTCGGAGGCCCGCTTCCCTACGAACAGGGAAAAAATAAAAGCCTCTCCCAAGAGGCAGAAACAAAAAGACCTCTTCCCAAGAGGCAAAAAAAAAAAACCTCTTCCCAGAGGCGCAATCAAACAAAAAGACCTCTTCCCAAAGGCTCAATCAAACAAAAAGACCTCTTCCCAGAGGCACAATCAAACAAAAAGACCTCTTCCCAGAGGCACAATCAAAAACTCTCATTAGAGGCTCATGCAGGTTGAAACCCCTTTTTCTTTTCGAAAGGCCCACTGCACTATGAAGTGAAACTCACTAGCCAAAGCAAAAGTGACTTTTTTCAGAAAAAAGAAAAAGAGGAGCGCAAAAAATTTGCAATAAAAAAAAGGAAGCCCTCTTTAAAGGCACACTTTAGCTTTCAAAGGAAGATTGGTTCATCTATTCTTGAAAATACTCTTCCTCGAAAAAGTTAAAGTGCCCTTCGGAGGCCGCTCTACCACATAGGAGAATTCATTTTGTAAAAATGTATATCTGCAAAATAAAAAGTGATATCTCCGAAGGGTGGAGCGTGAAAACTCATATGAAACAAGTTGTACTCTATTTTGAGCAGAATAATATTCCTCCAAGTATGGAATAATTATTCTCCAGAAAATAATAGTACAAGTCCCCTCAAAGTTGAAAATATTGCATCGAGCTTATAATATAGGGGCAACATGGTATAGCTACATTGGTAAAAATAACGCTCGAACAACATACCACATGCTCACTGCAATATCATATAAAGAAACCTGTACAAAAACAAAGAGTAAATGCATTCTCAAATACAGACAGAAGTTTGTACATACAGAAAGAATCAATTTATTCAATACTGTCAAAATTTTGTACAGGTACAGGTTTCAAAATAAAAAGAAAAGCTGAGGCCGGTACCCGCACAATCTCCGGCCAGTACATGCACAAAGCAGAAAGTAAAAATAAGGGGAAGCAGGGCCCGTTACTTCTTCTTTCTACCAACTTTAGAGCCTTCACCTGACCTAATATGCAGTTTTTCAGGACGGCTTGGGAGAGTTGGGGATGAAGGAGAGAGGGTTACTGCCGGATCAACCTTCGCTTCCTCTTCAGAAACAAGAATGCTTTTCCTTTTCTTTTTGGAAGTGGTACGTGTTAACTCCGCCCCGGCCATGGTTCAGCGACCTAAAAGTTACCGACCCAAGAGGTTGCCGACCTAACATGGATGTCAATCTAACTTCCTAAGCTCTAAGTGGGATTCCGACCTAAGTTACTTGAGAGGGATGCCGACCTAATGCTTTAACAAGGTCGCCGACCCAAGACTTACAAGATACCGACCTAAGAAAGCTACCGACCTAAGAAAGCTACCGACCTAAGATAGCTACCGACCTAAGAACCGACCTAACGTGGTTGCTGGCCTAAGATAGAAGCCAATCTAACTATCCTGGGAGTTTGCCGCCCTAACATCTCAGGACAGGGACAAGATCATGAACTATACTTGAGTCGCAACCGACCTACGGCCTATTATAGGTCGTACACGACCCAGGCAAAGGAAGACAAGTCCGATGCAACTACTTGGCACAGTGACCTCTTAACTCGTACATGATTCAGGACTTACCAGTTAAGCCATGACTTGCGACTTACCAGTTAACTCGTACACGACTTTCAACCTAGCTTGAGTCGTCCACGACCTAAAGCTACTGAATATAAGTCCGATTCCGTATTACTTATACAAGGTTGTGTTGACTCGTGGGGGACTTGGGACTTGTACAAGTGAACCTTTGTGAAACCATGGGGTTTGGCCAGATAAGTCGGCCACGACCTACCATAGGTCGGTCACGACTTACGACCAAAGGGGGAAATTTCCCTATAAATACCAACCTACCTCAAGCATAGAGGGGATCTTTTGGCTCATTTCGGGAACGACGATACTCTGCTGAATTCTCGACTCACTCGACACTTCAAATACGAAAGGCATTTGAACAAACTTCAAGAGGGAATCTAACACAATCAACATGGATTCAAAGAATTCTTCCACATCGAAGTTCTATTTGTTTGTCTCATCAGTATTGTAATTGAAGATTGTTGTAAAGTTGTAAACGATTCAGTAATAAAGAGGATTAAAGTGGACGTAGGCTTACCTGAAGCCGAACCACTATAAAAATTGTGGTCTTTTCTGCTTTCTCTGTAACTTTTCTACTTGTTTTAAGTTCCCGTGTTCACGGGTGGTGTTTCACTCAATCTCAATATACGCCGGGGTGTTAGCGTTCGATTTTAAACGTTAACATTTTTGGTGCTTTCACTGAGAATCCAACTCAGGATATTTCCACCATTGCTCCGCAAAGGTCTGTGGAAAGGATTTCTTTTAAAACCAGAAGTTTATTGGAAATAATGACTCCTGGGAGAAAACGAAGTTCTGTAAGATCCGACAATGTTCAAGAGAATACTGCTACCTCTCCTCCTTCAAGTCAAGCAGCTCCAACAGTTGGAGTTACGCGAGCAGAATTGGACGCCGTAGTTTTGGGGTTGAATCAACAATTGAATGCTCAGAATGCGCAGTTGGAAGCTCAGAATGCCCAGAATGCCCTGATCTTAAGTAGGTTGAATGATCTGCTAGGAGCAAATAGTCAACCGGTTAATAATGATGGGAACCCTACTGTGGGAGTCCAGGATGTTGAAGGGAACATTTCTCAAAGAGCCGCAGACCCTGTAGAAAGGACTCCTCCTCAAGATGGAGGATCAGGGCCGCAGCTGACCCTCCGTGAGCAATTGTCAAGACAGAATTCAGAGAGGGTGGCCGATGTGTGCCCTCCAGAGCCTCTAAATGATGAAGAGTATTTTTCGGCTATGGTTCGTCAAATCATGAAGGAAATTATGCGAAGAGATGAAGATGAGAAAGAGTAGGGTTTTGCTCCAAGCAAAAATCCATTTACTAAAAAGATATTGAAAGCAGAGTTTCCAAGGAAATTCGTTCCCCCTACTATTCCAGCCTACAAGGGGACGAGTGATCCTAACGAGTTTCTATACAAGTACGACTGGCATATGACGGGTGCCAGAGCGTCTGATGAGATCAAGTGTCGATATTTCCCGGTTTATCTTGAAGGTGTGGCTCTATTGTGGTTTACAAAGCTGCCAGTCAGGTCCATTGATCAATTCTCCGATTTGACCAGGAAATTCAAGGGGCAATTTAGATTGTATGCTTCTAAAGCAAATGATATAATGTCGCTGTCAAGTCTAGAGCAAAATCCGGGAGAATCTATCAGATCATTTTTAAATCGTTTTAACATAGCTTTGGCCGAGGTAGATAATGCTGAGCCACGCATGGTCCAAACATACTTGATGAGGGCGATGGACAAATCGAGTGAATTTGGAAAATGGTTGAAAATGAAAGAACCAAACTCACTTGACAAATTCTACAAGAAAGCGGATGAATTCATGCGCTTGGAGAGCCTCCAAACACCGGCTAAGGTGGTATCCGCAGAAGCCGGGAACAATGGTGCTCCTTCGAACAAGAAAGAACCTAACACTCAAAAAAGGGGAAATGATGGTGGAAAGAAACAGGGAGATGCTAAGAAGGGCCGTCCTTTCAATTTCACACCCTTGACCGATACCCCTGAGAACATATTTTTTGCGACCAAGGATGATGTCAATTATCCGACACCACCTAAAATGAGAGTTGGGATTAAGATGGAAAAAAGTGGAAGGTTCTGCTGGTTCCACAACCAACACGGCCATGACACCAACGAATGTCGTCAGTTGAAAGAGGTAATTGAACAACTTTTGAAAGAGAACAAGCTCCAGCAGTATGTGAAAAGAAATAGAAATACCCCAGCTTCGTTAACTCAAGGACAACAAGTTCCCACTCACCGTCCTGGCTCAAGTGAGAAGGCCGTAGAGCATGAATCGGAAAGACCTGTCATCAATATAATAACTGGAGGACCTCACCCAGCAGGCAAAAGCTGGGGCGAGATGGAAAGGTATGCCTAGGCCTTGAGGCATGTGCTGAAGAGAATGTTTTTTTTTTTTAGAGAATGATGCGCCTTTAAAGCAACAAAAGACTTCCACAGATGATATTGTATTCAGTGCCAGAGATTCTTTGGGTATCGAGGCTCCTACCATAGATCCTTTGGTCATATCCGCTGGTATTGGGCCGGCTATTGTGAGAAGGTTTCTAGTTGATTGTGGAGCTTCATGCAACATTCTCTTCAAGAAGACCTTTGATCAAATGAAAATTCCAATGGCTGACGTTCAAGCTTCATCACTTAAGATTGCTGGGTTTGCTGGAGAACCCAAACAACCGATTGGGACCATAGATTTGTTTGTAGAACTTGGAAAAGGACCGAGGAATGTGGCTCGAAAGCAAACCTTTATAATTGTTGAAGAATTCTCTGCCTATAATGCCTTTTTAGGCCGACCAACTCTTGCTGTGTTTAAAGCTGTTCTTGCCCTGTGGTGTCTGACCATAAAATTCCCCACGGATAATGGAGTTGGCGTGATTAAAGGAGACCAAGATGCGGGACGAGAATGTTATCTTATAGAGCTGCATGAATCAAGGAAAAGAGAGATGGGAAAAGGTGCGGCGGCTCCAGTCCGCACCAAAGAACCAACCTTATAGCAATTACAGGGTGGACCCTGCACTGGTGAATGTAGTGCCGCACGAAGAGAGATGGATCCAAGGAAAGCCGGTGCAGGGGAGAATAGGGCAGTACCGGTAGAGGTAACAGTGCCGGTATCCGTTGAACCAAAGGACGCGAACAAAGTGTTGAATGTGGGTTCACAACTCAACACAACGGTTCAGAATGTTCTGATTTCGTTTCTGAAGGCAAATTTGGATGTATTCGCTTGGACTCATGCTGACATGTGTGGAATATCCCCAGAGATTGCGGTACACAATCTGAACATTGATCCAAAGTTTACACCCGTGAAACGGAAAAGAAGAACTCAGGGTCCTGAGAGGACGGCAGCGTTAAATGAAGAAGTGGATCGGTTCATGGAGAATGGTTTCATCAAAGAATCTACTTATCCAAATTGGGTACCAAATCCAGTGCTGGTTAAAAAAGCTAACGGAAAGTGGAGAGTATGCATTGACTTTTCAGATTTGAACAAAGCCTGCCCCAAAGATCGTTACCCGCTACCCAGGATCGATCTGTTGGTGGATGGAACGGAAGGGCACAAATTGTTATCTTTTATGGATGCATACTCCGGATATAATCAGATTATGATGCATAAGCCAGATCAAGAGGACACAAGCTTCATCACAGATGTTGGACTCTACTGCTACAAGGTCATGCCTTTCGGACTCAAGAATGCAAGGGCAACTTACCTAAAGCTTGTTAATGCCATGTTTAAACCACAGATTGGCAAGACAATGGAAGTTTATGTTGATGACATGCTAGTGAAATCTAAGAAAGCAGTGGACCACATGGATCACTTGGCAGAGATGTTCGCAGTACTCCGAATATGCAGAATGAAGCTTATTCCCTTGAAATGTTCATTTGGAGTGGAGTCCGGAAAGTTTTTGGGTTTCATTGTGAGCGCTAGGGGCATTGAAGCTAATCCAGCTCAGATCACTGCCCTGAGAGAGGTCAAGGCTCCTAGAACGAAGAAGGAATTGCAAAGTCTCAATGGAAAGGTTACTGCCTTGAGTCGGTTCATTTCGAAAGCCATGGAAAAATGCATTCCATTCTTTTATGCTCTGAAGAAAGGAAGAAAAAACTTTGAGTGGACTCCTGAATGTCAGAAAGCATTTGATAAGTTGGTTCGTAATATGAAAGTGTCTCCGATACTTTCAAAGCCTGACAATGGGGAAGATCTTTCCATATATTTGGCAATCTCACCTCATGCTCTCAGTGCAGTGTTGGTATGAGAAGACACAAGGATTCAACGCCCAGTCTATTATATCAGCAAAAGATTCTTTGAGGCAGAGATGAACTATTCAAGATTAGAAAATCTCGCCTATTGTTTGTTGATCGCATCAAGAAAATTGAGGCCGTATTTCCAAGCTCATCCCATCAAAGTCCTCACTGATCAACCTCTAAAGCAAGTCTTATTCCGTCCTGAAACTTCGGGTCGTCTTCTGAAATGGAATATTGAACTCAGCCAATATGACATCACTTATCATCCCCGGAAAGCAATCAATGGACAAACTTTAGCAGATTTCATCGCAGAATGTACGGATAAAGGTGATGGTGAGGAAGAAGTCACTGATATCATCCCAATCCAATGGAAATTGTATGTCGATGGCGCAAGGAATGATTACTGCTCTGGAGCAGGGGTTGTCCTTGAAACCTCTGAAGGGCGATCGCTATGTTATGCGCTGAGACTAGAATTCACTTCGACAAATAATGAGGCAGAATGCGAAGCCCTCATTGCTGGTTTGAGGATCGCTAAAGAAATAAACATTAAGGCATTGCAGATCTTCAGTGATTCTCAACTTATTGTCTGCCAAGTCAAGAAGGAATTTCAAGCTAAAGGAGGGAATCTACCCGCCTATTTATCAAAAGCCTGGGAGCTCCTTCAAGATTTTGGCCGTTATTCAATAAACCATACGCCCCGAGAAGAGAACATGAAGGCGGATTCTCTTGCAAAGTATTCGAGTACTGGTGAAGCACAACTATTGGGATTAGTTCCCGTTGAAGTCTTGTAACCTCCAAGCACAGATGAAATGGATGTTCATTGGATTATGAATGTATCCCAAGAGCAAGAATCATGGATGACTCCGATACTTGAATATTTGCTCAATGGTTCTTTGCCAGAAAGTACGAAAGAACGACAGAAGCTGATAAGGAAAGCCTCCAGATATATAGTTCAAGATGGTCGTTTGTACAGACGAGGATTTTCAATGCCATTACTCCGATGTGTGACAAAGGAAGAAGCTAAGACAATTCTGACTGAAGTGCACGGAGGGGAATGTGGGGATCATACAGGTGGTCAAACTTTAGCAAAGAAAATCCTCCGTTATGGATACTTTTGGCCAGACATTGATCAGGATGCTGCTGATTATTCCCGAAAGTGTGATAAATGCCAGAGATTCGCTAAAATTCCTAGAGCACCTTCCACTGAGCTAACTCAAATGGTCAGTCCATGGCCGTTTGCCATCTGGGGAATAGATCTCATTGGGCCTTTGCCGACTGCCAAATCGAGGATTAGATATGCTATCGTTGATGTTGATTACTTCACTAAATGGGCTGAAGCCGAACCATTGGCTACTATCACCTCTAAGGAAATGATAAGTTTTGTGAATAAAAATATCATTTGCAGGTATGGTGTGCATCAGAAGATAATCACAGACAATGGTACTCAGTTTGAAAGGGAGGAGTTCCAAGATTTCTACAAACGATTCAAGATCCGAAAAAGCTTCTCAGCAGTGGCTCATCCGCAGGCAAACGGGCAAGTGGAAGCAGTAAACAAAATCATCAAATCAACCGTCAAAAAGCAGCTGGAAAAGGAAAAAGGTGGTTGGGTCGATAAGTTACCGCTTGCACTATGGGCATACAGAACCACCCACAAAACTGCGACTGGGCATACTCCATTTTCATTGGCATACGTATCAGAAGCGATGATTCCAGTGGAAACTGAAGTCCCCTCACACAGAAGGATCCATTTTGATCAAGATGAGAATGAAAAATTGCAATTGGAAGCACTTGACCTCCTCGATGAAAGAAGAGAAGAGGCTAGGCTTAGAATTGCAACTCACCAGCAAAGAATAGCCATACACTTCAATTCCAAAGTTCGTCAGTGCAGCTTTGAAGTTGGGGACTTAGTCCTGAAGAGAATTATGACAGCCATAGGTGTGTTTGGGCCAAACTGGGAAGGGCCATATGTTATAGGCACGAAACTTCTTGATGGCACATTCAAACTCACAACCGTCGAAGGAGAACCAATCCCAAGAGCTTGGAACAACAATCATTTGCGTCCATATTTTACTTAAAAGCTTTGCTGAAATGTTGTGAAAGAATTACGAATATATGATTCTTGTATTGAAAGCAATTGTAAAGCAAGTGAATAATGAAAATCTATAAAGTGGATGTAGGCCCATCTTTTGGCCGAACCACTATAAATCTTGTGTTCTCTACTATTATAAAGTGCTTTATTTTATTTCGACATATAACATACGTTAATTGTGTTACTAAAATGTCGATTTAATAACGCAGGCCATAAAAACAAGGCTTACCCATCGCAAGACCAAGCGATCTCCGACATCACCCAGCAAGCAAACGCTAAACCATTCAAAATTTCCATACTCAAAACCTACAAAAGAAGTGCTTCGAACAAAAGTTAGCGATGTGGATGGAAGTGGACCATTTCTAACTAACTACAAATGTTTGTACAAACAAACATCCAGTTAAATAGCCTGTGTCTACCACCACCAACTCGCTTAACTATGAAGTATATTTCTTTGGATAAAGAAAATTATTGGCAACTAAAAAGGGATGACACTTGCAAAAGATAACGGGGATCGCCGACATGAATAGATGGCAAAGAGACATGGGTGAGCAAGCATCAAACAGCAAAAGACCTCTTCGGAGGCACAAGCCTTCTTCAGAGGCACAACTCTTCGGAGGATAAAGACCTCGAGCGGGCTTAACCAGAAAAAGAGAGATCTTTCTCCATACAAAGTTGCGGACTGATTGGTTGATACACTCCCGTGAATCCGTCCAACTAAGAGAAAGAAACTCCAATCTTACAGGCAAAAGCCCTACTCAAAGGCACACGTTTCACCGAGATTGAAATAAAACTTCCAAGTGTTGAAACGTGAAAAGCCCTCCTCAGAGGCCCATTTCACCACAGTTGAAATGCTAAAAGACCTCGAGCGGGCCGAACCAGAAAAAGAGAGTTCTTTCTCGACATAAAGTTGCGGACTGATCGGTTGATACACTCCCGTGAATCCGTTCAACTGAGAGAAAGAAATTCCAAACTTCCAGGCAAAAACCCTACTCAGAGGCACACATTTCACCGTGATCGGTGATACACTTCCGTGAGTCGAAATGTGAAAATCCCTCTTCGGAGGCCCGCTTCCCAGCGAATAGGGAAAAATAAAAGCCTCTCCCAAGGGGTAAAAACAAAAGACCTCTTCCCAGAGGCGCAATCAAACAAAAAGACCCCTTCCCAGGGGCGCAATCAAACAAAAAACATCTTCCCAGAGGCGCAATCAAATAGAAAGACCTCTTCGGAGGCACACGTTTCACCGAGATTGAAATAAAACTTCCAAGTGTTGAAACGTGGAAAGCCCTCCTCGGAGGCACAACTCTTCGGAGGCACACGTTTCACCGAGATTGAAATAAAACTTCCAGGTGTTGAAACATGAAAAAGCCCTCCTCAAAGGTACAACTTTTCAAAGAAGCATTTCGTCAGAAATCCAAAGCAAAGATCAAAAAGCCCTCCACCGAGGCGTAATAAAAAAAAAAGAAGCCCTCATCAAAGGCACACTTTAGCTTTCAAAGGAAGACTGGTTCTTCTATTCTTGAAAATACTCTTCCTCAAAAAGAATTTAAAGTGCCCTTTAGAGGCTCACTTTACCACATAGGAGAATTCACTTGGTAAAATGTGCGTATGCACAAATGAAAAAAGTGATATCTTCGAAGGATGAAGCGTAGAAACTCATATGGAGTGAGCTGTGCTCTATTTTGAGCAGAATAGTATTCCTCCAAGTATGGAATAGTTATTCTCTAGAAAATAAGAGTACAAATCCCCTCAAAGTATAAAATATTGCAATGAGTTTATGGTATAGGGGCAACATGGTATAACCATATTGGTAAAATTACGCTCGAACAACATACCACAAGCTCACTGTAATATCATATAAAAAAATTGTACAAAAATGAATAGTAAATGCATTCTCAAATACAGACAGAAGTTTGTACAAACAAAAAGAATCATTTTATTCAATACTGTCAAAATTTTGTACAGGTACAGGTTTCAAAATAAAAAGAAAAAGAAAAGCGGAGGTCGGTACCCGCACAATCTCCGGTCAGTACATGCAAAAAGCAAAAAGCGATATAAAAAGCACAGAACCAAAGCCATCATTTCTTCTTCCTTCCATCTTTTGAGCCTGCACCCGGCCGGATGGTCAACTTCTTAGGACGGCTTGCAAGAGTAGGGGAAGAAGGAGAGAGGGGCACAATCGGACTTTCTTCTGCTTTTCCCTCGCCGGCTGAAGATTCCTTCTTCTTCTTTGAAACTCCACTTTTCCCCCTCTTCTTAGAAGAAGACCCGCTTCCTGGAGTGAAAAGTGTGGTTAACGGCATATCGTTGGAACCAGTTGGTTCCGGAGTCTTTTCGCCCGCTTCAATTTCTTCTCCCCTGTGTTCTTGTGAAGCAATGAGATCGTCCAAGTCTTGGAGAGCTTCTATTTGCTCCAATTGTGATCCTGGTTGCGAGGTAGAAGGAGGAGTGATCTGAAGAGACGGAGGAGGAATAACTGGAGGAGGGGAAGTTCGAGCAATGCTCGACAATTTCTTTACAGAAGAAAAGAAGATAAAGTCAGTAAAGAGAGGAGATAAAGGCTCATTGAGGTTCGGGAAATAGTCAAGAAGCTCATCGAACTCTTAAGAAGCAAATGAGCAGTCTACTTGGGCAAGATTAACAGTAGAGTTACCTGGAGAAGTCGGCTTCCTGATATCAACCTCATAAGCCTATGCTTCGGCGCCCTCTTCGCCTTCATCTCCACCCTGTGTGCTTGTAATCTCAGTTGTAACTTTAACCAGGGATGGAGAATGAGAACTGGAACCGACAATGTCGATTTCGGCCGAAGGTGAAGGCTGAACTGGATCAGTTGAAGTAGTTTTTCCTAAACGTTCTCCTTCTGCCATTTCAGTTCTTAATTTTGCAAGTTGTTCTTTTCCCTTGGCGAGAGCGGCGCGAGCTTCGTCATCCAAGTAATGCTTCTCAAGAGCTGATTCGACGTAGCCAGCACCTGTAGCACCAAGCATATCAAGTGCGGCCTCCCACACCTCAGTCAGAGTAATTTCATATTTGGGACCTAGAAAGGCGAGACTGCCGTGCCCCAAGACGCTATGCAGGTAGAAGTCAAATAATGTCGAGCTGATGCTGGTCTTCGTTGCCTCATGAGAATCTTCAGCTGCAATTTTACCGGCAACGGCCTCATCACGCTCTCTTTCAACTTTGGAGAGTTGAAGCATAAGCATTTCGATCTCCCCCTCTTGAGGGTCGGTTTTCTTCCGAAGCTCTGCAATATCAGCAATATAGCCCTCATTGATTCTTTTTTGCACTTCGAGCCTGTCTTCGGCGTCTCTTTGGCCGGCATGAGCATCTCTCACTTGTTTCTGAAGCACTTCTTATTTTTGAGTGTAGGAAGTAGAAGAAGTGGTGAGCTCTTCTTTAAGCTTTTCGACTTTCGCTTCAAGCTCTTCATTATAAGTAGTGATGCTCCTCATCTCGGTATCATGCTGCTCAAGAACCTTCTGCCATTTAGCTTTGTCATTTTCCATAGTAAGCATGGCCTCGAGATTCGCACGGTTTACCCTTTGGAGCTCGTCAACAAGCTTTTGCTAGCCCGACATTCTTTCAATATCAAGCCTGACGGCATCAAGATTTCGCAGCATGGCAGGCTTGTCAATTGGAACTAAGTCGAGATCGAAGAGAACTCCCTTTAAGCACCATTTTGGAAACCTGCTTTGCATAGTGGCTGGGCCTGGTCCAATTTGAAATTTAGGCCTGTTAACTATTGCCTGAATGTCTGTCTTCCCAAGAGCAGGGGAGCCAGAAGGGATGTCTAGTGAAACGGGGGCAGTGGCCTTTTCAGGAGTTGTAGATGCATGCTTTTCACCGTGCCGGGCACACTTGCATGGGTCCTCAACCATATGGCTTTTTCCCCGATCATCATGCGACATTCTTTTGTGAGAGTCGTCACCTCTCTGGGAAGAATCATGGTGCTCCTCCCTTTCTTTTCTCTCGTAACGCTCTTCTTGAGCCCTCCTCTCCTGAGACTTTCGAGCGGCTCTCTCTTCGTTGGTTTCTCTGTGAACGGGAAGGTAGCGCATGTAATCATATTGACTACGCCTCTCGTAGCGCTGAAAGTCGTTATAGTAAGAGCCGCTGCGTCCCATTGGAGAATCTGAAATAAAAAAAAGAAAAGTCTTAAAAGTCTTCAGAGAAAAGAAGCATAACTTTAGAATCTTCAAGGTACAAAGAATTAGGTGCATGAAAGTGCCAAAAGATTTTAAGTGTGTGTGATGTGCAAACTACGCGCATCAAACTACGAACCACTCTTCAATTGCGGAGTAATCGTGGGGGTAATAGTTAACGTCAACTCTTGAGTTGACGGAGCTTGTTGTAAAGAAGAAGTCGCTTCCACCACTGAAGAAGAAACCCTAGTAGTGACAGGGTCATCTTTAAAGAGCTCCTGTGAGGTGACAAAGAGGTCGCTCAACCCTTCGAAAGTGTCGTCTCTGCTATGCTTGACAGGGCTTGTTTTCCCGACTTCTTCACCAGACTTCTGTGAATGTCGGGGAGATCCCTAAGGCTCTTCTTCCTCAATGACTGGGGCAAGTGCGAATTTGCCAGACGACCCCGCAACATCGAAAGTAGTAGAGCACTTCACCAGAGAAGCCTCGAAGGCAGGTTCTTTTGGTATGGGTTCGTCAGGGAAACTGGGGCATCTAATGCTTTAGGCGGGGAGTCTGGAACCTCATGGGGGTGTGTAGAGCGAGAAGCGTGCAAGAGTCCATACTGATCAACAAAAACTTTATACTTCTCTCTCTAGCAGTCACGGCGCTCAATCTTTCAAAAATTTGCTTATGGCTTGGATCTCTAGAGGGGAGAGGAAGTGCTGAAAAGAGCAAAGAATGAAATTAGAAATTGGTAATTCGGATCTCGAAAAAGTTTGGAAATGGAGAAAATGGAAACAGATAATCTTACTTCCTACTCTCCAGATGGCATAAAACCCTGGGGGGCAGCGAGCAAAGAAAAACTAGTTCAAAAATCCATGAACACTTTCAGTAAGATCAGAAATAAGCTTGCGGTTTCTAACGCTTCTCACAATAATAAGGGAAGGATGGTCTTTACTCTTTGCAAACGAACATAAGTAGCGAATTTCTTCAAAACTTGGCAGGCAATCAAGAGTTCTCCTAAACAATACACACAACCCCATCAAGATGGCGTAGCCATTAGGATGGAGTTGGAATGGAGAGATTGTCAACCGAAGGAGAAGGGTTCGAAGGAAGTCATTAAAGGGAGGAATCGCCCCGCTTAGGCACATTTGGCGATTGACTGCAACAAAACCGAGGGGAGGACTGTCGGCAGTATTATTTGGCCCAGGAAGTAGGGCATCATTTTCAGCAAAACCAAATTGAGTACGTAACTGAATAAACGCTCTCGGAGTTAGGATGGTCAAAGTTCTCTCTGGAGGATTCTCTATGGGAACAGCTGTCTGAAAGATCTCTCCCGCTTGAGCTACCACTTCTTCTTCTTGGATGGAAGTCATTCTACACAAACAACTGGATATTCAAACATGAAGGTGCACGTTTCCTAAAATGTGTGGAGTGTTGTGTAAAATCAATCAAGCAATATGCAAATGTAACTGGAATAAAAACTAGCAAGTATTTGTCAGTTATGAAGTCCGGGGTTCGTTGTTTTAATATGCAAGTGTAATGTTGATGCAAACAAATCAGTTCAAGTTAGCGATGCTTTGCATTAATACTTCACTTTAGTTGAATGGTTCACAGCATTTCATACAGTGTATTTAAGTTGATTACTCTATGTCGACTAATCTGTCATTTGGTGTGGGCAGTCAATGGAAGTATATTCGCCTTGGTTTTCTGTGATTGTTGTTTTCAGCAGGTTGTTAGCCTATAAGTTAATGTGGTCTGTGAAATAAAGCAACAAAGTTAAAACAATCCAGGATTTAAGCAATTTAGTCCAGCAGATCAAACTAAGTATTCAAATTAGAATTATGCTTTTAAGTGAGAATTCGAGTCGGGCATCCAAGTGTTAACTCGGCCGCGACCCAAGGAATCTATCGCGAGTTAAGATTAAATTTCTAATTCCTTAAATCGGTGGTTCTTTAGGCCGTGAGGAGTGGTAAGGAGAAAGGCTCCGGTTCAAAAAGTGGTGCAGGATTCTCCAAGTGTTAGCTCGGCCACGATCTAAGGGTTAGGTCGGCAAATTTCCCCAAGTGCTAGTTCGGCCACGATCTAAGGATTAGATCGTATCAAATTAGGTCGGCCAAAAGATAGGTCGAGTTAAGAATCCAAAGGGTTGAGTCGCTCGTACAGCCTAAGTCCTAAGTCGTCAGAAAATCAATACGAACTAAAAGCTAAGTCGTGTGCAGCCGAGGTTGCAAGAAATTCCTAAGTCGGTAGATTCAGAAACTAACTAAGCCGTGAGAATTTCAAGTCATCCCCTCGACCAGTATCTCACTCCACCCAACCCGTTAACCCGATAGCCACTCCCTCAACAAAAAAACCCTCATTTCATTTACGCTATTTCATGCTATCGGATCATCCATTAAACCAGTTTAAAACCCCACGAATTCAACACCCCACAATCCAAACGTAAATCAAGATTGATTGGCCCGAAGCAGTAACCCATCGGCATCGTTTCATCAACCGTTTGAATCCAAATTGAGCCACCTCAGGATCATCAACTATCGGTATGATAAGATTCGTGATGAAGCACTGCGCGAGGAGGTGGGTGAAGTTTGAATGGGATTCATGAATCAATGACAGTAGGGGATCGAGAAGGAAGCAGGTTTACTTAGATAATGATTATCGGTGATTGATGGAACAAAATCGCCTTTGAGAGCTCAGGGAAATGTTAATGGCAGAATTGAATGAAGAGGAAGGAGAAGATGTGTCACTTATACCTTGCAGCGGTGAGAACTGAAGCGGCGCGTGACCTAACTTTTAAGTCGTACATGACCTACCGACTTAGAGAGTGGACGGGTTAGAGGATATCGAAGCACACGACCTAACCATTAGGCGTGTACTTCGAGGGGCAAATGTTAACCCCGCCCCGGCCATGGCTCAGCGACTTAAAAGTTACCGACCCAAGAGGTTGTCGACCTAACATGGATGTCAATCTAACTTCCTAAGCTCTAAGAGGGATTCCGACCTAAGTTACTTGAGAGGGATGCCGATCTAATGCTTTAACAGGGTCGCCGACCCAAAACTTACAGGATACCGACCTAAGAAAGCTACTGACCTAAGATAGCTACCGACCTAAGAAAGCTACCGACCTAACGTGGATGCTGGCCTAAGATAGAAGCCCATCTAACTATCCAGGGAGTTTGCCGCCCTAACTGCTCAGGACAGGGACAAGATCATGAACTATACTTGAGTCGCAACCGACCTATGGCCTATGATAGGTCGTACATGACCCAGGCAAAGGAAGACAAGTCCGATGCAACTACTTGGCACAGTGACCTCTTAACTCGTACATGATTCAGGACTTACCAGTTAAGCCATGACTTGCGACTTACCAGTTAACTCGTACACGACTTGCGACCTAGCTTGAGTCGTCCACGACCTAAAGCTACTGAATATAAGTCCGATGACGTATTACTTATACAAGGTTGTGTTGACTCGTAGGGGACTTTGGACTTGTACAAGTGAACCTCTGTGAAACCATGGGGTTTGGCCAGATAAGTCGGCCACGACCTGCCATAGGTCGGTCGGGACTTACGACCCAAGGAGGAAATTTTCCTATAAATACCAACCTACCTCTAGCATAGAGGGGATCTTTTGGCTCATTTCGGGAACGATGATACTCTGCTGAATTCTCGACTCACTCGACACTTCAAATACGAAAGGCATTTCAACAAACTTCAAGAGGGAATCTAATGCAATCAACATGGATTCAAAGAATTCTTCCACATCGATGTTCTACTTGTTTGTCTCATCAGTATTGTAATTGAAGATTGTTGTAAAATTGTAAACGATTCAGTAATAAAGAGGATTAAAGTGGACGTAGGCTTACCTGAAGCCGAACCACTATAAAAACTGTTGTCTTTTCTCCTTTCTCTGTAACTTTTCTACTTGTTTTAAGTTCTCGTGTTCACGGGTGGTGCCTTCACTCGATCTCAATATACACCGGGGTGTTAGCGTTCGATTTTAAACGTTAACAGTACGCTTCGTCCTCCTCCTTGAAGAAGACTCACTTCCCGGGGTAACAAGAGCAGCCAGTTTTACGTCATCGGAAATAGTATGCTCCGGGGATTTGTCGCCTCCTTCAAGTCCTTCGTCCTTCTGCTCCTGCGAAGCGATTGGATCATTCAAGCCTTGAAGGGCTCCTATTAATTCTTCCTGTGATCCTGGCTGGGAAATAGTAGTGATTTGAGGGAATGGAGGAGGGACAGCTGGAGGAGGAGAAGTCTGTGTGGCACTTGGCGTTTTTGCTACAGAAGAAGAAAAGCCAAAAATATTAGTATCTCCCATGAAGAAAGGAGATAGCGGCTCATTGAGATTTAAGAAAAAAATCAAAAAGTTCGTCAAACTCATGTGGAGCAAACAAACAGTCCACTTGGGCAAGATTAACAGTAGAGTTACCTGGAGAAGTCGGCTTCCTAATGTCAACTTCATAAGCCTGTGCTTCGGTACTCTCTTCGCCTTCAACTCCACCCTGCGTGCTTGTGATCTCAGTTATAACTTTAACAGGGGACGGAGAATGAGAACCGGAGCCTGTGATGTCAACATTGGCTGAAACCGAAGGAGGGACGGGGCAATTAATGGTGCTTCTTTCACAAAGTGTTGCTCCCCTGCCTCAGCTCGTGCTTTGGCAAGCTTCTCTTTTCCCCGGGCTAGAGCAGCTATGGCGTCATCATCTAGAAAGTGTTCTGCAAGAGATGCTTCAGCATAGCCGGCGCCTGCACCTCCAAGCATGTCAGGAATTGACTCCCAAACCTCGGCCAGGGTAATCTCATACTTCGGTCCTAAGAATGAAAGGCTCCCACACCCCATAACGCTATGCACGTAGAAGTCAAATAAAGTGGAGTTGACATTGGCTTTAGTCGCCTCATGCGACTGTTCGGCAGCCTGCCTTCCAGCGATAGCTTCATTACGTTCCTTCTCAGTCTTTGTAATTGGGCCTTTAGCCTCATAATCTCCAAATCCTGGGAGTTGACCTTCTCCCGTAACTCCGCAATGTCAGCACGATACCTTCCCGTTGTTTTCTGCTCAGCCTCAAGTTGTGCCTCGGCATGTCGCTGAGCAGCGTGAGCATCGCGAACTTGCTTTTGAAGTATTTCCTCTTTTTGAGTATATGAGGTAGAAGGAGTAGCAAGCTCTTGTTTAAGTTTTTCAACTTCTGCTTCAAGCTTCTCGTTGTAATCAGCGATGTTCCTCATCTCAGTATCATGCTGGCTAAAAGTTTTCTGCCACTCGGCCTTATCATTTTCCGTGGTCAGCATGGCCTCTAAATTCACGCGGTTGACCCTCTAAAGCTCATCAACAAGCTTTTGCCACCCTGACATCCGCTCGATATCAAGTCTAATAGCGTCAAGATTTTGCAGCATTGATTGTTTGTCAATAGGGACCAAGTCAAGATCGAACCGCACTCCCTTTAGGTACCAGTGCGGGAACCGCCTTTGTAGAGTAGCCGGTCCTGGTCCAATTTGGAATTTAGGCCTATTGACTATTGTCTGAATGTTTGTCTTCCCGAGAGCAGGAGAGCCAGAAGGGATGTCAAGTGAGACGGGGGCAGCGGCCTTTTCAGAAGTTGTAGATGCATGCTTTTCACCGTGCCTGGCACGCTTGCTTGGGTCGTCAACTATATGACTTTTTCCCTGGTCATCATGCGACTTTCTTTTGTGAGAGTCGTCACCTCTCTGGGAAGAATCATGGTGCTCCTCCCTTTCTTTTCTTTCATAACGCTCTTCTTGAGCCCTCCTCTCCTGAGCCTTTCGAGTGGCTCTCTCTTCGTCAGTTTCTCTGTAAACGGGAAGGTAGCGCCTATAGTCATATTGATTACGCCTCCTGTAGCACTGAAAGTCGTCGTAATAAGAGCCGTTGCGTCCCATCGGAGAATCTGAAAAAAAAAAAGATAAGTCTTAAAAGTCTTCGGAGAGAAGAAGTTAAGTACGAATAAGTGCTGAAAATCCTATGTGCGTGTGGTGTGCAAACTACACGCGTCAGGCTACAAACCACTCTTCGGCACAGGGGTGGTAGTGACTTGAGTGGCAGGCGTCAAAATTTGCTGAAAAGTGGATGTCGCCTCGACAACAGGAGAAGCAGCTTTAGTAACATCATCTTTAAAAAGTTCCTGTGAAGTTATGATCAAGTCGCTTAGCCCCTCAAAAGTATCATCACCGCCATGCCCGAGGGGAGTTTCTTTTTCGGCTTCCAGATCGGCCGCATCTTCAGAGCAACGAATAGTTTCTTCCTCCTCAATAACTGGGGCAAGTGCCGAATTGCTGGATGGACCCGCAACATCGGTAAGTGTGGGGCACTTCACCAGTGAGGTTTCAGTAGAGGGCTCCTTCGGCATAAGCTTTTCAACAAGGGTTGAGACATCTGGTGCCTCTGCTGGAGAATCAGGGACTTCATGAGGCTGAGTGGAGCGAGAAGGGTGAAGAAGTCTGAACTGGTGAAGGAATTCGTCGTTCAACAAAAATTTCATGTCCCGCTCTTCAACCGGTAGAGCCACGAGCCTCTCCAGAGTCGGCTTGTGGCTGGGATCTCTAGAAGGAGGGGGGAGCGATGAAATGAAAAAAAAACACAAAGTTAACACTTGGCAGTTCGGACTTCGCAAAACTCAGAGAATAGAAGAAGTAAAGGTAGATGGTCTTTCTTCCTTCCCTCCACACATCATAAAACCCCAAGGGGCAGTGGACAAAGAAGAACTGAGTTAAGAAACCATGAGCATTGTCGGGAAGGCCAACGATCAATTTGCGATTTCGGGCGCTTCTCACAACGGTGATAGAAGGGTGATCCTTAGTCCTTGTAAAGGAGCATAAGAAGCAAATCTCGTCGAAGCTTGGAAGACGATCAAATGTTCTCCTAAATAGCACACACAACCCCATCAGAATGGCGTAGCCATTGGGGTGTAGCTGGAATGGGGAGATGGCTAGTTGACGAAGAAGATTCTGGAGAAAGTTGTTGAAAGGGGGAATGGCCCCGCTCAGGTACATTTGCCGGTTAAACGCTACAAAGCTAGGAGGCTCCACATCAGCAGTGTTAGTTTTCTATGGAAGAATGGCATCTGTTTCGGCAATGCCAAACTGAATGCACAACTGACAAAAACTTTGTATGATAAAGTGGTAGAGGCTCTCTCTGGAGGATTAACTAGGGGAGCCGGAATAAGAGTGGCTTCTCCAGTCTGGACTGTTATCTCTTCTTGTTGAGAAGTCATTCTACACAAGCAACTGGATATTCAAATGTGAAGGTGCACGTTTCCTAAAAGTGTGAAGTGTTGTGCAGAACTAATAAAAATAACAAGTAAATATAACTGTAATTAAACTAGTCGACAATTGATCGATTACCAAATTTCAGTACTTGTTAATTTAAAGTTCAGGTATAGTATTAGTGCAAACTGGGCAGTTTCAGTTGACTATTTCAATGTTGCTTTAATACTTTACTTGAATTTGATGATTTAAAAGCACTTCATTCACACAATCTATTTAAGTTGATTATCTATTGTTAACTAATCTGCCATTTGATGTGGGCAGTCAGTGGCAGTATATTCGTCCCAATTTTCTGTAAATGATGTATTGAACAGATTGTTAGCTTGCAAGTCTAAAGTGATCTGTGGAAGAATGCAACAAAGTTTAACAGTTCAAAGTGCAACAGCTCAAGGTTCAAGCAAAGTTTAAAAGTACAAGTGCTAAGTCGCCGACGACTTAAGTGCTAACACGCCGACGACTTAAGAAAATTTTCCTACAGGTTAAGTTAAGTCTTTGGTTCTACAAGTTAATTCGTTGGCTCCTTAAATCGTTGGTCCTATAAGCCTAAAAGCGTGTTGAGGAGAAAAGGCTTCGGTTCAAAGTGATGAGAATTTCTCTAAGTCTTAGCTCGGCCGCGACTCAAAGCTTATGTCGTATCTAGTTAAGTCGTTCACAAGAGTTAAAGGCTAAGTTGCTCATGTAACCTAAGAGTTTAGTCGTTAACAGGACTCAGAGGTTAAGTCATTCACATGATCTCAAGGGTAAGATTACATTATTCGAACCAAGGAGGTCAAGGCAGTCCAAATTTGCTCAAAGTGAAAGTCGTTTACACGACCTAAAGGAGAAGCCGCAAAGTTTCTAACCAAGGTAATAAGAATCCTGCTAAGTCCTAAGTCCTAAGTCGGTTGACTCAAAAAACCGGTTAACTCCTATCCAACCCGATACCCGTTAACACCATCAATCTAGTATCTGCCCATCTTCCCCAAACACCTAAAAACTCCGTCATCTCCTCCAAGTTTCCGAAAAACTCTGCTTCACCCACAAATTCGACAACCAGTTGATATGTGGCCCACTAACCCATCATCCTTCAACATCATTAAATCACCAAAAGTCGGTTCAAACTATCCCAGATCCATCATGGATCCAACACATCACCGCGTTCTTGTGAATTAGGATGCCAGTTTATCTGATAACTCCTAAAGACTGGCTATGATGTGATTCACAGTAAGGTGTAACACATTAAATTGGATTTGGATTGGAAAAAAGGGAGAAACGCATTTTCGAGATGGTTGTGATTGAGTCTTGACTAAGATTACTTACGAAATTTGATGATAAGGTTGGATTGACAAACTGATTGATTGAATTCACTCTTGGAGGCTTGAAAGATTGTTAATAGCGGCGACAGAATGCAATAGGGCGAAGGAGGAAGAGACGACTTAACGGCTTATATAGGGGAGAGAAGGGAACATGGATCGGCACAAATGACTTAACTCTTCCATGAGTCGTCCATGACTTAACGATCTAAGCAAATACAGGTTAAGGGAAGTCAAAGAACACGACCTACGACTTAGGCGTGTACTTCGCGGGGCAAATGTTATCCCCGTTTAGTCAACGAGTTAAGGCCTGGGACGATCCACGACTTAAGGTGCTTAACGGTTCAAGAGGGATCTACGATTTAGGAAACCTCACGACTTAAGGTGTGCGATGGCTTAACAAGTTAAGGCATGATCGACTTACGGCTTAAGGTCACCACGATCTAACAGCTCAAAGTACTCCACGGCTTAACAACTTAAGGATTGAACGACTTAGCGAGTTGAAAGACTTGGCGACTTACGACATACAGAAGTCTACGACTTAACGGTTTTAAAGAGAAGGGATGGTTCACGACGTAAGGCCTCCATGACTTAAGTTTTCTACGACTTAAGGAAGTATACAGTCTATGACTTAAGGAAGTCCACGACTCAAGAATAGGATGACTTAAAGATTCAAGAGATGGCACGACTTAAGAAGGAAATGAGTTAACGACTTAAAGCTATCTGCAACTTACGACCTAGCACGTGTCGTGAGCGACTTAAGCAAATGAAGCGCTGCTTCTTATTTAACATGGTGGCCTCTTAACTCGTACACGATTCAGGACTTGTGTTATTATCTGAAATAAACGAGCTTACCAGTTAAGCCACGACTCACGACCTAGCTTGAGTCGTCCACGACCTAAAGCTACTGAGTAAAAGTCCGATGTCGCGTTACTTATACAAGAGGATGTTGACTCGTGGGCGACTTAGGACTTGTAACATAAATTCTGATAGATGAGTGAACCTTTGTGAGACCATGGGCTTAGCCAGATAAGTCGGCCACGGCCTACCATAAGTCGACCACGACTTACGACCCAAGGGGGAAATTTCCCTATAAATACCAACCTGCCTCAAGCATGAAGGGGACTTTTGGACAATCTCTTCAAGCACCGATACTCTGCCAGTTTCTAAACCGACTTTATGCTTGAAGTTTCGAAGAACACTACAAGCTACTTTGAAAGACTTTCACACATCCGACATGGATTCGAAGACTTTCATCTACATCGAAGCTTAAGCTACTTGCTCAAAGTGTTTTGTAACTAAAGAGATTTGTACTTGAAGAGCATTGTATCGTTTTGTAACAAGATCAGTAATAAAGACACTTAAAGTGGACGTAGGCTACTCCTTAAGCCGAACCACTATAAAATCGCTGTCTCTTACTGTATTTTCTGTTATTTTAGCTGATATTCTGTTCCCGAACCGTCGGGTGGTGCTTTCACATTCACACTTCACACACAGGGGTGTTAGCGTTCGATTTTAAGAGTTAACAAAGTGCAAAGTGCAGGCAAAACATTTTGAAAGTACATTATTAATCTTAGCCGGCACAGGTAGCATTATAGTATGCCTACTATAGCTAACATATTGGATGGCAGGTTCTACAACTAAAACCGTACAAGGCTCGTATTGTTTTGATTGGATTTCTAACAAATGGCCGGGCAAAGGAACTTCCCAAGTAAAATGGAACGCCTTTAGATGGACATCCCCGGATCCTAACCGGATCTCTACTAGACAAGGGCGGGTTACCTCTAGCTGGGTAACAACTGACACGAGTCTGTCATCCCCCGGTTGTAAACAACCTTTATCCGAGGATCCTCTCTACCAACAACCATAAAGTAATAAGTTTGCAGCAACCACAAAGTAAGTATCTGGGCTCCATACCATGATACCACTCATAATACAAAAGGAAATGACATACCCTTAGAGGGCGCTATCCTCAAATAACCTTACTTCTACGACTCCTGTTTCGACCATAACTGAGTTGTGCGGTTCGACGAAGTCTCGTCCATAAAGCTACGCTTTTCACAAAAGCCATGCTTTGATAAACAAATGATCAGCAGTACTCAGCGTGCCACACTACCAAATTGGGAGTATATCAGTGATAACCATCAACTACATAACCTTTGAGCTCATACGTCTCAGAGAAGGGTGTTAAGCTAATAGAATAAATTCTCCGCCACCAACAGAAATGTATTTGAAAGAAATCTGCTTTATATCTCAAAATGTAATGTCAAACATACTATCCATACAAGTTTGTTCTGGGTTCGAACAGAACCAAAGGCACTTCCAAAGAAGTCCTTGTAAATCCGGGTATTCACAATCCGATCGAACTTCCCATCACAAAGGAAATTTCCATACCCTAGTTGTCGGTGCAGATACAATCGATAGGTCATCCTATCGTTCTCGCAAAAAAACCAGTCTTCAACACCGGTCTTCAATCGCTATCCGTTTCGACGAATCACTATTCGAAATGTGATTTATGATCCAAAGGTCCTCTCCCGGCTAAATCGAATAAGAGCTTATTTATAAAAATAAGTGTTCATTCAGATTTCAACAAATCACAACAATTTTTCACATTGATCTTTTAAATAAAAGATCCATCACAATAACAAAGATTCGATGTGGTTTCCGGATATCCACTTGGAATCCGACCCCTGATCGCATCGAAATTCAAACGCCATTCAAAGGCAAATATTGATAGTCGGTTATTTAACTATCAATCAACATTCACTACAATTTCCAGATTTAAATAATTTTCACAATTTTTTATTTTGAAAATATCTTCGGAAGGTATATTTTCACACTTCAACCATTTGAAAACCAATTTCAAATATTCACTTTCAATTTATCTTTAAAAGATATAATCTCAAAACATTTCACTTCATATTGGAAAACATTTCCATACTTATTTAATAATAAGTAATTCACAAATCTATTTATTTTCAACATTTGGAAAATATTCAATATACTTAAATCACAATTAAGTATATAATTTATTCTTTAAGGAAAACATTCTCTTAAACACCCTTATTTGGGTCAAAAACGAATGTTGTGTAAAACATGGTTACGACAACCCAAAATCACTAGTATAGGGATTTGAAATTAAGATATATATATATATATATATATATATATATATATATATATATAAATCTCAATACTATAAAAAAACATTTCCGTTCGAAAATCATTTACTATAACAACAGTGTTATAGTCCATCTTTTCCTTATTTCTCGAAAACGTCTATTTCAATAATGAATGTTGAAATCTATGATTTCGATCCTTAACACATTTTAAAACACCCTCAAATCGATTTAATTCTATTCAAAAGAACACTTCCTAAAACATTTCTTTAATATATTATTCACTGCCCAAAATCATGAATATATCACCTTTAATAAGCTATAATAATTAACTTATCAAAATAAGTCGATTTCGGATTTATAAAACAATCTTTATAAATTCACATTTATATATATATATATATTTCATAAAACTTCAACTTATAAAACCCCCTTAATTAACAAATTCTATTTATATCTCATTTAAATGTCAAAATCCAATTTATAAGATAATTACTTATAAATATTTTATTTTACAAAATATATTCATTTTATAACTTCACAATTTATAAATTCATAAATTTCATTCACTTATGAAATTCGTTTATATTTCATTT
The DNA here is from genome assembly GCA_030765085.1 of Allium cepa. Lineage (NCBI taxonomy): Eukaryota > Viridiplantae > Streptophyta > Magnoliopsida > Asparagales > Amaryllidaceae > Allium > Allium cepa. Next base: position 286,240,796 of record CM060942.1, read on the forward strand.
TAACACTTATAAAAACTCGTTATATATTTCCAATATTTTAATTTATAAGTATCAATTTTATAAATCTTTTATATAAATCGTTTATAATAATCCAAAAATCCCAATTTAAACCATTTTACAAATTAATCAACTACTTATTTAAAAATCACATTTCAGTTATATTTCACAAAAATCCTAATTTTTATAACATAAAAAATTTAATGTTTATTTATTTAAAATGAATCGATTCCAAAATTCAATAAAACGTATATTCTCAAAAAATCACTTTAAAAATCCTTTTAAATTCGTAATCGTTACTTTAACATTTTTAAAACTACAAAACTATGCCAATGCTGCGACATCACTAGATATAACAATCACGACATCCAAAACATCATATATCATATGATAACAGAATATATCACAATATGTGGATCCCTCCAACCTGTTTCCCTGCATCCACATATGTTAGCACAATACCATCATATTTCAAGACAGAATATCGCAGTACATGGGTTCATATAAAATATCATCCGCTATTATGCAGCGCAATAGGGTCTCATCCGCTATATAATGCGGGAAAATCAACTCCAAGTACATATATAATACCAATTCCACTTCAAGATGGAATATCACGGTATATGTGTTTAATAAATAACATCCGCTTAATATACGACGTATAGGGTCTATTTCAATACAACATATAGCAATTTATCATTCATCCACACAATCAAGTAATTTTAAATTTAACTATTTTAAATTTAAATCAAATCAAATTCGATTGAGTGAGAAGTTCTCACCTTTCTTCCAATAACAGCCGTAGCGTTTTATTTCGAACAAAATTAAACGTGCGTTTAATTTTACCCAAAATTTACACTAGCTCCAATCAACTCCAATCTAGCTCCATCGCGTAGTGTTCGTCCATATGAACCCAACGCAATTTGTTTCGTCATTTTTCGACCTCGTATGAACAAGTTACAGCTTTTTAAAGATTGAACGAATTTATATAAATAAATTTACATATTTATTAAATTTTCTAACCCTGAATAAATCTCGGCCATAGATTTCAAAATAGAAGATCGTGGCCGCACATTTTCTTCTCTCTCTTCCCAGTAAAACACGAGGCAACTCAACCCATAGCCGCCACATTTCCCTCAATTTTCACGACCACCACGTCGACTTTGAAGACGATCAGAGGCCGCCATTGGAATGCTCGTGCTCGCCAGTGCCAATAGCCACCGTATCAAGAAGCTCGGCACCCTCCCTATGTTGAAAAGCGTGCACGGCCGTGATGCCTTTATGGCGAGATTCTCGTCAATCCGCTTCATCGTTTCCAATCATGACCGTTGAATTGAAATTCTCGACGTGCTCTACGTTATTGTAGTTAAGAGTTTTGCTAATTATCGATGGATTGTGAGATACTAGAGGATAAAGAAGATGAATTTTCTGCCATTAAACGTTTTCTGGCGGCTAGGGTTAGAATTAGGGTTTTGATGCAAATTGTGAATGTTGGTGGCCTTTTATAGAAAATTCTCAAAACACTATTAATCCCGAAATTTTTCGAACTCCAAAAGAAGCATGCCGCCTGGCATTTATAAAGTTTTACCATCATTCCGAACGTAATGGAATATATATCAGGAGCCGATTCGATCAAATCTGAAAGATAAGTTTTCAAATCGACTAATTTAAATTCAAAATTCACTCAAATGGACTTCAGTGCGTTTTTAGCTTGCCCTGGACAAACCGTAAATCCGATTGACACGAAATTTGAAACCATACAATAATGTAATTTTACGGATCCGATGAAACTGGTTTCGTCAAAATCCGAGACTGTTTGAAAGATGGCTATTTTTACTCGTCAATTAAATATTAAAATATTCAATTTCTACAAATTAAATTTTAATTAAATTTTAAAAGTTCTATTAGATCATTCTAACTCCAATATGATTTAATACAAGTTTACAAATCCATTTTAATCACACTAAACCAAATTTCCAATTATTTCTGTAATTTCATATATTAATTTATCGATTTAATTATCCAATAAATCTAGATATTCAAAAATAAAATTTATTCGACTTACAAATTTTACTTGTTAATATTTTCAAAATCAACTCAATATACGAATTTCAAAATGACAGAAATTTGGGGTCGTTACAGTATAAACTCAAGATTTAATTTCTATTCAGGTGAAATTAACTAGTAAATAGTTCTGGAAATTAATATAACTGAGTACAACTTAAATTTAACTAAATTTCAAACTTTTCAATTCTCGAATTCAGGTATGTAGATCGAATTCGTATGCCTCAACTCGATTTTTAAAGCTTAAATTGTAATTTTTAGATCAAGGGTGGAAGAGCAGTTCGAGGTTGTTTAAATTTCATTGTTTGACGGATTCCGGTGATCTGCTTGATGGAGGGAGGTTGTGGTTCTCTGGGACGGTAGAGGAGCGATCGAGGGTCCTAGAAAAAATGTTGTTTGGGGTTGCAGGTGAACGCGGTGGCGACGGTGATGGGTTCAAGTTCATAGCCCTAGTTTTTGTGAGGCTGAGATTTTTGATTCGTTCGTCGCCGATAGATGATCGAGCGCGACAAGGCTCTGGGAAGGATAGCAAGGGGGTTGGTGCTCGAGTCTCTTTGAATCCAAATTTGGAAATTTAAATTAATTTAAAATCTGAATGTGTTTTAAACAAGTTTAAATTAAAATAGATTTTTAAAAGTAAATTTGTTTTCAAACAAATATTTAAAATTGACTTTTGATAATGTTCTTTTATCAAAAGGGTTTTAAATGGAAGTTAAATGATTTGATAACTTGGATTTGCAAGTTAAAATCGTAATGTATTTTAAAGCTTAAAACTTAAATGAAAATTTAAGTAATTTAGTTAGAAATTTTTCCTTATATTGGTTTATAAGTTGATTTTGGTTAATGTTTAAATGTATAATCATTTTAAATCTTAAATTCAAAATGGAATTTAAATTTAAATTTGGTAGTGTAATGTTTTAAAAACACTTTAATATTAATGAAGTCATTAATAAAGAAAGGGATTACCTTAGAGAAAATTAAGGTAATTCAGTGATTTAATTAATAAGATAATTAAGGAATAATTTATATATTTATAATTTAGATTAATTTATAACTAGAAATAACTAATAATGATTTAATCTAAGATAATTTCTTCGGAAAGAAATTAAAGAAATACTGAAGGTAATTATCTAAGGATTATTAAGTATTAATTAATGTGATTAATTTTAATAATTAATTAGATTAATTAATTAAGATAATCAATTGTAAATTGTTAATTACTTAAAATAAGTAATTAAGGGGCTAATTACTTATTGTATTTAAATTCGGATGTTTTGATTAATTCAATGATAAGATTAATTGTTAATTAATGATTAATCGTTATGAGGTAATTACTTTATGGTAAGTAACTAAAGGGTTAATTTTTTAAAATAATTAATTAAGGGGTTAATTAATTATGTAATTGGTTTAAAGATTAATTTAATTAATGTGATCAATTAAGAAAATTAATTGAAGTGTTTGATAAATTAGTTTTTATCAAATGATTCGTAATTAATTAATCAGGATTGGATAACTAATTTATAAGTAATTAATTTAACTGGAAATAAATTGAATTAATTAGGATTAAAAAATTAATTAATTTTGCTTATAAATGATTATTAAATACTTGACCTTACTTATGAATGATTGTATTGTATGAGATGCCTTGAATTGATTGTCCTATCTGATCTGTGATATTTTGTTCTATGAATTGAGTTGTGTGTAATTTATTCATTTATTTGTGATACATTTGTTATTAATCTGTGATCTTTGAATGAAAGATAAGCGTTATAATTTATACCGCTTATCAATTATATTTCATTGTTTGATCTGTGATGATGATGTTATTGCACTATTGTATTAAACACCCTGGACCACACCATACGCATACAAATATGGATTTCAAGAGGAAATCGATTAAGTCACAGATTTTTGTAATGATTTTTAGATAGACAATTTGAATTCAACGGGTTCGAAATGGAATCGGGTTAAATGTGAAAAGCTTTTGAAATGAAATTTCAAATTTATTTTTGAATAACTTGATAAAGTTTTAAAATTTAAATAATTTGACTTAAATTTGAATTCAAAACTTGAAATTGAATTCTATGATTTGAAACTAAGGATTAAAGTGGTTATACCAGTCACATATGGGTTAAACCATTTTAAATGTATTGATTTGGAAATTTGGATTTAAATTCAAAGGCTTTAACTTGTGCAACTATAATTGGATTCTTCTGAAACGATAACTGTTTGTTTTCAAATAATAAAAGCTTTCACATAAGAAATGAACGTCCAATTTGTGTCAAATGGAATTTCAAGTTTGAAATGAAAATGATTTCTAAGTTATTGAAACGGTTTGAAAGCTATAAGTTAAATCTTTGATTTAAAGATTTAAAGAGTTAATCCAATTGAAATGAAAATTCTTTTGAAATCCGTGAACGGATCTTGGTGAAACTGGGTGAACTTTGTGAAATAAATCTTTTGCTTAAAGATTTGAAATTGTAATTTGTTTAAACCATTTGAAGAAAGGTTTTGGGTTTTTTTTTTAAGTTGTGACTTAACTTAAATCCCATATCCATATGTTTCTAAATATTGCGCTCATTATTCGGTTTAGCCGGGAGAGGACCTTTGTGTCATATGACCCATTCCGTATAATGATACGACGTTATGTATTGCATTTGAAGACCGGTGGTGAAGACCGGGTATTTGTGAGAACGATAGGATAACCTATCGATTGTCTCTGCGCCGGCCGATCCCTGGTATAGAGATTCCCTAAGTGATGGAAAGTCTGATCGGGATTATGGATACCCAGATTGCAAGGGCTTCTTCAGAAGTGCCTTCGGTTCTGTTCGAACCCGCGAGAGACTTGTTTGTATGTCTGACACTACACTTTGAGATATAAAATAGATTTCTTTCAAATACATATCTGTTGGTGGTGGAGAATTTATTCTCTTAGCTTAACACCATTCTCTGAGACGTACGACCTCAAAGGTTACGTAGTTGAAGGATATCAGCGATATATTCCCAATTTGGTAGTGTGACATGCTGAGTGCTGCTGTGTGTTGATGATCATTTGTGATCAAAGCATGGCTTTTGTATAAAGCATAGCTTTGTGGACGAGACTGCATCAGGACCTCACAACCCGGAAATGGTCGAAATAGGAAAGATGCGGTAAGGTTATGAGGGTCGCGCCCTTTAGGGTGCGTCATTCCCTTATGGTAAAGAGTGGTATGAGCCTAGATATTTACCTATGTGGTGGGCTTCAATCTCATTTCAATGCGGTTGTTGGTTTGTGGTTTAGAGGCTCCTGAGATAAAGGTTCCAAAGGATCGGGGGGTGGCATGCTCGAGAAGTAGTTACCTAGTTATAGAGATAACCCTGCCTTGTGTTGGCAGAGATCAGGTTAGGTTCTCGGGATATCCCGCCAGAGGCGTACCCATGGACAGTGGGAAGTTCCATAGCCCGACCATTTGTTGGAAAATCGAATCAAAACAATACGAGCCTTGTACGGTTTTAGTTGTAGAACCTGCCATTTAGTTATGGTGGCGCCCCACTGTTTAGATGGTAGCTATAGTCTTCATACGATAATGGTCGTATGTTGGCTAAGATTAATATTCTACTTTCGAAATGGTTTTTCTGCACTTTGCACTTATAATAATATATTAAGAAATTTTATCATATCAAGCATGCTTGACTATTATAAGGAGAAATCTCCTCTAATTCTGCATTTGCACGGTGTGTGCGGTGGGAGGCCTTATGGTAGTTTCATTTTCTAAAAGCATTGCGGATTCATTTTAAATTCTTTTGTTTTTTGTTTTAAAAGATAAACTGTTTTTGTTACTCATACCAGTCCCACGACTGACTTGGAGTTTATTGTTCCTATCCTAAACTCTGGGTGCCCAAAATTTTCCACACGGGCAGTTTAGAGTTGGGTTTTTCAAATAGTTAGGTTTAGTAGATTATATGGAGTTAGTCCTGTCTTTGGATGTGGACGAGACTTGCTTATATAAGTGACACGTGATGGTGGTTCGAGCTAGCTTTGGATTGGAGCATTTGATTTGGGATGCATTCTATTGAAGATATTGTTCCGCATCTTCACAAGTTGCCCTGGGTCTGGACAAATGGATTGGCTCCTTAAATCGTTGGTCCTATAAGCCTAAAAGCGTGTTGAGGAGAAAAGGCTTCGGTTCAAAGTGATGAGAATTTCTCTAAGTATTAGCTCGGCCGCGACTCAAAGATTATGTCGTATCTAGTTAAGTCTTTCACAAGAGTTAAAGGTTAAGCTGCTCATGTAACCTAAGAGTTAAGTCTTTAACATGATTCAGAGGTTAAGTCGTTCACATGATCTCAAGGGTAAGATTACATTATTTGAACCAAGGAGGTCAAGGCAGTCCAAATTTTCTCAAAGTGATAAGTCGTTTACACGACCTAAAGGATAAGCCGCAAAGTTTCTAACCAAGGTCATAAGAATCCTGCTAAGTCCTAAGTCGGTTGATTCGAAAAACCGGTTAACTCCTATCCAACCCGATACCCATTAACACCATCAATCTAGTATCTGCCCGTCTTCCACAAACACCTAAAAACTCCGTCATCTCCTCCCAGTTTCCGAAAAACTCTGCTTCACCCACAAATTCCATAACCAGTTGATCTGTGACCCAATAACCCATCATCCTTCAACCTCATTAAATCACCAAAAGTCAGTTCAAACTATCCCAGATACATCATGGATCCAACACATCACCACGTTCTTGTGAATTAGGATGCCAGCATATCTGATAACTCCTAAAGACTGGTTATGATGTGATTCACAGTAAGGTGTAACACATTAAATTGGATTAGGATTGGAAAAGAGAGAGAAATGCGTTTCAGAGATGGTTGTGATTGAGTCTTGACTAAGATTACTTACGAAATTTGATGATAAGGTTGAATTGACGAACTGATTGATTGAATTCACTCTTGGAGGCTTGAAAGATTGTTAATAGCGGCGACAGAATGCAATGGGGAGAAGGAGGAAGAGGCAACTTAACGGCTTATATAGGGGAGAGAAGGGAACATGGATCGGCACAAACGACTTAACTCTTCCATGGGTCGTCCACGACTTAACGATCTAAGCAAATACAAGTTAAGGGAAGTTACAAGTTGCCCTGGATATTGGATTTGGATTGGAGCATTGGATTCGAGCAAAGTATTCGTCCATACAAATTTCCCGGGGTCTGGACAAACCGAATGACCGTCTACATCATCTTCACGGTCTTCATTCGTTATCGTTCAAACCGCATCGAAGTGGTTTTCGAATAATTAAATCTCATCCCGGACTTTTCGAAACGATCATCGCATTGTCCAATATTGATAGTCGGTGATTTAACTATCAAATAATCATTCACATGTAACCATTAAATAATTTTCCACAAATTATTTATTTCAAATATCCACCAAGATATTTATTTCTATTCAACCCATTTAAATCAATTTTTAACTCATTTTTAATTTTCCCATGAAATCAATTAGATGATTTCTTACCCTTTAATTACATTTCGATTTACTCTTTGAAAATATTCTTTATTTTCTCATTTTTTTCTCAAAAATCAATTTATACTTTTGCTTATAAATTCTTAAACCCGATTGCCCACTTTACTTTGTGAATCTTTATTCCGTTTCGAGAAAACTCTTATTTTATACTTGTAAATTTATTTAAGTTTCTTTAACTCCCCTGAGATATTTTCTTCTAAATCTTATTCATTTACTAAATTTGTTTATCATCTCAAGAGACTTTATGATTGGATTTTTAAAAAGAAATATTTGAAAACATCTAAAGTTATATAATAGAATAATAATCTTATTTTAAATTATGGTTTGAAGGAAATATTAAATATAAACATTACAATATATATCAAATTATTAATAAGACTAAAAGCCGGTTTTAGAAAATTTGGTTGTATAATAAATTACGAAGCTTTCAAATAACTAATTTGACATAATTATAGTTCATAAAATTATATAGTAGTAATTTAAAAATATTCATTTAAATTAAGTTTATCATTTTTAGAAAACCCAATATCCATATAGAAATGTCTCCTGTCCAAATTCACACTTATTACCATCGGAAATATTCAACTATTTCCTTCCAACAAATTTCATATCTCAATATAAGTTCAGTTTGACTTATCTTGTCCAATTTACACTGATATTTCCCTATCTCATCAATAAACTCCATTTATAAGTTTATAAAATCTCCCTAGGTTCCCTTTTTTTTATAAAAGCTTTATTTAAGAATTCCATCTTATAATTTATTTATTTATATAAATCTCCATATTGCTCTTTAAATAAATTCCATTCATTACTTAATAAAATTTTCCTTTTTATTCCATAATAAAATTCCCTTTACTTCTTAATAGAATTCCTAATTGTACTTCTTAATAACATCTTCTTTTTAATTCTTAATAAATTTTCACTTATTGATTATAAGAATTCTTCAGGTGTTAATATATTTAAATCTTTCCAAAAACTCAACTTTAACTAATTTCAGTTTAAAAGATACTTTTATTTATTATTCTTCATTATCTTTTTGAAGTAGATTCATTATTTCAATAATTATTTTCTATTGAGTTCTATTTATCTTTGTTAAATTAATTTATTTAATTTACAAATTTAAAACTTCAATTTCAATGTTATTTTGCTCTTAATAATTCAATTCACATACAAATCTATATCAATTCATCCATCCAGTCGTACCACAACATATATATACTGAGAAGTAAATACTTTTGAGGAATCCTGTTGGATCCCTCCAACCCGTTTTCCCTGCATTCACAGATGTTAGCACAAAATAAATATCAATTCCACTTCAAAGTGAAATATTATGGTATGTAGGTTTATAATATTATCCGGTGAATAAAATATTATAATTCAGCCAAACACATCCAATGATTTAAATTTGACATTTAAATTTAGTCCATGGCATCCAAATGAGTGAGAAAATCTCACCTTTGCTTTTAAGTTGCAATCCTTTCCAATCTTGACCCGATTTCTTGACTTTTGACCTTATATTAAGAATTATATGATTTTATTAATATTTTGAGAAAATTTGACAATTTAGTCGCCATTTAATAATTTACTTAACTAACTTTTTAAGTTAAAATAATAAATTTTGCTTTGACAAAACCTTTTAGTAATTAAATTAAACAAGTTAATCGAATAAAATTAATTACATTAATAAATTATTCCTAGCAATTAAAATGCATAAATGTATATACTTTATTTCTCACTTAGGAATTACATATCTATATGCTTATAAAAGTAATCCATATATTTTATAAAATTAAATTATAATGAAAAATAATATTTACTTCTAACAAGAATTATCCTATATTTACTGTAAACAACAAACAGAAAATTTATTTACTGTAAAAAAAATCTTATTTTTTCTTTTTCTTTCTGTCATGTTCTACATATACACATATATATTTAAATTAAACTAGAATAAATTTTATGATCTAAAACTATTTAACAGTAAAAATATTTTTCTAAAATCAAAATCCTAACTTACTGTAAATTTTAAATTTCTGCATAACTAGCAAATCCTCAAATTTAAAACTTTAATTAACTAACTAAATGTATATCAATTCATATAATTATACCTCACTTCATGAGAAACCATAGCCGCGCCCTCTGATACGCGACAGCAACCATGACCCTACCCCAAAACCACTGCGCGTCCACCGAGAAACTCACGACACCCCTCAACTTCGGCCTCGACTGATCGAGCCACTTGTCAAAGCATGAACATCACGGCCTTCACCAAGACGCCGCACCGCCCCAGCATCGACGTGACCTCGAGCGACCATCGAGAAACCCACAACACACAGGTCGCCTCCAATTCGAGCCACCACATTCGCCGCCGCACCTCCACAACTCGAGATTGACTCGTCCACGAAATAGCGATCTCTTCTTCTCGACCTAGCTTCTAGAAATCACGGCACGGCCTATCGTATGAACGCGAATTGATTCACGTGCTTTCTCCCATTCGATTTCGCTCGACACTTTTTTTAAGTATGCCGTTGAATCGGCTTTAAAGGAGAAAAGGGGGAAACGAAGAGGAATTTGTAGATTAAAATAATGGAAGAGAAGGGTTTCGCGATTATAAAGAAGGGAAGGCAGCCATTAATATTAATCTTAATTTTCGACCAAAGAAAGGAAAGAGAAGCATCGTGTTTTTTAAAGAAAATGGGACGCGAATGGGAGAAGACGTATAACGGTTCTGATGAGGCAAAAAAGTGGTTGCGTGTTGAGGAAGATTGATTAATTAATTTTATTTTAAACTTTAAATTTAAATCTTCCTGAATCACGCAATTCAAAATCCTGACCTCCTATCGATACGTGCCGCTCAGCTTCTATAATGTTATACATCTGTTCCGAACTCAATAGAAAAGTTTCGAGTGCTAATTCGGTCGTATAGAGAAGATAGCTTTTTGGATCGACTGTTAAAATTAATTCAATTAATTATTTTCTAGGCGTTTATATTTCGTACGATCACGCGATATCTCCGAAAGCTACGAAATTTGAAATCCGATAATAATTCAATATTACGGATCCAAATAAACTGGTTTAGTCGAATTTCGAGACTATGCCTCGGATGGCTATTTTTAAACATCAATTTAAACGTTATATTTTTAAAAATTGAACAAATCATTGCCAAATTCGATTTTAACAATTTTATTACCTTTATTATTGTCAATATAGATTTTACAAGTCTTCAAAATATTTTTAACAAGCTTACAACTTCGGATTTTCTATTTTACCCAATATCCCGTTACTGCTTAAATAATTAATTTATTCAATAGATTGCTATATTTAAATTCTGAATCCTTTTCATTAAATAAAACCAAACCTTTTATATTAAAAATCAATTCATAGTTAAAATTAAAAATTTAAATTCGTTTTAAGTATTTCAAATTAACCATTATAAAAATCTGGGTCGTTACATTCCTCCCCCTTAAAAGAATTCCGTCCTCGGAATTACTAACATGGAAGAATGCCCCAAACCCATTAACTTTTTAAAATTTACCTATTTAGACTTGTTATTTACCATCCTAATCTTTTCTTTTTCCCAAACAATTGATTTTCCAATTCTAACTTCCAAATCCATTATTCCAGTTCCAACTTAAATTGTTTTGATGTTAGTAAAAATAATTTCCAAATATTTTCAAAAATTTTCTAACTCCCAAATTTCTGAAATTTTTTGGCAGAGTCTCCCTTATACGGAGGAGCTTTTGCAATTTTACAAGAGAGACATATATGTATACATCGACCCACACTGTTGGAAAAACAAAAAAAATAAGCAACGGTTCATATTTCCTAACTTTTATTGAGTAGGCGTACCTTTATTTAGCATTTTTTAGCAAGCGGCTTATTTATTTAGCTATTTGAGCAACCAAAATCCAGCCAAACGGCCTCATGTTACCTGTATTTACTCATTTTAAACATATAAGTGTTAACGCTTAAAATCGAACGCTAACACCCCGGTGTGTGAAGTGTGAATGTGAAAGCACCACCCGACAGTTCGGGAACAGAATATCAGCAAAAATAACGGAAAGTACAGTAAGAGACAACGAGTTTATAGTGGTTCGGCTTAAGGAGTAGCCTACGTCCACTTTAAGTGTCTTTATTACTGATCTTGTTACAAAACAATACAATGCTCTTCAAGTACAAATCTCTTTAGTTACAAAACACTTTGAGCAAGTAGCTTAAGCTTCGATGTAGATGAAAGTCTTCGAATCCATGTCGGATGTGCGAAAGTCTTTCATAGTGGCTTGTAGTGTTCTTCGAAACTTCAAGTATAAAGTTGGTTTAGAAACTGGCAGAGTATCGGCGCTTGAAGAGATTGTCCAAAAGTCCCTTCAATGTTGGAGATAGTGCCGTATTTATAGAGGAACTTCCATGTCAAGTTGTAAGTAGTGACCGACTTAAGGTAAGTTCTGGATCGTGGCCGACCTTAGACAACTCGTAAGCCGCGTCCCATCTCTCAAGCACGGTTCACGGCTTAACTGGAAAAAGCAGGCTCTTCTGAGTACAAGTCCCAAGTCGTGAACGAGTTAACAGGCTCTGGTTTAAGTAACACTGTATCGGATTTATCTTTGTTTGCCTAAGTCGTGGGCGACCTAACATAGGTCGTAAGTCGGTCGTGACTTAAGTGAAATTGCTTTGAGCTTTTTCCTGTCTTGAGTCGTTAGGTCGGCAGTCTCTTGAGTCGTTAGGTCGGTAACCCTTTAAGATTGTTGAGTCGGTCCCTTCTCTTAAGCCGCTAAGTCATAGATTCCTTAAGTCGGTAGGTCATGCCACCAGCTAAGTCGCTAAGCCGTTATACTTTTTAGGTTGTTAAGCCCTTAAACCGTTAAGTCGTTTGACCCCTTAGACTGTTAAGTCGTTAGTCCCTTAAGCCGTCCAACATCTTGACTCGTTGAGTCATGCATCTTTTAACTCGTTAGGTTGATAACTCACTGAGTCGCTTGTCCATTGAGTCGTCGCCCACTTTAAGTCGTTTGCTTAATGATTCGTTGACCATAGGAGTTAACATTTGCCCCTCGAAGTACACGCCTAAGTCGTAGGTCGTGTACTTCGATCTAATCCCTAAGTCATGGACGACTCAAGAAGCTGGTTAACAAGTTTGGCCATCCTTCTTCTTCTCTGCCTTCTATATAAGCCGTTAAGTCGCTTCTCTATTTTTACTTTGTTGCTTGTCTTCTTTCCGCCATTGTTGCTCCGAGCTCCCAAAGGCGACTTCAATCCGATCAATCACCAATTTTCCTTAATATTACATCCTCGATCAACAGATTTAGGTAACTTCAGTCAGCTGTCCATCGTGTTTACCACCAACTCTTCGTAACCATTTTGATATAGTTTTTGTTTCCATGCTGTGAGATTATGTTTCGATTCGTCTTCTGACCATTGCCGATCATTGACAATTGACCTAGATAGTGAATCGGCTTAGGATCTTATGTAGTTGTTTGGCAAGTGTTTGGATTTGTTTTTGGGTTTTGCTTGAGAAGATGATGGATTTTGTAGCTAATGGAAGATAATGGGTTATTGGGTTGGAGAAGGATCAGTAGGTTGAGAAGAGATATCGTGAAATTTTCACGACTTTGCCGATTTGCACAGTTTTCGAAGTGACTGACTTAAGATCCCCTACGACCTTAATTGCACACGACTTAACCCTTTAGGTTGTGTTTGTTTCTGGACAACTTAAGACTTAGCTTCATTTGCACTTCATTTGCTCTGTCTTGATTTGAGACTTTCTGACTTGGCCTCTAGGTCGTGAACGACTTAGCCCTGAGTCGCAGCCGAGCTATGACTTAGAGAAATTCTCATCACTTTGAACCGAAGCCTTTTTTTCAACACGCTTTGCGGCTTATAGGACCAACGATTTAAGGAGCCAACGACTTAACTTGCAGGAAATCTTTTAAGTCGTGGACGACTTAACTTTTAGGTTGTGGACGACTCATGACTCAGAGAACTTTCGGACTGTGACTCAATGACTTGAACAAAATTTGAAAACTTAGAGATGTCGACAGAACTTGATTGTATTTCCAATTTGAGTTGCCAGGATAAACTGCTTGAACTTTGAACTATTACTTGAACTTTGAACTGTTAAACTTTGCTGCATTCTTTCACAGATCACTTTTGACTTGCAAGCTAACAATCTGTTCAATACATCATTTACAGAAAATTGGGACGAATATACTGCCACCGACTGCCCATATCAAATGGCAGATTAGTTAATAACAGATAACCAACTTAAATAGATTATGTGAACGAAGTGCTTTTAAATTATCAAATTCAAGTAAAGTATTAAAGCAACATTGAAATAGTCAACTGAAACTGCCCAGTTTGCACTAATACTATACCTGAACTTTTTAATTGACAAGTCCTGAAATTTGGTAATTGATCAATTGTCGACTAGTTTAATTCCAGTTATATTTACTTGTTATTTTTATTAGTTCTGCACAACACTTCACACTTTTAGGAAACATGCACCTTCACATTTGAATATCCAGTTGCTTGTGTAGAATGACTTCTCAACAAGATGAGACAACAGCCCAGACTGGAGAAGCCACTCTTATTCCGGCTCCCTAGTTAATCCTCCAGAGAGAGCCTCTACCACTTTGTCATACAAAGTTTTTCGTCAGTTATGCACTCAGTTTGACATTACTGAAGCAGATGTCATTCTTCCTGAGAAAACTAACACTGCTGATGTGGCGCCTCCTGGTTTTGTAGCAGTCAACCGCCAAATGTGCTTGTGTGGTGCTATTCCTCCCTTCAAAGACTTTCTTCAACATTTTCTTCTTCGATTAACCATCTCTCTATTCCAACTGCACCCTAATTGTTATGCCATTCTGATGGGGTTGTGTGTTTTATTCATGAGAACTCTAGATCGACTGCCGAGTTTCAAGGAAATTTGTTATTTATGTTCTTTCACAAAGACTAAAGATCATCTCTCTATTGTTGTTATAAGAAGCGCTAGGAATCGCAAACTCATCACTGATCTTTCCGAAAGCGTTCATGGCTTCTTAAATCAGTTTTTCTTCGTTCGCTGCCCCCCAGGGTTTTACGCCATCTGGAGAGTAGGAAGTAAGATTACCTGCTTCTATTTTCCATTCCTGATCTTTTCGAGATCTAAGTTGCTAATTTTACACTTTCCTTTTTCAGCGCTACCTCCCCCCTCTAGAGATACAGGCCACAAGAAATTTTTTGAAAGATTGAATGTTGTGACCGCTAAAGAGAGAAGTATAAAGTTTTTGTTGAGGAACTAACTTTTGCATCAGTATGGACTTTTAAACACTTCTCGTTCTACACACCCCCATGAGGTTCCAGACTCCCCATCTAAAGCATTAGATGCCCCAGTTTCCACTAACGAACCTATACCAAAAGAACCTGCCTTCGAGGCTTCTCTAGTGAAGTGCTCTACTACTGCCGACGTTACGGGGTCGTCTGGAAAATTCGCACTTGCCTCAATTACTGAGGAGGAAGAAACTCTTCGTTGCTTTGAAGATCGGCCGATTTGGAAGCCGAAAAAGAAACTCCCGTCGAGCATGGCGGTGATGATACTTTTGAGGGGCTAAGCGACCTGATCATAACCTCACAGGAACTTTTTAAAGACGATGTTCCTAAAGCTGCTTCTCCTGTTGTCGAGGCGACATCCACTTTTCAGCAAATTTTGATGCCTGCCACTCAAGTCACTACCACCCCTGTGCCAAAGAGTGGTTTGAAGCCTGACGCGTGTAGTTTGCACACCACACACACATAGGATTTTCAGCACTTATTCGTACTTAACTTCTTTTCTCTGAAGACTTTTAAGACTTGTCTTTTTTTTTCAATTTCGGATTCTCCGATGGGACGCAGCGGCTCTTATTACGACGACTTTCAGCGCTACGGAGGCGTAGTCAATATGACTATAGGAGCTACCTTCCCGTTTACAGAGAAACTGACGAAGAGAGAGCGGCTCGAAAGGCTCAGGAGAGGAGGGCTCAAGAAGAGCATTATGAGAGGAGAGAAAGGGAGGAGCACAATGATTCTTCCCAGAGAGGTGACGACTCTCACAAAAGAAAGTCGCATGACGACCGGGGAAAAAGTCATATAGTTGAGGACCCAAGCAAGCGTGCTGGGCACGGTGAAAAGCATGCATCTACAACTCCTGAAAAGGCCGCTGCCCCCGTCTCACTTGACATCCCTTCCGGTTCTCCTGCTCTCGGGAAGACAGACATTCAGACAATACTCAACATGCCTAAATTCCAAATTGGACCAGGCCCGGCTACTCTACAAAGCCGGTTCCCGCACTGGTGCCTAAAGGGAGTGCAGTTCGATCTTGACTTGGTTCCTATTGACAAACAAGCAATGCTGCAAAATCTTGATGCTGTTAGACTTGATATCGAGCGGATGTCAGGGTGGCAAAAGCTTGTTGATGAGCTTTAGAGGGTCAACCGCGTGAATATAGAGGCCATGCTGACCATGGAAAATGATAAGGCCGAGTGGCAGAAAACATTAAGCCAGCATGACACCGAGATGAGGAACATCGGTAAGTACAACGAGAAGCTTGAAGCAGAAGTTGAAAAACTTAAACAAGAGCTTGCTACTTCTTCTACCTCATATACTCAAAAAGAAGAAGTACTCTAAAAGCAAGTTCGCGATGCTCATGCTGCTCAGCGACATGCCGAGGCACAACTTGAGGCTGAGCAGAAAACAACGGGAAGGTATCGTGCTGACGTTGCAGAGTTACGGGAGAAGGTCAACTCCCACGATTTGGAGATTGTGAGGCTGAAAGCCCAATTGTTAAAGACCGAGAAGGAACGTGACGATGCTATCGCTGGAAGGCAGGCTGCCGAACAGTCGCATAAGGTGACTAAAGCCAACATCAACTCCACTTTATTTGACTTCTACGTGCATAGCGTTATAGGGCGCGGGAGCCTTTCATTCTTAGGACCAAAGTATGAGATTACCCTGGCCGAGGTTTGGGAGTCAATTCTTGACATGCTTGGAGGTGCAGGCGCCGGCTATGCTGAAGCATCTCTTGTAGAACACTTTCTAGATGATGATGCCGTAGCTGCTCTAGCCCGGGGAAAAGAGCAGTTTGCCAAAGCACGAGTTGAGGCAGGGGAGCAGCACTTTGTGAAAGAAGCACCACTAACTGCACCCATCCCTCCTTCGGTTTCGGCCAATGTTGACATCACAGGCTCTGGTTCTCATTCTCCATCCCTTGTTAAAGTTACAACTGAGATCACAAGCACGCAGGGGGGAGATGAAGGCGAAGAGAGCGCCGAAGCACGGGCTTATGAGGTTGATATTAGAAAGCCGACTTCTCCAGGTAACTCTACTGTTAATCTTGCCCAAGTGGACTGTTTGTTTGCTCCTCATGAGTTTGACGAACTTTTTGATTATTTCTTAAATCTCAATGAGCCGCTATCTCCATTCTTCACTGGAGATACTAATATTTTTGGCTTTTCTTCTTCTGTAGCAAAAACGCCAAGTGCCACACAGACTTCTCCTCCTCCAGTTGTCCCTCCTCCATTCCCTCAAATCACTCTTATATCCCAACCGGGAACACAAAAAGAATTAATAGGAGCCCTTCAAGGCTTGGATGATCCACTCGCTTCGCAAGAGCAGAAGGATGAAGGACTTGAAGGAGGCGACAAATCCCTGGAGCGTACTATTTCTGATGACGTAAAACTAGCTTCTCTTGTTACAACGGGAAGTGAGTCTTCTTCAAGGAGGAGGAGGAAGCGTACCACTTCCAAGAAGAAAAGGAAAAGAATTCTTGTTTTTGAAGAGGAAGCGAAGGTTGATTCGGCAGTAACCCTCTCTCCTTCATCCCTGACTCTCCCAAGCCGTCCTGAAAAGCTGCCTATTAGGTCAGGTGAAGGCTCTAAAGGTGGTGGCAAGAAGAATAACGGGCCCTTCTTCCCTTTATTTTACTTTTTGCTTTTTGCATGTACTGACTGGAGATTGCGCGGGTAGCGGCCTCTGCTTTTCTTTTTCTTTTTATTTTGAAATGTACTGACCGGAGATTGTGCGGGTACCGGCCTCCGCTTTTCTTTTTCTTTTTATTTTGAAACCTGTACCTGTACAAAATTTTGACAGTATTGAATAAAATGATTCTTTTTGTTTGTACAAACTTCTGTCTGTATTTGAGAATGCATTTACTATTCATTTTTCTACAAGTTTCATTATATAATATTGCAGTGAGCTTGTGGTATGTTGTTCGAGCGTAATTCTTACCAATATAGTTATACCATGTTGCCCCTATACCATAAGCTCGTTGCAATATTTTCAACTTTGAGGGGACTTGTACTCTTATTTTCTGGAGAATAATTATTCCATACTTGGAGGAATATTATTCTGCTCAAAATAGAGTATAGCTCGTTTCATATGAGTTTTCATGCTCCACCCTTTGGAGATATCACTTTTTCTTTTGCATATATACATTTTTACAAAGCGAATTCTCTTATGTGGTAGAGCGGGCCTTCGAAGGGCACTTTAACTTTTTTGAGGAAGAGTATTTTCAAGAATAGATGAACCAATCTTCCTTTGAAAGCTAAAATGTGCCTTTAAAGAGGGCTTCCTTCTTCTTTTTTTATATTGCGCCTCGGTGGAGGGCTTTATGATCTTTGTTTTGCATTTCTGATGAAATGCTTCTTTGAAAAGTTGTACCTTTGAGGAGGGCTTTTTCACGTTTCAACACTTGGAAGTTTTATTTAAATCTCGGTGAAACGTGTGCCTCCGAAGAGTTGTGCCTCCGAAGAGGGCTTTCCACGTTTCAACACTCGGAAGTTTTATTTTGATCTCGGTGAAACGTGTGCCTCCGAAGAGGTCTTTTTGTTTGATTGTGCCTTTGGGAAGAGGTCTTTTGTTTGATTGTGCCTCTGGGAAGAGGTCTTTTTGTTTCTGCCTCTTGGGAGAGGCTTTTATTTTTTTCCTATTCGCTGGGAAGCGGGCCTCCGAAGAGGGCTTTTTCACATTTCGAATCGTGTGAATTTTTATTTCAGATCACGGTGAAATGTGTGCATCTGAGTAGGGCTTTTGCCTGGAAGTTTGGATTTTATTTCTCTTAGTTGGATGGATTCACGGGAGTGTATCACCGATCAGTCCACAACTTTATGTCGAGAAAGAACTCTCTTTTTCAGGCGAGACCCGCTCGAGGTCTTTTAGCATTTTAACTGTGGTGAAATGGGCCTCCGAAGAGGGCTTTTCAGGTTTCAACACTTGGAAGTTTTATTTCAATCTCGGTGAAAGGTGTGCCTCTAAGTGGGGCTTTTGCCTGGAAGTTTGGAGTTTCTTTCTCTTAGTGGGATGGATTCACGGGAGTGTATCACCGATCAGTCCACAACTTTATGCCGAGAAAGAACTCTCTTTTTCTGGTGAGGCCCGTTCGAGGTTTTTATCCTCCGAAGAGGCATGCCTCTGAAGAGGGCTTGTGCCTCCGAAGAGGTCTTTTGCTGTTTGGTGCTTGCTCGCCCATGTCTCTTTGCCATCTATTCATGTCGGTGATCCCCGTTATCTTTTCCAAATATCATCCCTTTTTAGTTGCCAACAATTTTCCTGATCCAAAGAAATATACTTCATAGTTAAGCGAGTTGGTGGTGGTAGACACAGGCTATTTAACTGGATGCTCGTTTGTACAAACATTTGCAGTTAGTTAAAAATAGTCCACTTCCATCCACATCGCTAACTTTTGTTCGAAGCACTTCTTTCATAGGATTTGAGTATGTAAATTTTGAATGTTTTAGCGTTTGCTTGCTGGGTGATGTCGGAGATCGCTTGGTCTTGCGATGGGTAAGCTTTGTTTTTATGGCCTGCATTATTAAATCGACATTTTAGTAACACAATTAACGTATTTTATATGTCGAAATAAAACAAAGCAGTTTATAGTAGTAGAGAACACAAGATTTATAGTGGTTCGGCCAAAAGCTGGGCCTACATCCACTTTATAGCTTTTCATTATTCACTTGCTTTACAATTGCTTTCAATACAAGAATCATATATTCGTAATTCTTTTACAACATTTCAGCAAAGCTTTTAAGTAAAATAGGGACGCAAATGATTGCTATTCCAAGCTCTTGGAATTGGTTCTCCTTCGACAGTTGTGAGTTTGAATTTGCCATCAAGAAGTTTCATGCCTATGACATATGGCCCCTCCCAGTTTGGCCCAAACACACCTGTGGCTGTCATAATTCTCTTCAACACTAGGTCCCCAACTTCAAAGCTGCGCTGACGAACTTTGGAATTGAAGTGTCTGGCTATCCTTTGCTGATGAGCTGCAATTCTAAGCTTAGCCTCTGCTCTTCTTTCATCAAGGAGGTCAAGCGCTTCCAGTTGCAGTTTTCCATTCTCATCTTGATCAAAATGGATCCTTCTGTGTGAGGGGACTTCAGTTTCCACTGGAATCAACGCTTCTGATCCGTATGCTAATGAAAATGGAGTATGCCCAGTCGCAGTTTTGTGGGTAGTTCTGTATGCCCATAGTGCAAGCGGTAACTTATCGACCCAACCACCTTTTGCTTTTTCTAGCTGCGTTTTGATGGTTGATTTGATGATTTTGTTTACTGCTTCCACTTGCCCGTTTGCCTGTGGATGAGCCACTGCTAAGATGCTTTTTCGGATCTTGAATCGTTTGCAGAAATCTTGGAACTCCTCACTTTCAAACTGGGTACCATTGTCTGTGATTATCTTCTGAGGCGCACCATACCTGCAATGATATTTTTAGTCACAAAACTTATCATTTTCTTAGAGGTAATAGTAGCCAATGGTTCGGCTTCAGCCCATTTAGTGAAATAATCAACAGCAACGATAGCATATTTAATCCCCGATTTGGCAGTCGGCAAAGGCCCAATGAGATCTATTCCCCAGATGGCAAACGACCATGGACTGACCATTTGTGTTAGCTCAGTGGAAGGTGCTCAAGGAATTTTGGCAAATCTTTGGCATTTATCACACTTTCGTGAATAGTTAGCAGCATCTTGATTAATTTCTGGCCAAAAGTATCCATAACGGAGGATTTTCTTTGCTAAAGTTTGACCACCTGTATGATCCCCACATTCCCCTCCGTGTACTTCAGTTAGAATTGTCTTAGCTTCTTCCTTTGTCACGCATCGGAGTAATGGCATTGAAAATCCTCGTCTGTACAAGCGACCATCCCGAACTATATATCTGGAGGCTTTCCTTATCAGCTTCTGTCGTTCTTTTGAACTTTCTGCCAAAGAACCATTGAGAAAATATTCAAATATCGGAGTCATCCATGATTCTTGCTCTTGGGATGCATTCATAATCCAATAAACATCCATTTCATCTGTGCTTAGAGTTGACAAGACTTCGACGGGAACTAATCCCAATAGCCGAGCTTCACCAGTACTTGAATACTTTGCGAGAGAATCCGCCTTTATGTTCTCTTCTCGGGGTATATGGTTTATTGAATAACGGTCAAAATCTTGAAGAAGCTCCCAGGCTTTTGATAAATAGGCGGGTAGATTCCCACCTTTAGCTTGAAATTCCTTCTTGACTTGGCAGACAATAAGTTGAGAATCACTGAAGATCTGCAATGCCTTGATGTTTAGTTCTTTAGCGATTCTTAAACCAGCGATGAGAGCTTCATATTCTGCTTCATTATTTGTCGAAGGAAATTCTAGTCTCAGTGCATAACATAGCGATCGCCCTTCTGGGGTTTCAAGGACAACCCCTGCTCTGGAACAGTAATCATTCCTTGCGCCATTGACATACAATTTCCATTGGATTGGGACGTTATCAGTGGCTTCTTTCTCACTATCACCTTTATCCGTACATTCTGTGATGAAATCTGCTAAAGCTTGTCCATTGATTGCTTTCCTGGTATAATAAGTGATGTCATATTGGCTGAGTTCAACATTCCATTTCAAAAGACGGCCCGAAGTCTCAGGACGGAATAGGACTTGCTTTAGAGGTTGATCAGTGAGGACATTGATGGGATGAGCTTGGAAATACGGCCTCAATTTTCTTGATGCGATCAACAAACAATAGGCGAGCTTTTCCAACCTTGAATAGTTCATCTCTGCCCCAATGAATCTTTTGCTGATATAATAGACTGGGCGTTGAATCCTTGCGTCTTCCCGTACCAACACTGCACTGAGAGCATTAGATGAAATTGCCAATATATGAAGAGATCTTCACCATTGTCAGGCTTTGAAAGTATCGGAGGCACTTCCATATGACGAACCAACTCATCAAATGCTTTTTGACATTCAGGAGTCCACTTGTTAACTCCACCTTTTCAGCAAGGCCGTGATATCAAAAATTGACCGAGAAACCAATGATAGTTCGTCTCGAAGAATAGTCAACTCAGCATCCCAACAAAGCAAGTTCTGTTGAATGGCTTTTTAGATAAGATCCCCTATGGAGGGGGGGTCCAGGGGGGGTGCCAACCCCCCAAGGTGGGGGTGCTGGGGCAACGCCACCGCTACGGTGATCGACCTGCCCGGTCAGGTCGCAGGGGTCCAGGGGGCAGCGCACCCGGCGGGGTGCGGGGCAGCGCCCCGTCCAAAACGGTATACGACTTAGAGAATGGAGCGACCTATCTTCTACTCGAAGTCAACGACCTAACTGATGAAGCGGGTTAACGAGCTAACAAGTGGCACGACTTACCGACTTAATAAGGTTGCCGACTTAATAAGGTTAACGACTCAATAAGCTTAACGACTCAAGGATTGGACGACCTAAGAAGTGCCACGACTTAACGAGTTAAGGTTCAAGGCGACTTAGAGGAATGGAACGACTCAAGCGGGTTAACGGTTCATGAGACAGGCCGACTCAGTGGATCAACGACTCAAGAACTGTGCGACTCAAGGTCTTCACGAACTAACAATTCAAGGGCTGAACGACCTACGAGTTAAGGATCTACGAGTTAAGGCCACAACGAGTTAAAGACTCTACGAGTTAAAAGGTCTACGAGATAAGGATCTATGACTTAAAGCCTCCACGAGTTAAAGAGTCTACGAGATAACAATCTTACGAGTTAGAAGATGGCGCGACAGGAAGTCTACGGCTCAAAAGATAAGTTGTTCACGACCTAAGACTTGGAGACAAGTTCAACACCACGCTGTAGTAAGAAGAATCGCTGACGACTTACGACCTATGATGAGTCGTGTACGACTCATGCTAGCATAAAGAAAACTGCATTTGGTTAACTCGTGAACGACTTAGAACTTGTATCATTCATTCAGATGGGTGCATAACTCTGGGCCAAGCCATGAACCCTGTAAATCAGCCGCGACCTACCATGAGTCGTACACGAGTTACGACTCATCGTGAGTCGTACACGAGTTACGACTCATCGTGAGTCGTATACGAGTTACGACCTAACTCCAAAGATGCCTATAAATACGCCCATAACTCCAACAGAAAGGGGACTTTTGGCTCATTCTCTTCAAGCGCCGTTACTCTGCTGCATTCCAAACCAATCCAACACTTAAAGCTCTCAAGACACGAAGAACGCTACAAATAACTTCGAGAAAAGATCACACACATCCAACATGGATTTGAAGACTCTAATCTCCATTGAAGTTTAGGCTACTTGTTCTAAGTGACTTGTAATCCAAAGTGTATTGTACTTGGAAAGAATTGTATCAGCTTGTAACGAGATCATCAATAAAAGTACTTAAAGTGGACGTAGGCTATACCCTTAAGCCGAACCACTATAAAATTGTTGTTGTTTACCGCTTTTCCGCTATTATCTGCTTGTAATCTGTTCCCGAGTTATCGGGTGGTGCTTTCACAACTATAACTCATACACCGGGGTGTTAGCGTTTAAATTTTAGCGTTAACATTTTTGGTGCTTTCACTGAGAACTGAACTCAGGAATACTTTCACCATTGCTTCGCGAAAGTTTGTTGAAAGAATCTCTCTAAAGACCAGAAGTTTATCCGAGATAATGGCTACTAGAAGACAGCTCAGATCTGAAAGATCCGGTGATGCTCATGAGGATACGACCACTTCTCTTGCTCCAAATGAAGCAGCTCCAAATGAAGCAGCTCCGAGTGTGGGAATAACACAAGAGGTGTTTGATGCTGCAGTTTCTGGGTTGTATCAGCAAATGGAAGCCCAGAACGCTCTAATGCTGGAAAGAATGAATGCTTTACTTGGAGGCAACCGTCAAGAAGAAAATAATGAAGAGACCTTTGCAGATGATGCCCATGATTCCCAAGAGAAACGTATCCCTCAAAGAGCAGCTGACTTCTGCCCGGCAAAGCCTTTGAACGATAAGGAGTACCTATCAGGGATGATTCGCTCAATTATGAAAGAGAGCATGCAGAGGCAAGAGGATGAAAATGATTGGGGGTTTGCTCCAAGTAAGACACCGTTCACCGAAAAGATCTTGAAGGCAGAGTTTCCAAGGAAATTTGTACCTCCTACTATCCCGGCTTATCGAGGCACAAGTGACCCTAATCAGTTCCTGTACAAGTACGATTGGCATATGACCGCGGCAAGAGCAACAGATGAAATCAAGTGCCGATACTTTCCGGTACACTTAGAGGGAGTGGCCTTACTTTGGTTCACAAAGCTGCCAGTTAGATCTGTGGATCAATTTTCCGACTTAACACGAAAGTTCAAAGATCAGTTCAGGCTATATGCTACAAAGGCCAAGGATATAATGTCACTCTCTAGTCTAGAACAAAATCCCGGGGAGTCTATCAGATCGTTCTTAAACCGCTTCAATATAGCCTTGGCCGAGGTTGATAACGCAGAGCCACGGATGGTTTTGACTTATCTGATGCGGGCTATCGATAAATCGAGTGAATTTGGCAAATGGCTAAAAATGAAGGAGCCAAACTCACTTGAGAAATTCTATAAGAAGGCCGACGAGTTTATGCGCTTGGAAAGCTTTCCTATGCCAACAAAAGCAGTCGTGACCGAAATTCAGAATGTCAATGTTGCTTCTAATAAAGGAGAATCTGGAGGACAGAAAAGGAAGAATGATGATGAAAAAAGGCAGGGAAATCCAAAGAAAAACCGCCACTTTGAACCGTCGAATTATACTCCCTTAACTGATACTCCAGAGAACATTTTCTTGGCAACAAAGGATATTGTTGAATATCCTAAACCACAAAAGTTGAGACTAAGGAAAAATGCCACAGAAAGTGAAAGATTCTGTAAATTCCACAATCAACCTGGCCATGACACTGACGAGTGTCGCCATTTGAAGGATCTGATTGAGAAGCTGTTGAAAGAGAATAAACTTCAGCAATATGTCCGGAGAAACAGGAATGATCCATCCTCATCCACTCAGGGGCAAATACTTCTCACTCATCATTATGGCCCAAATGAAAGAACTGCAACGCAGGGATCTGAGAGGCTTTTCATTAATGCTATCACAAGGGGCCCTCACCCAGCGGACAAAAGTTGGGACGAGATGGAAAGATCTGCTCATGCTTTGAGACAAGCCCCGGAGGGAGAGAATGTCCTTGTTCTGGAAGATGGTGCCTAATGGCCATATTTCACTTAATGGCTTTTGCTTAAAATTCATAGAATAATACTGGATTTATGATTCCTGTATAAAATGCCGTTGTAAAAATAGTGCAAATAAATAATAGGAACTATAAATCTTGAGCTTTCTATTACGATAAAAGGCTTGTTTCATTTCGATATGCAAATATCTTAAAATATATTGCTAAAATGCATATTTAATGTTGTAGGCAATCAAAGCAAAGCTCACCTAGTCAACACATCACAAAGCCAAGCGATTCCTACAAATCGCTCAACAGGTGAATATCAGGCCACAAAAATTTCAGACCCAAATCCTACATAAGAAGTGCTTCAAACAAACAGTGAGTGATTCAACCGGAGATGGGCCCTTGCAAACTAATTGAGATCGTTTGTGCAAACGAACATTCGATTAAGTAGCTTGTGTCCGCCCCTGCGAGTTCACTTAACAATGAAGTACACTTCTTTGGATAAAATAAACTACTTCCAAAAGAAGGAAATGTGGGTTTGGAAATGATAATGGGGAATCGCTGAGGATCAAATGGTGAAAAGACATGGGCGAGCAGGCAGGAAACAAATAAAGACCTCTTCGGGGGCACATTTCACCGGAGCTGAAGTGCAAACTCTTCGGAGGCCCACTTCTCCAGAGCTGAAATGCCAAATAAAGACCTCTTCGGGGGCACATTTCACCATAGCTGAAGTACAAACTCTTCGGAGGCCCACTTCTCCAGAGCTGAAATGTCAAATAAAGACCTCTTCGGGGGCACATTTCACCAAAGCTGAAGTGCAAACTCTTCGGAGGCCCACTTCTCCATAGCTGAAATGCCAAATAATGACCTCTTCGGGGGCACATTTCACCAAAGCTGAAGTGCAAACTCTTCGGAGGCCCACTTCTCCAGAGCTGAAATGTCAAATAAAGACCTCTTCGGGGGCACTTTTCACCATAGCTGAAGTGCAAACTCTTCGGAGGCCAACTTCTCCAGAGCTGAAATGCCAAATAAAGACCTCTTCGGGGGCACATTTCACCAGAGCTGAAGTGCAAACTCTTCGGAGGCCCACTTCTCCAGAGCTGAAATGCCAAATAAAGACCTCTTCGGGGGCACATTTCACCAGAGCTGAAGTGCAAACTCTTCGGAGGCCCACTTCTCCAGAGCTGAAATGCCAAATAAAGACCTCTTCGGGGGCACATTTCACCAGAGCTGAAGTGCAAACTCTTCGGAGGCCCACTTCTCCAGAGCTGAAATGCCAAATAAAGACCTCTTCGGGGGCACATTTCACCAAAGCTGAAGTGCAAACTCTTCAGAGGCCCACTTCTCCATAGCCGAAATGCCAAATAAAGACCTCTTTGGGGGCACATTTCACCAGAGCTGAAGTGCAAACTCATCGAAGGCCCACTTCTCTAGAGCTGAAATGTGAAATAAAGACCTCTTCGGGGGCACATTTCACCAGAGCTGAAGTGCAAACTCTTCGGAGGCCCACTTCTCCAGAGCTGAAATGCCAAATAAAGACCTCTTCGGGGGCACATTTCACCAGAGCTGAAGTGCAAACTCTTCGGAGGCCCACTTCTCCAGAGCTGAAATGCCAAATAAAGACCTCTTCGGGGGCACATTTCACCATAGCTGAAGTGCAAACTCTTCGGAGGCCCACTTCTCCAGAGCTGAAATGCCAAATAAAGACCTCTTCGGGGGCACATTTCACCAGAGCTGAAGTGCAAACTCTTCGGAGGCCCACTTCTCCAGAGCTGAAATGTGAAATAAAGACCTCTTCGGGGGCACATTTCACCAGAGCTGAAGTGCAAACTCTTCGGAGGCCCACTTCTCCAGAGCTGAAATGCCAAATAAAGACCTCTTCGGGGGCACATTTCACCAGAGCTGAAGTGCAAACTCTTCGGAGGCCCACTTCTCCAGAGCTGAAATGCCAAATAAAGACCTCTTCGGGGGCACATTTCACCAAAGCTGAAGTGCAAACTCCTCGGAGGCCCACTTCTCCAAAGCTGAAATGCCAAATAAAGACCTCTTCGGGGGCACATTTCACCAGAGCTGAAGTGCAAACTCTTCGGAGGCCCACTTCTCTAGCGCTGAAATGCCAAATAAAGACCTCTTCGGGGGCACATTTCACCAGAGCTGAAGTGCAAACTCTTCGGAGGCCCACTTCTCCGGAGCTGAAATGCCAAATAAAGACCTCTTCGAGGGCACATTTCACCAGAGCTGAAGTGCAATCTCTACGGAGGCCCACTTCTCCAGAGTTGAAATGTCAAATCAAAGCCCTCCAGCGAGGCTCAACAAAAATAAAAAATAAAAAATAAATAAAAAAAATAAAAAAAAAGAGAAAAAAAAAGAAAGGCTTCTCCAACACAAGGTGCACTCTGCTAAAGCAAGAATAATGTTTCCTCAAAAATGGAAAATTATTCTCTAAAGAAAGAGTGCATGCCTTCTCAAAATGGAAGAATTATTCTCTAAAGTAAGAGTACAAGTCTTCTAAAAACAAAAGAGTTGTTCTCCAAAATCTCCTCAAAATGGAAAATATTACAATGAGTTGTGGTATGGGGGCAATATAATATTGCTACATTAATAAAAGCAGAACCCAAGCAACGTACCACAAGCTCACTGCAATATCATGCAAAGAGAATAAAGAAACTTGTATGAAAATGAGGAATAAATACATTCTCAAATACAGACAAAAGTTTCTATAAAATTTGTTATGCACGTGCAGGTTTCAAAAGGAAAAACAAGAAGGATGACCCCACACCGTCAAATGGAGTAAAACATTACACCAATAAGGCTTCCTCAATAGGTTCCATTGATGCAAGTTCCTTTGCGAAAGCTGGGGCATCTGAAGTTTCTGCTTGAAAACCAGGGGCATCGTGAAGCTGAGTCGACCAAAAAGAGTGCAAAAATCCGAATTAGTGCAAAAATTCATCTTTCAGCAAAAAATTTAACGCTCCTCTCCTTAACCGTCACAGCACTTAATCTTCTAAAAATTGATTTGTGACGGGAATATTCGAAAAGAGGAAGGAAGTGCTGCAAAAGTAAAGAATGAAATTAGTACCGAACAACTCGGATTTTGAAAATCCCAGAAATGGAAAGATCCAGTTTGCCCCACTACTCTTCTTATCGAAAAGACATTCTATATGAAGAACTGAATATTCAAAAGTAAAGGTGCACGTTTTCTAGAAGCGTGTGAAGTGTTGTGCAAAGCTACTAAAATAACAAGTAAATAAAGCAATACTTGAAATAATACTGGTTGGCATATGTCAATTCAGAAGAATTCGAGGATTGTTATTTGAAAGTAAGTGCGGTGTCAATGCAGATAGCAGTTATAACTGTGTAAACTTTGTGTTGATACTTCATTCGAGACAGTTGACTCGCAACACTTCATCAAGACCATGCTAATTTGCTTATCGTAAAATACCAGTTCTTTGATCTAATCCATCACTCGATATGGGCAATCGGTGATGAGTATATTCGCCCTATTTTTCTGCAAATGTTGCGTTTAACAGGTTGTTCAAATAATCTGTAAAGAGATGCAACAAGTTCAGGTCAAAGTTCCATTGAATCGCATTGGTCAAGTTTCAAAGGCTTCAGGTCAAAACAAAGCAAAGTTGCCTAAGTACAAGCTCAGCAGCTCAGTAAAGCACGAGTTAAGAAGAATCGAAGCACACGACCTAGTCCCTAGGCGTATACTTCGAGGGGCAAGTGTTAACTCCACCTTTTCAGCAAGGCCGTGATATCAAAAATTGACCGAGAAACCAATGATAGTTCGTCTCGAAGAATAGTCAACTCAGCATCCCAACAAAGCAAGTTCTGTTGAATGGCTTTTCAGATAAGATCCCCTACGGAGGGGGGGTCCAGGGGGGGTGCCAACCCCCCAAGGTGGGGGTGCGGGGGCAACGCCACCGCTACGGTGATCGACCTGCCCGGTCAGGTCGCAGGGGTCCGGGGGCAGCGCACCCGGCGGGGTGCGGGGCAGCGCCCCGTCCAAAACGGTATACGACTTAGAGAATGGAGCGACCTATCTTCTACTCGAAGTCAACGACCTAACTGATGAAGCGGGTTAACGAGCTAACAAGTGGCACGACTTACCGACTTAATAAGGTTGCCGACTTAATAAGGTTAACGACTCAATAAGATTAACGACTCAAGGATTGGACGACCTAAGAAGTGCCACGACTTAACGAGTTAAGGTTCAAGGCGACTTAGAGGAATGGAACGACTCAAGAGGGTTAACGGTTCATGAGACAGGCCGACTCAGTGGATCAACGACTCAAGAACTGTGCGACTCAAGGTCTTCACGAACTAACAATTCAAGGGCTGAACGACCTACGAGTTAAGGATCTACGAGTTAAGGCCACTACGAGTTAAAGACTCTACGAGTTAAAAGGTCTACGAGATAAGGATCTACGACTTAAAGCCTCCACGAGTTAAAGAATCTACGAGATAACAATCTTACGAGTTAGAAGATGGCGCGACAGGAAGTCTACGGCTCAAAAGATAAGTTGTTCACGACCTAAGACTTGGAGACAAGTTCAACACCACGCTGTAGTAAGAAGAATCGCTGACGACTTACGACCTATGATGATTCGTGTACGACTCATGCTAGCAGAAAGGAAACTGCATTTGGTTAACTCATGAATGACTTAGAACTTGTATCATTCATTCAGATGGGTGCATAACTCTGGGCCAAGCCATGAACCCTGTAAATCAGCCGCGACCTACCATGAGTCGTACACGAGTTACGACTCATCGTGAGTCGTACACGAGTTACGACTCATCGTGAGTCGTATACGAGTTACGACCTAACTCCAAAGATGCCTATAAATACGCCCATAACTCCAACAGAAAGGGGACTTTTGGCTCATTCTCTTCAAGCGCCGTTACTCTGCTGCATTCCAAACCAATCCAACACTTAAAGCTCTCAAGACACGAAGAACGCTACAAATAACTTCGAGAAAAGATCACACACATCCAACATGGATTTGAAGACTCTAATCTCCATTGAAGTTTAGGCTACTTGTTCTAAGTGACTTGTAATCCAAAGTGTATTGTACTTGGAAAGAATTGTATCAGCTTGTAACGAGATCATCAATAAAAGTACTTAAAGTGGACGTAGGCTATACCCTTAAGCCGAACCACTATAAAATTGTTGTTGTTTACCGCTTTTCTGCTATTATCTGCTTGTAATCTGTTCCCGAGTTATCGGGTGGTGCTTTCACAACTATAACTCATACACCGGGGTGTTAGCGTTCAAATTTTAGCGTTAACACCACTCAAAGTTTTTTCTTCCTTTCTTCAGAGCATCAAAGAATGGAATGCATTTGTCAGTAGCTTTTGAAATGAACCGACTCAAGGCAGCAACCTTTCCATTGAGACTTTGCAACTCCTTCTTCGTTCTAGGAGATTTGACCTCTCTTAGGGCAGTGATCTGGGCAGGATTAGCTTCAATGCCCCTAGCGCTCACAACGAAACCCAAAAACTGTCCGGACTCCACTCTAAATGAACATTTCAAGGGATTAAGCTTCATTCTGTACTTTCGGAGTACTGCGAACATCTCTGCGAAGTGATCCATGTGGTCCACTGCTTTCTTAGACTTCACTAGCATATCATCAACATAAACTTCCATTGTCTTGCCAATCTGCGGTTTAAACATGGCATTAACAAGCCTTTGGTAAGTTGGCCCTGCATTCTTGAGTCCGAAAGGCATGACCTTATAGCAGTAGAATCCAACATCTGTGATGAAGCTTGTGTCCTCTTGATCTGGCTCATGCATCATAATCTGGTTATATCTGGAGTATGCATCCATAAAGGATAAAAATTCATGCACTGCCGTCCCATCCACCAACTGATCGATCCTGGGCAGCGGGAAACAGTCTTTGGGGCAGGCTTTTTTCAGATCTGAAAAGTCAATGCATACCCTCCATTTTCCGTTAGCTTTTTTAACCAGCACTGGATTTGATACCCAATTTGGATAAGTAGATTCTCTGATGAAACCGTTCTCCATGAGCCGATCCACTTCTTCTTTTAACGCTGCCGTCCTCTCAGGACCCTGTGTTCTTCTTTTCTGTTTCACGGGTATAAACTTTGGATCAATGTTCAGAGTGTGTACTGCAATCTCCGGGGATATTCCACACATGTCAGCGTGAGTCCAAGCGAATACATCTAAATTTGCCTTCAAATATGAAATCAGAACATTCTGAACTGTTGTGTTGAGTTGTGAACCCACATTCAGCACTTTGTTTGGGTCCTTTGGGTCAACGGGTACCGGCACCGTTACTTCTACCGGTACTACCCTGTTCTCCCCTGCACTGGCTTTCCTTGGATCCATCTCTCTTTGTGCGCCACTATATTCAGCAGTGCAGGGTCCACCCTGTAATTGCTACAAGGTTGGTTCTTTGATGCGGACTGGAGCCGCCGCACCTTTTCCCGTTTCTCTTTTCCTTGATTCATGCAACTCTGTAAAATAAAATTCTCGCCCTGCATCTTGGTCTCCTGTAATAACACCAACTCCATTATCTGTGGGGAATTTTATAGTCACACACCATGGGGCAAGAACAACTTTGAATGCATCAAGAGTAGGTCGGCCTAAAAAGGCATTGTAGGCAGAGAATTCTTCAACAATTATAAAGGTTTGCTTTCGAGCCACCTTCCTCAGCCCTTTTCCAAGTTCCACAAAAAAATCTATGGTCCCAATCGGCTGTTTGGGTTCCCCAGCAAACCCAGCAATCTTAAGTGATGAAGCTTCAACGTCAGCCATTGGAATTTTCATTTGATCAAAGGTCTTCTTGAAGAGAATGTTGCATGAAGCTCCGCAATCAACTAGAACTCTTCTCACAGTAGCCGGCCCAATACCAGCGGATATGACCAAAGGATCTATGGTAGGAGCCTCGATACCTAATGAATCTCTGGCACTGAATACAATATCATCTGTGGAAGTCTTTTGTTGCTTTAAAGGCGCATCATTTTCTAAAACAAAAACATTCTCTTCAGCCGATACATGCCTCAAGGCCCGGGCATACCTTTCCATCTCGCCCCAGCTTTTGCCCGCTGGGCGAGGCCCTCCAATTATTATATTGATGACAGGTCTTTCCGATTCATGTTCTACGGTCTTTTCACTTGAGCCAGGACGGTGAGCTGGAACTTGTTGTCCTTGAGTCGACGAGGCTGAGGCATTTCTATTCCTTTTCACATACTGCTGGAGCTTGTTTTCCTTCAAGAGTTGTTCAATTACCTCTTTCAACTGACGGCATTTGCTGGTGTCATGGCCGGGTTGGTTGTGGAACCAGTAGAACCTTCCACTTTTTTCCATCTTACTCCCAACTCTCATTTTAGGTGGTGTTGGATAATTGACATCTTCCTTGGTCGCAAAGAAGACGTTCTCAGGGGTATCGGTCAAGGGTGTGAAATTGAAAGGACGGCCTTTCTTAGCGTCTCCTTGTTTCTTTCCACCATCATTTCCCCTTTTCTGAGTGTTGGGTTCTTTCTTGTTCGAAGCAGCACCACTAGTCCCAGCTTCTACAGATACCACCTTAGCCGGTGTTTGAAGGCTCTCCAAACGCATGAATTCATCCGCTTTCTTGTAGAACTTGTCAAGCGAGTTTGGTACTTTCATTTTCAACCATTTTCCAAATTCGCTTGATTTGTCAATCTCCCTCATCAAGTACGTTAGGACCAAGCGTGGCTCAGCATTATCTACCTCAGCCAATGCTATGTTAAAACGATTCAAAAATGATCTGATGGATTCTCCTAGATTTTGCTCTAGACTTGACAGTGACATTATATCCTTTGCTTTTGAAGCATACAATCGGAAT
Source organism: Allium cepa (assembly GCA_030765085.1). NCBI lineage: Eukaryota > Viridiplantae > Streptophyta > Magnoliopsida > Asparagales > Amaryllidaceae > Allium > Allium cepa. The sequence continues at coordinate 286,273,632 of CM060942.1, forward strand.
TGCTCCTTGAATTTCATGGTCAAATCGGAGAACTGGTCAATGGACCTGACCGGCAGCTTTGTAAACCACAATAGAGCCACACCTTCCAAATATACCGGGAAATATCGACATTTGATTTCATCAGACGCTCTGGCACCCGTCATATGCCAATCGTACGTATACAGGAACTCATTAGGGTCACTTGTCCCTTTGTATGCCGGAATAGTAGGAGGAACGAATTTTCTTGGGAATTCTGCCTTCAAGATTTTCTCAGTAAACAGAGTTTTGCTTGGAGCAAAACCCCATTCTTTCTCGTCTTCGTCCCTTCGCATACTTTCCTTCATGATTTGACGAACCATGCCGGAGAAATATTCTTCATCATTTAAAGGCTCAGGAGGGCAAACATCAGCCATTCTCTCTGAATTCTGTCTTGACAACCGTTCATGGAGGGCCGGCTGCGGTCCTGATCCTCCAGCCTGGAGGGGTGTCTTTTCCACAGGGTCTGCGGCTCTTTGAGAAACATTCCCTCCTACATCATCTTGAACTCCACAGTAGGGTTTCCATCATTATTAACCGGTTGACGGTAAGCCCCAAGTAGATCATTCAACTTAGTTAAGATCAGGGCGTTCTGGGCATTCTGAGCTTCCAACTGTGCATTCTGGGCATTCAATTGTTGATTCAACCCCAAAACTACGGCGTCCAATTCTGCTCGTGTAACTCCAACAGTTGGAGCTGCTTGACTTGAAGGAGGAGAGGTAGCGGTATTCTCTTGAACATTGTCGGATCTCACAGAACTTCGTTTTCTCCCAGGAGGCATTATTTCCAATACACTTCTGGTTTTAAAAGAAATCCTTTCAACGAACCTTTGCGGAGCAATGATGGAAGTATCCTGAGTTCAATTCTCAGTGAAAGCACCAAAAATGTTAATGCTTAAAATCGAACGCTAACACCCCGATGTTTGAAGTGTGAATGTGAAAGCACCACCCGACAGTTCGGGAACAGAATATCAGCAAAAATAACGGAAAGTACAGTAAGAGACAGCGAGTTTATAGTGGTTCGGCTTAAGGAGTAGCCTACGTCCACTTTAAGTGTCTTTATTACTGATCTTGTTACAAAACAATACAATGCTCTTCAAGTACAAATCTCTTTAGTTACAAAACACTTTAAGCAAGTAGCTTAAGCTTCGATGTAGATGAAAGTCTTCTAATCCATGTCGGATGTGCGAAAGTCTTTCATAGTGGCCTGTAGTGTTCTTCGGAACTTCAAGTATAGAGTTGGTTTAGAAACTGGCAAAGTATCGACGCTTGAAGAGATTGTCCAAAAGTCCCTTCAACGTTGGAGATAGTGCCGTATTTATAGAGGAACTTCCATGTCAAGTTGTAAGTAGTGACCGACTTAAGGTAATTTCTGGATCATGGCCGACCTAAGACAAGTCGTAAGCCGCGTCCCATCTCTCAAGCACGGTTCACGGCTTAACTAGAAAAAGCAGGCACTTCTGAGTACAAGTCCCAAGTCGTGAACGAGTTAACAGGCTCTGGTTTAAGTAACACTGTATCGGATTTAACTTTGTTTGCCTAGGTCATGGGCGACCTAACATAGGTCGTAAGTCGGTCGTGACTTAAGTGAAATTGCTTTGAGCTTTTTCCTGTCTTGAGTCGTTAGGTAGGCAGTCTCTTGAGTCGTTAGGTCGATAACCCTTTAAGATTGTTGAGTCGGTCCATTCTCTTAAGCCGCTAAGTCATAGCTTCCTTAAGTCGGTAGGTCATGCCACCAGCTAAGTCGCTAAGCCGTTATACCTTTTTGGTTGTTAAGCCCTTAAACCGTTAAGTCGTTTGACCCCTTAAACCGTTAAGTCGTTAGTCCCTTAAGTCGTCCAACATCTTGACTCGTTGAGTCATGCATCTTTTAACTCGTTAGGTTGATAACCCACTGAGTCGCTTGTCCATTGAGTCGCCGCCCACCTTGAGTCGTTTGCTTATTGAGTCGTTGAACATAGGAGTTAACAATAAGCAACATATCTAAGAAATTTATAACATTTTACTCATTTATACAACTACAACAATCAATAACATAAGTAATGCACTATAAATACTTTCATAAATAAATTTATATAGTTTCCAAACTAGTTCTGTTTGTTTTCAACCCATTCACATGTTATTTGCATTCAACTTAAGTGATTTTCCAACCCATTTGCCTTTCTCCAATTAGATTCCCAGTCTACACAACCAATTTTAATTTGTATTGATTGCAAATCAATCTTTGCTACTCTATCAATTTATAATAACAACAGTGGCATTTTATAAACAATATACATGACGCAGTTTATATAAACAATTGATAAGGTCTCAAAATTAATCCAGTTGCTTTTTCTCGACTTTTAAATTATCCTATCCAGTTTGAAATGATTTTTAACTCATTTTCTTACATTCACTTCATTTATAATCTAAACAACGCATATTCATTGCATTTGATTTACGAGTCAATTTTTTTTTGCTTCAATCATTCCATAGAATTTTTATGTAATTCCGTTTACGTCCAACGATTAATTTAAGCAATTCGACGATATTCATTTAAACAAACAATTCCTTTAGTTTCACAACCATTTTAAAATTGATTTCAACTCAATTATTTTTAATTCCATTCTATTTTATTTACATACTATATATTTGCATTTTATTTCATATTCACTTGGTTTCTTCTAAACCATTTTATTCAGCTTGGAAACATCCCATTAAATAACCATTAACATATTTGCTTAAGCCGAGCTTCTATTCAATTATTTGCTTAAGTTATTTATTTTCTTTAACTTATTTCAATCCCATAACCCAAGTTTATTTTTATGTGAACAATCTTCATTTTAAATCCTTGATCTATAGTTCAATTTATTTATCCACTTGTTCATTTTAAATTTTAACTCACATTCACAGTTCACTTTCGAATCTATTTATTTAATTATAAGGCCATTTCCAATTTTATTTCAACTCTCTTGAATTTTATTTGTAATTCCATCCATTCTTGTTTCATTTGACAATAATTCAATTTAGTGTACTATCAATGTACGTTGAATATTATTTGTTCAAGTTCCACTTAATTCAATTTACTTATCATTTTAAATTCCATTCCATTTTAATTTATTTACACACCATACATTAGCATTTTATTCTATCCTAGCATTGATTCCTTTCAAACCATTTTATTAAGCTCGATATTCCAAGCTTATAAATTAATAATCATTTCCCAAATTAAATTCACCCAAGTTTTCATTTAATGGGTTTTCACCCTTACTCGAAGCCAAGCTTCTATTATTTTTAACCTAAGTCAATTTACTTATTCCAACTTCATACTCCAGTTCATTTCCATTTTAATTTGATTCTCATCTAATCAAATTCCATTTAATTCAATTAGCCATTGTCATAATCCATTAAATTTCAAATTACGCACCCAATTCATCTTAATTTATTTTATTATTAACAAGGTCATGTTTAACTTATTTATACTCGAATTAGATTTTATTTGCAAATCAAATCATCTTTATTCCAATCCAATTCCACAACATTTCCGCTTGTATTTAATTCACCACCAATCCCAGTTGTATTTTACTTATAACTCGAGTTCATTCCCAACTCCATTATTACCTCATAATCAAACTTATATTTAACCAATTTAAATCTCATTAACATATTCAATTAACCAATTTATTCTAAATTAGTTCCATTTCCATATGCATTAAATAATTAATTATTCCACTAGCTCACTTCCAATTTGCAATTCAATATTTGATTTTTATCTTCAAAAATCACCTTATTATCTTACTTGAGTTGAATTTTATTTTATAATTCAAGATTGGACTTTTATTTCATTCTCCAATACAAAACAATTTTATTTTGGCTTACTATTTTACTTTTTCATATTTTTCTCTTATAAGTCACACCATCATATTTTTCACATTCCTACCCATTTTAAGCTGGATTATATTCATATTCCATTTTAACTCGAGATTAAACACTCATTTACAGCTAATATATTCTTAATCAATGGGTTGTCAATTTTCTTTATAAGATCGGAATATATTTATTCCAATTCCATTTCATTTCAACTTTACTTTCATTTATTCTATTTGGGTTAGAATTTCACACCTTTAGATTTATAAGTCACACACTTATTTATATTCACATTTCCATCTATTAACAATCAATCCCATTCACCTTCTATTTTTAATTCGAAATTATATATTTTTACTTAGTCAGGTATATATATTTTATTTCAATGCTTTTGAACCTTTACGGGCTATTTTAATTAATTCACTCCAATACAATTTCTTATTCAACTTACTTTCACTTGTTAAATTAAGAATTTTAATCCCACTCAATATTATTTATAATCTCAACTGAATTTTATTTCAATTCAATTTTATTTAACTTCAGTTAAATTTAGCACCATACTATACTCTTTAATCCACTAATTCACTTGGAATTAATTAAGTAAGAACATAATTTCATTTAATATCATCCATATCTCAATTCATTTCCTTTCAGTTCGATTTCAACTTAATTCAAATACAACTGAATTTTATTCCAGATTAATTCAACTTACCTCCATTTACTTAGCTTAAATTAATTTCAATCCAATTTGATTTTGTCTTCCAATTCACATTTAATTTCTGTCTTCCCGTTTCAATCACATTCAAAATTTACTAATTTATTTCTATTACATTTTCCCAATCCAATTCATCTACATTCTAAATTTTATTTACTTCACCAATTTACTTATATTATTATTATTTTCTATCATTAGTTAAATTTCAAAAGTTAAATTTTCAACTTAATCCAAGTTAAATCCTTATTTTTGACTTCATTTTCAATTTTGAGTCCAAAAATTCAATCTCATACTTTCCTTGGATATATAAGCCATTTTAAATCCTTATAATCTTATTTGTCGATAATACTATCACCCAAACACTTTAATTATATATAATAATTTGTAGAAAATTATTTCTTTTTATATCAAAATATATTTTGGGTAAAATTATTTCATTCACTCGCTTTCGAAAACAATATTGTGTCGAATTGTTTTATTCCAGTGTTTAGAAACCACTTCGGCCCAGTTGTGCAGACTGCGCTGATGAAGGTTCATATGCCACTCAATAAATTAATCAAAACAATATAAAATCATTTTATATTCGCTAACAAATACACTCTCATATCTATTAATACGCTCAACTCATTCTAGAGTACTAATGACTCTATCTCTAATGCGTAATCCCCACCAGAGCTAAGGTTCTCGCTTAACCTTTCAGCTCTGATACCAAGTGTCAAGGCCCGTAACTCCGTACCACTTTGAACTAACAAAATCCCATAACAGTTCTGTCCAAAGTGGCACAAAAGTACGAGTCTTCGGGTAAAAAGAAGAAAGAGGTAGAAGAAGAAGAAAATAAAACAACATCAAAGTCTCATAGTCGAAGTGGAACAAAATATAGTGTATAATAACAGCTTTTAAATACAAAGAAATCTGTACTGTATACATATACATACATATCATCATCAGAGTACAACAAACATCCATACAGAGACAACTTAATATTTGTCCATACACAGCGGAAATAATAGTCAAATACGGAAGTACGCTTTATCATTGGCTCGTCTCCTGAGCTCCTTAGCTTTTAAACCGATCCTGTTTAACTCGGTCTGACCCGAGCATCAAATAAAACAATACCCGAGTCAGCTTGGAAAACCAGCGTGAGAAATCACACTCAATTAGATTATTATATTTTCAAAAATCCTTTGAAAAACATAAGCATCCAGTAAGACCACGCCACAAATAAATATGTCGGATTTATACCTTACGATAGCCAAAACATTTTTATCTAATTCGTCTGATATTATAATAGTGCCTATAGAACGTAAAATACAATCTAGGAGAAATGCTTGCATCTCATGTTTCAGCAATAGTTGGGCACAATCAAAACCGTACGAGCGCTTATTAGAGATTGGATTCCATACAATGGTAGGGCTACCGGGGTACCGCTCGTAACAGTACCTGGTCTAGATCAGAGTACCGAGGAGCCACCCTAACTCCCCTGCAACACAATACCGGAACCATCCCTTACTGGACTGTCCCAAGTAAGATCACCCCGTGGTTGGCGCGACCAACCACCCACTAAGCCGAAATAAAAAGGGACATCTAGACAGGGGAAACCTCACTCTCCAGTGTGGGCTACCCACGAAGCCTTGCTGCACCTCCCCTGTTTTAGCCATTCCCGGTTGATGAGGCTTGAGGGTAAGCGTTACCTTTCAAGAACGAGTCCCACTTAAAATTCTCATCGTCCCCCTGACGATGTGCTGAAAGAATTCGCCATACAAGTTTCCTGGGTCTGGACAAACCGAATCGCCGTCTTCATCATCTTCACGGTCTTCATTCGTTATCGTTCAAACCGGATCGAAGTGGTTTTCGGATAATTAAATCCGATCCCGGACTCTTCGAAACGATCGGCGCATTGTCCAATATTGATAGTCGGTGATTTAACTATCAAATAATCATTCACAAGCAACTAGTAAATAATTTTCACCAAATTATTTATTTTAAATATCCACCCAGATATTTATTTCTATTCAACACATTTAAATCAATTTTTAACTCCTTTTTAATTTTCCCATGAAATCAATTAGATGATTTCTCACCCTTTAATTACATTTTGTTTTACTCTTTGAAAATATTCTTTATTTTCTCATTTTTTCTTAGAAATTAATTTACACTTTTGCTTATAAATTCTTAAACCCGATTGCCCACTTTACTTTGTGAATCTTTATTTTGTTGCCAGAAAACTCTTATTTTATACTTGTAAATTTATTTAAGTTTCTTTAATTCCCTTTAGAAGATTTTCTTTTAAATCTTATTCATTTACTAAATTTGTTTATCATCTCAAGAGACTTTGTGATTGGATTTTCAAAAAGAAATATTTGAAAACATCAAAAGTTATATAATAGAATAATAATCTTATTTTAAATTACGGTTTGAAGGAAATATTAAATATAAACATTATAATTTACATCAAATTATTAATAAGACTCAAAGCCAGTTTTAGAAAATTTGATTGTATAATAAATTACTAAGCTCGAATAACTAATTTGACATAATTATAATTCATAAAATTATATGATAGTAATTTAAAAATATTCATTTAAAATAAGTTTATCATTTTTAGAAAACCCGATATCCACATAGAAATGTCTCCTGTCCAAATTCACACTTATTACCATCAGAAATATTCAACTATTTCCTTCCAACAAATTTCATATCTCAATATAAGTTCATTTTGACTTATCTTCTCCAATATACACTGATATTTCCCTATCTCATCAATAAACTCCATTTATAAGTTTATAAAATCTCCCCGATATATAAAATAGTTTTATTTAAGAATTCCATCTTATTATTTATTTATTTATATAAATCTCCATATTGCCCTTTAAATAAATTCCACTCATTACTTAATAAAATTTTCCTTTTTATCCCATAATAAAATTCCCTTTACTTCTTAATAGAATTCTTAATTGTACTTCTTAGTAACATCTTCTTTTTAATTCTTAATAAATTTTCACTTATTGATTACAATAATTCTTCAAGTGTTAATATATTTAAATCTTTCCAAAAACTCAACTTTAACTAATTTCAGTTTATAAGATACTTTTATTTCTTTTTCTTCATTCTCTATTTGAAGTAGATTCATGATTTCAATAATTATTTTCTATTGTGTTTTATTTATCTTTGTTAAATTAATTTATTTAATTTATAAATTTCGAATTTCAACTTCAATGTTATTTTACTCTTAATAATCCAATTCACATACAAATCTATATCAATTCATCCATCCAGTCAAGCCACAACATATATAATGAGAAGTAAATACTTTTGAGGAATCTTGTTGGATCCCTCCAACCTGTTTTCCCTACATACATAGATGTTAGCACAAAATAAATATCAATTCCACTTCAAAGTGCGGTCTATAGGTTTATAATACTATCCAGTGAATAAATTATTATAATTCAGCCAAACACATCCAATGATTTAAATTTAACATTTAAATTTAGTCTATGGCATCCAAATGAGTGAGAAAATCTCACATTTGCTTTTAAGTTGCAATCCTTTCCAATCTTGACCCAATTTCTTGACTTTTGACCTTATATAAACAATTATATGATTTTATTAATATTTTGAAAAAATTAGACAATTTAGTTGTCATTTAATAATTTACTTAACTAACTTTTTAAGTTAAACTAATAAATTTTCGCTTTGACAAAACCTTTTAGTAATTAAATTAAATAAGTTAACTAAATAAAATTAATTACCTTAATAATTTTTTCCTAGCAATTAAAATGGATATAGATGTATATACTTTATTTCTCGCTTAGGAATTACGTATCTATATGTTTATAAAAGTAATCCATATAAAATTTTAAAATTAAATTCTAATGAAAAATAATATTTACTTCTAACAAGAATTATCGTATACTTTACTGTAAACAACAAACAGAAAATTTATTTACTGTAAAAAAATTCTTATTTTTTTTCTTTCTGTCATTTTCTCTATATATACACATATATTTAAATTAAACTAGAATAAAGTTTAAGATCTAAAACTATTTAACAGTAAAAATATTTTTCCAAAATCAAAACCCTAACTTACTGTAAATTTTAAATTTCTGCATAACTAACAAATCCTCAAATTTAAAACTTTAATTAACTAACTAAATGTATGTTAACTCCACTTTTTCAGCAAGGCCATGATATCAAAAATTGACCGAAAAGCCAATGATAATTCGTCTCGATTCTGTTGAATGGTTTTTCAGATAAGATCCCCTATGGATGGGGGGTCCAGGGGGGTGCCAACCCCCCAAGGTGGGGGTGCGGGGGCAACGCCACCGCTACGGTGATCGACCTGCCCGGTCAGATCGCAGGGGTCTAGGGGGCAACGCCCCGTCCAAAACGGTATACGACATAAAGCGGCTCAACCAAGTTAACGAGCTAACAGAAGAAGCGGCTTGACGACTTATGGATTTGATGACTTAAGGATTGGCCGACTTAACTGCCCTAAGAGAATAGACCGACTCAACTAACTGCCTTGTAGGGTTATCGACTCAATACCTTAAGGTAGTTACCGACTCAACAACTCAAGGGTGAAGCGACTCAAAGGATAAGCGACTCATCGAGTTATCAACTTAGCGACTTAAGAAATGACGCAACTCATCGGGTCAAGAGGTTGGACGACATAACAGTTTAATGGGGGCGAACGACTCAAGAGATGGCTGACCTAATGACTCAAGACATGAAAGGCCCAAAGCAACTTCACTTAAGCCATGGCCGACTTACAACTTATGCTAGGTCGCTCACGACCTAAGCACAAAGGCAAATCCAATGTTGCGTTACTTAAACCGGTGCCTGTTAACTTGTTCGCGACTCAGGACTTGTACTCGGTAGACACAGCAACCCAGTTAAGCCTTATCTCGGAAACGCGACTTATGACCTATCCCTAAGTCGCTGCCGGCCTATAACCTGGCTTAAGTCGGTAACGACCTTGTTCTTAGAGGTTTTGACCGTGCCGCTTTCCTTAAGTCGCTAGTACCTATCAGTTAGTACTAAAGGACATAAGCGAGCCAGCTAAATCATAATTCCTGATGCCTTAACCCGCCAACGACCTACGACCTATCCGATACCGTAACTCACGACTTACGACTTACTTTAAGTCGTAAACGACTTAAGGCCTGTTCAGAATTCCCTATAAATACGGCCTAGGCTCCAAACATTAAAGGACTTTTGGCTCATTCTTCGAAGCGTCGATACTCTGTCATTCTCTCGACTCAAACAGCACTACAAGCACTCCAAACGCCAAAGATGCTACAACAAACTTCAAGAGAAGAATTGGATCATTCAACATGAACTCAAAAGATTCTTCTACATCAAAGTTTGAGCTACTAGTCAAAAGTGTGTTGTAATCGAAGTGCATTGTATATTGTAATCAAATCATCAATAAAGGAATTTAAAGTGGACGTAGGCTTGATCTTAAGCCGAACCACTATAAAACTGTTGTCTTTTACTACTTTTCCGTGATTTCTCCGCTTATACTTTGTTCCCGTACCAACGGGTGGTGCTTTCATACTTACACTACTTACACCGGGGTGTTAGCGTCAGATTTTTACGTTAACAATGTATATCAATTCATATAATTATACCTCACTCCTCGAGAAACCCAAGCCACGCCCTCTGATATGCGACAACAACCATGACCCTACCCTAAAACTACTGCGTGTCCACCAAGAAACTCACGACGCCCCTCAACTTCGGCCTCCACTGCTCGAGCCACTTGTCAATGCGTGAACATCATGGCCTTCACCAAGACGCCGCACCGCCCCAGCATCGACGCGACCTCGAGCGACCATCAAGAAACCCACAAGACCCAGGTCGCCTCCAATTCGAGCCACCACGTTCGCCGCCGCACCTTCACAACTCGAGACTGACTGGCCCATGAAATCATGATCTCTTTATCTCGACTTAGCTTCCAGAAATCACGACACGATCTATCGTACGAACGTGAATTGATTCGCGTGCTTTCCCCCGTTCCATTTCGCTCGACACTTTTTTTTAAGTATGCCATTGAATCGGCTTGAAGGGAGAAAATGGGAAAATGAAGATGAATTTGTAGATTAAAATAAGGGAAGAGAAGGGTTTCACGATTATAAAGAAGGGAAGGCAGCCATTAATCTCAATCTTAATTTTTGACCGAAGAAAGGAACGAGAAGCATCGCATTTTTTGAAGAAAATGGAAAGCGTATGGGAGAAGACGAATAATAGTGTTCTAATGGGACGAAAAAGTGGCTGCGTGTTGCGGAAGCTTGATTAATTAATTTTATTTTAAACTTTAAATTTAAATCTTCCCGAATCACGCAATTCAAAATCCTGACCTCATATAGATACGTGCCGCTCGGTGTCTATAATGTTATACATCTATTCCGAACTCAATGGAAAAGGTTTTGAGTGCTGATTCAGTCGTATAGAGAAGATAGCTTTTTGGATCGACTATTAAAATTAATTCAAATAATTATTTTCTAGGCATTTATATTTCGTACGATCACGCGATAGCTCCGAAAGCTACGAAATTTGAAATCCGATAATAATTCAATATTACGGATCCAATTAAACTGGTTTCGTCGAATTCCGAGACTGTGCCTCGGATGGCTATTTTTAAATATCAATTTAAACGATATATTTTTAAAAATTGAACACATCATTGCCAAATTCGATTTTAACACTTTTATTACCTTTATTATTATCAATATAGATTTTACAAGTCCTCAAAATATTTTTAACAAGCTTACAACTCCGGATTTTCTATTTTACCCAATATCCCGTTACTGCTTAAATAATTAGTTTATTCAATAAATTGCTATATTTAAATTCTGAATCCTTTTTATTAAATAAAACCAAACCTTTTATATTAAAAAGCAATTCATAGTTCAAATTAAATATTTAAATTCATTTTAAATATTTCAAATTAACCGTTATAAAAATCTTGGTCGTTACAGGTTGTTTTATATTTTTGTTTTTAGTGTATTCATGCATACACGTACACTTGGCCACAGTATTGCAACTGCCAATACCGTGGTGTTATTTCATGCGTGCACAAATGGGTGTCCAGGCCAGTTGCTATTTGTTACGTTAATACATGTAGGTATGAAAAACGCGAAAGTATGCATTGCATTAAAAATAACAATTCGTTTCGTGCATGCTATTTCGTCGTTGCATTATGCATGTATTTTGTGAAGTGCTAATTAGTCCAGGCTATTCTCATTTTTAGTGTGTATACATTGAGCACATCACATTTTATGATGTGAAACGCGCATTAGAAATTCCAGGTGCTTCCAAACCATTTCATCTTTCATTTCATGCGTGCGTGCGTGTTGTATTGACAGATGTGAAATTTTGTTTCAATATGGGCATGAAAACATTTTGTTAACTTCATTAATTGCATGCATAGTTCATTCTTGCGTGAAAATTTTATATTACCAGGCATTGCCATATTTGATGCACATATAGCACTGAAATATTTGATGAAAATACGATAGTGCAGTCTAATATTTAATTTACGTACGTTGAACCGGTGTTTGATTTTCAAAAGTATTTTGTTGCCCTTATTTTTGTAACGGAATTTGTACTCCGATGTTATATTTTTGAAGCGTGTTGTTTTGGTGACATTTTGGACGAATAAAAAATACTTTTGTTTTTTTACTTCGGTAACCGTTAATTTTAAAGTGATTTTTCAAGCGGTAATCCCGCAACGCTGATTTGATACCCGTTTTTACGGTGTTTTGTGATGCTCAATTTTCTCATCGAAATTGCTATAGTTGTTGCTGTTTTAATCACGTGGTTTTAAAAATTGTATTAAAACAAAATTGTTTTCAAAACTTTTACAGTTTTCGCTTTCAAAAGAATGAGGAAGCGATTTAAATGCTTCGGCAAAATTGAGTACTATGAACCCTCACTTTTACTGATTCGCTTAATTCCAGACTTGTCCTTTTGAGAACGTAGAATGTTATTTACATACACAATTTCGCACTTTCAAGGAAACAATGAAAAGATTTAGCAAAAGTGCGGAGTATGGAACCGCACTTTTACTATTTTGGTTAATTCCGGAGTCGTTAATTGAAATATTTGCTGTTTGATGATTTTGATGGTTTTGTTGGGCTTTCGAGCCACTCTTCTGGACCTTTGGGTCATTTGTTGGACCTTCGGGTCATCTGATGGACCGTTAGGTCAATTATAGTATTGGACCTTCGGGTCACTCTACGGACCTTCGGGTCGTCTGATGGGCGCCGAAAATTATATTACTTGGTAGGCTTCGGCCATATGAGATGCACATGTGGCGTAGCTAAAACTCGTCGTCTGCTGGGATCGATCCATTTTTCGTAATGATTTTCTAGTTGTCTTATTTTGATTTTTAGATTTTGTGAACGCTAATTTTCTAGTTATCCTAACTCATTTATAGATTTTTGTGTACTGCTGTTTTGAATTCAGTTGTGAATTTGGAAATTTATTTTGATGAAGTTTAATGAGATTTCTTTATTTAAACAAAGTTGAGTACTATGTTGTATAGTCTCATCCGAGATAATAGTTTTGTGTGTAGTCTCATCCAAGACTATAGTTTTGTGTATAGACTCCTTCGAGATTATAATTTTGTGAATTGCTGTTTCGAATTCAATTGTGAAATTAAAAGCTGATTTTGATGGAATTTAAATTGATATTTCTTCATTTAAACTATAGTGACTATTTATGTTGAATAGCCACATTCGAGATTATTGATTTTGATGGAGTTTATATTGAGATTTCTTTATTTGAACTATGTTATATAATCTCATTCGAGATATTATTTACTTAAGTGTTGTTTATCATACACTTATTTCTGATGTTTAAATTAGACCGATCCGTTTATTATTTTCTTTTAAATAATACTTGGGTCATACTGAGTAATTTCAGGATAATCGCTATCTCTGATTCTGTTGCCGCTTCAGCTTTTAGGATTTCACTCCATCTTTTGTCTAGTCTTCGAGGTGTACTTTAGTATATTGACTATCGTATCATGTATGTTGATATCTATGTATATGTACATTTGGTTCGTGTGAACTATCGATTGTTGTAGCATGTATCTAGACTTGTCTTCCGCTATATATATGATATTTCTGTTCTGCTGTGATTATACTATCTGTGTTGTTGTTATTATGAGTTGTTCTGGATTTTTTTTAGCCACCGTAGTTTCGTTTTGGATTTGGGTTAAATTCATATCTTTGGGAGTAATTTACACAACTCCTATCGATGTAATCAACACTCGTCTAAGGCATAACTTACGGATGGTCGCTTCTAACAAGCCTTTTCTTCGCAATAGCAGACATTATTCTTTATAATAACCTTTGTTATTATGAGCATAGAGGTGGGGCATCACAATATACCTCGACCCATACGGTCGGAAAAACAAAAACAGTTCATATTTCCTATTTTTATTGTGTAGGCGCACCTTTATTTAGCATTTTTAAGCAAGTGGCTTATTATTTTAGTAATTAGCGCGTCCAAATCCCACCAAACGGCTTCACGGTACCAGTACTTACTCAATTAAAATATGTAAGTGCCAAAATCATGTAACTTAACAACGTTTTACATATTAAACTAGTAAACATACGAGTTTCTATTAGCAATGCAGGTTAAACAATATTTATATTCCGATTTTAATTTTAATTGTTTAGAACCAATTCCTGTACAACTTCATTCAATTTAAATGGTTTATATCTCAATTGCTTACATTCAGTTCATTTTTAAGAAAAACAAACTCATGTTCACTTCAATTGATCTTAAAATCAATTTATTTAATCTCGACAAACTCATAGAATTTAATTACCTTCGTTTATGTCAAACGACAATTCATTCTATGCAATTCGATGATATCCATGTGAATAAATAATTACTTAATTTTGATAGCCAATTTAAATTTATTCCGACTCAATTTATTTTAAATTCCATCCCATCTAGTTTATTCACCAACCGTACATTTGCATTTCATCTCATCTCCGCGTTGGTTTCATTTAAAAACCATTTCATTGAGCTTGACAGCATTCAATGCTTATATCAATAACCATTTTCCAAATAATTTAACCCAAACTTTTATTTACTGAACTTTCACCCTACCTTGAAGTGAAGCTTCTATAAATTTTAAACTTAAGTTAATTTACTTTAATTTATTCCAACTTCAAACTTCAGTTAGTTCTATTTAATTCAGGTAGCCCATCCATTTTATTTTGATTCATATTCTCAATTTATAAAAATAATATCCAAGCACATACTTAACTCATTTATACTCGAATTGGATTTTATTTGTAAATCAAATCATTTCTATTATAATCCACTTCCATTTTATTTTTATAGCATCTCCACTTATTTTAATTCATTATCAATCCAAGTCGAATTCTATTTATAATTCGAATTTGTTTCCAAAATTCATTATTAACTTACAATCCATTTTATTTAACCCAGTTAAATTTTATTAATATACTCTATCAAATAATTTATTTAGCTAATTAGCTTGCTTCCAACTTTTAAATCAATATTCGATTTTATTACAAAAATCACTTCAATAAATTTTCCCGAGTTCAATTTTTTTATAGTTGTAGTTTGGATTTTCTTTCATTTTACAAAATTCCAACACTTTTATTTCGGCTTATTTATTCCCTTTTTAAATTTTTATAAGCTACTCACTTGTTAATATTCATACTTCTCCATTCATTTACAGTCAATCACATTTTCACTTTACTTTTAACTAGGGATTATATTTTTATTTCAATGCTTTTCAATTCTTTTATAAGCTTCCAAAGCTTATTTATTCCAATTCAATACTTACTTAGTTTACACTTATTTATTTAAGTAAGAATTTTATTACATTTAATATTATCCGTAAATCAATTGAATTTATTTCAATTCAATTTTATTTAACTCAACTCCACTTAAATCTAGCTACATACCATTCTTTTAAATTTTGTTAAGCAAGGACTTAATTTCATTCCAATTCTTTTCAACTTACTTCAAATCCAATTCATTATTATTAACTTTGCTTAAGTTAATTTAATTCTAATTAATTTAATTTCTCAATCAAAATTTAATTTTTATTTTCCCTTTCCAATCACATTCAAGATTTAATAATTATTTCTTCCAATCATCCATTAAATTTTGCACAATTTAATTTTTTTCCAAATTAAATTTATTTAACCTTTTCAGTTTAGATTTTAATTCCAATATTTAAAGCTCATATTTTCCTCCCTTATTTAAAAATCATCTCAACGTTACAAGTTTATAACTTACCTCATCAGGATTTTCAATTCAAATAAGGATTCAGGATTTCAAACACCCGGCTTTTGGTTCAAATCATTTTACAACCACTATTATCCCATAATCACATTTCTCAAATTTTTAAACCAATCCTGGTTTCTATTCCCAACAAATTTCCTTTGAAATTTCCAAAAACAAAACTAGTTCTTCTGAACAAATCAATTTGGCAGCAATCTGTCACTTAGAAACTCGAAAATGAACATCGATAATGCTGCAATCATCACCAAAGTTATTTTCCAACGACTGAAGTGAGTTCAATGCTATATCCTGACGCAGCGGATTAATCGAAACAAACTTCAATCGATGGAATGTAGCAATCGGTGAGTTGAAGATACCAAAAATGCCCAAGTTCGTTGATCCAAAGATACCGAACTCTAGCTATCTCAAACACGTTGATAGCGCACTATACCGTGTTCAAAGATCTACGATTCTTCACACGTTGATCTAGCGCACTAGATTCCGTGAATCGGCTTCTACGATCGTTGAATCGAGCGCACTCGATTAACCGAAAGAGGAGATAGGAGATTACACTCAACTACCAATTGGCATGAAAGCACAAAGCTAACAAAGAGAATTTTATTCCAAAAATATCAAAAAAACTCCAAAAATGTACAACACACGCGTATTTATAGCTTGACACAACCGGCCCCCTTAACCCGTTGCCGACTCATAAGCTCCGACACATCATGAGTCGTTACAGACTTAGCACACTACATACCTGTGTACATCATACGACTCATCGATATACGACTCAAAGCTAACGACTCAAGACTTACAACATACAACAGTACACGACTCATTACACACCGACTCAACAACATACTGCTTAACTCCTTGCCGACTTAACATCCACGCGGCTTACCCTTCACCGACATATCTTAGGTCGTAGCCGACCTAAACCTTGCTTTCCAATTCGTACTGCTATCTTGTTATCCCGTGATATTCCTTCTGTAGCCTTAGACCGTATACGACCTAAAGGCCCTGAACGACTTAAGCTTGTGATGGGTCGGAAAAGACTTAGGTCTTCTTCCTTAACTCGCATATCTTCCCCACATGCCTTCTTAGGTCGGAAACTACCTATAGCCACCATCATAAGTCGTGAACGACTTATCTTAACTCGTAGGCTTTTCCCCCGTGATTCTTTAAGTCGGAAACGACTTATAAGTACCGTCCTAGATCGTGAATGACTCATCGTTTTGGCCTGATCTGCATCATCCTCCCCTGGTTGAGAAAAATTCGTCCTCGAATTTGCAACCTCTTCCACAACAATCTCACCTCCATGATACGGAACTAAATGTTTGACGTTGAAAACATCAGAAGTATAAACATCATCTGGTAACTTTAATCGATATGCATTCTTATTGATTTTCTTCAAAACTTCAACTGGACCAATTTTCCGTGCTTTCAATTTATTGTACGTTCCCACTGGAAATCGGTCTTTTGTCAACACTGCATAAACCAAATCGCCTTTGTTAAATTCAACGTTTCGTCGTCTCAAATCTGCAGACTTCTTATACTTCTCATTCGATTTCTCCAATCGTTCCTGAATGATCCTGTGGCACTCCGTTAAACCTTCAACAAAACCAACAGCTCGTTTAACTGTCTCTTTCGATTGAGGTACCACTGCTAAGTCCAACGGTCCCCTGGGTAAATTTGAATATACGATCTGAAATGGACTGAATCCCGTGCTACGATTCACTGCATGATTATGGGCAAACTCAGCTTGGCATAATTTCATGTCCCAACTTCTCAAATTATCCTGTACAAGGCATCGCAACAAATTTCCCAATGACCTGTTAACAACTTCCGTCTGTCCGTCTGTTTGTGGATGATAAGCGCTGCTAAATTTCAGTCTCGTTCCCACCATCTTCCACAAACTCAACCAAAAGTGACTCAGAAAACGAGTATCTCTATCCGACACAATAGATTCTGGCAATCCATGAAGTCGATAGATCTCCTTGAAAAATAACTGTGCTACTCGAACTGCATCCGCTGTCTTCTTGCAGGCAATAAAATGTGCCATCTTTGAAAACCTATCCACTACAACAAATATCGAATCATTTCCCCTTTGAGTTCGAGGCAAACCCAAAACGAAATCCATGCTAATATCAACCCATGGCTTAGATGGTATTGGTAATGGCATATACAACCCTGCATTCGTTGCTGTTCCCTTTGACACCTGACAAATATGGCATCTCTCCACGAATCTTTCAACCTCTTTTCTCATCGACGGCCAAAAGTAAGACTGTGAAATCAATTGCAAAGTACGATCACGGCCCACATGCCCTTCCTCGTGCAAATCCTTGATAATTTTCAATCTCAAACTACAGTCTGGGATGCATAATTGATTTTTCTTGAACAAGAATCCATCAACCATCACAAATTCATCGGTATTTCCTTCCTTGATTTTCTCTACACATTTCACAAAGTAAGGATCTTCTTCAATCAGCTCTGGCAACATTTCAAACCCTGTCACCTCAACCTTCAATGTCGTTAATAAATGACTCCTCCTACTCAAAGCATCAGCTACCCGATTCGTCACCCCTGATTTGTGCTTAACGACAAAAGTAAACTGCTGTAAATATGCAATCCATGATGCATGTCTTGCTGAAATCTTATCCTGCCCCTGTAAATGCTTCAATGCCTCATGATCAGTGTACAGAACAAATTCTTTCTGAAATAGATAATGTCGCCAATGTTTAATCGTTTGCACCACAGCATAGAATTCAACGTCATATGTGCTGTATCTCATCTTTGCCCCTGACAACTTTTCACTGAAATATGCAATAGGTCTCCCCTGCTGACTCAACACTCCTCCAATTCCCACCTTTGATGCATCAGTGTGTAGCTCAAACAACAACTGAAAATTAGGTAAAACAAGAATTGGTGCTGTCGTCAATAGTTCTTTGATCCGTTCAAAAGCAACTCCCGCTTCCTCTGACCATACAAATTGTTTAACTTTCATGCAATCAGTCACTGGAGCCATCACGCTACTGAAGTGTGGTATGAATCTTCGGTAGAATGATGCCAATTCATGAAAACTTCTAACTTCAGTGATAGTTCTCGGCTGTGGCCAATTTCTAATAGCTTCAACTTTACTCTGGTCCACTTGGATTCCCTTCTCAGACACAACATATCCCAAAAATAACACACTTCTCGTCATGAACACACATTTCTTCGTGGCTGCATAAAATTGTTCCTCACGAAGAATAACCAACACTTCCCTCAAATGTAGAACATGCTCCTCCATACTCCTGCTATATATCAGAATATCATCGAAATAAACCACGACGAACTTCCCAATGAATGGTCTAAAGATTTGATTCATCACCCGCATGAATGTACTAGGTGCATTTGACAAACCAAATGGCATAACCAACCATTCGTACAACCCCTCTCTCGTCTTGAAAGCTGTCTTCCATTCGTCTCCAGGTCTGATTCGAATTTGATGATATCCACTCTTCAAATCAATCTTCGAAAATATAGTTGCGCCACTCAATTGATCTAACAAATCATCCAACCTCGGCATAGGAAATCTATATCGAACAGTAATCTTGTTCAAAGCTCTACTATCTGTACACATTCTCCATGTTCCATCCTTCTTCGGCACCAACAATGCTGGCACGGCACAAGGACTCAAGCTTTCCTGAACACGTCCCTGTTCCAACAACTCTTCCACTTGCCTTCGTAATTCCTCATGTTCCTTCGGACTCATTCGGTAATGTGGTCGATGTGGTAACACTGCTCCCGGAACAAGATCAATTTGATGTTGAATGTCTCTAAGTGGCGGTAACTCCTTAGGCAACTCCTCTGGAAAGACATCTTCGAATTCTTTAAAAATTGGCTTTGCTGCTTCTGGAATTTCAACTTCTTCACTACTCTCTCTCCCAATCAACAAAAATACTTCAGGCTCCTCTTCAACTTCCTTAACAAACTCTTTCAAAGTCAACAGAGTTTTTAATTCCTCAATCTCCTCTAGCTTGCTCTCCTTCTGCTGTTGCTTCTTAGGAACCAAAGTGATTTTCGTACCCTCGAACATGAAACTGTAACTATTGGCACGACCATCATGTTGAACTGCTCTATCAAATTGCCACGGTCTGCCCAACAACAGATGACAAACATCCATATCCACAGCATCACACCAAATTTCATCTTTGTATTTCTTCCCAATTGAAAAATTAACACAAGCCCTTCGACACACCTTCACTTCACCACCCTTCCTTAACCATGCTAGCTTGTACGGTTTGGGATGTTTCTCAGTCTTCAAGTTCAATTTCCTCACTGCTTCTGTAGAAATAATATTATCACAACTTCCAGCATCAATAACGAACTTGCAAACTTTCCCCAGAATAGTGCATGTCGACTGAAAAATATTGCTTCTCAACCAACTACAATCCTCCTTTTGCTTTGGTGTAAGACATGACCTCCTCATCATAAGATTACAACCTTCATCTCCAAACAATTCTTCTTCCTCCTCAACATAAGGTGTATTTGAACATTCTGCCTCCTCACCATCATCCTCCTCAACTTCTGCAACCATGGTTCTCTTCTTCGGTTTCGGACATTCATTGCTTTTGTGACCCAACTCCTGACAATTATAACACTTGAAAACACTGCTAACTTTCGCCTTCTCAGCCTCCTTCACCACTGGCTTTGAAACAGGTTTAGGAACATTAGAACTTCCACCAACACCCCTTGCTTGATTATTGGAATTAGTAAACACACCACCTCCACGTCTTCCTTGTTTCTCCCAAGCTAACGCTTTCTGATGTGCCTCTGCAACTGATCTAGGATCAAACATATTAACCATATCCTGGATCTGTATTCTCAATCCCCCAATGAATCTAGCAGTTAGCTGTTCTTCCGTTTCCATAATATCATTCCTGGCAATGAGTTGGTAAAATTCATCAGCATAATCACTAACAGATTTTGTTCCTTGCCTCAGATTCTGCAACCTCTGGTACATAAGTGATTGATAGTTGTAAGGTAAGAAAGTAGATCTCATCAACTTCTTCATCTTATCCCACGATTCTATCTTTGACTTCCCCATTCTCTCCCTGGTTAGTTTAGTTTGCTGCCACCACGCCAAAGCTCTCCCCCTCAACCTAGTAGCAACCAACTTCACCCTTCTATGCTCAGGAACCTCCTTGAAATCAAAGATCTCTTCAACATTAGACAACCAATCTAAGAACTCTTCAGCAACCATCCCTCCTTTAAATTCTGGAATTTCCATCTTCATACCCGATTCCCATCGACGATCAACTTCAACATCCCGATAAGAATTTCGAACTTGGTCTCGATCTCGATAATGAATACTAGCTCTATCACCTTCTTCAACAAAATCAAAAGTACGTCTACATCGATCTCGACCATTATCATCCCTTCGTTCATGCATGCTTCTTTGACTATGTCTCTCTTCATCCCTATATGCTTCATGGTCAAATTCACGTTGACTTCTTCTCTCTTCATGTGCATAGTCATGATGATCTCTTCGTGATGAAATTGACGTTTCTCTTTTATCTCTACAAGAATGTGGTGACACCCTCCTCGCTTCCGTAACCGATGGCGAAACTCGGTTTCCTCCATGGTTCGAGTTTGGTGATCTCCTCCTTTGATTCAAATCATTCATCAATTTCTCCAATTTACCAATGCCTTCATCAAACTTCTCATTAATACGTTGTTCCATAAGCTCGGCTTCTTCTCGACGATACAAAGCTTCAACGTTTTGATGACGATTAGCTCTCCTTGGTGGCATGATTGAAAAACTCTCACAAACACTTCAACAATTCGAACACAAAAATTCAAAGCTTCAACAATTCAATAAGTCACGGCTCAACAATGACTCGGCTACAATTTGTCTCGGCCTCCACTTGTCTCGGCAATATGAAACGGCTCAACCCTTGACGCGCAAAAATCCAAGACAAAATCCAAACAATGTCCAACTCCTCGATCCAAAAATGAAATGGATCAAACACTCCAAACTTGATGCAACTTCAATATGATCACGATGAATAACTTCAAACTTCAACAACTTCAAAAACTTGGCTCCAAGAATCAACTTAGCTATGATTGGCTAAGCATGGCTCTGATACCAATAATGACGCTGCGGATTAATCGAAACAAACTTCAATCGATGGAATGTAGCAATCGGTGAGTTGAAGATACCAAAAATGCCCAAGTTCGTTGATCCAAAGATACCGAACTCTAGCTATCTCAAACACGTTGATAGCGCACTATACCGTGTTCAAAGATCTACGATTCTTCACACGTTGATCTAGCGCACTAGATTCCGTGAATCGGCTTCTACGATCGTTGAATCGAGCGCACTCGATTAACCGAAAGAGGAGATAGGAGATTACACTCAACTACCAATTGGCATGAAAGCACAAAGCTAACAAAGAGAATTTTATTCCAAAAATATCAAAAAAACTCCAAAAATGTACAACACACGCGTATTTATAGCTTGACACAACCGGCCCCCTTAACCCGTTGCCGACTCATAAGCTCCGACACATCATGAGTCGTTACCGACTTAGCACACTACATACCTGTGTACATCATACGACTCATCGATATACGACTCAAAGCTAACGACTCAAGACTTACAACATACAACAGTACACGACTCATTACACACCGACTCAACAACATACTGCTTAACTCCTTGCCGACTTAACATCCACGCGGCTTACCCTTCACCGACTTATCTTAGGTCGTAGCCGACCTAAACCTTGCTTTCCAATTCGTACTGCTATCTTGTTATCCCGTGATATTCCTTCTGTAGCCTTAGACCGTATACGACCTAAAGGCCCTGAACGACTTAAGCTTGTGATGGGTCGGAAAAGACTTAGGTCTTCTTCCTTAACTCGCATATCTTCCCCACATGCCTTCTTAGGTCGGAAACTACCTATAGCCACCATCATAAGTCGTGAACGACTTATCTTAACTCGTAGGCTTTTCCCCCATGATTCTTTAAGTCGGAAACGACTTATAAGTACCGTCCTAGATCGTGAATGACTCATCGTTTTGGCCTGATCTGCATCATATCCCTTCCCAAAATTTATTTGAAACAATTTCCTTTCAGAAATACCTCCAAAATAATAATGCTATTATTTATCTTCAAAACACTTCGAAAAACACTTCCAAAATCTCCAGGATTTAAATTTTCAAATTTAATTTGAATCCAATCTTAACTATAGTCCATTTATATAATTTACGCCCATATAATTTTTCCCTTTGATTATACAAGTCATTCCAATTTTTATAAACTTATTTGTTTAAAATATTATCACCCAAACATCCAAGTTACAAAACAATTTAAGGAAATATTTCTTTTATATCAAAATATATTTTGGGTAAAACTATTTCATTCACCCACCTTTAAAACAATACTGTGTCAATTTATCATATCAGGTGTTTATATACTCTTCTCGAATGGCGGCCAACTTACTCGATCATAATTCATATTCCACTCAACCAATAAGTCAACACAATATTAAAACTATTTATATTCACTAACAAATAAGCGCAAATATCTATTAACATGCTCAAATTCATTCTAGAGTACTACAGACTCTATTTGAGTAATTCCTACCAGAGCCAAGGTTACCACCAACCTAAGCTCTAATACCACTGTAACAGCCCGCAAACCCGTACCCCTTGAGTCGACACTATTCTCCATCAATTAACTCAAGATGAACAGAAATACGAACCATTTGGGTTAAAGAGGAAGAGGTAAAAGAAGAAAATAGAAAACAACATGAACAGAATCTAACCATGGCAGCGGAATAAAATAAATAGATAATAAATGATCTTTACACAAAAGAAAATACATCTGTTTATACATTACATCATCAGAGTATAGCATTAGAGTTCAATACAAACAACAACACAACTCAGGACGGTTATAATATCTCATCCTTCCCAAAACTG
This sequence comes from Allium cepa, assembly GCA_030765085.1. Classification (NCBI taxonomy): domain Eukaryota; kingdom Viridiplantae; phylum Streptophyta; class Magnoliopsida; order Asparagales; family Amaryllidaceae; genus Allium; species Allium cepa. The sequence goes on from CM060942.1 coordinate 286,297,461, forward strand.
AAAACATACCGGAATATTACATACAAATACGGAAGTACGTATCGCCATCCAGCTCCACGGCACCATTTCCAGTAATCTATAATACTCGGTCTGACCCGAGCATTATAGTTAAATAACACCTGAATCAGTCTGGAATACCAGCGTGAGAAAACCACACTCAATTGCATTATTAAAATTTTCAAAATCCTTTGACATCAAAAGCATCTCGCAAGACCACGTCACAAATAATCATGTCAGGTTTTTACCTTATGATAGCCAAAACACTTTTTATCCAAATCCTCTGATATTATAATAATGTCTATAGAAAGTAAAATAGAATCTAACTAAAATGCTTGCATCTCACGTTTCAGCAATAGTTGGGCACAATCAAAACAGTACAGGCGCGTAGGGAGGATGGATTTCCAACTAATGACAAGGCACTGGGGTACCATCTCTCATAGTATGTGGCCTAGATCACCGTGCCGAGGATTACTCCCAATCTCCTGCAAATCAATACAGGGACTACCCTTTATAGGACAATTCCGAGTAAGATCACCCCACGGTTGGGATCATCAACCGCACCACTAAGCCGAATAAAAAGGGACATCTAGACAGGGATGTCCTCACCCTAATGGGTGCTACCCACTTAGCCTTGCTGCGTATCCCCTGGTTCTCAGTGATTCCCGATTGATGAGGCTTGTGGCTAAGCGTTACCTTTCTAGAAAACATTTCTTAGAATGCTCACCTTCCTCCTGACGATGTTCTGAATGCATTCATCCATACAAGTCCATCCCAGGTTCGAACGGAACCGAAGGCACTACTCCTACTACATCCATTTTGAAATCATCCTCAGGATTAGTAGCAACTAGCCTTTGCACTTCATTGCACCATCTTCGAATCCAAACACGTCTTCCTCACGAAAACGTACAAACCTGATCGAAGTGGTTTTCAGGAAATAGATTCCAATCCCAGTCTTTTCGAAACGATCGGCGCATTGGCCAATATTGATATTCGGTTATTTAACTATCAATTTACATTCACAAACATCCATCAAACATAAATAATTCCTCCAAATTATTTATTAATCTCAAAATGTCTTCACAAGATATATTTCCACTTTGAAAACAGTTTCCAAACCACACTTTTCTCTTGAAATAAATTTCCAAATATTTATTTCCACTGAAAACACCAAACACAATACTTTAGGTTTTAGAATAATTTACAACACTTTATTATAAATTATACTTTATAACATTCAAAATAAAAAATACTTTAATACTTTATTCAACGATATATACTTTAAGAATATTTAAAATAAAGCTACTTAATAACATATAAAACTAAATTTTTATCCTTTTAAAACATAATACCAAGTCACTTTTAAATAATTACTACTATACTAAATTTGAAACAGACTTACTTTAAAATTTAAACATTTAAAAATAATAAATTTTCCAAAACTCGCTTTTAAAACAACTTTAATAAAACTTTTAACTTATACTTAAAAATTTGCTTTGAAAACGTACTTGGCTATCCAGGGAAATATACTTTTCTTTCACATCTTTAAAAATAAATCACTATTTATTTTTAAATAAATTTACCCATTCCTTTAAATAAATTCCCGCCATGAAGTTTATACTATCAAATATCTACTGATATATTACTTCAATTTTGTAAACCCAGTTTATAAATTTCATAGTCACATTCTCCTTTAAACTTTCAATTTCAAACACTTAAATCAATTTCCAAATTGATTTCCAATTTACTCCATTTGAAATAAATTACTTTACTTACTCATTTATTTCAAAACCCATTGACTTCAGATTTTTATTACTTAATTATGATTTAAAATCTTTAACTGAGAATACCAGTTTCAGATTTCCCCAAATTATTTCTTTATCCTCTTAAATAAATTTAAACCTTAAATTTTAAAATAAATTCTTTATTTCTTGATATAACATCACTTAATTTTAAAATTCATTATTTCTCTGTTTGTTCAAAATCCCTTTTTCATGCCCAGAACTTATTAGAATTTTAATCTCACTTTTATCCTTTTCCAGTTCATTATTAAATTTATTCAAATTCTCTATAATTATTTCACTTAAAAAAAAATTCTCTTATATTTCTTTCAAAAATCCATTTCTATATATATTTTGATGACTAAGTGTGCCGAAATATTCAATCAAACAATGGTATCCAATATTCCAATTATCAATATAATTCAACATAGCATATTAAATAATCATAATACAGAATTATTAGAACAAAGTTAAATATTTTAAGGAATCCAGTTGGATCCTTCCAACCTATTTCCCTACATCCACAGATGTCACGGTGTATGGGTTTTAAATATAATATCATCCGCTATTATGCGGCGCATAGGGTCTCATCCGCTATATAATGTGGGAAATCAATCACTCTAATATATACTATATATACTACTACATATAATATAGCACACCAAATCAATTCAATCATTCAATTAATTATTTAAATTTAACCATTTAAATTTAAGTAGCAATCGAGAAGAGTGAGATTAACTCACCTTTTTATTTTTCCATTTGCAATCCATTCGAAACGAGCTTGTTTCCATGATTTTAAACCTTGTATAAACATTATACAATTTATTAATATTTGATTTAATTTAATAATCAATTTCCATGCAATAAATTTTAATTGACTAATGATTTAATTAAACTATTAATTTTCGTTTTCGAAACTACTAATAAAAATAAATTGTAGATTTCAAAAAATCTACTTTTATAAATTCCTCAAATATATACATCAAAATCTTATATATATACATTAGATTCTAATGAATTAAAATTCTTTTCAAATCCATATATTAATTCGTAACAGAATTACTTAATATAACTTACTGTAGGATATTTATATATATTTTATTTCTTTATCTTCAGTAAACAACAAGTATTTACTTCACTGTTATTAAAAATATCTTACAGTAAAATAGATAAACCTATATTACAACAGAACTGCTTTTAATAAAAAAAAAATCTTCTATTATTTATTTTTTTCTACTCCTTAACAATTGAAATCCTATAACCAATATTAGTTTAAATCATTAATCTTAAACAATAAACATAACTCACCAGATTGACTTTCCTTCCTCAACGAAAACGCTGACAAAACCAAAATCACAATCGATGCCGTAGCTTCAACCCTCTACCTTGGCCACCATCGCACGCGACGATGACCCAGTCCATGAGTGCGAGCAACTCCCTAGCTAAACGCAAATCCCCTCGCTAGCTACTCATCGACGTGCGACTCGATCACCCCAAACCCTAATCAGCCGTCGCCTCCACTTGCCGCTCAACGGATGCGAGCACCCACAAATCCTGATGCTGCAGCCTTTCGATTTGAGCCTCCCTTGAGTGTTCGCATGCTGACTAGGGTCGCGATCGACGATCGCACTAAAAAAATTGGCGAACGAAAAGATTTCCACTTCTTTTCCTTTACGAACTCGAACCAGGCTTGAATTTTTTTTAATCGTTTCCGCCATTTTTCTTTCTTCTTTTCTTTTGATTTTCAATGCCTTGGTTGAAAAAAAAGAGTGAGGGGACATGATGTTTTGAAAAGGAGGTGGCGTGCAAAAGAAGGCTACAGTGATTTGAGGTGAAATGAAAAAGCTCTGATGTGAGTGGCATTGACCAGTCAACAAATATAGATATTCAAATTTTTAAACGTTCTGAAATCATCGCTCAAAATTTTGATTTCCTATCAAGGCGTGCCACTAGACAATTATAATGTTATACCACTATTCTGAACGCAATGGAAAAGGTTTCGAGGCCTAATTCGATCGTATGAAGAAGATAGCATTTTGAACCCAGTTATTAAATTAAATTTCCGATATAAATTCATCGGTTTATCTACCGTACGGCCAAACGATCATACCAAACACTATGAAAATTGAAATCTGATAATAATACACTACTACGATCCAAATGAACTGGTTCCGTCGAATTCTGAGACTGTGCCTCGGAGGGCTATTTTTAAACATTGATTTAAACAATATAATTTCAAAACTTAGCAAAACACTTGCAAATTCAATTTTAACACTTTTACTATCTTCAGTACTATCATTATAAATTTTACAATTCTTCGAAATAATTTTATTCAACTTAAATCCAAGATTTACCACTTAAACCAATTTCAAATGATTTAATTTAATAATTAATTTATCTAATAAATAGCGGTATTTTAATTCAAGTCGATTAAAAATTCCTATTTCAAACGACCAAAATTTTCGGGTCATCATAAGGGGTGTGGCCCGAGGAGGGTGGTAGATGCGCGCTATGCGTTACCACCGGCCCGAAAGCGTAATTGGTACATCTACCTTGACATTGCCAAGTTATGTCGTGTCACCTATCCTAGCACGCCTTGTATGAGTTTGGTTTTCTCCCATAGTCCATGGAGTATTTAGGGTAGTCTCCCAATCTGGAGATGCGCTGATACTGGATGGACTACTGGGACTATTATGTGTTAAGGGGAATATTGGGTCAATACTTAACGCTATTTAAAAGATCATTTATTTTATTAATAGATATTATTATAATAGCGAAATATTATTACGTAGTAAATAGTTTAACGGATCCTTAGGAGATGTGAATCCCGAGCATCTCTTAAGTTACTGCACTCATGTTAGACACTGGATAGGAGATGTCAAATCCCGTAAACATCTCTGACGCCGTTCCACTCATATTTATTTTCTGTTGATTTAACTCACATAAGATCTTTTAGTTCTGACTCAAGTGTTTTCTCTTTTCAATTCGCTCGGGTCAGCCTTAGTATTTCAGAATTTGAACACTTTCTTTCTAGAGGGCGAAGACAAAGATTATATTAGTATTATTTATTATATTATTCCACTGCATCATTGTTCTGCTGCATTATTTATTTTCTATGGTATGTGTAATTCTGATATGTATTGTATAACTATAATCGAATATTTTGTAAAACAGCTTCATGAACTGTTTATTTGATTATTATATTTTATCGTCCCGCTGCAAGATTCTGTTTTGTTTTATTTCTTTCTTCCTTCTTCTTATTCACCCCAATAACAATCCGCCCTTCTACATGGTTTGAGTCTTACGTGTGTGGTTTATCGTCGATTTAAAACGTTCAAAAAAAGTCGGGATGTTACATCTGGTATCAAAGCTTTGGTTTAGCGATAAACCTTAACTTTGTGGGGTCTGACTCTTTATTAATAGGGTAGTAATAACCTATGATGAGTCGCTGAGCGTGTATATATATATATATATATGTATATATATATATATGAGAGAGCGTATTTATTAGTGTTATAAAAGGTTTTGATATGGTGTTAGTTTGTTTCGCTTTGTATTTATAAATTCCGGTTGGTGCATAGGACGCTATGACATCAATAGGGATTTCTCTGCACTTAATAGGATAGACCGACACAATATTTGTTTTTGAATATAGGTGAATGAAATAATTTTTCCTATTATATTTTCTATATATAAAATAATTTTTTTTATGAATGATATATATTTGGTTGTGATATATTGGTTGTTAGGTTGTGAAATTTATAAATATTGGTTGGGCATAACATCTAGAATAAAATAAATGAAATTTGGAACATTAGAACTTAAGTTCTGGGATTTAAATTTCTTTCAAAGGATTTTGGAATATAAAATATTATTAGAAGTATTTTCTGATATAAACATTTCAATATGATTTGAAAGAATTGTTTTAAAGGAACTTTGAAAAGTAACAAATTCCGTACTCCCCTCTCTTCCGCTGGAAAATAATTTCGATGATGAGTGCACGCATCATTGACATTCATTTTCGAGTTTCGAAGTGGGAAGGCCACTGTAGAAGTTTTACTACAGATTTATTTTGATAAACAAATATAAATTTTAAATTGTTTTAAATATAGTTGGATACATATAAATTGTAAGTATATACATTTATCTATTATTTTAAAATGATATAAAATGGAGCCCGATATTTAGTTCTTAAGTTTCCATTAATTAATAGTTTCAATTATTGTAGTGAAATGGAACGTATATAATTCATAATGGAACTTCTAAATGAACAAAAGAAATTAAATGGTAAGTTATGAATATACAAGAATTGAAACCTTTAACCTGTAAGTCAAAAGGATGGAATCTGAAAGATACGATTACTGAATATTTTGCTAATTGAAATAGGTAAGTCAAACTTGTGTAACTTTCAATTACATCCTTAGAAGCATGAAGCTGACTTACAGGAGTCAGAACTACGTAAATACCATAATATTGAATCATCGCCACACCATCCTTCTTCATTCTGGAATCTCCGCTAGGTACACAGTTGTTAAAGTGGTTTTTAGTGTTGGCAGAGAGTATGACAATACCTGATCCCGGTCTATTTAACAACCAAACACTTATTTCACACTGTGGTCATTTCAAAATAGTTCACACTGCATATCAAAATATCATATTCATTTCAAAACCATAACAATTCAATATCATTATCCACTTTAAATAATACTCATTTCCAGAATCGTAACCTTTTAAAAATTATAACACTTTCGAAATCATAACACTTTCACTTCTGTAATCATAACACTTTGTAATCATAACACTTTTGAAATCATAACACTTTGGAAACCATAACACTTTCGACTTAAACAGTTTAGATATTGAAAATAGTGTATATGTGTAATAAATACTTATGAATTAAAATAGTTTATAAATTAAAATAATTTATATATTAAAATAGATTATATCTCAAAAAAACTTTATATAATAAAAATAGTTTCCTCCAATTTCGCAAATCGATTCAAACCATCTTAAATTCCACCGTTCAATTTAAATCAGGTCCAGTTTAACCATTTCAATTTAAAGTTCAAAGATTCAAGTTTGTATATTCAAACATTTACAATATAAATTTCATTATATTTCAACATTTGACTTTATTTTATTTCAAATTGGAAAATATTCCATAAACTATTTTAATAACGATTTATTTAGGTACCAATTTATACGTTTAAATCAAAATTAAATATTTAATCTCCATTTTATTTAAAATTGAGAATATTTGTTTCATCACTTTTTATCAAATCACATTATAAATCATATTTTTTCCCAGACCTCAAAATCAATAAGTTCATATAAATTCTTATTTAAATTCAATTTTAAACGAAAATAAATTCCAAGTCAGTATTAATTTATCTTCCCAACCTCTATTTTTAAAGTAATAAAAACATATTTTTAAAATATTAATATAAATTTAAGTAAATACTTAACCATATTATATAATAATTTAAATTAAATTTTTATTTAATTAAATCATATTATCCATTATATTTTGTATTAAATCTTGTCTTATATTTTTTTAAAATAATAAAACTATAAGAAAATCTTAGAATTTATATTTTTCCAAAACTGACATAAAAATTAAAATTTTCAAAACATATAAATTTGAAATATACATTTTCATACATATATAGAAATTTGATTTGCAAATATTATATAAAACAATATTTATTAAAACCAATATATTTCCTTTTAAAATTTGGAAAACATTTTTTTCAAATGTAAACAAACGATGTCCGTATGTAATTTTCTATCCTATAATCAGGTGATACGGATATCTATCATTTCAATCCACAATTTATATATTTATGTATATGTATCATTTTAACACGTAATCCAAAATTTCAAAATAAATGAAAATCGCTTGGATTCATCATTTTAACCCATAACGATTTTCTTATATTCTACAAAATCGTTCGGGTATGTATCATTTCAATCCATAGGGAATAAGGAACTCGCAGAGTGAGAATGGTTATGATAATAATATAACATATCAATAGTAGGCATATATCATCAGTACCAAATTAAGTCATAGTGTAGATAGTAGATCATGGTGTCAGATGTCATAGGTGAATAATTACAGATAATGGCATATTGCATATAACAATTAACTAACTAACAGTTCAATTTAGCAGCATATTTCAATTGTTGTTTCAAAAGAAATAAAATTTAACAAATATAAGAATGTTAATCGTGAGTGATTTCTCACATTTCGAGGCTAGAGAGAAAACAGGACAACCCGACAAGCAAAGTAAAGTGAACACAGATTCAGCGAACAAGGCTGGTAACAAGGAATTGATGAACGAATCAGAATCATCTTGATAAAATTGAAATGAAGAGCATATTATATTATTATTATTTATTAAAATCAATATTAAGACAAATACTAATATAATATATATAAATAAAAATCGTTATTCTAAAAAAATATAAATATTTAAAAATCAAATATATGTATTGTATTTAAAATTAATACTAAAGTTAAGCAGCCTCTAAGCTATGAAAACAACCTGTGTAACGATCAAAATGTTAATATATAGACATAAAACTATATATATTTTTTAAAATCTAAATATCAATACATATACTACATACATAAATAACACGTTGATAATTATATTTTGTTCTTCAAAATCAAATAAGACCCTTATATAATTTAAAGTCGCTATTTAATAAAACCCATATACGTATATATATGTTGAAATATGTATGTACTTATATATAAAATAATATCAATAACAAAGATCAATATATACAACATGCAGACGTTATATATACACACAATTTTGTGTAAGCTTGTGTAACAACCCGCATATTTAACGATTTTATATTTAAATGTTTTATTTAAATATAGGGTCGTTAGTCGGATTTTTGGTCCGAAATGTTACTTTCTGCAAACGGTCGAATTGGGACTCGAAACAACTTCCATTGAGTTCAAAACGCCGTTTGCGATCTTTTTAAGTATAAGCATGGATATGTTTGGAGTAAGTTGAATTTTGCAACATTTTCTAGTTGGGTTTGGGTTGGGTTCAGCCCACTAACTATCTAATTAACCCTAACTCAGTCCCTCTCCTCTCCACACTTAATTCATTTCATAAAACTTAAGCTAAAAACTGAAAATGGGCGAAGACAATGGGAATTAGAAATTCCAAGCCCTAGTTTCCTCTTGCAACTTGAAATCTTGCTCCAAAATCAAAGTGAAGCTATTGGTAAGCCTCTTCTTCATCTTCTCCAACTCTTCTCCTCTTCAATTTCAGAATGTTTCCTAAACCTAACTTTGGGAAATATGTGTTTTATTCTTAGATTGAAGCTTGTAGAGTTAGAGTGAAGAGTGGCTAATCTCCTTCTTGTGTTTGAGCTTCTTCTTCTTTGTTTTGGGATAAAAGGTGAGATTTTTGTCTCACATCTGTGCTTATATATATATATATATATATATATATATATATATATATATCTTTGCTGGGTGTGAATTCCTAGTACTTGTTCGTATGCACTTGCTTTTGGTTTGGATTGAATTGGTTAATATCCAAATTTTTAGTGTTTGGGTTCAATTCTTTAAAGGTCCTAACTTTGATGTTTGAGCATGTTTTTGGTGGTGAATCGGAGAGTTAATAGAGCAGGGGTATCAATTGGCTAAGGCTCCTTAGGCCCATTGCTCGACCGAGTGCATTTTGGAAGAGTTGGCAATTCGATGAGAAAAGGCAGGAACTGCAGAAATTTGCAGTTCGGCCGACTGAGCCGTGTAACCAGTGGACCGACCTGCTACTCCGAGCATTTTTTCTACTTCTGGCCAGCCGACCGAGCCCTGTAGTCCGGTCGACCGACCTGCTCCTATTTTGTTGTTTTGCCTATTTTTGCCCATTTTGATTGGTTTTCCAAATTTTATCGATTCAAGTTGGTTCTTAGTGGTTGTCATTGCATCTTTGGCTTTGATAACTTATTTTTCACTTCATTCACGGGTTTTCATAAATATCCCTCTAAATCATATTAAAAGTTTCTTTCTCCAATTCTTAAATTCTATTTAAAACGCACATACACAATTTCGCACTTCGAGCGGAGTGGAAGGGAGATTAAATGGTTAGATAAAACACGGAGCATGAATCCATGCGTTTGTCTATCCGATTAATCCCCGACCTATTCGATTGATTGTTTTGACCGTTTGGTCCGGTTTACTAATGAGATGAAGTGAACTTTGTACTGCTTTGAGTGTGAAATTAACTAACGGATAGTAAGCCGTTTAGTGCGAACGAGTGGTTATGGGACTCACGTTACCACTTTTCGGATTCCTTTTTGAGAGTTATGACACATTCCGCCAGTTAGTGGTGTCCAGTACTGGGTCTACGATGTTCACCACTACGGTTTGTTGCCTTCGGGTATGATGCCTTCGGGTTTGTGCCTTCGGGTTTGTTGCCCTTTAGTATCGCTTTCGATGTTGGTCGTTATGAGCCACATGGGTGATATTGGGTTGCCCTTTAGTATCGCTTCCGATGTTGGTTGTTATGAGCTTCTTGGGTGATATTGGGTTTGGAGTCTTCGGGCTCATGGATCCTTGTTTGTACAGTACTGAGCTCGAGCAATTTTCTGATGTTTTCATTGATATGTATATTCCCTTGGTATCGCCCTTCGGTGTTGGTCTTTTTGAGCTGCATGAAGTACATCGATTACCTTGTGGAACTTGTGTTACCTTCATTGGTATTTGTTATTTGCCTTCATGGCTTGATTTGGGATATTTTATCCTTTGTTTATCTATGTTGCCGATGATATGAGGCTTGTTTTGTTATCATATGATTCATCTTTTGTTAGATGATTGTGTTATCTTTTTTAGAGATATTTGTTATACTTTGTAACCTTGCAGGTTTATTGATAGATCCTTCAACCACCTATGGTTTTGTTTCAACCATCGACAATATCTTTTTTAGAGATATTTGTTATATTCTGTTCTGATAGATCCTTCAACCACCTATGGTTTTGTTTTAAGTATTCATTGGATATGTCGATCTGTTTGGTGTGTTTATTGTCGATGTATTCAATAGATAGTTAGAGCAAGGCTATAGATGGTCGCTCCTAACCAGCCTTATTCTCCGTGTTAGTTGACGACATTATCCTGTAGTGTCCTTGGCTAGCGTGGGTATAGAGGTGGGGCGTCACAGCGTGGTATCAGAGCTGAGTACAGAACAAAATATGATAAACAAAGAATAGATGCACATATTCTAGTACATCAAAGTATATAAGTGATACCAATCTTTGAACCATCATGTCTCTCTATTCCTTCTACCATCAAGGGTTAGATAGAACGTGGGAATACGTCTAGGAATGCATTTAAATTCCGTAGTATTCCATATTGAATTATCTACCTTATGAATAATCTTGTTCTTCTCTTACTTTCAGCGTATGGCTGGAAGAGGCAGGGGACGACGTTCGGATGTTGGGCAATCCAGTGGCTCACATCCGGATGGTGTTTATATGTCTGCCGATCAGTTTTTGGAATTGTTTAGGAGCACTCAGCCTCCAGTTCCTCCTCGAGTTTCTCCACCTCGCAAGTCTGCCTTTGCACGTCAGTGCAATGATTTTGCTCATCTTGGAGGAAAGCCGTTTAAGGGCTCTGAGTCCGTTCTTGAAGTCCAAGTTTGGTTTCGCACGTGCGAGCATATCTTCTCTCGTATGGATCTTTCTAACCATGATAGAGTTCTTGTAACTTCTAGCTTATTACAAGAGCGTGCTCTTGATTGGTATGAGCTTCTTGTAGCCGAAATTGATGAGTCTACTCTTTCTTGGACTCAGTTTCGGGAGTGATTTGAACTCAAGTTCGTTCCTGAATCTGAAAAAGTTTTATTGACCCGTCGCTTCCTTGAGTTGAAGCAAGGGAAACCTTCTGTTTCTGAGTATGTTGCATCATTCGAGGCTTTATCTAAGTATGGTTTTGAATTCATTAGAACTTCTTATAAGAAGAATTTGAAGTTTGTCTCTGGTCTTAAGAAGTATCTTAAGAAGTCTTTGTTGCCCCAGCTTAAGCTTTCTTTTGAGGAGTTGGTTGATTCTACGCTTCATCTCGAGACCGTCGAGAAGGAATGTGATAGTGATAATGATGTTGACGTTTCAAAGAACCCCAACAAGAAGCAGTTTCCATTTCAGAAGAGGACTTTTCCTTCTAAGAAGAAGAAGACTGGTAGTCCTAGTTCTCAGCCTCAGTCTGTTGGAACACCTTTCATTCGGAAGTGTTTCAATTGTGGTTCTCCGAATCATATTATTCGAGCTTGTCCTAAGCCTCTCTTTTGCCGTTATTGCAAGAAGGAAGGTCGTCATGTTTCAGCTTGCCCTACTGTTCTGGCTGGTGCCAAGTCTAGCAAGCTTTATGCTACCAAGGCTTCTGAAGGTCCCTCTCGGCCCAAAGGTACATCTCCATCTATTTTGGAAGGTTCTATTTTATTTCATGATCATAGTATACGAGTTCTTTTTGATACGGGTGCTTCACTTTCCTTCGTATCGAAGAAGCTCGTTGATGATTTATCCTTGGATGTTTCTTGTTTGGTTACTTCTTTAAGGATTGTGAATCCTATTAGGGGATCCGCGACACTTAGCCTGCTTTGTGATGATATTGAGATTGTTTTATGTGGTTTTCTTTTCGTCCGAATATGCATGTTATTTATTGTCTGGGATTTGATTTGAATTTGGGAATGGATTGGCTAGTGAGATATGATGCCAGGATTATTTGTTCGGAGAGGATTTTGTATCTTCGACATCTGGATTCGCCTACTCAGCTATCTCTTATTCTTGGGATGTGGATAATTCCGAACTGGCTTTATATTCCCTTGATTCGCGAGATGGTGATGATATTCTCGTATTCCTATTGCTTGTGACTTTTCTGATGTTTTTGAACCTGTTTAGGGTTTGCGACCTAAGCGAGCAATTGAGTTCCACATTAATCTCATTCCAGGCGCGCAGCCAGTTAGTCGTCCTCCCATGAGGATGTCTACAAAGGAAAATGAGGAACTCAAGAAGCAGCTTTTAGAGCTAGAGTCCAAGCAGTTGATTCGGCCTAGTTTTTCTCCGTGGGGATCCGCGGTCGTCTTCATGAAGAAGTCTGATGGAACTCTTAGACTTTGCATTGACTATCGCAAGCTTAACGAGTTAACCATCGGAAATAGGTATCCATTGCCTAGGATCGATGATATGTTCGATCTATTGAGTAGTGCTAAGGTCTTTTCTCAGCTTGACCTTGCCGCGGGTTTTCATCAGTTGCGAGTTGCGGAGGATAGCATGCCTCTTACCGCTTTCCGCACTCGGTATGGTTCTTTTGAGTGGCTCGTTATGCCGTTCGGTTTGACGAACGCTCCTTTTTTCTTTGTTGATCTTATGAATCGGGTATTCCGGGAATATCTCGATAAGTTCATCCTTGTCTTCATTGATGATATCCTTGTTTATTCTAAGTCTGAAGCCGAGCATGCTAATCACTTGAGAATTGTCTTGAGTACTCTCCGTCATCATCAGCTTTGAGCCAAATTCCTCAAGTGCCATTTTTAGGAGAATAAGGTTAAGTTCTTAGGCCATATTGTATCTACCGATGGCATTTCTGTCGATCCCTCAAAGGTCGAAGCCATCTAGAATTGGAAGAGGCCTGAGAATGTTCATGAGATTCGTAGTTTCCTTGGATTGGCGGGTTATTACCTTCGGTTCATTAAAGATTTTTCCCGTGTTGTGCTTCCTCTCACTAGCCTTACTCGGAAAGGCATTCGTTTTATTTGGTCCGACAAGTGTGAAGCTTCCTTTCAGACATTGAAGGAACTTCTCACTAATGCTCCCATTTTGGTGGTTCCCGAGGGGAATCATGATCTTGTTGTCTACACCGATGCTGGCGGTAGTGGTCTCGGTGCTGTTCCTATGCAGAAGGATCGGGTAGTTGCTTATGCTTCTAGGAAACTGCGTCCGAATGAAGTTCGCTATACCACTCATGATCTTGAGTTAGCCGCTATTGTCTTCGCCTTGAAGATTTGGCGACACTATTTATTGGGTGAGCGCTTCATTCTCTATACCGATCATAAATGCTTGAAGTATTTGTTCACTCAGAAGGAACTCAATATGAGACAACAGCGTTGGCTCGAGTTTCTTGCTTCATATGACTTTGATATCCAGTATACCCCTAGAAAGGGTAATCGTGTTGCAGATGCGCTTAGTCGCAAACATTCGGCTGTTATTTCTATGATGCTTGCCGAATGGGATATTCTTGAGACTCTATCTTTTTGTGAAATTCGTAATCGAGGTTCATCTTTTGATTCTCCTATTCTATTATCTAGTTTGGGAGCTCGACCTATTTTGTTGGATCGTATTGCCGATGCTCAGCGGCGTGATCCTGTTTTGTTGCATCTTATTCAGCTTTGTGAGTCTAGATCCTGTAATGAGGCGTTGCGGGATTTCAGCATTGATTCTCATAGGTGTCTTCGTAAGAAGAACCTTCTTTTTGTGCCTTCTGATTTTGCACTTAGGCATGACATTCTTGATGATTGTCAGCATTCTAAGTGTACCATTTATCCTGGTAGTAGCAAGATGTATGCCGATATGCATCGTCTTTATTATTGGGAAGGCATGAAGCGCGATGTGGCGGGTTATGTGAGTAATTGCATAACTTTTCAGCATGTTAAGGCCGAACATCAGCATCCTTCGGGTCTTCTTCAGCCACTAGAGATTCCATTAAGGAAATGGGATCGGATTTCTATGGATTTCATTGACGGCCTACCTCGTTCGAGATCGGGCCATTCTAGCATTTGGGTTATTGTTGATCGCCTCACCAAGTCTGCTCATTTTGTCCCTATTAAGTCTAATAGGACTGCTTCGCATTTGGCTAAGTTATATGTCAAGGAAATAGTGAGACTTCACGGTGTTCCTAGTTCTATTGTGAGTGATCGTGATCCTTTATTCACGAGTCATTTTTGGAAGAGTCTTCAGCAAGCTTTGGGAACAAAGCTTAATTTCAGCACCGCTTATCATCCGCAGTCTGACGGACAGACTGAACGGGTAAATCGTATCTTGGAAGATCTTCTCCATGTCTGTATTTTTGATTTTGGTGATAGTTGGGAGGATCACCTACCTCTTGTAGAGTTCTCCTACAACAATAGTTTTCAGTCTAGTATCGGTATGGCTCCTTTCGAAGCCTTATACGGAAGGCCATGTCGATTTCCTTTATGTTGGTTGGAATCTGGGGAGAAGCTTATTCTTGGTCCAGATTTTGTTCGTTATTCTTTCGAGAAGATTGATCTTATTCGGTTGAGAAAGAAAGAGGCACAGAGCCGCCAAAAATCCTACGCGGATAGCCGTAGGAAGCCTCTCGAGTTCTCGATCGGTGACCTTGTTTTTATTCGTGTTTCTCCTTTGAAAGGGGTTATGCATTTCAGTACGACTGGGAAATTGGCTCCTCGCTAAATAGGACCATTTTCTATTACTGAACGTATTGGCCCTGTGGCTTATAGAGTTTCACTTCCTGCTCATTTATCTGGCATTCATGACGTGTTCCATGTCTCTCAACTTCGGAAGTGTCTTCGGGAATCGGATTCTATTATCGCTTCTCCTGATTTACAAGAGCTTGAGCTCTCAACGGACTTATCTATTGTACAGCAACCTATTCGCGTACTTGACATGGAGGTGCGATACCTTCGAAACAAGGACGTGCCGCTCGTTAAAGTTCAATGGTCCACAAATCCCAATGACTTTACTTGGGAAACCAGAGAGTTTATTGAGCGATCCTATCTGGGTTTTCTATCTTTGCTTGGAAACGGTGAGAATGTCTTTTGGTCTTAAGCTTATTTCCTTTTATTTTGGATGTTGTAGGTATGTAGTTGTTACAAATATCGTCTCTAAGAATTATGGGGACGCAATTTTGTAAGGAGGGGAGATCTGTAACAACCCGCATATTTAACGATTTTATATTTAAATGTTTTATTTAAATATAGTGTCCGTAGTCGGATTTTTGGTCCGAAATGTTACTTTCTGCAAATGGTCGAATTGGGACTCGAAACCACTTCCATTGAGTTCAAAACGTCATTTGCGATCTTTTTAAGTATAAGCTTTGATATGTTTGGAGTAAGTTGAATTTTGCAACGTTTTCTAATTGGGTTTGGGTTGGGTTCAGCCCACTAACTATCTAATTAACCCTAACTCGGTCCCTCTCCTCTTCACACTTAATTCATTTCATAAAACTTAAGATAAAAAATGAAAATGGGGGAAGAGAATGGGAATTAGAAATTCCAAGCCCTAGTTTCCTCTTGCAACTTGAAATCTTGCTCCAAAATCAAAGTGAAGCTATTGGTAAGCCTCTTCTTCATCTTCTCCAACTCTTCTCCTCTTCAATTTCAGAATGTTTCCTAAACCTAACTTTGGGAAATATGTATTTTATTCTTAGATTGAAGCTTGTAGAGATAGAGTGAAGAGTGGCTAATCTCCTTCTTGTGTTTGAGCTTCTTCTTCTTATTTTGGGATAAAGGGTGAGATTTTTATCCCACATCTATGCTTATATATATATATATATATATATATATATCTTTGTTGGGTATGAATTCCTAGAACTTGTTCATATGCACTTGCTTTTGGATTGGATTGAATTGGTTAATATCCAAATTTTTAGTGTTTGGGTTTAATTCTTTAAAGGTCCTAACTTTGATGTTTGAGCATGTTTTTGGTGGCGAATCAGAGAGCTAATGGAGCTGGGGTATCTAATGGCTAAGGCTCCTTAGGCCCATTGCTCGACCGACTGCGTTTTGGAAGAGTTGGCAATTCGATGAGAAAAGGCAGGAACTGTAGAAATTTGCAGTTCGGCCGACCGAGTCCTGTAGCCGGTCGACCGACCTGATACTCCGAGCAATTTTTCTACTTCTGGCCAGCCGACCGAGCCCTGTAGTCCGGTCGACCGACCTGCTCATATTTTGCTGTTTTGCCTATTTTTGCCCATTTTGATTGGTTTTCCAAATTTTATCGATTAAAGTTGGTTCTTAGTGGTTGTCATTGCATCTTTGGCTTTGATAACTTATTTTTGACTTCATTCACGGGTTTTCATAAATAATCCATCTAAATCGTATTAAAAGTTTCTTTCTCCAATTCTTAAATTCTATTTAAAACGCACATACACAATTTCGCACTTCGAGCAGAGTGGAAGGGAGA
Source organism: Allium cepa (assembly GCA_030765085.1). NCBI lineage: Eukaryota > Viridiplantae > Streptophyta > Magnoliopsida > Asparagales > Amaryllidaceae > Allium > Allium cepa. Next base: position 286,314,422 of record CM060942.1, read on the forward strand.
TTTAATGGTTGGGTAAAATACGGACCATGAATCCATGCGTTTGTCTACCCGATTAATCCCCAACCAATTCGATTGATTGTTTTGACCATTTGGTCTGGTTTACCAATGAGATAAGGTGAACTTTGTACTGCTTTGAGTGTGAAATTAACTAACGGATAGTAAACCATTTAGTGCGAACGAGTGGTTATGGGACTCACGTTACCACTTTTCGGATTCCTTTTTGAGAGTTATGACACATTCCGCCAGTTAGTGGTGTCCAGTACTGGGTCTTCGACCTTCACCACTACGGTTTGTTGCGTTCGGGTATCATGCCTTCGGGTTTGTTCCTTCGGGTTTGTTGCCCTTTAGTATCGCTTCCGATGTTGGTCGTTATGAGCCGCATGGGTGATATTGGGTTGCCCTTTAGTATCGCTTCTGATGTTGGTCGTTATGAGCCGCATGGGTGATATTGGGTTGCCCTTTAGTATCGCTTCCGATGTTGGTCGTTATGAGCCGCATGGGTGATATTGGGTTTGAGTCTTCAGGCTCATGGATCCTTCTTTGTACAGTACTGAGCTAGAGCAATTTTCTGATGTTTTCATTGATATGTATATTCCCTTGGTATCGCCCTTCGGTGTTGGTCTTTTTGAGCCGAATGAAGTATATCGATTACCTTGTGGAACTTCTGTTACCTTCATTGGTATTTGTTATTTGCCTTCATGGCTTGATTTGGGATATTTGTATCCTTTGTTTATCTATGTTGCCGATGATATGAGGCTTGTTTTGTTATCATATGATTCATCTTTTGTTAGATGATTGTGTTATCTCTTTTAGAGATATTTGTTATACTTTGTAACCATGTAGGTTTATTGATGTTCAGTTTATCTAACTGATTTGTTTAGCTAGACTGACCCGTGTATTTTATACTCGGGTCAGACCGAGATGTTTCAGGTTAGGTGCTTTTGGACTTAGCCTTTTTTGCTTCCGCATGGACTATTCAGCTTGTTCCTTTTTGTTAAAGCTTTTTGCGTAGTACTTTTTGTTGTAACTCTGATGTGTATTCTTTTGATTGTCTGTATATTATGGTTTACTATACCACTTGACGTGTATTAGTTTGTATACTCTGGTGTGTATCTGTATATGTGTATATAATGATCGACTGTTCTGTGAAGTATATTACATTTGAGTTGTTATATTCTGTTCTGATAGATCCTTCAACCACCTATGGTTTTGTTTTAAGTATTCATTGGATATATCGATCTGTTTGGTGTGTTTATTGTCGATATATTCAATAGATAGTTAGAGCAAGGCTGTAGATGGTCGCTCCTAACCAGCCTTATTCTCCGTGTTAGTTGACGGCATTACCCTGTAGTGTCCTTGGCTAGCGTGGGTATAGAGGTGGGGCGTCACAGCTTGTGTATACAAACCAATCCTGTTATATATACTAGTATGGGCATGTGCTCCGTATAAGGGCTGTTTATATTATTGTATATGTTGATATTTTGTTTGAACGCAAATTTGTAAATGGAAAGCAACGACATTTTTGGAATTTCAAAATTACACCGAGTAAATTAGTTCAACGAATTTTCTTTATTAGTAGTAGAGATAAATGAACAAGTTACTCACTAATATACATATATATTTGCAGGCGTTATATGCTTATATTGCTTATATATCTAAATGAACCAGTTATATATATAAACCAATATACATATAAACATTACACTTATATGTTTTAAAAACAAGTGCATATACAGTATGACTTATATACATATTATATATAACGAAACAAGCATTGTTAAAATCGAATATATGAATAGCGTATTGTATACCAACTTTAAATAAACCTTTATATGGACATATACCATAAACTTTAAAAAGGGAGAAGCTAGGCAATAGGCAAGGCACGAAACCAAGAATAGTTTTTTTCCTTTTTCTCAAAATAAAGATGTACAGAAGAAAAGAGAGGGAGGAGTCATGTCAGAAGGAGGCTTGGTCTCGGGAAAATGAGGCGAAGGGGCTCTTGGAATCCGTGTCGAGCCATGGTGGATGTCGCGGCTGCCTGATTCATGGAGAGCGTACAATCATTAGGTAGCATGGAGAAGCTACTATGGTGGGGTTCGCCGGTTGAAGGGTTGTGGCGGAAGTCGATAAACGAGGTCGGAGCAGTGGTTTGGGTATGGTGACAACCCGAAATTTGTGGATATTTGAAATCGAAATATTTAATTGATTTTAAAAATTCAAATGTTAATTTTTAACTTGAATTTCAAATATTATGTGAAAATCCTGGTTTTGACTCAAATTTAAATTGGTAATTGATATAAATTTTTGGATTTAAATTGCGAATTAATTTGACATTTTCCAAATTAAATAATATATTTTGCTTATATATATATATATATAAATTGATTGTAAATTAAATTTTGGATTTGAAATTCAAAATTAAATATCTTATAAATGAATTTGAATTTGGAGAACGCTATATTTTTAAATTAATAAAGAAATTCTAATTATATTAAATATGGATTTTGATTTGGAAGTTATATTAGAAATTTAATATAATAATTTTTCAAGGACTATTTAAGGATCAAATTCTAATATATATATATATATATATATATATGTATGTATGTATGTATGTATGTATGTATATTAATTATTTATTAGAGTATAATTAGATTTTAAAACATTTTCTTTAAAAGTTAAACAAATATTAATAATAGAAAATGCACAAAACATCTATATATGTAAAACTAAATTAGAAATATAATATAATTTTATATGCATAGATCAATAAAAAATAAATATTTGGTAATGAGCATAGTGGTTCGAATTTGACTAGAATTTGATAAAAATAATTTAATATACATTTTCTTTTAAAATTTAAACATTTGATGAATTAAAATTTGTATATGAAAATAAGAGACATGATTTAATAAAAGTTATAAACATAATACATATATAAATAATAATACATAAATTAATATATTAATATAAGAAAACATTTATATTAAAGGAAATGGATTTTTTAAATTGAAAATATAAATATAAATCATATTTAAACATTTAATATATATAATTTACAAATCTATCATAGAAATTAACATTTGTAAATATTTAACAAGAAAATAGACAAGTGTAAGGGTTTTAAAAGACATTACAACATTCCTAATCAGATAACATGAATTTAAAACATTTGTAATAATATTAACATACAAATTCAACAAGTGTCATGATTTGATTTATTTTCTTTCATTTTGGAAAAGTAATAAAACATTCTTATAAATACACATCTACCCTCTACCCTTACATTTTCTTTCATACTTTGATTCAAAACTTGGAAAACATAAACCACGAAATCAAAACACAAACCTGAGAAGAAAATATATACAAACCAGAAAGGAAAATTCAAAATCAAACAGCAAAGATCAAAATCCAATTTCTGGTATTCAACCAGAGAGGAGAACCTGAATCAAACAAGTTCAACCTAAGGCTTCAGTTTCAAATCAAAACATAAAGAACTCAGATAAAAAAATTCAAATCATCTGAAACAAGACGGGTTCAACTCAGTGCAAATTCATCTCAATAAATCAAAGAAAAGGAAATCAAACTTGTAAACTAAAGAGAAGATCAATCTAATAACAATTTCAACTGAGCAATTCAAAGATCAGAGCAACTCAATTCAAATCAAGTACTGATCAAAATGATTTCCAGATCAAAGATCATCATCTATTTCCAGTCTTTGGTTCTCTATTCAAAACCAATCCAAGTGAGCAAACCTTTATTTTAAAACCTAAATTTTGTTTATTAACTTGATGTATGTGAAGTGAAGTGAAGAAAATGTATTGCATATCTATATAAATATGTGAATATGTCTGTGCATGCTTGTGTGTACATACATGTTGATGCTCTGTATAGGTTACAAGTTTTAAACCTATTTTAAAAATTCAAATCTCTTCCCTTAAATTCTCTTCGGACCTTGATGTCTGAATAAAATTTGTTTTAATCTGCAAGATCTTGATTTTAAAAATACTTTTAAGGATAGTTAGTTTAAGTTTTTCTGGAAAATTTAAGATATACAGGGAAAACTCAAATTCTTGTCAACTTCTAGTATCTTGGTTTTGAATTTCACCTTCACTGCCGAACTCGATTTCAAAAACCATGAATTTTAAGAATAAAATCAGGATTTTTAGTTTGGTAAATTATTGGAAATTACGAGTTGAACAGAAAATGCATTTTCATCAATATTCGATGAATGGCGAAGAGTCATATGTTGTGCCTTACGTGGAAGGTAGATTGGCGGTCGTAGATCATCGAAAAAATGGTGGGAAGGTTTTCAGTTGGTCGTGGCGATCGATCGGCGATAAAGTCGGGTTTTACACTTAGTTTTGGTTGAGGTGGTTCCTGGGATGATTTCGACGTCGTCGCTGCATCGAGTTACACCGGACCAAGGAGAAAAGTTTCATGGGTCATCGGGGCAACTCTGGTCGAAGTTGCATGGTTGATGGTAGAAGAAATCATCGGTGCGAGGCTAATTTCGGTGACCAGGATGGGTTCCAATACCCGATGCAGCTGCTCCATCTTGAACTATGGTCAATTGATGGGTTCTAGGTGGTCATGGTGATCGAAGGGATCGTTGGTGATGTGTCGAAGGCCAAGGCGATGGTCGAAGGTCGATCAGTTGATCGTGCACGCGCACGCATGAAGGTGGGTATCTGTGTTGTTTGAAAAGTAGAGGAAGACGTGTTTTTCTCGAGGATGGTCACGGGAAAACTAAGGTTTTACCCGAAGAAAAATAGGAAAGGGAGAAATTCGAAGTAAGGCTCGGGTAAAACAAGTATTCTTCTCGGGTTTGTAATTTTACAGTTTTAAAAATTTAAATAAAATAAGTTTTTCATTTAATCAAATTTTAATGTCTTTTATTGATTTATTCTTGTAAGATAATAAATGTTTATTTATAGTTTTTAATAAATTAAAGGTTTTAAAATATTTAAATTGATCAAGTTTGAAGTGTTTTAATCCTTTACTAATTTTTAAATTTATTTTAAATGAATATAATATTATAATTAAGAATTTAGTTAAGAAGATCAAATGTATTTAATTTACTTAAAGGCTTTAAGTTAAAATAAGTGATAATGATAATTTATCTCAAAGGTCATTTGAAATAAGATTTAAATGATGATTTTAAACTAATTAAGATATATGGGTTATCTTCAGATTAAAGCATCATCAATTTGAAATTTAACGATATTTACTTAATTAAAAGATAATTAAGTATTAATTAAGGGTTAATTAATTTGTGATGTGTTAAGTAATTAATGATAAGTAATTAAGGGATGATTACTTATTAAAATTAATTAAGTAAAATTACTTAATGTAATTAATAAAAGATTATCACTTAATATAATTAAGGGATAATTACTTTGTGTAATTACATTAAAGGATAATTAATTAATTAAGATTTTTTAATGTAAGTAAGTAAGGGTAATTAATTACTTAAAGATAATTACTTAATGAAAGTAACTAATGATAATTAATTAATGATTAATGATTGATTAATCAAGTGACTAAAGGATAGTTACTTGATTTTGTGATTATTAATATTAGTTATTAGGGATAATCACTTATTAATTAAGGATAATTAATTAAATGGTATTAATTAAGGTTTAATTATTCAACGATTAAAAGTTGATTTATTTATCAATTAAGGTTGATTAATTAATGATTACTTGTGGATTGATTAATTATTAATGGTTAATTAATAAATGATTAAAGCATAATTAGTTAAAATGGTTTGTAATTAATTAATATTAATTAACTAGGATTAGTAAATTATTCATAAGTAATTAATCTGGTTTAAATTAATCAGATGATTGATTGATCTTACTTATGGATGTTTGGATTGTATTGAATGCTTTAAAAAAATTTATATCCTTGATGTGTGATATTCTGTGGCATAAATGTTTTGAATTATGCTGTGAACTGTGATGTATTTATCTGTGACAAATTTACATATTTGTCTATGAATCTGTGAATGAAGATAAGCTTTATAGTACCGTACCGCTTATCGATGTTGTTGTGCTTGGATTTGTGATGATTGATGATATTGTATTTTTCTGTGTAAAAGCCCTAGACTACACCACACACACACAAATATGGATTTCACGTGGAATTGATTAAGTCACAGATATTTTGAATTAATTTTTTTTTAAAAGTTGAATTTTGAATCCAATTGGTTCGGAAATGAAATTGAGTTGAATATGGAAAGCTTTTGAAAATAAAGTTTTGAAATATAAATTTAGTTCGAATATACTATGTCTTGTTTCGGAATTATTTTGGGGAAATATGGTTTGAAAGGTTTATATGGGTTATCATATATGTATGTATGTGGATTTTAAACCACTTGAAGTATATTGAATAAATTATTTTGGGAACTTGAATTCAATTCAAATAGAACTTGCTGATAATACGACAATTTGCTGATTTTTTGGTTTATATTTTTAAAGGTTGTAACTTGTGTATATTTGATCGGACTTTTTCGAAACAAAAAGAATTTGTTTTCAAATGATAATGGCTTCCATAAAATGAAGGAATTCGCAGTTTTTGTTGAAAGGTTTTCAAATTTGAAATGGAATAGTTTTGAAAGCTATAAATGAATCATTGTGAAAAATTGGTGAACTTTGTTTTTAAATTGAAGAGAATCTTAAAATTTATCTTTTGTATAAAAGATTTGAAATAGAAATAGTTTTCAATGCTATGAATAAATCTTTGTGAAAGACTGGTAAACCTTGGTTTCAAATTGAAGTGGAATTTAAAAGGGTGAATGTTTTGTTTAAAAGATTAAAAGTGGAAATTTGTGTAAACCATTCAAAAACAAAGGTTTTGGGTTTCAAGATGTGACTTAACTAAGGTCCCATATATCTATAAGTTTTCAAAACTTAGCGCTTATTATTCGGTTTAGCTGGGAGAGGACTTCATGTCATATAACCCATTCTGAATAGTGATACGACGAAATGGATAGCATTTGAAGATGGTGGTGAAGACCGGTTATTTTCGAAAGCGAAAGGATTACCTGTCGAATGTCTCTGCACCGAATTGCACCGATATAGAGATTTATATCACCCTTTGTGATGGGGGGCCCGGACGTGATTCGGGATTATCCGAATTTGCAAGGGCTTATTTTGAAGTGCCTTCGGTTCCGTTCGAACCCAGAACGGACTTGTATGGATGTATATCTGGCATTACACTTTGAGATGTAAAGCTGGTTTCTATCAAATACATTTCTATTTGGTGGCGGAGAATTTATTCTCTTAGCTTAACACCCTTCTCTGAGATGTACGAGCTCAGAGGTTATGTAGTTGATGGTTACTAGTGATACATTCCCAATTTGGTAATGTGGCATGCTAAGTGTTGCTGATCATTTTTGGATCAAAGCAAGGCTTTTGTGAAAAGCGTAGCTTTGTGGACAAGAACTCATCGAACCTCACACCCCCAAATGTTGAAACACATATGATGATGCAAGGTTATGAGGGTCGCGCCTTTTAGGTTATGTCCATGTCCTTCTGGATAAAAGATGCTATCATGGTATGGATTCCAGATATTTAACTAATGTGGTTTTTGTAAATTTGTTGGTGTTGAGAGCTCTCGGATAAAGGTCAATGACAACTAGGGGATGGCATACTCATGAGATTTAGTTACCTAGTTACAGGGGTAACCCGACCTTGTGTTGGCAGATATCCGGTTAGGTTCTTAAGGCATCCCTCTAGAGACGTACCCATGTGGTGTAGGAAGTTCCTTAGCCTGAGCATTTGTTCGAAATCCAAAGAAACAATATGCGCCTTGTACGGTTTTAGTTGTATAACCTGCCATTTACTTATGGTGGTGACCTTCCGTTTAAATGGTAGCTATAGTAGGTATACCATAATGGTGGTATGCTAGCTAAGATTAATATTATACTTTCGAAATGTTTTCTGCACTATGCACAAATAATAATATCAAAAGGTTTTTGCGTATCAAGCATGTTTGACTATCATAAGGAGAAATCTCCTCCAATTGTACATTTGCATTGTGTGTGTGGCAGGAGGCCTTATGGTAGTTTCATTTTCCAAAAAGCATTGTGAATTTCATTTTATTTCTTGTTGTTTGTTTTTGTTCGAGATAAAACTATTTTTGTTTGCTCACGCCAGTCCCATAACTGACCTAGAGTTTATTGTTCCCATTCTAAAATCTAGGTGCCCATAATTTTCCACACTGGCAGGCTAGAGTCAGATTTTCAGATAGTCAGCTAGTAGATGTAGATTCTATAGCCTTCAGCCTTTTGTTTGGAAAATCTTTGGAGTCCTTACTTGGATTTTGGCTATCACATTGTGCTTCTCTTCAACATTTCGGACCAGACTTGCTTAATACAACGTGATGGTGGTTCTCGCTTCGCGTTTGGCAACTTTGGAGCTTGGAGTTTTGGCATTGAAGACATTGTCTTTCCGCTGTTGTTGCTTTGTTCTTGTGTTGTTGTCTTATATCTCTGATAATGTTGAACATTTTATTTGTATCATTGTTGTATTAATGTTGTGTATCAATAAAATTATTCTTCTATTTTCGCTGTGTTGTTGTATTTAACGTGTTATAAACTCCGGCGAACCAGACTCAACATTTGAATCTACGGCATTCGAATGCGCGTGATGTATTTGGGTGTCGATTTTCAAAAGTGGAGTCAGGGTGGTTAAAAGTGGTATCAGAGATGAAGGTTGAGTAAGAACTTTAGCTCAGGAGAATAACACATTAGGTAACTCCTTAGAGATAGAGTAACAAATACCCTAGAATGAGTATCCCTAAGATATCTGTCTGTATGCCTAAGTAAATTCTCTTACTATTCACTGATAGTAAGTATGAGTGCAAGAAGAGGATGAGGTAGGGGACAGGGTAGTGCCATTACAAATGGTAAATACCATGCAACAAAGGAAACAATTTTCTCTGTCAATCTCTTTTGATCATTGTCCATTTCAATTCTTTTGATGGCTTCGTCACTGCTCGAAGAAGAAGGTTTGGTGTGGTGGTGGCCCTGCGAATCGTGTAGAAAGTTCCTAATTCGTTTCTCATAATTAGTTTCCCATCAGCTTTTCATTCTTAACTTTAATGAAATTGAAATTTATTTAAATAAATTGATTAACAAATATAAAGTTAAATTGGATTGTATCGATAGAACGATTTCGGTCAAAACCGAAATTGAAATTTTGTTGTAACTTCTTGTGGGGATCCATCTCCGAAGAGGGACAAGCTACTTTGGGGTATTCCGACCTGAGTCTGGAATGCATAATTAGTGTTGGAGAATTGTAAAAGATTGTATCCATTTTTTAGGATCCAGATATATTCTACGAATGATTAGTTATTCTTTCGAACTAACCAATGCACTGCATATTTCATAGATTTTATGACCCGAGTATTTTATGAAGTATTGAATAAATTCATTCTTGTATTTATTGTTGATATTCTGATTTGGTAAGCCAAATATATAATTTATATTCGGTTCGATCTGGTAAAACATTCTCCATCTATTCTTTAGTTGTCTCCCTGTCTAGAAAATTACGGGGACGAAATTTTCTTAAGGAGGAATCTGAAAAGATCTCGTTATTGAGTCAATTTAAATTGGTAATTGATATAAATTTTTGGATTGAAATTGTGAATTAATTTGATATTTTCCAAATTTAATAATATATGTTGCTTATTTATATATATTTATATAAATTTATTGTAAATTAAATTTTGGATTTGAAATTCAAAATTAAATATCTTATAAATAAATTTGAATTTGGAAAACACTATATTTTGAAATGAATAAAATTTTTTCTTCTAATTATATTAAATATGCATTTTGATTTGGAAGTTATATTTGAAATTTAATATAATAATTTTCCAAGCACTATCTAAGGATCAAATTCTAATACACACACATACACACACACATATATATATATTAATTATTTATTAAAGTATAATTAGATTTTAAAACCATTTTCTTTAAAAGTTATGCAAATATTAATAATAGAAAATGCATAAAACATAGATATATATGTAAAACTAAATTGGAAATGTAATATAATTTTATATAAATAGATCAATAAAAAAATAAATATTTTGTAATGAGCATAATAGTTCAAATTTGAATAAAATTTGATAAAAAAGGATATAATATACATTTTCTTTTAAAATTTAAACATGAGATTAATTAACATTTGTATATGAAAATAAGAGACATGATTTAATAAATGTTATAAACGTAATACATATATAAATAATAATACATAAATTAATATATTAATATAAGAAAACATTTAAATAAAGTTATAAATATATAAATAAAAGGAAATGGATTTGTTTTAATTGAAAATATAAATATAAATCATATTTAAACATTTAATATATATAATTTATAAGTGTATCATACAAATTAACATTTGTAAATTTTTAACAAGAAAATAGATAAGTGTAAGGGTTTTAAAAGACATTAAAACATTTGTAATGAGATGGCATGCATTTAAAACATTTGTAATGATATTAACATACAAATCCCACAAGTGTCATGATTTAATTTGTTTTTTTTTTCATTTTGAAAAATAATAAAACATTCTTATAAATACACATCTACCCTCTTCCCCTACGTTTTCTTTCACTCTTTCATTCAAAAATACAAAACCTAGAAAACATAAACCTGGAAATCAAAACACAAACATGGGAAGAAAATATATACAAACCAGAAAAGAAAATTCAAAATCAAACAGCAAAGATCAAAATCCAATTTCCAGTTTTCAACCTGAGAGTAAAATTTGAATCAAACAAGTTCAACCTAAGGCTTCAGTTTCAAATCAAAACATAAAGAAGCTTAGATAAAAATTTCAAATCATCTGAAACAAGAAAGGGTTCAACTCAGTGCAAATTCATCTCAATAGATCAAAGAAAAGAAAATCAAACCTGTAAACTAAATTGAAGATCAATTCAATAACAATTCCAACTAAGCAATTCAAAGATCAGAGCAACTCAACTCAAATCAAGTACGGATCAAAATAATTTCCAGATCAAAGATCATCATCCTTTTCCAGGCTTTGTTTCTCTGTTTAAAACTAATCCAGGTGAGCAAACTCTATTTTTAAACATGAATTTGTTTATTAGCTCGATGTATCTGAAGTGAAGTGATGAAAATCATTGCATATCTATATAAATATGTGAATATGTTTGTGCATGCTTGTGTGTATAAACATGTTGATGCTCTGTATAGGTTACAGGTTTTAAATCCATTTCAAAAATTTGAATCTCTTCCCCTAACTCTCTTTGGACTTGATGCCTAAATAAAAAAATTCGAATTTGCATGATCTTGATTTTAAATTTTTTTAAGGATTGTTTATTTATGTTTTTCTAGAAAATTTAAGATATACAGAGAAAACTTAAATTCTTGTCAATTTCGAGTATCATAGTTTTGAATTTCACCTTCATTACCTAACTCGATTTCAAAAGCCATGAATTTTAAGAATAAAATTAGGATTTTTAATTTGGTAAATCGTGGGAAATTACGAGTTGAACAGAAAATGCATTTTCGTCCATATCTGATGAACGACAAAGATTCATGGGTTATGCCCTATGTCAAAGGTATATTGGAGGTCATAGATCATCGAAAAAAATGAAGGGAAGGTTTTCAGGTGGTCGTGGTGATTGATTGGCGGAAAAGTAGGGTTTTACACTTAGTTTTGGTTAAGGTGGTTCCTGTGACGATTTCGACGTCGTCGTTGCATCGAGTTGCACCGGAACAAGGAGAAAAGTTTCGTGGGTCATCTTTGACGATCCTTTTTTAAATCAAATTTAATTTAATAATTAATATAAAAAAAATTGGAGTAAATTTGAATTAATTTTAAACATTTTCAAAACAAATTAATATTGTGTTTGTTTATTTGTATATCTATATATATCGAATGGACTGTAATTTAAATTTGAATTTGAATTTGAATTTAATATTTAAATAAATATCTTAGTAAAATGATTTGGAATTAAAATAATACATATGTGATTTATTTAATGTATAATTAGTTTTGAACCATTTTGTTATAAATTGTATATATATATATAAAGAAAAATGTGTTTATAAAAATAGAAAATGCAATTAAAAATCAATATAAAATACAAAAGACAAGTGTTAAATTATAAATGCATTATTAACATACAAATTACAATTGTAAGAGAGATAGTGTGAAAATTTACAAGTGTAATGATTTTATCAGTAGAATTAACAAATGTCATTCTATTTTTATTTTTAAAATTATTTATAGAAATAGAAACAAGCCTATAAAAACACTACATCTCCTTCCTTCTTATTTCTTTTACCTTCTCTTTCAAAGGAAAAAAAACGAGCAAATCAAAACTCAAACCAGAGAAAGAAATAAAGAAAATCAGAACAAAATTCAAAACAAGCTCTATAAGTTTTAAAATTTGAAGCCCGATTTCATTTCAAACTTGAATCAATGTTTTCAGCAATCAAAAGAAACAAAGGTTCAAACCTAAAGTCTTTAGAGGAAAATTTTCAAACAAGTAAAGAACAACTTAGTAATTAAGCTATTCAAAGATTCATAGGTCGTTACAAATCAACTCAACAAGCAAACTCAAATTCTAGTTTTTAAAGTTCTCGGCTTTACAAAAGCTTTCTGTTCGTATTATCCAGGTGAGTAAACCTTTTGAACTCTGGAATTTAATCTGTTGTTTGAGTTCATGCTTGATGTAAGTGAAAATTCGTTTGCATGTGTATAGATATGTGAATATGTGTATATATTGTCTGTGCATGTTGATATACAGGTTTATTCATCCTTGTTTCTAGTTCTAGGATTTCAAAAACCTGTCCAAAACCCAAAAACCTCTGCTTCTAATTACCGTTAGATCTAGATGTTAAAATAAAACTTGTTCGAATTCATTAATACCTTATTTTAAAAATACTATTAAAGACAAACAACAAGTGGATGTGGTGTGGAACAAGGAAATACAGCAAACTCAATTCATGATAAAAAATTGATTTCTTTAATTATTTGATTTGATTATATAACCTTAAACGTCTTTGAAAACGTTGATTTTTATAATTGAAATCAGTTTTTTAATTGTATATCGAATGAGAAATTCGAGGATAAACAGAAATCACATATTGGGGAAACTCTGGTGATCGACGAATGCGGTTGGTCTCATGATCGAAGTTGAAGCTTCCTGGTAGGTTTGGAAGTTTGAGAAAAATGCTCAGAAAAATTTTCGATCATCGTGGTGGCTAAATTTCGATGACTTAAGGTTTAAGCTCACATTTGGTATTGGTCGGTATGCATCCAACTACAGCGTCAATGTCGAACCGGACCACATCGGGCATCGGGAAACGGAGCGTCGGACATCGATGAAACTTCCGATAGATTCACGTGACCTCTGATGGTCCGAGGAGGAAGTGCGAGGTGATTGTTTGACGATCTTTTGCTCCAATAGATAGCCTTAATATCTAGATTTCGATTTTCATGCAAGACCGCTGATCTGGGTAGTCAGAGGGCTTTGGTGGATGGTTGTTGACTTGTGGAAGGTGGAGAAGCCGACCGGAGCTTGTCGGAGCTCTGGTGCACGTGTAGAAGTTTGGGTTCTGTCAGTGAGTTATGGTGTTGGAGATAAGGTTGTGACTCGAAGTTGTTTTCGGGTAATCGTTTTGCTTGCTCGAGTTTTCATTTGGGTAATTTTGTATATACACCGGGTTTCTAAAAACTTAAACAAAAATTAATGTTTGAAAAGAGCATACGGGTTGGTTTGGGAAAAAACTCGAAGTAAATGGCATGTTGGCTCGGGTGTTGACTCGAGTGGGTCTCGGGTTTGTTGTAAAAACAGTTTTTGACCTTAAAACTAAATTTCAAATTTTAAATATTTTTAATCAATGCTTTTAAATAATGGTTTTGATTAAATGGATTAATAAGGATTTTAAGGAAGATAATTTTAAAGTAATTAAATTTAATTTATGTAATTTTGTAACATTATTTATAAATTAATTATTTTAAATGAATAATGTAATTAAAAATTTGATTGAGATGAAATGTTATTTTAATTAACCTTAATTTTTGAATTAATTCATGTGTTAATGGTGATTAATTATAAGGTTTATTAATTAAAGATTTTGATAATAATTAAATGATTAATTAAGATAAAAGATTTATAATGAATTAATTAATCAAATAATAATTAACTAAAGGTTAGTTAAATATTAAATTAAGGTTAATTAATTTATCATTAAGGATTAATTAATTGAGAAATATTTAATTAATGAAAGTAACTAAGATTGATTAATTAATAATTAAGAATTAATTAATTTATAATTAAGGATAATTAGTAAAAATAATTATGTGATTTATTAGTTATAATCACATAATTAATTCATCTTAATTGTAGATGATTGATTAATATTGAATGCTTTGTATTGATTAATATCCCTGATATGTGGTTGTGATACTATGTGATATGAATTGCTTTGCGCTGAGTTGTGACATATGTGAATATATTTCTGTGTGAATGTGAAAACCCATTGGCCCGTAAAATGACATTTGAATTTCGATGCGATAGGGAGTCAGTTCCAGTTGGTTATCCGAAACCCACATTGAATGTTAATGATGAATCTTTTTGATTGATTTATCCATGTGTTTTTGAATTAAGTGCTCACTATTTGGTTTAGCCGGGAGAGGACTTTGTATCATAAAACCCATTCCGAGTAGTGATATGACGAAATGGATAACATTTGAAGACGGTGGTGAAGACTACCACGATCTCAATTAATTAACTCTCAAAAACAAATTTCCTTTGCCCAGAATCGACGATCTGTTCGATTAGTTGCACGGTGCTTGATTCTTTTCAAAGATGGATCTAGCCCAATGGTTCCATCAATTGTGAATTGCTGAAGACTGTGTTCATTTAACTGCTTTCAAAGGTCCATACACATTCTACGAATGGTTAGTCATGCCTTTCAGACTAACCAATGCTTCCGCATACTTCGTAGATTTAATGTCTCGAGTTTTTCGAGAAGTGTTGAATAAATTTGTTCTTGTTTTTATTGATGATATTTTGATCTACTCCAAGACTGAAGAGGAACATGCTGGGCACTTGAGAATTGTTCTGGAAATATTAAGGAGGAACATTCTATTCGTCAAATTTTCCAACTATCATTTTTGGGTCAAGGAAGTTAGATTTCTCGGTCACATTATTACCAAAAAGGGAATTTCTGTAGACCCGGGCAAGATTTCCGCTATCTTAGACTAGAAGCAACCCACTGCTCCAAAAGAAGTCAGAAGTTTTCTAGGTTTAGCGGGATATTACCGAAAATTTGTCCAAGACTTCTCCAAGTTGGGCAGTCCATTGACTAAGATAACTATTAAGAATGCTAAATTTGATTCGACTCCGAAATGTGATGAAGCGTTCTGGGAGTTGAAGAGAAGATTGACTACTACTCCCATTCTTGCTATAATTAACAGGAATCAAGGTTTACCTGTTTATACAGATGCTAGTGGTGATGGTGTGGGTGCTGTGCTAATGCAAAATGGTAAAGTGATTTCCTACGCGAGTAGACAATTGCGACCACACGAGAAAAACTACCCAACCCATGATCTCGAACTTCTGGCAGTTATTTTTGCTTTAAAAATAATGCGTCATCATCTTCTGGGCAAGAATCTATTTCAGCTTTCTTAAAAATTTAAAATTTTACCTTAACTTAATTTATACTTAATAAATCCTTCTTGTTCTACGTGAAAAATTTGAATTATTCACCGACCATAAATCTTTGAAATATCTCTTTATCCAGAAAGATCAAAATCTGAGGCAACAACACTAGTTAGAACTTCTAGCGTCTTATGGCCTAGATATTCTGTACACGCTTGAAAAAGCTAACGTAGGTGCCGATGCTTTGAGTAGAAGACATGTTATTCTTGCTCATCTTGTTGTCATTCCTACTCTTCTTGAGAAAGTCGCCAAAATGGTATGATTGTATTGAGCCCAGATATTTAAATGTGTCGTTGTTGCTATTTGTTGGTGAATCCCGGGATAAATGTAACGACCCAGAATTTTAATTAATTAAAATTTGAATATTTAATTAAATTTAAATATTAATAAGTGAAATTTATAAGTCGAATAAATTTTATTTCGAATAATTGGATTTAATTGGATAATTAAATCAATAATTTAATAGTGAAATTACAGAAATAATTGAAAATTGGGTTAAATATGATTAAAATCGATTTGTAAAATTTTATTTTATCATATTGGAGTTAGAACGATGTTATAGAACTTTTAAAATCGAATTAAGAGTTTATTTGTGAAAATTGAATATTTTAATATTTAATCGACTAGTGAAATTAGTCAATTTTTGAACAGTCTCATAATTGAACGAAACTAGTTCCATTGGATCCGTAATAGTTTGATATTACCGGATTCCAATTTTCGTAGCAATCGGAGTTATCGTTTGATCGTGGCAGCTCGAAACGCATCGAAATTGTTTTTAATATTAATTTGGCGAGTTAAAATAGCCATTTTTCAAACAGTGTCGGATTTCGACGAAACTAGTTTCATCGGATCCGTAATGTGATATTATTGTATGTTTTAAAATTTCGTGTCAATCGGATTTACTGTTTGTCCGGTGCAAGCTAAAACGCCTAGAAAATCGTTTAATCGGTTTAATTTTAAATTGAACGTTTATAGCCATAACTCGCACAGATGACCGAATTAGCTCCCGAAACACATTCCATTGTGTTCGGAACGTGGGGTAAACCTTTGAGACGCCAACTGGCACACTTCGTTTGGAGTTCGGAAAACCCGGGATGAATAGTGTCGCGCGAATTTCCTACATAAGGACATATAGATTTCATTTTTGCAAAGTACTCAAAACCCTAACCCTAAAAATGTCCAGCCGCCACTTTCCTATTTCTAAGGCCAGAAATTAATATCCTTCTCCCCTCAATCACTCTCAATCTACAAGGAATTACGCGAAGTGTTCAACATGAAACTTTTAGAGCATGAAGAGAGCTTCAAATCTATACGAGTTGATCGAAATTGGAGCGACGTGGAGGGGGAAAAGGGAGGCCGACGCCTGCTAGTTGCGCACAAAACTCAAGGTGCCTGGGGTTGCCGAGCTTCAGGTGTTCATATGCGTGGGTAGCTCTCACGTAGGCGGAGTGAATGGCACTCTCTGATCAACTTATCGTTGCTTGTGGTGATTGCAAAATCAAAACCTAATTTGAAGCTAATGGGTTATTGTGCGTGTTTGTTTACTGGAAGCATACATGATAAGGAAGAAGGTGAAAATGCGGGCAGATTTGCTTGGCCTTGGAATGCATGGCTGAGACTTGCAGATAGGTTTGAAAAAAAAATGTTGTAAATTATGAGTATGAAATTCGTGAAACTTGTAAAAATCATATCTTTTTCATACGAGGTTGAAAATGCGCGAAACCAGTTGCGTTGGAATTGTATGGACGAGCACTACGCTATGGAAGTGGATTGGAGTCGTTTGGTGTTAGTGAGAATTTTGGGTAAAATTAAACGTCTGTTTAATTTTATTCGAAATAAATCGCTAAAAAGAAATTGAAATCAAGGTGAGAACTTCTCACTCACTCAAATCGGTTTCGATTTATATTTTAAATAGTTATATTTAAAATTCTTGAATGCATGTTTGAATGATGATTATTTATCTATTGATTGTTAAAATAGACATTATGCGCCGGTAGTAAGCGGATGTTATTTATTAAAAACATATACCGCGAATATTTCATAAACAGTGAAATTGGTATTATTTATGTACTTGGATTTGATTTCCCGCAGTATATAGCGGATGAGACCCTATTGTGCCGTCTATTAAGCGGATAATATTTTAAATCCCATATACCGCGATAATTTCGTACTGGAACGGAATTGGTATTGTGCTATCATCTTTGGATGCAGGAAAACAGGTTGGAGGGATCCAACTGGATTCCTCAACAGTATTTATTTGATTTTAGATATTTTGATATTTGATGGATTATCATATCGATATATGATCTCGTTGTTGTCGTGATTGACTATTTGGTGTGTAGCATCATTGGGCCAAATTTTGGAATTTTAAAAGGTTTTCAAAGTGATTTTTGAAAGTATACGCTATTAAATATTTTTGGAATTGATCCACTTTAAATAAATAACGATACAATTTTTAATGTTATAAAAATTATGATTTATGAGAAATTTAGTTAAAAGTCGATTTTTGAAAATATGGGGTTAATTATTTTATAAAATAGTTTAAATTGGGATTTTTGGATTTATTGTAAAAAGTTTAAAAATAGGATTTATAAAAATTTAATTATCTTATAAATCAAAATGATGAAATTATAAAGGACTTTAAAGACGTTCTGAAGTAATAATATAAATTGATTTATATAAGGGATTTATAAATTGATAATTTGTAAATAAAAAAATTAGGATTATAAAACGAGTTTTTATAAGTGTTAGAATGAATTGTGAACGAATTTCATAAATGAATGAAGTTTATAGAATTATAAACGATGAAGTTATAAATGGAATTTTATAAGCAGTAGGTTTATAAAATTTATAAAGTTATAGAAAGAATAGATTTGGATAAATAAACGAATCTTATAAGTTATAAGATTTATAATTATGAAGTTTAAAAGGAATGATTTTTGCAAATAAATAAATTATAAGCATGTAACTTATAATATGGATTTTTAGTATATCATTGAGATATGAAATTTGATAGATTAATAAAGGAAATCATAAAAGGAAGTTGTACAAAATAAATAGAAATAGAATTTATAAACATTGTTTTACAAATCCGCAAACGACTTATTTTGATAAGTAGATTGTTATAACTTATTTATGGAGTTATATTCACGTTTTAGACAGTGAATAATCCTTCAAAATAAAATGAATAGAAAGGATGAAATTTGTTAACAAAGTATATTCACGTTTTTGAATAGTGAATAATATGTTAAAGAAAATGTTTTGGATGTGATGTTTTAAATAGAATTAAAACGATCTAACGATGTTTTAAAAAATATGTTAAGATTCGAAACCATAGATTTCAACATTCATTGTTGAAATAGACGTTTTCGAGAAATAGAAGGAAATGGTGGACTATAACACTGTTGTTATAGTAAATGATTTCAGAAAGGAAATGTTTTGCATAGTATTGGGATTTATATATCTATTTTAATTTCGAATCCCTATATTAGTGATTTTGGGTTGTCGTAACGATGTTTTACGTAACATTCGCTTTGGCCCAAATAAATATGTTTAAGAGAATGATTTCCTTAAAGAATGAAATATATGCTTAATTTCGATTTAAGTATATTGAATATTTTCCAAAGGTTGAAAATAAATAAAATTTGTGAATTACTTATGAATGAATAAGTATGGAAATGTTTTTTTCCAATGTGAAATGAAACGTTTTGAGAATTTATCTTTTTGAAGATAAATTGAAAATGAAAAATTGAATTTGTATATTCATAAATATTTTGAAATATAAATTCACTATGCAATTCATAAAAGAAAGAGGGAACTTGTTTAAAAATAAATATTGATTTATTTTTGACATATTGAAATTATATATCTTGTAAAGATATTTTTGGGAAATAAATAATTTGGAAAATTATTTGGAATTTGGTGATGTTGTGCATATCCATTGATAGTTCAATAACCGACTATCAATATTTACCTTTGAAAGGTATTTGTTGTGATTTGTTTGAATTTGAATGCCACACTTATTTTTGAATAAGCGCTCACTATTCGGGTTAACCGGGAAAGGACCTTGGGGTCGTATAACCCATTCCGAGTATGTGATACGTCGTTATGGATTGTATTTGATGACCGGTGTTAAAGACCGGGTATTTGCGAGAGCGATAGGATGACATGTCGATTGACTCTGCACCGAGTTGCTCCGGTATAGAGTTCTCCATATATGATGGGGAATCCGATCAGGATTGTGGATATCCGGATTGCAAGGACTTCTTTGTAAGTGCCTTCGGTTCTGTTCGAGCCCGGAACAGACTTGTATGGATTGTATGTCTGACATTAGAATTGAGATATAAAGCTGATTTCTTTCAAATATATTTCTGTTGGTGGCGGAGAATTTATTCTCTTAGCTTAATACCCTTCTCTGAGACGTACGAGCTCAGAGGTTATGTAGTTGAAGGTTATCAGCGATATATTCCCAATTTGTTAATGTGACATGCTGAGCGTTGCTGTGAAATGTTCATTGTGTTGATCATTTGTGATAGGATCATTTGTTTGATCGTTTATCTTTGTGATCATTTGTTGACCCAAAGCACAGCTTTTGTATAAAGCGTGGCTTTGTGGACGAGACTTCGTCGAGCCTCACACCCCGGAATGGTCAAACAGGAAAGATGCAGCAAGGTTATGAGGGGTAGCTCCCTTTAGGGTATGTGCATTTTCTTCTGGAAAAGGGTGGTATCATGGTATGGAGCCCAGATGCTTACTCATGTTGAAACACTTATTATTATGGTGTGATGTTGATTACGAGCGCTCGGTTAAAGGTCCCAAAGGATCGGGGGATGACATACTCGTGTCAGTTGTTACCTAGTTTGAAAGGTAACCCGGCCTTGTGTTGGCAGAGATCCGGTTAGGTTCTCAGGGACGTCCTTCCAGAGGCGTTCTCATGAGGCAATGGGAAGTTCCTTGGCCTGACCATTTGTTGGAAATCCAAAGAAACAATACGAGATTTGAACGGTTTTAGTTGTAGAACCTGCCATCTAATATGGTAGCTATAGTAGGCATAATATAATGGTACCTATGCTGGCTAAGATTTATATTCTACTTTCGAAATATTTCTACACTATACACTAATAATAATATCAAATGTTTCTTTTTAATGCGTATCAAGCATCTTTGACTAACATAAGAAGAAATCTCCTCCAAGTCTGCATTTGCATTGTGTGTGTTGTGGGAGGTCTTATGGTAGTTACATTTTCAAAAACATTGCGAATTGACTTTAAAAATATTCCTCTATTTTGATTTTAAAGATAAATAAACTGTTTTGAGTTCTCACACCAGTCACATGACTGATTCGGAGTTTATTGTTTTCCTTCCTAAACTTTGGGTGCCCACCAATTTCCACATGGGCAGTCAAGAGTTAAGGTTTATCAGGATATTCTGGATATTAAGGAGTTACAGGAGGCAAGCTGGATGTCATGGCGTATTACTAGTATATAGTATTTCTTTTCCGATGTTTGTTGTTGTTTGTTGTTGTACACTCTGATGTAATGAAATGAAATGTAATGTAATGTAATAACTGATATAGTTCTTTGTTTAAAGATTATTCATTTATCTATTATATGTTGTTCCGCTGCGATTGTGAGATTCTGATATTGTTCTGTTGTTTTCTGTTCTGTTCCGTTCTATTTTCTTTTCTCTATTTTCTATCTTTTTCTCTCTTCTTCTGTCTTTTTCTTTTTCTTTAACCACAACGGTACGGTTTTCCGGCCTTCGATTGCTCGACAATTGATACAGTGGGCATATTGATGTCGGCGTTCGTGGACGAAAAATCGCCGTACGTTACATTGGTATCAGAGCATATGGTTAAGCGACAACCATGGTTCTGTTGGGTATTACACACTAGAGATAGAGTCAGTAGTACTCTAGAATGAGTTTGAGTGTAATAATAGCTATGAAAGTGTATTTGTTAGTGAATATAAAATTGTTTTATATTGTGATGATTGATTTATTGAGTGGCATATGAACTTTCGTCAGCACGGTCTGCAAAACTATGCCGAAGGGGTTTATGAACACTTGAATTGAACAATTCGACATAATATTGTTTTAAATTGGGTAAATGAAATAATTTTACCTTGATTATATTTTGTATATAAAGGAATAATTTTTCAGAATTATTAAAGTGTATATAAGTGATTGTTTAGTTGTTTGAATAATCTAAATTGAAGAATAATTGTATAAGCAAAAGAATTATAAGAGTTGAATTATAATTAATGTGATTTACAATTGTGAGATAAACTTATATATATAAGAAGTGAAACTATATGAATATATTTGTGAATATGAGTTGTAAATAAAAATGAATTTAAAGTTAAATGGAAATTTACTTTAGAATTTAGAAGCTGAATTGGATTTATAAGTGGGAAACTTAAGTTATGTAAAATCAAGTGATGTTGAATGAAGATGATATTGGTATCAAAGTAAATTAATAAAGTTAAGTGATAGATACGAACTTGAGTTATGTATGAAATTCAACTTTAGTAATTGAATTGAATGAATGGATTAAATGTTAATCAATTGAATGTAAATTAAGTTGATATGAAATAATGAATGTAAGTATTAATTCATTAAAATCTTATGTTATTGGAAGTTGAAAAATTTAATGAAAATCAATTTAATTAAACCAATTGAAAGTAACGGTGTTAAACCAAATTGAATGAATATAAGCAAATAAATTTGGTTGTAATTAATATGCATTGGTTGTTATATGGTTGTTAGTTGATTGTATATAATTCATTAAGTGTTAATAAAATTGGAAGCTAAAGTAAATCCAATTGGAAGTTAAGTGAATCTTAAATAGAATTGAATTTGATTTGGAAGTGAACCAACTTGAATATGGATTAGTGAATATAAACTAATTGAAAATGAATGTTAGTAAAAACATCCACAGTTAATGAATCGAATGTGATTAAATTGAAAACGCAATTCATTGAATATTAAGGAGAATATGAATGAATCTTTATTGGTTATGGATGATAGTTGGTTGATGGTTGAATATATATTGCTTTTACTGCATTTGTTATGTTGGCATATATAGTTATTATGTTGATATATGTTGTATATCGATACTATTGTCTATATGCATGTTTCTCATTTGTTTGTTGAGTGTTTAGTAGGTGCGGATCGCGTTTGCTTCGCATTTGGAGCTCGCTTTCGCGCTATATTAGCCGTATACGCTCGCTAATAATAAATAAGGTACATATCTCGGATTACATATCGTACTTTTACACTTTTTCCCTGCGGGATGCCTTATTAGTTAATGAGATGTATATTTGTGATATATATACTGTTATTTTTTTTTCGGATCGAGCCGCGCAAAGGAGACTCCGCCGAATTTTTCCGAAAATTTAAGGCGTTAGAAATTTTTTGAGGACATTGAAATTTTTTGAAAACTTTAACTTTGATTTTGGAATTGAAAGTCAAACAATAGTAGTTGTTTTTGAAAAGATAACTAAGTATGATTTGGAAACTTAGTAAAGTATTGTAATAAATTTAACTATGGATTTTGGGAAAGTTAATGGATTCTGTAACTTTCTTACTTGGTAATTTCGAGGACGAAATTCTTTTAAGGGGGGAAGTATGTAATGACCCAGAATTTTAATTAATTAAAATTTGAATATTAAATTAAATTAAAATATTAATTAGTGAAATTTATAAGTCGAATAAATTTTATTTCGAATAATTGGATTTAATTGGATAATTAAATCAATAATTTAATAGTGAAATTACAGAAATAATTGAAAATTGGGTTAAATATGATTGAAATTGATTTGTAAAATTTTATTTTATCATATTGGAGTTAGAACGATGTTATAGAACTTTTAAAATCGAACTAAGAGTTTATTTGTGAAAATTGAATATTTTAATATTTAATCGACTAGTGAAATTAGTCAATTTTTGAACAGTCTTAGAATTGGACGAAACTGGATCCATTGGATCCGTAATAGTTTTTTATTACCGGATTTCAATTTTCGTAGCAATCAGAGTTATCGTTTGATCGTGGCAGCTCGAAACGCATCGAAATTGTTTTTAATATTAATTTGGCGAGTTAAAATAGCCATTTTTCGAACAGTGTCGGATTTCGACGAAACCAGTTTCATCGGATCCGTAATGTGATATCATTGTATGGTTTAAAATTTCGTGTCAATCGGATTTACCGTTTGTTCGGTGCAAGCTAAAACGCCTAGAAAATCGTTTAATCGGTTTAATTTTAAATTGAACGTTTATAGGCATAACTCGCACAGATGACCGAATTAGCTCCCGTAACACGTTCCATTGTGTTCGGAACGCGGGGTGAACCTTAGAAACGCCAACCGGCATGCTTCGTTTGGAGTTCGGAAAATCCGGGATGAATAGTGTCGCGCGAATTTTCTATATAAGGACATATAGATTTCATTTTTGCAAAATATTCAAAACCCTAACCCTAAAAATGTCAAGCCACCACTTTCCTATTTCTAAGGCCATAAATTAATACCCTTCTCCCCTCAATCACTCTCAATCTACAAGGAATTACACGAAGTGTTCAACATGAAACTTGTAGAGCATTAAGAGAGCTTCAAATCTATACGGAGTTGATCGAAATTGGAGCGACGTGGAGGGGGAAAAGGGGGGCCGACGCCTGCTAGTTGCGCACGCAATTCAAGGTGCCTGGGGTGGCCGAGCTTCAGGTGTTCATAGGCGTGGGTAGCTCTCATGTAGGCGGAGGGAATGACACTCTCTGATCAACTTATCGTTGCTTGTGGTGATTGCAAAATCAAAACCTAATTTGAAGCTAATGGGTTCTTGTGCGTGTTTGTTTACTGGAAGCATACGTGATGAGGAAGAAGGTGAAAATGCGGCCAGATTAGCTTGGCCTTGGAATGCATGGCTGAGATTTGCAGATAGGTTTTAAAAAATATGTTGTAAATTATGAATATAAAATTCGTGAAACTTGTAAAAATCATATCTTTTTCATACGAGGTCGAAAACGCGGGAAACCAGTTGCGTTAGAATCGTATGGCCGAGCACTACGCTATGAAATTGGATTGGATTCGTTTGGAGTTAGTGAGAATTTCGGATAAAATTAAACGTCCGTTTAATTTTATTCGAAATAAATCGCTAAAATGAAATTGAACTCAAGGTGAGAACTTCTCACTCAATCGAATCGGTTTCGATTTATATTTTAAATAGTTATATTTAAAACTCTTGAATGCATGTTTGAATGATGATTTTTTATTTATTGATTGTTAAAATAGACGTTATGCGCCGTTAGTTAGCGGATGTTATTTATTAAAAACATATACCGCGAATATTTCATAAACAGTGAAATTGGTATTATTTATGTACTTGGATTTGATTTCCCTCAGTATATAGCGAATAAGATCCTATTGCGCCTTCTATTAAGCAGATAATATTTTAAATCCCATATACCGCGATAATTTCGTACTGGAACTGAATTGGTATTGTGCTAACATCTTTGGATGTAGGAAAACAGGTTGGAGGGATCCAACTGGATTCCTCAACAGTATTTATTTGATTTCAGATATTTTGATATTTGATGGATTATCATATCGATATATGATGTCGTTGTTGTCGTGATTGACTATTTGGTGTGTAGCATCATTGGGCCAAATTTTGGAATTTTAAAAGGGTTTTAAAGTGATTTTTGAAAGTATACGTTATTAAATATTTTTGGAATTGATCCATTTTAAATAAATAACGATACAATTTTTAATGTTATAAAAATTATGATTTATGAGAAATTTAGCTAAAAGTTGATTTTTGAAAATATGGGGTTAATTATTTTATAAAATAGTTTAAATTGTGATTTTTGGATTTATTGTAAAAAGTTTAAAAATAGGATTTATAAAAATTTAATTATCTTATAAATCAAAGTGATGAAATTATAAAGGACTTTAAAGACGTTCTGAAATAATAATATAAATTGATTTATATAAGGGATTTATAAATTGATAATTTGTAAATAAAAAAATTGGGATTATAAAACGAGTTTTTATAAGTGTTAGAATGAATTGTGAACGAATTTCATAAATGAATGAAATTTATAGAATTATAAACGGTGAAGTTATAAATGGAATTTTATAAGCAGTAGGTTTATAAAATTTATAAAGTTATAGAAAGAATAGATTTGGATAAATAAACGAATCTTATAAGTTATAAGATTTGTAATTATGAAGTTTAAAAGGAATGATTTTTGCAAATAAATAAATTATAAGCATTTAACTTATAATATGGATTTTTAGTATATCATTGAGATATGAAATTTGATAGATAAATAAAGGAAATTATAAAACGAAGTTGTACAAAATAAATAGAAATAAAATTTATAAACATTGTTTTATAAATCCGCAAACGACTTATTTTGATAAGTAAATTGTTATAACTTATTTATGGAGTTATATTCACGTTTTAGACAGTGAAT
Organism: Allium cepa; assembly: GCA_030765085.1. Classification (NCBI taxonomy): domain Eukaryota; kingdom Viridiplantae; phylum Streptophyta; class Magnoliopsida; order Asparagales; family Amaryllidaceae; genus Allium; species Allium cepa. The sequence goes on from CM060942.1 coordinate 286,340,622, forward strand.
AATCCTTCAAAATAAAATGAATAGAAAGGATGAAAATTGTTAACAAAGTATATTCACGTTTTTGAATAGTGAATAATATTTTAAAGAAAATGTTTTGGATGTGATGTTTTAAATAGAATTAAAACGATCTAACTATGTTTTAAAAATATGTTAAGATTCGAAACCATAGATTTCAACATTCATTGTTGAAATAGACGTTTTCGAAAAAATAGAAGGAAATGGTGGACTATAACACTGTTGTTATAGTAAATGATTTCAGAAAGGAAATGTTTTGCATAGTATTGGGATTTATATATCTATTTTAATTTTGAATCCCTATATTAGTGATTTTGGGTTGTCGTAACGATGTTTTACGTAACATTCGCTTTGGCCCAAATAAATATGTTTAAGAGAATGATTTCCTTAAAGAATGAAATATATTCTTAATTTCGATTTAAGTATATTAAATAGTTTCCAAAGGTTGAAAATAAATAAAATTTGTGAATTACTTATGAATAAATAAGTATGGAAATGTTTTTCCAATGTGAAATGAAACGTTTTGAGAATTTATCTTTTTGAAGAAAAATTGAAAATGAAAAATTGAAATCGTGTATTCATAAATATTTAGAAATATAAATTCACTATGGACTTTATAAAAGAAAGGGGGAATTTGTTTAAAGATAAATATTGATTTATTTTTGACATATTGAAATTATATATCTTGTAAAGATTTTTTTGGGGAATAAATAATTTGGAAAATTATTTGGAATCTGGTGATGTTGTGCATATCCATTGATAGTTCAATACCCGACTATCAATATTTACCTTTGAAAGGTATTTGTTGTGATTTGTTTGAATTTGAATTCCACACTTATTTTTGAATAAGCACTCACTATTCGGGTTAACCGAGAAAGGACCTTGGGGTCGTATAACCCATTCCAAGTATGTGATACGTCGTTATGGATTGCATTTGATGACCGGTGTTGAAGACCGGGTATTTGTGAGAGCAATAGGATAACCTGTCGATCGACTTTGCACCAAGTCGCTCCGGTATAGAGTTCTCCATATGTGATGGGGAATTCTATCAGGATTGTGGATATCCGAATTGCAAGGACTTCTCTGTAAGTGCCTTCGGTTCTGTTCGAGCCCGGAACAGACTTGTGTGGATTGTATGTCTGACATTACAATTGAGATATAAAGCTGATTTCTTTCAAATATATTTCTGTTGGTGGCGGAGAATTTATTCTCTTAGCTTAACACCCTTCTCTGAGATGTAGGAGCTCAGAGGTTATGTAGTTGAAGGTTATCGGCGATATATTCCCAATTTGGTAATGTGACATGCTGAGTGTTGCTGTGAAATGATCATTGTGTTGATCATTTGTGATAGGTTCATTTGTTTGATCGTTTATCTTTGTGATCATTTCTATGATCATTAGTTGACCAAAAGCACAACTTTTGTATAAAGCGTGGCTTTGTGGACGAGACTTCGTCGAGCCTCACACGCCGGAATGGTCAAAACAGGAAAGATGCAGCAAGGTTATGTGGGGTAGCTCCCTTTAGGGTATGTGCATTTCCTTCTTGAAAAGGGTGGTATCATGGTATGGAGCCCAGATGCTTACTCATGTTGAAACACTTATTATTATGGTGTGATGTTGATTACGAGCGCTCGGTTAAAGGTCCCAAAGGACCGGGGGATGACATACTCGTGTCAGTTGTTACCTAGTTTGAAAGGTAACCCGGCCTTGTGTTGGCAGAGATCCGGTTAGGTTCTCGGGGACGTCATTCCAGAGGCGTTCTCATGCGGCAATGGGAAGTTCCTTGGCGTGACCATTTGTTGGAAATCCAAAGAAACAATACGAGATTTGTACGGTTTTAGTTGTAGAACCTGCCATCTAATATGGTAGCTATAGTAGGCATAATATAATGGTACCTATGCTGGCTAAGATTTATATTCTACTTTCGAAATATTTCTACACTATGCACTAATAATAATATCAAATGTTTCTTTTTAATGCGTATCAAGCATTTTGACTAACATAAGAAGAAATCTCCTCCAAGTCTGCGTTTGCATTGTGTGTGTGGTGGGAGGTCTTATGGTAGTTACATTTTCAAAAACATTACGAATTGACTTTAAAAATATTCCTCTATTTTGATTTTAAAGATAAATAAACTATTTTGCGTTCTCACACCAGTCACATGACTGACTCGGAGTTTATTGTTTTCCTTCCTAAACTTTAGGTGCCCACCAATTTCCACACGGGCAGTCAAGAGTTAAGGTTTATCATGATATTCTGGATATTCAGGAGTTGTAGGAGGCAAGCTGGATGTCATGGCGTATTGCTAGTATATAGTATTTCTTTTCCGCTGTTTGTTGTTGTACACTCTGATGTAATGAAATGAAATGTAATGTAATGTAATAACTGATATAGTTCTTTGTTTAAAGATTATTCATTTATCTATTATATGTTGTTCCGCTGCGATTGTGAGATTCTGATATTGTTTTATTGTTTTCTTTTCTGTTCCATTCTATTTTCTTTTCTCTATTTTCTATCTTTTTCTCTCTTCTTCTGTCTTTTTCTTTAAACATAACGGTACGGTTTCCAGCCTTCGATTGCTCGACAGTTGATACAGTGGGCGTATTGATGTCGGCGTTCGTGGATGAAAAATCGCCGTATGTTACAATTAAGGTCGATAATGACTGGGGATGGCATACTTGTAGGTGTTACCTAGTTACAGAGTTAACCCGGCCTTGTTTTGGCAGATATCCAGTTAAGTTCTTGCGGGCGTCCTTCCAGAGTCATCCCGTTCGGTGTAGGAAGTTCCTCTGCCTGACCATTGTTGGAAATCCAATCATTCAATACGAGCCTTGTACGGTTTTAGTTGTAGAACCTGCCTTCTAATATGGTGGCTATTCTAGGCATACTATAATGGTACGTTTGCTGGCAAATATTGAAATTATACTTTCAAAATCTTTTCCACACTATGCACTGATAATAATATCAAAAGAGTTTTCTCATATCAAGCATATTTGACTATTATAAGGAGAAATCTATCCCAAGTGTGCGATTGCACTATGTGTGTGCCAAGAGGGCTTATGGTAGTTTAATTTTCCAAAAAGCATGAACGGATTTCTTTTTTAAATTATTTTATATAAACAACAGTTTTTGTTTACTCATACCAGTCCCATGACTGAACCAGAGTTTATTGTTCCTTTCCTAAGCTCTAGACGCCTATAATCTTCCAAACGGGAAGCCTAGAAGCAGGTTATCCGTGTTTTGGAGCTAGCTTGTATAACAGAAATCTTTTGGAATCAGTCGGATTTTGGAAAATTTTGGTTTGAAGTCTTGGAAGTTTTGAAGTTTGGTTTCGAAGGTGCTTGTGTTGGAATCTCGCTATAGCTCTCTTTCTTTTGAAGACTCCGTTGGAGTTATTATAGCTCTATTGTCTTTTCCGCTGTGGTGTTATCGTTTTGTTGTTGTATCATGTGTATAACACTCTGATGTTGGTGATAAATGTTGTAATGAATATTGTATCAATGTTGTATCTATGTTGTAATCAGTGTTATTCATTTTGTTTCTGCCGTTTATATCCATCTAATGTTTTTATTAGCTCCATTCGAACTGGAATTCAACGTTTGAATCTCCGGTGGTCGAATAAAAGTGAGGTATTTGATGTCGATTTTTGAACGCTGGATTTAAGTTCATGATATCGTCGGGGCAACTCTGGTCCAAGTAGCATGGTTGATGGTAGACGAGATCGTCGACACGAGGCTGATTTGGGTGGCTATGATGGGTTCGAGTACTCGTTGCAGCTGCTCGATCTCGAACTATGGTGAATTGATGGGTTCTGGGTGGTCGTGGCGATCGGAGGGGTTCATGCTTGATGTAAGATTGAAAATTTGTTTGCATGTGTACATATTGTCTGTGCATGTCGATATACAAGTTTATTCATCCCTGTTTCTAGTTACAGGTTTCAAAAACCTGTCCAAAACCCCAAAACCTCTGCTTCTAATTATTGTTAGATTAGGATGTTAAAATAAAACTTGTTCGAATTCATTAAAACTTAATTTTAAAAATACTTTTAAAGACAAACAACAAGTGATGTGGTTTGGAACAAGGAAATACAATAAACTCAATTCATGATAAAATTTAATTTCTTTAATTATTTGATTTGATTATATAACCTAAAACGTCTTTGAAAACGTTAATTTTTAAAATCGAAATCAATTTTTTAAATTTTGTATTGAATGGGAAATTCGGGGATGAACAGAAATAATGTTTTGGGGAAACTCTGGTGATCGGCGACGTGGTTGGTCTCGTGATCGAAATTGAAGCTTTCTGGTAGGTTTGGGAGTTTGAGAAAAATGCACGGAAAAATTTCCGATCATCGTGGTGGTTAAATTTCGATGATCTAGGTTTAAGCTCGCATTTGGTATTGGTCGGAATGCGTCCAACTGCAGCGTCGTTGTCGCCGGACAACATCGGACATAGGGAAACGGAGCGTTGGACATCGATGAAGCTTCGAATAGATTCACGTGACCTCTGATGGTCGAAGGAGGAAGTGTGAGGTGATTGTTGGACGATTAATTTCTCTAGTAGGTAGCCTTAATGTCTCGATTTCGATTTGCATGTGTGTCGTTGATCTTGGTGGTCAAAGGGCTTAAGTGGATGGTCATTGACTTGTGGAAGATGGCGAAGTCGACCGGAGCTCGTCGGAGCTCTGGTGTGCGTGCACAAGTTTGGGTTGTGTCAGTGAGTTATGATGTGGTAAGATAGGGTTGTGACTCGTAGTTGTTTTTAGGTAATCGTTTTGTTAGCTCGAGTTTTCATTCGGGTAATTTTTTATATACACCGGGTTTTCCAAAAACTTAAACAAAAATTAAATTTGAAAAGTGCATACGGGTTGGTTTAGGAAAAAATTCGAAGTAAACGACATGTTGGCTCGGGGGTTGACTCAAGTGGGTATCGGGTTTGCTGTAAAAATAGTTTTTGACTTTAAAACTCAAATTTTAAACATTTTTAATCCATGCTTTGAAATAATGGTTTTGATTAAGTTTGGATTTATAAGGATTTTGAGAAGATATTTTTAGAGTAATTAAGTTTTAATTTATATAATTTTGTAACATTATTTATAAATTAATTGTTTTAAATGAATAATGTAATTAAAAATTTGATTAAGATGAAATGTTATCTTAATTAACCTTAATCTTTTGAATTAATTCATGTGTTAATGGTGATTAATTATAAGGTTTATTAATTAAAGATTTTGATAATAATTAAATGATTAATTAAGATAAATGATTTATAATTATTTAATTAATAAAAATAATAATTAATTAAAGGTTAATTAATTAATAATTTAAGGTTAATTAATTTATCATTAAAGATTAATTAATTAATATAATTCATTAAGAAATATTTTATTAGTGAAAGTAGTTAAGATTACTTAATTTATAATTAAGAATTAACTAATTTATAATTAAGGATAATTAGTAAAAATAATTATGTGATTAATTAGATATAATCACACATTTGATTCATCTTAGTTGTTGATGATTGATTAATATTGAATGCTTTGTATTAATTGATATCCCTGACATGTAGTTGTGATACTATGTGATATGAATTGCTTCATGCTGAGCTATGACATAAGTGTGTATATTTCTGTGTGAATGTAAAAATCCATTGGCCCGTAAAACGGCATTTGAATTTCGATGCGATAGGGAGTCATATTCCATTTGGTTATCCGTAACCCACATCGAATATTAATGATGAATCTTTGTGATTGATATATCCACATGTTTTTGAATTAAGCGCTCACTATTGGATTTAGCCTGGAAAGGGCTTTATGTCATAAAACCCATTCCAAGTAGTGATAACGACGAAATGGACAGCATTTTAAGACGGTGGTGAAGACCATGTATCTTTGAGAATGATAAGATGACCTATCGAATGACTCTACACTGAGTTGCTCTGGTATAGAGATCTCCATATGTGATGGAAGGTCCGATCGGGATTAAGGATGTCTGGATTGCAAGGGCTTCTTCATTTATTGGATGAAGTGCCTTCGGTTCCGTTCGAACCCGGAACGGACTTGTATGGTTGTACGTCTGACGTTACACTTTGAGATATAAAGCTGATCTTTATCAAATACATTTCTCTTGGTGGCGGAGAATTTATTCCCTTAGCTTAACACCCTTCTCTGAGACGTATGAGCTTAGAGGTTATGTAGTTGATGGTTATTAGTGATATACTCCCAACTTGTTACTATGTCATGTTGAGTGCTGCTGATCATTTGTTGATCGAATCATGGCTTTTGTAAAAAGCATAGCTTTGTGTATAAGACTTCGTCGAACTCACAACCCAAAAACGGTCGAACCAGGAAAGTTACGGCAAGGTTATTAGGGGTCGTGCCCCTAGGGTATGTCCATTTTCTTCTGGAAAAAAAGTGGTATGATGGTATTGAGCCCAGATATTTAAATGTGTCGTTGTTTCTATTTGTTGGTGAATCCCGGAATAAAGGTCGGTAATGACCGGGGATGGCATACTTGTAGGTGTTACCTAGTTACAGAGGTAACCCGGCCTTGCCTCTGCCTGATCATTTGTAACGACCTGGAATTTTGGGCCGCTAGATTTGAAAATTTAATTCATTTTAAATGTTGAATATGTGGTATAATTTGAATTTTGAAATAAAAGACTTTGGTTAAGTTAATAGAATTGATTAAATTTCCAATACGAGAATTTAATTGAAAATTTGAATAATACTATTTTAATATTAGAATTGGGATAATTGGTAGTTCTGAGTGTAAATGAATACAAAATTAGATTCTAAAAGTTTATTTTAAGTTTAATCGGATTTAAATTATAATATTGGACAGTTGGATGAAATTAGAAGTAATAAATTGAATTTGGAATTTCATATTAATTTAATAATGGAATTTATTAATATAATAATGCAAATAATCAGATTTTGATTTAAACTGAACCAGAATGATCTCTAATGTGAATATAAATTTTATACGAGTTATAATAGAGTTAGTAAAATTTTAAAAGTGAAATTTTAGATGATTTCGACAATTGCGAAAATCGCGAGATTTAATCGACGAGTTAAAATAGTCTTCCGGGGCACAGCCTCGGAATTCGACGAAACCAGTTCCATTGGATACGTAATAGTTAGTTATTATCGAATTTCAATTTTCGTAGTAATCAGAGTTGTCGTTTGACCGTGGCAGCTCGAAACGCATAGAAATCGATTTAACCGATTTAATTTTAAAAATTGATCGTTTAATTACGTAACTCGCACATACGACCTAATTAGCTTATGAAAACTTTTCCATTGTGTCCGGAAAGTGGAAAAACCCTAGGAACGCCTGTCGGAACGCGTAGATTAGAGTTCGTTTGTGTAGGTTGTTAAAAGTTGAAGAACGAGATTAAATTAATATAAAATAATATTATATATATTTATATTCATTCCTAAACCCTAGCTAAAAACGTGAGCCATCGTTCTCTTTTATTTCAATGGCCAGAAGCGATTCTTCTTCTTACTCCAAAATCCCCAAATCCACGGGACGATTCTTAGAACTTTCTACATGAAGATCGAAGAGCATGAAGCCAGCTTCACATCCGTACGGTGGAGATGGGTTTCCGTCGACCAGAGAGAAAGATTTTGAGCTGCATTTGTGCGTTGCTTGCGCACGTGTTGTCGTATCCTGGGGCCACCGAGCATGGAGATTTTCTGGCCAGGGGTGGAGCTGAGGATGGCTAACGTGGTGGCAGTCATGGGTCGTCCTAGAAAGCAACGAGGCGGGGGCGGCTACAAGCCCTACGCGACGACATTTGGGTTCTTTCGGCCCTGGTATTCGCGTACGAGAGGGAGATGGGAGAGAGAGGCCTTGATCTATTTTCTAATCTGAACGGCCCTGATTAGTTTGTGGTAAAAGGTGAAAAATATAAAAGAAATTTGTTTTAAATTTAGTATTCAAACTTTAAAAAATCCGTAACTTGATCATACATTATCAGATTTCGACGATTTTGGTAGCACCGGAATCGCAGCGACGTACTCTACGTGGCAGCGCAAGTTTGGAGACGATCAGGGCAAGTGAGAAATTGAGGTTAAATCGAACGCTGTTCGGTTTAATTTAAATTTCGAACGCTCGCCAAAACTCAAGGTGAGTTATTCTCACTCATATCTGGATGCTAGACAATTTAAATAGTCAATATTTAAATATTTGTGTGATTGGTTGAATATAATTGTTGTTATCAGTCTGGATGGATATTTATATACATGATGTGCTAATATTTGTGATGCAGGGAAAACAGGTTGGAGGGATCCTACTGGATTGCTCACGATGTAGAAATTATTTTTATAATTGATAATGCAATCTGTTTATATGTTGTGATTGATAAATCTGAAATTAAATTGTATTGGGATATTGTTAAATAAATTATAAATCCAGAATTTATTTATAAATGGATAAATTGGGTTTTAGGAAATAAAGGATATCATTAAATATAGAATTAAAAAGAATTAAAATTGAAATCTGTTTGGGAATGAAATTGGAAATTGGTAAAATTTGGAATGATAGATGAAGAGGAAATTTATCAGTTGATAAATGTGAAAGTACGGATTTCTGGAGATAAATTCTATAAGAAGTTATAAATAGTTTTTTTTAAACGATGGGGTTATTTGAATTGTTTCCTTGAAATTAAATATGATTTCAACGAGACCTTTCAAATATAATTAGTAGTTCTAATGTATATTAATCCTTTTAGATATACTATTTTAAACCCGTAGGAAATTTATTTAAGTAAATCTTAAGTATTATTTTCATTTAATAAATTCCTAATAGTTTTATTTAAAAAAATATTTAAGCCTAGACTTTGAATGTGAATTTCCAGAAATGGGAAGTATGTTTAAACTTCAAAGGAAGTTTATTCTATGTAGGTGAACAAATTTACAATAATTGAAAGTAAATTTGAATTGGAATGAATCAGGCGGGATTTATAAAAAGAATTCTCTGGGTTTGTTTGGATAAAAGTATATTTCCCTAGGAAACCAATTTCGTGTTTTAAAGCAAATTTTAAGTAATGTTAAAGTTTAAACTTGTTTCTAAAGTGTTTTTGAGAAATTATTATTTTAAAGGATATAATTAATAAATTAGCTATAATAGTAATTATTTAAGAATATTATTAGTAATTATCTTTATATATGGATTTATTTAAAAGATAGTTTGATTTAAGTTATTTGATACCTTGTATATATTCTTTTAAAACTCCATCTTTAAAATTTCATTCAACTAAACCTTATTTTAAACTAGCCTATAACTTATCAAGTGGTTTTACTTTAACTATCTTGAAGTTCTTTTTGGACTAAATAACTAGTAGAAAAATTAAATATTTCAACGTATATCTAAGAATAAAGTATTTTAATTGTTTTAAAATCTAAATGGTTTGGACTTGGTTGTTTCCAGTGGGAAATAAATATTGTAAAATTTATTTTTGCCAAGGAAGATGTTTTGTAAAACTGTTTTCAAAGGGAATTGAAAATGGAATTATATCTTGTAAAGATATTTGAGAAAGATAAATAAATTGGGAATTATTCATTGTGTGATGAATGTTTGTGAATGTAAATTGATAGTTAAATCACCGACTATCAATATTGGACAAATGCGTTGATCGTTTCGAAGAGACCGGGATCGAGATTTATTTCTCGAAAACCACTTCGATCCGGTTTGTATGTTGCGTGAAAATGTGTTCGGAGTCGAAGATGGAGCAATGAAGTGCAAGGGCTAGTCGCAACTAATCCTAAAGATATTCCCAAAATGGATGTAGTAGGAGTAGTGCCTTCGGTTCCGTTCGAACCCGGGACGGATTTGTATGGACGAATGCTTTCGGAACATCATCAGGTGGGCGATGGGCATTCTAAGTGAAACATTCTACAAGGTAACACTTGGCCTCAAGCTTCATCAAATGGGAATGATTGGAAATCAGGGGATATGCAGCAATGCTTCGTGGGTATCCCCCGTTGGAGAGTAAGGTCATCCCTGTCTAGATGTCCCTTTTTATTTCGGCTTAGTGGGCGGTTGCTGATCCCAACCACGGGGTGATCTTATTCAGAACTGTCCAGTAAGGGATAGGTCCGGCCTTGTGTTGCAGGGGATCGGGAGTGGTCCTCGGTACGGTGATCTACGCCCTGTACTGTGACAGATGGTACCCCAGTGCCTAGTCATTGTTGGAAATCCATTCTCCCTATGAGCCTTGTACGAATTTTGTTTGTATTAACCACTCTGTGGCTAGTAGCTGTAATTTAATAGATGTAATAATTTCGGCTATTTTATAAGTATTTGTATATAGACCCAATTATAATATCAGAGGATTTCTATAAAAAGTGCTTTAGCTACCGTAAGGTAAAAACCCGACATGTTTATTTGTGGCGTGGTCTTAAGAGATGCTTTTGTTTTCAAAGGGTTTTTGAAACTTTAATAATCAATTTGGATGCATTATTATCAGCTGGTATTCCAGACAGACTCGGGCGTTATTTCATTATAATGCTCGGGTCAGACCGAGTATTATATGTTCAGGATAGGTTGCTATGGAGCTGGAGAGGAGCTGGAGTCCGAGACGTATTATCCGTATATATATATATATATATATATATATATATATATATCCGCTCCTGTGATTGTATGGTAATCTCTGATTGGTAAATATTGTTGTTTGAGATACTCTGATGATATGATGCATAAAACAGATATAGTTTCATCCTGTGTAAAGATTTATTATTTACTATTATATTTTACTCCGCTGCGACTGTGAGATTCTGATATTGTTTATCTTCTTCTTCTATCTTCTTCTTCTTTAACCATAATGGTTTGTATTTCCGTTCCACTTGGTTTAATTATTGTAGAATATGGTTGACTCAAGGGGTACGGATTTGCGGTGTGTTACACTTGGTATCGGAGCTTAGGCTGGCGACAACCTAGGCTTTGGTGGGGAAATTACTCATTAAACAGAGTCAATAGTACTCTATAGTGTGTTGAGTGTATTAATAGATATGAGAGCGTACTTGTTAGTGGATATAAAATTGTTTTTATACTATGTTGACTTATCAGTTTAGTGTTTATGAATTCTTATCGGTGCGGGAAGAACAACCGAAACGATAGGGGTTTCTAAACTATTAAACAAGATAAACCGACATAGTATTGCTTTTAAAGTGGGTAAATGAAATAATTTTACCCAAAATTAAATTTTGATATAAAAAGGAATAATTTTTCTAAAATTATTATTTGTATTTTTGGATGGTTGGTTGTTGATACTATAATCAAATAAGAATCTAAAATTCAATCTAAAATTTGAAAAGGTTATAATCAAATAAATTCTATGAGTATAAATTGTACAAAAGAAGAATAACTAAATTTAAACTCAACCATAATTTAAACCCGAAAGTTTTAAAAAGGATTTTAAGTGTATTGAAAACAAAGTTTGGAAATTTAAAATCCTGGGAAAGTTTGAAATGTTGCTAAGATGTTTGAAGGCAATATTGGAATATTGGTTTGGGAAGTATTTTGAATGGGAACTGTTTTGAAATGAATGTGGGAAAGTAAGGGAGCACTGAACTCACTTCAGTCGTTGGAAAATAATCTTGATGATGCTGGCCACATCATTAGAATTCATTTTCGAGTTTGTAAAGTGATGGATTGCTACCATGCGAGTGATTATGATATCTGCTGGACTTGTTTGCAATACAAGTGACTTTAGAAGTTTCAAAAGGGAAATTTCTTTGGTGAAAACTGATTGTTTTAGAAATCTGGGAGTTTGATTTGATATACCGAAAAAGTATGAGTAGATTATTATTTCAAAATGGTTTTGGAATAAAACCGGGTAATTGAATTCTTGAAAATTCTATTTAAATAATGTGTAAAAAAATGAATCAACTATTGGACTTATTTGGTGAAGTTGATGCTAATAAGAAGGAAATGAAGATTTTAATCCCGAAGTTGAAAATTTAACTTGAGTAAATGGAAATGAATAAAATAATTTGGACTTAGAATTAAATTTATTTGGGTTAAATTGAAATGTAAAATGACTTTGTAATTGTGAGTCATTATGTAATGAATTATACCCACAAGCTATTAAGTATTATACTTATAATATGGAATTGTGAATTTAAAATTTGCAAAGGATTAAGGTGAAGGAAAACTGGTATCCTTAAGAATTTAGTGATACATATATATAGAAAATTAGAATTGTGATTATAAGATGAAAGTAACTCAAATGAGTAATATAAGCATTTAAGTAAATAAGTTGGTGAATTTATAAATAAGAAATGGAATTTATAATCCCAGGTGGGGAATAGTTGAATGGTACGGTGAATTCAAACTTAAGCTAATCTTGAATGAAATGTGAATCGAAATAGGGTGAAGAAAATATAAATTATAAAAGATGTGAATGAACTTAAGTCAGTAAAAAAGGTTTGAGCTTGTATATGAAAATTTTAAAATTTAAATGAATTGGATTTAACTTCAATTAAATGGAATTGAGATGGATTTGGAGTTAATTAAAAACAAGATTCAATTGTGTTATGAATAGAAATGAATGAAATTTAATTCTTATTTAAGATAATAAAGGAAATGGTATAAATTCAAGATGGCTAACTAAATTTGGTCGAACTTGAATTAGAATTGGAAAGAATTAAATTGAAAGGAAATTTAATTCAGAGAAGTAAGAATGATATTGTGTGAATAAATTATTAACTCAACTAAATTCAAAGGAATTGTTTGAGAATGAATTTAGCGTAAGCTACAGTAAATAAAGAGAAGTTTGAAGGTGAATTTAGTGTAAACTAAATTAAAGGGGTTTGTTAAGAGAATTTGGAAAGTAAATAAAAATCCAATTGTGACATGGGATTTAAATTTATGGTAATAAATATTGCAAGTTTGAATGAATAATGGAATTAGATTATAATAGTGATGGCTCGAATTGTAAATAAATGCTTGTGGGTGAAATAATCTGAAGGGGTCCTGTTATTAAAAAAGAAATTCGAAAATAAATTGGTGAATGAAAATTGGAATTAAATAAATATACTAATCAAATTTAATGTAATTGAAATTTGATTGAACGAGAACTAAATAAAGATGAGATCAAATTGTAAGAAAGACAAAAATAAGTGTGGAAAAGCGTTATTGAGTAGTCTTGAATGGAATTTGTTGAGATTAATAAATTGAAATGAGAGTGAAAAAGACTTTTAATTGATTCTTGTGATGAAATAAAAATGTACGAGTTGTATATAATAAGAATGGAATGTTGTTAATATAAATTCAGTTGGATAATGAATTTGAAGTGTGAATAAGAAATTGAATTAAGAATTGCAATGGAATAAAATTAATATAAATCAAAGTTGGAATTAATTTTAATGGTTATGAGCTTAAGTGGCGATTATTTTTGCTTGAATAACATGAGTATTTGCATGTATTGAGAATTGAGTTGTTTAAATAGCAACTGATTTGGTTTTGAATTAATTGGAATGGATTGAAATGTTATTAAGCGATTTTGCATATGAATGGAAATGGATCATAAAAGAAATGCAAATGTTTCAAGTTTAAGATAAAAATTTGATTGTTAATCAAATTGGGAATATAAGTTAAAATAAAGAAATGTAAGTAAGCCATATGTTATCATATTGAAATAGAAATGAATTGGTTGTAATAAATATGAATGATATATAGTAAACTTGAATGTAAATCATTCAAGTGAAATAAAATGAAGTTAGTTTGGCTGAAAGTAGAATGGGCTAAAATCTTAATAAATGGATTTGAGTATAGATGTAAGTGAATCATAATAGAAGTGCAAATGTATCAAATTAAAAAGGAAATTGACTGGGAAATCAATTCGGAAAAGGGGTAGAATATGAAGGGAGCATAACAAAACTTGTATATATAATCCTTTGTGTGAAATAACTTGGAGTTTGGCGTTAGAAAAGGGACTTTGTATATGCTTTAAAATATGATTTACTTATGAAATTATGCAAAGTGTTGTTTGGGATATAAATGGGTATGTTGGCTTACATTATATTGGAAATGTTGTTAAAATGTTCATATCTTTGGAATCCGATGAGTTTTTTGAGTAAGTACAGGTACGGAAGCCGTTCGATAGAGTTGGAGCGCGTATATGCATTATATTAGCCGCTTGCTATTAAAATTTGCTAAAAAGGTATGCCTACGCAAATATAATTGGAAAATGATATATATATTGTGATATATTTTGGTTTCCGACCGTATGGGTCAATGTATATATATTTTTCTGTATCGCGATATCGCGAAAGCTCCTCCGTACAAAGGAGACTCTGCCAAAATTTTCCGAAAATTTTGGAAGTTAGAATTTTTTTTGGAAATTCGAAAATTTTAATTAACTTGGACAGTTGCTTTTAAGATAATGTGGAAACCAAAGCTTTGAGTGTAAGTAAAGCAAATGAGTTTGGATTTGAGCTAAAGGGTTTTGGGAAGTGTATATAAGTTTTAACTAAAGAAGTTTGGGTTAAGTTAATGAGTGTAGGAGCATTTGTGCCATTAGCGACAAGTAGATTTCAAATGACAATTGAAAATAAAGGATTTTGGAATAGGATTGAATTAGTAGTTGCGATTTGAAACTAAAGGATTTGGGCAAAGTGAATTTGGGATTTTCACTAAGTAAATTATTGTTATTGTGTTGGGAACATTCTTTCTACCTTAGCAAATTTCGGGGACGAAATTTTTATAAGGGGGAGGTATGTAACGACCCGGAACTTTGGGTCGCTAGATTTGAGCATTTAATTCATTTTAAATGTTGAATATGTGGTATAATTTGAATTTTGAAATAAATGCCTTTGGTTAAGTTAATAGAACTGATTAAATTTCCAATACGAGAATCTAATTGAAAATTTGAATAATACTAATTTAATATTAGAATTGGGATAATTGGTAGTTTTGGGTGTAAATGAATATAAAATTAGATTCTAAAAGTTTATTTTAAGTTTAATCGGATTTAAATTATAATATTGGACCGTTGGATGAAATTAGAAGTTAATAAACTGAATTTGGAATTTTATATTAATTTAATAATGGAATTAATTAATATAATAATGCAAATAATCAGATCTTGATTTAACCTGAACCAGAATGATCTATAACGTTAATATAAATTTTATATGAGTTATAATAGAGTTAGTAAAATTTTAAAAGTGAAATTTTAGATGATTTAGACGATTGTGAGAATCGCGAGATTTAATCGACGAGTTAAAATAGCCTTCCAGGGCACAGTCTCGGAATTCGACGAAACCTGTTCCATTGGATCCATAATAGTTAGTTATTATCAAATTTCAATTTTCGTAGCAATCGAAGTTGTCATTTGACCGTGGCAGCTCGAAACACATAGAAATCGATTTAACCGATTTAATTTTAAAAATTGATCGTTTAATTCCGTAACTCGCACATACGAACGAATTAGCTTATGAAACCTATTCCATTGTGTCCGGAATGCGGAAATACCCTGGGAACGCCTGTCGGAACGCATAGATTAGAGTTCGTTTGAGTAGGTTGTTAAAAGATGAAGAACGAGATTAAATTAATATAAAATAATATTATATATATTTATATTCATTCCTAAACCCTAGCTAAAAACGTGAGCCGCCTTTCTCTTTTATTTCATTGGCCGGAAGAGATTCTTCTTCTTCCTCCAAAATCTCCAAATCCACACGACGTGCCTTAGAAATTTCCACATGAAGATCGAAGAGCATGAAGCCAGCTTCACATCCGTATGGTGGAGATGGGTTTCCATCGATCAGAGAGGACGATTTTGAGCCGCGTTCATGCGTTGCTTACGCGCGTGTTGCCACGTCATGGGGCCACCGAGCTTGGAGATTTCTGGCCAGGGGTGGAGCTGAGGATGGCGAACGTGGTGGCAGTCATGGATCGTCCAAGAAAGCGACGAGGCGGGGGCGGATACAAGCCCTAGGCGATGGCATTTGGGTTCTTTCGGCCCTGGTATTCGCGTACGAGAGGGAGATGAGAGAGAGAGAGGCCTTGATCTATTTTCTAATCTAAACGGCCCTGATTTGTTTGCGATAAAAGGTGAAAAATATAAAAGAAATTTGTTTTAAATTTAGTATTCAAACTTTAAAAAATCTGTAACTTGATCATACGTTATCAGATTTCGACGATTTTGGTAGCCCCGGAATCGCAACGACGTACTCTACGCTGCAGCGTAAGTTTGGAGAAGATCGAAGCAAGTGAGAAATTGAGGTTAATTCGAATGCGGTTCGGATTAATTTAAATTTCGAACGCTCGCCAAAACACATGGTGAGTTATTCTCACACACATCTGGATGCTAGACAATTTAAATAGTCAATATTTAAATATTTGTGTGATTGGTTGATTATAATTGTTGTTATCAGTCTGGATGGATATTTATATACATGATGTGCTAATATTTGTGATGCAGGGAAAACAGGTTGGAGGGATCCAACTGGATTCCTCATGATGTAGAAATTATTTTTATAATTGATAATGCAATCTGTTTATATAATGTGGTTGATAAATCTAAAATTAAATTGTATTGGGATATTGTTGGATAAATTATAAATGCAGAATTTATTTATAAATGGATAAATTGGGTATTAGGAAATAAAGGATATCGTTAAATATAGAATTAAAAAGAATTAAAATTGAAATCTGTTTGGGAAAGAAATTGGGAATTGGCAAAATTTGGAATGATAGATGAAGAGGAAATTTATCTGTTGATAAATGTGAAAGTATGGATTTCTGGAGATAAATTCTATAAGAAGTTATAAATTGTTTTTTTTAACGATGGGGTTATTTGAAATGTTTCCTGGAAATTAAATATGATTTCAACGAGACCTTTCAAATATAATTAGTAGTTCAAATGTATATTAATCCTTTTAGAAATACTATTTTAAACCCGTAGGAAATTTATTTAAGTAAATCTTAAGTATTATTTTAATTTAATAAATTCCTAATAGTTTTATTTAAAACAATATTTAAGCCTAGACTTTGAATGTGAATTTCTAGAAATGGGAAGTATGTTTAAACTTCAAAGGAAGTTTATTCTATGCAGGTGAACAAATTACAATAATTGAAAGTAAATTTGAATTGGAATGAATCGGGCGGGATTTATAAAAAGAATTCTCTGGGTTGTTTGGATAGGAGTATATTTCCATGGGAAACCAAGTTCGCGTTTTAAAGCAGATTTTAGGTAATGTTAAAGTTTAAACTTGTTTCTAAAGTGTTTTTGATAAATTATTAATTTAAAGGAAATAATTAATAAATTAGCTATAATAGTAATTATTTAAGAGTATTATTAGTAATTATCTTTATATATGGATTTATTTAAAAGATTGTTTGATTTAAGTTATTTGATACCTTGTATATATTCTTTTAAAACTCCATCTTTAAAATTTCATTCAACTAAACCTTATTTTAAACTAGCCTATATCTTATCAAGTGGTTTTACTTTAAATATTTTGAAGTTATTTTTGGACTAAATAACTAGTAGAAGAATTAAATATTGCAACGTATATCTAAGAATAAAGTATTTTAATTGTTTTAAAATCTAAATGGTTTGGACTTGGTTGTTTCCAGTGGGAAATAAATATTGTAAAATTTATTTTTTTCAAGGAAGATGTTTTGTAAAACTATTTTCAAAGGGAATTGAAAATAGAAATATATCTTGTAAAGATATTTGAGAAAGATAAATAAATTGGGAATCATTCATTGTGTGATGAATGTTTGTGAATGTAAATTGATAGTTAAATCACCGACTATCAATATTGGACAAATGCGTTGATCGTTCCGAAGAGACGAGGATCGAGATTTATTTCTCGAAAACCACTTCGATCTGGTTTGTACGTTGCGTGAAAACGTGTTCGGAGTCAAAGATGGAGCAATGAAGTGCAAGGGCTAGTCGCTACTAATCCTAAGGATATTTCTAAAATGGATATAGTAGGAGTAGTGCCTTCGGTTCCATTCGAACCCGGGACGGACTTGTATGGATGAATTCTTTCGGAACATCGTCAGGTGGGCGATGGGCATTCTAAGAGAAACGTTCTAAAAGGTAACGCTTGGCCTCAAGCGTTATCAAATGGGAATGACTAAAAATCAGGGGATATGCAGCAAGGCTTCGTGGGTAGCCCCTACTGGAGAGTAAGGTCATCCATGTCTAGATGTCCATTTTTCTTTCGGCTTAGTGGGCGGTTGCTGATCCCAACCACGGGGTGATCTTATTCGGAACTGTGTAGTAAGGGATGGGTCCGGCCTTGTGTTGCAGGGGATCAGGAGTGATCCTCGGTACGGTGATCTAGGCCCCGTACTGTGACAGGAGGTACCCCAGTGCCTAGTCATTGTTGGAAATCCATTCTCCCTACGAGCCTTGTACGAGTTTTGTTCGTATTACCCACTCTGTGGCAAGTAGCTGCAATTTAATAGATGTAACAATTTCGGCTATTTTATAAGTATTTGTATATAGACCCTATTATAATATCAGAGGATTTCTATAAAAAGTGTTTTAGCTACCGTAAGGTAAAAACCCAACATGTTTATTTGTGGCGTGGTCGTACGAGATGCTTTTGTTTTCAAAGGATTTTTGAAATTTTAATAATCAATTTGGATGCATTATTATCAGCTGGTATTCCAGACTGACTCGGGTGTTATTTCATTATAATGCTCGGGTCAGACAGAGTATTATATGTTCAGGATAGGTTGCCATGGAGCAGGAAAGGAGCTGGAGTCCGAGACGTATTATCCGTATTTATATATATATATATCCGCTGCTCTCATTGTACGGTAATGTCTGATTGGTAAATATTGCTGTTTGAGATACTCTGATGATATGATGTATAAACAGATATAGTTTCATCTTGTGTAAAGATTTATTATTTACTATTATATTTTACTCCGTTGCGACTGTGAGATTCTGATATTGTTTAGTCTTCTTCTTCTATCTTCTTCTTCTTTAACCATAATGGTTCGTATTTCTGTTCCACTTGGGTTAATTGATGTAGAATAGGGTTGACTCAAGGGGTACGGATTTGCGGGCTGTTACACCATTGCTGGAAATCCAATTATTCAATACGAGCCTTGTATGCTTTTAGTTGTAGAACCTGCCATCTAATATGGTAGCTATTGTAGACATACTATAATGGTACGTATGCTGGCAAAGATTGAAATTATACTTTCAAATTTTTTTCTACACTATGCACTGATAATAATATCAAAAGAGTTTTCTCGTATCAAGCATATATTACTATCATAAGGAGAAATCTATCCCAAGTGTGCGATTGCACTGTGTGTGTGCCAGGAGGGCTTATGGTAGTTTCATTTTCCAAATAGCATGAACGGATTTCTTTTTAAATAGTTTTATATAAATAATAGTTTTTTTTTTCTCATACCAGTCCCATGACTGAACCAGAGTTTATTGTTCCTTTCCTAAGCTCTGGATGCCTATAATTTTCCAAACGGGAAGCCTAGAAGCAGGTTATCCGTGTTTTGGAGCTAGCTTGTATAACAGAAATCTTTTGGAATCTGTCGGATTTTGGAAAATTTTAGTTTGAAGTCTTGGAAGCATTGAAGTTTGGTTTTGAAGGTGCTTGTGTTGGAATCTCGCTATAGCTCTCTTTCTTTTGAAGACTGCGTTGGAGTTATTATAGCTCTATTGTCTTTTCCGCTGTGGTGTTATCGTTTTGTTGTTATATCATGTGTATAACACTCTGATGTTGGTGATAAATGTTGTAATGAATATTGTATCAATGTTGTATCTGTGTTGTGATCAATGTTATTCATTTTGTTTCCGCCGTTTATATACGTCTATTGTTGTTATAAGCTCCATCCAAACTGGAATTCAACGTTTGAATCTCCGGTAGTCGAATACAAGTGAGGTATTTGATGTCGATTTTTGAACGCTGGATCTCAGGTCGTGAGATCGTCGGGGCAACTCTGGTCCAAGTAGTGTGGTTGATGGTAGACGAGATCGTCAACACAAGGCTGATTTGGGTGACTATGATGGGTTCCAGTACTCGAAGCAGCTGCTCGATCTCGTACTACGGTGAATTGATGGGTTCTGGGTGGTCGTGGCGATCGGAGGGATTGTTGGTGATGTGTTGAAGGCCATGACAATGGTCGGATGTCGATCAGTTGATTGTGCACATGCATGCGTGAAGGTGGGTATCTGTGTTGTTTGAAAAGTGGAGGAAGATGAGTTTTACTCGAGGATGGTTATGGGAAAATAAGGGTTTGACTCGAAGCGAATAAGGAATGGGAGAAACTCGAAGTATGGCTTGGGTAAAACAAGTATTCGTCTCGGGTTTGTAATTTTACAGTTTCAAAAATTTAAATAAAAAGAGCTTTTCATTTAATCAATTTTTAAAACCTTTTCTTGATTTAATCTTGTAAGATAATAAATGTTTATTTTTTGCTTCGAATAAACTAAATGTTTTAGAATATTTTAATTAATCAAGTTTGAAGTGTTTTAATCCTTTATTAATTTTTAGATTTATTTTAAACAGTATAATTAAGAATTTAAGAAGATTTAATGTTTTTAATTTACTTAAAGGCTTTAAATTAAAATAAGCGATAATGATAATTTATCTCGAAGGCTATTTAAAATAAGATTTAAATGATGATTTTGAAATTAATTAAGATAAGTGGGTTATCTTAAGATTAAAGGATCATCAGTTTGAAATTTAACGATATTTATTTAATTAAAAGATAGTTATGTATTAGTTAAGGGTTAATTAATTTGTGATGAGTTAAGTAATTAATGATATGTAATTAAGGGATGATTACTTAATAAAAATTAAATAAGTAAAATTACTTAATGTAATTAATAAAAGTTTATTACTTAATATAATTAAGGGATAATTACTTTGTGTAATTACATTAAAGGATAATTAATTAATTAGGATTATTTAATATAAGTAATTAAGGGTAATTAATTACTTTAAGATAATTACTTAATGAAATAATTAAGGGTAATTAATTAATGATTAATGATTAATTATTCAAGTAATTAAATGATAATTACTTAATATAATTAATTTATGATTATCAATATAAGCGATCATGGATAATCACTTATTAATTAAGGATAATTAATTAAATGGTAATTAATTAAGGGTTAATCATTCAATGATTAAAAGTAGATTGATTTATTAATTAAGGTTGATTAATTAATGGTCAATGGTTGATTAATTTACTATTAAAGGTTAATTAATAAATGATTAACGCATAATTAATTAAAAAGTTTTGTATTTAATTAATATTATTTAACCAGGATTAGTAAATTGTTCATATGTAATTAATTTTGTTTAAATTAATCAGGTCATTGATTGTTCTTACTTATGGATGTTTGGATTGTATTTAATGCTTTGAATTGTTCGATATACTTAATGTGCGATATTCTCTATTGTGAATTGTTTTGAATTGTGCTATGAACTGTGGTTTATTTATCAGTGACAAATTTACATATTTATCTATGAATTTGCGAATGAAGATAAGCGTTATAGTATTATACCGCTTATCGATATTGCTATGCTTGGATTTGTGATGATTGGTGATATTGTATTGTTGTGTGTAAGACCCCTGGACTACACCACACACACACATATGGATTTCATGAGGAATTGTTTAAGTCGTAGATATTTTGAATTTAAATATTATTTTGTTTAAAAGTTGAATTTTGAATCCAATTGGTTTGGAAATAAAATTGAATTGAACATGTAAAGATTTTGAAAAGAATGTTTTGAAATCTAAATTTTTATACTATGTCTTATTTTGGAATTATTTTGGGGAAATATGGTTTGAAAGGATTATACAAGTTATAATATATGTATATATGGATTTTAAACCATTTGAAGTATACTGAATAAATTATTTTGGGAATTTGAATTTAATTCAAATAGAACTTGCCGATAATATGGTAGTTCGCTGATTTTCTGGTTTATACTTTTAAAGGCTATAACTTGTGTATATTTGATCGGACCTTTTCGAAACAAAAAGAATTTGTTTTCAAATGATAATGGCTCTCATAAATGAAAGAATTCCAAGTTTTTATTGAAAGGATTTCAAGTTTGAAATGGAATAGTTTTGAAAGCTGTAAATGAATTATTGTGAAACATTGGTGAACTTTGTTTTTAAATTGAAGAGGATCTAAAAGGTGTATCTTTTGTATAAAAGATTTGAAACGGAAATAGTTTTGAAAGCTATGAATGAATCTTTGTGAAAGATTGGTGAGCCTTGGTTTCAAATTGAAGTGGATTTTAAAAGGGTGAATGTTTTATTTAAAAGATTAAAAGTGGAAATTTGTGTAAACCATTCAAAAAGAAAGTTTTTGGGATACAAATTGTGACTTAACTAAGATCCCATATATCCATATGTTTTCAAAATTTAGCGCTCATTATTAGTTTAACCGGGAGAGGACTTCATGTCATATAACCCATTCTGAATGGTAACACGACGAAATGGATAGCATTTGAAGATGATGGTAAAGACCAGGTATTTTCGAAAGTGAAAGGATTACCCGTCGAATGTCCCTGCAATGAATGGCCCGGGTATAGAGATTTATATCACCCTTTGTGATAGGGAGTCCGGACGTGATTAGGGATTATTCGAATTTGCAAGGGCTTCTTTTGAAGTGCCTTCGGTTTCGTTAGAACCAGGAGCGGACTTGTATGGATGTATGTCTGACGTTACACTTTGAGATGTAAAGCTGGTTTCTATCAAATACATTTCTGTTTGGTGGTGGAGAATTTATCCTCTAAGCTTAACACCCTTATCTAAGACGTACGAGCTCAGAGGTTATGTCGTTGATGATTACTAGTGATACATTCCCAATTTGGTAATGTGACATGCTATGTATTGCTGATCATTTGTTGATCGAAGCATGGCTTTTGTGAAAAACGTAGCTTTGTTGATGAGGCCTCGTCGAACCTCACACCCCAGAAATGGTCGAAACAGGAATGATGTGGCAAGGTTATGAGGGTCGCGCCCTTTAGGGTATGTCCATTTCCTTCTTGATAAAAGGTGGTACCATGGCATGGAGCCCAGATATTTAACCTATGTGGTTACGAGCGGGAGATGGCATACTCGTGACAGTTAGTTGCCTCATTACAGAGATAACCCGGCCTTGTGTTGGCAGAGATCCGGTTAGGTTCTCGGGGCGTCCCTCTAAAGGCGTACCCATGTGGTGTAGGAAGTTCCTTAGCCTGACCATTTGCTGGAAATCCAAAGAAACAATACGCGCCCTGTACGGTTTTACTTGTATAACCTGCCATTTACTTATGGTGGTGACCTGCCGTTTAAATGGTAGCTATAGTAGGTATACCATAATGGTGATATGCTGGCTAAGATCAATATTATACTTTCGAAATATTTTCTGCACAATGCACTAATAATAACACCAAAAGGTTTTTGAATATCAAGCATGTTTGACTATCATAAGGAGAAATCTCCTCCAATTGTGCGTTTGCATTGTGTGTGTGGCGGGAGGCCTTATGATAGTTTCATTTTCCAAAAAGCATTGCGAATTTCATTTCATTTCTTGTTGTTTGTTTTTGTTTAAGGTAAAACTGTTTTTTTTGCTCACACCAGTCCCATGACTAACCTGGAGTTTATTGTTCCCTTTCTAAACTTTGTGTTAACCCCGTTTGATCAACGAGTTAAGACCTGAGACGACTCACGACTTAAAGAAGCAAAGCGACTTAAGGAGTGGTCCGACTCAGTAAGTAAACAACTTAACAAGTAACGACTCAAGGGAGTTACACGACTTAACGGGTCAGGGATTGGTCGACCTAAAGGAGTCAACAGCTTACGGAAGTGAACAACTTAAGACATATAGGAGTCTATGACTTAACGGTTTAAGAAAGAAGGGATGGATCACGACTTAAGGTTTTTATGGCTTAAAGAAATCCACGGCTCAAGGACGGGATGGTTTAACGGCTCAAGATAACTGCCTAAGCCCTAAGAAGGATACCGACTTACGACTCATTCTGAGTCGTTCACCACCTAGGCAAATGAGGGTAAGTTTGGTACAACTACTTAGCACGCAGCCTCTTGACTCGTACACGGTTCAGAACTTGTGCTATCACCGGAAATAAACAAGCCTACCAGTTAAACAACGACCCACGACCTAACTTGAGTCGACCACGACCTAAAACTACTGAGTTAAAATCCAATGCCGTGAAACTTATGCCGGATCATCTTAGTGCATTGGCGACTTAAGACTTATGACATGAATTCAGACAAGCTTGCCTCTACTAAACCGTGGACTTGACTCGGTAGGTCGGCCACGACTTATCTTAAGTCGGCCACGACTTAGGACTTGACAATAATTCCTGCCTAGAATTCTATATAAATACATGGCCATCTCCAAATTTCAGGGGACTTTTGGCCGATCATTTCAAGCGCCGATACTCTGCTGAATTCTCGACTCACTCAACACTTTGAGTACTCCAAACACCAAGGACATTACTACAATCTCCAAGAGAAAATCTACGTCATCCAACATGAATTTGGAAGATTATTCTCCATCAAAGTTTGATCTACTAGTCTAAAGTGTGTCGTAATTGAAGATTGTTGTAAAGTTGTAACCAAATTCAGTAATAAAGAGATTTAAAGTGGACGTAGGCTTACCCTAAGCCGAACCACTATAAAACTGTTATCTTTTCTGCTTTTTCTGTGATTTTTCTACTTGTTTGTAGTTCCCGTGTACATGGGTGGTGCTTTCATTCAACTTCAACTTACACCGTGGTGTTAGCGTCTGATTTTCACGTTAACATTTTTGGTGCTTTCACTGAGAACCCAACTCAGGAAACTTCCACTATTGCTCCGCGAAGGATTGTTGAAAGGATTTCTTTTAAAACCAGAAGTTTGTTTGTAATAATGGCTCCTGGGAGAAAACGAAATTCTGTAAGATCCGATAATGTTCAAGAGAAACTGCTACCTCTCCTCCTTCAAGTCAAGCAGCTCCAACTGTTGGAGTTACTCGAGCAGAGTTGGATGCCGTAGTTTTGGGGATGAATCAACAATTGAATGCTCAGAATGCACAGTTGGAGGCCCAGAATGCCCAGAATGCTCTGATCTTGAATAAGTTGAATGATCTACTGGGGGCAAACCGTCAACCGAGTAATAATGATGGGAACCCTACTGTGGGAGTTCAGGATGTTGAAGGAAACATTTCTCAAAGAGCCGCAGATCCTGTAGAAAGGACTCCTCTTCAAGATGGAGGGTCAGGGCCGCAGCCAACCCTCCGTGAATGATTGTCAAGGCAGAATTCGGAGAGTGTGGCTGATGTGTCTCCTTCGGAGCCTCTAAATGATGAAGAGTATTTTTCGGGTATGGGTCGTCAAATCATGAAGGAAAGTATGCGAAGAGATGAAGATGAGAAAGAGTGGGGATTTTCTCCAAGCAAAACTCCATTTACCGAAAGGATCTTGAAGGCAGAGTTTCCAAGGAAATTCGTTCACCCTACTATTCCGGCTTACAAGGGGAGGAGTGATCCTAACGAGTTTCCGTATAAATACGACTAGCACATGACTGGTGCCAGGGCGTCTGATGAAATTAAATGCCGATACTTCCCGGTTTATCTAGAAGGTGTAGCTTTATTGTGGTTTACAAAGCTGCCGGTCAGGTCCATCGATCAATTCTTCGATTTGACCAGGAAATTCAAGGAGCAATTTCGATTGTATGCTTCTAAAGCAAAGGACATAATGTCGCTGTCAAGTCTAGAGCAAAACCCGGGAGAATCTATCAAGTCGTTCTTGAATCGCTTTAACATAGCATTGGCCGAGGTAGATAATGCTGAGCCACGCATGGTCTTGACATACTTGATGAGGGCAATTGACAAGTCAAACGAATTTGGAAAATGGTTGAAAATGAAAGAACCAAACTCACTTGACAAATTCTACAAGAAGGCGGATGAATTCATGCGCTTGGAGAGCCTCCAAGCACCGGCTATGGTGGTATCAGGGCAAGCCGGGAATAATGGAGCTGCTATGAACAAGAAAGAGCCAAACAATCAGAAAAGGGGAAACGATGGTGGAAAGAAATAGGGAGACGCTAAGAAAAGTCGTTCTTTCAATTTCACACCCTTGACCGATACCCCCGAAAACATCTACTTTGCAACTAAAGATGATGTCAATTATCCGGTACCACCTAAAATGAAAGTTGCGGTTAAGAAGTAATTGAACAACTCTTGAAGGAAAACAAACTGCAGCAGTATGTGAAAAGGAATAGAAATGCTCCAACTTCGTCAACTCAAGAACAGCAAGTTCCCGCTCACCGTCCTGGCTCAAGTGAGAAGGCCGTGGAACACGAATCAGAAAGGCCTGTCATCAATATAATAACTGGAGGACCTCACCCAGCAGGCAAAAGCTGGGGCGAGATGGAAAGGTATGCCCGGGCCTTGAAGCATGTTCCAAATGAAGAGAATGTTTTTGTTTTAGAGAATGATGCGCCTTTAAAGCAACAAAAGACTTCCACAGATGATATTGTGTTCAGTGCCAGGGATTCTTTGGGTATCGAGGCTCCGACCATAGTTCCTTTGGTCATATCCGCTGGTATTAGGCCGACAACTGTGAGAGGAGTTCTAGTTGATTGTGGAGCCTCATGCAACATCCTCTTCAAGAAGACCTTTGATCAAATGAAAATTCCAATGGCTGACGTTCAAGCTTCATCACTTAAGATTGCTGGGTTTGCTGGAGAAACCAAACAGCCAATTGGGACCATAGATTTGTTTGTAGAACTCAGAAAGGGACTGAGGAAGGTGGCTCAAAAGCAAACCTTTATAATTGTTGAAGAATTCTCTGCCTACAACGCCTTTTTGGGCTGACCAACTCTTGCTGCATTCAAAGTTGTTCTTGCTCCATGGTGCTTGACTCTAAAATTCCCCACAGATAACGGAGTTGGTGTGGTTAAGGGAGACCAAGATGCGGGGCGAGAATGTTATTCTGCAGAATTGCGAGAATCCAGGAAGAGAGAGATGGGAAAAGGTGCGGCGATTCAAGTCCGCATCAAAGAACCAACCTTGTAGCAATTACAGGGTGGACCCTGCACTGGTGAATGTAGTGGGGCACGAAGAGAGATGGATCCAAGGAAAGCCAGTGCAGGGGAGAATAGAGTGGTACCAGTAGAGGTAACAGTACCGGTACCTGTTGACCCAAAGGACCCAAACAAAGTGCTTAATGTGGGTTCACAACTCAATCCGACAGTTCAGAATGTTTTGATTTCATTTTTGAAGGCTAATTTGGATGTATTCGCTTGGACTCATGCTGACATGTGTGGAATATCCCCAGAGATTGCAGTACACACTCTAAATATTGATCCAAAGTTTACACCTGTGAGACAGAAAAGAAGAACTCAGGGTCCTGAGAGGACGGCAGCATTGAAGGAAGAAGTTGATCGGCTCATGGAGAACGATTTTATTAGAGAATCTACTTATCCAAATTGGGTATCAAATCTAGTGCTGGTGAAAAAGGCTAACGGAAAGTGGAGAGTGTGCATTGATTTTTCGGATCTGAACAAAGCCTGCCCCAAAGACTGTTTCCCGGTGCCCAGGATCGATCAGTTGGTGGATGGGACAGCGGGACATGAATTGTTATCTTTCATGGATGCATACTTCGGATATAACCAGATTATGATGCATGAGCCGGATCAAGAGGATACAAGCTTCATCACAGATGTTGGACTCTACTGCTACAAGGTCATGCCTTTCGGACTCAAGAATGCAAGGGCAACTTACCAGATGCTTGTTAACACCATGTTTAAACCATAGATTGGCAAGACAATGGAAGTTTATGTTGATGATATGCTAGTAAAGTCTAAGAAAGCAGTGGGCCACATGGATCACATGGCATAGATGTTTGCAGTACTCCTAGCTTAATCCCCTGAAATGTTCGTTTGGAGTGGAGTCCGGAAAGTTTTTGGGTTTCATTGTGAGCGCTAGGGGCATTGAAGCCAATCCATCTCAAATCACTTCCCTGAGAGAGGCCAAGGCTCCTAGAACGAAGAAGGAATTGCAAAGTCTCAATGGAATGGTTGCTGCTTTGAGTAGGTTCATTTCCAAAGCTACTGACAAATGCATTCCATTCTTTGATGCTCTGAAGAAAGGAAAGAAGAACTTTGAGTGGACTCCTGAATGTCAGAAAGCATTTGATGAGTTGATTCGTCATATGGAAGTGCCTACGATACTTTCAAAGCCTGACAGTGGTGAAGATCTCTTTATATATTTGGCAATTTTGTCTCATGCTCTCAGTGCAGTGTTGGTACGGGAAGATGCAAGGATTCAACGCCCAGTCTATTATATCAGCAAAAGGTTCACTGGGGCAGAGATAAACTATTCAAGATTAGAAAAGCTCGCCTATCGTTTGTTGATCGCATCAAGAAAATTGAGGCCTTATTTCCAAGATCATCCCATCAAAGTCCTCACTGATCAGCCTCTAAAGCAAGTTCTATTCCGTCCTGAGACTTCGGGCCATCTTTTGAAATTGAATATCGAACCCAGCCAGTATGACATCACTTATCATCCCCGGAAAGCAATCAATGGACAAGCTTTAGCAGATTTCATCGCAGAATGTACGGATAAAGGTGATAGTGAGGAAGAAGTCATTGACAGCATCCCAATCGAATGGAAATTGTATGTCGATGGCGCAAGGAACGATTACTGTTCCGGAGCAGGGGTTGTCCTTGAAACCCCAGAAGGGCGATCACTATGTTATGCACTGAGACTAGAATTCCCTTCGACAAATAACGAAGCTGAATACGAAGCTCTCATCGCTGGTTTAAGGATCGCTAAAGAACTAAACAACAAGGCATTGCATATCTTCAGTGATTCTCAACTTATTGTTTGTCAAGTCAAGAAGGAATTTCAAGCTAAAGGAGGAAATTTACCAGCCTATTTGTCAAAAGCCTGGGAGCTCCTTCAAGATTTTGACCGTTATTCAATAAACCATATTCCCCGAGAAGAAAATATGAAGGCGGATTCTCTCGCAAAGTATTCGAGTACTGGTGAAGCTCAACTATTGGGGTTAGTTCCCGTTGAAGTCTTGTCAGCCCCAAGCACAGATGAAATGGATGTTGATTGGATTATGAGCATATCCCGAGAGAAAGAATCATGGATGACTCCGATACATGAATATCTACTCAATGGTTCTTTGCCAGAAAATTCAAAAGAACGACAAAAGATGATGAGAAAAGCCTCCAAGTATATAGTTCAAGATGGTCGTTTATACAGACGAGGATTTTCAATGCCATTACTCCGATGTGTGACAAGGGAAGAAGCTAATATGATTCTAACTGAAGTACACGGAGGGGAATGTGGGGATCATACAGGTGGTCAAACTTTGGCAAAGAAAATCCTCCGTTATGGATACTTTTGGCCAGAAATTAATCAGGATGTTGCTGACTATTCCCGAAAGTGTGATAAATGCCAGAGGTTCGCTAAAATTCCTAGAGAACCTTCCACTGAGCTAACACAAATGGTCAGTCCATGGCCGTTTTCCATCTGGGGAATAGATCTCATTGGGCCTTTGCCGACTGCCAAATTAGGGATTAAATATGCTATTGTTGCTGTTGATTATTTTACTAAATGGGCTGAGGCCGAACCCTTGGCCACTATTACCTCTAAGAAAATGATAAGTTTTGTGACTAAGAATATCATTTGCAGGTATGGTGTGCCTCAGAAGATAATCACAGACAATGGTACTCGGTTTGAAAGTGAGGAATTCCAAGATTTTTGCAAACGATTCAAAATCCGAAAAAGCTTCTCAGTAGTCGCTCATCCGCAGGCAAACAGGCAAGTGGAAGCAGTAAACAAAATCATCAAATCAACCATCAAAAAGCAGCTGGAAAAAGCGAAAAGTGGTTGGGTAGACAAGTTACCGCTTGCACTATGGGCATACATAACCACCCACAAAACTGCGACCGGGCATACTCCATTTTCATTGGCATATGGATCAGAAGCAATGATTCCAGTGGAAACTGAAGTCCCCTCACACAGAAGGATCCATTTTGATCAAGATGAGAATGAAAAACTGCAATTGGAAGCACTTGACCACCTTGATGAAAGAAGAGAAGAGGCTAGACTTAGAATTGCAGCTCATCAACAAAGAATAGCCAGACACTTCAATTCCAAAGTTCGTCAGCGCAACTTTGAAGTTGGGGACCTAGTTCTGAAAAGAATCATGACAGCTACAGGTGTTATTGGGCCAAACTGGGAAGGGCCATATATTATAGGCACGAAGCTTCTTGACGGCACATTCAAACTCACAACTGTCGAAGGAGAACCAATCCCAAGAGCTTGGAACATCAATCATCTGCGTCCTTATTTTACTTGAAAGCTTTGCTGAAATGTTGTAAAAGAATTGCAAATATATGATTCTTGTATTGAAAACAATTGTAAAGCAAGTGAATAATGAAAAGCTATAAAGTGGATGTAGGCCCAGTTTTTGGCCGAACCACTATAAATCTTGTGTTCTCTTCTATTATAAACTGCTTTGTTTTATTTCGACATACAAAATACGTTAAGTGTGTTACTAAAGCGTCGACTTAATAATGCAGGCTATAAAAATGAAGCTCACCCATCGCAAGACCAATTGATCTCCAACACCACTGCGCAAGCAAGTAGTAAACCATTCAAGATTTCCATACTCAAATCCCACAAAAGAAATGCTTCGAACAAAAGTGAGCAATGTGGATGGAAGCGGACCATATCTAACTAACTGCAAATGTTTGAATAAACAAACAACCAGTTAAATAGCCTGTGTCTACCACCACCAACTTGCTTAACTATGAAGTGTATTTCTTTGGATAAGGGAAATCATTGGCAACTAAAAAGTGATGACGCTTGCAAAAGACAACGGGGATCGCCAACATGAATGGATGGCAAAAGAGGCATGGGCGAGCAAGCATCAATCAGCAAAAGACCTCTTCGAAGGCACAAGCCCTCCACAGAGGCACAACTCTTCGGAGGATAAATACCTCGAGCGGGCCTAGCCAGAAAAAGAGAGATCTTTCTCGTTACAAAGTTGCGGAATGGTCGGTCGATACACTCCCATGAATCCGTCCAACCGAGAGAAAGAAACTCCAAACTTCCAGGCAAAAGCCCTACTCAGAGGCACACGTTTCACCGAGATTGAAATAAAACTTCCAGGTGTTGAAACGTGAAAAAAGACCTCTTCGGAGGCCCATTTCACCACAGTTGAAATGCTAAAACACCTCGAGCGGGCCAACTAGAAAAAGAGAGATCTTTCTCGATACAAAGTTGAGGAATGATCGGTCGATGCACTCCCGTGAATCCGTCCAACCGAGAGAAAGAAACTCTAAACTTTCAGGCAGTAACCCTACTCGTAGGCACACATTTCATCGTGATCGGTCGATACACTCCCGTGAAATGAAATGTGAAAAGCCCTCTTCGGAGGCCCGCTTCCCAGCGAACAGGGAAAAATAACAGCCTCTCCCAAGGGGCAGAAACAAAAAGACCTCTTCCCAGAGGCAAAACAAAACAGAAAGACCTCTTCCCAGAGGAAGAAATGAAAAGACCTCCTCCGAGAGGCACAATCAAGCAGAAAGACCTCTTCGGAGGCACACGTTTCACCGAGATTGAAATAAAACTTCCAGCTGTTGAAACGTGAAAAAGCCCTCCTCGGAGGCACAACTCTTCGGAGGCACACATTTCAACGAGATTGAAATAAAACTTCCAAGTGTTGAAACGTGAAAAAGCCATCCTCAGAGGTGCAACTTTTCAAAGAAGCATTTCGTTAGAAACGCAAAGCAAAAGTCAGAAAGCCCTTTACTGAGGCGTAAAAAAAAAAGCCCTCATCAAAGGCACACTTTAACTTTCAAAGGAAGAATGATTCACCTATCCTGGAAAATACTCTTCCCCAAAAAGAAGTTAAAATACCCTTCAGAGGCCCGCTTTACCACATAGATGAATTCACTTGGTAAAATGTGTATATGCACAAAAGAAAAAGTGATATCTTCGAAGGATGAAGCGTAAAAACTTATATGGAGGGAGTTATACACTATTTTTTAACGAAATAATATTCCTCTAAGTATGGAATAATTATTCTCTAGAAAATAAAAGTACAAGTCCCCTCAAAATTTAAAATATTGCAACAAGCTTATGGTATAGGGGCAACATGGTATAACTATATTGGTAAAATTATGCTCGTACAACATACCACAAGCTCGCTGCAATATCATGTAAAGAAACTTGCACGAAAATGAATAATAAATGCATTCTCAGATACAGACAGAAGTTTGTACAAAGAAAAAGAATCATTTTATTCAACATTGTTAAAATTTTGTACAGGTACAGGTTTCAAAATAAAAAGATAATGAAAAACGGAGGCCGATATCCGCACAATCTCCGGTCAGTATATGCAAAAAGCAAAGAGCGATACGAAAGCCACAGAACCAGAGCCATCATTTCTTCTTCCTTCCACCTTTTGAGCCCGCACCTGGCCGGATGATCAACTTCTTAGGCCGGCTTGTAAGAGTAGGGGACGAAGGAGAAAGGGGCTCAGTCGGACTTTCTTCCGTTTTTTCTTCGCCAGTTGAAGATTCCTTCTTCTTCTTGGAGACTCCCTGCTTTCCTCTCTTCTTGGAGGAAGACCCACTCCCTAGAGAAAAAAGTTTAGCTAACGGTTCATCATCAAAGCCAGTTGGTTCTGGGGTCTTCTCGCTTCCTTCAGTTTCTTCTCCTCTCGGATCTTGAGAAGCAACAGGATCATCTAAGCCGTGAAGAGCTTCTATTTGCTCCTCTTGTGACCCAGGTTGAGAGGCGGACGGAGGAGTGACTTGGAGAACCGAAGGAGGAATAATTGGAGGAGGAGAAGCTTGAACAATGCTCGGTGCTTTCTCTACAGAAGAAAAGAAGTTAAAGTCAGTAAAGAGAGGAGATAAAGGCTCGCTGAGGTTCAGAAAATAGTCAAGAAGCTCATCAAGCTCGTAAGAAACAGATGAGCAGTCTACATGGGCAAGATTAACAGTAGAGTTACCTGGAGAAGTCGGTTTCCTGACATCAACCTCATAAGCCTGTGCCTCGGCACTCTCGTCGCCTTCATCTCCACCCTGTATACTTGTGATCTCAGTGGTAACTTTAGTAGGGGATGGAGAATGGGAACTGGAACCGATGATATCGATTTCGGCCGAAGGAGATGGCTGAATCGGAGCAGTTAAGATAGTTTTTCTTGAATGTTCCCCTACCGCCATTTCGGCCCTTAATTTTGCAAGTTGTTCCTTTCCCTTGGCGAGAGTGGCGCGAGCATCGTCATCAAAATAATGCTCCTCAAGAGCTGGTTCGACATAGCCAGCACCTTTAGCACCGAGAATATCAAGTGTGGCCTCCCATACCTCAGCCAGAGTAATTTCGTACCTGGGGCCTAGAAAGGCGAGGCTAAAGTGCCCCAAGACGCTATGCAGGTAGAAGTCAAATAATGTTGAGTTGATGTTGGTCTTCGTTGCCACATGAGATTCTTCAGCTGCAATTTTGCTGGCAACGGCCTCATCACGCTCTCTTTCAGCTTTGGATAGTTGAAGCTTAAGAATTTGAATTTCCGCCTCCTGAGAGCTGACTTTCTCCTGTAGTTCTGTAACCTCAGCACGATACATTCCTGCTGTTTTCTGCTTAGCTTCAAGTTGTGCCTCGGCATGTCGCTGAGCTGCGTGAGCATCGCGAACTTGCTTCTGAAATACTTCTTATTTTTGAGTATATGTGGTAGAAGAAGTAGCAAGCTCTTGTTTAAGTTCCTCAACTTTCGCTTCAAGCTCTTCATTGTAAGTAGCGATGCTCCTCATTTCAGTATCATGCTGCTCAAGAACCTTCTTCCATTCGGCTTTATAGTTCTCCATAGTAAGCATGGCCTCTATATTTGCATGGTTGACCCTTTAAAGCTCGTCTACAAGCTTTTGCCAGTTCGACATCCTTTCAATATCAAGCTTGACGGCATCGAGATTTCGTAGCATGGCAGGCTTGTCGATAGGGACCAAGTCAAGATCGAACCGCACTCACTTCTGGCACCACTGTGGAAACCGGCTTTGCAAAGTGGCTGCGCCCGGTCAAACTTGGAATTTAGGCCTGCTAATTATTGTTTGGATGTCTGTCTTCCCGAGAGCAGGAGAGCCGGAAGGAATGTCAAGCGAGACGGGGGCAGTGATCTTTTCGGGAGTTGTAGAAGTATGCTTCTTACCGTGTCGGGCACGTTTGCTTAGTTCCTCAACCATATGACTTTTTCCCCGGTCATCGTAGGATTTTCTCTTATGGGAATCATCGCCTTTATGGGAAGAATCGTGGCGCTCCTCCCTCTCTTTTCTTTCAGAACGCTCTTCTTGCGCCCTCCTCTCCTGAGCTTTTCGGGCGGCTCTCTTCATCGGATTCTCTGTAAGAGGGGAGGTAGCGCCTATAATCATATTGGCTACGCCTCCCGTAGCGTTGGAAGTCATCATAGTAGGAGTCGCTGCGTCCCATCGGAGAATCTGAAATAAAAAGAGATAAGTTTTAGAAGTCTTCAAAGTACAAAGAGTCAGAAGCATAAAAGTGCCGAAAGATTCTAAGTGTGTGTGATGTGCAAACTACGCGCATCAGACTACGAACCACACTTTAATTGTGGAGTAGTTGTGGGTGTAGTAGTTAGCGTCAACTCTTGAGTCGACGGAGTCTGTTGCAGAGTAGAGGTCGCCTCAGCTACTGAAGAAGAAACCCTGGTGGTAACGGGGTCATCTTTAAAGAGCTCCTGTGAAGTGACAAACAGGTCGCTCAACCCTTCGAAAGTGTCATCTCCACTCTGTTTGGCAGGGCTTGTTTTCCCAGCTTCTTCGTCACCAGACTTCTTTGAATGCGGAGGAGATTCCCGAGGCTCTTCTTCTTCAATGAACGGGGCAAGTTTGCCAGATGACCCCGCGACATCAACAGAAGTGGAGCACTTCACTAGAGAAGCCTCAGAAGCAGGTTCTTTTGGTATGGATGTGTTAGTAGAAACTGGGGCATCCGACGCTCTACCCGGGAAGTCGGGGACCTCATGGGGGTGTGTAGAGAGAGAAGCGTGCAAAAGCCCATACTGATGCAAAAGTTCATCCCACAACAAAAAATTTATGCTTCTCTCTTCTGCGACCACAGCAGTCAATCTCTCAAAAACTTTCTTATGGCCTGGATCTCTAGAGGGGGGAGGAATTGCTGAAAAAGGAAATAGTGAAATAACGATTAACAACTCGAAATTCGTAAAGCTCGGGAATGAAAAATAGAAGCAGGTAATCTTACTTCCTACTCTCCAGATGGTATAAAACCCTGGGGGGCAGCGAACAAAGAAAAACTGATTTAAAAATCCATGAACACTCTCGGAAAGGTCAGTCATGAGTTTGCGATTCCTAGCACTCCTTATGACGACAATAGAGGGATGGTCTTTAGTCTTGGTGAAGGAACATAAGTAACAAATTTCTCCGAAGCTCGGTAGCCGATCCAGGGTTCTCATGAATAAAACACACAACCCCATCAGAATGGCGTAACCATTGGGGTGCAGTTGAAATGGAGAGATGGTCAATCGAAGTAGAAATTGATGAAGAAACTCGTTGAAGGGTGGAATAGCACCGCACAAGCACATTTGGCGGTTGACAGCGACGAAACCACGGGGAGGTCTATCAGCAAAATCATTTGGCCCGGGTAATATAGCATCTGTTTCAACGATGCCAAATTGAGCGCGCAATGAGCTAAACGTCCGGTGGTTTAAGGAAGTTGAGACTCTTTCCGGTGGAGTAGTCAGTGGAGCAGCCATTGGAAGAGCCTCTCCAATCTGTTCCGTTTCTTCTTCCTTATGTAAGGCCATTCTACATAAGCAACTGGATATTCAAATTTGAAGGTGCACGTTTCCTAAAAGTGTGAAGTGTTGTGCAGAACTAATAAAAATAAACAAGTAAATATAACTGGAGTTAAGCTTGTCGACAATTGATCGACTATCAAATTTCAGGACTTGTTAATTTGAAGTTCAAGTACAGTGTTAATGCAAACAGGAAAGTTTGGTTGACTATTCCAATGTTGCCTTGATACTTTGCCTGAATTCGTTGTTTTAAAGCACTTCGTTCACACAATCTGTTCAAGTTGATTATTTGTTAATTAATTAATCTGTCATTTGATGTGGGAAATCAGTGGTAGTATATTCATCCCAATTTTCTGTAAATGTTGTATTAAACAGATTTTTAGCCTGCAAGTTAAAGTGATCTGTAAAAGAATGCAGCAAAGTTTGACAGATGAAAGTTTAATAGTTCAAGGTTCAAGAAAAATTGTAAACTGCGACAACTTAAGTGTTGACTCGGCGACGACTTAAGTGTTGGCAACGACTTAAGAAATTCTTCCTATGGGTTAAATCAAATCATTGGTTATCTGGCTAACTCTTCCACGACCTAAGGATTACGAGGCGAGTTAAGTTAGGTCGTTTCAATCTTGGATTGTTAGTGCCTTAAGTCGGCTGTGCTCTAAGTCGTAAACCATGGAAAATAGAAAAGGCTTCAGTCCGAAGCAACGTGAAATTCTCCAAGTCCTATCCCGGCTACGACTTAAGACTTATGTCATGAAGGTTGGTAAATCGGTCAAAGGATAAGTCGCGATGGTTATTGAATTGCTCAAAATTACCGTGCTCAAGATTACTGAATCGCATCCAAGCTAGTGTCACGTTTCCTTCAACCGACCAACCTCTTCTCAATTTAGTAACCCATTATCCTCCTAACTCCTAACCCATTATCCTTCTAACCCCTAACCCGTTATCCTCCTATCTCCTAACCCGATAACCCATACAAGACAGTATCATCTCCTCTAAATTCATGGATCAACTGGCTCGAAATATAAAAACCCATCGTCTTCTCCTTGCAAATCGTCTAAAAACTCAAAGCAAACCGCTCTAAGCTTGTCAGAAATCAATCATAACATGACCCGAAGTAAAGCACGGTGCGAGGATTTGGATTGAGGTTAAGAAATGGGAAGTCCATGATCAAAGGGTAACGGTAATTGCGAAATAGAGCGGGCGATGAGTTTACTTACGTAGCGTAATGATGAAGATTGTAGGAATTTCGTTGGAAATGAGGTGAGTAGGATGAATTCGACTCTGAAAGCTTTGAAGGTTGCTAATGGCGGAAGTAAACAATTAAGCAGGAAGGTGAAGTAGAAGGAGCGACTTAAGCCTTTTATACACCAGGACAGTGGAACTCCAAACGGCACATGCGGGTCAACGGAAAGTCGAAGCACGCGACCAACAACTTAGAAGCGCACTTCGAGGGGCAAATGTTAACCCCGTTTGATCAACGAGTTAAGACCTGAGACGACTCACGACTTAAAGAAGTAGAGCGACTTAAGGAGTGGTCTGACTCAATAAGTAACCGACTTAACAAGTTAACGACTCAAGGGAGTTACACGACTTAACGAGTCTGCGATTGGTCGACCTAAAGGAGTCAACAGCTTACGGAAGTGAACGACTTACGGCATATAGGAGTCTACGACTTAACGGTTTAAGAAAGAAGGGATGGATCACGACTTAAGATTTTTACGGCTTAAGGAAATCCACGGCTCAAGGACGGGAAGGTTTAACGACTCAAGATAACTGCCTAAGCCCTAAGAAGGATACCGACTTACGACTCATTCTGAGTCGTTCACCACCC
This sequence comes from Allium cepa, assembly GCA_030765085.1. Taxonomy (NCBI): domain Eukaryota; kingdom Viridiplantae; phylum Streptophyta; class Magnoliopsida; order Asparagales; family Amaryllidaceae; genus Allium; species Allium cepa. The sequence continues at coordinate 286,378,276 of CM060942.1, forward strand.
AGGGAAAGGAGGGTAAGTTTGGTACAACTACTTAGCACGCAGCCTCTTGACTCGTACACGGTTCAGAACTTGTGCTATCACCTGAAATAAACAAGCCTACCAGTTAAGCAACGACCCACGACTTAACTTGAGTCGACCACGACCTAAAACTACTGAGTTAAAATCCAATGCCGTGAAACTTATGCCGGATCATCTTAGTGCATTGGCGACTTAAGACTTATGACATGAATTCAGACAAGCTTGCCTCTACTAAATCGTGGACTTGACTCGGTAGGTCGGCCACGACTTATCTTAAGTCGGCCACGACTTAGGACTTGACAAAAATTCCTGCCCAGAATTCTATATAAATACATGGCCATCTCCAAATTTCAGGGGACTTTTGGCCGATCATTTCAAGCGCCGATACTCTGCTGAATTCTCGACTCACTCAACACTTCAAGTACTCCAAACACCAAGGACATTACTACAATCTCCAAGAGAAAATCTACATCATCCAACATGAATTCGGAAGATTATTCTCCATCAAAGTTTGATCTACTAGTCTAAAGTGTGTTGTAATTGAAGATTGTTGTAAAGTTGTAACCAAATTCAGTAATAAAGAGATTTATAGTGGACGTAGGCTTACCCTAAGTCGAACCACTATAAAAACTGTTATCTTTTCTGCTTTTTCTGTGATTTTTCTACTTGTTTGTAGTTCCCGTGTACACGGGTGGTGCTTTCATTCAACTTCAACTTACACCGGGGTGTTAGCGTCTCATTTTCACATTAACACTTTGGGTGGCAAATTGTTTCCACACGGGCAGCCTAGAGTCAGATTTTGAGATAGTCAGCTAGTAGATGTAGATTCTATAGTCTTCGGCCTTCTGTTTGGAAAATCTTTGGAGTCCTTTCTTGGACTTTGGCTATCACATCGTGCTTCTCTTCAACATTTCGGCCCGGACTTGCTATTAAAACGTGATGGTGGTTCTCGCTTTACGTTTGGCATCTTTGGAGCTTGGAGTTTTGGCATTGACGACATTGTCTTTCTACAGCTGTTGCTTTGTCCTTCCATTGTTGTCTTGTATCTCTGATAACGTTGAACATTTTATTTGTATCAATGTTGTATTAATGTTGTGTATCAATAAAATTATTCTTTTGTTTCCGCTGTTTTGTTGGACTTAAAGTGTTATAAGCTCCAACGAAACAAAATCTACATTTGAATCTGCGGCATTCGAATACAGGTGATGTAATTGGGTGTTGATTTTCGAAGGTCGAGTCTGGGTCGTTAAATATCACTGTTTGTTTGACAAATGAAGTATGGAATTAAATAAATGGAAATCAGGTAAAATATGAATTTTGGGATTTCGAGTCTGTAAAAAATAATGAAGGTTTATAAAATTTATATTGATAATACTAGAGATAATAGAACTTTTAAAATTGAACATAAAAGTGTTTTTTTTGTTTTTAAAAATATATCATTTAAATTGATATATAAAAATAGCCTTCCGAGGCACAGTCTCGGAATTCGACAAAATAAGTTCCATCGAATCCGTAATAATGTATTATTATCGAATATCAAATTCCATAGTGTTTGGAGTTATCGTGAGGTCGTACGGTAAGTAAGCGCGTCGAAATTCAAATCGAAAATTTAGTATTATAATAAGGTCCAAAAAAATTTCTTCTCCATACGATCAAATTTAGACTCGAAACCTTTTCCGTTGTGTTTGTAATAGGGGTATAACATTATGAACGCTTAGCGGCATGCCTCGATATGAGGTCGGGATTTTTAGCTCGATTTTGATACATTTGAATTCAAATTATAATTAAAATTTTATATTCTGGCCCATCAAACAATTCACTATAGCTTGTGATTCAACACGTATATGCCTTTCATGTTAAACACGTGTCTTCCTTATTAAAAATAAAATGAAGAGCAGCAATATTCGTGCAAAAGGGAAATCTTGTTCTTCCTCTTCTTATGTTTTAGCTCAAAACAAAATTTCGTCTCTTCCTTTTAAACCTTCAAATCGATTGAAGTCATAAGCTTCTCTTTCCCTTCCTCACTCATTTATTCAATTCGAAAATAAAAAATAAAATAGAAATTACTTAAATAAAAAGAAGCATGGTCGTGAGCTCGTTTCCTTCCCAAATCAATCACGTTCGTCTTCTTTTCTTCAATTGATTCTCTAGATCGATCGCGAGCCGTGTTCTTCCAATTCAAGATCGGCCAAAGCTGGTTTTTACCACACGCGATTTAAATCAGTCGCGAGAGCTGGGGAAGTGGCAAGGATCGAAGTCGATCGCAAATTGCACGAGTGTGGGCTTCGATTGTCGCGTGTGAGTCTCGTCTAGGTTGGTGTTCGAGTGTGGTATAGGGTATGGGAAGGATAGCAGCTGGTAGATGCGCCCGATGCCGAGGCATACTCAATGGCAGGTGACGCTATGAGGCTCTCGTTCGAGTGTGGATGGAAGGGGTCGCGTTTCAACGATGTCAGAGGGCTGCCGAAGCCGGGTTCCCCTTTTGCTGTGAGGTATAATAACATTTATTTTAAAAATATTGTTTGTTTATTTATTTATTTAAAAGCAGTAGGTTTCAATTGTTGATTTCGAAACAGTTCTGTCTTTATTTAATATAAATATAAGTTAGAATAATTTTTATTTCAGTAAGGTTTAAAAGAGAATTTAAAAATTAATCCCTAGGTAAATATTTACAATTATTTACAGTAAAGCAAAAGTTTTGTTGTGTATGCAGGAAAGGGAAAACAATTTTTAAATGTATATAAATTATTTTATATAGATAGGGGTTTATAAAAAGTAGATTTTTAAAATGTATATAGCTTGCACCTTAGTATATGTAGTTTAAAAATATATATACACCTATTTCCATTTACTAATTAAATTTTAAAATAATGGAGATTAATTTGTTATATTAACTTATTTGATTTATTATAGTGACTAAAAGATTTTTAAAGGGAATTATTAGTTAAATTAAATTAAATTATTAGTACATTAAAATTTTTAAAAGGTAATAAATTGAGTGGTTAATTCAAATGGCAATAAACCGGGAATTATTTATACACGGTCAAAATCGTGAAGAAATCAAGCCAGAATGGAAATGGGTTGCCAATAAAATAAAGGTCAGTTAATCTTACTCATTTGGATTTCCATTTAAATTTAAATAGTTAAATTTAAATTATTGGTTGAATGATTGAATTGACTGGACATGATATTATATATGATAGTGTGCATGTGTGTGTATATATATTGGAGTGATTGACTCCCGCAATATATAGCGGATGAGACCTTATGCGCCCTACATAATAGCGGATGACCCTTTGTACCGCTATTTTCCACCTTGAAGTGGAATTGGTATTTTATTTGTTGACTAACATCTATGGATGCAGGGAAACAGGTTGGAGGGATCCAACTGGATTCCTCAAAATGTTGAATTTATTTTATATTCACTAATGAGATTTATGTGATAATCTGTGATGATTATATTGATTATATTGGGAACTGAAATTAATGAATGATATTGCTTGTTTGCATATATATATATATATTAGTATTTCAAGAAAATGAAAAATATATAAATTTTGGATTTTAAAAGGAAATAAAAGAGGGAATTTTAAGTAAAATAATTGTAGAGAATTTAGATAAATTAAAGAAGGAATTGGAAAATGATAAAAGTTGATTTATAAATTCTAATAAATAAATTCTGAGTATGGAAAAGGAGATTTTTGAATAAATGGGAATAAATGAATTTTTAAACTTAAGTGATGTAAAGGGTTTATTTTTAAATTCATTGTTTTAAATAGTTGGGAGAGATATAGAAGAGTTTTGGGAAAATGTATGAAATTGGTATTTTCAGTTTAAGTAAGATTTTAAATCATAATAAAGAATTAAAATTTGAAAATAATGGGTTTTGAAATAAAATTGAGTAAGTAAAGGAATCGATTTTAAAATAGAGTTGGATTCAGAAATCTATTTGAAAACCGATTAAGTTTCGAAATTGTGATTAAAGGAGAATGAGATTGTTTAATTTATAAACAGGATTTATAAATAAGGTGAAATATTTATCAGAGTTTAATTTGGAAGTATAAATTCAGGATGGGAATTTATAAGAAAATGGTGATTTAAAAAAAATAAATAGCGGTTAATTTTTAAAGTTGTTGAAAGGAAAGTGATTTTCCTTAAAAGCCAAGTATATTTTCAAAGTAAGATTTCAAGTATAAGTTAGAGGTTTAAGGTTGTTTTTAAAGAAATGTTTTTAAAGAAATATTATTTATTTGTTTTAAAAAATTTAAAGGTAAATATTTATTTAGTTAATTATATAAGCAAATTATTTTAAAGGTTTAACTAGTATTATGATTTAATAAAATTATTTAATATTTATACCTTATAGAATAACTTTTATTTTAAAATTAGTTTTGGTTTAAGTTTTATATGAGAAATTATTATAAAATTTCATAACTAGTATTTCAAATAAAGTGTTTTAAGTAGTTTTATATTTTAAAGGTTTTTAAGTGTATATTTTGGATAAGTAGTTTAACTTATTTAAAAATCTAATTTTAAAAGGACTTGGTGCTTTTCAGTGAAATAAAACAATTGGGTGGAAATTTATTCTGGGAGAGAAAAAGTGATTTTAAAACAATTTTCAAAGGGGTGAAGTGTAGAAAAATATCTTGCGAAGATATTTTGAAATAAATAATTTGGGAAATTAGTAAGGCCTAATGATTATTTGTGGATGTTATTTGATAGTAAGATAACCGACTATCAATATTGGCCAATGCGCTAATCGTTTCGATGTGACTGGGATCGAGATTAATTTAACGAAAACCACTTTGATCCGGTTTGAACATTTTCGTAAGGAAGACAAGTGCTTGGAGTCGAAGATGTAGCAGTGAAGTGCAAGGGCTAATCGCTACTAATCCTGAGGGTGACTCCAAAATGGACGTAGTAGGTGTAGTGTCTTCTGTTCCGTTCGGACCCGAAACGGATTTGTATGGATGAATGCTATCAGAACAATGCCAGGTGGATGACGAGCATCCTAAGTGAATGTGTGCTAAAAAGGTAACGCATAGCTTCGAGCCTCATCAACCGAGAATGGCTGAAACAGGGGGGTGCACGCAAGGCTAAGTGGCTAGCAACCAATTAGGGTAAGGTCATCCCTGTCTAGATGTCCCTTTTTTTGGCTGTGTGGGCGGTTGCTGATCCCAACTGTAGGGTGATCTCATTCGGACTATCAGTGGTCCAGTCTTGTGTTGCAAGGGATCAAAGTGGATCCTCGATACGATGATCCAGACTACGTACTGTGACGGGCGGTACTCCAGTAGCCATGCCGTTGATTGAAATCCAATCTCCAATAAGTGATTCGGACTTGTTTGTATACCTATTGTGATGGAATTTAATGAATGTAATAATTTCGGCTATTTGAATTAGTATTTGTATATAGACAATATTATAATATCAGAGGATTTGAGAAACGTTTTGGCTATCGTAAGGTAAAAACCCGGGATGTTTATTTCTGGCGTGGTCTTACGACATACCTTTGATTTCGAAAGGATTTTGGAAACTTCAAATAATCCAATTGACTGTGTTTTCTCATGCTGGTATTCCAGACTGACACGGGTGTTATTTCTCTATAGTGCTCGGGTCCGGCCTAGTATTATAGTACAGATTCTTGATGTGTTGCTGTGGAGCTCAGGAGATGAGCTGGATGGCGATACGTGTCTCACATATTTGACGTATGTTCCATTGTGTGTGGTTAACTGCATAGTTAGCATTTGTGAGGACAGGTTGTGATAACTGTCTAGTTGTGTGCTATAAATTTTGTTGTACTCTAATGAAGTAATGTATAAAACAGATACATTTCTTTTGTATAAAGATTCAGTCATTTATCTATTATTTGTTGTTCCGCTACGATTGTGAGATTCTGATATTGTTTCTATTTCTTCTTCTACCTCCTTCTACTTTAACCCTAATGGTTTGATTTTTCGGCATTCGTTTGTTTGTCATTTTATATAGTGAATGTATTGATGTCGATTTTCGAGCGTTGAAAAATTGGGTCGTTACATGTTGGTATCAGAGATGAAGGTTAAATGAGAACCTTTGCTCTGGTGGGGATTACATATAAAAATAGTGGTCGTAGTACTATGAAACGAGTTTGAGTGTATTAATAGATATGAGCTGACTATTGTTATTGAATATAAAAATTGTTTTGTATTGTGTTGACTTATTAGTTGAGTGTTTATGAATTCCGGTCGGTACGGAAAGCACAACCGTATCTATAGGGGTTCCTAAACACTTAAACAAGATAAACTGACACAGTATTATTTTAAAATAGGGTAAATGAAATAATTTTACCTAAACTATTTTGTACTTAAAGAAATAATTTTCATGAAGTTATTATAGTTATGTATGGTTGCTTGGTTGTTTGGGAATGATAAAATTGAACTATTATTATTGATGTATAGAAATTTAAAATAGGATTAAAATCATAACCAAAGGTTAAGGAAATAATTAGATAACAAAAAGGAATTTGAAATGTGAATTGTAAATGTGGCTTATAAATTGGAATAAGATGCCAGAGAAATTTTTGAATAGGGATCAAAAGGATTTGGGATTGAAATTTTGGAAATTAAATTCCATCGATTTGAAATGATTTTCAAAAGTTTGGAAAAATAATGGTGATATTATTTGGGAAATATATTTGAATTGGATTTGAAATCTGGTGAGATTTAGAATTTAAAAATATTTGGAAAATGTTTTTGAAGGGATAAAAGCATTGACCTCTTTCCAGTCGTTGGAAAATAACTTCGGTAATGACTACAACATCATCGATGTTCATTTTTAGTTCCCAAGTGAGGAATTGCTACCTGAATGTTTTAAACTGGAATAGTTTGCAAAAGTTTGGTTTGATTTTAGAAATGCAAAGGATTTTGGATATAGTTGATTTCAAAGGTGATTTTGATATGTTAAGAAATTATTTAAAACTCTAGAAGTAAATTGGAAATGTTTATGGAATTATAAATTGTTTGATAACTTATGAAAATTGAAATTTGCTGGAATAGAAATATTTAAATTAGAGTAGAATTGAATAAAAGTAGGTATGGATGAAATAAGTCAGAAACGCAAACCAGTGAAGAAAAGAAAATCAAAGGAGATTAGTGAATAAACTGAAAATTAGTGAGAAAAAATATAGAAGTTAAAAAGTGAATTTGAAGAAAATTCTAAGTAAACTAATAGATTTAAGTGGGTAAGCAAATGAATGGAAATTGAATATTGGAACGATATTTAATTTAAATTGTGTTAAGTAAAGTGGAATTGAAAAATATAGTTTGATTGCATTAATAGAACTAAGTTCTAAGAATTAAAATTCATTGGAAATTGAAATAAATTAGTAAGCTAAACAGATTTGAAATTGAAATTTTATTTGGAAATAAATTATGAATTGAAGATAAATTGAATTGAGAATGTAATTGGAATTTAAGTCCAATGAAAGAAGATAAAGGGCTTAAGAGGTGTAGTGAAAGTTAAAATAAGGAAATTGTATAGAATGCTTATCTTAAACTTAAGAAATGGATGGTGAAATTCTTAAGTAAAAATTGGAATTGAGAAATATTCTAAGTTAATGAATGAAGGTTAATAAGGGTGTGTGAAATGATAATTGTGAATAAGTGAATAGAAATCAAAATAAATGTGAATAAAAGAGAATTGATATAGCTAATAATCAACTGGGGTAGAATACGTAGGATGTACGTATATTATTTTACTCGCATAGTGATTTGATCCAGAGTCGAGCACAGAATTTCGAGATAATTATATCAATCCGAGTTGGGATTTTTCACTCAATTTTCGACAGCGAGCCTTGGAAATGGATTTTGATTGATTTTGGAAATTCTCTATCAAAGTTGTGGACATGAAAGGAGAATGATGATTTTCGATCAAGAAACAAGATTTGGGTCCGCACTAGGAAGTCGGGTGGACGATACTTGTTCGGAATTGAAATTGTGTGATCGAGTGAGCGATCAGATTGGGCATTACGTACAAATGATATGTGTACATCGTACGGACTTAAATGAAATAGATACGGAAACTTTTGTAAAGAAATGTATAAAATGATTTTGAATGCTGGGATTGGATATTATTGCTAAATAGAATATACAGGTGTTTTAAAAGCAAAAGGGAAATTGATGATTTTGATTTCAGATGACAAATTGAATTGCTTGACAAAAAGTCATGTATTTAAGTTTCTGTGTGAAATTTGATGATTTTCTGCTCTAGCCACTTGGCGTTCTGTATTCTTTTGAAATTTGGGGCCCATAGAGGCATTTTGTAATTGTACCAATCAAGCCACGCAAAGGAGACGCTGACGAAATTTTTCAAAAATTTAAGGAGTCCGTAAAAATTTGAGAAAATTTTGACAACTTAAATTTGGTTTCAAAATAAATTTGGAAATGGCATAGTAAATAATATTGGTTGGAACCTATGGATGAGTTTAGGAAATTAGTAACGGTGGTATTGTTTTTAATAAAATTTTAGTGTTGTTGAAAACTGTTTGGTTTTAGGGAAAATAGTAAACGGGTAGTGGACCATTCTTCTTAAAACCAGTAATTTCGGGGACGAAATTCTTTTAAGGGGTAGGAATGCGACAACCCGGAATTTTTGTATATTTGAAATCAGAATATTTAATTGTTTTTAAATATTCAAAAGTTAATTTTCATCTTGAATTTCAAATATAACTATTTGTTTGACAAATAAACTATAGAATTAAACAACTGAAAATCAGGTAAAATATGAATTCCGAGATTTCGAGTCTGTTAAAAAATAATTTGAAGGTTTATAAAATTTATATTGATAATACTGGAGATAAAAGAACTTTTAAAATTGAATTTAAAAGTGTTTTGTTCAATATTTAAAAATAAATCATTTAAATTGATATTTAAAAATAGCCTTCCGAGGCATAGTCGTAGAATTCGACGAAGCAAGTCCTATCGGATCCGTAATAGTGTGTTATTATCGTGTTTCAAATTTCGTTGTGTTTGGAGTTATCGTGAGGTCATAGGATAAGTAAACGCGCTGAAATTTAAATCGAAAATTCTACATAATAGTAAGGTCCAAAAATCTATCTTCTCCATACGATCGAATTTGGACTCGAAACCTTTTCCATTGTGTTCGTAATAGGGGTATAACATTATGAACGCCTGGCAGCACGCCTCGATCGGAGGTCTGGATTTTTAGCTCGATTTCAAGATGTTTGAATTCTCATTAAAATTAAAATTTCATATTGTGACCAGTCAAACAATTCACTGTACCTTATGATTCAACATGTATCTGCCTTTTCAAACACGAGTTCTTCTTCGTGAAACACGAGTCTCCCCTATTAAAAATAAAATGAAGAGCAGCTATATTCATTCAGAAAGGAAATCTCGTTCTTCCTGTTCCTAAGTTTCAGTTCAAAACAAATTTTTGTCTCCCCCTTTTAAACTGTCAAATTGAATGAAGTCGTAGGCTTCTCTTTTCCTTCCTCCCTCATTTATTCAATTCGAAAAAGATAAACAAAATGGCCATTACTTAAATAAAAAGAAGCATGGTGGCGAGCTCGTTTCCTTCCCAAATCAATCGCGTTCTTTTTCTTTTCTTCAATTGGTTCTCTAGATCGATCGTGAGCCGTGTTCTTCCAACTCGAGATCGGCCAAAGCTAGATATCGCCGCACGCGATTTAAATTACTCGCAAGAGCAAGGGAAGCGGCAAGGATCGAAGTCGATCGCAAATTGCTCGCGTGTGGGCTTTGATTGTCGCGTGTGAGTCTCGTCTAGGGTTGGTGCTCGAGAGTTGTATAAGGCATGGGATGGGAAGCAGCTGGTAGATGCGCTCGATGCCGAGGCATATTCGACGGCATGCGACGTTGTGAAGCGCTATTTCGAGTGTTGATGGAGGGGGTCGCGTTTTGCCGATGTCAGAGGGTTGCCGAAGTCGGGTTCACCTTTTGCTGTGAGGTATAATAACATTTATTTTAAAAATGTTGTTTGTTTATTTATTTATTTTAAAATACTAGGTTTAAAATTTTGATTTCGAGACAGTTCTTTCTTTATTTAATATATATATATATATATATATATATATATATATATATATAAGTTAGAAGAATTTTTAGTTCTGTATGGTTTAAAAGAGATTTTTTCTAAATTTATACATGTGTAAATATTCAAGATTATTTACAGTAAAGCAAAGTTCTGTTGTATTTACTGGAAAAAGAAAATAGCTTTTAAATATATATAAATTATTTTATACATATAGGATTTTATGAAAAGTTGATTTTAAAATGTACATAGCTTGTTCCTTAGTATATGTAGTTTAAATATATAGACACACACACACACCCCTATTTTCATTTACTAGTTTAATTTTGAAATAATGGAGAATAATTTGTTATATTAACTTATTTGATTTATTATAGTCACTAAAAGATTTTTAAAGGGAATTATTTGTTAAATTATATTAAATTATTAGTAAATTAAATTTGTTAAATGGTAATAAATTGAGTGGTTAATTCAAATGGTAATAAACCGTGAATTGTTTATATAAGGTCAAAATCGTGAAAAAACCAAGACGGAATGGAAATGGGTTGCAAATAAAATAAAGGTGAGTTAATCTCACTCATTTGGATTTCCATTTAAATTTAAATTGTTAAATTTAAATTATTGGTTGAGTTATTGAATTGACTAGATATGATATTATATATGATAGTGTGTGTGTGTGTGTGTGTGTGTTTGTGTGTATTGGAGTGATTGATTACGGCATTATGTAGCGAATGAGACCCTATGCGCCGCGCATAATAGCGGATGACCCTTTATACCGCGATATTCCACCTCGAAGTGGAATTAGTATTTTATTTGTTGAATAACATTTGTGGATGCAGGGAAACAGGTTGGAGGGATCCAACTAGATTGCTCAAAATGTTGAATTCATTTTATATTCAGTAATGAAATTTATGTGATAATCTATGATGATTATATTGATTATATTGGGAACTGAAATTATTGAATGCTATGGCTTGGTTAAATATATATTGGTATATGGAGAAAACGAAAAAAATATATAAAGTTTGGATTTTAAAAGGAAATAAAAGGGGAATTTTAAGTAAAATATTTACAGAGAATGTGGATAAATTAAAGAATGAATTGGAAAAGGATAAAAGTTGATTTTTAAATTCTAATAAATTAATTCCGAGTGTGGAAAAGGGGATTTTTGAATAAATGGGAATAAATTAATTTTTAAACTTAAGTGATATTATTTAAGGAAATAAAGGGTTTATTTTTAAATTCACGGTTTTAAAGAGTTGGGAAAGATAAAGATGAATTTTGGGAAAAGGTATGAAATTAGTATAAATAAGATTATAAATCATAATAAAGAAGTAAAATCTGAAATTAATGAGTTTTGAAATAAAATTGTGTAAGTAAAGGAATTTATTTTAAAATAGAGCCGGGTTTGGAAATCGATTTGAAAACTGACCAAGTGTTGAAACTGTGAATAAAGGAGAATGAGATTGTGAAATTTATAAACAGGGGTTATAAATAATGCGAAATATTTATCAGAGGATAATTTGGAAATATATATTTAGGATGGGAATTTATAAGAAAGGATGATCGGTTAAAAATAAATAGTGGTTTTTTTCTAAAGGTGTGGAAAGGAAAGTGGATTTTCCTGAAAAGCTAAGTATATTTTCAAAGCAAGATTTCAAGTATAAATTAGAATTTTAAAGTTGTTTTTAAAGGAAAGTTTTTAAAGAAATATTATTTAGTTATTTTAAATTTTTGAAGGTAAATATTTGTTGAGTTAATTATAAAAGCAAATTATTTTAAAGGTTTGACTAGGATTATGATTAAAATAATATTTAATATTTACACCTTATAGAATAAATTTTATTTTAAAATTAGTTTTGGTTTAAGTTTTACATGAGAATTTTTAAAATTTCATAACTAGTAATTTAAACAAAGTGTTTTATATAGTTTTATATTTTAAATGTTTTTAAGTGTATACTTTGGATAAGTAGTTTAACCTCTTTAAAAATCTAATTTTAAAAGGACTTGGTACTTTTTAGTGGAAATAAAAAAATTGGGTGGAAATTTATTCCGCGAGAGAAAAATTGATTTGAAAACTATTTTCAAAGGATTGAAGTGTAGAAAGATATCTTGCGAAGATATTTCGAAATAAATAATTTGGGAAATTATTAAGGCCCGATGATTGTTTGTGGATTTTATTAGATAGTTAAATAACCGACAATCAATATTGGCCAATGCGCTAATCGTTTCGAAGAGACCAGGATCGGGATTAATTCCCCGGAAACCACTTCAATCCGGTTTGAACGTTTTCTAAGGAAGACAAGAGCATGGAGTCAAAGATGAAGCAGTGTAGTGCAAGGGCTAATCGCTACAAATCCTGAGGATGATTCCAAAATAGATGTAGTAGGAGTAGTGCCTTCGGTTCGATTCGGACCTGGAACGGCCTTGTATGGATGAATGCTATCAGAACCTCATCAAGAGGACGATGAGCATTCTAAGTGAATGTGTGTTAAAAAGGTACCGCATAGCCTAGTTCCTCATCAATAAAGAAAGGCTAAAACAGGGGAGGTGCATGCAAGGCTAAGTGGCTAGCAACCAATTAGGGTAAGGTTATCGCTGTCTAGATGCCCTTTTTTGTTGTGTGGGAAGTTGCTGATCCCAACGCAGGGTGATCTTATTCAGACTATCTAGTAAGGGGTGGATCCGGTGTTGTGTATTAGGGGATCGGTGTGGATCCTTGGTACAGTGATCTAGACCACGTACTGTGATGGGCGGTACCCTAGTAGCCCTGCCATTAATGGAAATTCAATCTCCAATAAGTGCCCTCAGACTTTTTTGTATACCTATTATGCTGGAATTTAATGAATTTAACAATTTCGACTATTTGAATAAGTATTTGTATATAGACACTACTAAATATCAGAGGATTTGACAGGAAATGTTTTGGTTATCTTTAGGTAAAAATCTGGCACGTTTATTTGTGGCGCGGTCTTACGAGATACCTTTGATTTAAAAAGGATTTTGGAAACTTTGAATAATCAAATTGAGTGTGTTTTCTCACGCTGTTATTCCAAACTGACTCGGGTGTTATTTCGTTTTAATGCTCGGGTCAGACCGAGTATTATAGAGTACAGATTCTGAATGTATTGCTGTGGAGCTCAGGAGATGAGCTGGATGGCGAGACATATCTCACATATTTGTCGTATGTTCCGTTATTTATGGTTAACTGCATAGTCAGCTTTTGTGAGGACAGGTTATGATAACTGTCCAGTTGTATGCTATGAATTTTGTTGTACTCTAATGTTGTAATGTATATAACAGATATAGTTCTTTTGTATAAAGATTCAGTCATTTATCTATTATATATTGTTCCTCTGCAATTGTGAGATTCTGATATTATTTCTATTTCTTATTCTACCTCCTTCTTCAACCCTAATAGTTCGTTTTTCTGGCATTCGGTTTTCGGCATTTGATAGAGTGGACGTATTGATGACGATTTTCGAGGGTCGAAAAATCGGGTCATTACAGGTGTCACGCTATCGACGTTTAGTGGAGGAGATGCAGTGGCATGCTTCCATGTGGGTTCGGTCGCTAGAGGTGGTTAGGTAGTGGGCAAGGTCGGCTCACATGGGGTTAGGGTAGAGAATCTGCCCAGCGCTGGGCTTGACATGCCAAGGCAGAGGCGGTGGAGACAAGCAAGCGGGTGGAAAGGAATGAGAGAGAGAAGAGGGGGAGGTGACTATTTAGGGGAGGGTGGAATGGAAGGCCTCAGTAGTGGGGTCAGTGGTGTTCGAGGTTAGGTAGTGGAGATGAGCCTCGGTAAGGCTAGGTGAGTGAGCACGTGGGAAGGGAGGTGGAGATGGTTTGGGAATCTTTGTGGGGTGGAGGCCGTGGGTTAAGTGGTTGGCAACTTGCTTGGCATTGGTGGAGGTGGCACAAGCTTTCGGGAAGAAATGAGATTTGAATGCTAGCTTCATAATTTTATTGTATATTATATGTACCCACATTTTTTCCAAAAGGAAAGGCAACGGAAACAAATGAGAGAGGAGAAGAAATGTGAAAGCGCAAAGAGAGAGAGAGAAAGAGGAGAAGAAATGTGAATGCACGAACTAGAATTTTTTTATGAAATAGCAAATAGTGGAAGCCAGCACATACGAATTGAAATGAATGACAACCAAAAGTCGTGCAATGAATTCTAGAATCATTAACAGCTAGTGGCTGTGGTTTTTCACAGTAGATAACGAAAGGACATATGGCAATGAAAAGACTCAAAACGAATATCCATACGACTACCTTTTCGTAGAGTCCACCGCGTATTGGATTCGAAAACACACAAACGAATATACTACGGAGATCAACACGACGAGACGGACATATTGGTAGATTAATATCAGTGATATGATCATACTATCAAAAGTTGATTTTTTGTTGACAAACTACTGCAAATTCATCGAAAATAAGATAAACGACACTGGAGAAGTCCAAAATTGACCAAACGAAAGATGGAGTCTCACTTAGAAAATAGTTTACATTTTTATTACACAAAAATATTTAGGTTTAGAGAACATTTTATTTTCATCAAATTAACTGACTTTAAATTGAAATTGAAAATTACATAATAGAATTTACTTTCGTCTTTTCCAATGTAAATTTGTCGTCTTCTGTGTTTAAATAGATGCATGCCAAACATCAAAATTTTCATTTTTAAATTTAATTATTTAATTTCAACCAAAATTTCAGTTAATTACGTTATAAAACCGTTAAAATTTACAGGTCATTACTCTATCCCTCACTATGACGACACAGAATTTTTGAACATTTGAAATGAAATATTTAATCGATTTTAAATATTTGTAGGTTAGTTTAACTTGAATTTCGGATATAAATATGATTGTGGCAATTTAATTATTGAAATTTATTTATTTAAAGTTGGATAAAAATTTGAATCTTCAGTTTTAAGCTAATAAAAAATATTTCAGAGGCTTAAAAAGATTATATTGATAATACTGAAGATAATGGAAGCTTCAGAATTGAATTTGAAAGCGATTTAATCAGTTTTGAAAATACATTGTTTAAATCGATATTTAAAAATAGCCCTCCGAGGCACAGTCTCGGAATTCAACGAAACCAGTTCCGTTGGATCCGTAATATTGTATTATTATTGGATT
The DNA here is from genome assembly GCA_030765085.1 of Allium cepa. Lineage (NCBI taxonomy): Eukaryota > Viridiplantae > Streptophyta > Magnoliopsida > Asparagales > Amaryllidaceae > Allium > Allium cepa. The sequence goes on from CM060942.1 coordinate 286,393,491, forward strand.
TCAATTTTCGTAGCATTCAGAGTGATCGTTTGGCCGTACAATAAGCAAACGCGCTGAAAATTAAATCGAAATTTAATTTTGATAACTGGGTTCAAAAAGCTATCTTTTTCATACGATCGAAATTGGACTCGAATCCTTCTCCTTTATGTTCGAAATAGGGGTTTAACATTATAATCGCCTTGCGGCACGTGTGATTCACAGTTCGTCTGAAAAGCATATTATAGTTGAGACAATATTAAAATAATATTAATAAATGTATATTTATTCACGCTCAGTCACAACCCTGAATCTAATCTGGTAGCCGCCTTCATTGCAAATTCAGTGGTCCAACCCTTTTCTACTTTTCAAAACCCCAATTCAGTTCGTGACAAAAAAAGAATGGCCGCTTTCCTAGAATCGAAACTCGTTCCCATGAAATCGAGTCGGCCTCGTTTCTCCTTGAAGCATCGCGCGACGCTAGGGTTTGGGAAGGATTGATGGGAGGCATGGCAAAGCTAGAGGGTCGACGGCGAACTAAGGCGACGTGAGTCATGATTTGGACTTCGAATTCATTTTGGGTTGCGCGATGATTTCTAGAGGAGGAGTAGTTGGTTGTTGTAACACGCTTGAAGCTGAGGCGATGAATGAATAGGTTTCAGTGATGGAGGCTAGGTCAAGTTGTTCAGTTGGCTGGGGATTTCGTTCATTCTGGTAAGCATGGTTATGCTGGGGATTGTGAGGTAGGGCTGCAGTGTCATGGAATGGGGGTCATGGGTAGCAGGCGTGAGGCGAGTTAGGTTTTGGAGCATACGCGTAGTGGCGATGGCTGTCGTTGGTCGCGAATGGAGGGGGAATGGGTGGAAGAAGTAAGGTAATTTTGATTTAAAAACAATTTTTAATCTAAGTTAATTATCAATCTATTTATTTCGAAGTTCATTAATCCATATAAAATTTCATACGAGGTTCAAAATTACAAAATCAGTGGTGTCGGATTCGGAATGAGGTAGGATATGAGATAAAATTGTATGCATTGCAAATAAAAATCAAGGTCTAAAATGGAGAAATAAGCCGGAATGGAAATGAGTTGGAATGGATTGAAAATAAAAGGTGAGACATTCTCACTCAAATTTTAATAATTGAAAATTTCAGTTATTGATTGATGATTGAGTTATGATAGTTAAATTAAATTGTTGATTGTGTGCTTGGATGATAATTTATTATTAGTTGTATTGAAATAGACCCTATGCGCCGCATAATAACAGAGGTTATTATATTAAACCCATATACCGCGATATTCCACCTCGAAGTGGAATTGTTATTATATATGTATTTGGAGTTGTTGATTTCCCGCATTATATAGCGGATGAGACCCTATTGTGCCGCATAATAGCTGATGATATTTTATAAATCCCATATACCATGATATTCCACCTCGAAGTGGAATTGGTATTTAATTGTTGTTCTAACATCTGTGGATGCAGGGAATTAGGTTGGAGGGATCCAACTGGATTCCTCAAACATTTGATTTTGTTTCATATGTGTGTGTTTATTTATTTATAATCTGTGTTTGATCGTACTATGGTTGAAATCATTGAAGGCTAAAATTTTGCCGACTGTATTTTTGGTATCGTAAGATACCAGAAATAAATAAAATTTGATTTTTAAATTAAGTAGTAAAACTATAGTGAAATAGTATTGAATAAATTCCAAGAAAATAGGAAAAGATTTGATAAAGGAATTTATTTTTAAAGGCAATGAATTTGTAAATCAAATTAAAAAAAATTGATTTGGTGTTTTAAAATAAATCTTTGGGAAATCAATTTGGAATTTGATTTGGTGTTTAAATTAAAAAATTTAAATCAAATTGGAAATTGATTTGGCGTTTGTATACGATTCTTGAAATCGATTTAAAAATCGTATATCGGTGGATATTTGGGAATTTAAATTCACAATGTGAACTTTATTAAAGAAAGGGAAATTTGTTTTAAAAACAAATATTGTTTTATTTTTAAAAGTGTGGAAAGTAATTTACAGATTTGGAACGTAAATTTAAAGCAAATTCAGAAAGATTTATTAATTGATTTGAGGGAACCATTTTGAAATGGAAAATGTAATTTCCCTGGAAAGCTTAGTATGATTTCGATGTAACCTTTAAATATAAACTGATTTTTTTTAAGAATGGTATTAGAAAGGATTATTTTAAAGATTAAAATTGATATTTGTTTTAAGAAGAGATTATTTAAACAGTTATATCTTATCTACTAACTTTATTTTAAAATTAGTTGGGACTTAAAATCTTATATGTGATAATTAGTATAATGTTTTCATAACCAACATTTTAAGTAAGTATTTAAAATGGTTTTATTTTAAATATTCCCAAGTATATTTTGGATATGTAATTTGAATTATTTTAACTCGACAGATTTCCGGTGGAAATGAATAAATTTTTGGAAATATATTCCGCGTATGGAAAATGCTTTGAAATTTGTTTTCAACGGATTGAAATGTGAAGTCATTTGAAATTTGTTTTCAGAAATATTAAAGTGATGAAAATATACCTTGCGAAGATATTTTGAAAATAAATAACTAGGAAAATTATTTAAATATGGTAACTGTTGTGAATGTTGATTGATAGTTAAATAACCAATTATCAATATTTGCCTTTAAACGACACTAGAATTTCGATGCGACCGGGGGTCAGATTCCAAGTGGATATCCGAAAAACACATCGAACCTTTGTGATTGTGATGGATCTTTTATTTAAAAGATCAAATTGAAAATTGTTGTAATTTGTTGAAATCTGAATGTAACACTTATTTTTAAAAAATAGTGCTCGTTATTTGGATTAGCCAGGAGAGAACCTTGTGCCATAAAATCCATTCCGAATAACGATATGACGAAATGGAATTGCATTTGAAGACGGTGTTGAAGACTCGGTATTTTCGAAAGCGAAAGGATTACCTTTCGAATGTCTCTGCACGGGGTTGCTCCAGTATAGAGATTTTATCACCTTTGTGATGGGGATTCCGGACGTGATTTGTGAATATCCGGATTGGCAAGGGCTTCTATGAAGTTCCTTCGGTTCCGTTGGATCCCGGAACGGACTTGTATGGATGTGTATCTGATGTTACACTTTGAGATGTAAATCTAGTTTCTATCAAATACATTTCTGTTGGTGGCAGAAAATTTATTCTCTTAGCTTAACACCCTTCTTCGAGACGTATGAGCTCATAGGTTATGTAGTTGATGGTTGCTAGTAATACAATCCCAAATTGGTAACGTGGCACACGAAGTGCTGCTGATCATTTGTTGATCAAAGCATGACTTTGTGAAAAGTGTAGCTTTGTGGACGAGACTTCGTCAGACTTCACACCCCGGAAATGGTCGAACAAGGAAATATGCAGCAAGGTAATGAGGGTCGAACCCTTTAGGGTATGTCATTTCCTTTAGGAAAAGGGTGGTGTCAGGTATGGAGCTCTGATATTTAACCTTTATGGTTACTGAAAATACTTTTCCTTTTTGTTGTTGGTGTAGAGGATCCTCGGATAAAGGTCCCAAAGGACCGAGGCATGGCATACTCGAGTAGTAGTTACCTAGTTACAGAGGTAACCCGGCCTTGTGTTGGCAGAGATCTGGATAACTTCTCGGGACGTCCTTCCAGAGGCATGCCCATGTGGCAGTAGGAAGTTCCTTAGCCTGACCATTTGTTGGAAATCAAAAGAAACAATACGCGCCCTGTACAGTTTAGTTGTATAACCTTCCATGGAATGTGGCGGTAACCTGCTATTGAACATGGTAGCTATAGTAGGCATACAATAATGATTGTATGCTGGCTAAGATTAATATTATACTTTCGAAATGTTTTCTGCACTATGCACTAATGATAACATCGAAAGGATTTTGCGCATTAAGCATGTTTGACTATCATAAGGAGAAATCTCCTCCAATTCTGCGTTTGCATTGTGTGTTTGGCGGGAGGCCTTATGGTAGTTTCATTTTCCAAAAAGCATAGCGGAATTCTTTTTATTTCCTTTGTGAAAATTACCTTTTTTAAGATCTCACACTAATCCCACGACTGAACTGGAGTTTATTGTTCTCTTTTTAATTTCTGGGTGCCCATAATTTTCCACACAGGCCGTCTAGAGTCAGGTTATCAGTTATTTGGGAGCAAAGTCAAGAAGTTGCTGTGGAAATCAGGAGTTGGAGCTGGATGGCAAGGCGTATCACTTATATATGTAATATTTCTTTCCGCTATTTGTTGTTGTACACTCTGATAATGTAATATGATGCAATGTAATAACTGATATAGTGATTCTGTTTAAAGATATTTATTTATCTATTATATTTGTTCCACTGCGATATGTGAGATTTTGTTTATTGTTTTTTCTTCTTCTTCTACCTCTTCGTTATTTAACCCTAAAGACTTGTAAGTTTGTTCCTCTTTGGCTGAATTGTTGTGGAATTTTGCCAGCTCAAAGGGGTACGGATTTGTGGGCCTTTACATGTGGTATGGGCGCATTTGGTTAAGCGACAACCCTGGCTCTGTTGGGTGTTACTCATTAGAGATAGAGTCAGCAATACTCTAGAATGAGTTTGAGCGTAATAATAGATATGAGCGCGTATTTGTTAGTGAATATAAAAAAATTGTTTTTTACTGTGATGATTGGTTTGTTGAGTGGTACACGGATTCTGGTTGGTATAGTCCTACAACTCTATCGATAGGGATCTCTAAACACTCGTACAGAACAATTCGACACGATATTGTTTTAACATAGGGTAAATGAAATAATTTTACCCAAAACTATTTTCGTAGATAAAGGAAATAATCTTTGTAAATTATTACAGTATATGGTTTCTTGATTGTAAGGAAGGATAATATCATTATCATTTGAATAGGAAATTGAAATTGCAACTCCAAAGTTAAGAAATAAATTCACTTACAAATGAAATTTGAGAATGTAAATTGTAAATGTGATTTGTAATTTGAAACGTAATTCTAGAGAAGTATTTGGAAAAGTCTAAAATAGTATTTGAAAATTTTGGAGATTTGGAAAGTTTAAATTCCTTTTCATTTGAAAATAATTTTCAAGGGTTTTTGGAAAAAAAAATTGGAAGGATAAAAGCTCTAAACTCTTTTCGGTCATTGGAAAATAATTCCGGCGATGATCACGACATCATCGGTGTTCATTTTCAAGTTTCCAAGAGAGGAATTGCTGCCAAATTATTTTAAATGGAAGTTGTTTGGAAAAATTTGGTTTTGGTTTTGAAAATCAAAGGATGATTGGAATTGTTTTCAATAATGGTTTTGGAAAAGGTGGAAAGACTCTGGAATTCTATTAAAAATAGATATGGAATAATAAGTTTAAAAACTTGGAAAAAATTCAGGTTTAAATTGAAATTAACTTGAGTTAATTTGAATAAAGGTTAATTTAAGAGGTCTTATAGACTAAATGTTTGGAATAAAGATTATTAAGGTGGAGAATAAAATTTTGAATGAATAAATAAATTTGCAATTGCAAATAAATGGGTGGGAAATTAAATGTTGAAATTTATTTCGAATTCGTAAGTAAATAGAACTGGAATTGGAATTGAATTTGATTTGTGATAAATAAAGTGAAATATTGAAATAGAATTAGTAAATAAAACTAATTAAAGGAATGACGAAATTGAATATGATTTGAAATGAATCGAAATTCAATAATTATTAACGAAAGGTAAATTAAATTAGATGGAATTTGAAATCCAGTTTAAATATAAGTGGTCGTAAACCAAAATGGTGAATAGAAAATAAATTTTTGAATGAACAAAAGAACAAAACTGGAATTAAAACTGAATATTGAATACTAATTTGGATTGTGTAAAATAAAATGGAGTTGTGAAATTAGTTCGAAGTGAACTAAAGATAATAAAGGTGAAATAAGGAAATGTTTTGAGATTAAATGAATTGGAATTTGTAATGAATTTGTAAATGAAACTATTTAAAATAGTGATATGAATCAGTTGTGAATGAAAGATAATCGATAAAATTCGAGATTTAGATGACAAATTGAATCCAAATAGAATTGAAAGTGTAAATCGAGTTGAAATCAAATTGAAAATGCAAAGTTGAATGAAAATGAATATATAACTTCAATAGTGAAGTGAAAAATGTCATAAGAAGTATATATTGGAAACTTTCGTAGTTGAATGTTGTAATTGGATATTATGGCTAGCAGGATATATAGGTGTATTAAAGAAAATGGAATTGGGATTTGATTTTCGAAGATAAATTTGAATTGCTCGACAAAATGTATGTATTAAAATTTTTATATGAAATTTGGTGATTTTCTTGTCCAGCTACTTGGCTTTTTGTTTTCTTTTTGAATCTGAGGGCCTGTGGTGCCATTTTGTAGTCGTATCGAGCTAGCCGCGCAAAGGAGACGCTGGCGAATTTTTTCGAAAATTTAGGGAATTGGAAAAAATTTGAGAAATTTTTGAAAGTTTAAATTTTGAATTTAAATTTAAATTTGAATTTTTAAGAAAACAATGTTGTTTGGAACATCTAATTGAAGTTGGAAAGCTAGTTGAAATGATAATGGATCTTTGATAAAAAGATTTGTTTTGGAAAGTTGATAAAATTGTTTGGTTTGGAAAATATTAAATGGGTTGAGGATCGTTCTTCTTAACTTGTAATTTCGGGACGAAATTCTTTTAAGGGGGGAAGGATGCGACGACCCAGAATTTTTGAACATTTGAAATGAAATATTTAATCGATTTTAAATATTATAGGTTAGTTTAACTTGAATTTCGGATATAAATATGATTGTGGCAATTTAATTATGGAAATTAATTTATTTAAAGTTGGATAAAAATTTGAATCTTCAGTTTTAAGCTAATTAAAAATATTTCTAAGGCTTAGAAAATTTATATTGATAATACTGAAGATAATGGAAGCTTAAGAATTAAATTTGAAAGCGATTTAATCAGTTTTGAAAATATATTGTTTAAATCGGTATTTAAAAATAACCCTCCGAGGCACAGTCTCGGAATTCGACGAAACCAATTCCTTTAGATCCGTAATATTGTATTATTATCGAATTTCAATTTTCGTAGCATTCAAAGTGATCATTTGGCGTACAATAAGCAAACGCGCTGAAAATTAAATCGAAATTTAATTTGATAACTGGGTTCAAAAAGCTATCTTTTCCATACGATCGAATTTGGACTCGAAACCTTCTCCTTTGTGTTCGAAATAGTGGTTTAACATTATAATTGCCTGGCGGCACGTGTGATTCGGAGTTCGTTTGAAAAGCATGTTATAGTTGAGACAATACTAAAATAATATTAACAAATGTATATTTATTCACGCTCAGTCAGAACCCTAAATCTAATCGGGTAGCCGCCTTCATTGCAAATTCAATGGCCGAACCCTTTTCTACTTTTCAAAACCCCAATTCAGTTCGTGATAAAATAAAAAAATGGCTGCTTTCCCAGAATCGAATCTCGTTCCCATGAAATCGAGCCGGCCTCGTTCCTCTTTGGAGCATCACGCGACGCTAGGGTTTGGGAAGGATTGATGGGAGGCGCGACCAAGCTAGAGGGTCGACGGCGAACTAAGGCGACGTGAGTCACGATTTGGGCTTCGAATTCATTTTGGGTTGCGTGATGATTTCCGGTGGAGGATAGTTGGTTGTTGTCGCACGCGTGAAGCTGAGGAGATGATTGTATAGATTTCAGTGATGGAGGCTAGGTAAAGTTGTTCAGTTGGCCGGGGATTTCTTTCATTCTGGTAAGCATGGTTACGCTGGGGATTGTGAGGTAGGGCTGCAGTGTCATGGAATGGGGGTCATGGGCAGCAGGCGTGAGGCGAGTTAGGTTTTGGAGCGTACGTGTGGTGGCGCCGATTGTTGTTGGCCGCGAATGGAGGGGGAATAGGGAGGTGAAGTATGGTAATTTTGATTTAAAAACAATTTTTAATCTAAGTTAATTATCAATCTATTTATTTCGAAGTTCATTAATCCATATAAAATTTCATACGAGGTTCAAAATTACAAAATCAGTGGTGTGTGAATCGAAATGAGGTACGATATGAAATAAAAAGGGTATGTATTGCAAATAAAAGTCAAGGTCTAAAATGGAGAAATAAGCCCAAATGGAAATGAGTTGGAATGGATTGCAAATAAAAGGTGAGATCTTCTCACTCAAATTTTAATAATTCAAAATTTCAGTTATTGATTCATGATTGAATTATGATAGTTAAATTTAATTGTTGATTTGTGTGCTTGGATGATAATTTATTATTAGTTGTATTGAAATAGACCCTATGCACCGCATAATAGCAGAGGTTATTTTATTAAACCCATATACCGCGATATTCCACCTCGAAGTGGAATTGGTATTATATATGTATTTGGAGTTGCTGATTTCCCGATTATATAGTGGATGAGACCCTATTGCGCCGCATAGTGGCGAGTGATATTTTATAAATCCTATATACCGCAATATTCCACCTCGAAGTGGAATTGGTATTTAATTGTTATGCTAACATATGTGCATGCAGGAAAATAGTTGGAAGGATCCAACTGGAATCCTCAAACATTTGATTTTGTTTCATATGTGTGTGTTTATTTATTTATAATCTGTGTGTAATCATACTGTGATTAAAATCGTTGAAAGCTAAAATTAAGCCGAATTATTTTTGGTATCGTAAGATACCAGAAATAAATAAAATTTGATTTTTAAATTAAGTAGAAAAACTATAGTGAAATCTTATTGAATAAATTCCTAGAAAATAGGAAAAGATTTGATAAAGGAATTTATTTTTAAGGGCAATGAATTTGTAAATCAAATTAAAAAAATTGATTTGGTGTTTTAAAATAAATCTTTGGGAAATCAATTTGGAATTTGATTTGGTGCTTAAAATAAAAATTTTGAATCAAATTGGAAATTGATTTGGCGTTTGTATACGATACTTGAAATCGATTTAAAAATCATATATATGTGGATATTTGGGAAATTAAACTCACATTGAGAATTTTATAAAAGAAAGGGAAATTTGTTTTAAAAATAAATATTGTTTTATTTTTAAAAGCGTGAAAAGGAATTTAGAGATTTGGAACGTAAATTTAAAGTAAATACAGAAAGATTTATTAATTGATTTGAATGAAACATTTTGAAATGGAAAATATAATTTCTCTTGAAAGGTGAGTATGATTTCGAAGTATCCTATAAATATAAACTGAATTTCTTTTAAGAATGGTTTTAGGAAGGATACTTTGAATAAATTATTTTCCTAACCGGTTTCAAATCTTTAAAGTATGGATTTATTTAATTACTTATAGAAGGGATTATTTTAAAGATTAAAATTGATATTTTTTTAAGAGGCGATTATTTAAACAGTTATGTCTTATCTACTAATTTTATTTTAAAATTAGTTAGCGATAATTAGTATAATGTTTTCATAACCAATATTTTAAGTAAGTACTTAAAATTGTTTTATTTTAAATATTCCCAAGTATATTTTGGATAAGTAATTTGAATTATTCTAACTTGACAGTTTTCCAGTGGAAATGAATGTAATAATTTCAGCTATTTTAATAAGTTTTTGTAAACAGACCCTATTATAATATCAGAGGATTTTAATAAAAAGTGTTTTGGCTATCGTAAGGTAAAAACCCGACTTGTTTATTTGTGACGTGGTCTTATGAGATGCTTTTGTTTTCAATGGATTTTGAAACCTTAAATAATCAATTTGAGTTTGATTTCTCACGCTGGTTTTCCAGACTGATTCGGGTGTTATTTAACTATAATGCTTGGGTCAGACCGAGTATTATAGAGTACAGATTCTGGGTGGACTGCTGTGGAGCTCTGGAGACGAGTAGGATGGTGAAATGTATTTCGGTACTAGTTTTAAATATTCCGCTGTGTTGACTAGCTGTGTATTCAGTTATGTGAGGACATGTTATGATTACTGTCCAGTTGTGTGTTATGTGTACTCTGACGACGTAATGTATAAACAGATATGCTTTTGTGTAAAGATCTATTATCATCTATTATATTTTATTCCGCTGCGTTGGTAAGATTCTGATGTTATTAGTTGTTTTCTCTTCTTCTATCTCTTTCTTTCTTAACCCCAATGGTTCATATTTCCGTTCTCTTTGAATTGATATGTTGAAGAATAGTGTCAACTTAAGGGGTATGTGTTTACGGGCTGTTATAGTGGTATCAGAGCGAGGTTGGTGATAACCTTGGCTCTGTTGGGAATTACTCAATGAATATAGTATGTAGTACTCTAGAATGAGTTTGAGTGTATTAATAAATATGAGCGTGTATTTGTTAGTGAATATAAAAGTTGTTTTTATACTGTGTTGACTTATTGGTTGAGTGTTTATAGATTCTGGTCAATGTGTGGGACGCCACGCCATCGATAGGGGTTTCTAAACTCTTAAACAAGATAAACCGACACAGTATTGTTTTAAATAGGGTAAATGAAATAATTTTACCCAAATTATTTTTTATATAAAGGAAATAATTTTTCGTAAATTATTATAGTTATATATGGATGCTTGGTTGTTAGGAATGATAATATTAAATTATTATCATTGTTGTGTAAAATTGAATAAGATATTGAAATCATAACCAAAAGCTAAGAAATAAATTCATATACAAATGGGATTTGTAAATGTGATTTGTAATTTGAAATAGAATTCCAGAGAAATATTAGAAAATAATTTGTGATGAAAATTCTAGAGTAATGTTTAAATATGAATTGAAAGCGTTTGGAATTTGAAAATTTGAAAATTTATATTCCTTTGAATTTGAAAATGGTTTTCAAGGGTTTTGGAGAAATAATAATAATACTATTTGGGAAATATTTTTGAATTGGATATGAAATCTGGTGATATTTGGAATTTAAAGATATTTGAAATGATTTCGAAGGATAAAAGCACTAAACTCTTTTCGGACGCTAGAAAGTAACTTCGGTGATGACTACAGCATTGTCGATGTTCATTTTCGAGTTTCCATGAGAGAAATTGCTACCAAATTGTTTTACATTGGAATTATTTGCAAAATTGGGTTGGTTTTAAAAATTCAAGGAATAATTGGATGTGTAATTGAATTATGGATTTCAAAAATGGTTTTTGAAATATTGAAGTTTTGGTATGGTGAAACCGTTTTGATTTGTAATGCAAAGGAATATTATGTTTGGATATAATTGATTTCAAAAAAAAATGAATTTGAAATATTGAGTAATCATTAAAAGAGACTCCGGAATTTATTTTAAAAATGTTTATGGATTAGAAAAAGATTTGGAAATTTATAAAGTTCGAAAATTTCCTGGAATGGAATTAACTTGTAAAAAGTTAATGAATTAGAAGTGTAAGTCGAATTAAATAAACTCAACTAAGTTTAATAATATCGTGATCGGATTTGAATTAAAGATGAAATATAATTGAAATGGAACTATATTACGTGGTGCATGCGTTAAATGAAATTAATTTCTTGCTTAATAAAATTTAAATGGATGGTGAAGTCAAAAGAACAGTATGAGGTTAGATTTAACCGGAGTTTAGTTAAATAAGATTGAATGGGAATAAATAGATTTCGATGGCTTATAAAAGAATTGTAAACCCATTGAATAAAAATATATACTTGGCTAAATAAAATGTATAATCCCGAGTTAAAAAGTAAAATATGAACAGTATTGATGGTAAATGGATGAAAGTATGGATATAAATAAGTTACGACTTATAAAACCTAGATGTAAAATCAATAAGCCAAAATAAAATTGTTTGTATTTTGAGAAATGAATAAAAAATCAGAAACTTGAATTATAAAATAGGTAGAACTCGAGAAATTATGTGAAGTGATTTTTGGAAGGTAAAAATCAAATTAAATAGAAGTGTACTTAAGTTATGAAGTTGAAAAAGTTTAAAGAAAGCAAATTAACTTAAGTTTAAAAATAATAGAAGCTTGGCTTCGAGTAAGGGTGAATGCCCATTAAATAAATGTTTAGGTTAAAATAATTTGGGAAATGGTTATTAATATTAGCATGTAATGTTGTCAAGCTTAATGGAATGGGTTTAAATGATACAAGTGAATGGTTTGTGAATAAGTTAGAATGGAATAAAATTTAATATAAATTGTATTGGAATCAATTTAAAATGATTATAAGCTTGGGTGATTGTTTATTCACATAAATATCGTCGAATTTGCATTGAAGTAATTGTCGTTTGACGAAAATGAGACTAAATAAAATTCTATGAATTAATAGAAGTAAATAAAATTGATTTTTGAATCAACTGAAATGAATATAAGTTCGTTTGGTTTAAAAATGAATAGTATGCAAGCAAGTGAGTTGTAAATCACTTAAATTGAATAGTATGGGTTGACAATTGATTGAAAGCAATTGAAATAAGTGTCGAAACCTTACATATGTGCTTATGAAAGTATATAACATGCATTGTTATAGAATCCATGTTTTAGCTATTTAAATATAAGTGAAATTCTATAAACTTCTTATATATAGTTCGTATATGTTTAAATTGAGTAAGTACAGGTACTTGAAGGCCGTTTGGCAGGATTTTGGTCGTGCTAATTGCTAAATAATAAGCCGCTTGCTTAAAAATGCCAAATAGAGGTACGCCTACGCAATAAAAGTTAGGAAATATGAATAATTGTTTGTTTTTTTTTGTTTTTCCGATCGGGTGGGTCGATGTATATATATATTTATATCTGTTGTCAAATTACAAAAGCTCCTCCGTACAAAGGAGACTCTCCCAAAAAATTTCGAAAATTTTGGGAGTTAGAAAAAATTTTGAAAAATTTTTGTTAGCAACAAAATGATTTCAACTTCGAAATAAATTAGTGAATGATACTAATTTAAAGTAATGACATGAATCAGTTATAAATGGAAGATAAATTTTAATATTCAGAGTTGAAGATAAATTGAATTCATATGGAAATGGGAGAACCAATTTGAATAGAAGTAGATATTAACTAAAGTGGTGATATGGCAATAAACATAAGAAGCGTATAAAATACATATTGAACTTAAGAAGAAATGGTAGAATTCTTAAGTAAAACGGGTGTCGAGAAAATATATTGAATAAACATTTAAGTGAAGATTTAATAAAAATATTTGAAGTGATAAGCGTTGATAAGTGAATAGAAATCAAAATGAATGTGAGTTAAAGAGAATGGATATAAATACGTAAGATGTACGTATATTATTTTTATTCGCATAGCAATTTGATCCCGATCCAGCATAGAATTTCGAGATAGTTATATCAATCGGATTTCGGATTTTTCACTTGATTTTCGACAGCGAACCCTGGATATGGACTTTGATTGATTCTGGAAATTCTCTATCATAGTTATGACTATGCAAGGAGAATGACGGTTTCCGATCAAAAAATCAGATCTGAGTCCGCACTAGGAAGTCGGGTGGACGACACTAGTTCGAAAGTGAAATTGTATGATCGAGCGAGTGTTTGAATTCAATATTGCGTACGGATGATATATGTACGTCATACGGGCTTGGATGAATAAATATTGAAATTTTGTATGGGAGTCAATAAAATGTAATGACCCACTATTTTGGACCATTCATATCGACAATAATCGACACATGTCTGATTTGAATAATTCAAAATAACAAAATGTGATAAAATTTAGAGCAAATGAAATACAACCACATAATCATAGACACCGAAATATCAGAATAACTCATAGCGGAAATTAAAATATCATAGTAATTCATGAAGCTACTATAACAAACTCTCAAAACAAAATACATAATATCAGTTTGAAAAACATATACAACAGAAATCTCAAATACATATAAGTTTATAAATACCAGGGCTGAAATAGAACAACTGAAACTGAAAGGGAATTGATAATTAGACAAGCAGAATCTCCAGCGATTTCTAGCTCCAGAAAAGAAATCCAAAGCTAAGATGTAAATAATCAGGCTGACCCGAGCATAAAGTAAAATACAAAACACTCGAGTCAGGATTAACATTCTTATATCCATAAATCCGACTCAAGTGAAATATCAACTGAAATACAATTAACTTAAAGATTATTGGGATAACCATCCTCTATGGATCCGTGGAACTATCTGTAATATAGAAATATCCACTATAACACTGTGGTCATTTCAAATTAATTTACACTTCAAAACTTAAATATCATTTCATTTCAAATATATCTATTTTCCAAAATAGTACATATATATAACTAATTTATAAAGTAGAGTATTTGTAATTTCCTCAAAACTTCACAAATCGCTTCAAAATCAACTCGACTTTTCCATTCAAATTTAATTCAATCTAAATTTATCAATTTCCATTCAATTCAGTTTCTGACTAAACAAATTCAAATTTTATCGATTTCAAATACAGATTTGAACCACAAAATAAACATTTAAATTCCAATATATTTCAAGGCTTTAAATATTCAACATTTTCAAAACGAAATTTAACAATTTCATATAAATGTTGGTTTAACTTCATTATTTTTTAGCCTTGGAATATTCACTTAATAAATTCAATATCGTTTAAATAACCTTGAATTAAAGTTTACTATATTGTCCTTCAATTTCTTTAATTGGGAAATATTCATTTAATTTCCTAAATCAAAATCAAGTTACAAGATCATATCTAAAAATCCCAAATTCAATAGTTTCAAAACGATTTAATTAAGTAAAATTCTTCACTAAACACAATTTTAATAAATTCAACATTATCTTCCTTACTTATACAAATCATCGAAAATCGATTTAAGAATTTACTACTTAACATAATATATTAATTAAATCACTTTATTTTAAAAATTATTTATATATCAAACATTTCCAATATTAAATAAAACAATTTCCAATATTAAATCACATATCCTTGTTCCTATAGACTCTGGCAGTGCGTTGATCATGCACAAAGCTAGAATTCTCTAGGTACTTAGTAGACTTGTTTCAACACCCAATGAAAATACTTGAAAAACTTTTAAAAACAGATATGGAAAGTACAATCCAGACAAATCAACCAAACCTTTTGTCCAACCATGGATCGCAAATACACAAAGGTTAGGCCTAAATCCCCCAGGAAACATTCGTATCCGTAAGCGTTCTCAGCCTTGCGAATTTCGCCATGATGACTAGTAGACCGCAGATACACAAAGGTTATGCTTGAATCCCCCAGGAAACATCCGTATCCGTAAACTTTCTTAGCCCTACGGATTTCGCTACTAAAAACGACCTACGTAGATTACCGGATAAACAATGGTAACGCCTGAATCCCCTAGGAAACATCCGTACCCCTGGCCATCTCATCCAGGCGAATTACGCTACACAGTCGTGCGAAGAAGTAAAAAACCATGGGTTACGCCATGGTGGAACATTCGAGTATCACATCCGGAAAACCAAAAATCATAGAGAATAATATCGATAGAATGAATCCACAATGTGGCCATGGAGCGGATATCAAGCAGAAGGCACTTTCCATATTTTTACTTCGAAAATATATATCATATAGCACCTTTTTCAAATCACTTTCAAATATCATACTTATATAAAGCCCATTATGTATAAGATTTTATTTTCAAATCGATACTTTCCAAAATCAATAATATATCAAATCACACTTATAAGATTTCTCTTTTCAAATTGAGTACCTTTCAAATCAATAGTTTTAAAATCAACTTCATACTTATACAAATCCATTTTATATAAGTTCGACAACTCCCAATCAAGTACTTAATAATACAAGGACCTCAATTTCAAATCATTTCAATATCAATTCATTTTCAAAATCATATATGATTTCAATAATTATTTCTTCCAAATTAAATATATTCAGTTTCAAAGTTTCCAAAAAATAGGTTTAAAAAAATAATCCAAGTTCCTATATTAACCTAATTTAGGTCAAAAAATTCATTTCCAAAATCATCATATAAGTACTGGGTTTACATTCCAATCTATTTTCAAAACCATATATTTTTCTCAAAATCAATTTTACCTAAAAGGATTTCCAAGTTTATAGCTAACCCTTTTAAACCTTTAAACTGTTTATTTCTATTCAAAAGATCTAATTTACCTTTTGCAAATTATTTACTTAACAAAAGTTTCAAATTTATTTAAGTCATACTCTTCATACTTTAAGCATACAAAACCAAACTTATATACTTTATTAAATATTTTATACTCTTCGAAATTTCTTAGCTTTGAAAATTTAACCTCGATTCGGAAGTGCTCGAACCTACAAAATAGTTAGTGAAATCAATTTCAATAGATAAGCTTATACCAAAATAAATCTGAAACTCAAGGACTGAATACCAGCTCACTTTAAATCATTTAATATATATATATATATATATATATATATATATATATATATTTGTATACACATATATCTTTCGAATATCAAACCATACTTCAAAATCTGAAATCAAAATTGGTTTCATAAAATCACTCGCATAGCAAAGCTACTAGAGTGGCCTCTCCCCGACTCAGAAACTCGAAAATCGATGTCGATGATGCATGCATTCATCACCGAAATTATTTTCCAGCGACATAAGTGGGTTTTGGACTTTTATTTTCTTGAAACCTTCTTTTGGAATTTCTTCAAAATCATTGGAATTTATTCAATTACATTTGAAACATTACTTATTTGGAAAATATCTTTAAATCCTATTATTATATATTTCCCAAATTCTTAAAACCAATTTCAAAACACCAGAGTTCAATCTCTCAAATTCAAATTAAAACCCTTCAGTTATAAATTATTTTTTGTATGAATCCAAATTCTTATATATAATTTTCAAATCCTTTTGAAATTTCAAATTTTTATTTTTAAAACGTATATAATCCTTATCGAAAACATTTCACTTTTATATAAAAAGTGGTTATCCTTATCAAAATAATAATTTTTATGTATGCACTAGTTCAAAATACAACCAAACACAAATTTTCAAGGGATTATTCAAGGATGGATTTCAGAACAAGAAGAGATTCGAATTTCTGATCATACGAAAATAGGAGCACAGATATCCTATTAGTTTGACAATTCGGATAAGCAAAAGATACAGTAGAGTTCACCGAATGCAACCTAACATACTACTCATAACAAACAGATCCACAGAATACCACCCTACATGAACAAGGCATCAGTATTAATTCTTCCGGGTGGTACTTGATCGGGTCCCGAACTCTCCCCCTCAATGTGTGTAACGACCTGTAATTTTCGTTAATTACATTTATCATTTTAATTAGATTTACGTAAATTTAATTTAAAAGAAATAAAGATTTTGTAATGAATAATGAAGCGAATGCTGAGAATGAAATGAAACCATGGGAATATAAGGCTAAGTATTTACAGTTGAAACAAAATGACAAATAAATTGAAGTGATGTAAATTGTTATACTTGGCTAAGAGTTGCATATAAGGGAACAAAGGTAAGTAGTGAATTTAGTTAATGAATTAATAATATTAAATAGTAAATTGAATTAAATCAATGTCCGATAGAAATTGAAATATTGTTTGGAATGAAAGCTTATAAATTGTAAGCATTTAATTTACAAATGAAATCAGTGTATTAATTTAGTTGTAACCGAATGTAAATTAATGAAATTATGTAATAATTGATAAATGATGGCATTCATGAATGAAATAAGATTTGTAAGTAATAAAGGAATAATTGAAATAAACATTTACCAATGAAATAGTATATTGATTTATATAGACTCAATAAAAGAGTTGAATTGAATCAATATATTTAGTTGAAACTAATTAATTGGTATGCAAACTATAAATGGGTTTACAGTAAGAAATTATACTGCCGTGAATTGGAATTAAGATGAAATTGAAAAATTCAAGTATGTGATGCAAATATTTCACATATAGCAGTGGAATAAAAATATTAGTGTTATTATAACCTAGTTGTTAAGTAACAAACTTATAACTGAATTTAAAAGAAAATAGGTGACAATGAATATAGATTGTTCATTTATTTGATGTGTTAAATAAATTTTGGTATTTAATCTCAATAAATATAAATAATTTGTTGAAACTGTTGTAAGGTCAAAATTTATTGCATATGATAAATTAGGGGATAGATTTCATTAAAAGTAATTTATTTATTATGTTAATGTAAATTAAAAAAATTAGAGGTACGTAAATGATGATTAATACCATGTTTGGAAGTTGTAATTCAGAGGATATTAAGAATTAGGAATTGAATTTTGAATTATTTGCAATACAAATAAAGAAAATGTTACGTTATTTCAAACCGAGGTAATCATCAATTAATTAAATAAAAGTTAAATCAGTGGAATAAATGGAGATTAATTTACGTTAGTTATTTAGGGTTGCGACTAAATTTGGTAATCTATTTGCAATTAATGACAATACTGTTGATATAAGCTAATAAGTTAAATGTCAAGGCAATACTAGTTAATGGATTGAATGTGGTTATGAAATTGGATTTAGATAAATGCGGTAACTAATTCAGGGCAAATAAAATGTATGGAACAAATGTTAAGATCTAAACTGATAATAATTAATAATTGAAGGTAATGTAAATTTCATTTATAATATGACTATTGGTAAATGAAAAGATTGTAAATCAAGATTTGTTTATTTATTTGAATTTTATGAAATTGAAGATTAATATTGATTAATCTTTAATAAATTTACATTTATAAATTGTTAAATCATTGTAAATGTTTGAGAATTATAAAGTAATAAAGATTTTAAATTTCATAATTTTAACGTGAAATTTGATTTAATTAATTTATTTTAAATTTATGTAATTAATGGAAAAATAGCCATTTTGGCCACTGACTCGGATTTCGATGAAACAAGCTCCATCGGATCCATAACGGTGAAATATAATAGTTTTTCAAGTTTCGTAGCGATCGGACTTGTCGTTTGATCGTACGGACTCGAAACGCCTTGAAATTTATGCAATTGAAATCAACTGAAATCAATTTGGAAAATATTGTTTTCAGCATAACTTCTTCATACGATCGAATTTGGACGTAAATCTTTTTCCATCATGTTTAGAATATTTTAAGACACCTATTTGGATATAGGGGTTTACCCAATTTCGTTCCGGGGTCAAAACGGGCTTTTTGGGCCACGTTAGCATTAACACGTTTGTTTATCCGATCCATCTATTCAAATATCTAGCCTATCTATATAATCCCAGTTATAAACCCTATGATCCATCTATCTTCATTTCTTTGTGCGTTCATTTCCCTCAACTCCTCCTTTCTAATGGCTGCAAATCCTAGATCCAGTTTCAATCCAAATCAAAAGTCAAAAATTCAAAGTCTTCAAAAAAAACTCAAAAAAATATATTTTAATGCTCTCGACGAGCGTAATTCAATGGTGCTATCCGTTCTTCTATTGGAGTTTCTGTGTGTCCAGATCGGGGCAAAATAGTTTCGACCGTTCATCAACGCCACAACGAACTTCATCAGATCGAAAATTCCCTTCTGGGTTTTGTAGAGATTCTCGAGATGAGCTCATCCATGCAAACTAATCGAAGGTTCAACGGTTAGATCGTCGTAGAATCATGATTAGGGCTTCTCTTTTCAACCGGCGACTACGGCGTTTTGGGCCTGAGGCGTGGCCGACGGGGGTCGCGAGGTGGTAGATGAGAGGCGGCTCGTGTTGGGTGGTCACAGGCGATCGTCGGTCTGGTTGTGGACGCGCCATACAATATGCGATTTGGCACTGAAATTTGGGTTTCGTTGGCAAAAGGGGGACGTGCGTGCGTTACTGGGAAGTTGGCATGGGAGAGATGGAACGTGGCTAAGGTTTGAACTGTTCCTTTTTTTTTCTTTTTTTTCTTTTAATTGAATTCAAGCGCAATTTTCGCTATATCTTTTGCATACGATATCCGTTTTACACGCGATCTTTTGTTAGGATCGTGTTTAAATTCCGGACTTGATGACACGGGTTTGGATGAATTCTGAGACGGTCAAATTTTTGGGTTTAAATTGAATTTAAATTCAAAAGGCGAGTGTTTTAACCCACTCACAAATTCTAAGTTTTATTATGTTTGTTAAATTGATTTTAGATGCGAGTAGAAATTTATTTATGACTGTTTGGCATGTTTTATTCATTATCTCTGTTAAATCAACTTATTTAATTTAACTGTTAATTAAATTTATAATTGCATATAAATTTGATAGTTAAAATTTATTTATTTGCACAAAACTGCTAGTAAAACAGTTATTAAATTTATTTTGAATATAAACTGTTAGTTAATAACTATCATTTATTTCCTGTTATATTGCATATGTTATATATTGATGTTTGTTTAAATTGATGATGATTGAAATAAACTGATGATGATTTAAATAAATTGGTTGATGACTGATATTGGATGAATGGATGAGGTGTTCTATCTTATAGAAACTCCAAGTTATCATGCATTTCTTTCCATTCGGGATTGTGGTTTGAAATGATATACAACCGCATTTTTATATTTAAATTGCGGATTGAAATGATAAATATCTGTATCACTTGACCATAGGATAGAAAATTATATACAGGCACCGCGGTATATATATATATATATATAAAAATTATTTTGAAATGGTTTTCTATGGTTTTGGAAAGGAAATACGGTTTAATAAATACTTATTTTGACGTTATTTAAATGTTACTTTATATATATATATATATAGTTAACTTCTTAAATCTAAGCTATGTATAAAAGGATTAATAAAATGGGTTTAATAAGGAAGTTGATTTCTTTTATATAAAGTGGTAAGTATCTATTTAAACTCTATTGTATATATTAAGTTTAAATGACTTAAATGAACTTAATTTAGAAGGTAAATATGGGATGGGTTTTAAATTTAATTATTTCAGAATTGAACTTGAATTAAAGTATTTAAGAATTATCGTCGAAATTGGTTTTAAAATATAAATAAATTAAGATTTAAAAGGTATGATTAATAAATTGATTTTGATTTGAGGATTTAAATGAATATTAGATTGATTGGAAGAATATTATCAAGTTAAGTTAATTGAAAGAATATCCTGTTATTCAAAGTTTAAATTTTACGTAATTGATATTTTATTTATCAAGTAAGTATTTCAAAACTAAATAATAGTAAGGTGAATGTAATATATATAGGTATGAATAAAAATTTTGTTTTGAAATGATGGAACATTTAAACTTTGAAATATAAGAAATATAAATGGTTTATTTGGGAATTTAAATCTGATTTGGAATTGATTTGAAAATTTGAAAGTTTACTATAATATGCAATCTATTATTAAACCATTTAAGTATTTAAAATTCATGTTCCGAAGCCATGGGTTAAGGAATATATATCTGAAAGTACTATGATTTTTGAAAAAAAAGATATACTTGAAATGAAAGTGATATCATATTGATTTGGTTTTAAAAGAAGAAATGATATCGAAATATTATGGTTTTGAAATGGATATATATTTTGTTTTAAAGTATAAATTATTTGGAAATAACCGCGGTGTTATGATAACGTTTGGTTATTAAAGAGACCGGGATCGGAAGTTGTCATACTCTCTGCCAACTCCGAAAACCACTTTAACAACCGTGTACGCGGTGGAGATTCCAGAATGAAGTAGGTTGGTGGCAGCGTTTCCTGTAAGGTAAATACGTGGACCCAACTCCCGTGAGTTGGCATAAGGTGGCTAAAACAGGAGTGATTGACGGGTTAATAAGGTAGCACCTTTGATCGGACACATCCCTTCGATATTATACCTTTACTTATGGATTGATTCAGTGGCCACTTTTGATTTTATTTGGGGGTGTGGCTCGAGGTGGGCGGTAGCTGCGCGCTACGCGTTACCACCGACCCGGAAGCGTAATTGGTATATCTACCCTGGCATTGCCTAGTTGTGCCGTGTCACCTACCCTATCGCGCCTTGTACGAGTTTCTATATGTGTCGTACCTATGGAGTGTCTTCTGGTAGTCTCCCGATCAGGAGATATGCAGGCACTGTATCGATTATTGGCATTATTTGTGTTAAGGGCTATATGGGTAACCCCTTAACGCTATTTAAAAGTAAGTTTATTTTATAAATAGACACTATTATAATAGTGCAATATACTACATAGTAAATAGTTTAACTGATCCTTAGGAGATGTATATCCCAAGCATCTCTTTAGTTACTGCACTTATATTTATTTCTGTTAATTTAACTCACATAAGGTCTTTTAGTTCAGACTCAAGTGTTTTTGTCTTTTCAAATTCGCTCGGGTCAGTCCGAGCGTTTCAGGATCGAAGACTTTAGATCTGGAGGACGAAGATGGAGATTTCTACTATTATTATTTACTATATTCCACTACACTATTTAATTCCGCTGCATTGATTATGATTGGTATGCGAACTCTGATATTTATTGTGACGCCCCACCTCTATACCCACGCTAGCCAAAGACACTACAAGGTAATGCCGTCAACTAACACGGAGAATAAGGCTGGTTAGGAGCGACCATCTATAGCTTTGCTCTAACTATCTATTGAATACATCGACAATAAACATACCAAGCAGGTTGACATACCCAATGAATACTTAAAACAAAACCATAGGTAGTTGGAGGATCTATCAGAACAGAAAATGACAACTCAAATGTAATATACATCACAGAACAGTAAATCATCATATACACATATATTGATACATAATAGGGTACACAAAATAATACATGTCAAGTGGTATATCAATCCACTGTATACAAACGATTCTAGATGAATACATATCAGAGTTACTACAAAATGGGACTACACAAAAAGCTATGACAAAAAGAAGCTAGCGGAGTAGTCCATGCGGAAGCAAAATAGGCTAAGTCAAAAAGCACCTAACCTGAAACATCTCGGTCTGACCCAAGTAGAAAATATACTGGTCAGTCTAGCTAAACAAATCAGTTAGATAAACTGAACAACAATAAACCTGTAAAGTTACAAGGTATAACAAATATCTCTAAGGGGGATAACACAATCATCTAACAAAAGATGAATCATATGATAACATAACAAGCCTCATATCATTGGCAACTCATAGAAATAAAGGATAAGAATATCCCAAAACAAGCTATAAGGAAATAACAAATACCAATAAGGTATACAAGTTCCACAAGGTAATCGCTGCATATCATGCGGCTCAAAAAGACCAACACCGAAGGGCGATACCGAGGGAATATATATATGAATAAAACATCAGAAAAATGCTCGAGCTCGGTACTGTATAAACAAGGATCCATGAGCCCGAAGACTACAAACCCAATATCACCCATGCGGCTCATAACGACCAACATCAGAAGCGATACTAAAGGGCAACCCAATATCACCCATGCGGCTCATAACGACCAACATCGGAAGTGATACTAAAGGGCAACAAACCCGAAGGCACAAACCCGAAGGCACATACCCGAAGGCAACAAACCGTAGTGGTGAAGGTTCGGAGGCCCAGTACTGGACACCACTAACTGGCGGAATGTGTCATAACTCTCAAAAAGGAATCCGAAAAGTGGTAACGTGAGTCCCATAACCACTCGTTCGCACTAAACGGTTAACTATCCATTAGTTAATTTCACACTCAAAGCAGCACAAAGTTCACCTCATATCATCGGTAAACCAAACACAAAGGTCAAAACAATCAATCGAATAGGTCGGGGACTAATCGGAAAGATAAACACACAGATTCATGGTCCGTGTTTTACCTAACCATTTAATCTGCCTTCCACTCCGCTCGAAGTGCGAAATTGTGTGTGCGTTTTAAATAGAATTTATAAATCCGAGAAAACGAGCTTTTAATGCGATTTTGAGGGATTATTTTATAAAAACCCGTGGATGAAGCCAAGAATAAGTTATCAAAACCAAAGATGCAATAACAAGCACTAAAAACCAACTTGAATCGATAAATTTTGGAAAACCAATCAAAATATGCCAAAATAGGCAAAACAGGAGCAGGTCGGTCGACCGGACCACCTGGGTCGGTTGACTGGGCTAGAAACAAAGAGGTGCTCGGGGGCATCAGGTCGGTCGACCGGACCTCTGGGTCGGTTGACCGGAGCCCAAATTTCTGCACTTCCAAAACAGAGGCAGGGAAGTGCCAGGTAGCAGGTCGGTCGACCGGACCCTGAGTTCGGTCGGCCGAACCTGATGATTTGCACTTCCTGCCCTATTTTCAATGAAATGCAAATTCTTTCCAAATCCAAAACAATGGCACATGCATACTTGTTAGGAATTCATATCCAACATCAATGATATCAAGAGAAGTAGATGTGAGTTCAAAACTCACCTTTTTCCAAAAACAAAGAAGATGAAGCTCAATAACAAGGAGAAGACCAACCATACTCTACTTCAATCCAACAAGCTTCAATCTAAGATCAAAACAAGTATTTCCCAAGTTAGGTTTAGGAAATTTTCTGCAATTGAAGAAGAAAGAGTTGGAGAAGATGAAGAGAAGGCTTACCAATGGCTTCTTTTTGATTTTGGAGCAAGAATTTGGAGTTTGCAAATGGAACTAGGGCTTGCAATTTCTAATTCCTCTTCCCTCCCACCATTTTCAGTTTTAGCTTAAGAAATGAAAGTGAAATGAAGATGAATGAAGAGAAGGGGCTGAGTTAGAGTATTAGTTAAGCTAGTGGGCTGAACCCAAACCCAAAACCCAATAGAAAAAGGGTCAAAATTTCACAAACTCCAAACATATCAAAGATTATACTCAAAAAGATCGCAAACGCCATTTTGGACCCAATGGAGGTAGTTTCAAGCTCCAATTCGGCCGTTTGCAAAAAGTAACATTTCAGACCTAAATCCGACTAACGACGCTATATTTAAATAAAATATTTAAATATAAAATCGTTAAATATGCGGGTTGTTACAGATCTCCCCTCCTTACAAAATTGCGTCCCCGCAATTCCTAGAGACGATATTTGTAACAACTACATACATACAACATTCAAAAGAAAAAGGAAATAAGCTTGAGATGAAAAGACTTACTCACCGTTCACAAGCTAAGATAGAAAACCCAGATAAGATCGCTCGATAAACTCTCTGGTTTCCCAAGTACAGTCATTGGGATTAGCGGACCATTGAACTTTAACGAGCGGCATGTCCTTTTTCCGAAGGTGTCGCACCACCATGTTAAGTACGCGAATAGATTGCTGTAAAATAGATAAGTCCGTTGAGATCTCAAGCTCTTGCAAATCAGGAGAAGTAATAACAGAATCCAACTCCCGAAGACACTTCCGAAGTTGCGAGACGTGGAACACGTCATGAATGCCAAATAAATGAGCTGGAAGTGAAACTCTATAAGCCACAGGGCCAATACGTTCAGTAATAGAAAATGGCCCTATATAACGAGGAGCTAGTTTTCCAGTCGTACTGAAACGCATAACCCCTTTTAAAGGAGAAACACGAATAAAAACAAGATCGCCGATCGAGAACTCGAGAGTCTTCCTACGGTTGTCAGCGTAGGATTTCTGGCGGCCCTGTGCCTTTTTCATTCTCAACCGGATAAGATAAATCTTCTCGGAAGAATCACGAACAAAATCTGGACCAAGAATAAGCTTCTCTCCAGATTCCACCCAACAAGAAGGTGATCGACATGGCCTTCCATATAAGGCTTCGAAAGGAGCCATACCGATACTAGATTGAAAACTATTGTTGTAGGATAATTCTACAAGAGGTAGGTGATCCTCCTAACTTCCACCAAAATCAAAAATACAAATACGGGAAAGATCTTCCAAGATACGATTCACCCGTTCAGTCTGTCCGTCAGACTGCGGATGATAAGCTGTAGAAAAATTAAGCTTTGTTCCTAAAGCTTGCTGAAGACTTTTCCTAAAATGACTCGTGAATAAAGGATCACGATCACTCACAATAGAACTAGGAACACCGTGAAGTCTCACAATTTCCTTGACATACAACTTAGCCAAATGCGAAGCTGTCCTATTAGACTTAATAGGGACAAAATGAGAAGACTTGGTGTGGCGATCAACAATAACCCAAATACTAGAATGGCCTAATCTCGAACGAGGTAGGCCGTCAATGAAATCCATAGAAATCTGATCCCATTTCCACAATGGAATCTCAAGAGGCTGAAGAAGACCAGAAGGACGCTGATGTTCGGCCTTAAAACGCTGACAAGTTATGCAATTATGTGAACGCCACATCCTGTTTCATGCCTTCCCAATAATAAAGACGATGCATATCGGCATACATCTTACTACTACCAGGATGAATGGTATACTTAGAACGGTGACAATCATCCAGAATGTCATGCCTAAGCGTAAAATCAGAAGGCACAAAAAGACGGTTCTTCTTACGAAGACACCCATGAGAATCAATGCTAAAATCCAGCAACGCCTCATCACAGGATCCAGACTCACAAAGCTGAATAAGATGCAACAAATCAGGATCACGCCGTTTGGCATCGGCAATACGATCCAATAAAATAGGTCGAGCTCCCAAACTAAATAATAGAATAGGAGTATCAGAAGATGAACCTCGATCCCGAATTTCACAAAAAGATAAAGTCCCAAGAGTATCCCATTCGGCAAGCATCATGGAAACAACAGCCGAATGTTTGCGACTAAGCGCATCAGCAACACGATTACCCTTACCAGGGGTATATTGGATATCAAAGTCATAGGAGGCAAGAAACTCGAGCCAACGTTGTTGTCTCATATTGAGTTCCTTCTGAGTGAATAAATACTTCAAGGATTTATGATCGGTACAGAGAATGAAGCGCTCGCCCAACAAATAGTGTCGCCAAATCTTCAAGGCGAAGACAATGGCGGCAAGCTCAAGATCATGAGTGGCATAGCGAACTTCATTCGGACGCAGTTGCCTAGAAGCTTAAGCAACTACCCGATCCTTCTGCATAAGAACAGCACCGAGACCACTACCACAAGCATCGGTGTAGACAACAAGATCATGATTTCCCTCGGGAACCACTAAAATAGGAGCATTAGTGAGAAGTTCCTTCAATGTCAGAAAGGAAGCATCACACTTGTCGGACCAATCAAAACGAATGCCTTTCCGAGTAAGGCAAGTGAGAGGAAGCACAACACAGGAAAAATCCTTAATGAATCGACGGTAATAACCCGCCAATCCAAGGAAACTACGAAACTCATGAACATTCTCAGGCCTCTTCCAATTCTAGATTGCTTCGATCTTTGAGGGATCGACAAAAATGCCGTCGGAAGATACAACATGGGCTAAGAACTTAACCTTATTCTCCCAAAAGTGGCACTTGGAGAAGTGGCTCTAAGCTCATGACGACGAAGAGTACTCAAGACAATTCTCAAGTGATTAGCATGCTCGGCTTCAGATTTAGAATAAATAAGGATATCATCAATGAACACAAGAACGAACTTATTGAGATATTCCCGGAATACTCGATTCATGAGATCAACAAAGAAAGAAGGAGCGTTCGTCAAACCGAACGGCATAACGAGCCACTCAAAAGAACCATACTGAGTGCGGAAAGCGGTAAGAGGTATGCTATCCTCCGTGACTCGTAACTGATGAAAACCTATGGCAAGATCAAGCTGAGAAAAGACCTTAGCCCCACTCAATAGATCGAACATATCATCGATCCTAGGCAATGGATACCTATTCCTGATGGTTAACTCGTTAAGCTTGCGATAGTCAATGCAAAGCCTAAGATTTCCATCGGATTTCTTCACGAAGACTACCGCGGATCCCCACGGAGAAAAACTAGACTGAATCAACTGCTTGGACTCTAGCTCTAAAAGCTGCTTCTTGAGTTCCTCATTTTCCCTTGTAGACATCCTCGTAGGAGGACGACTAACTGGCTGCGCTCGTGGAATGAGATCAATGCGGAACTCAATTGCCCTCTTGGGTGGCAAACCCGATACAGGCTCAAAAACATCAGAAAAGTCACAAGCAATGGGAATACGAGATATATCATCACTATCTTGCGAATCAAGAGAATATAAAGCCATTTCAGAATTATCCACATCCCGAAGAATAAGAGATAGCTGAGTAGGCAAATCCGGATGTCGAAGATATATAATTCTCTTCGAACAAATAATCCTGACATCATATCTCACTAGCCAGTCCATTCCTAAAATCATATCAAATCCAGACAAGAAATAACGTGCAGATTCGCACGAAAAGAAATGCCACATAAAACAATCTCAATATCATCACAAAGCATACTAAGGGTCGCGGATCCCCCAATAGGATTCGCAATCCTCAAAGAAGTAACCAAACAAGAAACATTCAAAGATAAATCATCAACGAGCTTTTTCGATACGAAAGAATGTGAAGCACCCGTATCGAAAAGAACTCGAATACTATGATCATGAAATAAAATAGAACCTTCCAAAATAGATGGAGATATACCTTTGGGTTGAGAAGGACCTTCAGAAGCCTTAGCAGCATAAAGCCTGCTAGACTTGGCACTAGCCGGAACAGTAGGGCAAGCTGAAACATGATGACCTTCCTTCTTGCAATAGCGGCAGAAGAGAGGCTTAGGACAAGCTCGAATAATATGATCAGGAGAACCACAATTGAAACACTTCCGAACGAAAGCTGTTCCAGATGGCTGAGGCTGGGTACTAGAACCACCAGTCTTCTTCTTCTTCTTAGAAGGAAAAGACCTGGACTTCTGAATTGGAAATGGCCTCTTGTTGGGGTTCTTGGAAACCTCAACATCAACATCACTATCACAATCCTTCTCGACGGTCTCGAGGTGAAGTGCCGAATCAACCAACTCTTCAAAAGAAAGCTTGAGCTAGAGCAACAAAGACTTCTTAAGATATTTCTTAAGACCAGAAACAAACTTCAAATTCTTCTTATAAGAAGTGCTGATGAATTTAAGACCATACTTAGATAAAGCCCCGAATGATGCAACATACTCAGAAACAGAAGACTTCCTTTGCTTCAACTCAAGGAAGCAACGAGTCAATAAAACTTTTTCAGATTCGGGAACAAACTTGAGTTCAAATCGCTCCCGAAACTGAGTCCAAGAAAGAGTAGACTCATCAATTTCGGTTATAAGAAGCTCATACCAATCAAGGGCATGCTCTTGTAATAAGATAGAAGTTACAAGAACTCTATCATGGTCATAAAGATCCATACGAGAAAAGATACGCTCGCACGTGTGAAACCAAGCTTGGACTTCAAGAACAGGCTCGGAGCCCTTAAACGGCTTTCCTCCAAGATGAGCAAAATCACTACACTGGCGTGCAAAGGCAGACTTGCGAGGTGTGGATACTCGAGGAGGAACTGGAGGCTGAGTGCTCCTAAACAACTCCATAAACTGATCAGCAGACGTATAAACGCCATCCGGATGTTAGCCACTGGATTGCCCAGCATCCGAACGTCGTCCTCTGCCTCTTCCAGCCATACGCTGAAAGTAAGATAAGAACAAGATTATCCACAAGGTAGATATTGCAATATGGAATACTACGGAATAGAAATGCATTCCTAGACGTATTCCCAAACTCTATCTAACCTTGATGGAATAAAGAGACACGATGACTCAAAAATTCGTATAACTTATACACTTTGATGTACCGTAATATGTGCATCTATTCTGTGTTTATCATATTTTGTCCTGAACTCAGCTCTGATACCACGCTGTGACGCCCCACCTCTATACCCACGCTAGCCAAGGACACTACAAGGTAATGCCGTCAACTAACAGGGAGAATAAGGCTGGTTCGGAGCGACCATCTATAGCTTTGATCTAACTATCTATTGAATACATCGTAAATAAACATACCAAGCAGGTTGACATACCCAATGAATACTTAAAACCAAACCATAGGTGGTTGGAGGATCTATCAGAACAGAATATGACAACTCAAATGTAATATACATCACAGAACAGTAAATCATCATATACACATATATTGATACATAACAGAGTACACAAAATAATACATGTCAAGTGCTATATCAATCCACTGTATACAAACGATTCTAGACGAATGCATATCAGGGTTACTACAAAATGGGACAACACAAAAAGCTATGACAAAAAGAAGCTAGCGGAGTAGTCCATGCGGAAGCAAAATAGGCTAAGTCCAAAAGCACCTAACCTGAATCATCTCGGTCTGACCCGAGTAGAAAATACATGGGTAAGTCTAGCTAAAAAAATCAGTTAGATAAACTGAACAACAATAAACCTGTAAAGTTACAAGGTATAACAAATATCTCTAAGGGGATAACACAATCATCTAACAAAAGATGAATCATATGATAACATAACAAGCCTCATATCATTGGCAACTCATAGAAACAAAGGATAAGAATATCCCAAAACAAGCCATAAGGCAATGAAAAATACCAATAAGGTATACAAGTTCCACAAGGTAATCGCTACGTATCATGCGGCTCAAAAAGACCAACACCGAAGGGCGATACCTAGGGAATATACATATGAATGAATCATCAGAAAAATGCTCGAGTTCAGTACTGTATAAACACCGATCCATGAGCCGAAGACTCCAAACCCAATATCACCCAAGCGGCTCATAACGACCAACATCGGAAGCGATACTAAAGGGCAACCCAATATCACCCATGCGGCTCATAACGACCACCATTGGAAGCGATACTAAAGGGCAACAAACCCGAAGGCACAAACCCGAAGGCACATACCCGAAGGCAACAAACTATAGTGGTGAAGGTCCAGAGGCCCAGTACTGGACACTACTAACTGGCGGAATGTGTCATAACTCTCAAAAAGGAATCCGAAAAGTGGTAACGTGAGTCCCATAACCAGTCGTTCGCACTAAACGGTTTACTACCCGTTAGTTAATTTCACACTCAAAGAAGTACAAAGTTCACCTCATATCATCGGTAAACCAAACACAAAGGTCAAAACAATCAATCGAATAGGTCGGGGACTAATTGGAAAGATAAACGCACAGATTCATGGTCCGTGTTTTACCTAACCATTTAATCTCCCTTCCACTCCGCTCGAAGTGCGAAATTGTGTGTGCGTTTTAAATAGAATTTATAAATCGGAGAAAACGAGCTTTTAATGCGATTTTGAGGGATTATTTTATAAAAACCCGTGGATGAAGTCAAGAATAAGTTATCAAAACCAAAGATGCAATAACAAGCACTAAACCCAACTTGAATCCATAAAATTTGGAAAACCAATCAAAATATGCAAAAATAGGCAAAACAGGCAAAACAGGAGCAAGTCGGTCGACCGGACCTCCTGGGTCGGTTGACCGGGCCAAAAACAGAGAGGTGCTCGGGGGCATCAGGTCGGTCGACCGGACCTCTGGGTCGGTTGACCGGAGCCCAAATTTCTGCACTTCCAAAACAGAGGTATGGAAGTGCCAGGTAGCAGGTCTGTCGACCGGACCCTGAGTTCGGTCGGCCGAACCTGATGATTTGCACTTCCTGCCCTATTTTCAATGAAATGCAAATTCTTTCCAAATCCAAAACAATGAAACATGCATACATGTTAGGAATTCATACCCAACATCAATGATATCAAGAGAAGTAGATGTGAGTTCAAAACTCACCTTTTTCCAAAAACAAAGAAGATGAAGCTCAATAACAAGGAGAAGACCAACTAAACTCTACTTCAACCCAACAAGCTTCAATATAAGATCAAAACAAGTATTTCCTAAGTTAGGTTTAGGAAATTTTCTGAAATTGAAGAAGAAAGAGTTGAAGAAGATGAAGAGAAGGCTTACCAATAGTTTCTCTTTGATTTTGGAGCAAGAATTTGGAGTTTGCAAATGGAACTAGGGCTTGCAATTTCTAATTCCTCTTCCCTCCCACCATTTTCAATTTTAGCTTAAGAAATAAAAATGAAATGAAGATGAATGAAGAGAAGGGCTGAGTTAGAGTATTAGTTAAGCTAGTGGGATGAACCCAAACCCAAAAACCAATAGAAAAAGGGTCAAAATTTCACAAACTCCAAACATATCAAAGATTATACTAAAAAAGATCGCAAAAGCCATTTTGGACCCAATGGAGGTGGTTTCAAGCTCCAATTCGGCCATTAGCAAAAAGTAACATTTCAGACCTAAATCCGACTTACGATGCTATAATAAAATATTTAAATATAAAATCGTTAAATATGAGGGTTGTCACATTTATGGAAATATAATCAAATGTTTTTGTGAAACAGCTTCATGAACTGTTTATTTGATTATTATATTTTATCCTTCCGCTGTGAGATTCTGTTTTTTTTTCCTTCTTGTTTTTCTTATTTACCCCATAACAATCTGCCTTCCATATGGTTTGAGTTGGCACGTGTGTCGATTTAAATCGTGCGAAAAGGCGGGACGTTACATCTGGTTTCAGAGCTTTGGTTTAGCGATAAACCTTAGCTTTGTGGGGTTTGACTCTTAACTATAGGGTAGTAATACCCTATGGGAGTCGCTGAGTGTATATATATGAGAGAGCATATTTGTTAGTGTTATAAAAGATTTTATTATTGTGTTAATCTGTTCCGTTTTGTATTTATAAATTCCGGTTGATGCATGGGACGCTATGACATCAATAGGGATTTCTAAACACTTAATAGGACAGACCGACATAATATTTGTTTTATATAGGTGAACGAAATAATCTTGCCCATTATATTTTCTGTATATAAAATAAAAAATTTCAAATGATGGCTATATTTGGCTGCAATAGATTGGTTGTTAGTATTAAAGTGTATGAACAATTATAGAGATAAGATTGAATAATAAAATAAATGAAATTTGGAAATTTAGAACTTAAGTTCCGGGTTTTGAAATTTCTTTCGAATAAATTTTGGAATATAATAATATTGTTTATAAGTATCTTCAGTTATAAATATTTACTATAATTCGGAAGGATTGTTTTAAAAGAAGATTTTGGAGAAAATAAGTTTGTACTTTCCTCTCTGTCGCTGGAAAATAATTTCGGTGATGGCGGCCGCATCATCAACTTTCATTTTCGAGTTTCGAAGGGGAAAGGCCACTGTAGTAGTTCTACTGCAGATTTATTTTTGAAAAATATATAAATTTTGAATTGTTTTAAATATAATTAGAGATATATAAGTGTAAGAATATATTTATCTATTATTTAAAATAAATTGAGAATAACCTGGTATTAAATTCTTAAATTTCCATTGATTAATTGTTTCAATTATTGTAGTGAAATGAAAAGTAGGCAATTAATAATTGAAACCCTAAATAAAATAAGAGATTTAAATGCTAAGTTATAAATGAGAATTAAAGGAAATTTGAAATTTGAAACATATGAAACAAAGAGTGATATTGTTGAACATTAATTTTAATTAAAGGATGATTAAACTTGTATAATTCATTTTCATTTTCTTTAACATATATAACTTACCAAATATAAAAAGTTGAAATGTTTAATAAGAAATGCAATGGAATTTGTACAAGTGAAAGTAGGTGATGAAGTATCCAATGAGTTGGTTATTAAATGAGAATTTAATGTTATGAACTTAAGTTATAATTGAAATTTTAACAAATAAATATAATTAAAGGTAAGTATGATAAATAGATGACAATAAACTTTAGTAAATGTTAAAGTAAATTATTTTAATAAACAGAACGATGAATACTGTGAATAGATAAGTTAAGCAGTGAATAAATGAATATAAAATAATAAAAGGAAAATTCATGATATGAATGAGTTAAAATTTTGGTAGAAATAAGGTGAATAATTGTAAGTAATAAATGAAAATTTTAAATAATCACCGAATAAACGAAAGAAAGGAAATCAAACAACTGAAGTATGAAATAAATTGATAATAAGTTAATTTGATTTGTTGGTTTGAATTGTTGTTGTTTAAATTATGGTTGTTTGGGTAAGATACTTTAAAATTGGGATTGGATGAAAGAATAAGCTATTTAGTTTTATCTAAGGCTGTGGAGTAAATGATGCGCTAGCAGTTTATTCTTCATTCCGTATAATTTTAGATGTTTTGAACCCGAATAACTATTTGTTTGTTTGGTTGAATGGTTGCTTTGAATTTGTTGTGTGTGCTATTTGTTGAAATTGATGGTTGTTGTATTGATTTGTTGTTAGTGATTGAAACCACTTAAATATTTCACTTTATATAAATTGTTAACCCTTTGGATTTTATAAGTGAAATGCAGGTTATGGAAGCAATTGCTACTGCTTTTGGTTTCATAAATTAAGCGTAAATTGCCCGACAAATAGGTACGTTTTGGATTACAGTTTATAGCGCTATTTTATATATTTTCCCGTGTTAGGATATTATATTTTGGATATTATATGTGATATTTTGATATATTTGATATTATATTTTCTCCCGAGCCTTCCCGTACAAAGGAGACTCTGCCAAAAATTTTCCGTAAATTTTGGACTCAGAAAATATTTTGAAAATGTTTTCCAAACATTATTAGTTTGATTATAAAAAAAAGTTTTTTTTTAATTATTATAAATTAGTGTATTTTATCTAAATTAATTTTGTAAGTTTATTTGTTTATAAATTTAATGTTTAATATGATATTGATTTCTTAATTCTTATTTTCCCTCTTTTTCCTTTTCGGGGACGAAAAGTTTTGAGTGGGGAGAGTGTAACGACCCGTAATTTTCATTAATTGCATTTGTCATTTTAATAAGATTTACGTAAATTTAATTTAAAAGAAATAAAGATTTTATAATTAATAATGAAGCAAATGCTGAGAATGAAATAAAACCGTGGGAATATAAGGCTAAGTATTTACAGTTGAAACAAAATGACAAATAAATTGAAGTGATGTAAATTGTTATACTAGGCTAAGAGTTGCATATAAGAGAACAAAGGTAAGTAGTGAATTTAGTTAATGAATTAATAATACTAAATAGTAAACTGAATTAAATAAATGTCCGGTAGAAATTGAAATATTGTTTGGAATGAAAGCTTATAAATTGTAATCATTTAATTTACAAATGAAATCTGTGTATTAATTTAGTTGTAACTGAATCTAAATTAACGAAATTATGTAATAATTGATAAATGATGGCATTCATGAATGAAATAAGATTTGTAAGTAATAAAGGAATAATTGAAATAAACATTTACCAATGAAATAGTATATTGATTTATACAGACTTAATAAAAGAGTTGAATTGAATCAATATATTTAGTTGAAACTAATTAATTGGTATGCAAATTATAAATGGGTTTATAGTAAGAAATTATACTACCGTGAATTGGAATTAATATGAAATTGAAAAATTCAAGTATGTGATGAAATATATCATATATAGCAGTGGAATAAAAAAATTAGTGTTATTATAACCTAGTTGGTAAGTAACAAACTGATAACTGAATTTAAAAGAAAATATGCGACAATGAATATAGATTGTTCATTTATTTGATGTGTTAAATAAATTTTGGTATTTAATCGCAGTAAATACAAATAATTAATTAAAACTGTTGTAAGGTCAAAATTTATTGCATATAATAAATTGGGGGATAGATTTCATTAAAAGTAATTTATTTATTATATTAATGTAAATTAAAATAATTATAGGTACGTAAATGATGATTAATACCATGTTTGGAAGTTGTAATTCAGAGGATATTAAGAATTAGGAATTGAATTTTGAATTATTTGCAATACAAATAAAGAAAATGTTACGTTATTTCTAACCGAGGGAATCATTAATTAATTAAATAAAAGTAAAATCAGCGGAATAAATGGAGATTAATTTATGTTAGCTATTTAGGGCAGCGACTAAATTTGGTAATCCATTTGCAATTAATGACAATAGTGTTGATATAAGCTAATAAGTTAAATGTCAATGCAATACCAGTTAATGGATTGAATGTGGTTACGAAATTGGAATTAGATAAATGCGGTAATTAATTCAGCGCAAATAAAATTTATGGAAGAAATGTTAAGATCTAAACTGATAATAATTAATAACTGAAGGTAATGTAAATTCCATTTATAATATGACTATTGGTAAATGAATAGATTGTAAATCAAGATTGGTTTATTTATTTGAATTTTATGAAATTGAATATTTATATTGATTAATCTTTAATAAATTTACATTTATAAATTGTTAAATCATTGTAAATGTTTGAGAATTATAAATTAATAAAGATTTTAAATTTCAGAATTTTAACGCGAAATTTGATTTAATTTATTTATTTTAAATTTATGTAATTAATGGAAAACTAGCCATTTTGGCCACTGACTCGGATTTCGACGAAACAAGTTCCATCGGATCCATAACGGTGAATTATAATAGTGTTTCAAGTTTCGTAGCGATCGGACTTGTCGTTTGATCGTACGGACTCGAAACGCCTTGAAATTTATGCAGTTGAAATCAATTGAAATCAATTTTGAAAATATTATTTTCAGCATAACTTCTTCATACGAGCGAATATGGACGTGAAACTTTTTTCATCACGTTAAGAATATTTTAAGACACCTATTTGGATATATGGGTTTACCCAATTTCGTTCCGGGGTCAGAACGGGCTTTTTGGGCCACGTTAGCGTTAGCACGTTTGTTTATCCGATCCATCTATTCAAATTTCTAGCCTATCTATAAAATCCCAGTTATAAACCCTAGCCTCCATCTATCTATATTCTTTGTGCATTCATTTCCCTCAACTCCTCCTTTCCAATGGCTGCAAAACCTAGATCCGGTTTCAATCCAAATCAAAAGTCAAAAATTCAAAGTCTTCAGAAAAATCTCAAAAAATAATATGTTAATGCTCTCGACGAGCGTAATTCAATGGTGCTATCCGTTTTTCGATTGGAGTTTCTGTGTGTCCAAATCGGGGCAAAATAGTTTCGGCTATTCATCAACGTCGCGACGAACTTCGTCAGATCAAAAATTCCCTTTTGGGTTTTGTAGAGATTTTCGAGCTAAGCTCATCCATGCAAATTAATCGAAGGTTCAACGGTTAGATCATCGTAGAATCATGATTAGGGCTTCGTTTTTTAACCGACGGCTGCAGCGTTTTGGGCCTGAGGCGTGGTCGACGGGGGTCGCGAGGTGGTGGATGGGAGGCAGCTCGTGTTAGGTGGTCTCAGGCGATCGTCGGTCTGGCCGTGGACGGGTCGTACAATATGCGATTTGGCACTGCAATTTGGGTTTCGTTCGCAAAAGGGGGACGTGCGTGCGTTACTGGGAAGGTGGCATGGGAGAGATGGACACATGGCTAAGGTTTGAAGTGTTCCTTTTTTCTTTTATTTCTTTTAATTGAATTCAAGCGCAAATTTCGCTATATCTTTTGTATATGATATCCATTTTACGTGCGGTTTCTTTTGTTAGGATCGTATTGAAATTCCGGAATTGATGACGCAGGTTTGGATGAATTCTGAATGGTCAAATTTTTGGGTTTAAATTGAATTTAAATTCAATTTAAATTCAAATGGTGAGTGTTTTTTACCCACTCACAACCTCTAAGTTTTCTCATGTTTGTTAAATTGATTTTAGATATGAGTACACTGTATAAACTATTGGCATTATTTGTATTAAGGGCTATATGGGTAACCCCTTAACGCTATTTAAGAGTAAGTTTATTTTATAAATAGACACTATTATAATAGCGTAATATACTACATAATAAATAGTTTAACGGATCCTAGGAGATGTAAATCCCGAGCATCTCTTGAGTTACCGCACTCATATTTATTTCTGTTAATTTAACTCATATAAGATCTTTTAGTTCTGACTCGAGTGTTTTTGTCTTTTCAAATTCGCTCGGGTCAGTCCGAGCGTTTCAGGATCGAAGACTTTAGATCTAGAGGACAAAGATGGAGATTTCTACTATTATTATTTACTATATTCCACTACACTATTTAATTCCGCTGCATTGATTATGATTGGTATGCGAACTCTGATATTTATGGAAATATAATCGAATGTTTTTGTAAAACAGCTTCATGAACTGTATATTTGATTATTATATTTTATCCTTCCGATGTGAGATTATGTTTTGTTTTTTTTTCCTTCTTGCTTTTCGTATTTACCCCATAATAATCTGCCCATCCGTATGGTTTGAATTGGCACGTGTGTCGATTTAAGTCGTGCAAAAAGGGGGGACGTTACAATGTGCCTCCAATTTCTACACTTTTGGCATAAAGGCACCACGGTCCCATCTTCCTTCTCAAACTGTGGGTACACAGCTTTCTTCCCATGCCGCCTCTTTAAATAATTCCTGGCTATATGCACAAACCTCCTATAGTGTTAGCAAATAGTTGGTGGGCCAACTGATGTAGTAGGTGCAGATTTCACCTTCTTCACCTCCTGGCAGCGACTAGGAAAGTGGCCCTCCTGACAGCATCTAAAGTAGAAAATCTTGTATCGGAAATACTTACTCTCCTTCTTCTTTCCTTTACCTCTCTTCCCACACATGGCAGCATAGTGACCCTTTTTCTGACACCGTAACAAATGACATGGTCATAAGAACCAGGTCCTGCCCTTTCTCTCCACAGCTTTTCCCACTTCTTGACTGCTTCCTCGTGCTCCTTACGGGGCAGTGCTCTTCGTGCTCCTTTCTGCTCTTCTGATTTTGCCATGCTCAAATAGCTTCCTTTCAACAAAGAATCCAGATCAAACAAGATAGAAGATGTATAAGCCTATATAGATCACGGGCGACCTTAACGGGTCAACCATGACTTCAGGAATATAATAAATGCAGAAATCTAAGGCAAATCAACATTCGATCGCCAACAATTGAATCCAGGTTGAGCAGAAGGTAGATAGCATCGTAAACCGAGGATACAGAAATCTCCAGTGAACCAATGCCAATTATAAAGGAGTTTCACCCCTTTACAAATCATTCAAAGATTTGCGGAATCACCGATCTTTGTAGAGGTCATTCCAAAGTGGAGTTACGAAATGTTCCAAAATTCAAAAGGAAAAATAGGAAAGACAAGACTAGATTTCAGAACAAGTGGGAGCGTTCCAAAATACAAGGAATCCCAATCTGTAAGAGTCCTAACCAAGAGATTTCTAACAAGG
This sequence comes from Allium cepa, assembly GCA_030765085.1. NCBI lineage: Eukaryota > Viridiplantae > Streptophyta > Magnoliopsida > Asparagales > Amaryllidaceae > Allium > Allium cepa. Next base: position 286,432,403 of record CM060942.1, read on the forward strand.
TGGATACAGAAGGGATGAAACTTAGAAAATATTGATTTCAAAATAAGAAGATTTTATACTAATATAATCTTAGAAAATCCATTAAAAATCATTTTATACTTCGAAAATACGTTCTCTCACAAAGAAATGATTCTGAGATTGATTTCACTCATTCTAGGGTATTTCTACCCTATCTCTAATGTATTTTTGCTCTGTAGGCTATGGTTTGCCTAAAAACCAAAGCTCTAATACCAAATGTAACAGTCCACTATTTGGACCATTCAAATCAACAACAATCCACACATGCCTGACTTGAATAATTCAAAATAACAGATTATGATAAAATTTGGAGCAAATGAAATACAAGCACAAAATCATGGACACCGAAATATCAGAATAACTCGCAGCGGAAATTAAAATACCATAGTAGTTTATGAAGCTACTATAACGAACTCTCAAAAAATTACATAATATTAGTTAGAAAACATATACAATAGAAATCTCAAATACATAGAATTTTATAAATACTAGAGCTAAAATAGAACAACTGAAATTGAAAGCGAATAGATAACTAGACAAGCAGAATCTTTAGCGATTCCTAGCTCCAAAAAAGAAATCCAAAGCTAAGTTGTAAATACTCAGGCTAACCCGAGGGTAAAGTAAAACACAAAACACTCGAGTCATGATTAGCATTCTTATATCCATAGATCCGACTCAAGTGAAATATCAACCGAAATACAATTAACTTAAAGGATGTTGGGTTAACCATCCTCTAAGGATCTGTGGAACTATCTACAATGCAGAAATATACATTATAACACCATGGTCATTTCAAATTAATTTATACTTCAAAACTTAAATATCATTTCATTTCAAATATATCTATTTTCCAAAATAGTGTATATATATATATACTAACTAATTTATAAAGTAAAGTATTTGTAATTTCCTCAAAACTTCACAAATCGCTTCAAAATCAACTCGACTTTTCCATTCAAATTCAATTCAATCTAAATTTATCAATTTCCATTCAATTCAGTTTCTGACTAAACAAATTCAAATTTTATCAATTTCAGATACAGATTTGAACCACAAAATAGACATTTAAATTCCAATATATTTCAAGGCTTTGAATATTCAACATTTTCAAAACTAAATTTAACAATTTCATATAAATGTTGGTTTAACTTCATTATTTTATAGCCTTAGAATATTCACTTAATAAATTCAATATCGTTTAAATAACCTTGAATTACAGTTTACTATATTTTCCTTTAATTTCTTAAATTGGGAAATATTCATTTAATTTCCTAAATCAAAATAAAGTTATAAGATCATATCTAAAAATCCCAAATTCAATAGTTTCAAAATGATATAATTAAGTAAAATTCTTAACTAAATACAATTTTAATAAATTCAACATTATCCTCCTTACTTATACAAATCATTGAAAATTCGATTTAAGAATTTACTACTTAACATAATATATTAATTAAATCACTTTATTTTAAAACTTATTTATATATTAAACATTTCCAATATTAAATAAAACCATATATATATATATTCCCTTTCAAAATCATAGAAATCATTTTAAAATATTTATATATAGACCAACGGTGCATGTATATAATTTCCTATCCTATCTCCAAGTGATACAGATATTTAACATTTCAATCCGTAATTTAAATATATACGGGTAGATATCATTTCGACCCGCAATCCCAAATTCAATTCAAATGAAAATCGCTTGGGTCTATCATTCCAACCTATAGCGATTTTCTCCTATTCTAAAGTCCTTTCGGGTATGTATCATTTAAACCCATAGTGAATTCTATACTAACAGGGTACTTCCAGAGTGATAACAGATAATATAGAATATAACAACAGGCATATATCATCAATAATAATATAATATAAACACAGGATATGGTGTCATATCCCATATGTGAACAGTTACAGATACTAGCATATATAAGAATTTAAATAAATAATAGTTCAAACTAGCAACATATTTCTATTGTCATTTCAATTGAAATCAAACTTAATAAATATAAAAACATTAACCGTGAGTGATTTCTCACCTTTCGAGGTTAGAGAGATAGACAACGAAGTGAACTAAGAAATCCAAAGCAACACTGGATGGACAAGATTTGATGTAGAAAATAGGCACGACGGACAAGGTTGATAATGGGAAATCGAAGAGAACGATTGAATCAGTCGACATAAATTTGAACTAAATATATATGAAATCAATATTTAGTTTAAAACCAATAAATAAAATTACTCATCATATATACATAAGATTGAAATAAATACTTGTATACTATATTACCCATATTTCAAACCAATATCCGAACACCTTCTAAAATTTAAATCTTTATAAAAGTAACCTTATATATATATAATATAAAAATCAATTTTCGTTTAATATCATATATATTCTTTCAAAATTATACGGCAACGCATGCATGAATTTATGTACATTATCTTTATACATTACAAACATGTAGACTAAAAATTTAAGTGTAGACATTAAATCACACTTAAAACATATATACAACATATATATTGAAACAAATACATATATATTTGTAAATCAATCTTAAACTTTAAACAAATATATTGAATTTAAAGCATATCTATAATAAAAATCAAAACGTGTATGGGTATATACAAAATAATTGTTATATCCAAACCCATATTTAGAATACATACCTAATATATAATTTAAACTCAATACCCCTTAAAAATCAAAGTGACTTACTTTAAAATCAACATATATTTCCTAAGCAACCCAGGTAGCAGTATATAGCCATAACTATATATGTAACCACATAAATGTTACACTTTAACACGTTACATATTTAAAACTTATACCTTCCATTTTAAATCCAAGTATAGGAATAATAGGCCCTGACTTAAAATGTCACATACATGAAAAATGCCGGTCGTATATGTTTATAGGTGTAAACTATATATGCAAGCTATTTAGACACGTGCCAATTAAATCAAAACATGTGTGTATGTATTATACGTTAAAACAAGCATGAACATAGAATTCAAACTCATGTACACAATATATAGAAAAATACCTGTTTATGATATTTCTCCGATGAAATCATACAGATTGAAATCCAACTATTCTAAACCTCTTGTATGATATATAAAAGTATGCAGACTTCTAAACTTCTTATATTATATATATACAGTATGCAACAACCCAATGTATACTCAAAAGTCAGATTAAACTAATTTCAATAAATACTCATATAAAACTAACGATAGAATAAATGCAGATGTTTATAAATTTAAATTTAACGTATACTTGCGCTGCACTATATAAACATACTTATATTTTAAAATATATACTTGAAACATGTTATACTTAAAATAAAGGAAAAGAAAAAGCAATATAAACAAGAAGAAAACAAAAGAAAAGGATGAAAAGAAGAATAAAATAAAGGAAAAGCATGCGGTCATTTACCTGCTGCTTCACGCGAGAGAGGAGATGAAGGCCTATTGATATGGAGTAAGGTGTGTATGTGTGATTTATATTTATAAGAGAAACCTCAAACTGATAAAGTGGAAAGAAATTTTGTTCAAAGTGGAAAGAAATTTTGTTCAAAGTGGCAAGAGAAAATGAAGGGATTTAATTCCTATTTTAAAAAAAGGAATAAATGGAAAAATGAGAACTTTTCCTATCTTCACGTGAATTTATAGGTTACATGTAAGGAACGACTATGGGTATTGAGGAATAATTAAAGGCAGGAAACAAATAAGTAGGCAAATAAAGAGGTGACGATTGTTTGCACAAAAATTGGGCAAACACCTCCTAGTCGTATGATTTAGTTGATTATATGTTGATCTGGATGGTTTGGGTGATTTATGCAAATATACGAAATAGATGGACTAAACTGTAAAAGACATACAGATTTATAGTGGTTCGGCCAGAACGTGCCTACGTCCACTTTATATGTTATTCTCCTTTTTCTTTCAGATTACTAGTACAAAGCTTTGTATACAAGTATATGAAAGTTGTTTGAAAGTTCCTTCCATGCTTGAGCTCTCAAACATGTCTGCCATAGTTGTACCCCTACCCCTCTATTTATAGAGTGAGGCTGGGGGCAGGGGTCCTGGATGTATATAGTTGCTGGTGGGCCTGGGCTGATGCAATCTGGCCTGGCAAATTTGGATCGGCAAGGCCCTGGCTCGGTGGTGGCTAGTCCGGCTTGGTCGTGGAGGTGAGATGGTTCGGTGGTGGTGAGGACATGGGTTGGTTCGGTGGTAGTTGGAGGTGAGATGGTTCGGTGAGGGTTGGAGCGGTAGTTGGTTTGGTCCGGCAATTGGTTTGGTCCGGTAGTGGGTTGATCCGGCAATAGGAGGAGTGGTAGATGGATCGGCTATGTAGGGAAGTGTAGGGTGGTTCGGTGGACCGGATGGTTTGGTGGTGAAGGCGTGGCTTGGTCCAGTAGGTTGATTCGGTGGTGGCTACTTCGAGTTGGTTCGACATGCTACTTTTGGATGGTCGGCATGTTATTTCGAGTTGGTTCGCTTTGATTCGGTGGGCGGTAGATACGTACCCAACATTTGCCCCCCAAAGTAGGGCATATGTTTAACATATATCATGCTTTGTTTTAATGGGATAGCCTCGTTCGGTTATAAGCGCTGAGCCATCGGGTCCAGTCGTTGAGGTTTGCTTATAAATAGGGGTTACGCGCCTTCGTTATTCCTTACCAACCGAGCCGAACCTTTTCCCGAATCAAACTCTCAGTTTCGCCGAAACAAAGAGCTAGCCGAACCAGGTGAGATTCCTTCCCGCCGAATGACTTTATGTTCTTGTATTACCGGATGGACTTCAAGAGTTTGTCCGCCGAATGAGATTGGGCGTTGAGTGCCGAATAGGCCTTATATGCTTGGAATGCCGAATGAGGTTTTGCTTTTAATTACCGAATGGACTCCGGGACTTCGTGTACCGAATGAACCTAAAAGCTTTGATTTACCGAATGTGTTCGTTGCCCCCAAGTACCGAATGACTTGTAGTTTGATTTACCGAATGAGTTTGGGAAGTGTGAGGCCGAATGGTCTTTGGTCTTGAGTTTTTATGTTTCGAATTGCGAATGAGACTCTAGGTTGCATGTACTTGTTTGTTTGTATTCCCATACTCCTTGTTCTAACAATATGTTTTTCCAGTGTTACAGATAAATGTCTCGCAAAGTGGAAACTCGATCAGAAAAGTGAAAATCTACGGATAGACGAGAGTCCCCTGTTGTGCCCCCATCCCAGCCAGGACCGGAACGTCGTGGACCCACCCCGAGATCGCTAGTAGATGGGAATGGTCCCCAAGAGCTTCTGAACTCTCCTCCTGATTGCTTTCCGAGCTCTCTCAGAGAGGAGCAACTTGACGTTATCTCCCGATCCTTTGGGATTGATAGAGCATGCATGATGTTGCCAGGGGAAGGGGTCATGCCATATAATCCCCCTAAAGGATACTTTGCTTATAGCCGATACCATTGCATGTGCGGGGCCATTCCTCCGATCAATGCGTGGATAGTCAGCTTCATTACCTACCTGAAGGTGGCTCCTTTCCATCTTCAGCCCAACTCTTATGCCATCTTAGTGTGTCTATTCGTTATCTTCCAGAGGAGGTATGGGCGCCCCACTTCTAACCGAGAAATCCGATAATTGTATAATCTGAGGGGCTACAAGAAGGGGTCTCCGTACATTAGTTTAGAGTCGGCCGTGTCCTTTAAGCCGGTCATGGACCTATACTCTAAGTTCACCTTGTTTAAGAAGGAATGGTTCTTCGTCAAGGACGACTCTGTTTCTTTTCTCCTTTTTACTTCTGGCTGTAAGTTGAATTTCATTTGTAATTTCTTTGTCCTGACTGCAATGCTCCTTCTTATATGCTTTTATTTCTTGCTAGCGACAGGTGGCTTTGCGATTGTGGAGAATGATCGCCTGGTACAGATGGCGGCGAAGATAGAGGCCATCTCAGGAAGGGATAGGTCGGCTTCTTACTTGATCAGGAATGCCACTCTCCTGGAGCACAACTTGAATCTGCCACGTCAATCCGTGGTTAAGCAGAGAGATACAGCCGAGGAGAGGGCTGCCAAAGCTAAAGATGGGGCCACTGCGAAGATCAACAAGAGAAAACCCTTCTCGATACCTCCAGTTGTCGGGGGGAAAAAGCTTAAGAAGTCTGATGGACCCTCCCTTAGTACATGTCCAGATATTCCGGAGAGGAAGGTGGAGAGGAGGAAAGTGGCGAGGAGGAGAGCGGAGGAGATGGAGAAGGTGAAGGACAGGGTGGTAGTGGTGCCGGGGCTTTGTCTTCCGAGCAGGCAGGGGAGATCCAGGATTGGACGGATGATGCCTTTCGCCAGGCTTTTGAGGGATTGGAGGAAGGATCAGCCTCGGTGGAGAAGGCGAAGAAGGTTGACAAGGCTGGGACTGGTGCCGATCCATCTTCTAAGGGTATTTCAGCTAAGACAACTCCGCTGGTTCAAGGTGAATTCTTAACTTTCGCAGACTCCCTTTATGATAAAGACTTAGTAATATTTTATGGCCAACTACCGTCCTGGAATGAGATTCAGAACTTATTGCAGTATCCCACTCCCCCTCAGGGTTTGTAAAATAAGCGTGTTTTCCTACTTAACATATTTCTTGGATCATAGTTTCATGCATGCTTATAACACCTGGTTTTTATTCCAGAAGTAGGTAAGGTGGCCAAGACATCAGATATTCGGCACCGCCTTGAACAATACAAGCTACTCAAAGCTTCTGCCAAACCAAAGCTGTCAACTATCCGTCCTGGAGATGAGGTTAGATATTGCTATCTTCTTGGAGTTATTGAAGAAGATATGCAAAAGAGGAAGAGGGGCCGATCTTCGTTTGAACCTTCACCTGGCCCTCAGCCTCCAGTCCATTCTATCCATGATATTACTGAGGAGGATACTGAGTTTATGCCTTCCCCACATCCGTCTGAAAATCCAACCGTCACCCCGATAGACCATCCTGGTTTGGTTCGCAACCCATTTGCCGGCCACCCGGATCTGGACCCGAGTTTTCAGGACATCTCTTTTGACGAGGCCACGGGACGAGCATCTTCTTCCACGCAATCCCATGGTACGGGTGCTTGATGAGGCTAAGTCCTTAGACCTCGATTTGCTTACTACTCGGATTGTGACCATGGGGAATGAGGCCAAGGCAAGCTCGATCGGGTGGCTGCGGAGACCAAGAGGCTAATGGAGCATCACGCTCGACTGGCCAAGGCTGGGGATGAAATCGGAAGTGCTAACATTCGGTTGCGGCTATAGGTTTCTGATCAGGCCAAACAGCTTGCCGATCAGGCTATCCAGATATCCCAGCATGAGGAGGCCTCCAGACGATTAAAGAAAACCATGGAAGAGGCTAGCAAGGCTGAGTTGTGAAAAATGGAGGTTGTTTGCAAGGAGCTAATTGACATGGCCATCGCAACGTTGGACGAGGTTCGGAGAGCGGATCTTGAGCAGGTAGAGGATTTATCTGGAAGGCTCGAGGTCGCAGAGCTTGCTCAGGCCAAGCTGAAGGAGGAGATGGAAGTGTTGCGGAAGTCCCTTCAGGCTGACTGCTCGAGATACCGAGCGGAGAGAGATGATGCGGTCGCACGACTATCGGCTTCTGAGGCCCGTATGAAAGAGTTTGAGGAGAACGAGGGAATGATAGACGAGATGCTCCAGGACATGTATTTCTGTACTTGGAGACAGGGCAACCTGTCCTGGATGGACGATTATCCCCGGGTTATGGCTAGGATATATCTCCGGGCTTTGGAGGAAGCCAAGGTCGAAGCGGCTAAAGAGGGTGGCGCGGCCTTCAGAATGGATGTGGTTACCGCACAGTTCACCAAAGAGAAGAAGGCTGCGGTGAAGGAACGCATAAGGCTGCTTGCCGCCGAGGAAGTGGGTGCACAACTGGAGGATGACGACTTGGGAGCAGACGTCGGTAAGTCTCCCCTTTTAACCTTTTCCTGATTTCATTGCTTATCTTTCATGATAATTGATGGATTCTCTTCTGAATTGGACAGGCGGGACCTGTAGAGTACATGCTAGGAGTTCCAATCCCGCAGTTAAGTAGATCCGGAGGGCTAGCGGGATGGAGGCGAAGCCCCGATTCTTTGACTTGACTTGTACATATTTTGGTTGTTGTCTATGTTAGTCCGAAACATTAATGTAACTTGTAATTATATTATTAGTAAAGAATGACTTTTTGTAATTTTATAACATAAGCTGATTCTGTCATGTTTGAATGCTGTTGTCATAGTGATATGTTGCATAAGAAATACAACTGCGTGTTTATGCATGTGACTCAATCGTATTTAATGCTAAGTTTCTGCTTAAAGTATTATTTCATGTCTTGTAATGCCAATATGACGTGTGAATAAATTAAAGCTACATATTTGTATACAAGAGAAGAAAGTACCGCCCTTCGTGTTTTAGTTGTAGAGGGTTGCTTTGAATGTCTTACGTGACTGAGTATGGAATGTAGCTATGTGTTCCGTCATTCGGATGTGAGCTCATATTTCCAGAAGCGATAGTTCCCCTATTTTGTGACCTGTACTTTAGGGACTGTTATATAGGATAGGAGAAAAGTTTTTAAATGTAATGGAAATATGAGAAATAGTAAAACTTCCAATCACGGAAGGCCGTCGATATGCTTAAGTTCGTGGCAAACGGGTTTTGTAGTCACTTTCCCTAGCTGTGGGTCTTGGAGACGTTTGTCACCCATCTTACACCTCTGTGGGGAGTTTATCTTTTTTACCACAGCCGCACTTAAGACATATCAGAGCCGAGATCACGCACAGTAACTACCCGAGCCATTATGGCCCGTAATCGTGGGTATTATTCGATTTACTATGGCCGCCTAGCGTGGGTGCCGATCGTCAACCGTGAACTACACCTGGCGGGCCACACCTTATGTTAGGGCTTAAAGTAGGTTCACAGTTGCCGGCTAGCCGAACGCCGTAATGAGCTGCCATCGGCTATAGTCGGCCTTCTTGATGGCTTATAATCGGCTCATTACAGTTGGCTTTGATGGCATTCGTGAGAAATGAGTTTACCCGCAGCAGAGGGATGCTGGAGCAAAAGTGTCTCATTGGCGAGTGCATAGATTCGCATAGTACCTGTTGGGTCTTGTCCAGGTGAGGTTGCGCCGTGAAGTGTCCAGAATGGAAATGTTGTTATACATGATCTTGTTCAACAGAAAAGGATAAAGCTTAACAAGCAGCCAAGATATAAAGGAACAAGTTAAAAAGAGACAAGATTTTTAAAGTGGTTCGGCACGAAAATGCCTACGTCCACTGATTCTCTTTGTTAATTCACTTCATATGGGCAGTACAAGTTAAGAAAAGTATCGACGAAGGTGTTGGATGTTCCATGCCCTCTGGAACACCACTCCGTCCACTGTTGACAAAATATAGGCTCCGTTGCGGAGATCTTTATGAATTACATAGGGTCCGTCCCAGATTGGATCTAGCGCTCCGGGGCGCGGGAAGATCCGCTTGAGGACAAGATCTCCTTCTTGTAAGCTGCGGTGCTTGACTTTGGAGTTGTATTGTGCTACAAATTTTTTCTTATGAGCTGCTGCTTTGAGTGCTGCATCGTTTCTTCTCTCCTCAATTAGATCCAAAGACATGTGGAGGAGTTCTTCGTTCTCTTCTGGGTTGTAGTGGATCCTACGGTGGGAAGGCACTACAGTTTCAACTGGGAGCATGGCTTCCGATCCGTATGCCAAAGAGAAAGGAGTATGCCCCATTGATGTTCTATAAGATGTGCGGTAGGCCCAAAGTGCCGTAGGAAGTTCATCCACCCAAGCGTCTTTCGACTTTTCGAGTTTCTTCTTGATTAGGGTTTTGAGGATTTTGTTGACAGCTTCGACTTGTCCGTTTGCCTGGGGATAAGCCACAGATGAGAAGCTTTTGTGAATTCCGTGCTCTTAGCACCAGTCGGCGAATTCCTCGCTGTCAAATTGAAGTCCATTGTCCGATATGATTTTGAGTGGATCCCCATACCTGCATAAAACATTTTTGATCAAGAAGTTAATAACTTTTGCCGAAGATATTTTATTTAGAGGCTCCGCTTCCACCCATTTGGTGAAATAGTCAACCGCTACTATGCCATATTTGGCTCCGCCTCGGCCGATTGGCAGTTCGCCAATCAAGTCAATTCCCCATATTGCAAAGGGCCAAGGGCTGGTCATTTGAGTAATTTCATTTGTTGGTAGCCGAGGAATCTTAGCAGATTTCTGACATCTGTCACATCTTTTGACGAAGTCTAGGGCATCTTTGTTTAAAGTGGGCCAGTAATACCCGTATCGGAGTATTTTATTTGCTAGAGTCTGTCCTCCGGTGTGATCTCCGCAACTTCCTTGATGGATGTTGGACAAGACTTCCCTGGCTTCCCTTCCAGCTATACACCTTAATAAGGGATTAGAGAAGTCGCGCCGATAGAGGATGCCTTCTTGCAATATGTAGCGGGAAGCTTTCCTTAAGATTTTCTTAGCATCGTTACATCCGTCGGGCAGGGTGCCACTTTGTAAGTACTTCCGGCTGGCGGTCATCCAAGTTTCTTCTCCAATTACGGCTATCATGTTCAGTGTCTCGCAACTCGGCGCTAGTTGTTGTGAGATGGTTATTGTTCGGGAAGCGGCGTCGTCCTTCATGCTAGCTTGCTTTGCCAGTTCGTTAGCCTCCTGATTCTCTTCTCGAGGAATGTGTTTGATTAAATAGTGATCCAACTGATTGAGCAGCAGCTTGGTCTTCTTTAGATATGCCGTGAGTCGTTCTCCTCGAGTCTGGAATTCTCCCAGTATTTGATTTACAATAAGTTGAGAATCACTATGGAGACATAAAGAACTGACTCCAATCTCCAGGGCAAGTTCTAATCCGGCTATCACTGCTTCGTATTCTGCGTCATTGTTGGTGGCAGCGAATTCCAACCTTAGGGCGTAGTGCAGCTTTCATACACTGGGGGTGATCATCACAGCTCCTGCCCCCGAGCCTTGTTCATTTGATGCTCCATCTACGAAGAGATTCCACTTGATATCTTCTGCTATTCTAGATGGCTCCGTACCTTCGTTAGTGGTGAATTCGACAATGAAACCAGCTATGGCTTGCCCCTTGATAGAGCTGCGAGGATGGTAGGTGATATCATATTGACTAAGTTCAATGCACCATTTAAGTAGTCGCCCAGAAGTGTCGGGGCGATGGAGTACTTGCCTTAGCGGTTGATCGGTTAAAACTCTGATGGAATGAGATTGGAAATAGTGTCACAGTTTCCACGACGTGATTAGCAAACAGTATGCTAGCTTTTAAAGTTTAGGGTATTTGGCTTCTACCCCTGTAAATCTCTTGCTTACAAATTATACAGGTCGCTGTGCGTGGTTGTCTTCTCTCACCAAAGCGGCGCTTAAAGCATGGGACGATACGGCTAGGTATAGGTACAATTCTTCGCCTTCATTTGGAGTTGAGAGTACTGGTGGTCTCTATAGGTGTTTGATTAAGTTAAAGAAGGCTGTTGAGCACTCGTCAGTCCATTTGAACTTTCCTTTGTCTTTCTTTAGAGTTTCAAAGAAAGGGATGCATTTGTCGGTTGCTTTAGAGATGAACCTGCTTAGGGCGGCCACTTTTCCGTTTAGGCTTTGCGTCTCTCTTCGAGTGGATGGTACCTTGATATCTTGCAAAGCTCGAACTTGTTCGGGGTTTGCTTCAATCCCCCTGGCATGGACGATGAATCCCAAGAACTTTCCCAACGATACTCCGAAGGAGCACTTTAGAGGGTTCAGCTTCATTCCATATTGGCGAAGTACTTGAAACATCTCATCTAGGTGGTTTACATGATCGTTGGCTTTCCTCGATTTTACCAGCATGTCGTCCACATAAACTTCCATAGTTTGTTCTATTAGTTCCGCAAACATCTTGTTGACAAGGCGCTGATAAGTAGCTCCGGCGTTTTTAAGTCCAAAAGGCATTACTTTGTAGCAGTACAATCCCCGGTCAGTGATGAAACTGGTGTGGTCTTGATCGGGGGAGTGCATAGGGATCTGGTTATATCCTGAGTATGCGTCCATAAAGGATAAGAGTTCGTGTCCAGCTGTGCTGTCCACGAGTTGGTCGATTCGGGGGATTGGGAATCAGTCTTTCGGGCAAGCGTCATTTAAGTTGGAGAAATCGACGCATGTTCGCCACTTCCCATTAGCGTTCTTTACCAGTACCGGGTTGGCGATCCATTCTGGGTAGATGGCTTCTCGTATGTAGTCATTGGCAAGTAAGTTCTTTACTTCTTCTTCGAGGGCTGCTGATCGTTCTGCCCCCATGCTCCTCTTTTTCTGCTTCATTGGCACCTTGGTGGGACCAATGTTCAGTATGTGGCATGCTACGTCTGGAGAGATTCCTGTCATGTCGGCGTGCGTCCATGCAAATACATCCATGTTGTGGCGAAGAAAATCGACGAGTTGATCTTTCAACTCCGCTCTTAACTGAGACCCGACTCTCAGCAGTCTACTTGGGTCTTGTTTGTCTACAGATACAAATTCCATAGCCTCTGCAGGCTCGGTGGGGGCCTGCTCCTCTTTGTCCCTGGGGTCTAATTCATTGAAAGGATCGCTGGTATATCGAAGAGGAGGGGCTTTCTTTAATTACTATGCTTCCCGGCTTTTCTTGTAGAGAGAAGTCTCTGCATCCTTTCCTTTATCCTTCCTGCGTTTATTACGAAGCTCAGTTACATAGCAATCTCGAGCGGCGTCTTGATCTCCCTCTATTTCTCCTACTCCGTTATCTGTTGGGAATTTTATTTTCAGGCACCATGGGGCTAGGACAATTTGGAAGTCAGACAAGGCTGGTCTTCCCAAAAAGGCGTTGTAAGCCGAGTGGCTTTCTATTAGCACAAATGTTTGTTTTCGTACAGCGGAGCGGGGATGACTTCCTATTTCAACAAAAAGGTCCAGTTGCCCGAGGGGCATCTTTGCATCTCTAGTGAAACCATGCAGTGGTTTGTTGCAGGGAGACACATCCTTCATTGACAGCTTCATTTTGTCGAAAGCATGCTTGAATAGGATATTTATCGAGCTTCCAGTGTCTACTAAAATTCGAAAAACTTTGGACGGACCGATTCAGGCAGAGATGACCATAGGATCCATGTGTGGGTACTGTCTTCCCTCTAGATCACGCCTACTGAATGTGATGTCGTCACTCTCTTTCCGTTTCGGGTGGCGTTCTTCCATAACAGAATTAACGTAGCCTTCATTGTTTCTAAGTGACTTACCGTATCTTTCGATTTCTGCCCAGCTTCCGTCGGCGATGTGTGGTCCTCCCGATATGGTATGGACCACTATCTTCTCATGACTAGAGCCGTTGGTGTTGCGATTTCCTCCGCCTACCTCTGGGAGGGGTAGCCCTGGGTTTTCATTGGCGGGAGCTGGGGTCCTGTTCTGGCTTTTTACATAGCGTTCCAGTCTCCTCCTTCTAATGTGTTCTTCAATCAAGTCTCGGAGATGGTGGCATTCATTGGTGTCATGTCCATGGGATTCGTGGAAGAGGCAGAACTTTCCAGATTTGAGTGCGTTATCTGACTCCTTCTTGTGCGGGGGGCGCTTGTATCTAACTTCGTCTTGGGTGGCTAGGAAGATGTTTTCGATTGTCTCATTCAAAGGAGTGTAGGTGTCAAATCTTGGTCCTGGTCGGTATAAGCGCTTTTCTCCCTTCTTGCCCCTAGCATTGTCTCTAGAGTCACTTTTCCGAACATCCTTTGCTGCAGCGGGAATCCTGTCTGGAGCTGTCTTAGCCTGTTGCCCTGACTGCCTCTCAGTGGCAGCGTCTTCAAGCCTCATATACTTTCCAGCTTCATGGAAGAAATCAGGCAAAGTAGCCGGTTTTTCCTTGGTTAGTCTTCTATCAAATTTAGTATCTGGAGGTACACCATTGCAGAGGCTATTAGGATAAGTTTCTCGTCGGCATCTTGGACTGGGGCCGCTGCAGCGTTGAATCGGGTCAGATATTGTTGCACTGTCTCTCCGGGTTTCTGTTTGATATTAGATAAGGATTAAGCGTCCCTGGGTTGTTCCACATGAATGCGGAACTGACTGATGAACTTTTCTTTCAACATTTCCCATGAGCTGATGGACCCTTAGGGTAGGTGGCAGAATCAGGAGGTAGCAAGATCTGCCAAGAATAGTGGGAAGCATTTACACAACACTCCCTCTGTTTCTCCGCTCATGAGCATATGGTGGGTGTATCTTTGTAAGTGTACGATGGGGTCAGAGGTTCCCTTGTAAGGTTCCATCGTTGGCATTTTCCATTCCTAGGGGGTGATGGCAGTTTCGATATTGCGGGTGAAGGGGCTGGTTACTCTAGCACCTATCCCCCGATCCCTTTGCTCCCGTTGGACGCACTCTCTGAACAATCGCGCCGTCCTTTCATCAGAACTTGGAGCGGATAAAAATGAGTTTGGTTCTTCCCTGTGGGGTTGATTCCGTCCAGATGACCTATAAGGATGGTACCGTTTATCACACCTAACATTCTCCAATGGCTGCCTCTGGTCTTCCGGGGGCATGCTGGGGTCGGCCACAGTTGGCCCTTGCCTTGATCTTCCCCTGCTGGGTTCTGTTCTTAGCACTTCCTCGGGTCCAACTTTGGGCTGGACTCCAGCTCGGCCCCGTCTACTGGTGTTTCCACGGTTAGGTAGCATGACAGGCTCAGTTACATCCGACCCCTGCCGAGTACCTCCCCTGTTGGGTTCGGTTCCAAGTGTCTCCTCGGGTCGGAATTCGGTCTAAGTCCGGGCTCGGCTCCTACCATTGCTATTTCTGTTGTTAACTTCTTCGAAGAAGAAAGACCTTTGTCGTCTCCCAGATCCTCCAGATCGGGACTCGCCCCATGATTCAGTGTTGCGGTTGGATTCTTCAGCATCCCTTAAGCGTGACATGAGTTGGTCCACCAAGGCTTCTTGTTGAGATGCGAAGCGGTTAGTTACTTCAGCCACAATCCTGTCTAGATCTGTCCTTGTAATTGGTTGTTCCGTAGCAGGGGCTGTCGGATTTGCCTGATTTAAATTTGCTGTTGGAACTGGACGATTGTCTTGGTCTCTGATCACTGGATCTGGGATACTGCCAGTTGCGATGTTTTTTCCTTTGTTAGCATCTTTCTTCCGTCCGGGAGGCATGTTTTCCAAGCAATGAACGATGCTGATAGAAAAAGGGTTAAGTGGGAGAAGCTGATGCTTCGAGCTCCTGCTCTCAGTGAAAGCACCAAAAATGTTTGCACAAAAATTGGGAAAACACCTCCTAGTCGTATGATTTAGTTGATTATATGTTGATTTGGATGGTTCGGGTGATTTATGCAAATATACGAAATAGATGGACTAAACTGTAAAAGACACACAGATTTATAGTGGTTCGGCCAGAACGTGCCCACGTCCACTTTATATATTATTCTCCTTTTTCTTTCAGATTAAAAGTACAAAGCGTTGTATACAAGTATATGAAAGTTGTTTGAAAGTTCCTTCCGTGCTTGAGCTCTCAAACTTGTCTGCCATTGTTGTAACCCTGCCCCTCGATTTATAGAGTGAGGCTGGAGGCAAGGGTCCTGGATGTATATAGTTGCTGGTGGGCCTGGGCTGATGCAATCTGGCCTGGCAAATTTGGATCGGCAAGGCCCTGGCTCGGTGGTGGCTGGTCCGGCTTGGTCGTGGAGGTGAGATGGTTCGGTGGTGGTGAGGACATGGGTTGGTTCGGTGGTAGATGGAGGTGAGATGGTTCGGTGAGGGTTGGAGCGGTAGTTGGTTTGGTCCGGCAATTGGTTTGGTCCAATAGTGGGTTGATCCGGCAATAGGAGGAGTGGTAGATGGATCGGCTATGTAGGGAAGTGTAGGGTGGTTCGGTGGACCGGATGGTTTGGTGGTGAAGGCGTGGCTTGGTCCGGTAGGTTGATTCGGTGGTGGCTACTTCGAGTTGGTTCGGCATGCTACTTCTAGATGGTCGGCTGGTTATTTCGAGTTAGTTCGCTTTGATTCGGTGGGTGGTAGATACGTACCCACCAATGATGCAGCGCAATCTACAACTCAATGGATTTGAGTCGTTCAAGGGCCTTAGGTCGCTCACGACCTAGTGAAGGTCACTCGCGAGGTAACACGTTAAGCACCAAGGCATTCAAGCGACCTAGTGAGATAAACAAACCGACGCGTATTCCTATAGGTCGCTTCGACCTAACCCTACCAAGCTACGACCTATAGGAATAACCGACCTAGCGAGTTAACTCGCTCGACCTTAAGCCGCTTTGAAGTGAGGTCGCTGTCGAGTTCCATTAGATTGCTACTGGATGCTGAAGTTCTTATGTCGTGGAAGCTTTTATCCTTAAGTCGTTGTGTTGAATGGTGTTTTAGGTCACGTAGTGTGTTGTATTCTTCGGTCGTTATGTTGTCATCTGTTGGGTCGCATATTCATTAACTCATGTTGTGTTGTAATTTTCTTAACTCATGTTGTATGCTATTGTGTTGTATATGTTATGTCGCACGTTGATTATCTCGTTAACGACCTATGTTAGGCCGTAGGTCACGGCCCTGTTAGGTCGGTGGAACTGTAAGTGTTGAGTTGTAAACTGCCTATAAATATAGGTGTTGTATCATTTGTAAAAATGGTTGATTTTGAATAAACTTTGATTCAGTGCTTTGTGCCTTTTTTAAAATTAGAAGTTGAGCGTTGTCTCCTTTCTCCATTTTCGGTTATTCGAGTGCGCTTGATTCAACGGATTTGAAGCTGATTCATAGAATCTCGCGCACAAGATGAACGTAGAAGAATCTAGATCTTTTAACACGGTATCGTGCGCGATCAACGTGTTGGAGATATCTAGAATCCAGTATCTCTTGAGATCAACGGATTTGGGCACTTGGGTATTTTCAATTCATCGATTTATATTGTTTCACCTAATCGTTTCATCGATTAGTTTGACACGAAATATTCATTTCATTGTCATCCGTTAATATCCACTGCGTCGGTTTGGTATCAGAGCTAGACTTAGCCAATCATAGCTAAGCCGAGCCTATTGGGAGAAGATTTGAAGATTAGAAGTGTTGAAGTTTGAGCCGAGTTGAAGTGTTAGAGCAAGGCCGAGTTTGAGGTAGTTGGAGCCGATCTTGTTCGGAGTAAAGTTGTTCAAGCCGAGAGTTAAGTATTTGGATTTGTTGAAGATTCTACCATGCCACCGAAAAGAGCTAATCATCATCAAAATGTTGAAGATTTGTATAAAAGAGAAGATGCTGAACAAATGGAACAACGAATTAGCAATAAATTCAATGAGAAGTTGGACGAGGGAATTGGTAGATTGGAAAAATTGATGATCGATATGAATCAATGTCAAAGGAGAAGTTCACCAATCTCGAACCATGGAGGAAACAGAGTTTCGCCATCGGTTGCGAAAGCGAGGAGGGTGTCACCACAATATTACCGAGATCGAAGAGAATCATCAGTTTCAACAAGGCGAGATCACTATGAGTGTAGGCATGAAGAGAGAAGAACTCCATGTGAGTTTGCAGATGAGCCATATCTTGATGCTGAAAGACAGAGTAGAAGAGATATGCGTGATCATAGAGATGTTGATGGTCGAGATCGATATCGAAGTACATTTGATTATGATGAAGATGGTGATAAATATAGTGTTCATTATCAAGATCGAGACCAAGTACGAAATCCATAACGGGAGGTAGAAGATGATCGTAAATGGGAGTAGGGGATGAAGACCGAAATTCTAGAATTCGGAGGTGGAATGATAGCTGAAGAATTTCTGGATTGGTAATCAATTGTTGAAGAAATTTTTGAATTCAATGAAGTACCCGAGCATCGTAGAGTTAAGTTGGTTGCTACACGATTGAGGGGAAGAGCTATGACATGGTTGCAACAAACTAAACTTACACGGGAAAGAATGGGAAAGTCGAAGATTGTTTCATGGGAGAAGATGAAGAAGTTGATGAAAGATACTTTCTTGCCGTATAATTATCAGTCTCTTATGTATCAGCGCTTACATAATTTGAGACAGGGAACAAAGTCGGTAAATGACTATGCAGATGAGTTTTATCAACTGATTGCCAGAAATGATATCATGGAGACAGAGGAACAGTTGACAGCTAGATTTGTTGGAGGGTTGAGAATGCAAATTCAGGATATGGCGAATATGTTTGATCCAAGATCCGTTGCTGAAGCACACCAGAAGGCTCTAGCCTGGGAGAGGTAAGGTAGAAGAGGAGGTAGTGTGTTCACAAATTCGAACAATCAAGTGAAAGGGGCTAGTAGCAATACGAATGTTTCCAAGGCTGTTACTAAACCGGTTGTCAATGAAGTTGCTAAGGCCAAGGTCAACAACAATTTCTAGTGCTTTAATTTTCAGGAGTTTGGTCTTAAAAGCAATGAATGTCCGAAGCCGAAGAAGGGAGCGATGGTTGCTGAGGTTTAGGATGAGGATGCAGAAGTAGAATGTTCTAATTCACCACAAGCTGAGGAGGAAGAAGAATTGTCGGGAGATGAAGGTTGTAACTTGATGATGAGGAGGTCGTGTTTGGCACCAAAGCAAGAGGATGAGTCAAGTTGGTTGAGAAGTAATGTTTTCCAGTCAACGTGTACTATCTTGGGAAAGGTTTTCAAGTTTGTCATTAATGCAGGAAGTTGTGATAATATCATCTCTTCAGAAGCTGTAAAGAAGTTGGCGTTAAAGACAGAGAAGCATCTAAAACCCTACAAATTAGCTTGGTTGAGGAAAGGTGGGGAAGTAAAGGTAGGTCGAAGAGCTCGTGTAACTTTTTCATCGGAAAGAAGTATAAAGATGATATATGGTGCGATGTTGTGGATATGGATGTATGTCATTTGTTGTTGGGGAGAGCGTGGCAATATGACAGAGCTGTGCAACATGATTGTGACGCCCCACCTCTATGCTCGCAATAACAAAGAGTATTAAAAGAAATACTTTCTGTTATCACGAAGAATAAGGCTGGGTAGGAGAGGCCATCCGTAGTTAGGCCTTACACTAGTATGGGTTATTTCGATACGAGTGATATATATTTTTAATTTTTCATCTCTTATTTATTTACTCCCATCGACATACCCAATTCCAGTATAAAACGATCTACGATGGTTCATAATAGTTTAGGACAATAGATATAATAATAACACAGATAATATAAATGTGGAACACAGGTAAAACAAAAGTCTCATATATATAATAAATGATGTCAGTTATAATACATGTGATACAGTACATATGATACAACTACAACTGTCGACTCTGGAAGTTACATGTACAAGTACATTATCGTATATAATATACATGAATACATATCTTCCTATACAAATAAACCGACTACTATAAATGACGACGACTACTCCAAAAGATATGAAGTGACTTCATAGCTCAAACGGCAACCCAAAGTAAGATATCAACAACCTGTAAATACTCGATCTGACCCGAGTATTACATTCAAAAGAAAATAATACACGGGTCAGTCTAATTCAAACTCAGTTATTAGTGCACAGAAGCAATAATAATTAAATAATGAAATAAATCTCGTCTATCCGATCCTTAAATAAAGAAATCGGATAACGATAAATATAACACGTAACAGTGTTAAACAACAAATCAGCAAATTAAACCAAATAAGAATATTGAATTGAATAAACAAAACAGATCAAACCATTGAAATATCAATTAAAATATTAATTCGGGTAGGGCTGCAGTACGCGCATGCGTGCACTGCCTCGCCACTACAGCATATGGAATATGCAAAAGATCAAATAATCAAAACAAGATAGAATATCATAAAAGCCATACTGTGTGGCTGCAGTTCACGCTTGTGTGCACTGCCTTGCCACTACAGTGACGATGTAACCAATGAATACCGTGTGGCTGCAGTTCACACTTGCGTGCACTGCCTTGCCACTACAGTGATGATGTACACAAAAGATCAACGAACCAAAATCACTGAAGTAAAAGTAAATGGCACCAACTCAAATCACAATGAACCAGATGGAACTACAACAGATGCAAACTAATGCACAAAGTAAATGACACAGCAACAATAGAACCAACACACAAAAGTTCACAATTCGACACGACAGCTAATACAACTTTAATGCAACCAGCCTAAGTGGATAATGCAAACACGGTCAAATGATTACAGTGAGGTACTACCTAATGCAACAACAAGAATGGTCACTGGCACGACCACCCAAAGATATATGCAGTTATGAATAATGCAAGCTAATGCACATGAACAAGATGGCAATCATTTCAAGGCAACAGTAACAACTACATGAAACTGGAGATTGCAACTTAAATAGAAAATGCACATGAACATGATGGAAACAGTTCAAGGCACAGTAACTTATGTATATGAACATGAAGGAAAGGCATCAATACTAATATGCAGCAGTAACTTATGTATACGAACATGAAGGAATGTACACGTATCTAGACAGTGTTCATGTTGCAATGTACACAAAGAGAATATCAAGCAGATCAAGTGAGGAAAGCAGCTCGATAACTTCAAATTATATGGTGATTCAGCAAATGAGCATTTGAGACATGCCAATGCTAACCTACAGAACAACAACACAAGTCTGCAAAATATACTACCTATATACATATATAATTACACATGTGAATACCTAAAACATATGTACAGCAACACGGACACATGCCGGTGAATGTCGACAGGCAACAAATAAATCCAATCAGAGTTGAGCAGTGTCAATATTCAATATCAAACACTATCACATAAACAAAGTCATAGCCAAATTCACCAGCAAAGCAATCAAAGAAATTTCAACATTATCAAGTGCGGTTTATCATAATCGAACAAGTCAGCTATCAAGGAAACAAGCAAAGTCAAAAGAAATCAACATCATTGAATTCAAGCAACGAAAACATATTCAAATTGAACAAGTCATAAGAAATCGAAGCCGTGGCCTACAAAGGATACCTTGGCCGACAAATGACCGAAGTCAACAAGTGACAGGGGTACAGATGCATAGCAGTTTTAAATAATATCAACAAAATTATCATGGCCGACATTAAACAAGTCAGTGCCAAGGTCCAGTGTCAGTTTATACGAAATTGAAAATCAAATGAAATCATCAACTTCTCAACAAAACAGTGCCGAGACAACCAAGTCAAAATCATCCCCAATATTAAACAAAATCGAATGGCCAAGCATAACAATTGACAAATTCCAATTATTTTATACAAATTAAAAACACAGGATTTAAGCCCTAAATACATGAAACTGAGCTAGATGTGAGTAATAAAATTACTCACCTTGATTCGAAGCGAGGACGAACTCGAAAACCACTGCCGATTACCAGAATCGAAGCTATGGCGTCTCGAAGACGAGCACGAGGGAACGATTGATCAGAGCTGCTCGTGATTCACTTAATCGATCTGATTCAAAGCCAGCGTCTTCAAATTCTTTCCAAACATTTCAGAACGAAGAGGAAGAGGCCCTCATTTTCCGTTTGTTTTTTTTTCTATGGTTTTGAACGAATGGAAAAGATAAAAGAGGATCGGGTTATTCTCTGATCCTTATCACGGCACCATGAATAAATGAAAGGAGTATGGGCCGAGATACATTTTAAAGCCCGTAACCCTTTTAACAAATTTTTAAATGAATTTAATCCGATTAAAATGCCTAATAGCAGTTAGCCAACAATATTAATCGTCTGTTGACGATAATAAATTAACAGCAAAACCCTGGGTTGTTACAGACTCCCCTCCTTACAAAAATTGCGTCCCCGCAATTTTCATAACAAAAGTCGTCAATAACAATTACTTTTCTAACATAAACTGGTTAAGCTAGAAAAATAAAGGACAAGAACACAAATGCCAAGGAAATCTTTTAATTTCAATAAAAGAAATTCACAAATTCTCAACAAAAATCTAATTATCAAATAGATAATAGAAAAAATACAGAAATCACAAAACAACAATATCTAATTATCGATACGATAATTAGAAAACAGCAAAATTTAATTATCAACAAAGATAATTAGGAAACATAAATCACAAATCGTAAAACCGCAATTACCTAATTATCAAAAACGATAATCAGAAACCTCAAATCACAAATATCCAATTATCAAAAACGATAATCAAATCATCAAATATTCGATTATAAAAAAACGATAATCAAATTTCAAATCAACAATTATTCGATTATCAAAAACGGTAATCAAATCAACAAATATTCGATTATCAAAAACGACAATCAAATCTCAAATCAATAATTATTCGATTATCAAAAATGATTATCAAATCAATAAATATTCGATTATCAAAAACTATAATCAAATCAACAAATATCTAATTATCAAAAACGATAATTAGAAACAATATCAACAAATATTTAATTATCACAAGCGATAATCAAATCAACAAATATTCGATTATTAGAAACGGTAATCAAATCTCAAATCAACAATTATTCGATTATCAAAAACGGTAATCAAATCTCAAATCAACAGTTATTCGATTATCAAAATCGATAATCAAATCAACAAATATTCAATTATCAAAAACAATAATCAAATCATCAAATATTCGATTATCAAAAACGGTAATCAAATCTCAAATCAACAATTATTCGATTATCAAAAGCGATAATCAAATCAACAAATATTCGATTATCAAAAACGATAATCAAATCTCAGATCAACAATTATTCGATTATCAAAAACGATAATCAAATCAACAAATATCTAATTATCAAAAACGATAATTAGAAACAATATCAACAAATATTTAATTATCACAAGCGGTAATCAAATCAACAAATATTCGATTATCAAAAACGATAATCAAATCTCAAATCAACAATTATTCGATTATCAAAAAACGGTAATCAAATCTCAAATCAACAATTATTCGATTATCAAAAATGATAATCAAATCAACAAATATTCGATTATCAAAAACGATAATCAAATCATCAAATATTTGATTATTAAAAACGGTAATCAAATCTCAAATCAACAATTATTCGATTATCAAAAATGGCAATCAAATCTCAAATCAACAATTATTCGATTATCAAAAACGATAATCAAATCAACAAATATTCGATTATCAAAAACGATAATCAAATCATCAAATATTCGATTATAAAAAAACGATAATCAAATCTCAAATCAACAATTATTCGATTATCAAAAACGATAATCAAATCAAAAAATATTCGATTATCAAAAACGATAATCAAATCTCAAATCAATAATTATTCGATTATCAAAAACGATAATCAAATCAACAAATATTCGATTATCAAAAACGATAATTAAATCTCAAATCGACAATTATTAGATTATCAAAAACGACAATCAAATCAACAAATATCTAATTATCAAAAACGATAATTAGAAACAATATCAACAAATATTTAATTATCACAAGCGATAATCAAATCAACAAATATTCGATTATCAAAAACGATAATCAAATCTCAAATCAACAATTATTCGTTTATCAAAAACGATAATCAAATCAACAAATATTAGATTATCAAAAACGATAATCAAATCTCAAATCGACAATTATTCGATTATCGAAAACGATAATCACATCAACAAATATCTAATTATCAAAAACGATAATTAGAAACAATATCAACAAATATTTAATTATCACAAGCGATAATCAAGTCAACAAATATCTAATTATCAAAAACGATAATTAGAACTCATATCAACAAATATCCAATTACCTGCAGATAATTGGAAACAACAAATATCTAGAAATCAATTAAGATATTCTAGAAAATAAGCATAAAAGGTGGATCGATCCCAACAAATAGCGAGTTTTAGCTACGCTGCACGTGCATCAACATATGGCCGAAGCCTACCAAGTACCCAACATAATTTTTGCGCCCAACAGATGACCCGAAGGTCCAATAAATGATCCGAAGTTCCGGTACCGGTATTGACCCGAAGGTCCAACATATGACCGGAAGGTCCAACATAGTGGCTCGAAAGCACACGAAAATCATCAAATATTCAATTAACGAGTCCGGAATTAACCAAAATAGCAAACTCACATGTCCCATACCACGTGTTTTACTAAATTGTTTGATTCTCTTCATCGTTTCCTTGAACGTGTAAAATCATCAAAATCATCAAACAACAAAAGTTTCAATTAACGAGTCCGGAATTAACCGAAATAGTAAAAGTGTGGTTCCATACTCCGCATTTTTGCTAAATCATTTAAATCACTTCATCGTTTCCTTGAAAGTGCAAAATTTGTGTATTTTATAAAAATACATTTTACGTTCTCAAACGGACAAGTCCGGAATTAAGCGAATCAGTAAAAGTAAGGGTTCATAGTCCTCAATTTTGCTGAAGCGTTTAAATTGTTTCCTCATTCTTTTGAAAGCGCAAACTATAAAATTTTTGGAAACAATTATTTTTTTCTTTTTTTTTAAAAAGTAAATAATCTACATTCTCAAACGAACAAGTCCGGAATTAAGCGAATCAACAGAAGAAAGGGTTCATAGTCCTCGATTTTGCTGAATCGTTTAAATCGATTCCTCATTCTTTTGAAAGCATAAACAATAAAAATTTTGAAAAACAATTCTATTTTTAAAACGATTTGCAAATCCATGATAAAAACAGCAACACTAATGACAATTTCAATAAGAAAATTGTACTTCTCAAAACACCGTAGAAACAGATCTCAAAATCAGCATTACGGGATAACCGCTTGAAAATCCACTTTAAAATATGACGGATACTGAAGTCAATGCGACAGTAATTTATAAACGTCAAAATATCATCAAAATAATTTGCATCAGAATATAATATCGGTGAATTTTCATTCATAAAAAACGTCAACAAACACTGAGCTTCAAAAGGTAGCACTAGTGTGAAAATCCCGTTATAAAAATAACGACAACAAAATACGTTTCATAACCAAGCATTGGCTCAACGTAAAATTAGTGTAGTAACGTGCAACTCATGTTTGCACGCACACTACAAAATAAACAAAGAAATTACTCAAATATATCTTCAATGAAGATAATTCAAAACAATCAAAATCTAATCAACATGTGATTAGCATCAAAGAAAACCAACAAAAATTTCAACAAATCAAATCCACTGATTAAACAACATAATGAAATTAATTTCATTTTCATATTTCTGATTTTTAAATCAAAATAATTATCAGCTGTACTCAGCGAAGCATTGTTACAGTTTCCACTGCACGCTCTGATAAACAGAACACAAATCAATCATCAAAACACAGTTTCACTTTTATTTCTAACTAAAGATATTTAAAAATCTCATCAAAATTTCAAAACTTTAGTTTTGACTCAAAGCACATATAAAACATCGAAAAATAGTTGTAACACATGTTCCATCTATGTTATGTCCATAAACCGCAAACTCTGATACCAACTGTGACGCCCCACCTCTATGCTCGCAATAACAAAGAGTATTAAAAGAAATACTGTCCGTTATTACGAAGAATAAGGCTGGATAGGAGCGGCCATCCGTAGTTAGGCCTTACACTAGTATTGGTTATTTCGATAGGAGTGATATATATTTTTAATTTTTCATCTCTTATTTATTTACTCACATCGACATACCCAATTCCAGTATAAAACGATCTACGATGGTTCATAATAGTTTAGGACAATAGATATAATAATAACACAGATAATATAAATGCGAAACACAAGTAAAACAAAAGTCTCATATATATAATAACTGATGTCAGTTACAATACATGTGATACAGTACATATGATACAATTACAACTGTCGACTCTGGAAGTTACATGTACAAGTACATTATCTTATATAATATACATGAATACTTATCTTCCTATACAAATAAACCGACTACTATAAATGACGACGACTACTCCAAAAGATATGAAGTGACTTCATAGCTCAAGCAGCAACCCAAAGTAAGATATCAACAACCTGTAAATACTCGGTCTGACCCGAGTATTACATTCAAAAGAAAATAATACACGGGTCAGTCTAATTCGAACTCAGTTATTAGTGCACAGAAGCAATAATAATTAAATAATGAATAGACGACAGTCACAATAAATCTCGTCTATCCGATCCTTAAATAAAGAAATCGGATAAGGATAAATATAACACTTAACAGTGTAAAACGACAAATCAGCAAATTAAACCAAATCAGAATACAATTCAGAATATTGAATTGAATAAACAAAACAATTCAAACCATTGAAATTTCAATTAAAATATTAATTCGGGTAGGGCTGCAGTACACGCACGCATGCACTGCCTCGCCACTACAGCATATGGAATATGCAAAAGATCAAATAATCAAAACAAGATAGAATATCATAAAGGCCATACCGTGTGGCTACAGTTCATGCTTGCGTGCACTGCCTTGCCACTACAGTGACGATGTACCGAATGAATACAGTGTGGCTGCAGTTCACGCTTGCGTGCACTGCCTTGCCACTACAGTGATGATGTACACAAAAGATCAACGAACCAAAATCACTGAAGTAAAAGTAAATGGCACCAGCTCAAATCACAATGAACCAGATGGAACTGCAACAGATGCAAACTAATGCACAATGTAAATGACACAGCAACAATAGAACCAACACACAAAAGTTCACAATTCGACACAACAGCAAATACAACTTTAATGCAACCAGTCTAAGTGGACAATGCAAACACAGTCAAATGAATACAGTGAGGTACTACCTAATGCAACAACATGAATGGTCACTGGCACGACCACCCAAACATATATGCAGTTATGAATAATGCAAGCTAATGCACATGAACAGGATGGCAATCATTTCAAGGAAATAGTAATAACTACATGAAACTGGAGATTGCAACTTAAATAGAAAACGCACATGAACATGATGGCAACAGTTCAAGGCACAGTAACTTATGTATATGAACATGAAGGAAAGGCATCAATACTAATATGCAGCAGTAACTTATGTATATGAACATGAAGGAATGTACACGTATCTAGATAGTGTTCATGTTGCAATGTACACAAAGAGAATATCAAGCAGATCAAGTGAGGAAAGTAGCTCAATAACTTAAAATTATATGGTGATTCAGCAAATGAGGATTCGATACTTGCCAATGCTAACCTGCAGAACAACAACACAAGTCTGCAACATATACTACCTATATACATATATAATTACATATGTGAATACCTAGGATATATGTATAGCAACACGGACACATGCAAGTGAATGTCGACAGGCAACAAATAAATCCAATCAGAGTTGAGCGGTGTCAATATTCAATATCAAACACTATCACATAAACAATGTCATATCCAAATTCACCAGCAAAGCAATCAAAGAAATTTCAAAATTATCAAGTGCAGTTTATCATAATCGAACAAGTCAGCTATCAAGGAACCAAGCGAAGTCAAAAGAAATCAACATCATGGAATTCAAGCAACGAAAACATATTCAAATTGAACAAGTCATAAGAAATCGAAGTCGTGGCCTACAAAGGATACCGTGGCCAACAAATGACCGAAGTCAACAAGTGACAGGGGTACAGATGCATAGCAGTTTTAAATAATATCAACAAAATTGTCATGGCCGACATTAAACAAGTCAGTGCCAAGGTCCACTGTCAATTTATACGAAATTGAAAATCAAATGAAATCATCAACTTCTTAACAAAACAGTGCCGAGACAACCAAGTAAAAATCGTCCCCAATATTAAACAAAATCGAATGGCCAAGCATAACAATTGACAAATTCCAATTATTTTATACGAACTAAAAACACAGGATTTAAGCCCAAAATACTTGAGACAGAGCTAGATGTGAGTAATAAAATTACTCACCTTGATTCGAAGCGAGGACGAACCCGAAAACCACCGCCGATTACCAGAATCGAAGCAATGGCGTCTCGAAGACGAGCACGAGGGAACGATTGATCAGTGCTGCTCGCGATTCGCTTAATCGATCTGATTCAAAGCCAATGTCTTCAAATTCTTTCCAAACATTTCAGAACAAAGAGGAAGAGGCCGCCATTTTTCGTTCTTTTTTTTCTTCTAGGGTTTTGAACGAATGGAAAAGATAAAAGAGGATCGGGTTATTCTATGATCCTTATCACGGCACCATGAATAAATGAAAGGAGTATGGGCCGAGATACATTTTAAAGCCCGTAACCCTTTTAACAAATTTTTAAATGAATTTAAACCGATTAAAACGCCTAATAGCAGTTAGCCAACAATATTAATCGTCATTTGACGATAATAAATTAACAGCAGAACCCCGGGTTGTTACAATGATGGTCGTACCAATAGTTACAGTTTCATGTTCGAAGATACTAAAATCACTTTAGTTCCTAAAAAGCGACAACAAAGTGAAAGCAAGTTGGAGGAGATTGATGAACTAAAGACTTTGTTATCTTTGAAGGAATTTGTCAAGGAAGTGGAGAATGAGTCTGAAGTGTTTTTGTTGATCGGACGTGAATGTAGTGAGGAGGTTGAAATTCCAAAGAAAATTCAACCAGTACTAAAGGAATGAGGATGTATTCCCAGAGGAGCTGCCAAAAGAATTACCACCGTTGAGAGATATAAACATCAAATTGATCTTGTACCGGGAGCAGTATTACCACATAGACCACATTACAGAATGAGTCCAAAGGAACATGAAGAGTTGAGAAGGCAGGTGGAAGAGTTTCTTGAACAAGGGCGCATACAAGAAAGCTTAAGTCCTTATGCAGTACCAACTTTGTTAGTGCCGAAGAAGGATGGGACTTGGAGGATGTGTACGGACAGCAGGGCACTCAACAAAATAACTGTCAGATACAGATTTCCTATGATAAGGCTTGATGATCTGTTGGATCAAATCAGTGGGTCTGTAATCTTTTCGAAGATTGATCTCAAAAGTGGTTATCATCAAATTCGCATAAGGCAAGGTGATGAGTGGAAGACCGCATTCAAGACTCGGGAAGGATTGTATGAATGGTTGGTCATGTCGTTTGGTCTGTGAAATGCACCAAGTACGTTTATGAGGGTGATGAACCAAATTTTCAGACCATACATTGGGAAGTTTGTTGTAGTTTATTTTGATGATATCTTGATCTATAGTGCGAGCACTGAAAGCATATTCAACACTTGCGGAAGGTGTTAACTATTCTTCGTCAGGAACAGTTTTATGCAGCAATGAAGAAATGTGTGTTTATGACGTGAAGTGTTTTATTTCTGGGGTACGTAGTGTCTGAGGAGGGAATTTAGGTGGACGAGAGTAAAGTAGAAGCAATCAAAAATTGGCCACAGCCCAGGACTATAACCGAAGTGAGAAGTTTTCATGGTTTAGCATCATTCTACCAAAGGTTTATTCCACATTTCCGTAGCGTGATGGTGCCTGTTACTGATTATATGAAGACAAGCAGTTTTCATGGTCAAAGGAAGCAGGATTTGCTGTTAAACGAATCAAGGAACTTTTGACGATAGCGCCAATTCTAGTTTTGCCGGATTTTCAGTTGCTATTTGAATTACATACTGATGCATCAAAGGTTGGAATTGGAGGAGTGTTGAGTCAGAGGGGACGTCCAATTGCTTATTTCAGTGAGAAGCTTTCGGGAGCCAAGATGAGATATATACTTATGGTGTAGAATTTTACGTTGTTGTGCAAGCTGTGAAACACTGGAGACACTATTTGTTCCATAAAGAATTTGTTTTATATACTGATCATGAAGCGTTGAAGCATTTGCAAGGGTAGGACAAGATTGCAGCCAGGCATGCCTCGTGGATTGCATACTTACAACAGTTTACATTTTTTGTGAAACCCAAATCGGGAGTTACAAACCGTGTGGCAGATGCATTGAGTAGAAGGAATCATTTGTTGACTACAATGAGGGTTGAACTGATAGGGTTTGATGTATTGCCGGAATTATTTGTTGATGATCCTTACTTTACCAAGGTTGTAGATAAAGTCGAGAAGGGAAAGACGGATGAGTAAATGCTAGTGGATGGTTTTCTTTTCAAGGGAAATCAAATATGTATACCAGATTGCAGTTTGCGAATGAAGATTTTGAAAGAATTGCATGAAGAAGGTCATGTGGGAAGAGGTCGTACTATGCAGTTGATTTCTCAATCATATTTTTCGCCTTCCATGAGAAAAGAAGTTGAAAGATTTATGGAGAGATGTCACATATGTCAAGTTTCCAAAGGGACAGCTACGAACGCTGGATTGTATATGCCACTACCCATGCCTACTAGACCATAGGTTGATATTAGCATGGACTTTGTGTTGGGTTTGCCAAGAACTCAGCGAGGGAATGATTCTATATATGTTGTGGTGGATAGATTTTCAAAAATGGCACATTCAAAGCTTGTAAAAGGACCGCTGATGCAGTCCGTGTTGCTCAATTATTCTTTAAAGAGGTTTATCGACTACATGGGCTACCTGAAACCATTGTTTCTGACCGAGATACTCGTTTTCTAAGTCATTTTTGGTTGAGTCTGTGGAAGATGGTTGGGACGAAGCTGAATTTTAGTAGCGCCTTATATCCACAAACAGATAGGCAAACGGAAGTGGTGAATAGATCATTGGGAAACTTGTTGAGATGTCTTGCGAAAGATAATTTGAAGAGCTGGGATATGAAGTTATGTCAGAAGGAATTTGCACGTAATCACGCTGTTAATCGAAGTACTGGATTCAGTCCATTTCAAGTTGTATATTCAGCAA
This sequence comes from Allium cepa, assembly GCA_030765085.1. Taxonomy (NCBI): domain Eukaryota; kingdom Viridiplantae; phylum Streptophyta; class Magnoliopsida; order Asparagales; family Amaryllidaceae; genus Allium; species Allium cepa. Next base: position 286,463,117 of record CM060942.1, read on the forward strand.
TTCCGAAGGGACCGTTGAATTTGACGACAGTGCCATATTAGAAGGGAGTTGTTAAGCGAGCATGTGATTTCGTGAATGAGTTGCAGGAGTGCCACAGAACTGTTCATGAACGATTGCTTGCATCAAATGAGAAGTATAAACTACTGGCGGATAAGAAGCGAAGGAGTGTGAACTTCAAAGAAGGTGATTTGGTTTACGCTGTTTTGACGAAAGAATGTTTTCCAGTTGGAACTTACAACAAGTTGAAAGCTCAGAAAATTGGTCCAGTGGAAATCTTGAAGAAGATCAATGATAATGCATATCGGTTGAGGTTGCCGGATCATATTCATACTACAGATGTTTTTAACGTCAAATACTTGATTCCGTTTCATGGGAATGAGCCTGTCGAGGAAGGGGAAGGTGCAAATTCGAGGTCGAATTCATGTCAACCGGGGGAGGATGATGCAGCGCAATCTACCAACTCAATGGATTTGAGTCATTCAAGGGCCTTAGTCGCTCACGACCTAGTGAAGGTCGCTCGCAAGGTAACACGTTAAGCACCAAGGCATTCAAGCGACATAGTGAGATAAATAAACCAGCGCGTATTCCTATAGGTCGCTCCGACCTAACCCTACCAAGCAACGACCTACATAAATAACCGACCTAGCGAGTTAACTCGCTCGACCTTAAGACGATGTGAAGTCAGGTCGCTGCCAAGTTCCATTAGATTGCTACTGGATGCTGAAGCTCTTATGTCGTGGAAGCTTTTATCCTTAAGTCGTTGTGTTGAATGGTGTTTTAGGTCGCGTAGTGTGTTGTATTCTTAGGTCGTTATGTTGTCATATGTTGGGTCGCATATTGGTTAACTCGTGTTGTGTTGTAATTTTCTTAACTCGTGTTGTATGCGGTTGTGTTGTATATGTTATGTTGCATGTTGATTAGGTCATTAACGACCTATGTTAGGTCGTAGGTCGCGGCCCTATTAGGTCGGTGGAACTGTAAGTGTTGAGTTGTAAACTGCCTATAAATATGGGGGCTGTGTCATTTGTGAAAATGGTTGATTTTGAATAAACTTCGTCTGAGTTCTTTATGCCTCTTTTAAAATTAGAAGTTGAGCGTTGTCTCTTTTCTCCATTTTTGGTTATTCGAGTGCGCTCGAATCAACGGATTTGAAGCTGATTCACGGAATATCGTGCGCGAGATCAACGTAGAAGAATCGTAGTTCTTTTAACACGGTGTCGTGCGCGATCAACGTGTTGGAGATAGCTAGAATCCGGTATCTCTTGAGATCAACGGATTTGGGCACTTGGGTATTTTCAATTCATCAATTTATATTGTTTCACTAATCGTTTCATCGATTAGTTTGACACGAAATCTTCATTTCGTTGTCATCCATTAATATCCGCTGCGTCAGGTAGGAAATCAAAAGGTGGGGAAAACTGGCAAGAAATAAAGATAGTAACGACTAGAGGAAATTTAGGAATTTATTCCTATTAGTTAAGGAGACGTAAAAAGGAAAGAGGAAATTCTCACACGTGAATGGCAAGGCAAGCTTTTCATTTCTTTCCTATAGAAGAGCATGACTATTGAATGATAAGATTTTTTTTCCAACTAAGGTAAGAAATTAAAGAGTGCGTACAATAGACGCAATAATTAAAATGAAACGTACGCCCAAAATAATTAACAAAGTAACGTAATTTAAATTTATATGTTTCTTATTTATTTAGTAAATATGCTAAAGAATATATCAGGAAATAACGTACCATTAGTAACGCCAAATAATTAAGCAAGAATGGATATAAAACGTGTCAAGTAAACGTATAATTTATTGCCTTTTTACACATTATTTATTACTATATTTAAAATTTGATGGAATGGACATTACGTTCAAATATTATCATAATTTACATTAACAAAATATTTAATTATATTTATTAAAATTTATTTCCCAATTTCCTAAATAAAATCAATTAAAATCTTGCAATTGTGCATTAACTATAATTTCCACTTATATTGAAATTTTGCCAAATATAACATTTGCATTTCTTTTCATTAATTGGTATTCCCTTCAATACATAAATTCATTAACCTTGACTAGTATTACTTAACACATTCTCATTCCCATTAATGTAACCTTTATTATATTTTTTATTAAAATTTTATTTCCCATTCCAATTAAATCAACAAATTAAACAGGTAACTTATAATAATTATTTACAAGCCAAGGTTACACTTAGGTTTATCATACTTCAACCAAATTTTATAGTTACATACATATTACCGAATTCATTCAATTACTATTAATAATATACAAATTCCTTTAGTTATACAGCACTTACGCTTATTTACTTATTTTATATTTTTATTTTATGCCAAGTGCAAAAATATACACAATTTAATTTTCATTGTGATTTTACTTAAATTGTCAATAATTAGTTCGTAATAACCATGGCTACAATTCATTCTTAACATTTACTTCAATATAAATTATAAAAAAATTATTTCTTTCTAAATTTAATTACAAAAATCTTGTCAATTCAACAATTTATTTATCAAAAATTACGGGTCGTTACATAAAATGATTTTGAATGTTGCGATTGGATATTATTGCTATGTAAGATATATACGTATTATAAAGGAAAAGGAAAATTGGTTTTGATTTCAGAAGATAAATTTGAATTTCTCGGCAAAAAGGTATGTGTTTAAAATTGTATATGAAATTGATTGGGTTTTTTATCTAGATACTTGGCTTTTTTTTTCTTTTGGAATTTGGGAGCCCGTAGAGGCATTTTGTAGTTGTTCCGAGCTAGCCGTGCAAATGAGATGTTGGCGAAATTTTTCGAAAATTTAGGGAGTTAGAAAAATTTTGAGAAAATTTTGATAATTCCAAATTTGGTTTTAAATTGAAATTTGAATGATTGAGCAAATTGTATTGTTTGAAAACTATGGGAGAGTTTGGGAAGTTAGTAAGAATGATAATGGGTCTTTTGTAAAAAGATAGTTGGCAGAATGTTGAATTGTTGGTTTTGGGGAAAAGTAAATGGGTACTGGACCATTCTTCCTGACCAGCAATTTCGGGGACGAAATTCTTTTAAGGGGGAGGAATGCGACGACCCGGATTTTTCAGCGTTGAATCTAGAATATTTAAGTAGTTTTAAATATAGAAACTGAATTATAAATTTGTTTTGAATATGGAAAACTTAGATTTATCTATTCAGAATGTAGATACAACAATTTGTTGAATAATATAATTATCCAATTCAATAATGGGAGATTAAGTAAAATATTTATTCTTGAGTTTCAAGCTTGTAAAAAATAATTTAAAGGGCTTATAAAATTTATGTTGATAGTACTGAAGATAGTAAAAGTGTTAAAATTGAATTTGGAAGTGTTTTGTTCAATTCTGAAAATATATTGTTTAAATTGAGTTTATAAGTAGACTTTCGAGGCATAGTCTCGGAATTCGACGAAATCAGTTCCATCGGATCTATAATATTTTATTATTATTATCAGATTTTGATTTTCATAATGCTTCGAGTTGTTGTGTGAGCGTATGATATATAAGCGCATCGAAATTTATATCGAAAATTTAATATAATAACTGGGTCCAAAAATCTTTCTTCTCCATACGATCGATTTAGGACTGGAAACCTTTTCCATTGCGTTTGGAATATGGATATAACATTACGAACACCTAGCGGCATGCCTCGATAGGGATTCAAAATTTTAAGTCGCATTTATCGAGATAATTCGAATTTAAAATTTAAAATATTTATTTTTGTCCTTGTCAACGTCAGCTGAATTTATAGCACATCAAAACTTTTTGGTCTCCTCTACAAGTCACAGTAGCTTACCCTACACGACACCTACCACGTACGAAGGATACCCTTTCATCTTTTAAATCGTGTCCATCCTCTTTATTTCAAATCACGCCGACTTCCTTTCTCTTTGTCAAAAGAAAACACGAAATCATCTTCATAAGCAAAATCTAATCATTCGAAAATGGCCGAAGCCTGTTCAAATCAGCAGTTCGAAACGGCGTCACATTTCAAAATCGACAAGTGAAATAAATAGCCAAGAAAAATCAATGAGGAACGAACGTAACCCAATTGTTTCGAATTTGAAAATAAAAGAGGAGAAAGGCCGAGAAAATCGCGAGGCGGGACCACGCTTGGAGGCACAGCAGCATGGCTTAGCGGCGCAACGTTCATCGAGAGGAGAATCTTGACGCCGAAGTTCAATCGAGCGCTACTATTCGAGAGTATCAGATTCATCGATTGAGTCGCGAGCTTGAGCGGTCAGGAACGCGCGTGGGTACACGTGCAGTGATCGAGGGGATAGTGAGTTTGTGGTTGTTAGAGAGGCTGACGTGTGGAAAGCAAGATGAGGTCGCGATGGTGGCCTGGGTTCGTGATGCTGCTAGTGAGGTATTCGATAATTTTATTTAATTAAAATCAATATATATATGTGTGTGTGTGTGTATACATTGTTAGGTTAGGAAGCTGAAAAGAGAAAAGTTAACAATAAGGTTTAAAAAGAAAAGACTGTTTTAAAGATTTAACAGTAAGATAGAAGTTTTATTTTTAGGAAAAAGACAATAGGATTTAAAAAAAAATGCTTGTTGGATGTATAAAATCAGATCTTGGAATCTATACAGATTTTTAGACGTATGTGTAGTATCAAAAAAAAATGAATTAATATACATATACCTATTTTAAAGTTGCTAATTTATTTCTTTACAATGGATTTAGTGATTAACTTGTTTTATTAACTTATTTGAATATTTCAGTTACTAAAAGGTTTAAAGGAAATTAGTTTAAATTAAATAATTAGTTAATTAAATGGTAATTAACTGTTCGATCAAATCAAATATTAATAAACCATAAAATGTTTGTACAAGGTCTAAAATCATGAAGAAACAAGCCGATCGGAATGGATTGCAAACAGCAAAATAATGGTCAGTTAATCTCACTCTTCTGGATTTCTATTTAAATTTAAATGGTTAAATTTAAATAATTGGTTGAATGGTTGAATTGATTTGATATGCTATATTATATACATTAGTATATAGTATATATTGGAGTGATAAATTTCCCGCATTATATAGCGGATGAGACCCTATGCGCCACATAATAGCGGATGATGTTATATAAACCCATATACCGTGATATTCCACGTCGAAGTGGAATTGGTATTTTATGTTTTGCTAACATCTGTGGATGTATGGAAACAGGTTGGTGGGATCCTACTGGATTCCTCAAAATTATTTAGATTGTTTAATATTTTGTGTTATGAGTAATTGATATTTTGTGATGAATTTTATTTGGAATATTGAAACTATGGTTTGCTTGAATATATTTCGGTACATTGAGTTATCAAAATATATAAAATTGGGTTTTGAAGGAAAGTTAAAGGGTGAATTTTGAAGTAAAATAATTATAGGGAATTTTAATAAATTTAAGAATGAACTGGAAAAGAATAAAAGTGATTTTAAAATTCTAATAAATAAATTCCGAGTGTGGAAAGGGGATTTTGAATAAATAGAGAAATAATGAATTTTAAAACTTAAGCGATATTATTTAAAGGAATAAAGAATTTACTCTAAAGTTCAAGGTTTAAATTTATTTGAAATGATAAAGATGAAATTTTGGAAATCTACAATTGGTGTTTTTGGTTAAAAAGATTTTAAATCATAATTAGGAATAAAATGTAAAGTTAATGGATTTTAAATAAATTGAGTAAGTAAAGAAATTTATTTCAAATGGAGTAAATTGGGAATCGGAATTTTAAAAGGAAGTTCAGTCTATGAAACTTATAAACTTGGTTTATAAAAGCAAAGCAATATATGAATATTTGGAAGAATAAATTCACGGTGGGAATTTATTAAGGGAAAGGGTAAATTTGTTTAAAAATAAATAGTGATTTTTTTTTAAAAGATGTGAAAGCGAAGCGTATTTCCCTAGATAGCCAAGTACGTTTCCAAAGCAATTTTTGAAATATAAGTTAAAAGTTTTAATGTTGTTTTAAAAAAAAACATGTTTTAAAAAATTTATTATTTCTTAATGTTTAAATTCTAAAGTAAGTATTTTTCAAATCTATTATCGTAGTAATTATTTTAAGTTGACTTGGTATTTTGTTTTAAAAAGAGAAAACCTAGTTTTATATTTTATAAAGTATATATTTTTAATAAAGTGTTGAAGCAGTTTTCAATTTGAGTGTTAAACTATATTTTATAATAAAGCGTTTTTATATTATTTTAAAAATCTAAAGCTTTGTACTTGGTGTTTTCAGTGGAAATATATAGTTGTGAATTTATCTCATGAGAAGAGTATGGTTTGAAAACTATTTTCAAAAAGGGTTGAATATGGAAATATATCTTGCGAAGATATTTTGAGGATAATAAATAATATGGGATATTATTTATTGTTTTATGGTTGTTTGTGAATGTTAATAGATAGTTAAATAACCGAATATCAATATTGGCCAATGCGCTGATCGTTTCGAAGAGACTGGGATCAGGATTTATTTCCTGAAAACCACTTCGATCCGATTTGTACGTTTTCATGGAAAAACGAGTTCGGAGTCCAAGATGGAGCAGTGAAGTGCAAGGGCTAGTCGCTACTAATAATGAAGATGGTTCCAAATAAGATGTAGTAGGAGTAGTGCCTTCAGTTCCGTTCAAACCTGGGACGGACTTGTATGGATGAATGCTTTCAGAACATCGTCTAGTGGACGGTGAGCATTCTAAGTGATATGTTCTAAAAAGGTAAAGCTTAGCCTTGAGCCTCATCAACCGGAAATAACAGAAAATCAGGGGATATGCAGTAAGGCTAAGCGGGTATCACACATTAGGGTGAGGTCATCCCTGTCTAGATGCCCCTTTTATTCGGGTTAGTGGTGCGGTTGCTGATCCCAACCGTGGGGTGATCTTACTCGGGATTATCCAGTAAGGGGTAGTCCTGGTCTTATGTTGCAGGGGATTGGGAGTAATCCTCGGTACGGTGATCTAGGCCGCGTACTGTGAAAGGTGGTACCCAGTGCCTAGTCATTAGTTGGAAATCCATTCTCCCTACGTGCCTTTTACGGTTTTATTTGTATTACCCATGACTGTGGCTAGTAGCTGGAATTTAATGAATGTAACAATTTCGGCTATTTTAATAAGTATTTGTAAATAGACCCTATTATAATATCAGAGGATTTTAATAAAAAGTGTTTTGGCCATCGTAAGGTAAAAACCCGACATGTTTATTTGTGACGTGGTCTTACGAGATGCTTTTGTTTTCAAAGGATTTTGAAACCTTAAATAATCAATTTGAGTGTGATTTCTCACACTGGTTTTCCAGACCGACTTGGGTGTTGTTTAACTATAATGCTTGGGTCAGACTGAGTACTATAGAGTACAGATTCTGGATGGACTGCTGTGGAGCTCAAGAGGCAAGCTGGATGGCGAAACGTACTTCCATACTTGTTTTAAATATTCCATTGTGTTGAATAGTTGTGTATTCAGTTGTGCGAGGACATGTTATGATTACTGTCCAGTTGTGTGTTATGTGTGACGTTTCGGATTTTTCGCGCTCGAAAATCGACATCCATACTTCAAATCGTATTCGAATGCCATAGATTCGACCGTTCAAATCTGGTTCGCCGGAGCTTATAACAACATTAAGTAAATAACACAGCGGAATAAAAGAATAATACATTGATATACAACTTTGATACAATATCTGATACAATAGATGATCCAGTAGATATCAATATACATCAGAGATATGATACAATAAATAGCAGCGGAAAAGAAAATGATAACACTAGCAGCGGAACAATGTACTCGAACTATTTTAATTGTAATGTTACTCACCTATCATGGTTGAACAGAGAATAGGACTGCAAAGTCTGGAACTAGAAACTTGATCCTAACTTGCTTTTTTTATTTTGTTTTGTTGAGTTGCTTTGGAACTAGCATTTCATTTTCTTAATCTTTTGATTTTCCTGAAACAACCTCCAGGCTTGACTACCCAGATTTGTTCTATTTTGATCTTTGTTTGATACTTAATGTTTGAACTGCTTTGCATTGCATTTTCTCAAGTTTGAAGATGTTTTTATTTTACTTTGTTTTGTTTATTTTATTTTTTTATTATTTGCTTTTTACTTGTTGATTATGCAGTTTGCTGGCTGCGATTCATTTCTTTGCTGGTACAAATCTATACTTAAGTATACATATTGTTGTTTCTTTTTAGTTTACAGCCTACGCTTCTTCATATTTTATCTTATCTTTTGTTTTATACTTGCATGTTTATATTTTTACTTTGTTTAACTTGACATTTATTTTCTTGTATTTCTAGTTTATATTTTAATTGTTATTATTATAATTAGTCTTTGACCCATTTATTTAAGATTATATTTTCAAATCCAACATATACATATATATATTGTCATGTATACACATATATGCAAATTTTCAAATCAATTTGACTTAATATATTTTCTATTTGAATCGGGGAAACTCGTATCATTAAAAATCAATTTTACAATTTTTAATTCAAAAATTCATTTAAATTATCAATTTAAATTCATAAAAATCCTGGGTCGTTACAAACTTCCCCCCTTAAAAGAATTTCGTCCTCGAAATTCACAGGCACGAAAACAACACAGAGATAGACTCAAAGATAGAGAAATATCATTTCAAATCAGAATATCAACCATAGATACAAGAAATTACGATAGAATTTCAATTTTGGTTTTAAACAAAATCATTTTATCGATACAATTCTAATCATTCTTCATATTCTATTAATCAAGTTAACTCAATTTAAAATTTCAATTTCAAATTCATTAAGGTTTAAATCAAAAACTGATAAGAAACCGGTGAAATACATAATTTCCCAATCCCCTATCTCATTCTCTTCTTGCACTCATACTCACTATTAGTGGATAGCAAGAGAATTTACTGAGGCATTCGAACGGATATCTTAAGGATTACTCATTCTAGGGTATACTTCACCCTATCTCTAATGAGTTACTTAATGTGTTATACTCCTGAGCTAAAGTTCAACCCTTAGCTCTGATACCAAATGTGACGTTTCAGATTTTTCGCGCTCGAAAATCGACATCCATACTTCAAATCGTATTCGAATGCCATAGATTCGACCGTTCAAATCTGATTCGCCGGAGCTTATAACAACATTAAGTAAATAACACAGCGGAATAAAAGAATAATACATTGATATACAGCTTTAATACAATATCTGATACAACATATGATCCAGTAGATATCAATATACATCAGAGATATGATACAATAAATAGCAGCGGAAAAGAAAACGATAACACTAGCAGCGGAACAATGTACTCGAACTATTTTAATTGTAATGTTACTCACCTATCATGGTTGAACAGAGAATAGGACTGCAAAGCCTGGAACTAGAAACTTGATCCTAACTTGCTTTTTTTATTTTGTTTTGTTGAGTTGCTTTGGAACTAGCATTTCATTTGCTTAATCTTTTGATTTGCCTGAAACAACCTCCAGGCTTGACTACCCAGATTTGTTCTGTTTTGATCTTTGTTTGATACTTAATGTTTGAACTTCTTTGCATTGCATTTTCTCAAGTTTGAAGATGTTTTTATTTTACTTTGTTTTTTTAATTTTATTTTTTTATTATTTTCTTTTTACTTGTTGATTATGCAGTTTGCTGGCTGCAATTCATTTCTTTGCTGGTACAAATCTATACTTAAGTATACATATTGTTGTTTCTTTTTAGTTTACAGCCTATGCTTCTTCATATTTTATCTTATCTTTTGTTTTGTACTTGCATGTTTATATTTTTACTTTGTTTAACTTGATATTTATTGTCCTGTATTTCTAGTTTATATTTTAATTGTTATTATTATAATTAGTCTTTGACCCATTTATTTAAGATTATATTTTCAAATCCAACATATACATATATATATTCTCATATATACACATATATGCAAATTTTCAAATCAATTTGACTTAATATATTTTCTATTTGAATCGGGGAAACTCGTATCATTTAAAAATCAATTTTACAATTTTTAATTCAAAAATTCATATAAATTATAAATTTAAATTCATAAAAATCCTGGGTCGTTACTTTATGTGTACTCTGGTGATGTAATGTATAAACATATATGCTTTTGTGTAAAGATCTGTTATCATCTATTATATTTTATCCCGCCGCGTTGGTAAGATTCTGATGTTCTTGGTTGTTTTCCCTTCTTCTATCTCTTTCTTTCTTAACCCCAATGGTTGGTATTTCCATTCTCTTTCAATTGATATGTTGAAGAATACTGTTGACTTAAGGGGTATGAGTTTGCGAGCTCTTACAAACATTTTAAACTCTAGGCGATATGCTTCGTCTGGAGTTCATCTGGAATGATACGTGAACAGTAAAAATAATAATATAATATATATAAACGTACACAAATAAATATATATGTACGCGTATTTACCCAGAAACCCTACCATGCCTCCATTATATTTCCATGGCCGAAAATAGCCAATCTTCTTCCTTGATTTCTGATAAATCCATCAACATTCATCGAAAACCCTAACCTACGACATCTTAGAGCTCGAACAAAGTAACAAATCCGACGGTCCCGATTGGATAAGGTGGAGTAGGTCAGCGAAAAATCTTGTTCTAAGTGGCGACGTTCATGTATGTTTTCCCAAGCCTAGGAGGCACCATGTTCTTCGAGGATTCGGCCGTAGAGGGAGGCGAGGTAGGCACGCATAGTGGTAGTCCGTGATTATGTTATCGACGAGCGTGGTGGTCGCTGGTAATAGATGAACGAAGCAACTATGTAGGTTTTCGAACAAGGGAGAGCACGATGAGGAAAAAAGAAAGGAGGTGGACAGATTTTCCCAATTCCAGATCAATAGCCTAGATTCTTTAAGGGTAATATAAAAAAAAAGAATTTGTAAATTATATCGTTTAAATTCGTGAAATATTAAAATGCGTATCTTTCACATATGAGATCTGATTGAGATGAAACAAGCGGCGATGGAATCGTGTCGACGAGCACTACATTGTAGAACTGATTTGGAGACGACTGGAAATTCCTAACATTTTACGTTAAGAAAACGTCGTTCAGTTTAATTTAAAATTGGAATGTTGGCAAATTGAAAACTCAAGGTGAGTTAAACTCACTTATCTGGTTAATCGGTAATGTTTTATAGCAAATAAAATATATTATGTTGTTTTCTGAATTGTTGAAAATTGATGGTTGTGAAATTAATTTAGGATGATGACATAGCATCTTGAAATGGTTTTAGATTGGTTGAACCGGATCTAGGGTCACGATATAGCATCTCGAATTTGCTATTAAATTGTTTATGTTTATTCTAAAGTTCAATTCTAGTATTGAATCGTGTATGTGTGGAATTGATAGATGGATTGCTTTAAAATTGCGTTGTTAAATTATAATGCAAACTGAATTGAAATATTTTGGTGTGACATATTTGTACAAATAAACATCATTGAATAATAAATGGTGGAGTCTTATTGTAAATGATCTTTGTTAGCAGAATGAATTCTCATTCTGCTATTAGATTAATTTGGACACTTATTTTAAGTGCCAGTGGATTTACACTGGATAATTGATGTGATAACAATTGATTCATAATTATGGATTCGATTTACATATATACCCGTTGTTATGTAAATGGATGTAATTTACTTAGAAAATTAAATTGAATTTAATGGTAGCTTGTGAAGTACCATTTTGGTCGTTAAGCCTCTTTTTGAATATGGGGAGTTATGGGTTTTGGTTAACTTCAAATTCCATAATTTAGAGTAAAATATTTTATTAAATTATTATAAATATATGAATTGTTTATTTAATTATTATTTTACAAATGTTGATAAAATCCTTTATTTAGTAAGGTTAATTATGTTTCAATGTTAATTGTTTATTTGATTTTTTTAAAGGAATGAGTTATTTTATTTTTGGTGATTTATAACTAGGTAATTTTATCACTAAATAATAGTTATTATAAATTTAATTAATTTTAATTAAAAGTTGATTTAAAGTTAATTACTTGTATTATATTTTAAAATGTTAAAGGTTAAATTATAATAATTATTATTATTAAAAGTTTGTTTTCAAATTACTAAAAATGGTTAAGATATTTTTTTGATGCTAAAATCTTATTTAATTATATACTAGATTATATATAGGAGGTAACCCTGTTGTAGAAGAATTTTGTTAAAGAAGTATGTAAATTAGGAAGAGGTTTGAAATTTGTAAGGGGAAGTATTGCAAATGGTTTGAGATTCAAAGAAGAATATTTTCGTAAATTAAACTTGGAAATCTATAAATAAGCCTTATAAATAATTTTGAGATATTTATAAAATAAAGTGATTTTGGGAAGTAGTGGTACATTTTCATAGCGTAATTCGAAGGGCAGAGATTGCCTACAGTTTGGGATGACTTCGCTGGGATAGCGACGTAACCATTGTGAAAACCGCGATCTATGATTGATTGCATGGCAGAAATTGGGAGGCAGAGATTGCCTAAGTTAAGTTTGGTTTTTTAGGATAGAGACGCAACCATTGAGCTGCGATCCATTGTCGATAACGAATGGCATTTCCATATCTTTTTTTTTCCAAATAGTTTTCAAGTATTTTTGAAAAAAAAGGTATTTTTGAATATTCTTATTCCGATGAAATGAGTATGCGAATGTTTTAATAAGGAGATTCGATTTATCAAAATCAAATTAAACGAGGCTTAGTGATTTTAGTAGGAAGTGTGATCTATGGGTGAATGTTCGTCTATTTGATAGTTAAATAACCAACTATCAAATCTTGGCTCAAATATGTATTTCTTAATTTTAGTGGTAGGAAATGATTTCTTACATAACACCGAGAGATTTTAAATCGGGAAATATCGAGGGGAAAGACGAGAATTATGTGGTACAGTTACCATCGGACGTGCTATATTGTACGTATAAATTCGTTGTTCTTCTAGGATAAAGGATTGGTAGATCTACCCACTTAAACGGTTAGTGGGTGATTCCTGCTTTTGTGTATTGTCTAATTATTTCCTACAAAACCGGTCTTGAGCATTTTGGAAAATCGACGAATAGGTTTTGGAGCGCTGGAGAAACTAGAGGGTGTACTTGTAAGAGACCACTCGATACTGTTACCACTCCAAAATCATATATGGTTCTATGGAGGTGTTTTGTGTTATATTGAGATGTTAAAATCCATGTGTGGTTCCAAGACCTGTTAGGGTATGGGAATCCGTGTGTGATTCCATGATCTATTTGAGACATAGGAATTTGTATGTGATTCCAAGGCCATTGTGTTGTGCGAATCCATATGGGATTCCGTGAGTTAATTTGGAGCGATGCGTAAGTTGGAATGCCAGATGTAGCTTCATCAGTGGAAATAACTAAAACCAGAAATAGGAGGCATTGCCAGTAGGGTTGGCAAAACCATAGGGTGTAATCGGCTCCTTTTTCTAGCACTACCGATACCTTTAGTTGTTTTTGGCATGCCAAAGCGACGCACTCGGTCTTAGCAAGACCAGTTATGTTTTCACTATAATACCCCGGCTAGATGGGTATGATGCTTCGGAAGGATAACTCTTATCCTTATGCAGGAAGACCGTTCTTGAAGTACTTAGGGCACCTCCGTGGAAATCCTACACAATTAGCGAACAAACCTTATAGAATATATATATATATATATATATATAGTAATTTGTTGTGATATACACCGCATGAGCATCACAGCTACTTGATTATTATTAATTTGACCCTTAGACATTATTGTAATGTAACTAGACTTTCTATAGAAAGGGTTTGGTGATCGTATGGTAAAAGCCTCTCCGTGTTTATATGCGACATAGTCTTACGATATCTTTAATTGAAAAGGTTTTATAACTTAATAAATCAAATTGAGTGTGTTTTCTCAGGCTGGTTTACTAGACTAATCCGTGTGTTGTTATTTTTAGTAATGCTAGGGTAATACCGAGCATAGTACATATTTAGACTGGATTGCTTTGGAGCTCAGGAGACGAGTTGGAGACTGAGACCTATTCTTGTACTTGTTTATTCTACTACAGTGTTTGCTAAATTATTAGCAATTGTGAGTACAGTTTGTTATAACTTTCCAGGCTGATAATTATTGATTTGTGCACACTGATTTGAGGTATGTATATTACAGTTTCATTTATGTAAAGAGATGTTGATATTATATATTATTCATTCCACTGTGAGATTCTATATTTTCAAGATTCTTCTATCTTCTACCTTCTTTCTTTTTCCCTAACTATCTGTCTTTCCAACTCTCGATTGCTCTGCATGCCATACATTGAACGTATTGATGTCGATTTTCGATGGTCGAAAAGTCGGGCTATTACAAGTAGTGTAATGAAGAGAATGGTGAGTATTTTTGGAAAATGTAGCAACCCTGTATTTCGGAATTATTTTAATGGTATATTTTAATTATTTTAATTTGAATTCCTAATTTAAAAACTTTGTTTTATTTATTAAAATGAATAATTTTTTTATTTTAAATATAAATTTTTACTTTTATGTGAATTAGAATTCCAAACATAAATGAATAGTATATTTTCCAAAAAATGTGAATTTTGGTCAATATGGTCAAACTTTGACTTTAAATTTAAATTTTAAATATTTGATTTTTTAATTTTATCTTTTATGATGAAAATAAATAAAATTTCAAGAATACTTCTTTTCGTTTCATCGAAATATGATTAATACTATGAAAGTTATGCTTTTTGCAATACTGTGTGTAAATTGATTTATTTAATAAAATTGTTTATTTTAATTTTTATAAATAATACTTTTTGTTTGTCAAATCATGTTCTACTTTGTATATATGACATGATATATATATTTTAGTTTTAAAACATTTTTAAAGTGTTGTTATAATTTTCATATGTTAATTGTATATTGTTTTCAATTTTTTAAATTCTAGTTTCAATTATTAAGTTATTTTCTCATTTATTTCCTATTTTTCTTTAAAAAAAATTATTTAATACCCTTTCTATTTTATTTTATTTTCTAATCTATTTTATTTTCTTAATTTATTTGGTTTATTTTGATTTAAAAGAAAATGGAAATGTGAAGAGGCAATGACCTTTCATTTCTATGTCTTTTCATTAACGTGTCTTCCCAAATTCCTTTTTCCTTTCCATTTTGTTTAGCCGACCACAACTTTTTGCTTCAGCCGTGACTTCCTTCTCATATTCACGTGAAAGAGAAATTTTCTCATTCCCCAAAACTCATGGCTTCAAAAAAAAGGCTAATGGCTTCCCTCTCCTTTTTTTCACTTTCCTTCTTCTTTTCCTTGAATTTTTGCCTTGCCTCTTCTTGCTTTTCTCGGCCACTAGCCCCTATCGCCTTCACCACCGACCATACCATAACATTACAAAGCAACTCCATCCCCTCCTCCTCTGACATGATAGGCCGTGACTTATAGATGATGCCATCACCCCAAAAATTTGCACAAAACTCCTCCAAGCATGCCTAGCCAAGCCTATACTCCACCTACCCTTCACTTATGCACGTCGGCCATCCCATAGCCACCACCACCACCCGATCTACACCTCCTCTAGCTGCAGCTCTAGCCATTACCTGACCTGACCAGATCTCTACTAAGCATGACCGAGCCAAGCAATGTCCAAGCCGAGCCAAAAATGCACCACAACTTGCCTATTTTGCCTGGTCCTTTCCATTCTTCACTTTGCAACTTCTACCACCTTCATCTCATGCTGCCATGCTATTTTGAGATGCCATACCCTAGCTTAACACATCTATGGCCGAGCATAATGTCCCCTTGGTCAAGCTTTTGAATGGTTAAAGAAAGGTCAAAGCATTTTGTCCTTTGTTAGTTTCAATTTCCAATTGTTTCTATAATATTTTGCTCGTATATTCATATGTTATATTGTTTGTGTTATTGGTTGTTTACAAGATGAACATCTTGGTTCTCTCCACTCATTTGAATCAATTATCGTGCTTTGTCATGCCTTATCGTGCTTTGTCATGCCGTATCGTGCTTTTTGGAATTTATTCGTGTAGTTTGAATTGCTAACCTCCGCTTGAAAATGCGAGTCTTTCCCACTCTGACATGTTTACTTATGATTTAGTGAATTGTTGACAAGTGTTTAGTAAATTAAAAATGTTATGCAAGTTAATGATGATTATATGATATGTTATTCCAGGTTATTAATTTGTTAACTTTGATAATTATCACCTGACATATGATATATGACATAATACTGTGACATTTACATGTTAGTATCTGTGTTTATATTGTTTATGCATATGTTCACACTGCAAGTTCCCTGCTAGAATAGAATCACTATAGGTTGAAATGATACATAACCGAATGGACTTTAGAATAGGGAAAAAACGTTATGGGCTGAAATGATAGGCCTGAGCGATTTTTATTTATTTTTATTTACTTGGGATTGCGGGTTTGAAATGATAGAACCCGGGTTTTCTTTGTCAACTACGGATTGAAATGATATATATCCATATCACTTGACCTAGGTTAGAAAATTATATACAGACCCCGGTATATTTTCAAACGATTTTTATTTAGATTTGTATTTTTAAAAGTATGAAATTTGATTTAAAAATATATATTTTATGGTTTTGAGAAGGCTAAATATTATGTTTTGAATTTTTGAATTTAAGTATGCAAATTTGATGTAAATGTGATTTTTGACTTTAAATTTTATTTTTAAAATGTAAGTAAATAAGGGAAATTAAGTTTAAAGTTTTGAAATGATATTTGAAGTAAAATGTTAAGTTTTTTTTTAAATTTAATAAGTAAATAAATAGTGAAATTTTGACTTAACAAATGAATTGAATTCTTAATTGGATATTTGATTTTAAATTTTATTATGATAAATCAAATGTTAAAAATATTTAAATATGAAATTTTGAAGTCTAGAAATATGATTTATAAATTTAAATAGAATTTTTTTGAAGTTTTATTGTTTTTGAAAAGTTATAATAAAATCTGGAATTTTATTAATAGCGTTTCTAAAATGTTGTAGTTTTATGACAGCACTTTAAAATGATGTTGTTTTAAACTTAACTATGTTTGAAATAACTAAATATCTATTACGGCATTTTATAAATGCCATTATTCTTGAAGTAAACTATTTTAGAAACTATAAGCTACGATAGTACTTTATAAATGCCGTCGTTGCTATAATTTGTCATTGTTTTTAAATGTTGTAGATTTTAACACTGTTTGAGTTATATTTTAAAGTGTTAAATGATTTTGTTTTTGGAAATTGATTATTTTTGAAATATAAGGAGTTTTGAATAGAATTTAATATTAAATTTGAATTTTAAGGAATTTAAATTGAATTTGAACTTAAATAAGGTTTACTTGGTTATGTGTTAAATGGAATGATGAGATAAATGAATTTTTGAATGGAATTTTGAAATGTATTTTGTAATGATATTTGAAATAATAAGTGAATGATATATTTAATTTTAAAATGATATTTAAATTTGAATATTTGAATTTGAATTCAAATAATGATTTGATAATGAAGTTTTGAATGGATATAATATTTGAATGATTTTGAAATGGTTATGAATGACGTAATCTTTGTTTTGATAAAGAATGTGAATTTGGAATGATATTTGATTTTGATCTATTCGATAATGAATATTTGAAGTTTATATTTGTATGGAGGATATTTAGTTTACTTATAATTTGGGTTTGTTTAAATAATATTGGATATATGAAATGAATATTTCAAAACTAAGTAATAATGAAGTTAAACTTGAGATATTTGAAATTATAAAATTTAATTTTGAAATGTGCGATATTAAACCTTTGAAATATACTAAAATTTAATACTTTGTTTTGTGGATCCAAACTACATTTGAAATTAATATGATGTGAAATGTTTTGTTAGGAAATTGAATTGAATTGAAACTGATGGTTTGAATTGAATTTAACTGGAAATTTGAAATTTTGGTTAAATTGAATAAATTTGTAAAATGTAAAGAATTAAATGAATGTTCCATGATTTCAAATGTTATGATTTTCAAAGTGTAATGATTTCAAGTATTTTTGTAACGACCCTGGATTTTTGGCCCCGTTTATTCTTATCAATGTTTAATCTAAATTAAATAAAATGTAAATTGACCATATGAAAATGATTTTTATTTGGAAATACTGCCAATTTACTTATTTAAATTGTATTTTCGAAAAGGAATTGGACTTTGGGAATTCAAAATAAATCTTTTTATAATATTATAATAAAATTTATTTTATATAATTGAATTAAAACACTTTACTTTTTTTACCTTTGATAAATATACATATGAATAATAATGTTTGAAATTTAAATAAATCTCTTTATAATATTTATCTTATACCATTAAATTAAATTACTTTGTTTTGTTATCATGTGATGAAATATACATATGAATGAAAATGTTTAGGTTAAAATTTAATTCTATTAATATAAAATAAGTGAAACATGTGAATCTTATTTAATTATTGATAGTTGAAACATAAATATAAATAAATAAGTAAACACATCAATCTAAGTTTAATATTAATAGTCAAATATAAAACACAAATCAAAATAAAAATATAAATCAAAACAAAAATAAGTAGTTAATACTTCCAATATCATTTTAAATTTGCAAGACCATAGAAATATATATATATATATATATATATATATATATAATAAGTATAAAATGTACCTAAATCACATTGTACATAATTTAAATATTGATAGTTAAGAATGAAATATAAATATAAGTGTAAATAAACCATCTTGAATATAACTTAAATGTTGTTAGTCATAGTTAGAATACATAATAAATTTAAAAACCTTTTAGAACAAGTCTACCTGCAAATATGAACAAATAAATAGCTTCATGTACAAGTCAAGTGTGACCTGCAAGTGTATATTTACACAACACTTATGTGTATAGAATTCAAACTAGAGGATAATAAAACAAGTAATATGATAACAAATCAAAATATCTTCATAATCAAAGCTTCATATAAGCCAAGTATGTACCTGCAGATTTGTACACTGACATACAAAAATACTTATGCAGCTGAACATAATTATAATTATGGTAAGCAAAACAATTAATAATTGTGTAAACATATTAGAAACCAAAGTATGTACTTACTATCAACTCAGCCTAATTTTTGTCACCTCAAAATATCAATACAGGTATAAACTGTCCAGTATTATCTGCAGTTGTGCAAATCCCTCTACTTATATATATGACGTTATAGTGATCGTTCACAAAAACTCAATAGTAAACTTAGAAAGCAAAACTGAAAAAGAGAGAGAGAGGAAGAGTGAACATCACCTTACATTTTCAAACAAGTTTTCAAAGTTGTGAAGTGTTCAGGAATTCTTCTGCAATCTTTATTAACTTGCTTTCTGTTCAACTGTTATAAGGTGAGTAAACGAAGTTTTTTTTCAGGTTTAAGTTAAATAAATAGTCATGATTCTTTAAGCAATATAATTTGTATATGGTTTCATGTTGAATGTGAATCAGCATATGTATACTATATATTATCTCCTCTACTATGTGATCTAGGTGGTTATAGTTACCTATTCTTGTACAAAATTCAAGCTTTTCTCGTCAATATTAAAAACTGTAATTATTTCAACTCAACATAAATGTTAAAACTAAATTAAGATTTGATTCTTTAAAAAACTAATTTTAAATATTTGAAGGTAGTAATCCTCTGTGACATGTTGTACAGGTAATTCATATATTACTTGAGAAATTCGAATATCGTAAATTACTAATTCGAGTTTACATCTTGAGTTATCACTAAAAGCTATGATTTTTAAAACTTGTATGAAGATTTATAACTCAGTATTTCCAAAGCAGTTTGAAATTAAATCAAAACTGCATTTTCTTAAATTTTTTGTTATTTGATCAATATATAAAATGGAAACTTGGGATGAAGCAAAATCAAACGTATGAGATTATATAAATATTACCAGAAAATTTTTATATCACTTGAGTTTTGGCTAAGAGATCAATCTAGGGTTCGAGTCCTTATTTTTATCCCTGAGTGTAAAATTTCAAATTCACCACCATAACGCGATCGAGTGTTACGATTCTCTGGTGATTGGTGGCTCTGCGTGTTGTCATGGCGTGGATGAGTTCTGGGCGACCACGGTGGCATGTGCGGCGGTGGCGCAACGTTTTGGGAAGGGGTCGTTTTGTTGTTGATTCGAGCAAAGGTGCAAATTTCGAATCTGCATGATTAGGAATGTTTCAAGTTGATTTTTAATTTTAGCGTGTAATTTGGAACTTGCCTGCAACTTTTAGGTTCACTGGAGGGCAGTCGCGCCGCCGTGTACGTGCACGACAGCGGTGGTTTTGGGTGTTAGGCCTTGATGTAGGGGGTCGCGAGTATTACTCGAGTGAGTGGGAGGTAATCTTCGGGTTGGCCTTCGATCGTGAGAGAGTTACCTGAATTAAATTTGAATTTTAACTTAAGTTTTAAAACTTAACTACCTGTAGAATAGATAATAGAAGGGAGGGAGAAGAAGGAGTACGGGAAGGCCTCGGGTAATATAGGGGGTTTACTCGAAGTAATACTCGAGTTTAAGAAAGGGGAGACTCGGGTTCTTTTTGCAAAAATGCAGTTTTGCAATAGTGTTATTGTTAATTAAAGTTTGTTTCCATGAATTTTAAATATTGTGAAGACTTTGGATTTAGTTATCATGATTTTATTTATTTCGTAACTATGTTTTCAAACACTTAATTATCTTTTTAATTTGGCAATTAATCTAAGTTAAGTACAAGTTAATTAACATTTGAGTTGCGTAGTTAAAATAAATTGATTTTCAAGTTAAGGAAAAATTGCTTTTTTAAATGTTAATTAAGATGAATAATAAATATTTATTAATTATTTTTGAAAAGTGATTTAGAGTAATTACTTTATAATTTTAATCAGGGATCGATAATTAAGAAAAGGGGTAAATATGAAACTAATTACTTAAAGTTAAATTATGAATGATAAATAGTTAATTAAACAAGTGACTTAATTATGAATTAATAGTTAATTAATTAAGTAACTGGATTAAGAATTAATTATTGATTAATTAAGTTGTTAGCAGAAAATAACTGGATAATTAAGTTTTATAAATAAAAAAAATTAAACTTATTAATTAATGATCAGGGAGAAGTTCAATAAGTAATAAAAGTTAAATCACTTGAGTAAGGAAGTAATTAATAGTGTGAAATAAAATGTAATTAGGATTTAATAGTTGATTAAGAAATCATTAAGACAATTTGAAATGAAATAAGTAAATAGTTGTATAATAACTAATTAAACAGAGTTAAGTGGTTAACTCTCAGGTAATTAATTCTAAATTGAATTAAGTACAAATAAGATTTAAAGGTAATTGCTTATGGATTGTTGTGTATGTAGAATGTCTGGTTTGTGATGTTTAAATTGATGTTATTCTGTGATGCTCTCTGATATGCTGTGATATATCTATGATGACTGTATATGTTTATCTGTGATAAATGTTGTATGAATTATAACTTGAATTAAACTGTTTAAGTTAATTAGACAACTTGGCCTTTAAAATGGCGTTTGGATTCGATGAGACCGGGATCGGAAGAATCAATTTTGATTCCCCGAAAACTACATCGTTCCAATTTAAACGTTAGGTCGTAAATCCTGAAATGAAGATCGAGATGGTGTATTCAGAATGCAAGGTATTAACGCTCAAATTTGAACGCCAACACCCCGTTGTGTAAAGTGTAGTTGTGAAAGCACCACCCGATGATTCGGGAACAGAGTATAAGCAGAAAACTGCAGAAAAAATAGTAAACAACAGTGATTTTATAGTGGTTCAGCTTAATAGTTTGCCTACGTCCACTTTGAATATCTTTATTAACGAATTCGTTACAGATCGATACAATTCTTCCCAAGTACAATACACTTTGAATTACTAAACACTTTGAACGAATGGCTTAAACTTCAATCTGAGTGAAAGTCTTCAAATTCATGTCGGATGTATGAGATTCCTTCTTGAAGTTGTTAGTAGCGTTCTACATGTCTTGAAAGCCTTGAATATCGAGTCGGTTTGGAATGTAGCAGAGTATCGATGCTTGGAAAGAATGAGCCCAAAAGTCCTTTGAACGTTAGAAGTGGTCGCGTATTTATAGGTGTGATTTTGGGCAGCAGTTTTTCTCTCAAGTCATGAGTCGTGACCGACTTTAGTTGAGTCGCGGCCGACCTATAGAAGCAAATCCACGGTCTAGTAGAGTTAAGCCGACTTACCTGACTTCACGCAAGTCCAAAGTCGTAAACGAGTTATGGGGCCATGACATAAAATGATGAGGTACCCGATTCGCTTGCTTAGGTCGTGAACGACCTACCATAGGCCTTAGGTCGGTTTGCCTCATGAGTCGGCCAACATCTTTAAAGCATCAAGGTTATAACCCGGTGAGTCGCTGTCCCTGTTAAGTCGGCAATAAGTTGAGTCGTCACTCATTCTGAGTCGGTTCATACGTTAGGTCGGCAACAAGCTAAGGCTGTTGAGTCGGAACTTCCTTTGAGCCTTAAGTCAGTCTGCTTCTCAAGTCCCTTAGGTCGGTATCCTTCTTAAACCTTATGCAGTTAGGTCGGTCTTCTATGCTAAGATACTAGGTCGGCATCCCTTTGTGCCTTGGGTCGGCAGAACTTGGGTCGCTAACTGTTTGATATGCTAGATCGGTGGGTCATGGCCGAGATGGAGTTAACATTTGCCCCTTGAAGTACACGCCTAATGGTTAGGTCGTGTGCTTCGATGTCCTTTGACTCGTCCGCCACTAGGTCGGTTGCGACCCAACAGTTATATCTGCCGCTTCAGGCATCCCTACTGTAAGGTATAAAACATCCATCTCATTCTTTTTCATCACTTGTTCCCTTGCTCAATTCTGCCATTAAAATTTTCTCCAGCTTTTGAAGGCGATTTCATTCCAACTGGCCACCGATAATCTCTACCATTGATCGTGTAGGTAACCTCATTCCTCTTCTGATTGTAGGTCACCGTTAATTCGTAAATTCTGTCGCTCGAACTCGAATTGCCACCTTGTACGATGCTCCATCACGAATCCCATCGCATTTATAGTTGATGAAGCCTAGGTTGCTCGATTCGGCTTCAGATGATTGTTGATACAAATATGATGGTTTATCACCTTGACTCGATGATCTCTGATGGCAGGGTATTGGACTTGTAACAATTTCGAATTGTTGTATTGGGTGATTCGAGAGCAGGAATGAAGGCTGTTGTTGATGAAATGGTTATCGGGTTAATGGGTTGAATGGAGTGAAATGTTGGTTCGGAGGCAACTCAGCAAATACAGATGACCTAATTTTTTGGCCGGCCTAAACTTTAAGAATTGAATCGTGGCCGAGTTAACACTTGGGGAAATTCCCACTTCTTCGAACCGGAGTCTTTCTCTTGATTACTCCTTCACGACCTAGAGTACTACCGATTCAAGGGACGAAGGAACTTAGCCTTAACTCGCGAAGGATTTTTAAATCGTAGCCGACTTAATACTTGAGCTTTGGACGTGTTGTCATTTAGGGGCATAGACCCACTTTGGGTATTTGACTTGAACTGCCGAACTAAGTTGTCTGAATTTTGAACTGCCCCAACCCCAAACTTGCTTGATTCTCATTGTATTATTTCACAGACTGCGTTGACTTATAAGCTGCCAACCTGCTGAAAATAACAAACAAAGAAAGCCAAGGCGAAAATACTGCCATTGATTTGTTTGTATCAACATTATACTAGCATATTTAGGCTTAAAACAATAGTCCCTGGATTTTATAACTAACAAATGCTTGCTAGTTTTCATTTCAGTTATATTTGTTTATTGCTTTGTTAATTTTATACAACACCTCACACACATTTTAGGAAACGTGCACCTTGATGTTTGAATATCCAGTTATTTATGTAGAATGACTTCCCATCAAGAAGAAATGGCAGCTCAAGAGGAAGAAACTTTTCCGGTAGCTCTTCCTATAGAGGACCCTCCAGATAGAACCCCAACTATTCTAACCCCGAGAGCATTTACTCAGCTGCGCACTCAATTTGGTTTTACTGTAAGTGATGTCCTACTCCCTGGGCCAAGTGATACCGCCGACAGTCCTCCCCGTGGCTTTATTGCAATCAATCATCAAATGTGCTTAAGCGGGGCGATTCCTCCTTTTAATGACTTTCTTCGAATTCTTCTCCTTTGGTTGTCAATCTCTCCGTCCCAACTTCATCCTCACGGCTATGCCATCTTGATGGGGTTGTGTGTTTTGTTCAGAAGAACTTTTGATCGCATACCAAGTTTTGAAGAAATTCGTTACTTATGCTCGTTTGCAAAGAGTAGAGATCATCCTTCCCTTATAATTGTGAGGTGTGCCAGAAACCGCGAACTTATTTCTGATCTTATCGAAAGCGTTCATGGTTTTTTAACCAATTTTTCTTTGCTCGCTGCCCCCAGGGTTTTATGCTGATTGGAGAGTAGGAAGTAAGATTACCTGTCTCCATTTTTAAGCTTTTTCGAGATCCGAATTACTAATTGCTAATTTCATTCTTTGCTTTTTTCAGCACTTCCTCTTCCCTCTAGAGATCCGGTCCATAAGCAGACTTTTGACAGATTGAGTGCCGTGGCCGTAGTAGAGAAAAGCATCAAGTTTTTGTTGAGGGGTGAATTTTTGCACCAATACGGGCTTCTACGTACTTCTCGTTCTACACATCCTCACGAAAACCCAGACTCCCCGGCTAGAGCGTTGGATGCCCCAGTTTCTACAGACACATCCATACCAAAAGGACCTGCTCCCGAGGCTTCGCTGGTGAAGTGCTCCACTTCTGTTGATGTTGCGGGGCCATCTGACGAACTTGCCCCGGTTATTGAGGAAGAAGAGCCTCAGGGATCTCCCCGACGTTCACAGAAATCTGGCGAAGAAGCCGAGAAAACTAGCCTTGTCAAGCAGAGAAGGGACGATACTTTCGAAGGGCTGAGCGACCTCTTTGCCACTTCGCAAGAGATCTTTAAAGATGATCCTATCACTACCGGTGTTTCTTCTTTAGTAGTTGAAGCGACTTCTATCCTGCAAAAGACTCCGTCAACTCAAGAGTTGACGCTAACTATTACACCCACAACCACTCCTCAATTAAAGAGTGGTTCGTAGTTTGATACGCGTAGTTTGCACATCACACACACTTAGAATTTTTTCGGCACTTTTATGCTCCTGACTTTTTTACTTTGAAGAATTCTAAAATTTAGCTCTTTTTTATTTTAGATCCTCCGATGGGGGGCAGCGGATCCTACTATGGTGATTTCCAACGCTACGGGAGGCGTAGCCAATATGATTACAGACGTTACCTCCCCTCTTACAGAGAATCTGATGAAGAAAGAGCCGCCCGAAAGCCTCAAGAGAAGAGGGCTCAAGAGGAGCGTTATGAATGAAGAGGGAGGGAGGAGTGCCACGATTCTTCACAGAGAGGCGACGATTCCCATAAAAGAAAATCCCATGATGACAGAGGAAAAAGTCATATGGTTGAAGATTCGAGCAAGCGAGCCCGACATGGTGAGAAGCACACCTCTACAACTCCTGAAAAGGTTACTGCCCCCGCCTCGCTTGACATTCCTTCCGGCTCTCCCGCTCTCGGGAAGAAAGACATCCAAACAATAATTAGCAGGCCCAAATTCCAAGTCGGACCTGGTCCGGCCACTTTGCAAAGTCGGTTTCCACAGTGGTGTCTGAAGGGAGTAAGGTTTGACCTTGACTTGGTCCCCATTGACAAGTCTGCTATGTTACGAAACCTCGATGCCGTCAAGCTTGATATTGAGAGGATGTCAAACTGGCAAAAACTTGTTGACGAGCTCCAAAGGGTTAATCATGCAAACATAGAGGCGATGCTCACAATGGAAAATGACAAAGCCGAATGGCAAAAGGTTCTTGAGCAACACGACACTGAAATGAGGAGCATCGCTTCTTACAATGAAGAGCTTGAAGCAAAAGTTGAGGAACTGAAACAAGAGCTTGCTGCTTCCTCTACTTCTTATTCTCAAAAAGAAGAAGTGCTCCTAAAACAAGTGAGCGATGCTCATGCCAGCCAAAGAGATGCCGAAGACAGGCTTGAAGTGCAGAAAAGAATTAGTGAGGGCTATGTTGCTGATATTGAAGAGCTTTGGAAGAAGAACAGCTCCCAAGAGGCGGAGATTCAAATGCTTAAGCTTCAACTTTCTAAAGCTGAAATGGAGCGTGATGACGCCGTTGCCGGCAAAATTGCAGCTGAAGAATCTCACAAGGCAACGAGGACCAACATCAGCTCAACATTATTTGATTTCTACCTGCATAGCATCTTGGGGCATGGTAGCCTCGCCTTTCTAGTCCCCAAGTATGGAATTACTCTGGCTGAAGTTTGGGAGGCCGCACTCGATATGCTTGGCGGTAAAGGCGCTGGTTATACTGAGTCAGCTCTTGAGGAGCATTATCTAGATGATGATGCTCGCGCCGCTCTTGCCAGGGGGAGAGAACAGCTTGCAAAATTAAGGGTCGAAACAGCGGCAGGAGAATACTCAGGAAAAATTATCTCAACTGCTCCGATTCAACCTTCTCCTTCAGCCGCAATTGATATCATCGGTTCCAGTTCCCACTCCCCATCTCCTACTAAAGTTACCACCGAGATCACAAGCATACAAGGCGGAGATGAAGGCGGCGAGAGTGCCGAGGAATAGGCTTACGAAGTTGACATCAGGGAACCGACTTCTGCAGGTAACCCTACTGACAATCTTGCCCAAGTAGACTGCTCATCTGTTTCTTACGAGCTTGATGGGCTTTTTGACTACTTCTTGAATCTCAGCGAACCTTTATCTCCTCTTTTCACTGACTTGAACTTTTTTCCTTCTGTAGAGAAAACGTCGGGCATTGTTCAAGCTTCCCCACCTCCAATTATTCCTCCTCCATCTATTCAGGTGACTCCTCCTTCTGCCTCGCAACCGGGATCACAAGAGGAGCAAATAGAAGCTCTTCAAGACTTGGATGATCACATTGCTTCACAAGAACACAAAGGAGAAGAAACTGAAGGGAGTGAGAAGACTCCAGAAGCAACTGGTTCCGATGATGAACCATTAGCTAAACTTTTTTCTCCAGCGAGTGGGTCTTCCTCCAAGAAGAGAGGAAAGCAGGGAGTTTCCAAGAAGAAGAAGAAGAAGAAGGGATCTTTAACTGGCGAAGAAGAGACGGAAGAAAGTCCGACTGAGCCCCTTTCTCCTTCATCCCCTACTCTTACAAGCCGGCCTAAAAAGTTGGTTATTTGACCAGGTGCGGGCTCAAAAGGTGGGCGGAAGAAGAAATGATGGCTCTGGTTCTGTGGCTTTCATATCGCTTTTTGCCTTTTTTGCATGTACTGACCGGAAATTATGCGGGTACCGTCCCCCGCTTTTCATTTGTTTTTTACTTTGGAACCTGTACCTGTATAAAATTCTAATAGTGTTGAATAAAATGATTCTTTTTCTTTGTACAAACTTCTGTCTGTATCTAAGAATGCAGTTATTATTCACTTTTATACAAGTTTCTTTGCATGGTATTGCAGTGAGCTTGCGGTATATTGTTCGAGCGCAATTTTACCGATGTAGTTATACCATGTTGCCCCTATACCACAAGCTCATTGTAATATTTTATTTTATGAGGAACTTGTACTTTTATTTTCTAAAGAATAATTATTCCACATTTGGAGGAATATTATTTCGTTAAAAAGAAAACAGAGTACAAATAAGTTTCTACGCTTTATCCCTCGAAGATATCACTTTTTATTTTGTGCATATACACATTTTACTGAATGAAATCTTCTATGTGGTAAAGCGGGTATTTGAAAGGTACTTCAACTTCTTTTTGAGGAAGAGAATTTTCTAGAATAAGTAATGCATTCTTCCTTTGAAAGTTATTCTTTGAAAAGTTGCACCTCTGAGGAAGACTTTTTCACGTCTCAACACCTGGAAGTTTTATTTCAATCTTGGTGAAACGTGTGCCTCCGAAGAGGTCTTTCTGCTTGATTGTGCCTCCGGGAGGAGGTCTTTTCATTTCTGCCTCTGGGAAGAGGTCTTTCTGTCTTATTGTGCCTCTGGGAAGAGGTCTTTTTGTTTCTGCCCCTTGGGAGAGGCTCTCCTTTTTTTTTTTGCATTTCAACTCTGGTGAAGTGAAACTCCGAAGAGCGGCTGTTGCACTTCAACTCCTGGTGAAATGGGCCTCCGAAGAGGGCTTTTATTTTGTTTTGCATTTCAACTCTGGTGAAGTGAAACTCAGAAGAGCGGCTGTCGCACTTCAACTCCTGGTGAAATGGGCCTCCGAAGAGGGCTTTTATTTTGTTTTGCATTTCAACTCTGGTGAAGCGAAACTCCGAAGAGCGGCTGTCGCACTTCAACTCCTGGTGAAATGGGCCTCCGAAGAGGGCTTTTATTGCCTGGAAGTTACTCCCTCATGGTTGGAGGGTCATGACTCCTCCAATCTTTTTTGTTAAGTAGAGAACTTTCTTTTTTGCGGCGTATGCCTCGTTAGAGGTCTTTATCCTCCGAAGAGTTGTGCCTCCGAAGAGGGCTTGTGCCTCCGAAGAGGGCTTTAGTTGTTCCTTGTCTACTTGCTTATGCCTTTTCAGCGATCCTCTGTTTTTCTTTTCAAGCTCACACTCCCTTCTCTTACAAGTAGTTTGTTTAATCCAAAGAAGTGCACTTCATTGTTAGGCAAGTTCACGAGAACGGGCATAAGCTTCTTAGTTAGATGTTTGTTTGTTCAAACGATCTCAATTTATGAGCAATGGCCCGTTTCCGGCGAAATCATTGGCCGTTCAATTGAAGCACTTCCTATCTAGGATTTGAATTCGGGACTTTTGTGACTCGAAATTTGTTTGCTGAATGATAACCAGAATCACTTGGTCTTGAATGTGCAAGTTTTATTTTCATTATCTGCAAAAATTTAAATCGACATTTCAGCAATACATTTAATGTATCTTTCATATCGAAAATAAAGCAAACATGTAATAATAATAAGAAACACAAGATTTATAGTGGTTCGGCCAAGAATTTGGGCCTACATCCACTTTATAGTCTTTCATTATTCACTTGCATCGGTTTTACAATTGCTTTCAATTACAAGAATCATACATTCATAATTCTTTTTACAATATTTCAACAAAGCTATCAAGTAAAGTATGGACGCAAGTGATTGCTGTTCCAAGCCCTTGGAATTTGATCTCCTTCGACAGTAGCGAGTTTGAATGTGCCGTCAAGAAGCTTCTGACCTATGACATATGGTCCTTCCCAATTTGGCCCAAACACACCTGTCGCCGTCATGATTCTCTTCAGGACTAGATCCCCAATCTCAAAGCTGCGTTGGCGAACTTTGGAATTGAAATGTCTGGCTATCCTTTGCTGATGAGCTGCGATTCTGAGCTCAGCCTCTTCTCTTTTTTCATCAAGGAGATCTAGTGCCACAAGCTGTAGTTTTTCATTATCTGCTTGATTGAAATGAATTCTTCTATGTGAAGGGACCTCTGTTTCTACCGGAATCATTGCTTCTGACCCGTATGCTAATGAAAACGGAGTATGCCCAGTCGCAGTTTTGTGGGTAATTCTGTATGCCCATAGTGCTAGTGGTAGCTTATCGGCCCAACCACCTTTTGCTCTTTCGAGTTGCTTCTTGATGGTTGATTTGATAATTTTATTTACTGCTTCCACCTGCCCGTTTGCCTGCGGATGAGCTACTGCTGAGAAGCTTTTTCGGATTTTGAATCGCTTGTAAAAATCTTGGAATTCTTCACTTTCGAACTGAGTACCATTGTCTGTAATTATCTTTTGAGGCACACCATACCTGCAAATTATACTTTTAGTCACAAAACTTATCATCTTTTTAGAGGTGACAGTAGCCAGTGGTTCAGCTTCTGCCCATTTAGTAAAATAATCTACAGCAACAATGGCATATTTGATTCCAGATTTGGCAGTTGGTAACGGTCCTACAAGGTCTATCCCCCATATTGCAAACGGCCATGGACTGACCATCTGTGTGAGTTCAGTAGAAGGTGCTCTAGGAATTTTGGCAAATCTTTGGCATCTGTCACATTTTCGGGAATAGTCTGCTGCATCTCGATTAATTTCTGTCCAAAAATATCCGTATTGGAGAATCTTCTTTGCTAAAGTTTGACCACCTAAATGATCACCACATTCTCCCCAATGCACCTCAGCTAGGATTGTTTTGGACTCTTCCCTGGATACACATCGAAGTAACGGCATTGAGAATACCCGTCTGTATAATTGGCCATCCTGGACTATATAGCGAGAGGCTTTCCTCAGTAGCTTCTGTCGTTCTTTTGAATTTTCCGGTAAAGAGACATTGAGAAGATATTCTGTTATTGGAGTCATCCATGATTCTTGCTCTTGAGACACGCTCATGATCCAATCAATATCCATCTCATCAATGCTTGGAGCCGACAGGACTACCACTGGAGTCAACCCCAGAAATTGAGCTTCGCCTGTGCTAGAGTACTTTGTGAGAGAATCTGCTTTCGTGTTTTCTTCTCGAGGAATATGGCTTATCGTGTAATGATCGAGGTCACACAAGAGTTCCCAAGCCTTTAACAAGTAGGCAGGCAGATTTCCCCCTTTCGCTTGGAATTCCTTCTTGACTTGGCATAACATAAGCTGAGAATCACTGAAGATCTGTAATGCTCGGATGTTTAGTTCTTTAGCAATTCTCAAGCCAGCGATAAGAGCTTCGTATTCTGCTTCATTGTTCGTTGAAGGAAATTCCAATCTCAGTGCATAGCATAATGACCGACCTTCAGGGGTCTCAAGTACAACTCCGGCTCCAGAACAGTAGTCATTTCTCGCGCCATCAACATATAACTTCCATTGGATTGGGGAATCATCGATCGTTTCCTCCTCACTGTTACCCTTATCTATGAATTCTGCGATGAAATCCGCTAAAGATTGTCCGTTGATTGCTTTTCGGGGATGATAAGTGATGTCATATTGACTGAGTTCAATGTTCCACTTTAGAAGACGACCCGAAGTCTCAGGGCGAAACAGGACTCGCTTTAAAGGTTGATCAGTGAGGACTCTGATAGGATGAGCTTGGAAATATTGCTTCAACTTCATCGATGCAATCAGTAGGCAATAGGCGAGTTTTTCCAACTTGGAGTAATTCATCTCTGCCCCAGTGAGTCTTTTGCTGATATAGTAAACCGGATGTTGAATCCTCTTGTCTTCTCGTATCAGCGCTGCACTTAAAGCATGAGATGATACTGCCAAGTATACAAGAAGATCCTCACCATCGCCAGGCCTAGAAAGTATTGGAGGCGATTCCATATGGCGAATCAATTCATCGAAGGCTTTTTGGCATTCGGGAGTCCAATCAAAGTTTTTCTTTCCTTTCTTTAGAGCGTCAAAGAATGGGATGCATTTATCAATAGCTTTGGAAATGAACCGACTCAAGGCGACGACTTTTCCGTCAAGACTTTGCAATTCCTTCTTCGTTCTAGGAGCTTTGACTTCTTTTAAGGCGGTAATTTGAGCTGGACTAGCTTCAATGCCCCTAGCGCTCACGATGAAACCTAAGAACTTTCCGGACTCCACTCCAAATGAACATTTTAAAGAGTTAAGCTTCATTCCGTATTTTCGGAGGACTGCGAACATGTCTGCTAAGTGTTCTATGTGATCCACTGCTTTCTTAGACTTTACTAACATGTCGTCGACGTAGACTTCCATAGTCTTGCCCAATTGTGGTTTGAACATAGCATTAACAAGTCTTTGGTAGGTTGCCCCTGCATTCTTCAGCCCGAAGGGCATAACTCTGTAGCAGTAAAGACCAACATTGGTGATAAAGCTCGTGTCCTCCTGATCTGGCTCATGCATCATGATCTGGTTATATCCGGAGTAGGAGTCCATAAAAGATAACAATTCATGTCCTGCTGTTCCATCTACCAGTTGATCAATCCTGGGTAATGGGAAGCAGTCTTTGGGGCAGGCCTTGTTTAGATCTGAAAAATCGATGCACACTCTCCATTTTCCATTGGCTTTCTTAACCAGCACTGGATTTGAAACCCAATTCGGATAGGTAGATTCTTTGATAAAGTTATTCTCCATGAGCCGATCAACTTCTTCTTTTAATGCTGCTGACATTTCTGGACCTTGAGTTCTCCTTTTCTATTTCACAGGTGTAAATTTTGGATCAATATTCAGAGCGTGTACTGCAATTTCTGGGGATATTCCGCACATATCGGCATGAGTCCAAGCAAAAACATCCAAATTTTCTTTTAAAAAAGATATTAAGATATTCTGAATTGACACATTAAGTTGTGAACCCACATTCAACACCTTGTTTGGGTCCTTCGGGTCAATAGGTACTGGTACTGTCGTTTCCACTGGCACCACTCTATTCCCCCCTGCACTAGCTTTTCTAGGATCCATCTCTTTTCGTGCTCCGCTGTGCTCGCCAGTGCAGGGTCCGCCCTGTAATTGCTACAAGGCTGGTTCTTTGATGCGGACTGGGGTTGCCGCATCCTTTCCCATTTCTCTTTTCCTTGCCTCTCGCAGCTCCGTCAGATAACACTCCCGCCCGGCATTTTGATCCCCTTTTATAACTCCTACTCCATTGTCTGTGGGGAATTTAATGGTGAGGCACCATGGGGCCAGAATAGCTTTGAACGCTGCAAGAGTTGGACGGCCAAGGAAAGCATTATAAGCGGAAAATTCGTCAACAATCACAAAAGTTTGCTTGCGGACCACTTTTCTTTCTCCCTCTCCAAGTTCTACAAGCAAATCAATAGTTCCTATTGGCTGCTTTGGATATCATCATTGAAACTTCTTTGTTGTTTCAGGGGCGTAGCATCTTCCAAAACAAAGACATCTTCTTCGGCCGGTACATACTTCAAAGCGCGGGTGTACCTTTCCATCTCACCCCAGCTTCTGCCTGCTGGGTGAGGTCCTCCCGTAATGACATTGATAACAGGCCTTCCGGATTCATGCCCTGCAGCCTCCTCACTTGTCCTGGGTTGATGAGCAGGAGCTCGTTGCCCCTGACTAGACGAAGCAGGATTGCTGCTATTCTTTTCCACAAATTGCTGCAGCTTGTTTTCCCTTATCAATTCTTCAATCAAATTTTTCAATTGGCGGCATTCATCCGTATCATGACCGGGTTGATTATGGAAGCGGCAAAACTTCCCTCTTTGTACAGCTTTTTTCCCGGTTCTCAGAACAGGAGGTTTAGGATAATCAACAGAATCTTTAGTGGCAAGGGAAATACGCTCCGGCGTATCTGATAAAGGAGTATATTCCGATGGCTTGAAGGAACGAGGCTTCTTCAGATTTTTCTGTTTCTTCCCATCGTTATTTTCCCTTTTCTGTCCTACAGATTCATTCTTGCACGGAGCAGCAACGTTATCTTCAGCTTTTTCCAATACTGCCTTTACCGGTACAGGACGGCTTTCCAGGCGTACGAACTCGTCTGCTTTCTTGTAGAATTTTTCAAGGGAATTTGGTTCCTTCATATTAAGCCATTTTCCAAATTCGCTCGACTTGTCGATGGCCCTCATCAGATAGGTCAGGATCATCCGTGGTTCTGCATTGTCTACCTCGGCTAACGCTATATTAAAGCGATTCAAGAAAGATCTGATAGTTTCCCCTGGATTCTGTTCTAAACTTGACAACGGCATGATATCTTTGGCTTTTGAAGCATATAGTCTGAACTGCTCCTTGAATTTCTGGGTTAGGTCAGAAAACTGATCTATAGACCGGATTGGTAGCTTGGTGAACCAAAGCAGAGCTACACCTTCCAGATATACAGGAAAATATCGGCACTTTATCTCATCAGAAGCTCTGGCACCTGTCATGTGCCAATCATACTTATACAAGAATTCGTTCGGATCGCTTGTCCCCTTGTAAGCTGGAATAGTTGGAGGGACGAACTTCCTCGGGAACTCGGCCTTTAAGATCCTTTCGGTAAACGGGGATTTACTTGGAGCGAAACCTCATTCTCTCTCGTCTTCATCCCTTTGCATGCTCTCTTTCATGATTTGTCGAACCATTTCAGAAAGATACCTCTCATCATTTCGAGCTTTAGATCCACCAACTTCAGGAAGTGTCTGCTCAAGGGGGCTGGCAGCCCTCTCAGGAACGTTCCTTTCTTCAGCATCATGAACGTTGCCAGCAAAGTTCCTTTCATTACCCGTTGGTTGATGGTTTTCCCCAAGAAAATCGTTCAACTTATACAAAATTAGGGCATTTTGGGCATTCTGAGCCTCCAATTGTGCACTTTGGGCATTTATCTGCTGGTTCAGCCCTAAGATTACAGCATCCAACTCCGCTTTTGTAACCCCAACAGGTGGAGTGGCTTGATTAGGTACCGGGGAAGCTGAGGTTCCCTCTTGAACATTTCCAGATCTAATAGATCTACTCCTTCTCCCCGGAGCCATGATTTCAGATAAACTTCTAGTCTTCAGAGAGATTACTTCAACAAACTTTCGTGGAGCAATGATGATAATTCGCCTGAGTTCGGTTTCTCAGTGAAAGCACCAAAAATGTTAACGCTCAAATTTGAATGCCAACACCCCGGTGTGTAAAGTGTAGTTGTGAAAGCACCACCCGATGATTCGGGAAAAGAGTATAAGCAGAAAACTGTAGAAAAAACAGTAAAAAACAGCGATTTTATAGTGGTTCGGCTTAATAGTTTGCCTACGTCCACTTTGAATATCTTTATTAACGAATTCGTTATAGATCGATACAATTCTTCCCAAGTACAATACACTTTGACTTACTAAACACTTTGAACGAATGGCTTAAACTTCAATGTGAGTGAAAGTCTTCAAATTCATGTCGGATGTATGAGATTCCTTCTTGAAGTTGTTAGTAGAGTTCTACATGTCTTGAAAGCCTTGAATGTCGAGTCGGTTTGGAATGTAGCAGAGTATCGGTGCTTGGAAAGAATGAGCCCAAAAGTCCTTTGAACGTTGGAAGTGGTCGCGTATTTATAGTTGTGATTCTGGGCAGCAGTTTTTCGCTCAAGTCATGAGTCGTGACCGACTTTAGTTGAGTCGCGGCCAACCTATAGAAGCAAATCCACGGTGTAGTAGAGTTAAGCCGACTTACCTGACTTCACGCAAGTCCAAAGTCGTAAACGAGTTATGGGGCCAGGTCATGAGTCGTGTACGAGTTATGGGGCCATGACATAAAATGATGAGGTATCTTATTCGCTTGCTTGGGTCGCGAACGACCTACCATAGGCCTTAGGTCGGTTTGCCTCATGAGTCGGCCAACATCTTTAAAGCATCAAGGTTATAACCCGGTCAGTCGCTGTCCCTGTTAAGTCGGCAATAAGTTGAGTCGTCACTCATTCTGAGTCGGTTCATACGTTAGGTCGGCAACAAGCTAAGGCTGTTGAGTCGGAACTTCCTTTGAGCCTTAAGAAGGTCTGCTTCTCAAGTCCCTTAGGTCGGTATCCTTCTTAAACCTTAAGCAGTTAGGTCGGTCTTCTATGCTAAGATACTAGGTCGGCATCCCTTTGTGCCTTGGATCGGCAGAACTTGGGCCGCTAACTGTTTGATATGCTAGATCGGCGAGTCATGGCCGAGATGGAGTTAACACAAGGGTTACCGTCGTTAACTCTGAGGGTGATTCCAAAACGAGTGTAACGAGATAATGCCTTCGGTTTCGTTCGAACCCGGAACGAACTTGTATGGATTGAATGCTTTCAGCACATCGTTGGGCAGACGATGAGCATTCTAAGTAATATATTCTTTAAAGGTAATCGTAGACTCAAGCCTCATCAACCGGGAATGGCTAAAACAAGGGAGATACAGCAAGGTTAGGTGGGTCATGCCCAAGCAGGACAAGATAGTTCCCCTGTCTAGATGTCCCTTTTATATTTCGGCTGTGTGGGCGGTTGCTAGCTACAACCGTGGGGTTTATCTTGTTCGAGACTGTTCAGTAAGGAATGGTTCCGGCCTTGTGTTGTAGGGGGTCGGGAGTGATCCTCGGTACGGTGATCTAGGCCCCGTACTGTGACGGGCAGTACCCCAGCAGCCCTGCCACTGTTGGAAATCCATTTTCCCTACGAGACCCTACGGTTTTGATTTGTATTACCCACTTTTGTGGCTAGTAGCTGGAATATAATAGATGTAACAATGTCAGCAATTTTCTATTTACTTGAAAACCCAAGACACTATTATAATATCACTGGATTTCCTATGAAATGCTTTGGTTAGCGTAAGGTAAAAACTTACCCATATTTATTTGTGGGGAGTCTTACGTGATACCTTTATTTTCAAATGTTTTTCAATGTTAAACAACTTTAAACCGTTTACTCATACCAGACCCATGTCTGACTCGGAGTTTATATTTTGTTTTTTATAAACTCTTGGGTACTCAAATTTTTATGAGTAGCCAAGTGATAGGTTCTTGACTTTGATTTCTGGAGAGCTTGGAGCAAAAGATTCCAGACGTATATAGCTATTTATGTAGTTCCGCTGTGTTAGTTGATATGGACTGTACCTCTGATGTATGTAATCATAGATGTATGTATGACTGTCATATGCATTAATATTCTATAACTCTGATATATGTAAAACTATATAACAGTTATATGATGTATTATATTTTGCTCCGTTCCGTTGTGAGATTCTGATGTTGTTAGTCTTTCTTTCTCTTTCTTTTCTATTTCTATCCCTTTCTTTCTTAACGATGATACATCTTTCTGGAAGTAGAAGGGTGGGTCGTCACAGTTGGTATCAGAGCATAGGTTGGTGATAACCTTGGCTCTGGTAGGAATTACTCATAGAATAGAGTTTGTAGAACTCTAGAATGAGTTTGAGTGTATTAATAGATATGAGCGCGTATTTGTTAGTGAATATAAAATTGTTTTTATATTGTGTTGATTTATCTGTTGAGTGTTTATGGATTCTAGTCGATGTGTGGGACGCCATTTCATCGATAGGGATTCCTAAACTCTTAAACAAGGTAGACCGACACAGTATTGTTTTTAAAGTAGGGTAAATGAAATAATTTTACCCAAAATTATATTTTGATATAAAAGAAATATTTTTCTGAAATTATTATATATTTGGATGATTAGCTGTTAATACTATAATTGAATAAAAATTTAAAATTTGAGTGGTTTATAACCAAATAAAATTATCTAAGTAAGGTTCAAATAAAAAGGAATATAACTAAAACTTGATTAAAACAGAATTTAAGTCCTGGGAATTTGAAAGGTGTTTAAATGAATTTAAACAAAAGGATTTGGGAATTTAAAAATCTTGGGAATGTTTGAAATGTGTTTTTCCAAAGATTTGAAGGCAATAATAGACTATTGTTTTGGAAAATATTTTTGAATGGAAATTGTTTTGGGAGGAAATGGTGAAAGTAAGAAAGCATTGAACTCACTTCAGTCGCTGGAAAATAATCCTGATGATAATGGCCACATAATCAGTATTCATTTTTGAGTTTCTAAAGTGATGGATTGCTACCAGGGTAGTTGGTCATGATATTGTTTGGGCTTGTTGGGTATACAAGTTGTTCTAGAAATTTCAAAAAGAGAAAATTTGTTTTGGTGAAAACAAGTTTTTGGAATTTGAAAATTTGTTTTGATACCAAGTGGGTAAGTGTAGTTATCCTTTCAAAATGGTTTTGGAAATGAAAACCGGGCAATTGAATTCTAAAAATTCTATTTAATAATGTGAAAAGCTTAAATGAATCAACTATGGGACTTAGAAAGTAGAGTTGATATTAATAAGAAGAAATCGGGAATTTTAATCCCGGAATTAAAATTTAACTTAAGTACATAAAAAAAACATATTGGAGTTAACCTGAGATAAGTCAAATGGAATTGTAGTTCAAAATGAACTTAATTGGATATAAAATTTGAAGGTAAAATGATTGAAATTGCGAGGTGAAAATTTATACCTTAAGATAGCAAGTGTTATATATATATATATAAAATCTGAAATTGTGATTATAAGATGAAATGACTCAAATGAGCAATATAAGCTTTTAAGTAAATAAATAAGTTTTGAGCTCATATTTTAAGAAATAAATTTAAAAGAATGGTAAGTAGCTAAATTTAAATGAAGTTGAGTTGAAATAAAATTGAATTTGAATGAATCC
The DNA here is from genome assembly GCA_030765085.1 of Allium cepa. NCBI lineage: Eukaryota > Viridiplantae > Streptophyta > Magnoliopsida > Asparagales > Amaryllidaceae > Allium > Allium cepa. Next base: position 286,501,266 of record CM060942.1, read on the forward strand.
AATCAAGTTATAAATATATTGAATAGAATAAAATTCTTATGCAAATAAGTAATATTGAATTAAAACAGAATTGGTGAGAGTGTAAACAAATCTAATTCAAGCATAAATTAAATGACTTTATTATAAACTCAATAATAAATTGTTCATGTAAATTTAAGAATGGATAAAAGAATAAATAAATTAGTAAATAATTGGGATTTGATTAAAAGAAAACCAAATCAAATATTTGAATGGGAATTTGTGGAATAGAATAAACCTAAGTTGTTAGGTGGAGCAGTTTGAAGAAAATAAATAACTTGAGTAAATTGTGAGATGATTATTTAAAATACTGGTTGTCAAGTTTAAGAAAATGGTTTGGAATCAAACTTTTGAAATGAAAGGAAATGCAATGTAAGGGTTGTGAATAAATTAAATGCGATGGAATCAAGTGTAAATTGAGTTGGAATCAATTTAAGATTTGTCATAGAGCTTAAGTAATTATTTATTCACAATAATATTGTTGAATTGTATGAGAAAATGAGTTTTTTTGAAGTAAACAAGCTTAGATAAAATTCTATAAATTATTGGAAGCAAAATAGGATGATTTTGAATATGAGTTTGTTTTGCTTAAGCAAGTAAGTTGTAAATCACTTAAACTGAAGAGAATGATTTGAGAATTGGTTAAGAGTAATTGTAAGAAGTGTTGAAATTATACATATGTGCTTATGAAAATATGTAATGGAGACTCTGTCAAAACTTTCAAAATTTTGGATACAAGAAAAAAATAGCAATAAAACAATTTCAAATTGGAGATTGAAATAAACTAGTCGATGAAACTAATTTAACATAATAATAGAAATCAGTTATAAATGGAAGATAGTCAATAAATTTCAATATTCAGAATTAAAGATAAATTGAATTCACAAGAAATTGGAAATTCAAATTTAAATAAGAAGATATAAAGGCTATAGTAGTAGAGTAATAATATAAGAGTATATATAATGTTTATGTTAAAACTTAAGAAATGAGTGGTGAAATTCTTAAGTAAATTTGATATGGAGAAAATTTCCAAGCAGATAGAAATCAGAATAATGTGAATAAAAGAAAATTGATATAGTTGATAATCAATGGATATAAATACGTAGGATATACGTATATTATTTTATTCGCATAACAATTTGATCCAGATTCGAGCACGGAATTTCGAGATAATTATATATCGATCCGAGTTAGGATTTATCACTCGATTTTCGACGATGAACCATGGATTTGGATTTAGATTGATGCTGGAAATTCTCTATCATAGTTGTGACTATACAAGAAGAATGACAGTTTCTGATCAAGAAAACTAGTTCTGAGTCCGTACTACGAAGCCGGGTGGACGATACTAGTTCGGAAGTGAAATTGTGTGATCGAGCGATCGAATTTGATATTGCGTACGAATGGTATATGTATATCGTACGGGCTTGATTGAATAGATATTAAAATTCTATTAACAAGTCAATAAATTTGGAAAGAGTTAATACTGTAGATTTCAGAATTGAATTGCCAGAATGGATATCTGGAATTTATTATGTATTCCATATATCTCATCTAAGGAAATTTTTTATGATTCATCATTAGTTGTTAAACTAGTAATTCAGGAATTTGGAAGTCGAATTAAATTTTAACTGTGGTCAGGAATCCAGTTTGGATTGTTGATCATCGGGAGACAACTCTGGAGAAATGTAGGAAGGCTTATCCGGATTTGTGTTCGGATAACTAGTGTTGTTAGTCAGGATAGACTGTTTGGTTGTCTGTTAATATATGAGTGATATGTATATTTGAATGGTTGGAATAATAGCTTTTAAATTAGCTTTGTTTTAAATTTCGGGGACGAAAATCTTTTAAAGGGGGAGGAATGTAACGACCTTGGAGTTTTGGCCCCGTTTATTCTTATAAATGTTTAATCTAAATTAAATAAAATGTAAATTGACCATATGAAAATGATTTTTATTTGGAAATACTGCGAATTTACTTATTTAAATTGTATTTTCAAAAAGGAATTGGACTTTGGGAATTCAAAGTAAAATCTTTTGATAATATTATAATAAAATTTATTTTATATAATTGAATAAAACACTTTAATTTGTTTACCTTTGATAAATATACATATGAATAATAATGTTTGAAATTTAAATAAATCTCTTTATAATATCTATCTTATACCATTAAATTAAATTACTTTGTTTGGTTATCATGTGATGAAATATACATATGAATGAAAATGTTTAGGCTAAAATTTAATTCTATTAATATAAAATAAATGAAACATGTGAATCTTATGTAATTATTGATAATTGAAACATAAATATAAATAAATAAGTAAACACATCAATCTAAGTTTAATATTAATAGTCAAATATAAAACACAAATAAAAATAAAAATATAAATTAAAATAAGAAATAAGTAGTTAATACTTCCAATATCATTTTAAATTTGCAAGACCATAGAAAAATATATATATATATAATATAGTAAGTATAAAATGTAGCTAAATCACATTGTACATAATTTAAATATTGATAGTTAAGAATGAAATATAAATATAAATGTAAATAAACCATCTTGAATATAACTTAAATATTGTTAGTCATAGTTAGAATACATAATAAATTTAAAAACCTTTTAGAACAAGTCTACTTGCAAATATGAACAAATAAATAGCTTCATGCACAAGTCAAGTGTGACCTGCAAGTGTATATTTACACAACACTTATGTGTATAGAATTCAAACTAGAGGATAATAAAACAAGTAATATGATGCCAAAACAAAATATCTTCATAATCAAAGCTTCATACATAAGCCCAGTATGTACCTGACTATTTGTACACTGACATACAAATATACTTATGCAGCTGAACGTAATTATAATTATGGTAAGCAAAACAATTAATAATTGTGTAAACATATTAGAAACCAAAGTATGTACTTACTGTCAACTCAGCCTAATTTTTGTCACCTCAAAATATCAATACAGGTAAAAACTGTCCAGTATTACCTACAGCTGTTCAAATCCCTCTACTTATATACATGATGTTATAGTGATCGTTCACAAAAACTCAATAGTAAACTTAGAAAGCAAACTGAAAAAGAGAGAGGAAGAGTAAACATCACCTTACATTTTCAAACAAGTTTTCAAAGCTGTGAAGTGTTCATGAATTCTTCTGCAGTCTTTATTAACTTGCTTTCTGTTCAACTGTTATAAGGTGAGTAAACAAAGTTTTTTTTTCTAGGTTTAAGTTAAATAAATAGTCATGATTCTTTAACCAATATAATTTGTATATGGTTTCATGTTGAATGTGAATCTGCATATGTATATTGTATATTATCTCCTCTGCTATGTGATCTAGGTGGTTATACTTACCTATTATTGTACAAAATTCAAGCCTTTCTCGTCAATATTAAAAACTGCAATTATTTCAACTCAACATAAATGTTAAAACTAAATTAAGATTTGATTTTTAAAAAAACTAATTTTAAATATGTGAAAGGAGTAATCCTCTGTGACATGTTGTACAGGTAATTCATATATTACTTGAGAAATTCGAATATCGTAAATTACAAATTCGAGTTTACATCTTGAGTTAACACTAAAAGCTATGATTTTTAAAACTTGTATGAAGATTTATAACTCAGTATTTCCAAAGCAGTTTGAAATTAAATCAAAACTGCATTTTCTTAAATTTTTTGTTATTTGATCAATAAATAAAATGGAAACTTGGGATGAAGCAAACTCAAACGTATGAGATTATATAAAAATTACCAGAAAATTTTTATATCACTTGAGTTTTGGTTACGAGATCAATCTAGGGTTCGAGTCCTTATTTTTATCCCTGACTGTAAAATTTCAAATTCACCACCATAACGCGATCGAGTGTTACGATTCTCTGGTGATTGGTGGCTCTGCATGTTGTCATGGCGTGGATGAGTTCTGGGCGACCACGGCGGCGTGTACGGCGGTGGCGCAACTTTTTGGGAAGGGGTCGTTTTGTTGTTGATTCGTGCGGAGGTGCAAATTTCGAATTTGCATGATTAGGAATGTTTCGAGTTGATTTTTGATATTGGTGTATAATTTGGAACTTGCCTACAACTTTTAGGTTCGCTGGAAGGCAGTCGCGCCGCCGTGCACGTGCACGGCAGTGGTGGTTTTGGGTGTCTGGCCTTGATGTAGCGGATCGCGAGTATTACTCGAGTGAGTGGGAGGTAATCTTCAGGTTAGCCTTCGATCGTGAGAGAGTTACCTGATTTAAAGTTTAAATTTTAACTCAAGTTTTAAAACTTAACTACCTGTAGAATGGGTAATAGAAGGGAGGGAGAAGAAGGAGTACGGGAAGGTCTCGGGTAATATAGGGGGTTTACTCGAAGTAATACTCGAGTTTAAGAAAGGGGAGACTCGGGTTCTTTTTGCAAAAATGCAGTTTTGCAATAGTGTTATAGTTAATTAAAGTTTGTTTCCATAAATTTTAAATATTGTGAAGACTTTGGATTTGGGTTATGATGATTTTATTTATTTCGTAACTATGTTTTTAAACACTTAATTATCTTTTTAATTAGGCAATTAATCTAAGTTAAGTACAAGTTAATTAACATTTGAGTTGCGTAGTTAAAATAAATTGATTTTCAAGTTAAGGAAAAATTTCTTTTTTAAATGTTAATTAAGATGAATAATTAATATTTGTTGATTATTTTTGAAAAGTGATTGAGAGTAATTACTTTATAATTTTAATCAGAGATCGATAATTAAGAAAAGGGGTAAATATGAAATTAATTACTTAAAGTTAAATTATGAATGATAAATAGTTAATTAAACAAGTGACTTAATTATAGTTAATTAATTAAGTAACTGGATTAAGAATTAATTATTGACTAATTAAGTTGTTAGCAGATAATAACTGGATAATTAAGTTTTATAAATAAAAAAAAATTAAAGTTATTAATTAATGATCAGGAAGCAATTCAATAAGTAATAAAAGTTAAATCACTTGAGTAAGGAAGTAATTAATAGTGTGAAATAAAATGTGATTAGGATTTAATAGTTGATTAAGAAATCATTAAGACAATTTGAAATAAAATAAGTAATTAATTGTAAATTAATAATTAATTAAACAGAGTTAAGTGGTTAACTCTCAGGTAATTAATTTTAAATTGAATTAATTACAAATAAGATTTAAAAGTATTTGCTTATGGATTGTTGTGTATGTAGAATGTCTGGTTTGTGATGTTTGAATTGATGATATTCTGTGATGCTCTCTGATATGCTGTGATACATCTACGATGACTGTATATGTTTATCTGTGATAAATGTTGTATGAATTATAACTTGAATTAAACTGTTTAAGTTAATTAGACAACTTGGCCTTTAAAATGGCGTTTGGATTCGATGAGACCGTGATCGGAAGAATCAATTTTGATTCACCGAAAACCACATCGATCCAATTTTAACGTTAGGTCGTAAATCCTGAAATGAAGATCGAGATGGTGTATTCAGAATGCTAGGGTTATCGTCGCTAACTCTGAGGGTGATTCCAAAACGAGTGTAACGAGATAATGCCTTCGGTTTCGTTCGGACCCGGAACGAACTTGTATGGATTGAATGCTTTCAGCACATCGTCGGGTGGACGATGAGCATTCTAAGTAATATATTCTTTAATGGTAATCGTAGCCTCAAGCCTCATCAACCGGGAATGGCTAAAACAGGGGAGAGACAGCAAGGTTAGGTGGGTCATGCCCAAGCAGGACAAGATAGTTCCCCTGTCTAGATGTCCCTTTTATATTTCGGCTGTGTGGCCGGTTTCTAGCTACAACCGCGGGGTTTGTCTTGTTCGGGACTGTTCAGTAAGGAAGGGTTCCGACCTTGTGTTGTAGGGGGTCGGGAGTGATCCTCGGTACGGTGATCTAGGCCCGTACTGTGACGGGCGGTACCCCAGTAGCCCTGCCATTGTTGGAATTCCATTTTCCCTACGAGACCCTACGGTTTTGATTTGTATTACCCACTTTTGTGGCTAGTAGCTGGAATTTAATAGATGTAACAATTTCGGTTATTTTCTATTTACTTGAAAATCCTAGGCACTATTATAATATCACTGGATATCCTATGAAATGTTTTGGTTAGCGTAAGGTAAAAACATACCCATGTTTATTTGTGGGGAGTCTTACGTGATACCTTTATTTTCAAATGTTTTTCAAAGTTAAACAACTTTAAACCGTTTACTCGTACCAGTCCCATGTCTGACCCGGAGTTTATATTTTGTTTTTTATAAACTCTTGGGTACTCAAATTTTTATGACTAGCCAAGTGATAGGTTCTGGACTTTAATTTCTGGAGAGCTTGGAGCAGGAGATTCCAAACGTATATACCTATTTATGTAGTTCCGCTGTGTTAGTTGATATGGACTGTACCTCTGATGTATGTAGTGATAAATGTATGTATGACTGTCATATGTATTGATATTGTATAACTCTGATATATGTAAAACTATGTAACAGTTATATGATATATCATATTTTGTTCCGTTCCGCTGTGAGATTCTGATGTTGTTAGTCTTTCTTTCTCTTTCTTTTCTATTTCTATCCCTTTCTTTCTTAATGATGATACGTCTTTCTGGAAGTAGAAGGGCGGGTCGTCACAATTTTGGTTTCGTAAGAGTTTTAATTTTGAAAGTATTATAATTTTCAAAAGGTGAATATATGTTTGAAATGGTAACGATAAACTATTTCGATTTGGATATAGTTTTGAAAAAAAATGGTTTTGGTCCCGAAGTATAAAACTATTTGGAAAGGAATATAGTTTTGAAATGAAATGATTTGATTTTGAAGTATGAACCATTTTAAAATGACCACGGCATTATAATAACATTTGGTTGTTAAAAAGATTGGGATCGGAAGTTGTCATACTCTCTACAAACTCTGAAAACCACTTTAACAACCGTGTACGCATGGAGATTGCAGAATGAAGTAGGATGGTGGCAACGATTCTGTAAAGGCCCGCAAATCCATGCCACTTTGAGCTAACAAATTTTCACAACAGTTCAATCCAAAGTGGCACAAAAGTACGAGTCTTCGGGTAAAAGAAGAAAGAGGTAGAAAAAGAAGAAAAGAACACAACATCAGAATCTCACATAGCAGCGGAATAAAATATAATATATAGAATACTGCTTGTAAATACAAAGAAATCTATACTGCATACATATACATACATACACCATCAGAGTACATCAACATCCATACAGAGACAACTAATAATTGTCCATACACAACGGAAATAATAGGCAAATACGGAAATACGCTCTGTCATCAGCTCGTCTCCTGAGCTCCAGTATATAACCTGAACCTGTGTAACTCGGTCCGACCCGAGCATCATATAAAACAACACTCGAATCAGTTTGAAAAACCAGCGTGAGAAAATCACACTCAATTGGATTATTATATTTTCAAAAAATCCTTTGAAAAACAAAAGCATCTCGTAAGACCACGCCACAAATAAACATGTCGGGTTTTCACCATACGATAGCTAAAACAGTTTTTATTAAAGTTCTCTGATATTATAATAGTGTCTATAGAAAGTAAAATAGAATCTAGCTGAAATGCTTGCATCTCACGTTTCAGCAATAGTTGGGCACAATCAAAACCGTACAGACGCTTATTGGAGATTGGATTCCATACAATGGCAGGGCTATCGGGGTACCGCCCGCCACAGTACCTGGTCTAGATCAGAGTACCGAGGAGCCACCCTAACTCCTCTGCAACACAAGACCGGAACCATCCCTTACTGGATAGTCCCAAGCAAGATCACCCCGTGGTTGGCGCGACCAACCACCCACTAAGCCCGAAAAAAAGGGACATCTAGACAGGGGAAACCTTACTCTCCAGTGGGGGCTACCCACGAAGTCTTGCTGCACCTCCCCTGTTTTAGCCATTCCCGGTTGATGAGGCCTGAGGCTAAGTGTTACCTTTCAAGAATGAGTTCCACTTAGAATGCTCATCGTCCACCTGACGATGTCCTGAAAGCATTCAATCCATACAAGTTGCCCTTGGTCTGGACAAACCGAATCACCGTCTTCAACTCTTCACGGTCTTCATTCTTAATAGCATAAATCGGATCGAAGTAGTTTTCGGATAATTAAATCCGATCCCGGACTCTTCAAAACGATAAGCGCATTGTCCAATATTGATTGTCGGTGATTCAACTAGCAATTAATCATTCACAAGCAACCATTAAATAATTTCCTTAAATTATTTATCTCAAATATCATTCAGATATTGTTTTTATATTTCAACACCTTGAAATTAGATTCAATTCACCCTATTTCTTGTGAAACCATTTAAGTCTTTGCCAACCATTTATAATATTTTTCCACTTTAATAGTTCTCAAAACTTGGAAAATATTCCTTTATCTCTTATTTCTTTCCTCAAAAATCATTTACAGTCTCATTTGTAAATTTTTCCAAGGCCATTTAGCTTAATAATATTTCAGGTTTCATTCCTATTATTCCTGAAAATTTTATCTCACCTCGAAATTCACTAATCTTAAACTTTGGATTTATTCAAGTTCTCATCTCTCTCTATAAAATCTTCCCTAAAGATCTTATTCAAAATTAATTACATTTGCTTTACTTCTCAAGAGGATTTATAAATGGAATTTCAAAACATTTTTGAAAACATCTTGACTTATAAAGTAAGAATAATGGTTTTATTTCAAATTATGGTTTAAGGTAAAAATTTAATTCATATCCAGTTATTAATAAATTTTCAAAGCAGGTTTAGAAAACTATAATTTATTATAATAAATACTAAGCATTAAAATAACTTTTCCGAAATATTCTAAATCTAGATAATAGTTCTTTAAAATTATATAGTATAGTAATTTTTTTTTTAAATATTCCTTTAAAACCAATTTATATTTTTTTTAGAAAATCCAACATTCACTCATAAATTCCCCTTGACCATGTCCTTCGGAAATATTCAACTATTTCCTTTCAAAACCAATTTTTCATAACTCAAATTAAGTCCTCACCTTGACTTAGCTCATTACGTATTCATTAATACTTTCTATCTCATTTATAAACTGCGCTTATAAATTTATAACTCCCTGAGTTTTCTTTTTTCATTTATTTAAACAAACAATTTATCCAAAAAAATCCTATTTTTATAATTTTATTCTTTAATAAAATCTATATTTGTTCTTTAACAAATTTTCATTTCTTAACAAGGTTTCCTTTATTTTATTTCTTATTAAAGTTCCTATTTGCTTTATTTCTTAACAAAGTTTTGCTTTACTTCAAATTCTTTTATCGATTACAATATTCTTAGGGTCTTTGTACATAATTTAGTTTCTCCAAAACTCAAATTTAACTAATTTTAAGTTTAACCGAAGTAATAAATATTCTTTTAATTTTACTTTAGTCTCAATAGAAGTAAATTCAAATCTTAAAGAAATATTCTTTTAATTTAAATTTCATTTAACTTCCTTCAATTAAATTATTTATAGCATTTAAAAATTAGTAAATTCCAATTTCCATGTTATTTAACATTATATAATTCAATTCGCATGCAATTCAATATTAATTCATTCAACCTGTCATATGACAACATATATATAAAATCAATAAATATTTTTTAGGAATCCTGTTGGATCCCTCCAACCTGTTTTCCCTGCATCCACAAATGTTAGCACAATAACATATCAATCCCATTTTCAAAGTGGGATATCACGGTATATGATGTTATAATATCATTCAGTGGATAAACTATTATAAATCATCCAAACACATCCAATGATTTAAATTTAACATTTAAATTTTAATCTAGGGCATCCAAATGAGTGAGAAAATCTCACCATTGCTTTTAAGTTGCAATCCCTTCTAATCTTGACCCGATTCACGACCTTTGACCTTATATAAACAATTATATGAATTTTATTAATATTCGAATAGATCAACACTTAATTTCTGTTTAAATAAATGTATTCTTTAACTCTAATAGTTTAATTTTAATTGGTGGTAAATTTTAACTAATTCTCTTTTCAAAAATCTTTTAGCAATTATAATTTTTAAAAAAGTTAATTAAACGAGTTAATCACCGAAATTCATTATTTTCAAGTGAACCAGTAACATTAAAAATCTAGAGATGTATATTTATTTTTCCTTTGAACTACCCATACATTCATAAAAATATTCTATATAAATTTCAAAAAAAAATATTTTACATAAATTCTTAAATAAAATTTTACTTGTAGATTACAATAATTCTTCCTATGTTTAATATATTAAATTTTCCCAAAAACTAAAATAATTCCTGTATTTTCTATATATATTAAAATTGAAACAAGATTAACCTAATAATTTAAACAAATCGCTTAACAAGTTAACTTATTAGTTTATTTTTGTTTGGTATATACATATATTAAATTTCCAGTTTAAATATTCAAATAAATTAAACCATAAATGATATATACTTCACTGTAAAAATATAAATTTTGAATTTCAAAAATAAACAGAGATATACCTCACTAGTCGAATGGATCCCAAACCCTACCTCGCCTCTAGCCCACGCTGCACTTGCGCGACCACCCTCAATCGGCCGCGGCCTCATCGATGGCTTCGATGAACTCTAAACCGCTAGCCTCAACTACCATGCGCGCGCTCCACGTGAAACACCCCTCTCCTCTTCTTCGCCACCACGACATCGCTTGAAACCCTAGCAACCCCTTCTCGACGGCGACTGGCTTCACGCACGCCACTGCCGCCAACGATCTTGTCGCGAGCTCGAGCACGAGCGTGCTCCTCCTTCCCTCGTTGATCGAATCGCCGATTTCCCCTCTCTCTCTCTTCTATTTTTATTTTATTTTTTTTAAATGTGTCGATGAATTCGGCTTGAAGGAAAAAAGGAAACGAAGATGGTTTTGGAAATTGAAAATATAAGGGGTTGGGCTTCGCGATTAAAAGAAAAGGGATGGTAGCCATGAATTAAAATTTTTAGTTTTTCTGATCGAAGCCAGAACACAGAAAGTAATGCGATTATAACGAAGATGGGAGACGTATGGGAGAAGATGAATTATAGTGTTAGTGTGTTGAGGAAGCAAGTTTAATTATTTTATATTTAAACTTTATATTTAAAAACCTTCTCAAATTTCAATTAAATTATAGCGTGTTCGCCTATCGTACAATCACACGATAGCTCCGAAAATTACGAAATTTGAAATCCAGCAATAATTCAATATTATGGATCCAAGGAACTGGTTTCGGCGAATTCCGAGACTGTGCCTCGGAAGGCTATTTTTAAATGTCAATTTAAACGATGAAATTTTAAAATCGGACAAACCACTGTTAAATTCAAATTTTAACTCATCTATTATTTTCAGTATTATTAATATAAATTCTATAAGCCTTTAAAATATTTTAATCAAGCTTACTACCCCAGATTTAATATTTTACCCGATATTTAATTACTATTTTTAATAATTAATTAATTCAACAGGTCGTTATATTTAAATTCTGAATCCTTTCTCTCATATAAAGCCAAGCTGTTCATATTAAAATCGAATTAAAGTTCAAATTAAATATTTAAATCCAATTTAAATATTGCAAATTAACCGTCAAAATCCGGGTCGTTACGTTCCTCCCCCCTTAAAAGAATTTCATCCCCGAAATTACTAGTTAGGAAGAATGGTCCAATACCCGTTACTATTTTTTTTTCCAAAACCAACAATTCAACATTCTACCAAACTATACTTTTAATAAAAGTCGCATTAACCTTCTTATTAACTTTCTGTACTTTTCCTTAGTTTCAAACTATACTATTTGTTTAACCATTCAAGTTTCATTTTAAAATCAAATTTTGACTTATCAATTTTTTTTAAATTTTTTTATAACTCCCTAAATTCTCGAAAATTGTTGCCAGCGTCTCCTTTGTGTGGCTAGCTCAGTACAACTATAAAATGGCTCTACGGCCTCCCAAATCTCAAAAGAAAACAAAAGGCGAAGTGGCTCGATCAAAATCCCAATCAATTTCCATATAGAAATTTAAACACATACCTTTTGTCGAGCATTTCAAATTTTTCTTCTGAAATCAAAATCAATTCTCTTTACCTTTATATTACCTGCATATCTTACACAGCAATATGTTCAATCACAATACTCAAAAACATTTTATCGACTTCCTTACAAATGTCAATATCTATTAATTCAAATATTATTTTAGATTATATTTGAAATATCAATTCCCAATTGAGAATGCGTCATTACTTACTTAAGTTAGTATAAGCATTTTATGTGTCTCTTATATTTGTCTTCATCTTACCACTTTAGTTTATATCCATTCTTATTCAATTGATTCTTCTAGTTCCATATGAATTCAATTTTTCTTTAACTCTGAATATTTAAATTCCATTTTTCATTTATATCAAATTTATGTCATTATTTTAAATTAGTTTCCTTCACTAATTTATTTCAATTTCCAATTTGAAAACGTTTGTCGTTAACAAAATTTTCAAAAACTTCAAAAAATTTCTAACTCCAAAAATTTCCGAAAATTTTTGGCAGAGTCCCCTTTGTACGGAGGAGCTTTTGCAATTTGACAATAGATATAAATATATACACATCGACCCACACGGTCGGAAAAACCAAAAACAGTTCATATTTCCTATTTTGTATTGCGTAGGCATACCTTATTCAGCATTTTAAGCGAGCGGTGTATTTTATTTTAGCATTTACGTGCCCAAAATCGCGCTATACAGTCTTCTGGTACATGTACTTACTCAATTTAAACATATAAGTAACATATTTATGAAATTAACAACATTTCATTCATTTGAGCAGCTACAACACAATTATGACATAAGTAATGCACTATAAATACTTCCACAAGCAATTAGTATAGTTTCCAAACTAATTAAATTGGCTTCTTAACCAATTCATATACCATTTGCATTCAACTTTAAGTGAGTTACAACTCATTTACTTATCTTCAATCCCTTTTCAAGTCTAGACAAACCCATTTTCAATTTTACTTGATTTCAAAATCAATTCTGTTATTTGTCAATTCAAAGTCATATTCTATAAACAATATATACAAGCAGTTTGTATAAACAATTGATAAGGTTCCAATTAAATCCAATTGCTTTACTCAATGTATATCATCATATCCTGATTCAGAATGATTTTCAATATCATTCTTTTATATTCAATTTATTTTTAATTCAATCTATTTTATATTCATAGAAGTTAATGAATTTTTTTTTTATTTACTCCTATCATTCCATAAAACAACAATTATTTCCATGCAAGTTCGACAATATCCATTCAAACAATAGTATCTTTAGTTTTATAACTATTTTAAAATTGATTCCCACTCAATTTATATTTAAATACGTTCCATTCCAATTCCTTTAAAATACATATATTTGCATTCACTTTATTTTTACATTAAGTTTTATTCAAACCCATTTTATAAAGCTTGACAACTTCCATGCTTATGATTAATAATCCATTTTCCAAAATTTATACAAGTCATGCTTCATTCAATTTTACATTTAAGTCAATTCACTCTAAATCATCTAAATTTCATAACTTAAGTTCATTTTATTTGCCCATAAATTCTTTTTCAATTTAATTTGATTCTGTTTAAATCTAATCTCTTTCATTTACTACTTAGCTCAGTTGATTTATTTACTCAATTCATTTAAAAAAAATCAATTTCCAAGTTCGATTCATTCCCGAACTTATTTAATTAATTTCAAGACCACCTCTACTTTATTTATATCATTTGAATTTTATTCGCACTTCAAATCAATTCATTTATAATCCAATTTTATTAATTCTCAATTCAACTTCTATTTGACCAATTCAAATTTCATTTACATATTAAATTTTGGATTTCTATTGCATTTCTAAAGTTCGAAACAATTCTATTTTGGATTATTTATTTCACTTCAAACTCCAGATCTTACCTGTATTAAACAAGCATACATTTTATTTCAATCATTTAAATTCTTTTGATAAGCCATCGGAGTTCATTTATACAAATTAAATTTTTATCCAACTATTTTTATTCGAATAAAGATTTTATTTCATTCAACTTAAATTATTCAAGCTTTTATTAAATAAACGTTCACTTTCCTCGAAGCTATGCTTTTATAAAGTTTAATCGTAAGTTAATTTACTTATTTCAATTTCATGCTTAAATCCATTTCCAATTTATTAGATACTCACCTAGATCAAATTCCATTTGTTTTGTTAAGATTAAATCCAAGGCCATATGTATTCCATCTATACTTAAATTGGATTTTATTTGCAAATTCAAATTATCTCTATGTTAATTCCATTCCACAACAACCTTAATTCATATTTAATTTTCTTACACTTCCAAGTTGAATTTGTATTAATAACTCGGATTTCATTTCCAATTCCATTATTACCTCACAATCCAACTCCATTTTAAATCACATTAACCTATTCAATTAATCTGTTTATTCCAAATTAGTTCACTTCCACTTCCAATTCTACATTGGATTTTTATCTTCAAAAATCATCTTATTATTTTATCTGTGTTCAATTTTATTTTATAATTCAAGTTTGGATTTTATTTCATTCTCAAATATACAAAACATTTTTATTTCGGCTTGCTATTTTACTTCTTCATACTTTTCTCTTATAAGTCACACATTTATATTTTTCTTTCACATTACTACCCATTTGAAGCTTGAATATTTTCGCATTTCATTTTAACTCGAGATTGAACAGTCATTTGCAGCTAAAATATTCTTAAACAATGTGTTGCCAATTTCCTTTATAAGCTATCGGAATATATTTATTCCAGTTCAATTTCATTTCAACTTACTTTTATTTAATTTAAGTAAGAATTTAATTCATTTAACATCATCTATAACTCAACTGAATTTTATTTCAATTCAATTTATTTAACTCAACTTCTGTTAAATCAAGCATCATTCCATACTCTTTAATCCACCAATTCACTTGGATTTAATTAAGCAAGAACTTAATTTCATTTAATATCATCCATATCTCGGTTCATTTCATTTCAATCTTAAATTTAAATCCAATTATTAAGCTTAAGTTAATCTCAACCAAAATTTTATTTCTATTAAATTTCCCAACCCAATTCATTTATATTCTAAATTTGATTTACTTCATCAATTTATTTATATCATTATTATTATTATTATTCATCATTTGTTAAATTCCAAACAATTAAATTTTCAAATTTTTATAATCTCATTTGTCAAAATATTCGCATCCAACATCCAAGTTATATAATAATTCCATGAAATATTTCTTCTTATATCAAAATATATTTTGGATGAAATTATTTCATTCACCCACTTCTGAAAAAAAACAATATTGTGTCGAATTGTTCTATTCAAGTGTTTAGAAACCCCTTCGGTACAGTTGTGCAGACTGCACTGACGAAGGTTCATATGACACTCAATAAATCAATCAACACAATATAAAATCATTTTATATTCACTAACAAATATGCGCTCATATCTATTAATACGCTCAAATTCATTCTAGAGTACCATCGACTCTATTTCTAATGTGTAATTCCCATCAGAGCCAAGGTTCCCACTTAACCTTTCAGCTCTGATACCAAGTGTAAAGGCCCGCAAATCCGTACCACTTTGAACTAACAAAATTTCACAATAGTTCAATCCAAAGTGGCACAAAAGTACAAGTCTTCGGGTAAAAGAAGAAAGAGGTAGAAGAAAAAGAAAAGAACACAACATCAGAATCTCACATCGCAGCGGAAAAAATATAATATATAGAATACAGCTTTTAAATACAAAGAAATCTTTACTGTATACATACACATACATACATACATCATCAGAGTACATCAACATCCATATAGAGACAACTAATAATTGTCCATACACAGTGGAAATAAAAGGAAAATACGGAAATACGCTCTGTCATCAACTCGTCTCCTGAGCTCCAGTATATAACCTGAACCTGTTTAACTCGGTCCGATCCGAGCATCATATAAAACAACACCCGAGTCAGCTTGGAAAACCAGCTTGAGAAAATCACACTTAATTGGATTATTATATTTTCAAAAAATCCTTTGAAAAACAAAAGCGTCTCGTAAGACCACGCCACAAATAAACATGTCGGGGTTTTACCTTACGATAGCTAAAACAATTTTTGTTAAAGTTCTATGATATTATAATAGTGTCTATAGAAAGTAAAATAGAATCTAGCTGAAATGCTTGCATCTCACCTTTCAGTAATAGTTGGGCACAATCAAAACCGTACAGGCGCTTATTGGAGATTGGATTCCATACAATGGCAGGGCTACCGCGGTACCGCCCGTCACAGTACCTGGTCTAGATCAGAGTACCGAGAAGCCACCTTAACTCCCCTGCAACACAAGACCGGAACCATCCCTTACTGGACAGTCCCAAGCAAGATCACCCCGTTGTTGGCATGACCAACCACCCACTAAGCCGAAAAAAGGGACATCTAGAAAGGGGAAACATTACTCTCCAGTGGGGGCTACCCACGAAGTCTTGCTGCACCTCCCCTGTTTTAGCCATTCCCGGTTGATGAGGACTGAGGCTAAGCGTTGCCTTTCAAGAACGAGTTCCACTTAAAATGCTCATCGTCCACCTGACGATGTTCTAAAAGCATTCAATCCATATAAGTTGCCCTGGGTCTAGACATACCGAATCACCGTCTTCAACTCTTCACGGTCTTCATTCGTAATCGTTTAAACCAGATCGAAGTGTTTTTCAGATAATTAAATCCGATCCCGAACTCTTCGAAACGATCAGCGCATTGTCTAATATTGATAGTCGGTGACTTAACTTTCAATTAATCATTCACAAGCAACCATCAAATAATTTCCTTAAATTATTTATCTCAAATATCATTCAGATATTATTTTTACATTTCAACACCTTGAAATTAGATTCAATTCACCCTATTTCTCGTGAAACCATTTAAGTCTTTGCCAACCATTTATAATATTTTTCCACTTTAATAGTTCTCAAAACTTGGAAAATATTCCAAGGCCATTTAGCTTAATAATATTTCAGGTTTCATTCCTGCTACTGTTGAAAATTTTATCTCACCTCGAAATTCACTAATCTTAAACTTGGGATTTATTCAAGTTCTCATCTCTCTCTATAAAATCTTCCCTAAAGATCTTATTCAAAATTAATTACATTTGCTTTACTTCTCAAGAGGATTTATAACTGAATTTTCAAAACATTTTTGAAAACATCTTGACTTATAAAGTAAGAATAATGGTTTTTTATCAAATTATGGTTTAAGGTAAAAATTTAACTCATATCCAGTTATTAATAATTTTTCAAAGCTGGTATAGAAAATTATAATTTATTACAATAAATACTAAGCATTAAAATAACTTTTCCAAAATATTCTAAATCTAGATAATAGTTCTTTACAAATTATATAGTATAGTATTTTTTTTGAAAATATTCCTTTAAAACCAATTTATATTTTTTTAGAAAATCCAATATTCACTCATAAATTCCTCTTGACAATGTCCTTCGGAAATATTCAACTATTTCCTTTCAAAACCAATTTTTCATAACTCAAATTAAGTCCTCACCTTGACTTAGCTTATTACGTATTCGCTAATACTTTCTATCTCATTTATAAACTCCGTTTAAAAATTTATAACTAACTGAGTTTTATTTTTTCATTTATTTATACAAATAATTTATTCAAAAAAAATCCTATTTTTATAATTTTAGTCTTTAATAAAATCTATATTTGTTCTTTAACAAAATTTCATTTCTTAACAAGGTTTCCTTTATTTTATTTCTTATTAAAGTTCCTATTTACTTTATTTCTTAACAAAGTTTTGCTTTCCTTCAAATTCATTTATCGATTACAATATTTCTTAGAGTCTTTGTACATAATTTAATTTCTCCCAAACTCAAATTTAACTAATTTTAAGTTTACCCAAAGTAATAAATATTCTTTTAATTTTACTTTAGTCTCAATAGAAATAAATTCAAATCTTAAAGAAATATTCTTTTAATTTAAATTTCATTTAACTTCCTTCAACTAAATTATTTATAGCATTTAAAAATTAGTAAATTCCAATTTCCACGTTATTTAACATTATATAATTCAATTCGCGTGCAATTCAATATTAATTCATTCAGCCTGTCATATGACAACATATATATAAAATCAAAAAATATTCTTGAGGAATCCTGTTGGATCCCTCCAACCTATTTTCCCTGCATCCACAATTGTTAGCACAATAACATATCAATTCCATTTTCAAAGTGGGATATCACGATACACGAGTTTATAATATCATTCAGTGGATAAACTATTATAAATCATCCAAACACATTCAATAATTTAAATTTAACATTTAAATTTTAATCTAGGGCATCCAAATGAGTGAGAAAATCTCACCTTTGCTTTTAAGTTGCAATCCCTTCTAATCTTGACCCGATTCCTGGCCTTTGACCTTATATAAACAATTATATGATTTCATTAATATTCGAACAGATCAATACTTAATTTCTGTTTAAATAAATTTATTCTTTAACTCTAATACTTTAATTTTAACTGGTGGTAAATTTTAAACAAGCAATTAAATTTTAACTAGTTCTCTTTTCAAAAATCTTTTAGCAACTATAATTATTAAACAAGTTAATTAAACGAGTTAATCACCAAAATTCATTATTTTCAAGTGAACCAGTAACATTAAAAATCTGGAGATGTGTATTTATTTTTCCTTTGAACTACTAATACATTCATAAAAAAATTCTATATAAATTTCAAAAAAATTTATTTTACATAAATTCTTAAATAAAATTTTACTTACAGATTACAATAATTCTTCCAATGTTTAATATATTAAATTTTCCCAAAAACTAAAATAATTCCTGTATTTTCTATATATATTAAAATTGAAACAAGATTAACCTAATAATTTGAACAAACCGCTTAACAAGTTAACTTATGATTTTTTTTTTGGTATATACGTATATACAATTTCCAGTTTAAATATTCAAATTAAATTAAACCCTAAAATGATATATACTTCACTATAAAAATCTAAATTTTGTATTTCAAAAATAAACAGAGATATACCTCACTAGTCGAACGGATCCCAAACCCTACCTCGCCTCCAAACCACGCTGCACTTGCGCGACCACCCCCATTCGGCCGAGGCTTCATCGATGGCTTCGATGAACTCTAAACCACTGGCCTCGACTACCATGCGCGCGCTCCACGTGAAACACCCCTCTCCTCTTCTTTGTGACCACGACATCGCTTGAAACCCTAGCAACCCCTTCTCGACCGCGACTGGCCTCACGCACGCCACTGCCTCCAACGATCTTGTCGCGAGCTCGAGCACGAGCACGCTCCTCCTTCCCTCGTCGATTGAATTGCCGATTTCCCCTCTCTCTCCTTTCTATTTTTTTAAATGTGCCGATGAATTCGGCTTGAAGGAAAAAAGGAAACGAAGATGGTTTCGGAAATTGAAAATATGAGGGGTTGGGCTTCGCGATTAAAGGAAAAGGGATGACAGCCATGAATTAAAATTTTTAGTTTTTCTGATCGAAGCCAGAACACAGAAAGTAATGCGATTATAACGAAGATGTTAGGCGTATGGGAGAAGACGAATTATAGTGTTAGTGTGTTGAGGAAGCAAGTTTAATTATTTTATATTTAAACTTTATATTTAAAAACCTTCTTTAATTTCATCTAAATTATAGCGCGTTTGCCTATCGTACAATCACACGGTAGCTCCGAAAATTACGAAATTTGAAATCCAGCAATAATTCAATATTACGGATCCAATGGTTGGTTTCGTCGAATTCCGAGACTGTGCCTCGGAAGGCTGTTTTTAAATGTCAATTTAAACGATGAAATTTTAAAATCGGACAAACCACTTTTAAATTCAAATTTTAACTCATCTATTATTTTCAGTATTATTAATATAAATTCTATAAGCCTTCAACATATTTTAATCAAGCTTACTACCCAGGATTTAATATTTTACCCGATATTCAGTTACTATTTTTAATAATTAATTAATTCAACAGGTCGTTATATTTAAATTCTGAATCCTTTCTATCATATAAAGCCAAGCTGTTCATATTAAAATCAAATTAAAGTTCAAATTAAATATTTAAATCCAATTTAAATATTGTACATTAACCGTCAAAATCCGGGTCGTTACAGAATCTATTGAGGTATGAACGTGGACCCGACTCCCGTGAGTTGGCATAAGGTGGCTAAAACAGGACGGATCTCGGGCCAAAAGGGGTAGCTCCTCTGGTCGGACACATTTCTTCAATAATATACTCTTACTTGTGGTTGATATGATGGCCATCCTTCGATTTTGATTTGGGAGTGTGTTCCGAGATGGGCGTATGTGGCTGCTATGTTACCACCAGCCCGTGTGCATAATTGGTATATCTACCCTGGCATTGCCTCGTGTGCCGTGTAACCTACCATAGCAAGCCTTATTACGAGTTTCTATTTGTGTCATACCTATGGAGTATCTTCTCATAGTCTCCCAATCAGGAGATATGCACGTACTGTGTAGACTACATGCATTATTATGTGTTAAGGGGAATATTGGGTCACTCCTTAACGATATTTTAAAGTAAGTTAATTTTACTGTAGACATTATTATAATAGCGTAATACAACAACATAGTAAATAGTTTAACGGATCCTTAAAGGATGGGCTGTCCCAAGCATCCTTTAATTTAATGATGCATTTTTGTTACTGTTCACTTGAGTTGATTACAGTTCATAAGTATTTATGTCCAGACTCAAGTGTTTTGTGTTTTCCTTTATGCTCGAGTCAGATTTAGTGATTCGACATTCAAGATTCACCTTCAGAGTTGGAGCTTTCCTTGAAGAACTAGCTATCTATTTTTCTTTCTGTATCCAGTGATTTCAGTGATGTATTATGATTTTTCCTGATGTATCTTGTTACTCTTCTGTTGTATCTTGTTTTAACTCCGATGTATCTTATTTTTATATAGTAGCTTCATGAACTAATATCTCTTTTAAATTCCGCTGCATTATTATTTACTCTGTGCCTGTGATCTGTGATTATTTATTTACTGTATATTATGAGATTTGCCAAATTTTATTTACAACATGGTATTTTGAGCAATTCAAGTCCAACATGTGTGGATGCAAATGGTTGAAAATATAGTGTCGTTGCATTTGGTAGCTGTAGGCAAAATTTAGCATAAGGAGTAAACGTATTTACAGAATCACTTTGATTCGAGTTTGAATCTCTTCCTTTTTGACTCGATTCCTTTGAATTTTGGAACGTTCCCTGCGGTTCCAAAATCCATTCGTGTCCCTAACTATTCGTCTTCTTTCGATTCTGGAGTATCCCATAACTCCACTTCAAATGGTCTTTACAATGAGTCGGCGGTTTCGCCAATCTCAAATTGATTTGTAAAGGGGGAAACTCCTTCAGATCAGCATCGATTCACCGAAGATATTTATATCCTCGGTTTAGATGTTAGTATCTCTTAGAATTCCGAACTCTCTCTTAAGATCGAATGTTGATTTACACCAGAAATCCAAATCGATCTTTTTCTTTAAGTCACGGTTGACCAGGTTTAGGTTCCCTGCAATTTAATAAGTATCAATCTTCCTATTCTGTTAATTACTCATCCCATCTTTGTTACCAAATTATCTTCAAATCATTCTTGAAGTGTATTTGTAAACTAATATTTAAAATGTTTTATATATTGTGTTGTTTGAGTTGTTGACGTTGATTTGGGTTTTCGATAGATTCGTCTGATCAACGTTATCGATAAAATTTCCAAAACACTTGAACAGAGAAAACTGACACAATATGTTTTTTTTCAAATTTAGTAATGAAATATATTTTGTAACTATATTATAAATTTTTCTGGATTTTTATTGAATTGGTTGTTAGGAAATAATAATTGATTTTATATATCATTATCTCTTGTTTCATATATAAATAATTGAACTATAAACATGGTTATAAATTTGTTTGGAAACTTAAAATGAATTTAAAACAAGAATTTGAGAATTCAATTTCAAATAGTTTCAAACCTTATGTTTAAAGTTTTAAAGGATATATTATTTAAAGTACTTTTGAATAGAAATTTATTTCCAAAGAATTTAAAAGTTTAAAATTAGTGCTCTTCTCTTTGTCGCTAGAAAATAATTTCGGTGATAACTGCAGCAACATCGACATTCATTTTCGAGTTTCGAAGTGAAAAGACCGTTATGTAGTCTTGCTACAGTTTTGGTTTTGGGAATTTAATTGATTTGAATTTCTAACATAAGACTGGATTTATAACATATGTTGATATATGGTTTAAATTTGAATGGATATATATATATATAGTATATGTGCATTTATTTATCTCTAAATTGTTTTGAATTTATCAGAAATTTAATTCCTAAATTTTATCTTGAAACGTAATTTTTAAGTATAATTTCAAGATTTGGATAAATATTCAAGCTTGAAATGATTGAATTTGAAAGTTTTATTTGTATAATACACAATTTCATTCCAGTATAACTTACCTAAATTATACAGAAGTTGAATATATAATTGGATAATATATAATATAAAAAGGATTTATATAAAAAAAAATTGAGTGGTTATAATAAACATTATACACTTAAATTCTAGTTATAAAAAGATTAACAGTGGCAAACAAAAAAAAGAGTAATGGAATAATTTATAATATAAAATGATGTTAAAGGAACTAAGGATAATTTAAAGCATTTATAATAAGTGTTACCGCTAAAAATTGAACGCTAACACCCCGGTGTATGTAGAGATTAAGTGAAAGCACCACCCGTCAACACGGGAATCAAAAACAAGTAGAAAAGTCACACAGAAAGCAGTAAGAGGCAACAACTTTATAGTGGTTCGGCTTCAGGTTGAGCCTACGTCCACTTTAATCCTCTTTATTACTGAATCAATTAAAACTTTACAACAATCTTCAATTACAATATTGATGAGACAAACAACTAGAACTCCGATGTAGAAGAATTCTTTGAATTCGTGTTGATTACGTTAGATTTCCTCTTGAAGTTTGTTGAGATGTCTTTCATGTTTGAAGTGTCGAGTGAGTCGAGAATTCAGCAGAGTATCGGCGTTTCAGAAATGAGCCAAAAAGATCCCCTTTCAGTTGGAGCTAGTGCCGTATTTATAAGAGAGTTCGGCTTTAGGTCAAGGTCGCGAGCGACCTTGGATAGGTCGTAGGTCGTCCGCGACCTAATGGGGATCGTCTACGGCTTATACATGGGACACTTGATCGTTCTGGAGAAACAAGCAAGTCATAGTTCATGGCCGACCTAGGTAGAAAACGGCATAGGAAGCGCTTTTGGTATGTTAGGGTCGTGAGCGACTTATGTATAGGTCATATGTCGCTAGGTCGTTAGGTCATAATGCCTTAGCTCGCTGCAGAACTCTATCCATGTTAGGTCGCTCCCCTTACTAACTCGCTAGGTCGCGTATACCTTTAGGTCGCTAGGTCACCTCAGTCCATAGGTCGTTGGTGTGCTAGATCGCTCAGTCCATTTAGCCACTAGGTCGTTTAACTTGCTGAGCCGCTTTATGTGTTAGGTCACTTACTCCCTTAAGTAGTTAGGTAGTGCCTTCACATAAGCCGTTAACTCGTTGAGTCATAGGTCGCTAGACCATCTAATCCTTTAGGTCCTGTACCTCGTTAGGTCGTAGTGCTTGTTGCACCATTAGGTCGTTAGGACCGTCCTATCCTTAGGTCGCTTATGAAGTTAGGTCGCTAGGTCGCACAAAAAGAGGAGTTAACACTTGCCCCTCGAAGTACAGGCCTATGTCATAGGTCGTGTGCTTCGACTAATTCCGTTAGGTCGTGAGCGACCTAAGACTTCTGCAAACTCGCGAACCCCTTCGTCTCCTTCTCTTTGTTCCATATAAATTGCTAACTCGTTTCTTCCTCCTCACTCAGTTGCTTACTTCCGCCGCCATTACCACTCTTGAGCTCGAAATTTTTTGAAGCGAATCTACTCATTGCTTTGATGGTAATCTCGTCACATTAAGTAAGTGGATCTGGTTGTTGCTCAACTACACTCATCATCGATCTTATGACCCTCCCGTTTTCCGATTCCAAACCACTTTTTGTGTTGTGTTTCTTCACGAACCATTTTTTGATTGTTCTGCAACTGCCATCGATCATGTTGTTGCTGTGATTTGAGATAAAACGACAGTGCATTGGATTTGTAGTGATTTCGAGGTGATTTGAATTGGTCTTTAGGGTGATTCGGCGGTATGGAGAGACGAGGGTTTTTGTTAGTGGAGAAGTTAATGGGTTAACGGGATAGGAGATAAGAATTAGGCGAATTGATACATTGAGGAGGAACGAGCGACCTAGGGCCTTAGCAGTTTGAACAGCAACCACGAGACTAAGCTCGGTAAACGGCTCAAAGAATCGGCATGACTTAACTCTTAGGTCGCGTAGGCGACTTAGCACTTAACAAAATATCCACTGTATTGACTTGAACAACGTAACTTAGAAGAGTTCGACTTATGTAACTCACGACCTTGTTGTGTTTAACTTGTCAGAATAGTATATGAACTCCAAGCAGGACGACCTATAAGACCAATGACCTAACTTTGTGCGGCATAGGTTGTAGGTCGCGGCCGAGCTAGAACTTTGACAAATTTTCTTTATTAATAATGAGACTTAAACTTTAGATCTCTTGAGCGACCTAGTTTTTAGGTTGTGTGAATGGCTTAGTGCCTAGGTCGTGTGGACGACTTAGGACTTGAACAATTTTCATTGCCGGGTGGTTTCTTGCGACCTAGACCAATATCAACCCAACCTGTTAGGTCGTGAGCGACCTAGGACTTAGAGAACTGCTTGACTCGGATTATGACTTAAGGACTTGAACAAAACTTAAAAGCTTCAGAATTTTGATAGAACTTGATTGTACTTCTAACTTGAACTGCTAGAATGAACTGTTTGAACTTTGAACTTGTCTGGACGTTAAACTGTTTGAACTTTGATTGACAACATTTTAACATGAATTCTTCATTTGAACTGCAAAGATAACTTGCATGACCTTGCTGTACTTCTTAACAGATTATGTTCACTTGTAAGCTAACAACCTGTTGAACACAACATTTGCAGAAAACTAGGGCGAATATACTGCCATTGACAGCCCACATCGAATGACAGATTAGTCGATAAAAGATAATCAACTTAAAGAAATTATATGAAATGTTGTGAATCAACAAACTCAAGTGAAGTATTAAAGCAATGTTGAATTAATCAACCAAAGCTAATTTGTTTGCTTCAACACTGTACTTGAACTTAAAACAACAAGCCCTGAAGCTTTTTAACTGATAACTATTAACTAGTTTAATTTTAGTAATATTTTCTTGTTATTTTATTAGTTCGGCACAACACTTCACACATTTAGGAAAGTGCACTTTCATATTTGAATATCCAGTTCCTTGTGTAGAATGTCTTCTCAAAAAAAGATAATCGAGCAATCTGAAGGAGTCTTCCCAATAGCCGACCCATCGGATAATCCTCTAGAAAGAACTCCAACAACCCTGATTCAGCAGGCATTCAACTAATTACGTATTCAATTTGGGATTGTCGAAGCGGATGCTATACTCCCTGGGCCAAAAGATACCGCTGACAGGCCACCTCTTGGCTTTGTCGCCGTCAACCGTCAGATGTCCCTTTGTGGTGCCATTCCTCCTTTCAATGAATTTATCCATCAACTCCTTTTCCGACAAACCATCTTTCCCTTTCAATTGCATCCCAATGGCTACACCATCCTGATGGGATTTGTGCGTTCTATTCAGGAGGACACTTAACCGTCTTCCGAGCTTCGAAGAAATCTGCTACTTATGCACATTTGCAAAGAATAAAGAGCACCCCTCCATTATACTTGTGAGAAGTGCCAGAAATGGTAAGCTTATCACCGATCTTTCCGAAAGCGCTCACGGTTTTCTGAATCAATTTTTCTTTGTTCGCTGCCCCCTAGGGTTTTATGCCATCTGGAGAATAGGAAGTAAGACTGCTCATCCCCGTTCTTTCCGTTTAAGCTTTTCAAGATCTGAATTGCTAAGTGCTACCTTCATTCTTTTCATTTACAGCACTTCCTCCTCCCTCTAGAAATCCCAATCACAAGACGACTTTTGATAGATTAAGTGCCGTGCCGGTTGAAGAAAGAAGTATTAAATTTTTGCTGAAAGATGAACTTCTGCACCAATACGGGCTTTTGCACCCTTCCCATTCCACTCAACCTCATGAAGTCCCCAACTCTCCAGTAGAGGCATCGGATTCCCCAATTTCCGTTGGAGAACCTACGCCGAAAGAACGTAGTTTTGAGGCTTCATTGGTAAAGTGTTCTACTTCAACTGATGTTGCGGGGTCATCTGGCAAACTTGCACTTGCCCCAGTCATCGAAGAAGAGGAACCTCCCCAACAATCTGGGAAACCTGGTGACGAAGGAGTTGAGAGAACAAGTCCCGCCCGACATAGCGGTGATGATAATTTTGAGGGGTTGAGCGACCCGATGATTACTTCACAGGAGCTTTTTAAAGATGATCCTATCACTGCTAAAGTTACTTCTCCAGTAGTTGAAGCGACATTCGTTCTGCAACAAACTTCATCAACCCAAGAGTTGACACTGGCTGTTAAATCCATCATCACCTCCCAACCCAGGAGTGGTTCGTGATTCGACGCATGTAGTTTGCACGTTACACACACTTAGGACTTTTCAGCACTTATATGCGTTCAACTTTCTTGCTTTCAAGGTTTCTGAGTTTATTTTTTCTTCATTTTCAGATTCTCCAATGGGAAGAAGTGGCTCTTATTACGACGATTTCCAGCGTTATGGGAAGCGCGGTTCTTATGACCCCAGGAGGTATCTTCCTGCCTCTTGGGAAACTGATGAAGAAAGAGCTGAGAGAAGAGCCAGTGAAAGGCGCGCCTATGAAGAACGCCACGAAAGACGAGATGAGCGACATGATTATTCCCAAAGGGAAGATGATTCTCATAAACAAAAAATCCCGTGATGATAAAGGGAAAAGCCACATCCCTGAAGATGCGAGTAAAAGGGCCAAACATGGCGAAAAGCCGGCGTCCGAACTTCCTGAAAGGCCCGCTGCTCCTATACCTTCTCAATCTCCTGCCCTTGCTCGTACTGATATTCAAACAATTATTTCCATGCCCTCATATCAGGTTGGACAAGGCCCGGCCACTCTTCAAAGTTGGTTTCCGCATTGGTGCTTGAAGGGAGTGCGCTTTGACCTTGATTTGGTCCCGATTGACAAGTTAACTATGCTGCACAATCTTGATGCCGCCAAACACGATATTGAGAGAATGTCGAGTTGGCAAAAGCTTGTCGACGAGCTTCAGAGGGTAAACCGTGCAAATCTTGAGGCCATGCTAACAATGGAAAACAACAAATTTGAATGGCAGAAAACTCTTGAGCAGCATGACGCGGAAATGAGGAGCATAGCCATTTATAATGAAAAACTTGAAGCAGAGGTCGAAAAACTTATGGAAGAGCTCGCCACTTCTTCCACTTCTTATTCTCAGAGAGAAGAAGTGCTTCTAAAACAAGTGAGAGATGCTCACGCAGCATAGAGAGATGCCGAAGCTAAATTTGAAGCACGGCAACAAGTTGTGGACAGCTACCGAGCCGATGTTGCTCAACTTCAAGAGAAAACCAACTCCCAGAACATGGAGGTTGAACTGCTCAAAGCTCGACTTTCTAAAGCTGAAAAGGAGAGTGATGAAGCTGTTGCCGGCAAAGCTGCAGCCGAAGAATCTCATATGGCAACCAAAGCTGAAGTCAGCTCCACTCTATTCGAGTTTTACATCAATAGTGTTCTAGGGCACGGTAGCCTTAAGTTTTTGGGACCGGCATATGAAATCACTATGGCCAAAGTGTGGGAGGCCATACTTGACATGCTTGGAGGAGCCGGATATGCCGAAGTAGATTTAATGGTGCACTATCTAGAAGATGATGCGTGTGCCGCTCTTGCCGGGGGAAAGGAGCAACTCGCCAAAAAGAGAACCGAAACGGAAAAAAGGTGAACATTTAGGAAAGACAATCTTAACCGACCCAGTTCTACCTTCAGTTTCAGCCGATATCGATATTGCTGGCTCCAGTTCCCATTCTCCTCCTCCTGCTAAAGCCGTTATTGAAAGCACCACCGCCCACACTGTAGATGAGGCTCAAGAAAGCGCTGAAGCGCAGGACTTCGAAGTCGACATAGTAAAGTCTACTTCTCCAGGTAACCTCAATGTTGATCTCGCTCAAGTGGACTGCTTGTTCGCTTCAACTGAGTTCGATGAGCTTCTTGCTTATTTCTTAAGTGTTGATGAGCCATTATCCCCTCTTTTTATGAGGAATACTGGCTTTAACTTTTCTTCTCATGTAGAGAGAGCACCAAGTGTTAGTCAGCCTTCCGCTCTTCTGGTTGTTTCCTCTCCGCCACTTCAGATTACTCCTCCTTCCGTTTCTCAACCAGGGTCACAAGAGGAGCTGATAGAAGCTCTTCATGGCTTGGATGGCCTGGTTGCTTCTCAAGAACAGAAAGCCGAGGAACCTGAAGAAGGTGAAAGAACCCCAGAGCAGACTATTTCTGATGACATAACGCTGTCTGCACTTTTCACTCCGGGCAGTGATCCTTCCTCAAGGAAGAAGGGGAAGCGTGTAGTTTCAAAGAAAAGGAGAGAAGCTTCTGGTGGCGAAGAAAAAACATAAGAAAATCCAATTGTACCCCTTCCTCTTTCTTCCCCTACTCCCACAAGCCGGCCCAAAAAGTTAATCATCCGGCCAGGAGAAGGCTCAAAAGGTGGCAGGAAGAAGAAGTAATGGGTTTAAGACTTATGCTTTTCACCTTGCTTTTTGCATTTTTGCTTGTGTATATAAAGACTTGCGTCGACCGGAAATTGTGCCGGTTCCGGTCCCCACCTTCTTTTGTTTGGAAACTTGCACATGTATAAAAATTTTATAGTATGGAATAAAATGATTCTTTTACTTGTACAAACTTCTGTCTGTATCTGAGAATGCATTTATTCTTTTTTTTTATACAGGTGTCTTTATTTTCTTTGTGTGGTGTTGCAGTAAACCTATGGTATGTTGTTTGAGCATTGTTTTTATTTTTGTAACTATATTATATTGCCCCCATACCATAGTTTATTGCAATCTCTTTCACATTGGCAATATTTTGGAAAACAACTCTTCTGTTTCGAGAAGACTTGTACTCTTTCTTTAGAGAACAGCTTTTCCATTTGAAAGAGATTTGCATTTGTACTTTACAGGATAATATTTCTGTTTCAAGGAAATATTTTTTCTGATTTAGTAAACTGCGCCTCGTATAGGAGAAGTCTTCTCTCTTTTTTTTTGTTGCGAAGTTTTTACACTTCACTTTTGGAGAAATTCACTTTTATTTTGGCAATTGACTTTTCCTTCGTGGTAAAGTGGGCCTCCGAAAAAGGGCTCTGACCTGCTTGTGCCTCCGAAGAGGGCTCTTGTTTGATTGTGCCTCTGGGAAGAGGGCTTTTTGTTTGATTGTGCCTCTTGGAAGAGGGATTTTTGTTTGATTGTGCCTCTTGTTTGTGCCTCCGGAGAGAGGGCTTTTTTGTTTCTGGCTCTGGGGAGAGGCTTTTATTTTTTCCCTGTCCGTTGGGAAGCGGGCCTCCGAAGAGGGCTTTTCATATTTAGACTCGTGTGAAGTTTTATTTCAGATCACGGTGAAATGTATGCCTCTGAGTAGGGCTTTTGCCTGGAAGTTTGAAGTTTCCTTCTCTCGGTTGGATGGATTCACGGGGCGGACACAAGTTACTTGGATTGTTTGTTTGCACAAACGTTCTCAGCAAGTTAACGAGTGTCCTGTGCCACCGGTCAGTCCACAACTTTCTGTCGAGAAAGAGAACTCTCTTTTTCTGGCTAGTCCCATTAAAGGTCTTTTAGCATTTCAACTATGGTGAAATGGGCCTCCGAAGAGGGCTTTTCACATTCCAGCACTTGTGAAGTTTTATTTCAGATCTCGGTGGAAAGCGTGCCTTCGAGTAGGGCTGTTGCCTGGAAGTTTGAAGTTTCCTTCTCTCGGTTGGATGGATTCACGGGGAGGACACAAGTTACTTGGATTGTCTGTTTGCACAAACGTTCTCAGCTAATTAATGAGTGTCCTGTGCCACTGGTCAGTCCACAACTTTCTGTCGAGAAAGAGAAGTTTCTTTTTCTGGCACGTCCCATTGGAGGTCTTTATCCTCCAAAGAATTGTGCCTCCGAAGAGGGCTTGTGCCTCCGAAGAGGTCTTTTGCTGTTTGTTGCTTGCTCGCCCATGTCTTTTCTCTATTTGCTCATATCAGCAATTCCCTGTTATCATTTCCAAGCGCAAATTCCTCTCTTTTGCAAGTAGCTTATTCTATCCAAAGAAGTGTACTTCATTGTCAAATGAGTTCGCAGGGGCAGACACAGGCTAGTTAATCGAATGTTTGTTTGCACAAACGATCACAATTAGTTAGGAATGGTCTACCTCTGGCGGAACCACTAAATGTTTGCTTGAAGCACTTCTTATATTGGATTTGAATCTGGAATTTTTGTGGCTAGATATTCCTTTGTTGAGTGATGTCAGGGTTCGCTTGGTCTTATGTTGGGTAAGCTTTATTTTAATATCCTGCAATATTGAATCGACATTTTAGCAAAACAATTGAAGTACTTTATATATCGAAATAAAAATGGGAGTAGAGAACACAAGATTTATAGTGGTTCGGCCAGGAACTGGGCCTACATCCACTTTATAGTTCTTATTATTCACTTGCACTGGCTTTACAATGGCTTTCAATACAAGAATCATACATTCATAATTCTTTTTACAAATTTAAGCAAAGCTTTTAAGTAAAGTATGGATGCAAATGATTGTCGTTCCAAGCTCTTGGAATTGGATCTCCTTCAATAGTTGTCTGTTTGAAAGTGCCAACGAGAAGTTTTTTGCCTATGACATATGGCCCTTCCCAGTTTGGCGCAAACACTCCTGTTGCTGTCATAACCCTTTTCAAGACTAGATCTCCAATCCCAAAGCTGCGTTGGCGAACTTTGGAATTGAAGTGCCTAGCAATTCTTTGCTGATGGGCTGCAATTCTGAGCTGAACCTCTTCCCTTTTTTCATCAAGGAAGTCAAGTGCTTCAAGTTGCAACTCTTCGTTTTCATCTTCGTTGAAATGAATTCTTCTATGTGAAGGGACTTCTATTTCTATTGGAATCATTGCTTCTGATCCATATGCTAATGAAAATGGAGTGTGCCCGGTCGCAGTTTTGTGGGTAGTTCTATATGCCCATAGTGCTAGTGGAAGCTTATTGACCCAACCACCTTTCACTTTTTCCAGCTGTTTTTTGATGGTTGATTTGATAGTTTTGTTTACTGCTTCCACTTGCCCGTTTGCCTACGGATGAGCCACTTCTGAGAAGCTTTTCTGGATCATGAATCGCTTGCAAAAATCTTGGAACTCTTCACTTTCGAATTGGTTCCATTATCTGTGATTATCTTTTGAGGCACAGCATACCTGCAAATGATATTCTTAGTTACAAAGTTTATCATCTTTTTAGAGGTAATAGTAGCCAATGGTTTAGATTCAGCCCATTTAGTAAATAATCAACCGCAACAATAGCATATCTGATTCTGGGTTTGGCAGTTGGCAAAGGCCCGATGAGATCTATTCCCGAATAGTAAATGGCCACGGGCTGACCATTTGTGTTATCTGAGTGGAAGGTGCTCTTGGGATTTTTGCAAATCTCTGGCATCGGTCACATTTTCGGGCGTGGCTTGCAGTATCACGATTAATATCTGGCCAAAAATACCCATAACGGATAATTTTCTTTGCTAGAGTTTGACCACCTAAATGGTCTCCACACTCTCCTCCGTGTACTTCAGCTAGAATTGTCTTAGCTTCTTCGTTGGTCACACATCAGAGTAATGGCATTGAGAATCCCCGCCTGTACAATCGGCCATCTTGAATTATGTATCTGGAGGCTTTTCTTAGCAACTTTTGTCGTTCTTTTGAATTTTCTGGTAGAGAACCATTGAGCAGATATTCCATTATCGGAGTCATCCATGATTCTTGCTCTTGAGATATAGTCATGATCCAGTCAATATCCATTTCGTTAGTGCTTGGAGATGATAGGACTTCCACAGGAACTAATCCCAATAATTGAGCTTCACCAGTGCTTGCGTACTTTGCGAGAGAATCCGCCTTCATGTTCTCTTCCCGAGGTATATGACTTATTGTATAATTGTTAAGATCATCGAGAAGTTCCCAGGCTCTTGACAAGTAGGCAGGCAGGTTTCCTCCTTTAGTTTAAAACTATTTTTTAACTTGACATACAATATGCTGTGAATCACTGAAAATCTGCAACACTTTGACATTCAACTCTTTAGCAATTCTCAAGCCAGCGATAAGAACTTCATATTCTGCTTCATTGTTTGTCGAAGGGAATTCCAATCTCAATGCATAACACAACAACCGCCCTTCAAGGGTTTCAAGCACAACCCCCGCTCCGGAACAATAATCGTTTCTTGCACCATCAACATATAGTTTCCATCGAATTGGGGGATTATCAGTTACTTCTTCCTCACTATCACCTTTATCTGTACATTCTGCGATGAAATCTGCCAAAGCTTGTCCATTGATCGCTCTCCGGGGATGATAAGTGATGTCGTATTGGCTGAGTTCAATATTCCACTTCAGAAGACGACCCGAAGTCTCAGGACGAAACAGGACTTGCTTTAGAGGTTGATCAGTGTGGACTTTGATAGAATGAGCTTGGAAATACGACCTCAACTTTCTTGACGCAATCAGTAGACAATAGGCGAGCTTTTCCAATTTTGAATAATTCATCTCTACCCCGGTGAACCTCTTGCTGGTATAATAAATCGGGCGCTGAATTTTTGCATCTTCCCGTACCAACGCTGCATTGAGAGCATGAGATGAGATTGCCAAATATACGAAAAGATCCTCACCATCGTCGGGCTTAGAAAGTATTAGAGGCGTTTCCATATGACGAATCAATTCATTGAAAGATTTCTGGCATTCAGGAGTCCAGTCAAAATCTTCCTCCCTTTCTTCAGTACATCAAAGAATGGAATGCATTTATCAGTAACTTTGTAAATGAATCGACTTAAGGCAGCGACTTTTCCATTTAGACTTTGCAATTCCTTCTTTGTTCTAGGAGCTTTTACTTCTTTTAAGGAAGAAATCTGAGTAGGATTAGCTTCAATGCCCCTAGCACTCACAATGAAACCTAGAAACTTTCCGGACTCCACCCCAAACGAACATTTCAAAGGATTAAGTTTCATTCCGTACTTTCGGAGGATTGCAAACATTTCCTCCAAGTGGTCCATATGGTTTACGCTTTCTTTGACTTCACTAACATATCGTCAACATAAACTTCCATAGTTTTGCCGATTTGTGGTTTGAACATAGCCTTGACGAGCCTTTGGTAAGTTGCCCTTGCATTCTTAAGTCCGAAGGGCATGACTCTATAGCAGTAGAGACCAACATCAGTGATGAAGCTTGTGTCCTCCTGATCCGGCTCATGGATCATAATCTGGTTGTATCCGGAGTAAGCATCCATGAAAGATAATAATTCGTGCCCCGCTGTTCCATCCACCAAATGATCTATTCTGTGTAATGGGAAGTAGTCTTTGGGGCAGGCTTTGTTTAAATCTGAGAAGTCAGTGCAAACTCTGCATTTCCCATTAGCTTTCTTAACCAGTACTGGATTTGAAACCCAATTAGGATAAGTAGACTCCCTGATGAAACCATTCTCCATAAGCCAATCTACCTCTTCTTTCAAAGCTGCTGACCTTTCGGGACCTTGGGTTCTTCTTTTCTGTTTTACCGGTGTAAACTTCAGATCAATGTTCAGAGTATGTACTGCAATTTCCGAGGATATTCCACACATATCAACATGAGTCCAAGCGAATACGTCCAGATTAGCTTTCAAGAATGTTACCAAGGAATTTTGAACTGTCATACTAAGCTGTGAACCCACATTCACCACTTTGTTCGGATCTTTCGGGTCAACAGGTACCGGCACTGTTACTTCAACTGGCACCACTCTATTCTTCCCTGCACTAGCTTTTCTGGGATCCATTTCTCTTCGTGCCCCGCTATGCTCGCCAGTGCAGGGTCCACCCTGTAATTACTACAGGGATCCCATCTCTCTCTTCCTCGCTTCGCGCAACTCTATTAGATAACATTCTCACCCAGCATTCTGATCTCCTTTAATAACTCCAACGCCATTATCCATAGGAAATTTCATAGCGAGGCACCACGGGGCGAGAATTTCTTTAAAAGCCGCAAGAGTTGGTCGGCTTAGGAAGGCATTGTAGGTAGAAAATTCATCAACGATTACAAAAGTCTGTTTTCGAACCACCTTTTTCTGCCCCTCTCCAAGCTCGATGAACAAGTCAATAGTTCCAATTGGCTGCTTCGGCTCCCCAGTGAACCCAACAATTTTCTGAGATGAGGCTTGAACATCAGCCATTGGAATTTTCAATTGGTCGAATGTCTTTTTGAAGAGAATATTGCAAGAAGCGCCGCAATCTACAAGCACTCTTCTCACAATAGCCGGCCCAATGCCAGCAGAGATGACCAAGGGATCCTTGGTTGGAGCTTCAATACCCATAGAGTCCCTGGCTTTGAACATAATATCATCATTGAAAGTTCTCTGCTGCTTCAAAGGTGCAGCGTCATCTAGCACAAAAACACTCTCTTCTGTTGATGCATATTTCAAGGAACGGGCATATCTTTCCATCTCGCCCCGGCTTCTGCCTGCTGGGTGAGGAGCTCCTGTAATCACATTGATAACAGGCCTTTCCGATTCATGCACGGTATTCCTCTCACCCGAGCCAGATGGATGAGTAGGAAGTTGCTGGCCCTTAGTGGATGAAGTTGGGTCATTTCTACTTCTCTTAACATATTGCTGCAACTTGTTCTCTCTCAATAGTTCTTCAATTAAAATTTTCAGATGGCGACATTCGTTGGTATCATGACCGGGCTGACTATGATACCGACAGAATCTCCCACTTTGAGCAACTTTTTTGCTAACTCTCATCTCCGGCATTTTAGGATATTCTACTGCATCTTTGGTAGCAAAAAAGATATTCTCCGGAGTGTCAGTCAAAGGAGTGAAATCTAAAGGTTTTAAGAAGCGAGGTTTCTTCATATCTTTCTGTTTCTTCCCACCATTATTCTCCCTTTTCTGACTTTCGGATTCCTTTTTGGTAGGAGTAGTGGTATTATTCTTAACCTCTGTCAATGCCACTTTAACTAGTGCTCGAAGGTTTTCCAAGCGCATGAATTCATCAGCTTTCTTATAGAATTTCTCAAGCGAATTCGGTTCTTTCATCTTCAGCCACTTCCCAAATTCCCTGGATTTGTCGATTGCCCTCATCAAGTATGTCAAAACCATCCGTGGCTCTGCATTGTCCACTTCAGCCAAATCTATGTTGAAGCGGTTCAAGAAGGACCTGATGGATTCCCCAGGATTCTGTTCCAGGCTTGAGAGTGACATAATATCCTTTGCCTTTGAAGCATACAACCTGAATTGCTCTTTAATCTTCCAAGTCAAATCGGCGAACTGGTTTATGGATCGGACCGGAAGCTTTGTGAACCAGAGCAGAGCCACTCCTTCCAAGTGTACCGGAAAGTACCGGCATTTGATCTCATCAGATGCTCTAGCACCAGTCATGTGCCAATCATTCTTATACAGGAATTGATTGGGGTCGCTTGTTCCCTTATAGGCCAGGATTGTAGGAGGAACAAACTTCGTTGGGAATTCCGCCTTTAGAATCTTTTCAGTGAATGGAGTTTTGCTCGGAGCGAACCCCCATTCCTTCTCATCTTCATCCCTCTACATGCTTTCATTCATGATTTGTTGCACCATGTCCGAAAGATATTCCTCATCATTTAAAGGATCTGCAGGACAGACTTTGGCCATTTTCTCGGAAGTTTGTCTGGACAAACGTTCGCGGAGAGTTGGCTGTGATCTTGATCCTCCAGCTTTAGGAAGTGTTTCTTTGACGGGGCTAGCTGCTCTTTGAGGAATATTCCTCTCTTCAGGATCATGAACATCATCTGCAAGGTTTTTTTCATTATTCATCGGTTGACGGTTAGCTCCGAGCAATGCATTTAACCTCTCAAGCATTAAAGCATTCTGAGTTTCCATCTGCTGGTATAATCCGAATACTGCAGCATCTAACTCCGCTCGTGTAATTCCGGCACTTGGTGCTACTTGACTTGACGAAGGAGAAGTGGCAGTATTTTCATGGACATTACTAGGTCTTGTAGATCCATGCTTTCTTCCAGGAGCCATTATCTCTGATAGACTTCTGGTTTTCAGAGAGATCCTTTCCACAAACTTTTGCGAAGCAATGACGAAGATAGCCTTAGTTGGGTTCTCAGTGAAAGCAACAAAAATATTAGCGCTAAAAATTGAACGCTAACACTCCGGTATATGTAGAGATTAAGTGAAAGCACCACCCGTGAACACGGGAATTAAAAACAAGTAGAAAAGTCACACAGAAAGCAGTAAAAGACAACAGCTTTATAGTGGTTCGGCTTCAGGTTGAGCCTACGTCCATGTTTGTTGATTACGTTAGATTTCCTCTTGAAGTTTGTTAAGATGTCTTTCGTGTTTGAAGTGTCGAGTGAGTCGAGAATTCAGCAGAGTATCGGCGTTTCAGAAATGAGCCAAATGGATCCCCCTTCAGTTGGAGCTAGTGCCGTATTTATAGGAAAGTTCGGCTTTCGGTTAAGGTCGCGAGCGACCTTGGTTAGGTCGTAGGTGTTTCGTGACCTAATGGGGATTGTCTACGGCTTATACATGGGACACTTGATCATTCTGGAGAAACTAGCAAGTCATAGGTCGTGGCCGACCTAGGTAGAAAACGGCATAGGAAGCGCCTTCTGTATGTTTAGGTCGTGAGCGACTTATGTATAGGTCATAGGTCGCTAGGTCGTTAGGTCATAATGCCTTAGCTCGCTGCAAAACTCTATCCTTGTTAGGTTGCTCCCCTTACTAACTCGCTAGGTCGCTTATACCTTTAGGTCGCTAGGTCACCTCAGTCCATAGGTCGTTGGTGCGCTAGATCGCTTAGTCCATTTAGCCACTAGGCCGTTTAACTTGCTGAGCCGCTTTATGTGTTAGGTCGCTTCCTCCCTTAAGTAGTTAGGTCGTGCCTTCACATAAGCCGTTAACTCGTTGAGTCATAGGTCGCTAGACCATCTAATCTTTTAGGTCTTGTACCTCGTTAGGTCGTAATGCTTGCTGCACCATTAGGTCATTAGGACCGTCCTATCCTTAGGTCGCTTATGAAGTTAGGTCGCTAGGTCGCTCAAAAAGAGGAGTTAACAATAAGTATAAATATATTTAACATAGATGAAAAAATATATTGTGAGGAATAATTTTAATTTTAATTAGGAATAAAGAAGAATTAATTTATTGAGTACATTATGAGTATAATATATTAGTTTTTTCAAATCCATGATTTTAGTGATTGTTAATTTAAGATAATTGGATGGAATGATAATGAAATTAGAGATGGATTTATTTAACTTATGTAAAATTAATTTCCAATTTAAGTTGAAATTTTCACGGTTTCAAATTTCTTAGCTTATTTTGTTTTTCAAACTATCTTCTAGTTGTCCTTATTTCCCTTATCTTGCTACAGAATGGGGAGGCTATTGCTTATACCAGTCTGTTTAGAAATCTTTCTATAATCTTTGATAATCTTTGGAACTTGTTTTTTAATCTGAGCACTACTTGCTAACCACAGACTATCGGTCAAGCGGAAAGGGCGAATCAGATTTTGGAAGATCTTTTTCGTGCTTGTGTTCTAAATTCTGGAGAATCTTGGGATCTCCATATTGTCAAACTTACCTATAGCAACAATTATCAGGTAGAATTTCAGTCTTCTTGTCATTTTTCTCAATCCTATTTCATTCTAACTTTTCTTTGTTTTCCCGTACCTCATTTCTTTTCGGGGATGAAAAGTTTTGAGTGGGGGAGAGTGTAAGAACCCTATATTTTGTAATTATTTTAATTGTATATTTTAATTATTTTAATTGTATATTTTAATTATTTTAATTTGAATTCCTGATTTAAAATTTTATTTTCTTTATTAAAATGAATAAATTTTGTTATTTTAAATATAAATATTGATTTTTATGTGAATTTGAATTCCAAAAACGAATAAATAGAACATTTTCCAGAAAATGTGAATTTTGGTCAATATGTTCAAACTTTGACTTTTAAATTTAAAATCTAAATATTTGAATTTTTTAATTTATCTTTTATTATGAAGATAAATAAAATTTCAAGAATACTGCTTTTCGTTTCGTTGAAATCAGATTAACATTGTGAAAGTTATGCATTTTGCAATATTGTATGTAAATTGATTTATTTAATAAAATTGTTTATTTTAATTTTTATAAATAATATTTTTTTGTTTGTCAAATCCTGTTCTACTATGTGTATAGGATATTATATATATATATATATATATATATATATATTATTTTTAAAGTATTTTTTATGTGTTGTTATAATTTTCATATGTTATTTATATTTTGTTTACAATTTTTTAAATTCTAGTTTCAATTATTAAGCTATTTTCTCATTTATTTCCTATTTTTCTTTTATTTTCTTATTTAATATCCTTTCTATTTTATTTTGTTTTCTTTTCTATTATATTTTCTGAATTCATTTAGTTAATTTTGATTTAAAAGAAAATCGAAATGTGAAGAGGCAATGGCTTTTCATTTTCTATGTCCTTTCATTAACTTGTCTTTCCAAATTCCTTTTGCCTTTTCATTTTGTTTAGCCGACCACATCTCTTTGCTTCAGGCATGATTTCCTTCCCATATTCACATGAGTGAGAAATTTTCTCATTCCCAAAAACTCACGGCTTAAAAAAAAAATTGCTAATGGCTTCCCACTCCTTTTTTTCACTTTCGTCTTCTTTTCCTTGAATTTTTCCTTGCCTCTTCTTGCTTTGCTCAGCCACTAGCCCATATCACCTTCACCACCGAACATACCACCAGCTTACACAGCAGCTCCACCTCCTCCTCCTCTGACATGATAGGCCGTGACCTATAGATGATGCCATCACCACAAAAATTTGCACAAAACTCCTCCAAGCTTGCCTACCCAAGCCCATACTCCACCTACCCTTCACTTATGCACTTCGGGCGTCCCATAGCCACCACCACCACCTGATCTACACCTCCTCTAGCTGCAGCTCTACCCATCACCTGACCTGACCAGATTTGTACTAAGCATGGCCGAGCCAAGCAATGTCCAAGCCGAGCCAAAAATGCACCACAACTTGCCAATTTTGCCTTGTCCTTACCATTCTTTGCTTTGCAACTTCCACCACCTTCATCTCATGTTGCTGTGCTATTTTGTGATGCCACACCTGAGCTTAACACATCAATGGCCGAGCATAATGTCCCCTTGGTCGATGTTTTGAATGGTTAAAGAAAGGTCAACGCATTTTATCCTTTGTTAGTTTCAATTTCCAATTGTTTCTATATTGTTTTAGTTGTATATTCTTATGTTATATTGTTTGTGTTATTGGTTATTTACAAGATCATCATCTTGGATCTCTCCACTCATTTGAATCAATTGTCGTGCTGTGTCATGTCGTATCGTGCTTTCTGGAATTTATTCTTGTAGATTGATTTGTAAACCTCATCTTGAAAAGGTAAGTCTTTCTCACTCTGACATGTTTACTTATGGATTAATGAATTGATGAAAAGTGTTTAGTAAATTAAAAATGTTATGCAAGGTAGTGATGATTATATGATATGTTATGCCATGTTATTACTATGTTAACTTTGATAATTACCACTTGACATATGATATATGACATTATATTGTGACATTTACATGTTAGTATCTGTGTTTATATTGTTTATGCATATGTTCGTACTGCAAGTTTCTTGTTAGAATAGAATCGCTATGGGTTGAAATGATACATACCCAAACGGACGTTAGAGTAGGGAAAAATCGTTATGGGCTGAAATGATAGGCCTGAGCGATTTTTATTTATTTTTATTTACTTGGAATTGCGGGTATGAAATGATAGAACTTGGGCTTTCTTTGTAAACTACGGATTGAAATGATATATATACGTATTACTTGACCAAGGTTAGAAAATTATATACAGACCTCGTGGTATATTTTTAAATGATTTTTATTAAGATATGTATTTTTAAAAGTGAGAAATTTGATTTAAAAATATATATTTTATGGTTTTGAGAAGGCTGAATATTAAGTTTTCAATTTGTGAATTTAAGTATGTAAATTTGAAGTAAATGTGACTTTTGACTTTAAATTTTATTTTCAAAATGTAATTAAATAATGGAAACTAAATTTAAAGTTTTGAAATGATATTTGAAGTAAAATGTTAATATTTTATTTAAATTTAATAAGTAAATAAAAAGTGAAATTTTGACTTAACAAATGAATTGAATTTTTAATTGGATATTTGATTTTAAATTTTATTGTGATAAATCATATGTTAAAAGTATTTAAAAGTGAAATTTTAAGGTCTAGAAATATGATTTATAAATTTAAATGGAATTTTTTTGAAGTTTTATTGTCTTTGAAGAGTTATAATAAAATCTGGAATTTTATTAATAGCATTTCTCAAATGCTGTAGTTTTATGGCATCACTTTAAAATGTTGTTATTTTGAACTTAACTATGTTTGAAATAACTAAATATCTATTATGGCATTTTATAAATGTTGTTATTCTTGAACTAAACTATTTTGGAAACTTTAAGCTACGATAGCACTTTATAAATGTTGTCGTTGCCATAATTTCTCATTGTTTTGAAATGTTATAGATTTTAACACGTTTTGTGTTATATTTTACAGTGTTAAATGATTTAACTTTTGAAAATTGATTATTTGTGAAATATAAGGAGTTTTGAATATAATTTAACATTTAAATTTTAATTTTAAGGAATTTAAATTGAATTTTAATTTGAATAAGGTTTGCTTGGTTGTGGGTTAAATGGAATGAAATGTAATGAGATAAATGAATTTTTGAATGGAATTTTGAAATGTATTTTGTAATGATATTTGAAATAATAAATGAATGATGCATTTGATTTTAAAATGATATTTAAATTTGAATATTTGAATTTGAATT
Source organism: Allium cepa (assembly GCA_030765085.1). NCBI lineage: Eukaryota > Viridiplantae > Streptophyta > Magnoliopsida > Asparagales > Amaryllidaceae > Allium > Allium cepa. Next base: position 286,542,508 of record CM060942.1, read on the forward strand.
CAAATAATGATTTGATAATGAAGTTTTGAAAGGATATAATATTTTAATGATTTTGAAATGGTTTCGAATGATGTAATCTTTATTTTGATAAAGAATGTGAATTTGGAATGATATTTGATTTTGATCTATTCGATAATAAATTTTTGAAGTTTATATTTGTACGAGGGATATTTAGTTTACTTATAATTTGGGTTTATTTAAAAAATATTGGACATATGAAATGAATATTTCAAAACTAAGTAATAATGAAGTTAAATTTTAGATATATGAAATTATAAAATTTAATTTTGAAATGTGGGATATTAAATCTTTGAAATTTATTAAAATTTAGTAGTTTGTTTTATGGACCCAATCTATATTTGAAATTAATATGATTTGAAATGGTTGTTGGGAAATTGAATTTAATTAAAGTGGAAATTTGAAAATTTGGGTTTAATTGAATAAATTTGTAAAATGTAAAGAATTAAATGAATGTTCCACGATTTCAAATGTTATGATTTTCAAAGTGTAATGATTTCAATTATTTTGGTTTCGAATGAGTTATAACATCGATAGTATTATGATTTTTGAAAGGTGAATATATGTTTGAAATGGAAATGATAAACTATTTAGATTTGGGTATAGTTTTGAAAAAAATGGTTTTGGTTTCGAAGTATAAAACTATTTTGAAAGGAATATAGTTTTGAATCGAAATGATTAGATTTTGAAGTATGAACTATTTTGAAATGACCACGGCGTTAAAATAATGTTTGGTTGTTAAAGAGACCGGGATCACAAGTTGTCATACTCTCTGCCGATTCTGAAAACTACTTTAACAACCGTGTACGCGGTGGAGATTCCAGAATGAAGTAGGATGGTGGCAACGATCCTATTGAGGTTCGAACGTGGACCCGACTCCCGTGAGTTGGCGTAAGGTGGCTAAAACATGAGCGATCTCGGGCCAAAAGGGATAGTTCCTCTGGTCGGACACACTTCTTCGATACTATAATCTTACTTGTGGTTGATCTCGTGGCCATTCTCTTATTTTGATTTGGGAGTGTGTTCCGAGGTGGGTGTATGTGGCTGCTACGTTACCACCATCCCGTGTGCGTAATTGGTATATCTACCCTGGCATTGCCTCGTGTGTCGTGCCACCTACCATAGCGAGCCTTACTGCTAGTTTCTGTTTGTGTCGTAGCTATGGAGTATCTTCTCATTGTCTTCCGATCAGAAGATATGCAGGTATTGTATAGACTACTGGCATTATTACGTGTTAAGGGGAATATTGTGCCACTCCTTAACGCTATTTTAACGTAATTTTATTTTACTGTAGACTTTATTATGATTGCGCAATATTACTACATAGTAAATAGTTTAACGGATCCTTAAAGAATGGGCGGTCCCAAGCATCCTTTAAGTTACTGATGCATTTTTGTTGTTCTTCAATTGAGTTGATTTACAGTTCATAAGTATTTATGTCTTGACTCGAGTGCTTTGTGTTTTGCTTTACGCTTGAGTTAGATTAGTGATTCGGCATTCAAGATTCACCTTCGGAGTTGGATCTTTCCTTGAAGATCCAGCCATCTATTTTGCTTTCTGTATCCAGTGATTTAAGTGATGTATTCTGACTTGTAACTGATGTACCTTGTTACTCCTCAATTGTATCTTGTTTAACTCTGATATATCTTATTTTTATATAGTAGCTTCATGAACTACTATCTCTTTTAAATTCCGCTGCATTATTATTTACTCTGTGCCTTTGATATGCGATTATTTATTTACTGTATATTTTGAGGTTTGCCAAATTTTATTTACAATGTGCCATTTTGAGAAATTCAAGTTCGACATGTGTGGATGCGAATGTTTGAAAATATCGGGTCGTTGCGTTTGGTATCAAAGCTTTGGTAGCTCTAGGCAAAACTCAGCATATGGAGTAAATGTATTTATAGATTCACTTCATTCGAGTTTGAGTCTCTTCCTTTTTGACTCGATTCCTTTGAATTTTTGAACGTTCCCTACGGTTCCAAAATCCATTCATATCCCTAACTATTCGTCTTCTTTTGATTTTGGAGTATCCCATAACTCCACTTCAAATGATCTTTATAATGAGTCGGTGGTTTCTCCAATCTCAAATTGATTTGTAAAGGGGGAAACTCCTTTACATTAGCATCGATTCACCGAAGATATTTATATGCACGGTTTAAATGTTAGTATCTCTTATAATTCCTGACTCTATCTCTTGAGATCGAATGTTGATTTACCCCATAAATCCATATCGATCTTATTCTTTAAGTCATGGTTGACTCGGTTTAGGTTGCCTGTGATTTATATAAGCTTATCCATCTTCCTATTCTGTTATTTAATCATCCCATCTTTGTTTCTAACTTATCTACAAATCATTCTTGAAGTGTATTTGTGAACTAATATTTAAAATGTTTTATATATTGTGTTGTTTGAGTTGTTGATGTTGATTTAGGTTTCTGATCGATTCCTCTGATCAACGCAATCGACAAGATTTCCAAAACACTTGAACAGAGAAAACTGACACAATATGTTTTTTTTCCAAATTTAGTAATGAAATAAATTTTGTAACTATATTATAAATTTTTCTGGATTTTTATTCAATTGGTTGTTAAGAAATAATAATTGATTTTATATATCATTATCTCTTGTTTCGTATATAAATAATTGAACTATAAACATGGTTATGAATTTATTTGGAAATTTACAATGAATTTAAAACAAGAATTTGAGAATTCATTTTCAGTTGGTTTCAAACCTTGTGTTTAATGTTTTAAAGGATATATTATTTATAGTATTTTCGAATATAAATTTATTTCCAAAGAATTATAAAGTTTAAAATTAGTACTATTATCTTTGTTGTGGGAAAATAATTTCGGTGATGACTACAGCATCATCAACATTCATTTTCGAGTTTCGAAGTGAAGAGACCGTTCTGTAGTATTGCTACAGTTTTGGTTTTGGGAATTTAATTGATTTGAATTTCTAAAATAAGACTGGATTTATAACATATGCTGATATATGATTTAAATTTGAATAGATACATATATACATAGTATATGTGCATTTATTTATCTTCAAATAGTTTGGAATTTATCAAAAAATTAATTCCTATATTTTATCTTGAAAGATAATTTTTAAGTATAATTTCAAGATTTGGATAAATATTCAAGCTTGAAATGATTGAATTAGAAAGTTTTATTTGTATAATACACTATTTCATTCCATTATAACTTATCTAAATTATACGGAAGTTGAATATACAACTGGATAGTTTATCGTATAAAAAGGATTTTTATAAATAAAATTTGAGTGGTTATAATAAATGTTATACACTTAAATTCTAGTTATAAAAAGATTAACAGTGGCAAATAGAAAAAAAAAGAGTAATGGAATAATTTACAATATAAAATGATGTTAGAGGAACTAAGGATAATTTAAAGCAGTTATAATAAGTACAAATATATTTAACATAGATGAGAAAATATATTGAGAGGAATAAATTTAATTTCAATTAGGAATAAAGAAGAATTAATTTATTGAGTACATTATTGACGCAGCGGATAATTCGAAACAAACTTCAATCGGTGAAATTAGGGATCGATGGAATGAAGATACCGAAGTGCCCAAATTCGTTGATCCGAAGATACCGAATTCTAGCTATCTCAAACACGTTGATAGCGCACTATACCGTGTTCAAAGATCTGCGATTCTTCGTACGTTGATCTAGCGCACTAGATTCCGTGAATTGGCTTCAACAAACGTGGATTCGAGCGCACTCGAATGACGTAAGTGGAGATAGGAGATTACACTCAACTACCAATTGGAGAAGAAAGCACAAAGCAATCAACAAGAAATTTTATTTCAAAAATCAACCCCCTTAAATGTACAACACACACCCCTATTTATAGAGTTTTCACAACACAACCCTTAAGTCGTGGCCGACTCATGACTCACGACTCATCATAATTCGTTACCGACTTAGCAACACAACAGACCGAAGTACATCACACGACTCAAGAGCAACGACTCAAAAACAACGACTTACGACTCATAACAGCGGCAAAAATAGACAACCTAAACATGACGACTTATATACAACACGAGTCATCAGATATAAACGCCATAGGACTCAACTATATATGCGTACAACACGACTCAACATATGTCACGACTCAACCGACTCAACACCCATACAAGTTACAACTACTCACAACTCAAGACTTCACCGACTCATGGTCTTCACCGACTCATAGCTTCCCTACGGCACATCCCTTCAAGCGAGTCATCTCCGAACGACTCATCTACTTCCACTTCTCTGCTCTTGTTAACTCGTACACGACTTATGAATGAGTCGTTGAGACGTGTACGACTTATCACCCGAAGCGGTGTCTCATTAGGTCGGTCCACATCTTCCTTCGTAGGTCGTTGCCGACCTAGACCTTCTTTGTTGACTCGGAAATGACTCAAAGCCGCTTCATTGGCGTGCAACGTCCCTTCTCGTGACTCCTTAGGTCGTGGACGACTCAAATCTACTCTCCTACGACTCATGCTGCCTTCACTGAGTCGTGTACGACTCATCACACTACACCACAAACTCATGTTTTCAGGAATTAAAGATTGCACAACTTCTTCTCTGGCCTTAGCTGCATCATCCTCCCCTGGTTGAGAAAAATTCGTCCTCGAATTTGTACATTCTTCTTCATCTGATTGTTTACCTCCGTAATATGGAACAAGATGTTTTACATTGAACACGTCAGACGTGTAAACATCTTCCGGCAGTTTCAATTTATAAGCATTTTCATTGATTTTCTTCACAATTTCAATTGGACCAATTTTCCGCGCCTTCAATTTATTGTATGTTCCTACCGGAAAACGGTCTTTTGTCAACACTGCATAAACCAAATCGCCTTCGTTAAATTCAACATTTCGTCGTTTCAAATCTGCAGATTTCTTATATTTCTCATTCGATTTCTCCAATCGTTCCTGAACGATTCTATGACATTCCGTCAATCCTTCAACAAAATCAGCAGCTCGTTTAACCGTTCCCTTTGACTGTGGCACTACTGCCAATTCCAACGGTCCCCTGGGTATAGTTGAATATACAATCTGAAATGGGCTGAATCCTATGCTACGATTCACTGCATGATTATGTGCAAATTCGGCTTGGCATAACTTCATGTCCCAACTCTTCAAATTATCCTGTACAAGGCATCGCAACAAATTTCCAATGACCGGTTAACAACTTCCGTTTGTCCATCAGTTTGTGGATGATAAGCACTACTAAATTTCAGTTTCGTTCCCACCATCTTCCACAAACTCAACCAAAAGTGACTCAGAAAACGAGTATCTCTATCCGACACAATAGACTCTGGCAATCCATGAAGTCTATAGATTTCCTTGAAAAATAGTTGAGCAACACGAACAACATCCGTCGTCTTCTTGCAAGCAATAAAATGTGCCATTTTAGAAAATCTGTCAACTACAACAAATATTGAATCATTACCACGTTGTGTTCTCGGCAATCCCAATACAAAGTCCATACTCATATCAACCCATGGTCTAGCCGGTACAGGCAATGGCATATACAAACCAGCATTGGTCGCGGTTCCTTTCGAACCTTGGCAAATATGACATCGCTCCACAAACCTTCCCACTTCTTTCCTCATCGACGACCAAAAGTAAGACTGTGAAATCAATTGCAAAGTACGATCACGGCCCACATGGCCTTCTTCATGCAACTCCTTGATAATATGCATTCTCAAGCTGCCTTCTGGAATACATAACTGATTTCCTTTAAACAAGAATCCATCAACCAACATAAATTCATCGGTACTCCCATCCTTCACCTTTTCAACATGTTTCACGAAGTAAGGATCTTCTTCAATCATCTCTGGAAGTAATTCAAACCCCGTCACTTCAACCTTCAATGTCGTTAATAAATGACTCCTCCTACTCAAAGCATCAGCTACCCGATTCGTCGCCCCAGATTTGTGCTTAACAACAAAGGTAAACTGTTGTAAATATGCGATCCATGACGCATGTCTCGCTGAAATCTTGTCCTGCCCCTGCAAATGCTTCAACGCCTCATGATCAGTGTACAGAACAAACTCCTTCTGAAATAGATAATGTCTCCAATGTTTAATCGTTTGCACAACAGCATAGAATTCAACGTCATATGTACTGTATCTCATCTTTGCCCCTGACAACTTCTCACTGAAATAAGCAACTGGCTTCCCATTCTGACTCAGAACTCCTCCAATACCAACTTTCGAAGCATCAGTATGCAATTCAAACAACAACTGAAAATTCGGTAAAACAAGAATTGGTGCTGTCGTCAATAGTTCCTTGATTCGTTCAAAAGCAATTCCCGCTTCCTCTGACCATACAAATTGTTTTCCTTTCATGCAATCGGTAACTGGTGCCATCACGCTACTGAAGTGTGGAATGAACCTTCGGTAGAATGATGCCAATCCATGAAAACTTCTAACTTCAGTGGTAGTTCTCGGCTGTGGCCAATTTCTGACTGCCTCAACTTTACTCCGATCTACTTGAATACCTTCACCTGACACAACATAACCCAGAAATAAAACACTTCTTGTCATAAACACACATTTCTTCGTAGCAGCATAAAATTGTTCTTCACGAAGAATAATCAACACTTCCCTCAAATGTAGAACATGCTCCTCCATACTCCTGCTATATATCAGAATATCATCGAAATAAACCACCACGAACTTCCCAATGAATGGTCTAAAGATTTGATTCATCACCCGCATGAATGTACTAGGTGCATTTGATAAACCAAATGGCATAACCAACCATTCGTATAACCCCTCTCTTGTCTTAAACGCTGTCTTCCACTCGTCTCCAGGTCTAATCCGAATCTGATGATAACCACTCTTCAAATCAATCTTCGAAAAGATAGTTGCCCCGCTCAACTGATCCAACAAATCATCCAACCTCGGCATAGGAAATCTGTAACGAACAGTAATCTTGTTCAAAGCTCTACTATCGGTACACATTCTCCATGTTCCATCCTTCTTCGGCACCAACAAAGCTGGTACTGCACAAGGACTCAAGCTTTCCTGAACACGTCCTTGCTTAAGTAACTCTTCCACCTGTCTCCGTAACTCCTCATGTTCCTTCGGACTCATTCGGTAATGCGGTCGATGTGGTAACACTGCTCCTGGAACAAGATCAATTTGATGTTGAATGTCTCTCAATGGTGGTAACTTCTTAGGCAACTCCTCTGGAAAGACATCTTCAAATTCTTTCAAAATTGGCTTTGCTTCTTCTGGAATCTCAACTTCTTCACTACTCTCTCGCCCAATCAACAAAAATACTTCAGGCTCCTTTTCAACTTCTTTCACAAACTCCTTCAAAGATAATAAAGTTTTCAACTCTTCAATCTCTTCTAGCTTGCTCTCCTTCTGTTGCTGTTTCTTGGGAACCAAAGTGATTTTAGTACCCTCGAACATGAAACTGTAACTATTGGCACGACCGTCATGTTGAACTGCTCTATCAAACTGCCATGGTCTGCCCAACAACAAATGACAAACATCCATGTCCACTACATCACACCAAATTTCATCTTTGTACTTCTTCCCAATCGAAAAATTCACATAAGCTCTTCGACACACTTTCACTTCACCACCCTTCCTTAACCATGCTAGCTTGTACGGTTTAGGATGTTTCTCAGTTTTCAAGTTCAACTTCTTCACAGCCTCTGTAGAAATGATATTATCGCAACTTCCAGCATCAATAACGAACTGGCAAACTTTTCCCAGAATAGTGCATGTCGACTGAAATATGTTACTCCTCAACCAACTACAATCCTCCTCTTGCTTTGGTGTAAGACATGACCTCCTCATCATAAGATTACAACCTTCATCTCCAGATAATTCTTCTTCCTCCTCAACATAAGGTGTATTTGAACACTCTGCTTCCTCACCATCATCCTCCTCAACTTCTGCAACCATTGCTCTCTTCTTCGGCTTCGGACATTCGTTGCTTTTGTGACCCAACTCCTGACAGTTATAACATTTGAACCCACTGCTAACCTTCGCCTTCTCAGCCTCCTTCACCACTGGTTTTGTAACAGGTTTAGGAACACTAGAGCTTCCACTAACACCCTTCGCTTGATTATTGGAATTAGTAAACACACTACCTCCACGCCTTCCTTGCTTCTCCCAAGCTAACGCTTTCTGATGTGCCTCTGCAACTGATCTAGGATCAAACATATTAACCATATCCTGGATCTGCATTCTCAATCCCCCAATGAATCTAGCAGTTAGCTATTCTTCCGTTTCCATAATATCATTCCTGGCAATGAGTTGGTAGAATTCATCAGCATAATCACTAACAGACTTCGTCCCTTGCCTCAGATTCTGCAACCTTTGGTACATAAGTGACTGATAATTGTAAGGTAAGAAAGTAGATCTCATCAACTTCTTCATCTTATCCCACGATTCTATCCTTGACTTCCCCATTCTCTCCCTGGTAAGTTTAGTTTGCTGCCACCACGCCAAAGCTCTCCCCCTCAACCTAGTAGCAACCAACTTCACCCTTCGATGCTCAGGAACCTCCTTGAAATCAAAGATCTCTTCAACATTAGATAACCAATCAAGAAATTCTTCAGCTACCATCCCTCCTTTAAATTCTGGAATTTCCATCTTCATACCCGATTCCCATCGACGATCCTCTTCAACATCCCGAAATGAATTTCGAACTTGGTCTCGATCTCGATAATGAATACTAGCTCTATCACCCTCTTCAACAAAGTCAAACGTACGCGTACATCGATCTCGACCATTATCATCCCTTCGTTCATGCATGCTTCTTTGACCATGTCTCTCTTCATCCCTATATGCTTCATTGTCAAATTCACGTTGACTTCTTCTCTCTTCATGTGCATAGTCATGATGATCTCTTCGTGATGAAATTGATGTTTCTCTTCTATCTCTACAAGAATGTGGTGATACCCTCCTCGCTTTCATAACCGATGGCGAAACTCGGTTTCCTCCATGGTTCGAGTTTGGTGATCTCCTCCTTTGATTCAAATCATTCATCAATTTCTCCAATTTTCCAATGCCTTCATCAAACTTCTCATTAATACGTTGTTCCATAAGCTCGGCTTCTTCTCTTCGATACAAAGCTTCAACGTTTTGATGACGATTAGCTCTCCTTGGTGGCATGATTGAAACTCCTCACAAAACTTCAACAATTTGAACACAAGACTTCGAAGCTTTAAAAAAACAACAAGTCACAGCTTCCCTTGACTCGGCTTGCTCTAGCTCGGCAATAAGGAACGACTCAAAGTAAGGTCGGCTCCTACTCAAGCACAAGGTACGGCTCAAACCCTTTACAAGGCTCGGCTACTTCCCACAAGTATACACGGCCTTCAATTTCAAACACCTTCAACACTTTGATCCAAAATGGAATGGATCGAAAGTTCTCCCTCTTGTTGCAACTTCAATATGAACACGATGAACACAACTTCAAAAATTGGCTCCAAGAATCAACTTAGTTATGATTGGCTAAGTATGGCTCTGATACCAAACTGACGCAGCGGATAATTCGAAACAAACTTCAATCGGTGAAGTTAGCGATCGATGGAATGAAGATACCGAAGTGCCCAAATTCGTTGATCCGAAGATACCGAATTCTAGCTATCTCAAACACGTTGATAGCGCACTATACCGTGTTCAAAGATCTACGATTCTTCGTACGTTGATCTAGCGCACTAGATTCCGTGAATCGGCTTCAACAAACGTGGATTCGAGCGCACTCGAATGACGTAAGTGGAGATAGGAGATTACACTCAACTACCAATTGGAGAAGAAAGCACAAAGCAATCAACAAGAAATTTTATTTCAAAAATCAACCCCCTTAAATGTACAACACACACCCCTATTTATAGAGTTTTCACAACACAACCCTTAAGTCGTGGCCGACTCATGACTCACGACTCATCATAAGTCGTTACCGACTTAGCAACACAACAGACCGAAGTACATCACACGACTCAAGAGCAACGACTCAAAAACAACGACTTACGACTCATAACAGCGGCAAAAATAGACAACCTAAACATGACGACTTATATACAACACGAGTCATCAGATACAAACGCCATACGACTCAACTATATATGCGTACAACACGACTCAACATATGTCACGACTCAACCGACTCAACACCCATACAAGTTACAACTACTCACGACTCAAGACTTCACCGACTCATGGTCTTCACCGACTCATAGCTTCCCTGCGGCACATCCCTTCAAGCGAGTCATCTCCGAACGACTCATCTACTTCCACTTCTCTGCTCTTGTTAACTCGTACACGACTTATGAATGAGTCGTTGAGACATGTACGACTTATCACCCGAAGCGGTGTCTCATTAGGTCGGTCCACATCTTCCTTCGTAGGTCGTTGCCGACCTAGACCTTCTTTGTTGAGTCGGAAACGACTCAAAGCCGCTTCATTAGCGTGCAACGTCCCTTCTCGTGACTCCTTAGGTCGTGGACGACTCAAATCTACTCTCCTACGACTCATGCTGCCTTCACTGAGTCGTGTACGACTCATCACACTACACCACAAACTCATGTTTTCAGGAATTAAAGATTGCACAACTTCTTCTCTGGCCTTAGCTGCATCAATTATGATTATAATAGATTATTTTTTTCAAATCCATGATTTTAGAGATTGTTAATTTAATATAGTTGGACGTTAAGATAATGAAATTAGGGATGGATTTATTTAACTTATGTAAAATTAATTACCAATTTAATTTTAAATTTTCATGGTTTTAAATTTATTAGCTTATTTTGATTTTCAAACTATCTTCTGGTTGTCCTGATTTCCCTTATCTTGCTACAAAGTGGGGAGGCTATTGCTTATACCAGTCTATTTAGAAATCTTTCTATAATCTTTGATCAACTTTGGTACTTATTTTTGAATCTGAGCACTACTTGCTAGCCACAAACCGTCAGTTAAGCGGAAAGGGTGAATCAGATTTTGGAAGATCTTTTTCGTGCTTGTGCTCTGCATTCTGGAGGACCTTGGGATCTCCATTGTGTCAAACTTACCTATAACGACAATTATCAGGTATAATTTCAGTCTTCTTGTCATCTTGTCTTAATCCTATTTCATTCTTTCTCTTTCTGTGTTTTCCCATACCTCATTCCTTTTCGGGGATGAAAAGTTTTGAGTGGGGGAGAGTGTAACAACCTTGTGCTTTGTAATTATTTCAATTGTATATTTTAATTTTTTTAATTTGAATTCCTAACTTAAAAACTTTATTTTATTTATTAAAATGAATAAAAATTTTTATTTTAAATATAAATTTTGATTTTTATCTGAATTAGAATTCCAAACATGAATAAATAGAATATATTCCAAAAAATGTGAATTTTGGTCAATATGGTCAAACATTGACTTATAAATTTAAAAATTAAAATTTTGAACTTTTGAATTTTATCTTTTACTCTGAAAATAAATAAAATTTCAAGAATACTGCTTTTCGTTCGTTGAAATCTGATTAATATTGTGAAAGTTATGCTTTTTGCACTATTGTATGTAATTGATTTATTTAATAAGATTGCTTGATTTAATTTTTAGAAATAATATTTTTTTGGTTGTCAAATCATGTTATACTATTTATATAGGACATGATATATATATATATATATGTGTATGTTTTTTATTTTTAAAATATTTTTAAATTGTTGTTATAATTTTCATATGTTAATGGTATATTGTTTTCAATTTTTTAGATTCTAGTTTCATTTATTAAGCTATTTTCTCATTTATTTTCTATTTTTCTTTAATTTTTTTAATTTAATATCCTTTCTAATTTTTTTCTTTTCTATTATATTTTCTGAATTTATTTAGTTTATTTTGATTTAAAAGAAAATGGAAATGTGAAGAGGCAATGACCATTCATTTTCTATTTCTTTTCATTAACTTGTCTTTCCAAATTCCTTTTGCCTTTTCATTTTGTTTAGCCGACCACATATCTTTGCTTCAGCCATGACTCCCTTCTCATTCACATGAAAAATAAATTTTCTCATTCCCTAAATCACGGCTTCAAAAGAAAAATTGCTAATGGCTTGCCTCTCCTTTTTTCACTTTCCTTCTTCTTTTCCTTGAATTTTTGCCTTGCCTCTTCTTGCTTTGCTCGGCCACTAGCCCCAACCACCTTCACCACCGACCATACCATCACCTTACATAGCAGCTCCACCCCTTCCTCCTCCGACATGATAGGTCATGACATATAGATGATGCTATCACCACAAAAATTTGCACAAAACTCCTCCAAGCTTGCCTAGCCAAGCCTATACTCCACATACCCTTCACTTATGCACTTCGGCCACCCCATAGCCACCATCACTACATGATCTACACTTCCTCTAGCTGCACCACTAGCCATCACCTGACCTGACCAGATTTGTACTAAGCATGGCCGAGCCAAGCAATGTACAAGACGAGGCAAAAATGCATCTCAACTTGCAAATTTTGCCTTGTCCTTTCCATTCTTCGTTTTGCAACTTCCACCACATTCATCTCATGTTGCTGTGCTATTTTGTGATGCCATACCCGAACTTAACACATCTATGGCCGAGCATAATGTCCCCTTGGTCAAGCTTTTGAATGGTTAAAGAAAGGTCAAAGCATTTTGTCCTTTGTTAGTTTCAGTTTCCAATTGTTTCTATATTGTTTTGGTTGTATATTCATATGTTATATTGTTTGTGTTATTGGTTGTTTAAAAGATGATCATCTTGGATCTCTCATGCATTTGAATCAATTTTCGTACAGTGTCATGTCGTATCGTGCTTTACGGAATTTATTCGTGTAGTTTGATTTGCTAACCTCAGCTTGAAAATGTGAGTCTTTCTCACTCTGACATGTTTTCTTATGGATTTGTGAATTGATGACAAGTATTTAGTAAATTAAAAATATTATGCAAGTTAATGATGATTATATTATATGTTATGCCATGTTATTACTATGTTAACTTTGATAATTATCACCTGACATATGATATATGACATTATATTGTAACATTTACATGTTAGTATTTGTGTTTATATTGTTTATGCATATGTTTACAACGCAAGTTCCCTGTTATAATAGAATCATTATGGGTTCAAATGATACATACCCAAACAGACTTTAGAATAGGAAAAAATCGTTATGGGCTGAAATGATAGGCTTGAGCGATTTTTATTTATTTTTATTTACTCGGGATTGCGGGTTTGAAATAATAGAACCCGGGTTTTCTCTGTAAACTACGGATTGAAATGATATATATCCGTGTCACTTGACCTAGGTTAGAAAATTATATACAGACCCCATGGTATATTTTTAAATGATTTTTATTAAGATGTGTATTTTTAAAAGTATGAAATTTGATTTAAAACATATATTTTTTGGTTTTGAGAAGGCTAAATGTTAAGTTTTGAATTTGTGAATTTAAGTATGTAAATTTGAAGTAAATGTGATTTTTGACTTTAAATTTTATTTTTAAAACGTAAGTAAATAACGGAAATTAAGTTTAAAGTTTTGAAATGATATTTGAAGTAAAATGTTAAGTTTTTGTTTAAATTTAATAATTAAATAAATAGTGAAATTTTGACTTAACAAATGAATTGAATTTTTAATTGGATATTTGATTTCAAATTTTATTGTGATAAATCATATGTTAAAATTATTTAAATGCGAAATTTTGAGGTCTAGATATATGATTTATAAATTTAAATAGATATTTTTTGATGTTTTATTGTTTTTGAAAAGTTAAAATAAAATCTGGAATTTTATTAATAGCATTTCTAAAATGTTGTAGTTTTATGACAACACTTTAAAATGTTGTATGTTTGAAATAAATAAATATCTACTATGGAATTTTATAAATGTCATTATTCTTGAACTAAACTATTTTGGAAACTATAAACTACGATAGCACTTTATAAATGCCGTCGTTGCTATAATTTGTCCATGTTTTGAAATGTTATAGATTTTAACGCTGTTTAAGTTATATTTTGAAGTGTTAAATGATTTAACTTTTGAAATTGATTATTTGTGAAATATAAGGAGTTTTGAATATAATTTAATATTTAAATTTGAATTTTAAGGAATTTAAATTGAAATTGAATTTAAATAAGGTTTACTTGGTTATTTGTTAAATGGGATAAAATTTAATGAGATAAATGAATTTTTGAATGGAATTTTTAAATGTATTTTGTAGTGATATTTGAAATAATAAATGAATGATATATTTGATTTAAAATGATATTTAAATTTGAATATTTGAATTTGAATTCAAATAATGATTTGATAGTGTAGTTTTGAAATGATATAATATTTTAATGATTTTGAAATGGTTTTGAATGACGTAACTTTTATTTTGATAAAGAATGTGAATTTGGAATGATATTTGGTTTTGATCTATTCGACAATGAATGTTTGAAGTTTATATTTGTATGAGGGATATTTATTTTACTTATAATTTGGGTTTATTTAAATAATATTGGATATATTAAATGAGTATTTCAAAACTATGTAATAATGAAGTTTAATTTGAGATACATGCAATTATAAAATTTAATTTCGAAATGTGGGATATTAAAGCTTTGAAATATACTAAAAGTTAATAGTTTGTTTTGTGGATCCAGTCTGTATTTGAAAATAATTTGATTTGAAATAGTTGTTGGGAAATCGAATTGAATTAAAATTGATGGTTTGAATTGAATTAAATTGGAAATTTGAAAATTTAGGTTTAACTGAATAAATTTGTAAAATTTAAAGAATTAAATGAATGTTCCATGATTTCAAATGTTATGATTTTCAAAGTTTAATGATTTCAATTATTTTGGTTTCGAAAGAGTTATAACTTTAAAGTATTATGATTTTCGATAGGTGAATATATGTTTGAAATGGAAATGATAAACTATTTTGATTTGGATATAGTTTTGAAAAAAATGTTTTCGGTTTCGAATTATAAAAATATTAATGGAATATAGTTTTGAAACGAAATGATTAGATTTTAAAGAATGAACTATTTTGAAACGACCACGGCGTTATAATAACGTTTGGTTGTTAAAGAGACCAGGATCGGAAGTTGTCATACTCTCTGCCAACTCCGAAAACTACTTTTACAACCGTGCACGCGGTGGGTATTCCAAAATGAAGTAGGATGGTGGCGACGATCCTATTGAGGTACGAATGTGGACCCGACTCGCGTGAGTTGGCGTAAGGTGGCTAAAACAGGAGCGATCTCGGGCCAAAAGGTGTAGCTCCTTTGGCCGAACACACTTCTTCGATACTATACTCTTACTTGTGGTTGATCTGATGGCCATCCTCCGATTTTGAATTGGGAGTGTGTTTCAAGGTGGGTGTATGTGGCTGCTACGTTATCACCAGCCCGTGTGCGCAATTGGTATATCTACCCTGGCATTGCATCATGTGCCGTGTCACCTACCATAGCGAGCTTTACTACGACTTTCTATTTGTGTCGTACCTATGAAGTATCTTCTTATTGTCACCTGATCAGGAGATATGCAGGTACTGTATAGACTATTGGCATTATTACGTGTTAAGGGGAATATTGCCCATGTGCGCAATTGGTATATCTACCCTGGCATTGCGTCATGTGCCATGTCACCTACTATAGCGAGATTTACTACGAGTTTCTATTTGTGTCGTACCTATGAAATATCTTCTTATTGTCTCCTGATTAGGAGATATGCAGGTACTGCATAGACTACTGGCACTATTACGTGTTAAGGGGAATATTGGGTCACACCTTAACTCTATTTTAAAGTAAGTTTATTTTACTATAGACATTATTATAATAGCGTAATATTACTATATAGTAAATAGTTTAACGGATCCTTAAAGGATGGGCAGTCCCAAGCATCCTTTAAGTTACTGATGCATTTTTGTTACTGTTCAATTGAGTTGATTTACAGTTCATATGTATTTATGTCCTGACTCGAGTTTTTTTGTTTTGCTTTATGCATGATTCAGATTGAGCGATTCAGCATTCAAGATTCACCTTCGGAGTTGGGTCTTTCCGTTAAGATCCAACCATCTATTTTGCTTTCTGTATCCAGTGATTTCAGTGCTGCATTATGATTTGTACCTGATGTATCTTGTTACTCTTCTGTTGTATCTTGTTTTACTCTGATGTATCTTATTTTTATGTAGCAGCTTCATGAAATACTATCTCTTTTAAATTCCGCTGCATTATTATTTGTTCTGTGCTTGTGATATGTGATTATTTATTTACTGTGTATTCTGAGGTTTGCCAAATTTTATTTACAAAGTGGTATTTTGAGCAATTCAAGTCCGACATGTGTGAATGCGAATGGTTGAAAATATCGGGTCGTTGCATTTGGTATCAGAGCTTTGGTAGCTCTAGGCAAAACTCAGCATATGGAGTAAAAGTATTTACAGAATCATTTTCATTCGAGTTTGAATCTCTTCCTTTTTGACTCGATTCCTTTGAATTTTGTAATGTTCCCTACGTTTCCAAATCCATTCGTGTCCCTGACTATTCGTCTTCTTTTTATTCTGGAGTATCCCATAACTCCACTACAAATGATCTTTATAACGAGTCGGCGGTTTTGCCAATCTCAAATTGATTTGTAAAGGGGGAAAATCCTTTGTATCTTCATCTATTCACCGAAGATTTTTATAGCCTCGGTTTAGATGTTAGTATCTTTTATAATTACGTACTCCATCTCTTGAGATCGAATATTGATTTACCCTAGAAATCCACATCGATCTTATTCTTTAAGTCACGGTTGACCCGATTTAGGTTGCCTGCGATTTATATAATTTTATCCATCTTCTTATTCTGTTATTTAATCATCCCATCTTTTTTTCCAACTTATCTTCCAATCATTCTTGAAGTGTATTTGTAAACTAATATTTAAAATGTTTTATATATTGTGTTGTTTGAGTTTTGATGTTGATTTGGTTTTCTGATCGATTCATCTGATCAACGATATCGATAAGATTTCCAAAACACTTGAACAGAGCAAACTTAACAATATGTTTTTTTTCAAATTTAGTAATGAAATAAATTTTGCAACTATATTATAAATTTTTTTGGATTTTTATTGAATTGGTTGTTAAGAAATAATAATTGATTTTATATATCATTATCTCTTGTTTCATATATAAATAATTGAACAATAAGCGTGGTTACAAATTTATTTGTAAATTCAAAATGAATTTAAAACAAGAATTTGAGAATTCAATTTCAGATGGTTTCAAACCTTGTGTTTAAAGTTTTAAAGGATATATTATTTAAAGTATTTTCGAATAGAAATTTATTTCCAAAGAATTTTAAAGTTTAAAATTAGTGCTCTTCTCTTTGTCGTTGGAAAATAATTTCGATGATGACTGCAGCATGATCGACATTCATTTTCGAGTTTGGAAGTGAAGAAACCGTTCTGTAGTCTTGCTACAGTTTTGGTTTTGGGAATTTAATTGATTTGAATTCCTAACATAAGACTAGATTTATAACATATGCTGATATATGAATTAAATTTGAATGGATATATATATATATATATATATATATATATATATATATATATATATATATATTTAGTATATGTGCATTTATTTATCTCTAAATAGTTTGGAATTTATTAGAAATTTAATACCTAAATTTTATCTTGAAAGGTAATTTTAAGTATAATTTCAAGATGTGGATTAATATTCAAGCTTAAAATGATTGAATTAGAAAGTTTTATTTATATAATACACAATTTCATTCCAATATAACTTACCTAAATTATACCGAAGTTGAATATATAATTCGATAATATATATTATAAAAAGAATATTTATAAATAAAATTTGAGTGTTTATATTAAATGTTATACACTTAAATTCTAGTTAAAAAAAGATTAACAGTGGCAAATAGAAAAAAAAGAGTATTGGAATAATTTACAATATAAAATGATGTTAAAGGAACTAAGTATAATTTAAAACAGTTATAGTAAGTATAAATATATTTAACATAGATGAGAAAATACATTGACAGGAATAAATTTAATTTTAATTAGGAATAAAGAAGAATTAATTTATTGAGTACATTATGAGTATTGTTAACACCAATCTTTTTCGCGACCTAGCGACTTACATAACCCAACGACCTACAGCAAGGAGCGACCTACCGACCTAAAGTACAGAGCGGCTCAACATGGCACGACCTAGCGACCTAAAGTACAGAGCGGTTCAACATGGCAAGTCTCAACGGCCTAGCGACCTAGCAACTCAGTGAATATAGCGACCTAAGCCAGGAGCGACCTAACGAGTTAAAAGAAAAGCGACCTAACGAGTTAGCAAGTTTCATAGTAAAGTCGCATGCACACTGCTTTTTCCATTAGGTTGCTCATGACCTAAACAAGCCGAGATAACATCTGTGCTACACATGCTAAGCTGCTCGCGGCATATATCTCGTGTAGGATGGCTCCATTAAGTCGCTAACGACTTAAGCTACCTCGGGATGACTCTTAGGCCGCAACTCTATAGGTCGCCCACGGCCTACGCCACACGAGCTAACGCCGAGACTCCCCTATAAATACTCCACCTACTCCACTTTGGGGGGGGGGGACTTTTGGACCTTTTCGAAGGCCAAGACTCTACTATTTTCACAACTTCAATAACACTTCAAACGCCTAAGACACTTCAAGGAACCTTAAGAGAAGATCAATTTCATTCAACATGAATTCAAAGAGCTTTTCTGTATCAAAGTTCTAACTTCTTGCTTTAATGGTGTTGTAATTGGAGAATTATTATGAAACTTGTAATCAAGTCGATAAGAGAAATGATTAAGTGGACGTAGGCCAGAATTTTAGCCGAACCACTATAAAAACTGTTGTCTCTCTACTATTTTCTGCTTACTTTTAGTTCCCGTACCAACGGGTGGTGCTTTCGCTATAACTCAACTCACACCGGGCTGTTAGCGTACATTTTTAGCGTTAACATTTTTGGTGCTTTCACTGAGAATTGAACTCTGGGTGCTCTCATCATTGCTCCATAAAGATTTGTTGAAAGACTCTCTCTAAGAACCACAAGTCTGTTTGAGATTATGGCTCTTGGAAGAAAAAGTAGATCTACTTGATTTGGGAATGCTTATGACAATACCGCCACTTCTCCCGCGTCAAATCAAGCGGCTCTTAGTGTTGGAATCACAAGGGCCGAATTGGATGCTGCAGTGACTGGGTTGTAACAACAAATGGAAGCCTAGAACACTTTGATGTTGGACAGGTTGAATGCTTTGCTTGGAGTTAACCAGCAACCAGGAAATAATGAAGAAACCTTTGCTGAAGATGTTCATCCCAAGGGAAAGGTGTTCCTCAGAGGGCAGTTGGCACCGTCGAAGGGGCACCCCCTCAAGCTGGAGGTTCAAGGTCGCATCCAACTCTTTGTGAACGTTTATCCAGGCAAACTTCCGAAAAAGTAGCTGATATCTGTCCCGCGGGGCCTCTAAACGATGAGGAGCACCTCTCGGGAATGATTCGACAAATTATGAAGGAAAGCATGCAAAGGGAGGTGGAAGAAAATGACTGAGGTTTGCTCCAAGGAAAACTCCTTTTACTGAAAGGATTCTGAAGGCTGAATTTCCGAAGAAGTTTTTTTCCCCCACTATTCCAGCTTATCGGGGACAAGCGATCCTAACCAGTTCCTATACAAGTATGACTGGCATATGACAGGTGCCAGGGCAACAGATGAGATCAAGTTCAGATACTTTCCTATGTACTTGGAGGGAGTGGCCCTGCTCTGGTTCACAAAGCTGCCAGTTCGATCAGTAGATCAGTTCTCTGACCTGACCCGGAAGTTCAAAGATCATTTCAGGTTATATGCTTCGAAGGCCAAGGACATAATGTCACTTTCCAGCCTTGAACAAAGCCCCGGAGAGTCTATCAAATCTTTCTTGAATCGCTTTAATACAGCCTTAGTTGAAGTTGATAATGCAGAGCCTCGGACGATTCTAACTTACTTGATGCAAGCTATTGACAAATAAAGTGAATTTGGGAAATGGCTAAAAATGAAAGAGCCAAATTCACTTGAGAAGTTCTACAAAAAGGCCGATGAATTTATGCGCCTGGAAAGCCTTCCTGTGCCGGCAAAAGTAGTTTTGAGTGAAGTTGAGAATAACATTGTTGCTTCTAACAAAAAGGAATCTGATGGCCAGAAGAGGGAGAATGACAGTGGAAAAAAGCAGAAAAATGCAAAGAAAGCTCGCCACTTTAGACCTTCAGATTTTACTCCCTTAACCGATACTCCGGAAAATATCTTTTTCGCAACCAAGGATACTGTTGAATCCCCAAACCACCTAAGATGAAGCCTGGGAAAAATGTTGTGCATAATGGGAGATTCTATCGGTTCCACAATCAACCTAGCCATGACACTAATGAATGTTGCCATTTAAAGAATTTGATTGAAGAGCTGCTAAGACAGAATAAATTGCAACAATATGTGAAGTGGAACAGAAGTGACCCGAGCTCATCTATTCAGGGGCAATAAGTTCCTGCTCATCAATCCAGCCCAGGTGAGAGGACTACGGCGCATGAATCTGAGAGGCCTGTCATTAATGTTATCATAGAGGGTCCTCACCCAACGGGCAGATGTTGGGGTGAGATGGAAAAATATGCTCACGCTTTGAGATATGCCCCGACGGAAGAAAGTGTTTTCGTCTTGGAAGATGCTGCACCTTTAAAACAGCAGAGAACTTTTAACAATGACATCATATTCCGGGCTAGAGACTCTATTGGTACGGCTGCTCCCACCATGGATCCCTTGGTAATATCTGCAGGCATCGGACCAGCCATTGTAAGAACGGTGCTTGTTGACTGCGGCGCCTCTTGCAATGTTCTCTTCAAAAAGACATTTGATCAGATGAAATTCCCATGGCTGATGTCCAAGCTTCCTCATAGAAAATTGTTGGGTTCACTGGATAACCAAATCAGCCTGTTGGGACTATTGACTTGTATGTAGACCTCGGAGAAGGGGAAAAGAAGGCGGTCCGAAAGCAAACTTTTGCGATTGTTGATGAATTCTCTGCTTATAATGCCTTCTTGGGTCGCCTGACTCTTGCTCCATTCAAGGCCATCCTCGCACCATGGTTCCTGACTATGAAGTTCCCCATCGATAATGGCGTCGGTGTTGTGAAGGGGGACCAAAATGCCCGGCGAGAATCATATCTTATAGAGTTACGGGAGGCAAAGAAGAGAGAAATGGGTAAGGGTGCGGCAGCTCCACTCCGCATCAAAGAGCCCACCTTGTAGCAATTATAGGGTGGACCCTGAACTGGTGAACATAGTGGTGCACGAAAAGAGATTGATCCCAGAAAAGCCAGTGCAGGGGAGAGTAGAGTGGTGCCGGTGGAAGTGACGGTGCCAATACCCGTTGACCTGAAGGATCCAAACAAGGTACTGAATGTGGGTTCACAACTCGATGTGACGGTTCAGAATATGTTGATATCATGCTTGAAAGCAAACCTGGATTTATTCGCTTGGATTCATGCCAACATGTGTGGAATATCTCCAGAAATCATGGTGTATGCTTTGAATATTGATCTGAAATTCACACCCGTAAAGCTGAAAAGAAGAACCCAGGGTCCTGAAAGTTCGGCAACATTAAAAGAAGAAGTAGATCGGCTCATGGAAAATGGCTTCACTAGAGAATCCACTTATCTGAATTGGGTTTCTAATCCGGTGTTGGTTAAAAAAGCGAATGGAAAGTGGAGAGTATGCATCGACTTTTCAGACTTAAACAAAGCATGCCCCAAGGACTGTTTCTCGTTACCCAGGATTGATCAATTGGTGGATGGAACAGCCGGGCATGAACTATTGTCTTTTATGGATGCTTACTCAGGATATAACCAAATCATGATGCATGAGCTAGATCAGGAGGACACGAGCTTCATCACTGATGTTGGTCTTTACTACAATAAAGTCATGTCCTTCGGACTGAAGAACGCAGGGGCAACTTATCAAAGACTTGTCAATGCCATGTTCAAGCCCCAGATTGGAAAGACTATGGAAGTATATGTTGATGATATGTTGGTGAAATCGAAGAAGGCAGTAGACCACATGGATCATTTGGCAGAAACGTTCGCAGTCCTCCGAAAGTATGGGATGAAGCTAAGTCCTCTGAAATTCTCATTTGGGGTAGAGTCCGGAAAATTTTTGGGTTTCATTGTGAATGCTAGGGGAATTGAAGTCAATCCTGCTCGGATTACTGCTTTAAGAGAAGTCAAAGCCCCTAGGACAAAGATGGAATTGCAAAGCCTCAATGGGAAAGTCCCTGCTTTGAGTCGATTTATTTCCAGGGCCACTGAAAATGCACTCCCTTCTTTGACGCTCTGAAGAAAGGAAAGAAAAACATTGAATGGACTCCTGAATGTCAGAAAGCTTTTGATGAACTGATTCGTCACATGGAAATGCCTCCATTACTTTCTAAGCCCAGCAATCGTAAAGATCTTTTCATATATTTAGCAGTTTCATCTCATGCTCTCAGCGCAGCATTGGTACGGGAAGATGCAAAAGTTTAGCGCCCAGTTTACTACATCAACAAAAGATTCACTAGGGCAGAGCTGAATTATTCAAAGCTGGAAAAGCTCGCCTATCGTTTTTTGATTGTATCCAGAAAGTTGAGGCCATATTTCCAAGCTCATCCTATTAAAATCCTCACTGATCAACCTCTAAAACAAGTCCTATTTCGCCCTAAAACTTCGGGTCGTCTTCTGAAGTGGAATATTGAACTCAGCCAATATGATATCACCTACCATCCCCGAAGAGCAATCAATGGAAAAGCTTTAGCGGACATCATTGCAGAATACACAGATAAAGGTGACAGTGAGGAAGAGGTGACTAATGACATCCTGATCCGATGGAAATTATATGTTGATGGTGCCAGAAATGACTATTGTTCCGGAGCTGGGGTTGTGCTTGAAACCTCCGAAGGGCGGTCATTTTGCTATACTTTGAGATTAGAGTTTCCTTCGACAAATAATGAAGAAGAATCTGAAGCTCTTATTATTGGCCTGAAGATTTCTAAAGAACTGAACATCAAAGTATTGCAGATCTTCAGTGATTCCTAACTTATTGTATGCCAAGTCAAGAAAGAGTTTCAAACCAAAGGAGGAAATCTGCCTGCTTACTTGTCGAACACCTGGGAGCTTCTCGATGATTTTGACCATTATATAATAAGCCATATACCCCAGGAGTAGAACATGAAGACAGATTCTCTCGCAAAATATTCAAGCTCTGGCGAAGCTCAATTATTTTTATTGGTCCCTGTGGAAGTCTTGTCAGCTCCAAGTACTGATGAGGGATATTGACTGGATTGTGGCTGTATCTCAAGAGAAGGAGTCGTGGATGACCCCGATCAAGTAATATCTACTCAACGACTCCCTTGTAGAAAACTCAAAAGAGCGCCAAAAACTATTAAGAAAAGCCTCGAGATATACAACTCAAGACGACCGATTGTACAGGCGGGGATTCTCGATGCCACTACTCCGATGTGTAACCAAGGAAGAGGCTAAGACATTTTTAGCCGAGGTGCACGGAGGAGAGTGTGGGGATCATTCAAGTAGTCAAACTCTAGCAAAGAAAATTCTCCGCTCTGGGTATTTTTGGCCAGATATTAATCGAGATGCTGCTAGCTTGTCCCGAATGTGTGACAGATGCTAGAGATTTGCAAAAATCCCAAGAGTACCTTCCACGGAGATAACACAGATGGTCAGTCCATGGCCATTTTCCATTTGGGGGATATATCTCATTGGGCCTTTCCGAGCTGCCAAGTCCGGAATCAAATATGCTATTGTTGCTGTTGATTATTTCACTAAATGGACTGAATCTGAACCGTTGGCTACTTTACCTTTTAAAAGACGATAAACTTTGTGACTAAGAATACCATTTGCAGGTATGGTGTGCCTCAGAAGATAATCACAGACAATGGTACCCAATTCAAAAGCGAAGAATTCCAAGACTTTTGTAGGTGATTCAAGATCCAAAAAATCTTCTCAGTAGCGGCTCATCCGCAAGCAAACGGGCAAGTGGAAGCAGTGAATAAAATTATCAAATCAACCATCAAAAAACAGTTGGAAAAAGCAAAAGGTGGTTGGGTTGATAAGCTGTGACTAGCACTATGGGCATGCAGAACTACCCATAAGACTGTGACTAGGCACACTCCATTTTCATTAGCATATGGATCAGAAGCCTTGATTCCAGTGGAAATAGAGGTCCCCTCACATAAGAGAATTCATTTCAACCAAGATGAAAATGAAAGACTGCAACTTGAAGCACTTGACTTGGTTGATGAAAGAAGGAAAGAGGCCGAGCTCAGAGTTACAGCCCATCAGCAAAGGATAGACAGGCACTTCAATTCCAAAGTTTGCCAACGCAGCTTCTAAATTGGGGATCTAGTCTTGAAAAGGGTCAAGACAGCAACAGGGGTGTTTGGGCCAAACTGGGAAGGGCTGTACGTCGTAGGCCAAAAGCTTCTTGATGGCACTTTCAAGCTCACAACTGTCGAAGGAGATCCAATTTTGAGAGTCTGGAACAGCAATCACTTGCGTCCGTATTTAACTTAGAAGCTATGCTTAAATTTGTAAAATGATTATGGATGTATCATTCTTGTATTATGAGTCATCGTAAAATCAGTGCAAATTAATAATAAGAACTATAAAGTGAATGTAGGCCCAATTCTTGTCCGAACCACTATAAATCTTGTGTTCTTTATTACTATAAAATGCCTGTCTCATTTTGATGTGCATGTATCTTAAATATATTGCTAAAATGTTGATTTAATAATGCAGGCTATCAAAGCAAAGCTTACCTATTCAACACATCACAAGGCCAACCGATTCCTACAAATCACTCAACAAGCAAATGTCAAGCCATAAAAATTCCATATTTAATTACTACATAAGAAGTGCTTTTTACAAACAGTTGGTGATTCCACCAAAGGGGCACCTTCCTGAAGTGAAGGTTCCAGGCCTTTGCTAACCGATTGCGATCGTTTGTGAAAATGAACATCCAGTTAGGTAGCTTGCGTCTGCCCCGTGGATTAACTTAACAATGAAATACACTTCTCTAGAAAAAAGAAAAGCAAACAACTTGCAAAAGGAAGAAACATGTACTTGGAAATGATAATAAAGAATCGTTGAGGGGCAAATGATGAAAAGACACGGGCAAGCGGATAGAAAACAGCCAAAACGGAATCTTGTTTCTCAACCAAAAAGGTTGGTGGAACCTTCGAAGGGGAACCTTCCCGAAGTGAAGGTTCCAGGCCCTTGCTAGCTAATTGTGATCGTTTTGCAAACAAACATCCAGTTATGTAGCTTGCGTTTGCTCCGTGGATCCACTTAACTGTGAGATGCAACCTTCCTGGTGAGCCAAAAAAGCCCTCTTCGGAGGCACACTTCTCCTCTCAAGGGGGAAGTGTCAAAAAACCTTCTTCAGAGGCACACTTCTCCTCTCAAGGGGGAAGTGCCAAAAAAGCCCTCTTCGGAGGCACACTTCTCCTCTTAAGGGGGAAGTGCCAAAAAAGCCCTCTTTGGAGGCACACTTCTCCTCTCAAGGAGGAAGTGACAAAGAAGCCCTATTCAGAGGCACACTTCTCCTCTCAAGGGGGTAAGTGCCAAAAAAGCCCTCTTCGGAGGCACACTTCTCCTCTCAAGGGGGAAGTGACAAAAAAAGCCCTCTTCGGAGGCATAAAAAAGCCATCTATCGAGGCAAGTCCAAAGATGAAATGCTTCTCACAATCGTTTGGTGGGATCACCGAAGGTGAACCTTCCCGAAGTGAAGGTACCAGGCCCTTTCTAACAATAGCTTGCGTCTGCCCGTGGATCCATTTAACTGTGAGAAGTAACTTTCTGGCAAACAAATCAAAGCCTTCTTTGAAGGCACGCTTTCCCGCGTAGAGGAATCCACTTCTCAAAAAAAATAAAAGTGACCATCTCCAAAAGTTGAGGTGTAAAAAAAGGGAGAGAAAACTTCTCCAATGCAAAGCACACTCTACTAGCGTAGAATAATATTTCCTGGAAGAATTATTCTCCAAAGTAAGAGTACAAGTCTCCTCAAAATGGAGAAGATTGCAATGAGCCGTGATATGGGGGCAATATATTATAGCTGTATTAATAAAAGCAACTCTCAAGCAACATACCACGAGCTCACTGCAATATCATAAAAGGAAAGTAAAGAAACTTGCATGATAAAAAGGAATAAATGCATTTATAAATACAGAAAAAAGTTTGTACAAGTATAAAGAATCATTTTATTCCAAACTATGAAAATCTGAATACGTGTGCAGGTTTCAAAAAGCGGGGGACGGTACCCGCACAATCTTCGGTCAATACAAGTCTTCAAATAAAAGCAAAAAAGAAAAAAAATGAGGATAAATCTAGGCCCATTACTTATTCTTCCTGCCGCCTTTGGAGCCCTCGCCTGGCCTAATGGTTAACTTCTTGAGTCGGCCTAAACGAGTCGGGGAAGAAGGAGGGAGAGGTGCAATTGGGGTCCTCTTCCGCTTTCTCATCACCAGCAGAAGTGCCCTTCTTCTTCTTTGAAATCCCACGCTTTCCCCTCTTCTTGTAAGAAAATTCAATTCCCAGAGTGATAAGATCAATCAGCTTTGTATCATTGGCAGTAAATTCCTCCGGGGTCATCTCACCCACCTCAAGCTCTTCAGCCTTCTGCTCTTGTGAAGCGGCCGGATCATCTAAGCCTTGAAGAGCTTCTATTTGTTCTTCTTACGACCCCGGTTGTGAAGCAAGAGAAGGAGTAACTTGAAGAGATGAAGGAGCAACGGTTGGAGGAGGTGAAGCCTGTACAACGCTTGTAATTTTCACTACAAAAGAAGAAAAGTTAAACATTAGTGTTTCATGCAAAGAGAGGAGATAGTGGGACGTCGAGATTTAAGTAATAAGCAAGAAGTTCATCGAACTCATGTGAAGCAAATGAGTAGTCCACTTGAGCTGGATCAGTATTGAAGTTACTTGGGGAGGTTGGCTTTATAACATCAATTTCAAAATCCTGGACTCCGGTGCCTTCTTCAGCCTCTTCTTTAGCATGAGCAGTTGTAATTCCAGTTTCGGCCTTGGCAGGAGGTGGAGAGTGAGAACTGGAGCCAATAATATCGATGTCAACCGAAGCCGAAGGACAAGTTGGGTCGGTCAAAGGTGCCTTCCCTACATGCTCTCCTTCCGCCGCTTCGGCTCGCTCCTTGGCAAGTTTTTCCTTCCCTCTGGCACGGGCGGCACGACTCTCATCATTCAAATAATAAGCCTCAATATCCTCCTCGGCGTAGCCAACGTCCCTAAGCATATCAACTGCTGCCTCCCGCACTTCAGCTATGGTAATTTCATACTTTGGGCCCAAGAATGAAAGACTGCCACGTCGCAAGACACTATGAAGATAAAACTTGAATAGAGTGGAGTTGATGTTGGCCTTAGTCGCCATATGTGATTGTTCAGCTGCCGCTTTTCCAGCGATGGCCTCGTCACGCTCCTTTTCAGTCTTGGAAAGCTAGGCCTTTAGCATTTCAATCTCCAAATCTTGGGAGTTAGTCTTCTCCCGCAACTGAGCAACATTATTGCGGTAATTTTCAGCAATTTTCTGCTGCGCCCCAAGTTTAGCCTCAGCATCCCGTTGAGCAGCGTGTGCATCTTTTACTTGCTTTTGAAGAACCTCTTCCTTTTGAGTATAAGAAGTGGAAGAGGTGGCAAGATTTTCTTTAAGCTTCTTGACTTCAGCCTCAAGTTTCTCGTTGTAGGCAGTGATGTTTTTCATCTCCGTATCATGTTGATCAAGAACTTTTTGCCACTCAGATTTATCACTTTCCATGGTCAGCATAGCCTCGAGATTTAAGCGATTTACCCTCTGAAGCTCATCAACTAGTTTTTGCCAGCCAGACATTCTTTCGATGTCAAGCTTGACAGCGTCAAGATTTCTCAGCATGGCCTGCTTATCAATTGGAACCAAATCCAAATCAAAGCGTACTCCTTTCAAACACCAATGTGGAAATCGGCTTTGGAGTGCAGGCGGAGGTCTCTCAACTTGATAAGGAGGCCTATTAAAGATTGATTAAATGTTAGCTCTTTGAAGGGCAGGAGAGCTGGAAGAAATGTCTAGAGAAGTAGGAGCAGCGAGCACTTTGGAAACTTCAGATGCAGACTTTTCGCTTAGCTTGGCTCACTTGCCTGAATCTTCGGCCATATGACTCTTCCCCTTATCGTCATGAGATTTTCTTTTATGGGAGTCATCATCATGTCGGTCATCTCTCCTTCCATAGCGCCCCTCATGAGCCTGCCTCTCGCAAGCTTTCCTAGTAGCTCTTTCTTCATCAGTCTCCCTAGGGGCAGGAAGATACCGCTTGGGATCATAAGAATCACGCCTCGCATTGCGCTGAAAGTCATCATAATATGAGCTGCTGCGTCCCATGGGAGAACCCGAAATTGAAGAAAAGACAGAATTTAGAAATCTTCGAAATAAAGAGGCTAAGTGCACATAATTTCCAAAAATCCTAAGTGTGTGGCGTGCGAACTACGCGAGTCAGGCTGCAAACCACTCTTCGGCCTAGGAGTGATGTCGGCTTTTGCGTCAGGAGTCAACTCCTCGAGTGATGGAATTGACGGCAAAACAGATATCGCTTCGATTGTTGGAGAGACAAGCTTAGAGGTGATGGTGTCACCTTTAAAAAGCTCTTTGGAAATCACCATAAGGTCGCTCATTTTCCCAAAGACATCATCAGCATCAACGGAACTAGAGCATTTATCTAATGAAGCGTCTACAATAGGTTCCATCAGTGCAGATTCCTTTACGGAGGCTGGGGCATCTGACGCCTCCGTTTGAGAACTACGGGCATCACGTGACTGAATGGATCGAGAAGAGTGTAAGAGTTCGAATTAGTGCAAAAATTCATCCTTCAATAAAAACTTAATACTTCTATCATCAGCAGCTATGGCATTCAATCTTTCGAAAGTTAGTTTGTGGCTAGAATCTTTAGAGGGAGGAGGAATTACTGCAAAAGCAAAGAATGAAGTTAGCACTTGATGACTCGAATTTCAAAAAGCTCTAAAATGAAGTGAACAGAGATAGATAGCCTTACTTCCTACTCTCCAGATGCCGTAGAATTCCAGAGGGCAACGGACAAAAAAGAACCAGTTTAAGAACCCGTGGGTGCGCTCGGGTTGATCCTTAATCAACTTACGGTTTCATGCACTCCTTACAATAGTAATAGAATGATGATCTTTGTTCCTCAAGAATGAACACAAATAGCATATCTCCTTGAAGCTTAGGAGGCGGTTAAGCATCCTCCTGAATAGTATGCACAACCCCATCAAGATGGCATAGCCATTAGGGTGCAACTGGAATTGAATGATAGTAAGTCGAAGGAGGAGTGTTCTGAGGAAATCGTTGAAGGGAGGAATAGCTCCATTCAAATACATTTGACGATTTACTACAATGAAGTCAGGAGACGGCCTATCGGCAGTGTCGTTTATCCCAGGAAGCAGAGCATCCATTTCAGCAATGGCGAATTGAATACATAGTTAGCTGAAAGCCCGTTGACTAAATGAAGTTGAAACTCTTTCCGGAGGATTTTTTAGAGGGGCAGCTATTGGGAAAACTTCATCGGCCCGCCATGCAATCTCTTCTTGCACTTGTTGAGAAGTCATTCTACACAAGGGAATCAATATTCAAATATGAAGGTGCACGTTTCCTAAAAAGTGTGAAGTGTTGTGCAAAACTAATAAAATGACAAGCAAACATAACTGGAATTAAACTAGTTGGCGTTTGTCGATTATAAGGTTTTAGGGCTTGTTATTTTAAGTTCAAGTATAGTGTTGATGCAAAAAAAATCAGCTTTAGTTGATTTATTTAGGCTTGCTTTACTATTTCACTTAAACTTGTTAATTCACAGCATTTCGTTCACATAATTCCCTTAAGTTGATTGTTCTTTATCGACTAATCTATCATTCGATGTGGGCAGTCAATGGTAGTATATTCGCCCTAGTTTTCTACAAATGTTGTATTGGATAGTTGTTAGCGTAAAAGTTAATGCAATCTGTGAAAAAGTGCAACAAATTCAGGCAGTTCATTCTAGCAGGTCATCAGTCATGTTTCTACAAGCTAAAGCAAAGCTGCAGTTTAAATTAGTTTGCATGGACTCCTTATGTCATCTGCTTTAAGAAATATGCTATTCTGGCAAGTTAAGTCGAAAGCAAGTTAGGTCGCAAGCAAGTTAAGTCGCAAGTCAGTTAAGTCGCAAGTCAGTTAGGTCGTGCGATCCACATTCAGACCATTAAGCCTTAGGTCGTTCGAAGCTCCTAAGCCGGTCACTTCCTCACTCTCCTTAACCCGCTAGCTCCTCTTCATTCAACAACTGCCTAACTCACAAACTCGCTATGTCGTTAATTTGTGACCCGACAACCCATTATCATCTCCACAATAAGATCCATCATCTTTCCACACCGCCAAATCACCCAAAACCGATTCAAATCACCTCAGATCCATCATGGATCTAATTCACTGGTGTGATCTCCTGAATTACAACGACAACGCATCCAATGACGACCAAAGATCGATTATAACATGATTCGTGGTGAAATGCAGCACATGAAATCGGATTAGGATCAGAAAAAGGGGGATTCGCGATTCGACAGTGGTCGTGGTTGGATGATGATCGGATTCACTTACGTAGTGTGGTGGAGAAGATGATCAACGACCGGTTAGCTTGAGTTCGTCTTTGAGAGCTCATAAAATTCTTCAATGGCGGTTCAGAGTGTTAGAGCAGGTGAAAAGAAGAAGGATCAAAGTAAGCGACTTATATACAGGGGCAATGGAACACGAACCGACACGAACTACCTAGCTTTCTCATAAGTCGCTCACGGCCTAGCGACTCGGGATGGCGCGAGTTAAGAGGTATCAAAGCACACGACCTAATCCTTAGGCGTATACTTCGAGGTGCAAGTGTTAACACCACTCTTTTTCGCGACGTAGCGACTTACATAACCCAACGACCTATAGCAAGGAGCGACCTACCGACCTAAAGTATAGAGCGGCTCAACATGGCACGACCTAGCGACCTAAAGTATAGAGCGGTTCAACATGGCACGTCTCAACGGCCTAGCAACCTAGCGTCTCAACGACCTAGCAACTCAGTGAAGATAGCGACCTAAGCCAGGAGCGACCTAACGGGTTAAAAGAAAAGCGACCTAACGAGTTAGCAAGTTTCAGAGTAAAGCCGCATGCACACTGCTTTTTCCATTAGGGCGCTCACGACCTAAACAAGCCGAGATAACATCTGTGCTACATATGCTAAGCCGCTCACGTCATATATCTCGTCCAGGATGGCTCCATTAAGTGCTAACGACTTAAGCTACCTCGGGATGACTCTATGGCCGCAACTCCTTAGGTCGCCCACGGCTTACGCCACACGACCTAACTCTGAGACTCCCCTACAAATACTCCACCTACTCCACTTTAGGGGGGGGGGGCTTTTGGACCTTTTCGAACGCCAAGACTCTGCTATTTTCACAGCTTCAACAACACTTCAAACGCCTAAGACACTTCAAGGAATCTAAAGAGAAGATCAAGTTCATTCAACATGAATTCAAAGAGCTTTTCTGTCTCAAAGTTCTAACTTCTTGCTCTAGTGGTGTTGTAATTGGAGAATTATTGTGAAACTTGTAATCAAGTCGATAAGAGAAATGATTAAGTGGACGTAGGCTTGACTTTGAGCCGAACCACTATAAAAACTGTTGTCTCTCTACGATTTTCTGCTATTTTCTGCTTACTTTTAGTACCCGTACCAACAGGTGGTGCTTTCGCTATAACTCAACTCAAACCGGATTTTCATCGTACATTTTTTGCGTTAACAAGTATAATAGATTATTTATTTCAAAACCATGATTTTAGAGATTGTTAATTAAAGATAATTGGATCGTAAGGTAATGAAATTAGAG
This sequence comes from Allium cepa, assembly GCA_030765085.1. NCBI lineage: Eukaryota > Viridiplantae > Streptophyta > Magnoliopsida > Asparagales > Amaryllidaceae > Allium > Allium cepa. Next base: position 286,574,509 of record CM060942.1, read on the forward strand.
ATGGATTTATTTAACTAATTTCCAATTTAAGTTGAAATTTTTATGGTTTCAAATTTATTAGCTTATTTTGTTTTTTAAACTATCTTCTGGTTGTCCTTATTTTCCTTATCTTGCTACAGAATGGGGAGGCTATTGCTTATACCAGTATACTTAGAAATCTTTGTATAATCATTTATGATCTTTAGTACTTATTTTTGAATTTGAGCACTAATTGCCCGCCGCATACTGTCGGTTAAGCTGAAAGGGTGAATCAGATTTTGGAAGATTTTTTTCGTGCTTGTGTTTTGGATTTTGGAGGATCTTGGGATCTCCACTGTGTCAAACTTAACTATAACAACAGTTATCACGTAGAATTTCAGTCTTCTTATTATCTTGTCTTAATCCTATTACATTCCATCTCTTTCTGTGTTTTCCCGTACCTCATTCCTTTTCGGGGACGAAAAGTTTTGAGTGGGGGAGAGTGTAACAACCCTGTATTTTGTAATTATTTTAATTGTATATTTTAATTATTTTAATTTGAATTCCTGATTTAAACCTTTATTTTATTTATTAAAATGAATAAATTTTGTTATTTTAGATATAAATTTTGATTTTTATTTGACTTAGAATTCCAAACATGAATAAATAGAATATTTTCAAAAAAATGTGAATTTTGGTCAATATGGTCAAACTTTGACTTTTAAATTTAAAATTTAAATATTTGAATTTTTTGTTTTATTACGAAAATAAATAAAATTTCAAGAATACTGCTTTACGTTTCTTTAAAATCTGATTAATATTGTGAAAGTTATGCTTTTTGCAATATTTTATGTAAATTGATTTATTTGATAAAATTGTTTATTTTAATTTTTGTAAATAATATTTTTTGTTTGTCAATCATGTTCTACTATGTTAACTCCGCCTTGACCATGGCTCACCGATCTAGTGCATCAAGAGGTTCCGACCTAACAGTTTGAAGCATGCCGACTTAAAGCTCAACAGGGGGTGCCGACCTAAGGCTCAACAAGGGGTGCCGACCTAAGGCCTAAGGGTTATGCCGACTTAACACTTCAACGAGGCTACCGACTCAACATAAATACCGACCCAACAGCCTTAGCTCATTGCCGACCTAAAATGAATGGCGACTCAATGGTTACCGACTTAATGACTCAGAAGGGACAGCGACTCAAGGGAGACCGACTTAAGATTCAAAGGGTTACCGACCTAGTAGGATTGAGAGGCATACCGACTTGAGAAATACTGAGTTAAGGCTAAAACAGTTGCCGACCTAACGTGGGTACTGGCCTAAGACTCAGAAGATACCGACTCAGTGACTTGACCGAGTTACCGATCTAATGCCCTACCAAGCTGGCGACCTAGAATAGTTGCCGACCCAAGTCACAACCGATCCAGCTCCCCAGTTATCTCGTTCACGATACAGGACTTATCATTTGGACCGTGACTTGCGACCTACCAAGTTAACTCGTCCACGACCTAATATAAGCCCGATGCCATGTTACTGAGAAGAGGTGGTGTTGACTCGGAGGCGACCTTAGACCGGTCACGACTCACCTTAAGTCGGCTGCGGCTTAACTTGAGTCGGCCACGGTTTAGGACTTGGCAAAAATTTCAGAATCAGAACTCTCTATAAATATGCAACCACCTCCAACATTCAAGGGACTTTTGGCACATTCTCTTCATACACCGTTACCTTGCTGCATTGAGAACTTCATCAACACTTAGAGCTTTCAAGATTAGAGGAATACATCAAAGAACTTCACGAAGAAACCACACATCTTCAACATGAATTTAAAGACTTTAATCGACATTGAAGCTTAAGACTTGTTCCAAATCACTTGTAGCGTGAAGTATATTGTACTTGAGAAGAATTGTATCAGCTTGTAACGAGATTATTAATAAAAGTGCTTAGAGTGGACGTAGGCTATACCCTTAAGCCGAACCACTATAAAATTGTTGCTGTTTACTGCTTTTCTGCTATTACTTGCTTGTAATTCTTTCCCGATCTATCGGGTGGTGCTTTCACAACTACACTTCACACACCGGGGTGTTAGCGTTCACATTTTAGCGTTAACATTTTTGGTGCTTTCACTGGGAATCCAACTCAGGAAAACTGTCATCATTGCTTCACAGAGATTTGAAGAAAGAATTTCCTTAAAAACCAGAAGTCTATCTGAGATTATGTCTCCTGGAAGGAAAAGTAGATCTGTCAGATCTGGAAACATTCAAGAGGGAACCTCCGCTTCCCCTGTACCTAATCAACCCACTCCATCTGTTGGAGTTACGAAAGCGGAGTTGGATGCTGTGATTCTAGGGCTAAACCAGCAGATAAACGCCAAAAATGCACAACTAGAGGCTCAAAGTGCCCAGAATGCTCTGATTCTGAATAAGTTAAACGACTTACTTGGGGCAAACAATCAACCGGCTGGTAATGAAAGGAACTATGCTGGCAACGTTCATGATGTTAATGAAAGGAATGCTCCTGAAAGGGCTACTAGTCCCTTTGAGCAGGCAGTTCCTGAGGCTGGTGGATCTAGAACTCGGCATGATGAGGAATATCTTTCTGGAATGGTCCGGCAGATCATGAAAGAAAGTATGCAAAGGGTTGAAGATGAGAAGGAATGGGGTTTCGCCCCAAGTAAAACTCTGTTTACTGAAAAAATCTTAAAGGCGGAATTTCCGAGGAAGTTTGTCCCTCCGACTATTCCAGCTTACAAAGGGACAAGTGATCCGAATGAATTCTTGTATAAATATGATTGGCACATGACAGGTGCTAGGGCCTCTGACGAAATAAAGTGTCGATATTTCCCCATATACCTGGAAGGTGTGGCTCTACTATGGTTCACCAAGTTGCCAGTCCGATCTATCGATCAGTTTTCAGACTTGACCAGAAAATTCAAGGAGCAGTTTAGACTATATGCTTCGAAGGCCAAGGACATCATGTCACTGTCGAGTTTAGAGCAGAATCCTGGTGAGTCTATCAGATCTTTCTTGAACCGCTTTAATATAGCGCTGGCTGAGGTGGACAATGCTGAACCACGAATGATATTGACTTATCTGATGAGGGCTATTGATAAGTCAAGCGAATTTGGGAAATGGTTAAATATGAAGGAGCCAACCTCTCTCGAAAAGTTATACAAAAAAGCAGATGAATTCATTCGCTTGGAAAGCCGTCCTTTACCAGTAAAGACAGTGTTGGGGAAAGCAGAAGACAACACTGTCGCTCCACGCAAGAATGAATCGGTGGGGCAAAAAAGGGAGAATAATAATGAGAAGAAACAGGGTAATCTGAAGAAGCCCCGATCCTTCAAGCCATCAGAATATACTCCATTATCACATACGCCGGAGCACATCTACCTTGCCACTAAAGATTCCGTCGATTTCCCTAAACCTATCCCTTTGAGAACCGGGAAAAAAGCCATACAAAGTGGGAAATTCTGCCGCTTCCACAATCAACCCGGTCATGAGACTGATGAATGCCGCCAGTTGAAAAATCTGATTGAAGAGTTGCTAAGAGAAAACAAACTGCAGCAATTTGTGAAGAAGAATAGCAACAATCCTGCATCGTCAAGTCAGGGGCAACAGGTTCCTGTTCATCAGCCTAGGACAGGTGAGAAAGCTACGGGACATGAATCTGGAAGGCCCGTTATCAATGTCATTACAGGAGGGCCTCACCCAGCTGGCAAGAGCTGGGGTGAGATGGAGAGATATTCCAGGGCTTTGAAATATGCTCCAGCCGAAGAAGACGTCTTTGTTTTAGAAGACACTACGCCCCTGAAACAACAGAAAACTTTCAGCGATGATATTGTTTTCAGAGCCAGAGATTCCACAGGTATAGAAGCTCCTACCCTAGATCCCTTGGTCATCTCGGCTGGTATTGGACCGGCCATTGTCAGAAGAGTCCTCATTGACTGCGGAGCATCATGTAATATCCTCTTCAAGAAGACATTTGACCAGATGAAAATCCCTATGATCGATGTACAAGCCTCATCACAGAAGATCGCTGGCTTCACTGGGGAGCCAAAGCAACCAATTGGGACCATCGATCTGCTTGTAGAACTTGGGGAAGCAGAAAGGAAAGTGGTCCGCAAGCAAACATTTGTGATTGTCGATGAGTTTTCTGCTTATAATGCTTTTCTTGGCCGTCCAACACTCGCAGCATTCAAAGCTATCCTAGCCCCGTGGTGCCTCACTATTAAATTCCCTACTGACAATGGAGTAGGAGTTATAAAAGGGGATCAAAATGCTGCGCGAGAGTGCTATTTGACAGAGCTGCGAGAGTCAAGAAAAAGAGAAATGGGAAAGGATGCGGCAACCCCAGTCCGCATCAAGGAACCAGCCTTGTAGCAATTACGGGGCGGACCCTGCACTGGCGAGCACAGCGGGGCACGGAAAGAAATGGATCCCAGAAAAGCCAGTGCAGGGGAGAATAGAGTGGTACCGGTGGAAACGACGGTTCCGGTACCTGTTGACCCGAAGGACCCAAATAAGGTGTTGAATGTGGGTTCACAGCTTAATGTGTCAATTCAGAATATCTTGATATCTTTCCTGAAAGCAAATCTGGATGTCTTTGCTTGGACTCATGCCGATATGTGTGGAATATCTCCAGAAGTTGCAGTACACGCTCTGAATATTGACCCAAAGTTTACGCCAGTTAAACAGAAAAGAAGAACCCAAGGTCCAGAAAGGTCAGTAGCATTAAAAGAAGAAGTTGATCGACTCATGGAAAATAACTTCATCAAAGAATCTACATATCCGAATTGGGTTTCAAATCCTGTGCTGGTCAAGAAAGCTAATGGAAAGTGGAGAGTGTGCATCGATTTTTCTGATCTAAACAAGGCTTGCCCCAAAGATTGCTTCCCTTTGCCCAGGATCGACCAACTGGTAGATGGAACAGCGGGGCATGAGTTGTTTTCTTTCATGGATGCCTACTCCGGATACAACCAGATCACGATGCATGAACCTGATCAGGAGGACACGAGCTTTATCACCGATGTTGGTCTTTATTGCTACAAAGTTATGCCCTTCGGATTGAAAAATGCAGGGGCAACCTACCAAAGACTTGTTAATGCTATGTTCAAACCGCAATTGGGCAAAACTATGGAAGTCTACGTCGACGACATGTTAGTGAAGTCCAGGAAAGCAGCAGATCACATTGAACACTTAGCAAAAATGTTCGCAGTCCTCCAGAAATACAGAATGAAGCTTAACCCTCTGAAATGTACATTTGGGGTCGAGTCCGGAAAGTTCTTAGGCTTCATTGTTAGTGCTAGGGGCATTGAGGCTAGTCCAGCTCAAATTACTGCCTTAAAAGAAGTTAAAGCTCCTAGAACGAAGAAGGAATTGCAGAGTCTCAACGGAAAGGTCGCCGCCCTGAGTCGGTTCATTTCCAAAGCCACTGATAAATGCATCCCATTCTTTGACGCGCTGAAGAAAGGAAAGAAGAATTTTGAATGGACTTCAGAATGCCAAAAAGCCTTCGATGAGTTGATCTGTCATATGGAAACGCCTCCAATACTTTCTAGGCCAGGCAATGGTGAGGATCTTCTTATATACTTGGCAGTATCATCTCATGCTCTAAGTGCAGCGCTGATACGGGAAGACAAAAGGATTCAACATCCGGTTTACTATATCAGCAAAAGACTTACTGGGGCAGAGCTGAATTACTCCAAGTTGGAAAAACTCGCCTATTGCCTACTAGTTGCATCAAGGAAACTGAGGCAATATTTCCAAGCTCATCCTATCAGAGTACTCACTGATCAACCTCTAAAGCAAGTCCTATTTCGCCCTGAAACTTCGGGTCGCCTTCTAAAATGGAACATTGAACTCAGTCAATATGACATCACTTATCACCCCCGAAAAGCAATCAACGGACAAGCTTTAACTGATTTCATTGCAGAATTCACAGAGAAGGATAATGGTGAGGATGAAGCGATCAATGATTCCCCAATCCAGTGGAAGATGTATGTTGATGGCGCAAGAAATGACTACTGTTCTGGAGCCAGAGTGGTACTTGAAACTCCTGAAGGTCGATCATTATGTTATGCACTAAGATTGGAATTTCCTTCAACAAACAATGAAGCAGAATATGAAGCTCTTATTGCAGGTCTGAAAATCGCTAAAGAGCTAAACATTCGAGCATTACAGATCTTTAGTGATTCTCAGCTTATTGTATGCCAAGTCAAGAAGGAATTTCAAACAAAAGGTGGAAACTTGCCTTCCTACTTGTCAAAGGCTTGGGAACTCCTATGTGAACTCGATTACTATTCAATAAGCCACATTCCTCGGGAAGAGAATATGAAGGCAGATTCCCTCGCAAAGTATTCATGTTCTGGTGAAGCTCAACTATTGGGATTGGTCCCTGTAGAAGTCCTTTCAGCACCAAGTATAGACGAGATGGATATTGACTGGATTATGAATGTATTACAAGAACAAGAGTCATGGATGACTCCAATACTGGACTACCTACTCAGAGGTTCTCTGCCAGAAAATTCGATAGAAAGACGAAAGCTACTAAGGAAAGCCTCTCGCTATGTAATTCAGGATGGCCGATTGTACAGACGGGGATTCTCAATGCCATTGCTTCGATGTGTATCCCGGGAAGAGTCCAAAACAATCCTAGCTGAGGTGCATGGAGGAGAATGTGGTGATCATTCAGGTGGTCAAACATTAGCAAAGAAAATTCTCCGATACGGATATTTTTGGCCAGAAATTAATCGAGATGCTGCAGATTACTCCCGAAAATGTGACAGATGCCAAAGATTTGCCAAAATTCCTAGAACACCTTCTACCGAACTCACACAGATGGTCAGTCCATGGCCGTTTGTGATTTGGGGAGTGGATCTCATTGGGCCGCTACCAACTGCCAAATCAGGGATTAAATATGCTATTGTTGTAGTTGATTACTTTACTAAATGGGCTGAAGCTGAACCATTGGCTACTATCACTTCTAAGAAAATGATAAGCTTTGTGACCAAGAATATCATTTGCAGATACGGTGTGCCTCAGAAAATAATCACAGACAATGGTACTCAGTTTGAAAGCGAGGAATTCCAGGATTTTTGCAAACGATTCAAAATCCAGAAAAGCTTTTCGGCAGTAGCTCATCCGCAGGCAAACGGGCAAGTGGAAGCAGTGAACAAGATCATCAAATCAACCATCAAAAAGCAACTCGAAAGAGCAAAAGGTGGTTGGGTCGATAAACTACCACTTGCACTATGGGCATACAGAACTACTCACAAAACTGCGACCGGGCATACTCCTTTTTCGTTAGCATACGAATCGGAAGCAATGATCCCGGTTGAAGCAGAGGTCCCTTCACACAGAAGAATCCATTTCAATAAAGCAGAAAATGAAAAGCTACAACTTGAAGCGCTAGATTTCCTTGATGAAAAAAGAGACGAAGCTAATCTCAGAGTTACAGCTCATCAGCAAAGGATAGCCAGACATTTCAATTCCAAAGTTCGTCAACGCAGCTTTGAAATTGGAGATCTAGTCCTGAAAAGAATTATGACCGCGACAGGTGTGTTTGGGCCCAATTGGGAAGGACCATATGTGATAGGTCAGAAGCTTCTTGACGGCACATTCAAACTCACTACTGTTGAAGGAGTTCAAATTCCAAGGGCATGGAACAGCAACCATTTGCGTCCATACTTTACTTGAAAATTTTGTTGAAACATTGTAAAAAGAATTATGAATGTATGATTCTTATAATTGAGAGCAATTGTAAAACTGATGCAAGTGAATAATGAATGAATATAAGGTGGATGTAGGCCCAAATCTCTGGCCGAACCACTATAAATCTTGTGTTCCTTATTATTGTTACATGTTTGCTTTATTTTCGATATAAAAGTACATAAAATGTATTGCTGAAATGTCGATTTAAATTTTTGCAGACAATGGAAATAAAACTTGCGCATAATAAGACCGAGTGATTCTCACCATCATTCAACAAACAAAATTCAAGTCATAAAGGCCCCGAATTCAATTCCTAGATAGGAAATACTTCAATTGAACGGCTTATGATTTCGATAGAAACGAGCCCTTGCTAATAAATTGAGATTGTTTGAACGAACAAACATCCAATTAGGAAGCTAGTGCCCGTTCTCACGAACTTGCCTGACAATGAAGTACACTTCCTTGGATTAAACAAGCTACTTGCGAGAAAAGGGGAATGAAAACTTGAAAAGAAAAAAAAAAGGGATCGCTGAAAAGGCATAAGCAAGAAGACAAGAATACAACCAAAAACCATCATTGGCGTCACAAGTCCTCTTCGGAGGCACGACTCTTCGAAGGATAAAGACCTCTAATGGGTCATACGCCACAAAAAAGAAAGTTCTCTACTCAACAAAAAAGATTGGAGGAGTCATGACCCTCCAACCATGAGAGAGTAACTTCCAGGCGATGAAAACCCTCTCTGAGGCACATTTCACCAGGAGTTGAAGTGTTATGACCGCTCTTCGGAATTTCACTTCACCAGAGTTGAAATGCAAACAAAATAAAAGCCCTCTTTGAAGGCCCATTTCACCAGGAGTTGAAGTGTTATGACCGCTCTTCGGAATTTCACTTCACCAGAGTTGAAATGCAAACAAAATAAAAGCCCTCTTCGGAGGCCCATTTCACCAGGAGTTGAAGTGTCGTAACCGCTCTTCGGAATTTCACTTCACCAAAGTTGAAATGCAAAACAAGATAAAGACCTTCCCGGAAGCCCACGTTTCACCGAGATTGAAATAAAACTTCCAAGTGTTGAAACGTGGAAAGGCTTTCTTCGAAGGCACAACTCTTTGGAGGTACACGTTTCACCAAGATTGAAATAAAACTTCCAAGTGTTGAAACGTGAGAAATCCCTCCTCAGAGGTACAACCCCCTCCCGGGGACACAATTAAAAAGAAAGACCTCTTCAGAAGCCCACGTTTCACCGAGATTGAAATAAAACTTCCAAGTGTTGAAACGTGGAAAGGCTTTCTTCGAAGGTACAACTCTTCGGAGGTACACGTTTCACCAAGATTGAAATAAAACTTCCAAGTGTTGAAACGTGAGAAATCCCTCCTCAGAGGTACAACCCCCTCCCGGGGACACAATTAAAAAGAAAGACCTCTTCAGAAGCCCACGTTTCACCGAGATTGAAATAAAACTTCCAAGTGCTGAAGCGTGAAAAGGCTTTCTTCAAAGGCACAACTCTTTGGAGGAACACGTTTCACCAAGATTGAAATAAAACTTCCAAGTGTTGAAACGTGAAAAAATCTCTCCTCAGAGGCACAAATTTTTATTAAAAGGAAAAAAGAAAAATCCTCATCAAGAGCGTACTTTAACTTTCAAAGGAAGAGCGATTTGCCTATTCTAAAAAAAAAAAGAAGAAGGGGGAAGAAGGTTAAAGTACATCCAGAGGTCCGCTTTGCCACATAGAAGAATTCACATAGCAAAATATATACATACGCAAAAGGAAAGAGTGATTTCTTCGAAGGACAAAGCGTAAAAACTTATATAAAGGAAGTTGAACTCTACGAAAATTCTCTTCGAGAATAAAGTAATTATTCTTTAGAAAACGAGAGTGCAAGTCCCCTCAAAGTATACGATATTGCAGTAAGCTCATGGTATAGGGGCAACATGGTATAGTTACATACAAAGCGGTATAACTATGTCGGTAAAGTACGCTCAAACAACATACCACAAGCTCACCGCAACATCGTATAAATAAACTTGTGCAAAAATGAATAATAAATGCATTCTCAAATTCAAACAAAAGTCTGTACAAATAAAGAATCATTTTATTCAATTGCAGATATTGCAGATACAGGTTTCAAAATAAAAAGCAGGGGCCGGTGCCTGCACAACATCCGACCATTACACAAAAAAGGAATCAAAAAGCTCAACTCTTCATTTCTTCTTGCCGCCTTTAGACCCTTTACCCGGCCGAGTGGTTAGCTTTTCGGGTCTTTCAGGTTGGTCTGAAGGCATAAGGGAAGAAGGGGAGGGAGGTGCAACTGGCGCAATTTCCAGTTCCTCTTCAGTGGTGATAATTTTTGTTCCCCCTCCTCTTCGATGTCCCATGCTTCTTTCTTCTCTGCGAAGAAGACTCACTCCCCGGAGTAACGAGAGCGGACAAAACTACGTCGTCAGAAGGAGTCCGCTCCGGAGAGATCTCACCTCCTTCGAGTCCCTCATCTTTTTGCTCCTGCGAGGCAACAGGGTCATCCAAACCATGAAGAGCCTCAATTTTCTCCTCTTGTGACCCAGGTTGTGAAGCAGAAGGAGGAGTCACCTGAAGAGATGGAGGAGGAATAACCAGAGAAGGCGAAGTCTGCACGGCACTTGTTGTTTCAACTGCAGAGGAAGAAAAATTGAAAATGTTAGTATATTCCCGAAAGAAGGGAGATATGGGTTCATCGAGATTCAAGAGGTAATCGAGAAGCTCATCAAATTTTTGAGGAATAAGCAGGCAATCCACCTGAATCGGACCAATGTCGAAATTACCTGAAGATGTTGGCTTCGTCAGTTCAATCTCATAATTCTGAGCCCCAATGTCCTCCAAAGCCTCTTCATCAGTAGGGGTAATTACCCCGGTTTTTGTAGGAGGCGGCAAATGAGCACTAGAGCCTGTAATGTCCACCTCGGGAGAAACTAGAGGACGTTCAGAGATGGTAGGCGGTACTTCTTTTTCAGAACGCTCCTCTTCCGCCATCCCGGCCCGCGCTCTGGCAAGCTGCTCCTTTCCCTTGGCAAGAGCGGCACGGGCCTCATCATCAAGATAATGCTCTTCAAGGGCTGACTCAGCATATCCAGCACCTTTACCACCGAGCATATCAAGTGCTGCCTCCCAAACTTCAGCCAGTGTGATTTCATACTTGGGGCCTAGAAAGGCAAGGCTGCCACGTCCCAAAATGCTGTGCAGATAGAAATCGAATAATGTGGAGCTAATGTCAGCTTTGGTTGCTTGATGAGCCTCTTCGGCCGCAAGTTTACCAGCAACAGCCTCGTCGCGCTCCTTTTCGGCCATAGCAAGTCGAGTTTTTAACAACTCTATCTCCATGCTTTGAGAGCCGTCTGTTCTCGCAGTTGTACAGTTTCAGCACGATATTCTTCTATGACCTTTTCCTTGTGTGCAAGCTTATCTTCGACTGCTCTTTGACTGGCATGCGCATCTCGTACTTGTTGCTGAAGCATGCTCTCCTTTTGTGAATGGAAAGTAGATGAAGTAGCTAATTCTTCCTTAAGTTTTTCTACTTCCGCTTCCAGCTTTTCATTGTAGGAAGCAATACTTCTCATTTCGGCGTCATGCTGTTCAAGAGTCTTCTGCCACTCAGCCTTATCATTCTCCATTGTTAGCATGGCCTCGAGATTGGCTCGGTTAACCCTCTGAAGTTCGTCGACGAGTTTTTGCCAGTTCGACATTCTTTCGATATCGGTCCTGACAGCATCAAGATTTCGCAGCATAGCCGGTTTGTCGAGGGGAACCAAGTCGAGATCAAATCGAACCCCTCTCAGGCACCACTGAGGAAATCGACTTTGAAGAGTGGGAGGACCTTGCCCGACTTGGTATGCGGGCCGGTTGATGATTGCTTGAATGTCGGAGCGAGCGGGAGCAGGAGATTGAGCAGGGACATGTTCAGAAGCTGAAGGAGTTGTTTCTTCAGTAAGTCTAGCCCGCTTGCTAGAAGAATCGTCTACGTGACTCTTTCCTCTCTCATCATGAGCTTTTCTCTTTTGGGTGTCATCATCTCTATGGGGAAGATCATGTCTTTCTTGTTCCCTTCGGCGACGTTCTTCATATGCTCGTCTCTCGTCGACTTTCCTGATGGCCCTCTCTTCATCCGACTCTCTGTAAGAAGGAAGGTAACGCCTGTAATCATACTGGCTACGCCTCCCGTAGCGCTGGAAATCATCATAGTACGAGCCGCTGTGCCCCATAGGAGAATCTGGAATTAAAATAATAAGCTTTAGAAATCTTTAAAGTACAAGAAGATAAGTGCATAGAAGTGATGAGAAATTCTAAGTGTGTGTGATGTGCAAACTACGCGCATTAATCTACGAACCACTCTTTATTTGGGGAGTGGTTGTGGGTGTAATAGTTAACGTCAACTCTTGAGTCGACGACGACTATTGCAAAATAGAAGTAGCTTCAACTACTGAAGAAGAAATCCCGGCAGTAGTAGGGTCATCTTTGAAGATCTCTTGTGAAGTAGCGAAGAGGTCGCTCAATCCTTCGAAGGTATCGTCCCTGCTTTGCTTGACAGGACTGGATTTCTTAGCCTTTTCACCAGATTCTTGTGAATGGTGAGAGGATCCCTGAGGCTCTTCTTCCTCGATAACCGGGGCAAGTTTATCAGATGGCCCCGCAACATCAACAGAAGTGGAGCACTTCACCAGCGAAGATTCAGGAGTCTTTATCGGAGAATCGGGGACTTCCGTTGGAACTTCATGAGCATGCATAGAGCGAGAAGTGTGTAGAAGCCCATGTTGATGTAAAAATTCATCCCTCAACAGAAATTTTATGCTCCTCTCTTCTGTAGCCACGGCACTCAACCTCTCAAAAACTTGTTTATGAATTGGGTCTCTAGAAGGGAGAGGAAGTGCTGAAAGGAACAAAGAATGAAATTAGCAACTGAAAGTTCGGATCTCGAAAAAGTTTCAAAACGGAAAAAATAGAAACACTAATCTTACTTCCTACTCTCCAGATGGCATAAAACCCTGGGGGACAGCGGGCAAAGAAAAACTGGTTCAAAAATCCATGACCTCTTTCAGTAAGATCGGAAATGAGCTTGTGGTTTCTAGCACTTCTCACAATAATGAGGGAAGGATGATCTTTACTCTTTGCAAACGAGCACAGATAACGAATTTCTTCAAAACTCGGTAGGCGATCAAGAGTTCTTCTAAACAAAACACATAACCCCGTCAAGATGGCATAGCCGTTGGGATGAAGTTGAAACGGAGAGATTGTCAACCGAAGGAGAAGAGTTCGAAGGAAGTCGTTAAAAGGAGGAATCGCCCCACTTAAGCACATTTGGCGATTGACTGCAACAAAACCATAGGGAGGATTGTCAGCAGTATCACTTGGCCCAGGGAGAAGAACATCACTTTCAGCAAAGCCAAATTGAGTGCGCAGCTGGATAAACGCTCTCGAAGTTAGAATAGTCGAGGTCCTCTCCGGAGGATTCTCTATGGGAACAGCTATCGGAAAAGTTTCTTCCTCTTGAGTTACCACTTCTTCTTCTCGGTGGGAAGTCATTCTACATAAACAACTGGGTATTCAAACATGAAGGTGCACGTTTCCTAAAGTGTGTGAAGTGTTGTGTAAAATCAATCAAGCAGTGAACAAATATAACTGGAATGAAAACTAGCAAGCATTTGTTAGTTATGAAATTCAGGGACTATTGTTTTAAGCCTAAATATGCAAGTAAGATGTTGATGCAGATAAATCAGTTCAGATTATTGATACTTTGCATTAATGTTTAACTTTAATTGATTCACAAACATTTCATGCAATATAATTAAGTTGCTTGTCTTGTCTTGACTAATCTGTCATCTGACATGGGCAGTCAATGGCAGTATTTTCGCCTTGGTTTTCTTTGTTTGTTATTTTCAGTAGGTTAGCAGCTTATAAGTTAATGCGATCTGTGAAATAATACAATGAGATTCAAGCAAATTTAAAGTTGGGGCAGTTCAAAATTTAGGCAACTTAGTTTGGCAGTTCAAGTTAGAAACTCAAAGTGGATCTATGCTCTCAAAAAGTCAGCATGCCCAAAGCTTAAGTGTTAACTCGGCAGCGGTTTAAGAGCCAACTCGGTCACGGTTTAAGGGTTTAACTCGGCCACGACTTAGGGATTAACTTGGCTGCGGTTCAAGGTTAAATCAGTAGAAGGTTAAATCGGCAGATTTCCCCAAGGATTAACTCGGCCACAGTTTTAAAGCTTAGATTGGCAGAAGGTTAGGTCGGTAGATCTCCCTCAAGTGCTAGCACGGCCACGATTTAAGGATTGGGTCAGCCAAAAGCCAAGCCCCCTAAAATCACCAGGTCGTATCTGAATCAATACCTCGCCCCGCTCAACCTGTTAACCCGTTAGCTACTCCCTCAACCAAAAAATTCTCACTTCATTTATCCTATTTCATGCATTCGGATCATCCAAGACATCAATTCGAAACCTCTGCAAAGTTAGCGCCTTGCAATCCTAGCACGAATCAAAATCAGCTAGCCTAAATCAGTAAACCATCTTCATCGTCCCATCGATCAGTCGAAATCGAACCGAGCAACCTAAACTTCACCAATTACGAAAATGATGGTATTCTTGATGGAGCATCACACAAAGAGGCGATTCGTGTTTGAGCGACAGGATTCATGAATCGACAAGTAATCTACGATCGAAAGAGAAATAGAATCACTTACGCAATGGATGGTAGAGATTATCGGTGATTAGTTGGAAGGAAATTGCTTCTAGGAATTTGAGAATACTTAGTTGGCGGAATCAGGCAAGAGAGTAAGTGACGAAGAAAGAGGAAGAAAGTTAACTTATACCCTGCAGTGGAAAGTTTGGAGCAACACACACGGTCTAACTGTTAGGTCGCATACGACCTACCGACCTAAGAGGGGACGGGTTAAGATCTATCGAAGCACACGACCTAACATTTAGGCGTATACTTCGAGGGGCAAATGTTAACTCCGCCTTGACCATGGCTCACCGATCTAGTGCATCAAGAGGTTCCGACCTAACAGTTAGAAGCATGCCGACTTAAAGCTCAACAGGGGTTGTCGACCTAAGGCTCAACAGGGGGTGCCACCCTAAGGCCTAAGGGTTATGCCAACTTAACACTTCAACGAGGCTACCGACTCAACATAAATACCGACCCAACAGCCTTAGCTCATTGCCGACCTAAAATGAATGGCGACTCAATGGTTACCGACTTAATGACTCAGAAGGGACAGCGACTCAAGGGAGACCGACTTAAGATTCAAAGGGTTACCGACCTAGTAGGATTGAGAGGCATACCGACTTGAGAAATACCGAGTTAAGGCTAAAACAGTTGCCGACCTAACGTGGGTACTGGCCTAAGACTCAGAAGATACCGACTCGGTGACTTGACCGAGTTACCGATCTAATGCCCTACCAAGCTGGCGACCTAGAATAGTTGCCGACCCAAGTCACAACCGATCCAGCTCCCCAGTTATCTCGTTCACGATCCAGGACTTATCATTTGGACCGTGACTTGCGACCTACCAAGTTAACTCGTCCACGACCTAATATAAGCCCGATGCCATGTTACTGAGAAGAGGTGGTGTTGACTCGGAGGCGACCTTAGACCGGTCACGACTCACCTTAAGTCGGCTGCGGCTTAACTTGAGTCGGCCACGGTTTAGGACTTGGCAAAAATTTCAGAATCAGAACTCTCTATAAATAGGCAACCACCTCCAACATTCAAGGGACTTTTGGCACATTCTCTTCATACACTGTTACCTTGCTGCATTGAGAACTTCATCAACACTTAGAGCTTTCAAGATTAGAGGAATACATCAAAGAACTTCACGAAGAAACCACACATCTTCAACATGAATTTAAAGACTTTAATCGACATTGAAGCTTAAGACTTGTTCCAAATCACTTGTAGCTTGAAGTATATTGTACTTGAGAAGAATTGTATCAGCTTGTAAAGAGATTATTAATAAAAGTACTTAGAGTGGACGTAGGCTATACCCTTAAGCCGAACCACTATAAAATTGTTGTTGTTTACTGCTTTTCTGCTATTACTTGCTTGTAATTCTTTCCCGATCTATCGGGTGGTGCTTTCACAACTACACTTCACACACCGGGGTGTTAGCGTTCACATTTTAGCGTTAACATACTATATATATAGGACATGATATATATATATATATATATATATATATATATTATTTTCAAAATATTTAAAAAGTGTTGTTATAATTTTCATATGTTAATTATATATTGTTTTCAATTTTTTAAATTCAAGTTTCAATTATTAAGCTATTTTCTCATTTATTTTCTATTTTTCTTTACTTTTTTTATTTAATATCCTTCCTATTTTTTTTTCTATTTTTTTTCTGAATTTATTTAGTATATTTTGATTTAAAAGAAAATGTATATGTGAAGAGGAAATGACCTTTCATTTTCTATGTCTTTTCATTAACTTGTCTTTCCAAATTCCTTTTACCTTTTCGTTTTGTTTAGCTGACCACATCTCTTTGCTTCGGCCATGACTTCATTCTCATATTCACGTGAAAGAGAATTTTCTCATTCCCTAAAACTCACGGCTTCAAAAGAAAAATTGCTAATGGCTTCCCTTTCCTTTTTTTCACTTTCCTTTTTCTTTTGCTTGAATTTTTGCCTTGCCTCTTCTAGCTTTGCTCGGCCACTAGCCCCTACCACCTTCATCATCAACCATACCATCACCTTACACAGTAGCTCCACCCCCTCCTCCTCTGACATGATAGGCCGTGACCTATAGATGATGCCATCACCACAAAAATTTGCACAAAACTCCTCTAAGCTTGCCTGGCCAAGCCTATACTCCACCTACCCTTCACTTATGCACTTCGGCTATCCCATAACCACCAACACCACCTGATCTACACCTCCTCTAGCTGCAGCTCCGGCCATCACTTGACCTGACTAGATTTGTACTAAGCATGGCCGAGCCAAGCAATGTCCAAGCCGAGCCAAAAATGCACCACAACTTGCCAATTTTGCCTTGTCCTTTCCATTCTTCACTTTGCAACTTCCACCACCTTCATCTCATGTTGCTGTGCTATTTTGTGATATCATACCCGAGCTTAACACATCTATGGTCGAGGATAATGTCCCATTGGTTGAGCTTTTGAATGGTTAAAGAAAGGTAAAACATTTTGTCCTTTGCTAGTTTCAATTTCCAATTGTTTCTATATTGTTTTGGTTGCATATTCATATGTTATATTGTTTTGTTATTGGTTGTTTACAAGATGATCATTTTGGATCTCTACACTCATTTGAATCAATTGTTGTGTTGTGTTGTGTTGTGTCAAATCGTGCATTATGGAATTTATTCATGCAGTTTGATTTGCTAATCTCAGCTTGAAAAGGTAAGACTTTCTCACTCTGACATGTTTACTTATGGATTAGTGAATTGATGACAAGTGTTTAGTAAATTAAAAATGTTATGCAAGTTAATGATGATTATATGATATGTAATTCCATGTTATTACTATGTTAACTTTGATAATTATCACCTGACATATTATATATGACATTTTGTGACATTTACAAGTTAGTATTTGTGTTTATATTGTATGTGCATATGTTCACACTGCAAGTTCCTTGTTAGAATAGAATCACTATGGGTTGAAATGATACATACCCAAACGGACTTTGGAATAGGGAAAAATCATTATGGGATGAAATGATAGGCCAGAGCAATTTTTATTTATTTTTATTTACTTGGGATTGTGGATTTGAAATAATAGAAGCCGGGTTTTCTTTGTAAATTACGGATTGAAATGATATATATATCTGTATCACTTGACCTAGGTTAGAAAATTATATGCAGACCCCGTGGTATATTTTTAAAAGAATTTTATTAAGGTATGTATTTTTAAAAGTATGAAATTTGATTTAAAAATATATATTTTATGGTTTTGAGTAGGTTAAGTATTAAGTTTTGAATTTGTGAATTTAAGTATGTAAATTTGAAGTAAATGTGATTTTTGACTTTAAATTTTATTTTTAAAATGTAAGTAAACAATGGAAATTAAATTTAAAGTTTTGAAATGATATTTGAAGTAAAATTTTAATTTTTTTTAAATTTAATAAGTAAATAAACAGTGAAATTTTGACTTAACAAATGAATTGAATTTTTAATTGGATATTTGATTTTAAATTTTATTGTGAAACGGACTTTGGAATAGGGAAAAATCATTATGGGCTGAAATGATAGGCCAGAGCAATTTTTATTTATTTTTATTTACTTGGGATTGTGGATTTGAAATAATAGAAGCCGGGTTTTCTTTGTAAATTACGGATTGAAATGATATATATATATCTGTATCACTTGACCTAGGTTAGAAAATTATATGCAGACCCCGTGGTATATTTTTAAAAGAATTTTATTAAGGTATGTATTTTTAAAAGTATGAAATTTGATTTAAAAATATATATTTTATGGTTTTGAGTAGGTTAAGTATTAAGTTTTGAATTTGTGAATTTAAGTATGTAAATTTGAAGTAAATGTGATTTTTGACTTTAAATTTTATTTTTAAAATGTAAGTAAACAATGGAAATTAAATTTAAAGTTTTGAAATGGTATTTGAAGTAAAATTTTAATTTTTTTTAAATTTAATAAGTAAATAAACAGTGAAATTTTGACTTAACAAATGAATTGAATTTTTAATTGGATATTTGATTTTAAATTTTATTGTGGTAAATCATATGTTAAAAATATTTAAATGTGACATTTTGAGGTGTAGAAATATGATTTATAAATTTAAATAGAAATTTTTTGAAGTTTTATTGTTTTTGAAAAGTTATAATAAATTTTGGAATTTTATTAGCATTTCTAAAATGCTATAGTTTTATGACAGCACTTTAAAATGCTATTGTTTTGAACTTAACTATGTTTGAAATAACTAAATATATATTACGACATTTTATAAATGCCGTTATTCTTGAACTAAACTATTTTGGAAACTAAAAGCTACGATAGCACTATATAAATGTTGTCGTTGCTATAATTCGTCGGTGTTTTGAAATGTTATAGATTTTAACACTTTTTAAGTTATATTTTAAAGTGTTAAATGATTTAAATTTTGGAAATTGATTATTTGTGAAATATAAGGAGTTTTGAATAAAATTTAATATTTTAATTTGAATTCTAAGGAATTTAAATTGAAATTGAATTTAAATAAGGTTTAGTTGGTTATGTGTTAAATGGAATGAAATGTAATGAGATAAATGAATTTTTGAAAGGAATTTTGAAATGTATTTTGTAATGATATTTGAAATAATAAATGAATGATATATTTGAATTTAAAATGATATTTAAATTTGAATATTTGAATTTCAATTCAAATAATGATTTGATAATGAAGTTTTGAAAGGATATAATATTTTAATGATTTTGAAATGGCTTTGAATGACATAATCTTTATTTTGATAAAGAATGTAAATTTAGAATGATATTTGCTTTTGATCTATTCGATAATGAATATTTGAAGTTTATATTTGTACGAGGGATATTTAGTTTACTTATAATTTTGATTTATTTAAATAATATTGGATATATGAAATGAATATTTCAAAACTAAGTAATAATTAACTTAAATTTGAGATATATGTAATTATAAAATTTAATTTTGAAATATGGGATATTAAATCTTTGAAATATACTAAAATTTAATAGTTTGTTTTGTGGATCCAATCTATATTTGAAATTAGTATGATTTGAAATGGTTGTTGGGAAATTGGATTGAATTGAAACTAACGGTTTGAATTGAATTAAATTAGAAATTTGAATATTTGGGTTTAATTGAATAAATTTGTAAAATGTAAAGAATTAAATGAATGTTCCATGATTTCAAATGTTATGATTTTCAAAGTGCAATGATTTCAATTATTTTGGTTTCAAAAGAGTTATAACTTTAAAAGTATTATGATTTTCGAAAGGTGAATATATGCTTGAAATGGAAATGATAACTATTTTGATTTGGATATAGTTTTGAAAAAAATGGTTTTGGTTTCGAAGTATAAAAATATTTTGAAAGGAATATAGTTTTGAAATGAAATGATTAGATTTTGAAGTATGAACTATTTTGAAATGACCACGGCGTTATAATAACGTTTGGTTGGAATCAGAAGTTGTCATCCTCTCTGCCAACTCCGAAAACCACTTTAATAACCATGTATGTGGTGGAGATTTCAGAACGAAGTAGGATGGTGGTGACGATCCTATTGAGGTACGAACGTGGACCCGACTCCCATGAGTTGGCGTAAGGTGGCTAAAACATGAGCGATATCGAGCCAAAAGGGGTAGCTCCCCTCGTCGGTCACACTTCCTCAATACTATACTCTTACTTGTGGTTGATCTGATGGCCATCCTCCAAATTTAATTTGGGAGTGTGTTCCGAGGTGGGCGTATGTGGCTGCTACGTTACCATCAGCCCGTGTGCATAATTGTATATCTACCCTGGCATTGCCTTGTGTTCCATGTCACCTACCATAGCGAGCCTTACCATGAGTTTCTGCTTGTGTCGTACCTATGGAGAATCTTCTCATTGTCTCCCGATCAGGAGATATGCAGGTATTGACTACTGGCATTTTTACGTGTTAAGGGGAATATTGGGTCACTCCTTAATGCAATTTTAAAGTAAGTTTACTTTAGTGTAGACAATTTTATAATAGCGCAATATTAGTACATAGTAAATAGTTTAATGGATCCTTAAAGGATGGGCGGTCCCAAGCATCCTTTAAGTTACTAATGCATTTTTCTTACTGTTTACTTGAGTTGATTTACAGTTCATAAGTATTTATGTCCTGAATCGAGTGTTTTATATTTTTCTTTATGCTCGAGTCAGATTGAGTGATTTAGCATTCAAGATTCACCTTCGGAGTTGGAGCTTTCCTTGAAGATCCAGCCATCTATTTTTGAGACGACCCGACTTCCTATCTCCAGGAAATCGCATCATCAATGAAGAAAAATGGGATAGAAAAAGAAAAAGAAAGAGAAAGAAGAACACAACAACAACAGATAACTCACAGCAGAATGAATGAAATATAATATATCACATAAAATATTACATAGTATCATATTACATCAGAGTACACAACTTAAACAATACATATTAGACAATTATAAACATCTGTCTAACTATAGAACTCAAGTTCAGCAGATACAGATACAACAAACACAACGGAATCAATATATCTACACGTGGAAGCCTCCTGCTCCATATCTCCTCCAGAATTCGTCAAGCTAACCTGAATCACTTGACTACTCATACATAATATGAGTACCCACGTGTTTAATAAAATATAAAATAAACACTCGGGTCAGACAGGGGTCTGGTGTGAGCAAACGGGTTAAAATTGCTTAACTTTAGAAAACCTTTGAAAAGAAAAGGTATCACGTAAGACTTCCCACACATAAACATGGAAAAGTTTTTACCTTACGCTAACCAAAACATTTGATAGGAAATCCAATGATATTATAATAATGTCTAGGGTTTTTAAAATAAAATACAGAAATAGCTGGAATGCTTACATCTCAGGTTCCAACATAGTTGGGCACAATCAAAACCGTACAGGCACTTATTAGATTTTGGATTCCACCAATGGCAGGGCTACTGGGGTACCGCCCGTCACAGTACGTGGCCTAGATCATCGTACCGAGGAGTAAGCCCGCTCCCCTGAAACACAAGGGCGGCACCATCCCTTACTGGACAGTCCCAAACAAGACAATCCCGTAGTTGGCTGCGACCCAACTGCCCACACAACCGAATAAAAAGGGACTTCTAGATAGGGGAAAATCTTGCTCTCCAGTGGGGGCTACCCACGAAGCCTTGCTGCACCTCCCCTGTTTTAGCCATTCTCGGTTGATGAGGCTTGAGGCTGCGATTACCTTTATAGAACACATCTATCTTAGAATGCTCATCGTACACCTGACGATGTTCTAAAAGCATTCAATCCAACAAGTTCGTTCCGGGTTCGAGCGAAACCGAAGGCATTATCTCGTTGCACTCATATTGGAATCACCCTCTGTTAACGTGAAAATCAGACGATAACACCCCGATGCAAATAGAGATTGAATGAAAGCACCACCTGTTAAAACGGGAATCATAGATAAGCAGTAAAATCACAGAAACACAGTAAAAGACACAATTTTTATAGTGGTTCGGCTTAAGATCGAGCCTACGTCCACTTCAATCTTCTTTACTGCTCATTTGATTACAACCCTTTACAACTTTCTTCAATTACAATACACTTTGGATTAGTAGCTCAAACTTCAAAGAATTATAATCTCTCGAATTCATGTTGAATGATGTTGATTCTCTTTTGAAGTTCGTTGTAGCGTCCTTGATGTTAGAAATGCTTGAAGTGTTGTTTGAGTTGAGAATGCAGCAGAGTAATGGCGTCCTCCCAGAATCCGAAGAAGATCCTTTGAATGATGGAGCTAGTGGCGTATTTATAGGGGTTTCTGAACAGGTCTTAGGTCGTGACCGACTTAAGGTAAGTCGTAGGTCGGCCGTTGCGACTTATCATAGGTCGTGGGCCACTTCTGAGCGAGCTAACAAGTTATGGACGACTTGGGGATAATTCGCCTAGGATAGGTCGGCTATAACTTAGGTCGTGGGCGACCTTAGGAATGGCAGGGGAGAGAGATGCGACCTACCAAATACGGCCTAAAGGAACTGCTCCGACCTACTTAGGTCGCGAGCGACTTAGTGATACTTAGGTCGCGAGCGACTTAGTGATTCTTAGGTCGCGGAGTACTTAGGTCGTAACCTGTTAAGTCGCTTCTCCTGTTAGCTCGTTAACTCGGTTGAGCCGCTTTATGCCTTAAGTCGCTGAGTTGCTTAACTCACTAAGTCGCGATGCCTTTTAAGTCGGTAGGTTGTGCCACTTGTTAAGTCGGCAACCTTATTAAGACGGCAACCTTGTTAAGTCGGTAACCCACTTCAGAAGTTAAGTCGCTTGGCCCGCTTCATGTGTTAGGTCGCTGACTTCGTGTAGAAGAAAGGTCGCTCCATTCTATAAGTCGTATACCGTTTTGGACGGGGCGCTGCCCCCTCGACCCCTACGACCTGACCGGGCAGGTCGATCACCGTAGCGGTGGCGTTGCCCCAGCACCCCACCTTGGGGGGTTGGCACCCCCCCGGACCCCCCCTCCGTAGGGGATCTTATGTGAAAAGCCAATCAACAGAACTTGCTTTGTTGGGATGCTGAGTTGACTATTCTTCGAGACGAACTATCATTGGTTTCTTGGTCGATTTTTGATATCACGGCCTTGCTGAAAAAGTGGAGTTAACACTTGCCCCTCGAAGTATACGCCTAGGGACTAGGTCGTGTGCTTCGATTCTTCTTAACTCGTGCTTTACTGAGCTGCTGAGCTTGTACTTATGCAACTTTGCTTTGTTTTGACCTGAAGCCTTTTAAACTTGACCAATGCGATTCAATGGATCTTTGGCCTGAACTTGTTGCATCTCTTTACAGATTATTTTAACAACCTGTTAAACGCAACATTTGCAGAAAAATTGGGCGAATATACTCATCACCGATTGCCCATATCGAGTGATGGATTAGATCAAAGAACTGGTAATTTACTGTAAGCAAATTAGTATGGTCTTGATGAAGTGTTGCGAATCAACTGTCTTGAATGAAGTATCAACACAAAGTTTACACAGTTATAACTGCTATCTGCATTGACACCGCACTTACTTTCAAATAACAAGCCTCGAATTCTTCTGAATTGACATATGCCAACCAGTATTATTTCAAGTATTGCTTTATTTACTTGTTATTTTAGTAGCTTTGCACAACACTTCACACGCTTTTAGAAAACGTGCACCTTTACTTTTGAATATTCAGTTCTTCATATAGAATGTCTTTTCGATAAGAAGAGTAGTGGGGCAAACTGGATCTTTCCATTTTTGCGATTTCAAAATCCGAGTTGTCCGGTACTAATTTCATTCTTTACTTTTGCAGCACTTCCTTCCTCTTTCCGAATATTCCAGTCACAAGTCAATTTTTAAAAGACTAAGTGTTGTGACGGTAAGGAGAGGAGCGTTAAATTTTTTGCTGAAAGATGAATTTTTGCACTAATTCAGACTTTTGCACTCTTTTTGGTCGACTTAGCTTCACGATGCCCCTCGTTTTCAAGCAAAAACTTCAGATGCCCCAGCTTTCGCAAAGGAACTTGCATCAATGGAACCTATTGCGGAAGCCTTATTGGTGTAATGTTTTACTCCACTTGACGGTGTGGGGTCATCCTTCTTGTTTTGCCTTTTGAAACCCGCACGTGCATAACAAATTTTGTAGAAACTTTTGTCTGTATTTGAGAATGTATTTATTCCTCATTTTCATACATGTTTCTTTATTCTCTTTGCATGATATTGCAGTGAGCTTGTGGTACGTTGCTTGGGTACTGCTTTTATTAACGTAGCAATATTATATTGCCCCCATACCACAACCCATTATAATATTCTCCATTTTGAGGAGATTTTGGAGAACAATTCTTCTGTTTTAAGAAGACTTGTACTCTTACTTTAGAGAATAACTCTTCCATTTTGAGAAGGCATGCACTCTTTCTTTAGAGAATAATTTTCCATTTTTGAGGAAATATTATTCTTGCTTTAGTAGAGTGCGCCTTTTGTTGGAGAAGCCTTTCTTTTTTTTTCTTTTTTTTTGTTGCACCTCGTTGGAGGGCTTTGATTAGACATTTCAACTCTGGAGAAGTGGGCCTCCGCAGAGATTGCACATCAGCTCCGGTGAAATGTGCCCCCGAAGAGGTCTTTATTTGGCATTTCAGTTCTGGAGAAGTGGGCCTCCAAAGAGTTTGCACTTCAGCTCTGGTGAAATGTGCCCCCGAAGAGGTCTTTATTTGGCATTTCAGCTCTGGAGAAGTGGGCCTCCGAAGAGTTTGCACTTCAGCTCTGGTGAAATGTGCCCCCGAAGAGGTCTTTATTTGGCATTTCAGCTCTGGAGAAGTGGGCCTCTGAAGAGTTTGCACTTCAGCTCCGGTGAAATGTGCCCCCGAAGAGGTCTTTATTTCGCATTTCATCTATGGAGAAGTGGGCCTCCGAAGAGTTTGCACTTCAGCTCTGGTGAAATGTGCCCCCGAAGAGGTCTTTATTTGTCATTTCAACTCTGGAGAAGTGGGCCTCCGAAGAGTTTGCACTTCAGCTCCGGTGAAATGTGCCCCCGAAGAGGTCTTTATTTGGCATTTCAACTCTGGAGAAGTGGGCCTCCGAAGAGTTTGCACTTCAGCTCCGGTGAAATGTGCCCCCAAAGAGGTCTTTATTTGGCATTTCAGCTCTGGAGAAGTGGGCCTCCGAAGAGTTTGCACTTCAGCTCCGGTGAAATGTGCCCCCGAAGAGGTCTTTATTTGGCATTTCAGCTCGGGAGAAGTGGGCCTCCGAAGAGTTTGCACTTCAGCTCTGGTGAAATGTGCCCCCGAAGAGGTCTTTATTTGGCATTTCAGCTCCGGAGAAGTGGGCCTCCGAAGATTTTGCACTTCAGCTCTAGTGAAATATGCCCCCGAAGAGGTCTTTATTTGGCATTTCAGCTCCGGAGAAGTGGGCCTCCAAAGATTTTGCACTTCAGCTCTAGTGAAATATGCCCCCGAAGAGGTCTTTATTGTTTCCTGCCTGCTCGCCCATGTCTTTTCACCATTTGATCCTTAGTGATTCCCCGTTACCATTTCCAAACCCACATTTCCTTCTTTTGGAAGTAGTTTATTTTATCAAAAGAAGTGTGCTTCATTGCTAAGTGAGCTCCCGGGGGGGACACAAGCTACTTAATCGAATGTTCGTTTGCACAAACGATCTCAATTAGTTTGCAAGGGTCTACCTCCGGTTGAATCACTCGCTGTTTGCTTGAAGCACTTCTTATGTAGGATTTGGGTCTGGAATTTTTGTGGCCTGATATTCGCCTGTTGAGCGATTTGTCAGAATCGCTTGGCTTTGTGATGTGTTGACTAGGTGAGCTTTGCTTTGATTGCCTGCAACATTAAATCGACATTTTAGCAATATATTTTAAGATATTTGCATATTGAAATGAAACAAGCTTTTATCGTAATAGAAAGCTCAAGATTTATAGTTCCTATTATTTATTTGCACTGTTTTTACAACGGCATTTTATACAGGAATCATAAATCCAGTATTATTCTATGAATTTTAAACAAAAGCCATTAAGTGAAATATGGCCATTAGGCATCATCTTCCAGAACAAGGATATTTTCTCCCTCCGGGGCTTGTCTCAAAGCACGAGCATATCTTTCCATCTCATCCCAACTTCTGTCCGCTGGGTGAGGGCCCCCTGTGATAGCATTAATGATAAGCCTCTCGGATCCATGCGTTGCAGTTCTTTCATTTTGGCCGTAATGATGAGTGATAAGTATTTGCCCTTGAGTGGACGAGGATGGATCATTCCTGTTTCTCCGGACATATTGCTGAAGTTTATTCTCTTTCAACAGCTTCTCAATCAGATCCTTCAAATGGCGACACTCGTCAGTGTCATGGCCAGGTTGATTGTGGAATTTACAGAATCTTTCACTTTGCGTGGCATTTTTCCTAAGTCTCAACTTTTGTGGTTTAGGATATTCAACAATATCCTTTGTTGCTAAGAAAATGTTCTCTGGAGTATCAGTTAAGGGAGTATAATCCAACGGTTCAAAGTGGCAGTTTTTCTTTGGATTTCCCTGCTTTTACCCATCATCATTCTTCCTTTTCTGTCCTCCAGATACTCCTTTATTAGAAGCAACATTGGCATTCTGAATTTCGGTCACGGCTGCTTTTGTTGGCACAGGAAAGATTTCCAAGCGCATAAACTCGTCAGCCTTCTTATAGAATTTCTCAAGCGAGTTTGGCTCCTTCATTTTTAGCCATTTGCCAAATTCACTCGATTTATCGATAGCCCGCATTAGGTAAGTCAAAACCATCCGTGGCTCTACGTTATCAACCTCGGCCAAGGCTATATTGAAGTGGTTTAAGAACGATCTGATAGACTCCCCGGGATTTTGTTCTAGACTAGAGAGTGACATTATATCCTTGGTCTTTGTAGCATATAGCCTGAACTGATCTTTGAACTTTCGTGTTAAGTCGAAAAATTGATCCATGGATCTAACTGGCAGCTTTGTGAACCAAAGTAAGGCCACTCCCTCTAAGTATATCGGAAAGTATCGGCACTTGATTTCATCTGTTGCTTTTGCCCCGGTCATATGCCAATCGTACTTGTACAGGAACTGATTAGGGTCACTTGTGCCTCGATAGGCCGGGATAGTAGGAGGTACAAATTTCCTTGGAAACTCTGCCTTCAAGATCTTTTCGGTGAATGGTGTCTTACTTGGAGCAAACCACCAATCATTTTCATCCTCTTGCCTCTGCATGCTCTCTTTCATAATTGAGCGAATCATCCCCGATAGGTACTCCTTATCGTTCAGAGGCTTTGCCGGGAAGAAGTCAGCTGCTCTTTCAAAAGTTTGCCTGGGCAAATGTTCGCGAAAAATTGGCTGCGACCTTGAACCTTCAGCTTGAGAAGGTGACCCTGCGGTGGTGCCAATTGCTCTTTGAGGGATACCTTTCTCTTGGGAATCATGGGCATCATCTGCAAAGGTCTCTTCATTTTTTTCTGTTTGATGGTTTCCCCCAAGTAAAGCATTCATTCTTTCAAGCATTAGAGCGTTCTGGGCTTCCATTTGCTGATATAACCCAGAAACTACAGCATCAAACACCTCTTGTGTAATTCCAACACTCAGAGCTGCTTCATTTGGAGCAAGAGAAGTGGTAGTATTCTCATGAGCATCACCGGATCTATCAGATCTGAGCTGTCTTTCAGTAGCCATTATCTCGGATAAACTTCTGGTCTTTAGAGAGATTCTTTCAACAAACTTTCGCGAAGCAATGGTGAAAGTATTCCTGAGTTGGGTTCTCAGTGAAAGCACCAAAAATGTTAACGTGAAAATCAGACGCTAACACCCCGATGCAAATATAGATTGAATGGAAGCACCACCCGTTAAAACGGGAATCAGAGATAAGCAGTAAAATCACAGAAAAACAGTAAAAGACACAATTTTTATAGTGGTTTGGCTTAAGATCGAGCCTACGTCCACTTCAATCTTCTTTACTGCTCATTTGATTACAACCCTTTACAACTTTCTTCAATTACTATACACTTTGGATTAGTAGCTCAAACTTCAAAGAAGTATAATCTCTCGAATTCATGTTGAATGATGTTGATTCTCTTTTGAAGTTCGTTGTAGCGTCCTTGATGTTAGAAATGCTTGAAGTGTTGTTTGAGTTGAGAATGCAGCAGAGTAATGGCGTCCTCGCAGAATCCGAAGAAGATCCTTCGAATGATGGAGCTAGTGGCGTATTTATAGGGGTTTCTGAACAGGTCTTAGGTCGTGACCGACTTAAGGTAAGTCGTAGGTTGGCCGTTGCGACTTATCATAGGTCGTGGGCCTCTTCTGAGCGAGCTAACAAGTTATGGACGACATAGGGATAAGTCAGCTAAGATAGGTCGGCTATAACTTAGGTCGTGGGCGACCTAAGGAATGGCAGGGGAGAGAGATGCGACCTACCAAATACGGCCTAAAGGAACTGCTCCGACCTACTTAGGTCGCGAGCGACTTAGTGATACTTAGGTCGCGAGCGACTTAGTGATTCTTAGGTCGTGGAGTACTTAGGTCGTTACCTGTTAAGTCGCTTCTCCTGTTAGCTCGTTAACTCAGTTGAGCCGCTTTATGCCTTAAGTCGCTGAGTTGCTTAACTCGCTAAGTCGCGATGCCTTTTAAGTCGGTAGGTTGTGCCACTTGTTAAGTCGGCAACCTTATTAAGTCGGCAACCTTGTTAAGTCGTAACCCACTTCAGAAGTTAAGTCGCTTGGCCAGTTTCATGTGTTAGGTCGCTGACTTAGTGTAGAAGATAGGTCGCTCCATTCTCTAAGTCGTATACCATTTTGGACGGGGCGCTGCCCCGCACCGCCCCGGGGGCGCTGCCCCTTGGACCCCTGCGACCTGACCGGGCAGGTCTATCACCGTAGCGGTGGCGTTGCCCTCGCACCCCACCTTGGGGGGTTGGCACCCCCCTGGACCCCCCCTCCGTAGGGGATCTTATCTGAAAAGCCATTCAACAGAACTTGCTTTGTTGGGATGCTGAGTTGACTATTCTTCGAGGCGAACTAT
Organism: Allium cepa; assembly: GCA_030765085.1. Lineage (NCBI taxonomy): Eukaryota > Viridiplantae > Streptophyta > Magnoliopsida > Asparagales > Amaryllidaceae > Allium > Allium cepa. The sequence continues at coordinate 286,603,378 of CM060942.1, forward strand.
CATTGGTTTCTTGGTCGATTTTTGATATCACGACCTTGCTGAAAAAGTGGAGTTAACACCCTCAGAGTCAACGACCATAGCCCTTGCACTCTAAATCACCATCTCGAACCTATAAGTACTATTCCGTCAAACTCATTACGGAATCACCCACAGAGTTATGCTGACGTATAGTCCTTACACCTCAAGTCTTCACTTGCTGCACTTGGATTCTTGGCCTAACGTTTAATTGGAATCGATGTGGTTTTCGGATCCCTAATACGGAAACTCGATCCCGGTCTCACCGAAACTTAACGCCATTTTAGTGTCCTAGTTGTACTTAAGGGTTTTAACAATTAAAATTGATATACATGTTAATGTAAATAGATAAATGAATCACATTATCACAATAGATAATTCATATCAACCATTCATCTCACAAAGCAGAATATCACATAGAGATATATCCAAATCATCTAGTATCAACCAATTACCCAATATCAATCGCTCAATATTGATCATCTCATATCAATCAATCAACCAGTATTAATCAATCAACCAAGCAGAATTGATTAACTCTTAATCAATAGGAGACCTAAATCCTTCTTCATTTATTTATTCCAAATAATTTAATCATCTCTAATGATCTTCCCAAATTAATCTTCCTTGATTAATTATACTTAATTACATTTAAGTAATTATCCTTAACCATATGTAGTAATTAACCTTTAATTTCTATCATTAATTTCAATAATTAATGATCATTTATTTACTTCCATTAATTTACTATAATTAATTGCATTAAACCTCAATTAATTACACTTAATTAATCACACTTAAATTAATCACTTATATTAATCAACCTTGATTAATATTATTAATTACATTAATTAATGATCCTTATTAATTAATAATTACTTTAAATCAATTAAATAATTAACTTGTGATTGATCAACTCATTAATCATAATCAGAAATTAACAATTTGTAATTACTTATCTTAATTAATTAAATTCTTATTTAATTAAGTTAACCATTGATTAGTTAATCTAATTAATTAATCTTTAATTAGTTTATTAAGTAATTATTATTAATTGAATTAATAAATAAATCCTTAATTAATTTCTTTATTAATTATTTACACTTAGTAATTAATCTTTTAATTAAACACATTTCATTGATTAATCAATCTTATTAATAAATTAACTAAAATAATTAAGTAATTAACTCTTAATTACTTACATAAGTAATTTTCTCTAATTACTTCATTGATAACTCTTTATTACTCTCTTAATTAATTACTTAACAAGTAATTAATTACATTATTGAATAATCCTTAATCCTTTAGTTAATTAATTACTTCATCATTAATTAATTTCTACAATTATATTAATCAATTCTTTAATTGATATCATCAAGTAATTAACCAATAATCACTTCCATTAAAATACTCCATGAGTAATTACCATTAATTACTTCCATAATTAATTAATTCCATTCTTAATTATATTCAACTATTAACCATTGATTACTTCATTAAGTAATCACACTTAATTATTCCATAATTAAGTGATATTTAAAATTTAATAAACAATTTAACTAATTATTTAAAATTAATTAAACAATTAATTAATTAACATCTTATATTACAAAATCCTTAATTAATTAAGAAAACATACGTCTTGATTAATTCTTTACTTAATTACAAATCATATACAATCAAGTATTCTCAAGCTAATACCAAAAATAAATTAACCCTATTTATCTTCATAATTAATTTTTTTTGGTGAAGTCAAATTTTAATAACTTAAATCAATTATTGTGTTGGTTTTCCAAAATTATAACAATATCCTTATTTGGAAATAAGTCATTTAGAAATCTAATTTAAAATTTGAACTTTTTAAACATCTAATTCATACTTATTCATTTTCAATATAAATTGAAAACTTAGTTTCAAATCATTATTTTAAATTGAACTTAAAACTTTGATTCAATATTTGAATCCTTCTTTAAATTTAAAATCCAAAATAAAATTAATCTACTTTCAAAAAGAAATCATTTTAAATAAATTTGAATTTTAAAATAAATTCAATCTATACTTTTAAGGTTTGATTATCAATTACTTTTAAACAATAAGTTTTAACGTTGCATTTGGTTTCTTTTTATAAAACTTGTTTATAATAAAATGCTTGATTCTTATAAAAATCAAGTTTCATTCAACCTAAAATCTACTCAGCACATTACAAAAAGTACAACTTGATCACCGACTAAACCACCAAATTACCCCGAGCAAAACACTAGATCTACCCGTGCCTAACCCGAATCAACCCAGCGCTCCTCCTTTTTGAGTCCAACCTGAGCATAACGCGATTACTTCCTCGAGAATGCCTTTCTTCCCCAACTCAGAATATCCAGTGCACAAGAATATGCACGGTGCACCTACCCACGAGCTTCTGGCCGTCGTTGAGTGGCGCGCCTATCGCCGACAATCATCCAACCACCCACGAATACAAATGCTAACCCAGATCGAACAATTTTTGTTTGAATCAAAATTCGAGCATACGCATCAAGACTGGAGAAAATCTAGACCACCAATCCATCCCATTGCCGAAATCTCGACGTTGATGTACTTCGTCGTCGCCACTATTGAAACGCCATGCTTCGTCGAACAATACCATCACCTTGCGACACACTCCGGTTCACATGCCAAGCTTCGATTTCCTCTACAGACCGATCGAAACAAAGGCAAGAAAAAACCCTAGATTGATCAATTCTGCACAAATCGAACATTGGAAAAATTCCCTTGCATTTTTCCCTTCATCTACAACCCTTAAACATGATTCGATCAAAATCCTAGCTACAATCATCATCTGGATCATCGGCAAATCACTAAACCCACTTTTCGAACAAACCCCAAAAACACACTAAATACCCAACTAGAAATTTTGAACTGCATGTCTAAATTTAAGATTTTACAACACGAATACATGCATGTAATTCAACTTAGAATTTTAAGCAGTTGATTTTTTTTTCAAAAAATCCTAACTTTACTGTAAATTACTTATTTATAATTATTTGTTGTTTTTAAAAAATTGAAACTATTTTTAAAATCATTACCAAGAATTAACACACATTTTTCATTTACATATCAGATTCAAATAGGGTATAGATTTGAAAGATTTTGCATCTTCCTTAAAGAAGAATATACCATGTAATATACAGAGATGAACTTACAGATTCATCTATACTCAGACATATTTTCACATACATATAAACATATCCATCAATTCAACAAATTAAATACTGAAAGATATTCATGCAATTACCAAGATAAATTTACAGATTATCATATGCATGGTAGTTAAAAGCAGATCTAACTGTTTTTTTAAAAAAAAATTACTCACCTTATAAATAATATGCAAAGCAGAATTAAACTTGTAGGCCTGAACAACTTTAATTTGAAAAATGCTTTGCTGAAATCCTACTGCATGCCGTTGAAGTTGAATCCCATTGCATGCTTTCAATTTATTGTTTTAAAATGTTGAAAATGCAGATCTTCATTTGACATGCAGGTTTAGCTGTTGTTGCAGATTTTTAAATTTGCAGGTTGAAGATGCAGGTTGATTTGCAGATAACTTCTCTTTTTGAAATGCAGGTTTCAGCTTTGATAATTTCAGATTTCAATTGAATGTTATGGTTTTTTTTTCAGTGTTGAAGAAAAGTTTTGATAGCCATTAAATTTTTTAAAGAATGAAAGAAAGGAAACAAAGAAGTGAAAGTGTTTGTAAAAAACAAGTTTTCTTCTTTTACATTAATTAAAAAATAAATAAGTATTTTGCCACATGTTTAAAATTTGAACAAATGTCATTTGTCATGTTTTAAAAATTACAAGTGTTATAAAGATGGCTTAAAATGTTCACACATGTACATAATTGTTTTTAATTAAATTTTTATTTAGTTTAAATGAAAATATAAATTACTTAATTAATAGATATTTACATATGTACATAAATTTACTTTTAAAAGAAATTATTCTAAAACTAATTATAATATAAATATATTTTTATACATGTATTTAAAAAAAACTAAAACATTTATGCATACATTTATAACCATTTTATAATAAGCAATTTAAAAGAAACTAAACAAAGCTTGTTAAAATTCTTTTTGAACTATCGTATTTAAAATAAATAACAAACTTATATTTTAAATGAATAAATCTTTAAATTAACTTTTGAAAACATTGATTCTAAAACAAAGCTTCAATCTACAATATTCATACATTATAAATTATCAATTGATTAAACTAAATTTCAAAATAACTCAAATTATAACATATACAAACACATATATTACAATTTGAAAATTCAGTCTTTTATTTAAACAGAAGATATTCCTATCCACAATTTATATCAAATGTATATATTGTAAACAGAATAAAATTTGATTAGCTTTAAAAAATAAATTTTATCCATTTTAAATTGTTAAAAAGATATTGATCACAATTATCAGATTAAAATGTTTATTAACCATAAAAGATTAAATTTACCAATTTAAATTAAAATTACAAAGAAAAATTATCAAACCAGTTAAATTATTTATATAAATTATTAAATTTATATTGCCCAAAATTCCGGGTCATTACAATCTTCCCCCCTCAAAGAAATTTCGTCCCCGAAATTTAAAAGCAATGGTAATTTAGTAACCCAGCAAAGATTTTAATTTTAAACCGCAAAGCGAACCTAACATCCAGTTACTAACAGTCATAGCAATCAATCAAACAAACAAACCTAACTAATTATTCTGTCCCAAATCAGAATATATCTTACTAACACTATTCGGGTTTCCCAAGTATAAATCGCCGGGAAACTCACTCTACAGAAGCTAACAAAATATACCACCACAATCCAGAGCTCCTCATCTCTCTAGATCCTTCAATTTGAACAGAACATCAGACTTCGCTCAAGTCCAGAACAACTTCCAGATCCAACTGAACTATAGATTCGACAACAAATGGATGAATCATACATGTACTCCCTCAGAGATACGTGAAATACAATTAATTCCAGTTATCCAAACTAGCAATTCAATCTCATCCTAACAAAACACAGATAAGAAATCTTCAAATGCCACAGCACTAACCATCCAGTCTTATCTAATTACTGCTCTCTTAACCAGAGAAATCTATCAACAATGAAGTCTCCAACTTCGAATTCGAAAACTCCTTATCTCATATCTGCATAACTTAACAAACAATACTGGGCTGCCAATCTCCTTCCTGATCGGCACAACATATACTGATACTTCCAGAAACAACTAGACCAAAACAAACAGTTCTGGGATCCTATTCAACAGAAAAGTCTTCCAAAATCCGTCAAAATCCAGATCTCAAGCTCTACTCTCAAGAAAAAGTAAACTGAACTTGCTTCCTTCCTTGCACAGCTGCTACCTCGCTTCCGCTGCACAACTCTGATTCTGAAATAGATGACAATACTGCTGATGAACACGAGTGCAAACTTATCCAATATATCCGGGAAACTTTGTTCATCAAATCCATAAAAATCTGAGTGACTCATCTGACTCGGTCACACAACCTTACAACAGAAACCCAAACTCAAAAACAAGATCTAACCCATCCAAACTCCAAAAATTCTGAGCTGCACCACCAACTCTTCTCTCCAGGGCCCATCCTACTACCAGCCTAACTACCAAATTACTCTTGGAACCAAAACAATATGGAACTTAACTCTAGATGCAGACAACCTTCTGACTACATCAGCAGCTCCTACTGCACATGAGAATCCTCAGCCTCAGACAAAAGATTGCCCAAAGAAAAATTCCCAAACTAATCGCAAGTCACTTTTGCGATCCTACCTAGTTCGGATTCCAAGGAAACCGTCCTCTCTTTACCATTTAGAACAGCCTTAAGCTTCTCCAAACAAGGTTATAACCCTTCAAAAACATTCACCAACTTCCCGGCTGTTGAAAGAGAACCACAAGATTTCTGAATCATCGGAGAAATAGCCACACTACTACTTCCAAACACTACCTCGATGATACTGCAAAGGCAAAAGACCTTCTCGTCGGCATACCGAACACTTTGAGTTGCACTGCTACCGCAGCTTACTAAAGACTTCTAATCCAAAGGCTTCTTGAAAACCAAGACCATCGACAAACCACACAACGGCCCTCCGAGATGGCAGACAACCTCTCAAGGAATCGGACTCCAAACCAAGCATCAACATCTCACTCTCCTTAAGGAATGACAAATGATACCATGTCAAAACGGAACAATCATAGACCTTAGTCTCATATTCCAAAACAGACAACCTCCACGCTGAAGATCCAAACAACTTCTACACGGACGAGTCTTCCCTGCGGCAGGTAAAGACTGCTCCTCAACTACTACTAAAACTACTTCAAAAGAAAACATCTTCCGAAAATATCCATGGATACTGCATCTCATCACGAAGTTATAAAGATATCGTCACTTACTTCTGCACTTCCGACAAATCCAAACTCAAGAATAATTCGCTCACCCAAGAGAAATCCAAACTTACACTTAAAAGGTAAACTCCGAATCTTTAAAAAGATTCCTTCGGATATCAGAGAAATCCTTACTCCAAACTACAAATCTCACTCGAGACAACACTAGGTCTATAGTCTCGAAAATATACTTCCAACCTCAAACATATGGACCTCTTCCATCAGTGGTAGTCGTGTTACACACACATACCACTACTCCATCTACCTCTAAAACTTATGTTGGAAAATCCGAACAGATAACCCAACAAATCAGGCATATATATATATATATATATATATATATATATATATATATATATATATATATATATAGTTGTATATAAAATACAAGTACGCTCTCTCAAGAAAGACACCACTCCAGAGCCTAGGTATTCACTCAACCTAATGCTCTGATACCAACTGAGACGACCCGGCTTCCTATCTCCAGGAAATCGCATCATCAATGAAGAAAGAAAGGGATAGAAGAAGAAAAAGAAAGAGAAAGAAGAACAGAACAACAACAGATAAGTCACAGCGGAACGAATGAAATATAATATATCACATAAAATATTACATAGTATCATATTACATAAGAGTACACAACTTAAACAATACATATTAGACAGTTATAAATATCCGTCCAACTATACAACTCAAGTACAACAGATTCAGATACACAAACACAGCGGAATCAATATATCTACACGTGGAAGCCTCCTGCTCCATATCTCCTCCATAATTCATCAAGCTAACATGAATCACTTGACTACTCATACATAATAAGAGTACCCAAGAATTTAATAAAGCAGAAAATAAACACTCGGGTCAGACAGGGGTCTGGTGTGAGTAAACGGGTTAAAATTGCTTAACTTTACGAAACCTTTGAAAATAAAGGTATCACGTAAGACTTCCCATACATAAACATGGAAAAGTTTTTACCTTACGCTAACCTAAACATTTGATAGGAAATCCAGTGATATTATAATAGTGTCTAGGGTTTTCAAAATAAAATACAGAAATAGCTGGAATGCTTACATCTCACGTGCCAACATAGTTGGGCACAATCAAAACCGTACAGGCACTTATTGGATTTTGGATTCCATCAATGGCAGGGCTACTGGGGTACCGCCCGTCACAGTACGTGGCCTAGATCACCGTACCGAGGAGTACGCCCGCTCCCCTGCAACAAAAGGCCGGAACCATCCCTTACTGGATAGTGCCAAACAATACAACCCCGCAGTTGGCCGCGACCCAACTGCCCACACAGCCGAATAAAAAGGGACTCCTAGACTGGGGAAAATCTTGCTTTCCAGTGGGAGCTACCCATGAAGCCTTGCTGCATCTCCCATGTTTGAGGCATTCCCGGTTGATGAGGCTTGAGACTGCGATTATCTCTATACAACACATCTATCTTATAATGCTCATCGTCCACTTGACGTTGTTGTGAAAGCATTTAATCCATACAAGTTCGTTCTGGGTTCGAACGAAACCGAAGGCACTATCTCGTTGCACTCATATTGGAATCACCTTCAGAGTCAACGATCATAGCCCTTGCACTCTAAATCATCATCTCGAACCTATAAGTACTATTCCGTCAAACTCATTACGGAATCACCTAAAGAGTTATACTGACGTATAGTCCTTACACCTCAAGTCTTCACTTGCTCTACTTGGATTCACGATCTAACGTTTAATTGGAGTCGATGTGGTTTTCGGATCCCAAATATGGAAACCTGATCCCGGTCTCACCGAAACCAGACGTCATTTTAATGTCCAAGTTGTACTTAAGGGTTTTAACAATCAAAACTTATATACATGATGATATAAACAGATAGATGAATCACATTATCACAATAGATAATTCATATCAACCATTTATCTCACAAAGCAGCATATCACATAAAGATATATCCAAATCATCCAGTATCAACCAATTACCCAATATCAATCACTCAATATTGATCATCTCATATAAATCAATCAATCAATATTAATCAATCAACCAAGCAGAATTGATTAACTCTTAATTAATAGGATTACCTAAATCCTTCTTCATTTATTTATTCCAAATAAATTAATCATCTCTAATGATCTTCCCAAATTAATCTTCCTTGATTAATTATACTTAATTACATTTAAGTAATCATCCTTAACCATATGTAGTAATTAACCTTTAATTACTATCATTAATTTCAATAATCAATGATCATTCATTTACTTCCATTAATTAACTATAATTAATTGCATTAAACCTTAATTAATTACAATTAATTAATCGCACTTAAATTAATCGCTTACATTAATCAACCTTGATTAATATTATTAATTACATTAATTAATGATCCTTATTAATTAGTAATTACTTTAAATCAATTAAATAATTAACTTGTGATTGATCAACTCATTTATCATAATCAGAAATTAACAATTTGTAATTACTTATCTTAATAAATTAAATTCTTATTTAATTAAGTTATCCCTTTAATAATTAATCTAATTAATTAATATTTAATTAATTTATTAAGTAATTATTATTAAATGGAATTAATAAATAAATCCTTAATTAATTTCTTTATTAATTAATTACATTTTAATTAAACACATTTCATTAATTAATCAATCTTATTAATTAATTAACTAAAATAATTAAGTAATTAACTCTTAATTACTTACATAAGTAATTTTCTCCAATCACTTCATTAATAACACTTTATTACTCTCTTAATTCATTACTTAACAAGCAATTAATTCCATTATTAAATAATCCTTAACCCTTTAGTTAATTAATTACTTCATCATTAATTAGTTTCTACAATTATAATAATCAATTCTTTAATTGATATCATCAAGTGATTAACCAATAATCACTTCCATTAAAATACTCCATGAGTAATTACCATTAATTACTTCCATAATTAATTACTTCCGTTCTTAATTATATTCAAATATTAATCATTGATTACATCATTAAGTAATCACACTTAATTATTCCATAATTAAGTGATATTTAAAATTTAATAAACAATTTAACTAATTATTTAAATTAATTAAACAATTAATTAATTAACATCTTATATTACGAAATCCTTAATTAATTAAGAAAACATTTGTCTTAATTAATTCTTTACTTAATTACAAATCATATACAATCAAGTATTCTCAAGTTAATACCAAAAATAAATTAACCCTATTTATCTTCATAATTAATTTTTTTTGATTAAATCAAATTTTAATAACTTAAATAAATTATTGTATTGGTTTTCCAAAATTATAACAATATCCTTATTTGGAAATAAGTCGTTTAGAAATCTAATTTAAAATTTAAACTTTTTAAACATCTAATTCAAACTTATTAATTTTCAATATAAATTGAAAACTTAGTTTCAAATCATTATTTTTAAATTGAACTTAAAACATTGATTCAATATTTAAATCCTTCTTTAAATTTAAAATCCAAAATAAAATTAAATTACTTTAAAAAAGAAATCATTTTAAATAAATTTGAATTTTAAAATAAATTCAATTTATACTTTTAAGGTTTGATTATCTGTTACTTTTAAACAACAATTTTTAACTTTGCATTTGGTTCCATTTTATAAAACTTGTTTATAATAAAATGCTTAATTCTTATAAAAATCAAGTTTCATTCAACCAAAAATCTACTCAGCACATCACAAAAAGTACAACTTGATCACCGAGTGAACCACCAAATTACCTCGAGCAAAACACTAGATCTACCCATGCCTAACCCGAAGCAACCCAGCGCTCCTTCCTCTTCGAGTCCAACCCAAGAATAACGTGATTGCTTCCCCGAGAATGCCTTTCTTCCCCAACTCAGAATATCCAATGCACAAGAATATGCACGGTGCACCTGCCCACGAGCTTCCGGCCGCCGTTGAGCGTCGCGCCTATCGCCGACAATCACCCAACCACCTACGAATACAAATGCTAACCCAGATCGAACAATTTTTGTTCGAATCAAAATTCGAGCATACGCATCAAGACTACAGAAAATCTCGACCACCAATCCATCCCATTGCCGAAATCTCGATGTTGATGTACTTCGTCGTCGCCACTACTAAAACGCCATGCTTCGTCGAACAATACCATCACCTTGCGACACACTCCGTTTCACATACCAAGCCACGATTTCCTCTACAGCCTGATCGAAACAAAGGCAAGCAAAAACCCTAGATTGTTCAATTCTGCACAGATCGAACATTGGAAAATTCCCTTACATTTTTCCCTTCATCTACAACCCTTAAACATGCTTCGATAAAAATCCTAGCTACAATCATCATCTGGATCATCGGCAAATCACTAGAACCCACTTTTCGAACAAACCCCAAATACACACTAGATACCCAACTAGAAATTTTGAACTGCATGTCTAAATTCAAGATTTTACAACATGAATACATGCATGTAATTCAATTCAAAATTTTAAGCAGTTGATTTTTTTCAAAAAATCCTAACTTTACTGTAAATTACTTATTTGTAATTATTTGCTGTTTTTCAAAAATTTGAAACTATTTTTAAAATCATTACCAAACATTAACACATATTTTTCATTTACATACCAGATTCAAATAAGGCATAGATTTGAAAGATTTTGCATCTTCCTTAAAGAAGAATATCCCTTGTAATATACAGAGATGAACTTACAGATTCATCTATACTCAGACATATTTTCACATACATATAAACATATCCATCAAGTCAACAAATTAAACACTGAAAGATATTCATGCAATTACCAAGACAAATTTACAGATTATCATATGCATGGTAGTTAAAAGCAGATCTAACTGTTTTTTTTTAATTTACTCACCTTATAAATAATATTCAGAGCAGAATTAAACTTGTAGGCCTGAACAACTTTAATTTGAAAAATGCTTTCCTGAAATCCTACTGCATGCTGTTGAAGTTGAATCCCATTGCATGCTTTCAATTTATTGTTTTAAAATGTTGAAACTGCATATCTTCATTTGAAATGCAGGTTGGGTTGTTGTTGCAGATTTTTAAATTTGCAGGTTGAAGATGTAGGTTGATTTGCAGATAACTTATCTTTTTGAAATGCAGGTTTCAGCTTTGATAATTTCAGATTTCAATTGAAGGTTGTGGTTTTTTCCAGTGTTGAAGTAAAGTTTTGATAGCCATTAAAATTTTAAAGAATGAAAGAAAGGAAACAAAGGAGTGAAAGTGTTTGAAAAAAAAACAAGTTTTCTTCTTTTACATTTATTAAAAATTAAATAAGTATTTTGCCACATGTTTACAATTTGAACAAATGTCATTCGTCATGTTTTAAAAATTACAAGTGTTATAAAGATGGCTTAAAATGTTCACACATGTACATAAGTGTTTTTAATTAAATTTTTATTTAGTTTAAATGTAAATATAAATTACTTAATTAATAGATATTTACATATGTGCATAAATTTACTTTTAAAAGAAATTATTCTAAAACTAATTATAATATAAATATATTTTTATACATGTATTTAAAAAAACTAAAACATTTATACATACATTTATAACCATTTTATAATAAGCAATTTAAAAGAAACTAAACAAAGCTTGTTAAAATTCTTTTTAAACTATCGTATTTAAAATAAATAACAAACTTATATTTTAAATGAATAAATATTTAAATTAACTTTTGAAAACATTGATTCTAAAACAAAGCTTCAATCTACAATATTCATACATTATAAATTATCAATTAATTAAACTAAATTTCAAAATAACTCAAATTATAGCATATACAAACATATATATTACAATTTGAAAATTTAGTCTTTTATTTAAACAAAAGATATTCCTATCCATAATATATATCAAATGTATATGTTATAAACAGAATAAAATTTGATTAGCTTTGAAAAATAAATTTTATCCATTTTAAATTGTTAAAAAGATGTTGATCACAATTATCAGATTAAAATGTTTATTAACCATAAAGGATTAAATTTACCAATTTAAATTAAAATTATAAAGAAAAATTATCAAACCAGTCGAATTATTTATACAAATTATTAAATTTATATTGCCCAAAATTTCGGGTTGTTACAATCCTCCCACCTTAAAGGAATTTCGTCCCCGAAATTTAAAAGCAATGGTAATTTAACAACCCAGCAAAGATTTTAATTTTAAACAGCATAGCGAACCTAACATCTAGTTACTAAAAGCCATAGCAATCAATCAAACAAACAAACCTAACTAATTATTCTGTCCCAAATCAGAATAAATCTTACTAACACTATTTTGGGTTTCCCAAGTATAAATCACCAGGAAACTCGCTCTACAGAAGCTAAGAAACTACACAACCACAATCCAGAGCTCCTCACATCTCTAGAACCTTCAATCTGAACTGAACATCAGACTTTACTCAAGTCCAGAACAACTTCCAGATCCAACTGAACTACAGATTCGACAACTAATCGATGAATCATACACGTACTCCCTCTGAGATATGTGAAATACAATTAATTCCAGTTATCCAAATTGGAAATTCAATCTCATCCTAACAAAACACAGATAAGAAACCTTCAAATGCCACAGCACTAACCATCCAATCTAATCCAATTACTGCTCTCTTAACCAGAGAAATCTATTAACAATGAAGTCTCCAACTTCGAATTCCAAAACTCCTTATCTCATATCTGCATAACTTAACAGACAATCCTGGGCTGCCAATCTCCTTCCTGATCGGCTCAACCTATACTGATACCTCTAGAAACAACTAGACTAAAACAAACTGTTCCGGGATCCAATTCAAGAGAAACGTCTTCACAAATCCATCGTAATCCAGATCTTAAGCTCTACTCTCAAGCAAAAGTAAACTGGACTTGCTTCCTTCCTTGCACAACTGCTATCTCGCTTCCGCTGCACAACTCTGATTCTGAAATAGATGACAATACTGCTGATGAACACGAGTGCAAACTTATCCAATATATCCGGGAATCTTTGTTCATCAAATTCATAAAAATCTGAGTGACTCATCTGACTCGGTCACACAACCATACAACAGAAACCCAGACTCAAAAACAAGATCTAACCCATCTAAACTCCAAAAATTCTGAGCTGCAACACCAACTCTTCTCTCCAGGGCCCATCCTACTACCAGGCTAACTACCAAAATTACTCCTGGAACCAAAAAAAAATATCGAACTCAACTCCAGATGCAAACAACCTTCTGACTCCTCAGCAGCTCCTACTGCACATGAGAATCCTCAGCCTCAGAAAAAAGATTTCCCAATGAAAAATTCCCAAACTAATCGCAAGTCACTTTTGCGATCCTACCTAGTTCGGATTCCAAGGAAACCGTCCTTTCTTTACCAACTGAACAGCCTTAAGCTTCTCCAAACAATGTTAACCCTTGAAAAACATTAACCAACTGCCCGGCTGCTGAAAGAGAACCACAAGATTTCTGAGTCATCGGAGAAATAGCCACACTGCTACTTCTAAACTCTACCTCGATGATGCTGCAAATGAAAAAGACCTTCTCGTCAGCACAATGAACACTTCGAGTTGCACTGCTACCGCAGCTAACTAAAGACTTCAAATCCAAAGGATTCTTGAAAACCAAGACCATCAACAAACAACACAACGGCCCTCCGAGATGGCAGACAGCCTCTCAAGGAATCGGACTCCAAACCAAGCATCAATATCTCGCTCTGCTTAAGGAATGACAAATGAGACCATGCCAAAACGGAAAAATCATTGACCTTAGTCTCATATTTCAAAATAGACAACCTCCATGCTGAAGATCCAAACAACTTCTACACAGACGAGTCTTCCCTGCAGCAGGTAAAGATTGCTCCTCAACTACTACTAAAACAAGTACAAAAGAAAACATCTTCAGAAAATATCCATGGATACTGCATCTCATCACGCAGTTATCAAGATATCATCACTTACTTCTACACTTCCGACAAATCCAAACTCCAGAATAATTCGCTCACCCAAGCAAAATCCAAACTTACACTTCAAAGACAAACTCCGAATCTTTAAAAGATTTCCTTCGGATATCAGAGAAATCCTTACTCCAAACTACAAATCTCACTCGAGACAGCACTAGGTCTACAGTCTCGACAAATATACTTCCAACCTCAAACATATGGACCTCTTCCATCAGTGGTAGTCGTGTTACACACACATACTACTACTCCATCTACCTCTAAAAATTATGTTGGAAAATCCGAACAGATAACCCAACAAATCAGGTATATATAAACACACACACACACACACACACACACACACACACACACACACATATGTGTGTATGTATATAGTTATATATAAGAATTACAAGTACGCTCTCTCAAGAAAGACAACACTCCAGAGCCTAGGTATTCACTCAACCTAATGCTCTGATACCAACTGAGACGACCCGGCTTCCTATCTCCAGGAAATCGCATCATCAATGAAGAAAGAAAAGGGCAGAAGAAGAAAAAGAAAGATAAAGAAGAACACAACAACAACAGATAACTCACAGCGGAACGAATGAAATATAATATATCACATAAAATATTACATAGTATCATATTACATCAGAGTACACAACTTAAAAAATACATATTAGACAGTTATAAACATCTGTCTAACTATACAACTCAAGTACAATAGATACGGATACAACAAACACAGCAGAATCAATATATCTACACGTGGAAGCCTCCTGTTCCATATCTCCTGCAGAATTCATCAAGCTAACCTGAATGACTTGACTACTCATACATAATATGAGTACCCAAGAGTTTAATAAAACAGAAAATAAACACTCGGGTCAGACTGGGGTGTGGTGTGAGTAAACGGGTTAAAATTGCTTAACTTGAAAAACCTTTGAAAAGAAAAGGTATCACGTATGACTTCCCACACATAAACATGGAAAAAAATTTACCTTACGCTAAATAAAACATTTGATAGCAAATCCAGTGATATCATAATAGTGTCTAGGGTTTTAAAAATAAAATACCGAAATAGCTGGAATGCTTACATCCCACGTTCCAACATAGTTGGGCATAATCAAAACCGTACATGCACTTATTGGATTTTGGATTCCATCAATGGCACGGCTACTGGGGTACTGCCCATCACAGTACGTGGCCTAGATCTCCGTACCGAGGATTACGCCCGCTCCCCTGCGACACAAGGTCGCAACCATCCCTTACAGGACAGTTCCAAACAAGACAACCCCGCAGTTGGCCGCGACCCAAATGCCTACACAGCCGAATAAAAAGGGACTTCTAGATAGGGGAAAATCTTGCTCTCCAATGGGAGCTACCCACGAAGCATTGCTGCACCTCCCCTGTTTTAGCTATTCCCGGTTGATGAGGCTTGAGGCCGCGATTACCTTTATAGAACACATCTATCTTAGAATGCTCATTGTCCACCTGACGATGTTCTGAAAGCATTCAATCCATACATGTTCATTCCAGGTTCGAACGAAACCGAAGGCACTATCTCGTCGCACTCATCTTAGAATAACCCTTAGAGTCAACGACCATAGCCCTTGCACTCTAAATCACCATCTCGAACCAATAAGTATTATTCCGTCAAACTCATTATGGAATCACCCACAGAGTTATATTGACGTATAGTCCTTACACCTCAAGTCTTCACTTGCTCCACTTGGATTCACGGCCTAACGTTAATTGGAATCGATGTGGTTTTCGGATCCCAAATATGGAAACCCGATCCCGGTCTCACCGAAACCAAACACCATTTTAATGTCCAAGTTCTACTTAAAGGGTTTTAACAATTAAAACTTATATACAGGATGATATAAACAGGTAGACGAATCACATTATCACAATAGATAATTCATATCAACCATTTATCTCACAAAGCACCATATCACATAGAGATATATCCAAATCATTCAGTATCAACCAATTATCCAATATCAATCACTCAATATTTATCATCTCATATCAATCAATCAACCAATATTAATCAATCACCCAAGCAGAATTGATTAACTCTTAATCCATAGGATTACCTAAATCCTTCTTCATTTATTTATTCTAAATAAATTAATCATCTCTAATGATCTTCCCAAATTAATCTTCCTTGATTAATTATACTTAATTACATTTAAGTAATTATCCTTAGCCATATGTAGCAATTAACCTTTAATTACTATAATTAATTTCAATAATTAATGATCATTCATTTACTTCCATTAATTAACTATAATTAATTGCATTAAACCTTAATTAGTTACAATTAATTAATCACACTTAAATTAATCACTTATATTAATCAACCTTGATTAATATTATTAATTTCATTAATTAATGCTCCTTATTAATCAATAATTACTTAAAATTAATTAAATAATTAACTTGTGGTTGATCAACTCATTAATAATAATCAGAAATTAACAATTTGTAATTACTTATCTTAATTAATTAAATTATTATTTAATTAAGTTAACCCTTGATTAATTAATCTAATTAATTAAGCTTTAATTACTTTATTAAGTAATTATTATTAAATTGAATTAATAAAAAAATCCTCAATTAATTTCTTTATTAATTAATTACATTTTAATTAATTACACTTAGTAATTAATCTTTTAATTAAACACATTTCATTAATTAATCAATCTTATTAATTAATTAACTAAAATAATTAAGTAATTAACTCTTAATTACTTACATAAGTAATTTTCTCTAATTACATCATTAATAACTCTTTATTACTCTCTTAACCATTACTTAACAAGTAATTAATTCCATTATTAAATAATCCTTAATCCTTTAATTAATTACTTACTTCATCATTAATTAATTTCTACAATTATATTAATCAACTCTTTAATTGATATCATCAAGTGATTAACCAATAATCACTTCCATTGAAATACTCCATGAGTAATTACCTTTAATTACTTCCATAATTAATTACTTCCATTCTTAATTATATTCAAATATTAACCATTGATTACTTCAATAAGTAATCACACTTATTTATTCCATAACTAAGTGATATTTAAAATTTAATAAACAATTTAACTAATTATTTAAAGTTAATTAAACAATTAATTAATTAACATCTTATATTACAAAATCATTAATAAATTAAGAAAACATTTATCTTAATTAATTCTTTACTTAATTACAAATCATATACAATCAAGTATTCTCAAGTTAATACCAAAAATAAATTAACCCTATTTATCTTCATAATTAATTTTTTTTAATTAAATCAAATTTTAACAAATTAAATAAATTATTGCATTGGTTTTCCAAAATTATAACAATATCCTTATTTGGAAATAAGTCATTTAGAAATCTAATTTAAATTTTTTTTTTTTTAAACATCTAATTCAAACTTATTCATTTTCAATATAAATTGAAAACTTTGTTTCAAATCATTGTTTTTAAATTGAACTTAAAACTTTGATTCAATATTTAAATTCTTCTTTAAATTTAAAATCCAAAAGAAATTAAATTACTTTCAAAAAGAAATCATTTTAAATAAATTAGACTTTTAAAATAAATTCAATTTATACGTTTAAGGTTTGATTATCAATTACTTTTAAACAACAAGTTTTAACTTTGCATTTGGTTTCTTTTTATAAAACTTGTTTATAATAAAATGCTTGATTCTTATAAAAGTCAAATTTCATTCAACCTAAAATCTACTCAGCACATGACAAAAAGTACAACAACTTGATCACCGTGCAAACCACTAAATTACCCTGAGCAATACACTGGATCTACCCGTGCCTAACCCGAAGCAACCCAGCGCTCCTTCCTCTTCGAGTCCAGCCCGATCATAACGCGATTGCTTCCCCAAGAATGCCTTTCTTCCCCAACTCAGAATATCCAGTGCACAAGAATATGCATGGTGCACCTACCCACAAGCTTCCGGCTGCCGTTAAGCGTCGCCCCTATCGTCGACAATCACCCAACCACCCACGAATACAAATGCTAATCCAGATCGAACAATTTTTGTTCGAATCAAAATTCGAGCATACGCATCAAGACTGTAGAAAATCTCGACCACCAATCCATCCCATTGCCGAAATCTCGACGTTGATGTACTTCGTCGTCGCCACTATTGAAACGCCATGCTTCGTCGAACAATACCATCACCTTGCGCACACTCCGGTTCAAATACCAAGCCACGATTTCCTCTACAGCCCGATCGAAACAAAGGCAAGCAAAAACCCTAGATTGATCAATTATGCACAAATTGAACATTGGAAAAATTCTGTTTCATTTTTCCCTTAATCTACACCCCTTAAACATGCTTTAATCAAAATCGTAGCTACAATCATCATCTGGATCATCGACAAATCACTAAAACCCACTTTTCAAACAAACCCCAAATACACACTAAATACCGAACTAGAAATTTTGAACTGCATGTCTAAATTCATGATTTTACAAAACGAATACATGCATGTAATTCAATTCAGAATTTTAAGCAGTTAATTTTTTTCTAAGAATCCTAACTTTACTGTAAATTCCTTATTTATAATAATTTGTTGTTTTTAAAAATTTGTAACTATTTTAAAAATCATTACCAAGCATTAACACACATTTTTCATTTACATATTAGATTCAAATATGGTATAGATTTGAAAGATTTTGCATCTTCCTTAAAGAAGAATATCCCCTGTAATATACAGAGATGAACTTACAGATTCATCTATACTTAGACATATTTTCACATACATATAAACATATCCATCAATTCTACAAATTAAACACTGAAAGATATTCATGCAACTATCAAGATAAATTTACAGATTATCATATGCATGGTAGTTAAAAGCAGATCTATCTGTTTTTTTTAAATGTACTCACCTTTTAAATAATATGCAGAGCAGAATTAAACTTGCAGGCCTGAACAACTTTAATTTTAGAAATGCTTTGCTGAAATCCTACTGCATGCTGTTGAAGTTGAATCCCATTGCATGATTTTAATTTATTGTTTTAAAAGGTTGAAACTGCAGATCTTCATTTGAAATGCAGGTTGTTATTGCAAAAATTTTAAATTTGCAGGTTGAAGATGTATGTTGATTTGCAGATAACTTCTCTTTTTGAAATGCAAGTTTCAGCTTTGATAATTTCAGATTTCAATTGAAGGTTGTGGTTTCTTTTTTCAGTGTTGAAGAAAAGTTTTAATAGCCATTAATGTAACATACGCGATTTTTCGTTGCCGAAAAACCGAATAGTTATGGGTTTAAGAAAAAGAAAGAGGTAGAAGAAGTAGAAAAAGATAGAACAGAACATAGAAAAATAGAGAGGAAAGAAAATAAGAAAAATAGAACGGAACAGAAAACAACTGAACAACATCAGAATCTCACAATTCGCAGCGGAACAGCATATAATAATAAATGAATAATCTTTAAACAAAGAACTATCAGTTATTACATTTTATACATTACATTACATTACATCATATCATCAGAGTGTACAAAATCAAAGAGTGCAGCGGAAAAAGAAATACTATAAACTAGTAATACGCCATGCCATCCATCTTGCCTCCAGCAACTCCTGAATATCCAGAATATCTTGATAAACCTTAACTCTTGACTGCCCGTGTAGAAATTGGTGGGCACCCAGAGTTTAGGAAGGAAAACAATAAACTCCGAGTCAGTCATGTGACTGGTGTGAGAACTCAAAACAGTTTATTTATCTTTAAAATCAAAATAGAGGAATATTTTTAAAGTCAATTCGCAATGCTTTTAAAAATGAGACTACCAAAAGGCCTCCCGCACACACACACATGCAAACGCAGAATCGGAGGAGATTTCTCCTTATGATAGTCAAAGATGCTTGATACGCATTTAAAAGAACATTTGATATTATTACTAGTGCATAGTGTAGAGAAAAATTCATTTCGAAAGTAGAATATAAATCTTAGCCAACATAGACATTTCGAACTATGCCTACTATAGCTACCATCCAAACAGTGGGGCGCCACCATAAGTGAATGATAGGTTCTACAACTAATACCGTACAAGTCACGTATTGTTTCTTTGGATTTCCAACGAATGATCAGGCCAAGGAACTTCCCATTGCCACGTGAGAATGCCTCTGGATGGACATCCCCGAGAACCAAACCGGATCTCTACCAACACAAGGTCGGGTTACCCCTAACTGAGTAACAACTGACCGAATATGCCATCCCCCGGTCCTTTGGGACCTTTCAACCGAGCGCTCGCAATCAATTCACACAATCATAACAAAGTGTTTTCAACATGAGTAAGTATCTGGGCTCCATACCATGATACCACCCTTTTCCAGAAGGAAATGCACACATCCTAAAGGGCGCTACCCCTCATAACCTTGCCGCATCTTTCATGTTTTGACCATTCACGGGGTGTGAGGCTCGACGAAGTCACGTCCACAAAAACATACTTTATACAAAAGCCATGCTTTGGGTCAACAAATGATCATAGAAATGATCACCAGGATAGACGATCAAATAAACGATCCTATCACAAATAATCAACACAATGATCATTTACAGCAACACTCAGCATGTCACATTACCAAATTGGGAATATATCGCTGATAACATTCAACTACATAACCTCTGAGCTCGTACGTCTCAGAGAAGGGTGTTAAGCTAAAAGAATAAATTCTCCGCCACCAACAGAAATATATTTGAAAGAAATCGGTTTTATATCTCAATTTGTAATGTCAGACATACAATCCATACAAGTCTGTTCCGGGCTCGAACAAAACCGAAGGCACTTGCAAAGAAGTCCTTGCAATCCGGATATTCACAATCCTGATCGGATTTCCCATCACTTAGGGAGTCTCTATACCGTTGCAACTCAGTGCAGAGACAATCAATAGGTCATCCTATCGCTCTCGCAAATACCGGGTCTTCAACATCGATCTTCAAATACAATTCACAACGACGTATCACATATTCGGAATGGGTTATACGACCCCATGGTCCTTTCCTGGTTAACCTGAATAGTGAGCGCTTATTCAAAAATAAGTGTGGCATTCAAATTCAAACAAATCACATCAAATACCCATTCAAAGGGAAATATTGATAGTCGGTTATTGAACTATCAATTGATATGCACACATCACCATTTTCCAAATAATTTTCCAAATTATTTATTTTCCAAAATATCTTTACAAGATATATTATTTTCAATACTTCAAAAATAAATCAATATTTATTTTTAAACAAATTCTCCTTTTCATTCATAAATTCCATAGTGAATTTATATTTTCAAAATATCCATGCATATACGATTTCAATTATTCATTTCAATTTATCTTCAAAAAGATAAATTGTTAAGATATTCACTTTATATTGGAAAACATTTCCATACTTACTTATTCATAAGTAATTCACAAATTCATCTATTTTAAACACTTGGAAAATATTCAATATACTTAAATCGAGATTAAGTATATGTTTCATTTTTAAGGAAATCATTCTCTTAAACATATTTATTTGGGCCAAAACGAATGCTGCGTAAAACATCGTTACGACAACCCAAAATCACTAGTATAGGGATTCGAAATTAAGATAGATATATAGATCCCAATACTATACAAAACATTTCCTTTCGGAAATCATTTACTATAACAACAGTGTTATAGTCCACCATTTCCATTTATTTCTCGAAAATATCTATTTCAACAGTAAATGTCGAAATCTAGGGTTTCGAATCTCAACACCTTTTAAAACATCGTTAGATCGTTTTAATTCTATTTAAAACATCACATTCAAACATTTTCTTTAACATATTATTCACTATTCAAAAACGTGAATATACTACGTTAATCAATTTCATACTTTCTACACATTTTATTTCAAAGGATTATTCACAATCAAAACGTGAATATAACTCCATCAATAGGTTTCAACAATTTACTTATCAAAATAAGTTGTTTGCGAATTTATAAAACAACGTTTATAAATTCCTTTATTAACCTATTCAATTTATAACTCAATTATAAAACAAAATTCATATTATAAGTTAAACACCTATAATTTATTTGTTTGCACAATCGTTCCTTTAAACTTCATAATTATCAATCTTATAACCTATAAGATTCAATTATTTATCTAAATATATTCTTTCAAAAACTTTATAAATTTTATAAACCTACTGCTTATAAAATTCCATTTATAACTTCACCGTTTATAATTCTATAAGTTTCATTCAATTATGCAATCTATTTTCACTTCATTCAAACACTTATAAAAACTCGTTTTATAATGTCAATATTTCAATTTATAAATATCCATTTATAAATCTCTAAATATAAATCAATTTATATTATTCTTTTAAAACGTCTTTAAACTCCTTTAAAAACTTCATCATTTTGATTTATAAAATAATCAAAATTTATAAATCCTATATTTAAACTTTTTTACAATGAATTCAGAAATTTCAATTTACTATTTTATAAAATCATTAATCCATATTTCTCAAAAATCAGTTTTTAACTATATTTCTCAAAAATCATAATTTTTATAACTTTAAAAATTATATCGTTTATTTATTTAAAATGAATCAATTTCCAAACATATAGTATATTTTCAAAAATCACTTTAAAATCTCTTTTAAATTTCCAAAATTTGGTCCAATGATGCTACACACCAAATAGTCAATCACGACAACAACGATATCATATATCGATATGATAAACCATCAAATATCAAAATATTTGAAATCAATTAAATACTGTTGAGGAATCCAGTTGGATCCCTCCAACCTGTTTCCTGCATCCACAAACATTAGCACAATACCAATTCCGCTCCAGTACGGAATTATCGCGGTATATGGGATTTAAATATTATCCGCTTAATAGACGGCGCAATAGGGTCTCATCCGCTAAACAAATAATGCGGGAAATCAATAACTCCAATATATACATATGCCAATATATATATATTGCTATTATATATAATACCAATTTCACTGTTTATGAAATATTCGCTGTATATGTTTTTAATAAATAACATCCGCTTACTAACGGCTATAATGTCTATTTTAACAATCAATAGATAACAATCATCATTCAAACATGCATTCAAATATTTTAAATCTAACTATTTAAAATAAAATCGAAACTGATTCGATTGAGTGAGAAGTTCTCACCTTGATTTCAATTTCGTTTTCAGCTTTTATTTCGAATAAAATTAAACGGACGTTTAATTTTACCCAAAATTCTCACTAACTCCAAACGACTCCAATCCAATTTCATCGCGTAGTGCTCGTCCATACGATTCCAACGCAACTGGTTTCGCGCGTTTTCGACCTCGTATGAAAAAGATATGAATTTTTGAAGTTACACGAGTTTTATATAACATAAATTACAATATAAATTAACTATTTTAAACCTAACTTTAATCACAGCCTTTCATCTCAAACCCTACTCATCACAGGCCGTCCATCCCCTTCATCTTCCACACGCGCATCATCCCCAGGTTGTAACAAGCTCGGCCGAACCCAACATCTAGATTAGGGTTAATTTTTGCAACCTCCACGTTGAACTTGAACTCGATCAAGATACTCCATCGCGTAGCCCCTTGCCCCCTCCACGTTCGGCCCCAACCACCTGAAGCTCGGCTCCTCCCTTTTTCTCGAATTGCGTGCGCAAGATGCCACAAACGGCCCCCCATATCTCACAATTTATAGCTCCAATCCACATCTTAACCGTTGATCTTGTAGTTCTCTTCATGCTCTACATCTTTCATTTAGGAAGTTATTCGATTCGATGCATGGATTTTGAGAAAATGGAGGGAGAAGTTGGGATGATTTCGGCCGTTGTTTGCTAGGGTGGCGGCTGCGTTTATAATTAGGGTTAGGTTTCTTTTTTTTTTTTAGAATGGTGGGCTATTTATAGGAAAAAAATCGAACACTATTCATCCGGAAATTCCGAACTCCGATTTACGCGCCGTAACCAGCGTTTCTAGGGTTTACCCCGCGTTCCAGACACAATGGAACAGGTTTCAAAAGCTAATTCGGACATCTGTGCGAGTTATGGCAACAAACGATCGATTTAAATTAAACCGATTTAAATCGATTTCTAGGCGTTTTAATTTGTACCGGACAAACGGTAAATCTAATTGACACGACATTTGAAACCTTACAATAATATCACATTACGGATCCGATGAAACTGGTTTCGTCGAAATCCGAGACTTTTTAAAAAATGGCTATTTTAACTCGCCAAATTAATATTAAAAATAAATCGATGCGTTTCGAGCTGCCACGATCAAACGGTAACTCCGATTGACACGAAAATTGAAATCCGGTAATAACTAACTATTATGGATCCAATGGAACTGGTTTCGTTCAATTCTGAGACTGTTCAAAAATTGACTATTTTCACTAGTCGATTTAATATTAAAATATTCAATTTTCACAAATTAACTTTTAATTCGATTTTAAAAGTTCTAAAATACCATTCTAACTTCAATATGATAAAATAAAATTTTACAAATCATTTTCAATCATATTTAACTCAATTTTCAATTATTTCCATAATTTAACATATTAAATTATCGATTTAATTATCCAATTAAATCCAATAATTCAAATAAAAATTTATTCGACTTATAAATTCACTTATTAATACTTAAAATTAATTAAATACTCAAATTTAAATTAATTAAAATCCTGGGTCGTTACAATCTTCCCCCCTTAAAAGAATTTCGTCCTCGAAATTATCAAGTAAGAAAAGTTACAGAATTTATTAACTTTCCCAAAATCCATAATTAAACTTCTTACAATACTTTACTAAGTTTTCAAATCATAATTAGTTATCTTTTCAAAACAACTACTATTGTTTAACTTTCAATTCCAAATCAAAGTTAAAGTTTTCAAAATTTTCCCAATTTTCTCAAATTTTTCTAACGCCTTAAATTCCCGGAAAAATTCGCCATAGTCTCCTTTGCGCGGCTCGATCCAAAAAAAAATGACAGTATATATATCACAAATATACATCTCATCAAGTAATGAGGCATCCCGAAGGGAAAAAAGTATAAAAGTACGGTATGTAATCCGAGATATGTACCTTATATTTTTATTAGCAAGCATATACGGCTAATATAGCGCGAAAGCGAGCTCCAAATGCAAAGCAAACGCGATCCGCACCTACTAAACACTCAACAAACAACATGAGAATCATGTATATAGACAATAGTATCAATACACAACATATAGCAACATAATAACTATATATGTCACATAGCAAATGCAATAAAAGCAATATATTCAACCATCAACCAACTAGCATCCATAACAAATAAATATTCATTCATATTCTCATTAATATTCAATGAAATAGGTTTTCAATTTAATCACATTTGATTCATTAACATTGGATGTTTACTAACATTCATTTTCAATTAGTATATATTCACTAATTCATATTCAAGTTGGTTTACATCCAATCCATTAATTCAATTCAATTACAAAGTTGAATTTCATTTACATAACATAAGTTCACATTTATCAATCAATTCAGCTTCCAAATTCTAAAGTAAATTTTCATTTAACTTTAAATTCAGTTTTATTTCAACTCATATTCATAAATATATTCATATAGTTTCACTTCTCATATATATAAGTTTATTTCACAATTGTAAATCACTTTGATTATAATTCAATTCTTATAATTCATTTGCTTATACAATTATTCTTTAATTTAGATTATTGAAACAACTAAACAATCAACTTATATACACTTTGATAATTCTGAAAAATTATTCTTTTATATATAAAATATACTCAAGGCAAAATTATTTCATTTACCCAATTTAAAACAATATTGTGTCGAATTGTTCTATTCAAATGTTTATAAACCCCTTCGGCATAGTTGTACAGACCGTGCTGACGAAGGTTCATATGCCACTCAATAAACCAATCATCACAATATAAAACAATTTTTATATATTCACTAACAAATACGCTCTCATAGCTATTATTACACTCAACTCATTCTAGAGTACCACTGACTCTATCTCTAATGAGTAATACCCAACAGAACCATGGTTGTCGCTTAACCATATGCTCCGATACCACATTGTAACATACGTACCGTCAGCGGTCACAACCGGTAGGCTTTTCAACCATCCTAGCCCCACCGTGGCTTACACTGGTACCCCAGACCTTGCTTTTACGGCCAGCCTCTCGACTATCTCAGGTTACACCTAACCAACCCCCTAAAAGAGGACGTGTAGGGGTAAGAGTCTCCCGTTCGCCACCTAACCGCGAAGCGAGAACCCCCCATCACATAGCCCAAAGCTTAGCAAGACTGGTGTGAGAACTCAAAACAGTTTATTTATCTTTAAAATCAAAATAGAGGAATATTTTTAAAGTCAATTCGCAATGCTTTTAAAAATGAGACTACCATAAGGCCTCCCGCACACACACACATGCAAACGCAGAATCGGAGGAGATTTCTCCTTATGATAGTCAAAGATGCTTGATACGCATTTAAAAGAACATTTGATATTATTACTAGTGCATAGTGTAGAGAAAAATTCATTTCGAAAGTAGAATATAAATCTTAGCCAACATAGACATTTCGAACTATGCCTACTATAGCTACCATCCAAACAGTGGGGCGCCACCATAAGTGAATGATAGGTTCTACAACTAATACCGTACAAGTCACGTATTGTTTCTCTGGATTTCCAACGAATGATCAGGCCAAGGAACTTCCCATTGCCACATGAGAATGCCTCTGGATGGACATCCCCGAGAACCAAACCAGATCTCTACCAACACAAGGCCGGGTTACCCCTAACTGAGTAACAACTGACCGAATATGCCATCCCCCGGTCCTTTGGGACCTTTCAACCGAGCCCTCGCAATCAATTCACACAATCATAACAAAGTGTTTTCAACATGAGTAAGTATCTGGGCTCCATACCATGATACCACCCTTTTCCAGAAGGAAATGCACACATCCTAAAGGGCGCTACCCCTCATAACCTTGCCGCATCTTTCATGTTTTGACCATTCACGGGGTGTGAGGCTCGACGAAGTCACGTCCACAAAAACATACTTTATACAAAAGCCATGCTTTGGGTCAACAAATGATCATAGAAATGATCACCAGGATAGACGATCAAATAAACGATCCTATCACAAATAATCAACACAATGATCATTTACAGCAACACTCAGCATGTCACATTACCAAATTGGGAATATATCGCTGATAACATTCAACTACATAACCTCTGAGCTCGTACGTCTCAGAGAAGGGTGTTAAGCTAAAAGAATAAATTCTCCGCCACCAACAGAAATATATTTGAAAGAAATCGGCTTTATATCTCAATTTGTAATGTCAGACATACAATCCATACAAGTCTGTTCCGGGCTCGAACAAAACCGAAGGCACTTACAAAGAAGTCCTTGCAATCCGGATATTCACAATCCTGATCGGATTTCCCATCACTTAGGGAGTCTCTATACCGTTGAAACTCAGTGCAGAGACAATCGATAGGTCATCCTATCGCTCTCGCAAATACCGGGTCTTCAACACCGATCTTCAAATGCAATTCACAACGACGTATCACATATTCGGAATGGGTTATACGACCCCATGGTCCTTTCCCGGTTAACCCGAATAGTGAGCGCTTATTCAAAAATAAGTGTGGCATTCAAATTCAAACAAATCACATCAAATACCCATTCAAAGGGAAATATTGATAGTCGGTTATTGAACTATCAATTGATATGCACACATCACCATTTTCCAAATAATTTTCCAAATTATTTATTTTCCAAAATATCTTTACAAGATATATTATTTTCAATACTTCAAAAATAAATCAATATTTATTTTTAAACAAATTCTCCTTTTCATTCATAAATTCCATAGTGAATTTATTTTTTCAAAATATCCATGCATATACGATTTCAATTATTCATTTCAATTTATCTTCAAAAAGATAAATTGTTAAGATATTCACTTTATATTGGAAAACATTTCCATACTTACTTATTCATAAGTAATTCACAAATTCATCTATTTTCAACACTTGGAAAATATTCAATATACTTAAATCGAGATTAAGTATATATTTCATTCTTTAAGGAAATCATTCTCTTAAACATATTTATTTGGGCCAAAACGAATGCTGCGTAAAACATCGTTACGACAACCCAAAATCACTAGTATAGGGATTCGAAATTAAGATAGATATATAGATCCCAATACTATACAAAACATTTCCTTTCGGAAATCATTTACTATAACAACAGTGTTATAGTCCACCATTTCCTTTTATTTCTCGAAAATATCTATTTCAACAATAAATGTTGAAATCTATGGTTTCGAATCTCAACACCTTTTAAAACATCGTTAGATCGTTTTAATTCTATTTAAAACATCACATGCAAACATTTTCTTTAACATATTATTCACTATTCAAAAACGTGAATATAGTGCGTTAATCAATTTCATACTTTCTATACATTTTATTTCAAAGGATTATTCACAGTCAAAACGTGAATATAACTCCATCAATAGGTTTCAACAATTTACTTATCAAAATAAGTTGTTTGCGAATTTATAAAACAACGTTTATAAATTCCTTTATTAACCTATTCAATTTATAACTCAATTATAAAACAAAATTCATATTATAAGTTAAACACCTATAATTTATTTGTTTGCACAATCGTTCATTTAAACTTCATAATTATCAATCTTATAACTTATAAGATTCAATTATTTATCTAAATATATTCTTTCAATAACTTTATAAATTTTATAAACCTACTGCTTATAAAATTCTATTTATAACTTCACCGTTTATAATTCTATAAGTTTCATTCAATTATGCAATCTATTTTCACTTCATTCAAACACTTATAAAAACTCGTTTTATAATGTCAATATTTCAATTTATAAATATCCATTTATAAATCTCTAAATATAAATCAATTTATATTATTCTTTTAAAACGTCTTTAAACTCCTTTAAAAACTTCATCATTTTGATTTATAAAATAATCAAATTTTATAAATACTATATTTAAACTTTTTTGACAATAAATTCAGAAATTTCAATTAACTATTTTATAAAATCATTAATCCATATTTCTCAAAAATCAGTTTTTAACTATATTTCTCAAAAATCATAATTTTTATAACTTTAAAAATTATATTGTTTATTTATTTAAAATGAATCAATTTCCAAACATATAGTATATTTTCAAAAATCACTTTAAAATCTCTTTTAAATTTCCAAAATTTGGTCCAATGATGCTACACACCAAATAGTCAATCACGACAACAACGATATCATATATCGATATGATAAACCATCAAATATCAAAATATTTGAAATCAATTAAATACTGTTGAGTAATCCAGTTGGATCCCTCCAACCTGTTTCCTGCATCCACAAACATTAGCACAATACCAATTCCGCTCCAGTACGGAATTATCGCGGTATATGGTATTTAAATATTATCTGCTTAATAGACGGCGCAATAGGGTCTCGTCCGCTAAACAAATAATGTGGGAAATCAATAACTCCAATATATACATATGCCAATATATATATATTGCTATTATATATAATACCAATTTCACTGTTTATGAAATATTCGCGGTATATGTTTTTAATAAATAACATCCGCTTACTAACGGCGTATAATGTCTATTTTAACAATCAATAGATAACAATCATCATTCAAACATGCATTCAAATATTTTAAATCTAACTATTTAAAATAAAATCGAAACTGATTCGATTGAGTGAGAAGTTCTCACCTTGATTTCAATTTCGTTTTCAGCTTTTATTTCGAATAAAATTAAACGGACGTTTAATTTTACCCAAAATTCTCACTAACTCCAGACGACTCCAATCCAATTTCATCGCGTAGTGCTCATCCATACGATTCCAACGCAACTAGTTTCGCGCGTTTTCGACCTCGTATGAAAAAGATATGAATTTTTGAAGTTACACGAGTTTTATATAACATAAATTACAATATAAATTAACTATTTTAAACCTAACTTTAATCACAGCCTTTCATCTCAAACCCTACTCATCACAGGCCGTCCATCCCCTTCATCTTCCACACGCGCATCATCCCCAGGTTGTAACAAGCTCGGCCGAACCCAACATCTAGATTAGGGTTAATTTTTGCAACCTCCACGTTGAACTTGAACTCGATCAAGATACTCCATCGCGTAGCACCTTGACCCCTCCACGTTCGGCCCCAACCACCTGAAGCTCGGCTCCTCCCTTTTTCTTGAATTGCGTGCGCAAGCTGCCACAAACGGCCCCCCATATCTCACAATTTATAGCTCCAATCCACATCTTAACCGTTGATCTTGTAGTTCTCTTCATGCTCTACATCTTTCATTTAGGAAGTTATTCGATACGATGCATGGATTTTGAGAAAATGGAGGGAGAAGTTGGGATGATTTCGGCCGTTGTTTGCTAGGGTGGCGGCTGCGTTTATAATTAGGGTTAGGTTTCTTTTTTTTTTTTTAGAATGGTGGGCTATTTATAGGAAAAAAATCGAACACTATTCATCCGGAAATTCCGAACTCCGATTTACGCGCCGTAACCAGCGTTTTTAGGGTTTACCCCGCGTTTCGGACACAATGGAACAGGTTTCGAAAGCTAATTCGGACATCTGTGCGAGTTATGGCAACAAACGATCGATTTAAATTAAACCGATTTAAATCGATTTCTAGGCGTTTTAATTTGTACCGGACAAACAGTAAATCCAATTGACACGAAATTTGAAACCTAACAATAATATCACATTACGGATCCGATGAAACTAGTTTCGTCGAAATCCGAGACTTTTTGAAAAATGGCTATTTTAACTCGCCAAATTAATATTAAAAATAAATCGATGCGTTTCGAGCTGCCACGATCAAACGGTAACTCCGATTGACACCAAAATTGAAATCCGGTAATAACTAACTATTACGGATCCAATGGAACTGGTTTCGTTCAATTCTGAGACTGTTCAAAAATTGACTATTTTCACTAGTCGATTTAATATTAAAATATTCAATTTTCACAAATTAACTTTTAATTCGATTTTAAAAGTTCTAAAATACCATTCTAACTTCAATATGATAAAATAAAATTTTACAAATCATTTTCAATCATATTTAACTCAATTTTCAATTATTTCCATAATTTAACATATTAAATTATCGATTTAATTATACAATTAAATCCAATAATTCAAATAAAAATTTATTCGACTTATAAATTCACTTATTAATATTTAAAATTAATTAAATACTCAAATTTAAATTAATTAAAATCCTGGGTCGTTACAATTAAAATTTTTAAAGAATGAAAGAAAGGAAACAAATGAGTGAAAGTGTTTGAAAAAAACAAGTTTTCTTCTTTTACATTTATTAAAAATTAAATAAGTATTTTGCCACATGTTTACAATTTGAACAAAATGTCATTCGTCATGATTTAAAAATTACAAGTGTTATAAAGATGGCTTAAAATGTTCACACATTTACATAAGTGTTTTTAATTAAATTTTATTTATTTTAAATGTAAATATAAATTACTTAATTAATAGATATTTACATATGTACATAAATTTACTTTTAAAAGAAATTATTCTTAAACTAATTATAATATAAATATATTTTTATACAAGTATTTATATATTTTTATACATGTATTTAAATAAAACTAAAACATTTATACATATATTTATAACCATTTTATAATAAGCAATTTGAAAGAAACTAAACAAAGCTTGTTAAAATTCTTTTTAAACTATCGTATTTAAAATAAATAACAAAGTTATATTTTAAATGAACAAATATTTAAATTAACTTTTGAAAACATTAATTCTAAAACAAAGCTTCAATCTACAATATTCATACATTATAAATTATCAATTGATTAAACTAAATTTCAAAATAACTCAAATTATAACATATACAAACATATATATTACAATTTGAAAATTCAGTCTTTTATTTAAACAAAAGATATTCCTATCCACAATGTATATCAAATGTATATGTTATAAACAGAATAAATTTTGATTAGCTTTGAAAAATAAAATTTATCC
This sequence comes from Allium cepa, assembly GCA_030765085.1. Lineage (NCBI taxonomy): Eukaryota > Viridiplantae > Streptophyta > Magnoliopsida > Asparagales > Amaryllidaceae > Allium > Allium cepa. The sequence goes on from CM060942.1 coordinate 286,635,927, forward strand.
ATTTTAAATTGTTAAAAAGATATTGATCACAATTATCATATTAAAACGTTTATTAACCATAAAAGATTAAATTTACCAATTTAAATTAAAATTATAAAGAAATATTATCAAACCAGTTAAATTATTTATACAAATTATCAAATTTATATTGCCCAAAATTCCGGGTCATTACAATTTTTCTTTCTGTATCCAGTGATTTTAGTGATGTATTCTGATTTGTACCTGATGTATCTTGTTACTCTTCTGTTGTATCTTGTTTAACTATGACGCATCATATTTTTATATAGTTGCTTCATGAACTACTTTCTCTTTTAAATTCCACTGCATTATTATTTACTCTATGTCTGTGATCTTTGATTATTTATTTACTGTATATTCTGAGGTTTGCCAAGTTTTATTTACAACACGGTATTTTGAGCAATTCAAGTCCGACATGTGCGGATGCGAATGGTTGAAAATATCGGGTCGTTACAGAAAACTTTGGATATAAATATCCAAATGTATATTTACTCTTTTACTGCTTACCAACACTCATCCTCTCTCATATAGGCGCATGACAATGCCACCCTTTTTGTGCCTCCATGCGTGTGATGATGATAGTGTGTAAGTGAGTTGATTTTTGTCTTTTAAGGTGGAAAATATCTTGGATATTTTTATTTTTTACCATATGTAAATTCTTGTGTAAATAGTAAGTATATTATTTACTTTTCCACATGTGTTAATTACATATGTACATGACAATATTTGCATGTGTATGTTAGATATGTGTTCAAGTGATATAAACAAATTTATACAACATCTACAAGTTAGACAGTCACAAATTCCGATTCCGATTATCGGCCACATTTTTAGTTTTTAGATAAACTAATAGATTAATAAAGAAACTTGCGAACATATTTCTCATCATTTTAAATGAGTTGAAACGTTTTCACTTGAATTATAAAACCATATATATTGATATTAAAAAAATGTTTACAAAAAAGTGCTATTGTATTCATAATGCGATATCAATTCTCTTATATTTTCAAATCTAACATATATCTTTATAAAACTATTATAAATGATATACTATCACTATATAACTAATTAAAATGAATTATTATCATTTTAAATAATTATTTGAATATTTATAATAATTATTAAATCATTAAATCCTAATTTAAATTCATTAAATCGATTATTAAGTATGATGCCATTATTGGTGATGTCATAAATACATTTTATTTTAAAAAATAAAATAAATAATTTTTTTTCATACTCTTGTTTAAATGGATAAGTAAGTGAATATATCTAGCTTCGTATATAGCTTTTGATAATTATAGAGTTTTTTATTGATAAAACGATTTTCGGTCATTTTATCGATATTTTTCCAAAGAATATATTTTTGTAAATACTTACTCAAATTAAGATTACAACGCAAAACCCAAAGGTGTTTGCCCGAAATATATTTTTTAGCTTACACTTTTATATAGATTATACATATACAATATCCGATTCAATCTACAATTCGAATATATAACTTTATTTTCGAAATGGTGTTGATCCTTTGATCTCTAGTGTGGACTTTGATAAGGCTCATAAATTTCTATTTACCTTGCATTGCTATCAACTTTAGTAGAAAACATAGGGATTGACTACAAATTCTCATCAATGTTTACCCTAAACAATCGAGTGATAAATCCTTTTCGAATATCAAAAATCCAATATTCAAATCTTTAGGCCAAATTTGTGTTACGAAATAATCTTGTAAAATGCATATATATTTTTATCTTTTCCAAAATATTTAGAGTGACTTGGTTTAAGTTTTTAAACATTTCACAAAGATATTGTTTTATTCTTGTGAAAATTTCTTAACTGATTTATGTATTTTCATTCGAAAAAAGTCATAAACAAGGGACATAATTGTATTATACATGCTTAATATTTACATTCATCCTTACCTTACACACATCATTTCTCCTTACATACATAAACCATTTTTAAGTCCTACTACTTAGGTTTCCATAATACCAATATAAACATAACTACCTTAGAAGCTATACTTATATATGCTACTAAATAATATACATGTTTCCAAATCTTTCAATCTTACATCATAATCCCTTCTTTGAAATTGAAGTTGACAATCTATTTCGATATCCAAAATTAAATAAGACTTCTCCATCATCATCATTATCATCCTATTTGTTATCATCTATGTCTTCATCCTTAATCTATGGTAACACATCCACTTCATATGGCAACCAAGGTTGGTTAAATGGCTCATGCCTAAGTCCGACTGGCACTTCTTATATAACTTCTCCTTCTTCTAGTTCTTCTAATTGTTGTACTTCTTCTTCCTTGGATCCTTAAATTCTTCCTCTTCATCCTCCATGTTGTCCCAACGAATTAGGCAATGTGACGACTCTGCATGCCAAATTATATGGTTACTTTCCATCTCTCATATGGCATTACTATCTTTACTGCTGTTGTTTCATCCAAGGGATATCATAGTGTTCGAGACCTCATAAGGCTCAGAGTCTTCTTCGATCGACTCCTCCGTAGGAATTTCTTCCTCCAGTTCAAGTTTCAAACTTATGGAATCAGTGATCCACATTCCTTATGAAGCCTAAGGCGTCTCTTCATTACTAGATACTTTAATAAGTTCTGGAGTCGGGGGAGAGAAAGGAATTTCGGCCATAGGGTAACCGTCTTTTTCTAGTTGATTGTACGAATCTAAATCTCCTTTAATAATGGACATAATATTACTAAGTGATCATTTCCCTGGTTCTTCCACATCACTTGAAAGAATGATTAGATCATTATTCTCAATCTAGTTTGCTCTTGAGGTCTCCTCTTTTGAATATTTCTCCCGTAGTTTTGAGGGTTTCTATAATTATCAAAAACACACACTTGGAAACTAAGCATTTTAATTGTCTTAACTAAATCTAATGTTAGGTTATATATCTAAGTTTATCTAGCATAAATCCATTTTAACTGTACAATGTAATGGGTGATAGTTTGCTAAGCACATGATATTATTTGTCTAAACCAATACTTAGAATCCTTTGAAAATTCTCTTCCACAAACCCTTTTTTGATAAAAATTCCCATTATCCAAATCATTTTCCGAAGCATTACTTTAACGACCCAGAATTTCAAACACATCGTATTTAAATATTTGAATTATTCAAAATATTTACATCCCAGATTTAATTTGATTAAATACGATTTTATAACCTTGTTGAACACTTTTTTATTAATAATAAATGTTAGAAAACTTATTTTTAAACCGTGTTTACAAAAATGCACACAATGGATAAATACCGAAAATGTGACCAGAAAATGTTTTATTGAAAATCAACTATTTCTATAAAATAAGTTGTGTAAATAGGTTGGAACTTGAATAGTTATCATATGGAAAAATATGAAAAGAATTAAAACACCTCTTTATATCAACTAAAGATTAACTAAACTAAAATATTAATTAGCAAAAGTAAGTGTAAATTTAAGGACTGAAAGCACCCTTAAACCAAAGCACCTAACTTGGAAGGTACAGATGTGTAGGAGCATGGTCTTACAAGCTTAACTTTATGGCTAAGGAGAGGTATATTCACACTTTTCCTTTCATTTCCTAACACTATATAATGGCATGCACACACACACACACTCATATTTTCGCAAACTAAATCACTTCTTCACTCTCTCTTCTCCTCTTCATTTCTCCATACTTTGGACATGTATGCTATAGGGAGTTAAAGGCCTTTGTTCCTCGGTTCTAAGGTGACAGTGAAGGAGGCTGGTGTCCTTAGGTGTGAGAAAGCTAAAAATGAAGGAGGTCGTGAGCATCAAGGGTAGGCGAGGCTACTGTCGTGTGCTTTGGGATAGGAGAGAATTATTTTAGGTGATGTTTAATGAAGTAAAGGATATTAGTGAAGTTTTGTTGTGGCTGAATGTTGGTAGTAGGAGAATTGGTTTGAAAAAGTGAGCTAATCTCACTTTGATTACACTATAAATTGGTTGGAAGTTAACTTGAAATATTGCTTGATATTTGCTTGCTTAATATCTTGATAATTATTGTTACATCACATGTTAATATGCTTGCTCTATATTAATAATAATAGACATTAACTACTTAAATTAAACCCTTGATTATATAATTTAGAAAGCATATAAATTGTTAAAGTAGTTGCTTACAAAACCATTGAATTGTGATAAGTTCATTTGAACATTTAAAATGGATATATTGATGTGTATATAAGTTAAAACATGTTTAGTAGTAGTATGGATGGAACTTGGAGCCATATATGTGTATAAAATAATATGACATAAAATATTGGATTGAATACGGAATAATCCACGTAGCGATAGTCACTATAAATGCACTTTGAATACCTTAAGCTATAACTTGTAAAAATAGTGATTTGATAATATGTCTTAACAATAACTTATGTGGTTGTTATTTACAACTATACAAGTGTTTCGAAAAGCAAAGAGTATTCTTTGGAAAGTTATAGAAGAAGTAAATGAAAGTAACAAAAGATTGAAGTAAAATGGTCGATGTAGTTTTAAAAATAGTCCGTCTTTGAAAATAAAGCTTATTTTTGTGGAAAGTTTCTAGGGATTTCTTTACTAGTAAATTAAATATGTAATATATAATTATTATTGGGAAAGTTTTGATGCATGATTCATTTGATAACTAGCAGAATGAAATGCAAAATTTTTATAGTGAAATAGTCATTATATGTGTAGTTCGGTAAAATACACCTTTTTCGAGAAATTCTCCAAAATAATTAAAACATATTCTTTGGGATTTCTCTTCATAGTTTCCAATTACCCAAGTATGCTAATGATTGTAAAAGAATGGATCTAAAATCATTTGTCAAGGTATTGAAAACTAGACAAAAAGTTGTGGCAAAAATGTGTAAAAACCTACAACAAAACTTTAGCCAACACTTATGGAAATGCGGTCTTTGCTATTTGAAACGATAAATTGTTTAAAAATGATATTAATTATGTATTTTTCTCTACTCTTTTTAAAGTTGTTTTCTAACTTATAATCGAGTGGTTTAAATTTGATTTCAAGTTTAAATATATTTTCGACAATTAAATATGAATTTATGAAATATGTAGCTTTTAAAATTTAAAACTTGTTTTTCTATTCATTTCAAAATTCCTTACGCTTACAAAATATTCAACATAAATAAATTTAATATATTTCTAGTAGTTTTAAAAGTATTTTAACATATTAATAAGTATTTTAAAGATACTTCTATATATATAAGTTTTAAATATTAAATTAAGCATTTAACAAAAATGTAAAGAGTTTTATTTTAACACTTAAGTTAGAATAAATTATCTTATGGAATCAACTAAAAGTTTATTACCTTAATTAATAAGTGTGGATATGTTTTGGTCTTTAAATAAATGTTTAAATTTATTAATGGGTAAGTAAATAATTTTGGCTTGTAAACAGTGTTTTTTGCAACACTTGTTTTTAAGCCTTATTATCAATTATAAGGGAATATAATTAGACGTTTATTAATGGATATTTAGTAGAAAAATAAAAGTGGATGGTTTTTGGGTTGAGTGTGATAAATGTTTTGAGCAACTCTTGTCTTTAACCCTTAAATCTAATTAAAATTTCAAAAGGAGAGTTTTAAGACAGTGATTAAATGGAATGGTTTCAAGTTTGTAGTAAACAATGTTTTAGCAACATTTGTTTTTAAACCCTTGAATTATATTTTAGAAGAAATATTATAAATCTTTAACAATGGAATTTTAAAGATAGTAAAAAGCATTGAAATGTTTTACAAAGAGAGAAAATTTTATATGTTTAATTTATAAAAGAAAATTTTATATGTTTAATTTATAAAAGAAAATGAGTTTATTAATAACAATGTTTTGGTAGTAATTTTTTTACTCTCTTTGATTACATTTCATGCAAGTAAACGTGTTAAAAGATTTATGAATACACTTATACCATTGTAATATGTATATGAGTACTTTTTAAGTATTGAAAGGGTGTAAGTGAAAAAATTAAACAATATATACAAGCATATAAAGGGAGTTCTAATATATTAATAAATAAAGAAAGTCTTGATAGATAAAAAGACGTTTTCCTAATAAGAAGGGTTTTTTATTAATAAAAGATAAATTAACTAAAAAGGAATTAAAAGTCTTTTATGTGAATTTACTTTGCCTTGCATAAAATGATAGTGCATGTATGTTTACTTGATTATGGAAAATATTCGAGACTTAATTCCCTTGTGCGATCATTGTCATTATTGTTGAATAAGGCCATATTCATCGACCCAATCTTTGAGAGACTGGGATCCATAAGTTTTCTACTTATTGAAAACTACTTCAAGGCCGAGATAAGGTTTCTCTATTTGGAAGCAAATGATGGAAACTATGTGTAGTTCTGGAATCTGTTGAGGAGATGGAATCTAAATGGGATTCATTATGTGATCGACTTTTTTTGTAAACTCATGTGAAGATACTGAACGTAGCCTCGACATAAGAAAATGGCTACAGATAGAGCATGATGCATGACCTTGGTGTTTAGCTAAGCCATAAGGAGTACATCAACTTCATATCTAGAGTATGCTTATCGATATGTTGCACACGGGGAGTTGATGATACTTGGTGCACATTGTTTACGCGAGTGTTCGGATGACGGCTAAGTTGTGTTTACCTTATCGTATATTTTATCTAGAGATATTAGGCGCTCAGAAGGTATTTTACAATCCAGGTTATAGGAGTTCGGTCTTGTTGAGGAGGTCTCCGTGGAAAATCCATTTATACGAACGTACCTTAGCAGTTTTTTTGTATACCTAAATATGCCGTTAATTGTAACCAATGTCAACATTTTAGCTATGATTTATATTTATACTGAGTACCCTAGACACTATTATAATAGGGGCATTTCACTAGAAGGACGAACTTTACAGTCCAATTAGTTTCTAGGACATACATCCATAGGAATTAATTTCAAGGCCAAAGTCAAAAGAATAATTACTTTTAAGGACAAAATCAGCAGACTAATTACTTTCAAGGACATAATTTCATAGGTTTTTAGGCATTAAAAACTAACTATTTTGCATTTTGTCCTTAAAAGTAATTATTTCAGCTGTGTGTCCTAGAAACTAATTGCGCTTTCTAAAGAGGCCCTTGTGGCTAATTTCCATATTATAATAACACTAAATTTTCGTGCAAAATGATTCGGTTATCGTAACGTTAAAACCCAACGTTGTTTATTTGCGGCATGGTCTTAGAAGATACCTTTATTCTTCAAAAGGTTTTAAAAATATAGTAATTGAAATTACTTCAGTTTACTCACGCTGGTTTACCAAACGGATCCGAATTTTATTCTTTTTAAAATGCTCCGGTCAGCCCCTTGTATATTTCTGCATATTGTTCATGATTCATTGGCGCCCTAGGAGAGGAGCTAGATGATTACCTACCATATATTTTATTTCTGCTGCATTACTTTGTTTATTTCAGCAATTGTAAGGACTAGAAGTTGTAACTGTCCAAGCTGATTATATGTTAGCTTTATATGTACACTTTTATTTTGTAAAAGATCATTTTGATATTCTATATTATTGTTCCGCTGTGAGATTTTGATATTATGTTCTCTATTACTTGTTCAATTTCTTTTCTTCTTTTATTTTACTCTAACTTGCTGCCTTTCCCATACTTGGGTGCTTGGCACATATATATTGTATACCTATTGTCGACATTTGAGAGTCGAAAAGGCATTTGTAACATCATGGTATCAGAGCTGAAGTATAAGCGAGAACCTTGGCTTTAGTGAGGTATAACTCATTAAGAGGTAGGGTAATGGAATTCCTTATTGTGAGTTTGATCAGATTACACATATGAGAGCGTAATTATTAGTGCTATAACAATATTTTGTATTGTGTTAATTTTTTTGCCGAGTGCATATAATTTTGGTAGATGCGTCTGATCAGTGTTATTGATAGAGATTGCTAAACACTTAAATAGAGCAAACTAACAAAATATTATTTTCAAAATTGTTAAATGGAATAATTTTACCTAGGATTAGATTTTATATGAAACAATAATTTTGAAATAATTATGATAGTTATATATAATGTATTATTTTTTTAGGAAATGATAATACAGAATCACTATCTTTTATTGCTTGATTTGTCATGCTCGACCAATTTATGGGCATTGGCTAATGTTTATTGAATTTAAATTTTCCATAACATGGGCTAGGTAGATAGTAATTTATGGAAACATTGAAACAAACTCCTTGTGAATTAAGTTTCACGATTTGACTATAAGGCATTCGATGATAATGGTTGGCTAAAAAGTTAACTTAAATATAAAGTTGTTAATACAACTTAAGAGGAAAGGTAAGAAATTCAAATTATAAATGCTTATGAAATGATTTCATATAAGAAACTAAATTTATATAGATATAGTTAGTATAAATACGAATTATAAAGGATTCAAACTAAGAATATGTGAAGTTAAATCTTGATGTTTTTCGAAATGGTTTCTACGGGTTATTAATAAAACAATAATAGTATGATTTGAAACTATTCTAAAGGACTGATGTTGTTAAAAGGATTTTATGATTTGTTCGAGTTCAAGGTTACTCTCTGTAGCACCAAAATTGGTCACTAACACCCTTAAGAGAGATTATGTAGAGAGATTAATGAAGAAAGTAAATGTAAACGGTGTATAGAATGCTAAACTTAATGTAGAAAATAAGAACACCAGATTTATAGTGGTTCGGTGTAATTTCCTACGTCCACTTTGAGGTAAATCATTATTGCTTTACTTATCAACTGGTTACAGATACAATCCGTACACCAACTATTTGATTACAATTGTTAAGCAAAGGAGACAAGTCTTGAATGAGTCCTAAATGCGGCAGAGTCTCCCCGGTGTTCAACAAAATAAGGTCCCTTTCACTGTAACCATGCCTCTCTATTTATAGACGAAGATGGGCTGGACTTCCCTGGTGGGCCTAGTAGTTAGACAGTTCGGCCCAAAATGAGTGAACTCTATGTGCCGAACCACAAATGCCGATCGGCAAATGCCGAGCGCTTCCTTAATGCCGAACGAGGCGATGTGTTGAGTGAAGAGTGCAAGCCGAACAAGAAACGATGTCGGTCGAAGGGCGATGCTGAACGCGGTTGGAAGGCCGAACGAGCTTTACGCCGGTCGAGATTGAATGTCGAACGACTCTGATATGCCGAACGACCATCAATGCTGAACGAGGTCTAGATGCCGAGCAGTATGGAATGCCGAACGACTCTGATATGCCAAACGGCCCTCAATGTAGAACGAGGTCTAGATGCCGAGTAATGTGGAATGCCAAACGACTCTGGCATGCCGAATGGCCCTCAATGTGGAACAATATATAATACCGAATGGTCCTCAATGCCGAATGACCATAGATGCCGAATGGCCTGGTCGTGTCGAATGGGGACAGATGCCCAACGAAGTCTCTTCATCAAGTCTTTGGTTTCCCGGTCAAGCTGCTGGGTAACACTTGCCCCCGAAAGTGTATTATGTGGATGAACATGATACGCTTTGAGTCACGAGTCCTCCATGTTTTGCTTCAAGCCCTAGTTTCCTTTCCTCGATGGTACTTTCTCTTGAATGCCGAATGAGTCAGTGTATGCCGAATGACATGCTGATGCCGAACGTCATATAAATGTCGAATGATTTAGCTGACGCCGAGCGAGGGATGCGCATTGACTGGTTCTACCGTTCATTGTCCCTTCGACTTCCTTTCTTCCCCTATAAAGGTCGACACTTCACTTCTTCTTCTCTTTTTCATTTTTACCTCCGCTATCTTGTATTCGCGAACTTTGCTTTTTGACAAAATCCAAATAATTAACCGCTCTTCCCTCCTCAAACATCATAAGTTTCCTCACTCCTTTCCCAAATCAATTGAAACTAATTAAAACCGCTCTCCTTACTTCAGAATCCCTTATGTTTTCGAGCCATTTACTGGGTAATGACCTCTCTCTTTGAACGCTACCCCTTTGCTAGTAAACTTAGCACGAGACTCAAGTTCGTGAATCTCTGTAGAGCCGTGGTCAGTACGTATCACGCGGATGAGGGAATCAGATCGTGATTAGGATATGTTTTAAGGGTAGGCAGTGTGGGAAAAAAGGAGAGGTCAGAGGCATGCGAAGGAGGGAAAAACAAAGGTGGATTAGGGATTGGTTAGAATGCCGATTGGCTCGGTATGACCTGCCTAAGGACACGACCATGTCATTCGGTAGGGACGTAGGAAAAGAATAAAATTGTTATTAAGGACGGAGTGCTGAGTGTTGTGGCTCGGCGTAACTTTGGTTCGGCACAATTCGCTGTATGCCAAACAGTGGAGTGGATAAGTGGAAGGGTGTCATTGTTGAGAGCAGAATGCCGAGTGATGTGGCTCGGCATGAGAGTGGTTCGGCATGACCCCCTTAAGCAAAACGGTGGAAAGGATAGATGGAAGCATGGGATGCCGAGCGATGGACTTGGGCCGGATGGTATTTAGGTCGAGCTGGGCTAAGGCCGAGCAACATTTAGGATGAACGACATTTATGCCTAACGGTATTTATGTCAAGCGGCATCTTGGCCGTGTCGGTTTTAGGCCATGTGTTTCAAGTGTCGCTCGGCCTTGACCTTCGATGAATGGATAACAACAGTCGAAATCATTCCAACTTGAACATAACCCTCGTCGAACTCACTCATTTCCCATGCTTAATCATATGACAAAAACAAGGACAAGGAATTAAGCAAACCAGCATATCGAATTAATCTAGACCGACAACTCCCCAGTTTTAACAATCATAAGTCTGAATTTAAATCGATAAAAACAGATAATAGCCTTCAACATATAGTGCCAATGTTCGAGTCCAAAATCGAAAACATCATAAGACAGGCTTTCGTAGATGGTAAGTGATGATGGTCTTCGAAGATGACAGTTCAAAGCTCAACTTTATATCGTCAACTCTACGACTTTTAATTTCTCAACACTTATATTTGAATGATCGCACTAGTTCACACACAACATGGGGAAATATTTATGCTGTTAAGTCTAACGTCGATTATTTTTCAAGTATAGTTAAAACAAGTACTCTGTTAGATTCAATCTTCATTAAATATGTATGGGAAATCTTGCTTTGCTACAATCCCAGATGGACCCGGGCCATCCTCTCGACAAGAAGTCGTAGATACTTCACATCCGTCAACTACTCCCGCTCAAGACTTTCCGAACCCTGTGACTACATCTGTCGACTTGGCTCCCGACGCTTTGGAGGCAGCAATTTTTCTAGACGACCAAATCGATTCTCAGGCTTCAAAAATTAATGAAACTACACTCCGTCGGATCTGCTCTGTCCACATAATCGCTTTTGACAATGTATTGTTTCCATCGGGGCATGATCGTCCACACTTGCCCCCTATCGGATACACAACTTGCAACAAATTCGTGTGCTTGGTTGGCAGCGTGCCACCGTTCAACTCATTTCTTTGAGACGTGTTGCGGCACATCGACATTGCTCCATCGCAACTGCATCCGAACAGCCATGCATTCAGCTACGGCACTTGTATCCTCTTCATGAGTGTCCTCTCTAGGCTTCCAACTCCGACGATATTCGATACATATATTGCATCAAGAGACGGAAGGTTAGCCCGTCTTTCTTGTTTCTCGAGCCGTACAACAAATGTTAAATCTTAACTGGGGCATGGAGCAAGTTTTCCTTGCACAAACAGGAATGGTTTTGCATGCGTTGTCCTCCCGGTTTTGCGAGGAGATGGGTGGAATGAAGTAAGTCTTTCTCCTGGGTCGATACTCATGTTTGGTCAAAACTGTACCCTTTCTAACTCTCTTCCATCTTTTCAGGTATCAATCCGCTTCCCGAGGGCCCTGGATATTCTGAAGCCGTCGAAGCTATTCGAGGCATTCCCGTCGAAGACCGGGATATAAGAACTCTCATTTCAAATGAGACACTTACAAAGTTCGGGTTGTTAGTAGAAGGGCGCCGGATAAGCCTCCCTCATGGCGTTACCATACCCTAGCCTGCTTCTAGCAAGGGGAAAAAGCAAGCTGAATCTTCAGCACGTAACTCCCCCGACACACTAGAAAAGGGGAAATTAAGGAAAATGAAACGCCTGAGGCACAAGAAGAGAACGTTAGTCCCGATCGAGATCCGATAGTCGAAGTTCATGACATCAATACGTCGCCTTCCCCTTCGAAGGGAAAGAAGAAACTAACATACAGGCCGAGGAAGAAAATAGTTGGTGGAACTTCTAAAGTTACTCTCATTCCCGTGGAGAAAGAAGCCTCCTCACAGCATTTAGAAAGTTCCCTAAAAGGCCGTCGAACCTTTCCATACCTGATGATCTACTCAACTACAACTTTGGCGATCTAGAGGCCCTTAAGCTTCATTCGCCCGCGTGAGGCAATGCAAGCTTTCAAGCCTAAAATCAGGGAGAAAAAACTCCTATTAGTAAAGAACTGGTCCGTCGGGGGGAAACACTACGACACACACAAACACATGCACTTCACCCTGTACTTAAATTTCCGTTGTCATCTTATTCTTTTCTAACTCATCGTTACTTAACCTTTGTGTAGGTGACATGGAGTGCACGCATGGACTTGACCGCCTTCACGGTTCATCTGTATTTTATCAATCAGGATGGGATTCAGGTTTTGGAAGACGGCGTTATAGGGACGATGATGGCGATAGGAATAATTATTTTCCCAAGATTCATCGTCCCGGAAGAAATTTTATTATCAGCCCAAATACCTCATAATCCCCCTTCTCACCCGGAGCAAGGTAGAGATAAGCACGGCCATAAGGGGTCGCAATCCGATGTGCCTCGCAATCAACACTCTGATTCTTCTACCACACGACAGTCCCGGGATCCTTACAAGAGAACTGAACTTTCAAAGCCATCTCCTTCTGTTCCCATGACAGATCCAACAATATCGGTGAGACTAATTGAGCTCAGGGCTAAATTCCTAAAAATCTGCTTTGATGGCCTGAAATTCCTCCCGGCGATCCATCATATTCCGGGACATGTCAAACAGAGCGTTATAGCCTACAACAATGACGTCTATGTTCAACATGATGCGTTCGTTCATCTTGTTGAGAAAGTATCAGAAGTCTCCATAGAGAGCCAGCATGAGATTGATTGCCTGAAGCTTGAGGACATCCACGACAAAGATATTATTAAAGCTCAGGACGAAGAGCTTGCTTCTTAAAAGTTTCAGCTAGGAGCCGCCCAATAGAGCGCCAAAGATACTGCCGAAGCCGTAACTCATCTGGAATCAACCCATAAAAAAGAAATCGACGGGGCGGTCCAACGCAGTTGGGCTCTAGCTTTGGAGAAAGACTCAGTGCAGAAGGAGAGGGACACCTTTTCCCTTTGAGTTAAGGAGATGGAGGAGCAACTCCGCAAAGAAAAGGAGGAGTAGACCGCTGCCCAAGAAGAGTCACAATGATGTTTTGACGAGATCGTGCCACATGACATCTGAAAGCGAAGCTCGAGGATAAAGTTTCTAAAGTTGAGATGCTAAAAAATGAAGACCATGAAGAGGGCAAGAAAATAGCATCTGCGGAGGTCGAATCTCGACATGAGGCGGCTAAAGAAGTAGGTAGGGAGGAGGTCAATAGCATGTTCGACCCACTAATTGCAGAGTTCAATGCCCGCGTCCTAATGCACCGAGACTTAACTTTTCTTGGCGAGGGCAATCTCGAATCTTTAGCTGAGGCGTGGGAGACCTTAATAGAAATCAGGAAGGCCGAACTTTGTGCCGAGGACATTGATGAAGGGGCTTGGATAAAAGAATTTTTTAAGGGAAACGAGCCTTCGGACCTGTCTACAGCAAAATCTCTTTACTACAAATGCTCCCCCTCAACGAAAGGAAAAGAGATTATTGCCGATCCATCGTGATCGAGTCTCAAGCACATGAGCCAACTCAGCCGGCCGATCGGCCGATAATTTATCCCATTGAGCAGCATGTTGGTTATGACCCGGAGGATCTCGGCCTTAGCGTTCACATTTTGTCTCCTATTCCAGAGGGTGAGACCCCTTTGACAGCTGAGAGCCAGCCGGAACCTGGTAGATAACCCCTCTCTTTAACATTCCAAAAGTATTCCGAGTACTCCAGTCCGCACTCTAGGGACTTGGAGATTTTGAGTCTTTTATATTCTAGTCTGCACTCTGGGGACTCAGATTACTCTAGTGCGCACTCCGGGGACTTGGAGATTTTGAGTCGTTTATACTATGGTCCGCACTCTAGGGACTTAGAGTACTCCAGTCCACACTCTGGGGACTTGGAGATTTTCAGTCGTTTATACTCTGATCTGCACTGTGGGGACTCAGAGTACTCCAGTCCACACTCTAGGGACTTGGGTATTTTGAGTCGTTTATACTCTGGTCCGCACTCTGGGGACTCAGAATACTCCCGTCTGCACTCAGGGGACTTGGAGATTTTTTGTCGTTTATACTCTGGTCCGCTCTCTAGGGACTCAGAGTACTCCAGTCCGCACTCCAGGAACTTGGAGATTTTATGTCCTTTATACTCTGGTCCGCACTTTGGGGACCCAGAATACTCTGGTCCACACTCTGGGTACTTGGAGATTTTGAGTTGTTTATACTCTGGTCCGCACTCTGGGGACTCAGAGTACTCCAGTCCACACTCTGGGGACTTGGAGATTTTGAGTGCTCGTGCACGTTTGTACATCAGATAGCATAAAGTATCTCTTAGTTATTCGTTATCATACATGGAAACATTGACAATTCATGGAGAAAATGACTTTAAGCTTTTATTAATGCAAACAAGCTAAATTGCCTTATTACATGCCGTAAACTGGGAATAAAAACTGGCTGGAAATAAATGCAACTAAAATATGAAAGAAATGGACTAAGTGTTATAATGCCGCAAATGCTCTCTATTCCAGACTCGGGGGAGTGTCACACCATCAACGGTCGCTAGCTTGAAAGGCCCTTCTCCAAGCTTCCGTTCAATGACGTATGGACCTTCCCATGCGGGGCTCATATGTGATGGTATCGGGAAAACCCATTTCAAAACGAGATCACTCACAATAAAAATTCTCGATCGGACTTTTTCATTATAATATCGAGTGACTCGGTGCCTGTAGGCAGCTGCTCTTAAATTAGCTTCTTCATGCCTTTCATCAATGAAGTCCAATGATTCCAGCAAAAGATCTTGATTTGACTCATGGTCGTAATAAGTTACCCGATGTGATGGAACTTCAAGTTCTACGGGTATGACATCTTCCATGCCATATGCCAATGCGAATGGAGTGGGGCCAATCGCGGACTTATGGGTGGTTCTATAAGCCCAAAGCGTTGTTGGAAGCTCGTCCACCCACTTTCCTCTAGCCTTTTCCAAACGTTTTTTCAATGTGGATTTGATTATTTTGTTTACGGCTTCCACTTGCCATTGGCTTTCGGGTGAGCAACTGATGCAAAATTTTTCTCAATACCATATTTTGGGCAAAGTTACTTGAACTCTTTACTTTCGAATTAAGTTTTGTTGTCTGTAATGATGGCTCGTGGAAGGCCAAAATGGCATATAATATTTCGTACAACGAAATTGATGACCTTTTTGGTGGTGATAGTGGTCAAAGGCTTTGCTTCTGCCCATTTGGTAAAGTAATCGACCGCTACTATTGCGTATTTTGAAACACCTTTGGATAGGGGTAAGGAACCGACTATATCGATCTCCCACATTGCAAATGGCCAGGGACTAACCATTTGTGTGAGTTCCGTCGGCGTAGCTCTTGGGATTTTCGTATATTTCTGACATTTGTCACGTCTTCTCACATAGTCTGCGGCATCCCGATTTACAATCGACCAGTAGTATCCATAGCGGAGGATTTTCTTTGCTAACGTTTACCCCCGGGTATGGTCGCCACATTCACCTTCATGGACTTCCTTCAGTACTTGTTTTATCTCATCATGGGCAATACACCGGAGTAAGGGGATCGAGAATCCTCTTCGATACATTACTCCATCTTGCATTGCATAACGTGAAGCCTTACGAATGAGTTGTCGTCTTTCCCTCTTTCTTTCGGGCACGACCCCATGTAACAAGTACTGCTTGAATGGGGTCATCCATGATTCCTTCTCGATTTCTATTTCTAACATGAAATCTACCTCCTTCATATTTATGCTGGAAACATGTAAGGTTTAAATAGGAAACAATCCCATCTGTTGTGCATCACCAGTGCTTGCAAATTTTTCCAATGAATCGGCTGCTCTGTTTTGCTCACGCGGTGCATGTGAAATATCATAATAGTTGAGATTCGCTAGCAGCTCTTGAACTAGGACCAAATACGGGGCAAGTATCTGCCCCTTTGCATGATAATCTCCTCGCACTTGGTACACTACCAGTTGCGAGTCGCAAAAGATTTCAACCGATCCTACTCCCGGTTCTTTGATAAGTGTTAAGCCGGCAATCAATGCTTCATACTCGGCTTCGTTATTCGTCGTTGTGAATTCGAGCCTCAAAGCATAGCAAACTAATCGGTTCTCACGAGTCACAAGAACTATGCCAACCCCAAAACATCGGTCGTTAGATGCCCCATCGGTGTACATCTTCCATCGAACGGGAGGTATGACATTGTGGGCGTTTTATTCATCGATCATGGTGAATTCAGTATTGAAATCTGCTAGCGCTTGCCTCTGTATGGCCCCTCAAGGCAGGTAGGTAATATCGAACTGACTCAACTCGATATTCCATTTTAACATCCTTCCAGAAGTTTTCGATCATTGGAGTACCTGTCGCAAGGGCTGATCGATGTAAACACTGATCGAGTGCATCTGGAAGTATGGGCGAGCTTGCGTGATGTAATCACCAAGCAATAGGCTAGTTTCGCAATTCTGGGATAATTTCTTTCTGCCTCCGTCAAACATTTACTAACATAATATACTGGCTTTTGAACTCGGTCCTCCTCGTGAACCAAAGCCATACTGATAGCGTGCTGGGATACTGCGAAGTATTCATACATCATTTCATAGTCAATTGGTTTTGATAGCACTAGGGGACTTTCTAGATGTCTAACCAGTGCTCGGAATGCTTCCTCACAGTCAGGCGCCCACTCGAAATTCGTATTTCCTTTTTTATCACATCAAAGAAAGGAATGCACTTATCCGTGGCTCTAGATATGAATCGACTCAGAGTGGCCACCTTTCCGTCAAGGTTTGTACTTGCTTTTAGTTTTGGGCATTTGTATGTCCCGAATAGCCTGAATCTTTTCCAAGTTAGCTTCAATTCCACGTGCGTTCACAATGAAACCCAAGAACTTCCCTGATGTAAGGCCAAAAGAAAAATTTAAAGGATTGATCATCATCCCGTAATGCCGGCGTATATCGAACATCTCTGCTAACTCTTGGATGTGGTCGTTTGACTGTCGTGACTTCACGAGCATGTCATCCACATAGACTTCCATCGTTCTACCAATATGGTTTTTAAACATTCGATTCACCAGGCGCAGATAAGTTGCTCCCACGTTTTTCAATCCACAAGGCATTACTACATAGCAATATAGCCCCACATCTGTGACAAAGCTGGTGTGTTCTTGATCTGGAATGTGCATCAGGATCTGATTGTATCCCGAATACTCATCCATAAATGACAATAATTCGTGTCTGGCGGTAGAGTCAACGAGCTGGTCGATTCTAATTAAAGGGAAACTATCCTTCGGGCATGCTTTATTCAGATCGCAGTAATCAACACAAGGTCTCTACTTTCCATTCACTTTTCTTACCAGCACAGGGTTTGTTACCAATTCCGTGTAGAGTTTGTCATGGACGAACCCACTGGCTTTGAGTTTGTCCACCTCCTCTTTGAGAGCAATGAACCTCTCCAGATCCAAGAATCCCCTTTTCTAATTCACAAGAACATATTTTGGTTCTATATTCAACATATAACTCGCAATAGTGGGAGAAATCCCGCACATATCAGAATGTGTCCAAGCGTAAACATCCAGATTCACTCGGAGGAAATCAGTAAGATCCTCGGCCACTAAAGGGTGGATTTGTGATCCAATCTTAAGAACTCGTGATGGGTCATCCGGTTGATTGGAATGTCGATCGTCAGCTCGACCAGTGATGCATTCGTTTCCCTGGGTTCCCCATATCATCTCTCGGATTTATGTCTCTAAGGATTCGAGAATGTCGCCCGAGCCAGGGCTCGGGCACTACTTGTCAATCATCAGTATTTAGGATGTGGACGGAGTTGTCTGCGACCTTCCCTTTTTCTCTGCGCTGAGCTTCTCTCAGCTCTGCCACATAACATGTGCAACTGGTCGCCTGATCGCCATGTACTACACCGACTCCTTTGTCTGTCAGAAACTTTAATGCCAAACACCATGGGGCCAAAGCGGCCCTAAACTCTGCCAGGGCTGGACGATCCAAAAATAAATTGTATGGAGAATCAACATCCATTACTATGAACGGTAGGATTCGCACTCTCCAACGCTTACAGTCCCCCATTTCAATTGGTAACTCAATATACCCATCGCGTCGGTTGCAGCACCATTAAAGCCGTGGACACGAGCTTTGCATGGTTTTAAATCTTTTGTCTCCATGTTCATTTGGTCATAAGCCTTCGTGAAGATGATGTTGACAGAGCTTCCACAATCAATCAAAATCCTTTTGACATAAGCTGGCCCGATCGTTGTAGATATGACTATCGGGTCGATAGTAGGAGCCTCCACCTTATCTGCATCTCGACTCGTAAACAATATATCGTTTGTCATCATGCGTTGTTGTTTTGCGGGGCTTCCATCTTCCATATTCGAACAACATTCGTAATTCGCATGCCTCAAGGAGGTAGCATATTGTTTCATCTCATGCCAATTCTAGTCTGTAGGATGAGGTCCTCCGACTATAGTGTTTATAATCAACGTACCTACCGTCCGGGCAGGTTCCTCTGGGTGGCGTGGAGCCAGCCCGCGTCTGGGGTCTAACGTTCCTTGCCTAACCTCTAGTGTGTTCTTAACAAACTCCCGTAGCTTTTTTGGCCTTCTATGGCGTCATGGAGGTGTCTACACTCCTCAGTATTGTGCCTGTGGGTCTCATGTAAGTGACAGTACTTACCCGTCCGTTTCTGTACCTCTATGGACACCTTTGGGTGAGGCTTTATATATTGGAAGGTGTAACAGGTAGATAGGTAAATGTTTTCAAGAGACGTATACATGGGGTGTATTTGTTGTTGGTCGGAATCCTCGACTTCCATTTCCTTGCGTCTTTTTTATTTTCGGTATTTCCACCTCCGAATCTTTTAGACTGCCCAGGCTTGTTCTTGAGGTTGACTTGAACTTTACCCGAACTGTCGGCGGATTGCTTCATGGCAATGTTACTTTTTACAGTGTCCTGAACAGGCCCTAGTGCCTTATCTCGTCTCGTCCATCGAGCTTCCTCCCTGCTTATGAACTGGCGAGCTCTAGAATAGAATCGCTCCAACGTAGTTGGGGGCTTTCCCGCCAACCTATCTCTAAACTCCGAGTCTGGATCTACACCTCGCATTACTGCCATCAAGATTGTGTGGCCGTTAGGGTTGCTAACCTCAGTGGCGGCAACATGAAACCTCAGCAAGTATGCTTTCAAAGACTCTCCCAGAGCATGGATCACGCTTGATAAGGACATCACGTCCTTTGGACGAGTAACATGTATCCTGAATTTTTCAGAAAAGTTCATCGCCAACTCGTCGAAGCTGGATATAGACCGTGGAGGAAGTCGAGTAAACCACATAGTGGTGATCCCGAAAAAAGTGATTGGGAAGCACCTACACTTAGTCGCGTCATTCTCCCTTGTAGAATAAATCATCCATTCGTACCTCATCAACTGATGCCTAGGGTCAGTCTTCCCTTCGTAGGCTGGAATAGTCGGCATACTGAATTTCCTGGGATACTCAGCCTGTAGAATAGTATCTAAGAAAGGAGTAGACTCCTGCACACTACCCAATCTTCGTTGGTCAAGCCTTGATTCTCTCTCATTAACTGCCTGACCATGGCTGTTAAGTCTGGAATTTGTATGAAGGATGGGAGAATGGGATCCATTCAACGGGACCATGCGGGTTGATGTCCTGCCTGCTAGCAGCCGGCTAAATATGCGTCCTTAAGGCCAGCTCAATTTGGTCTTGGTGAGACAGACGTCTGGTCTCCTCACGTGCCTGATCCCTGGCGGATCGGTCAATGGAACCTGCCTATGCAACTTCAGTCTTACGGCGTCTAGGCCTAGGAGGTTCATCAGCAGAGGTCGAGCTATCATATGAAGAATAAGGAGCAGGGCTACCGCCGGCATTCTGATGCTATTACTGCGCAAGCTAAGTCATGAAATTAATTTTGGCTTGAATCTGCTCAGCAAGTTGCCTTCTACTTTCCCTAAGTTCTCTTATCAAGTCGTTAAACTCTGTTCGGGAAACGACTTCCGTTTGATTTTGGGTGGAGGGCCCTGCACCATGAATCGCTTGTTGGTTGCTAGGTCCAACTTGTTACACACTAGTAGTGTCATGGACGTCCGCATTGTGATAGGCTGATCAGGTGCTTGGTCTTCCCATAATATAGTTTTCAGTTGGAACTCTGAATAGATTCAACGGGCGTCCAATGAATAAGTTGAATCTCCTTTGGGTGATTTTTCAATCCAGTAGCTACAAAGTAGAGCCTATCGACCTGAGAATTCGTTTCTCAGTGAAAGCACCAAAATGTTAGCACTAAAATTTGTCACTAACACCCTTAAGAGAGATTATGTAGACAGATTAATGAAGAAAGTAAATGTAAACAGTGTACAGAACGCTAAACTTAATGCAGAAAATAAGAACACCAGATTTATAGTGGTTCGGCGTAATTGCCTACGTCCACTTTGAGGTTAATCTTTATTTCTTTTCTTATCAACTGGTTATAGATACAATCCATACACCAACTATTTGATTACAATTTGTTAAGCAAAGAAGACAAGCCTTGAATTAGTTTTGAATGCGGTAGAGTCTCCTCGGTGTTCTCCAAAATAAGGTCCCTTTCACTGTGCCCCTGCCTCTCTTTTTATAGAAAAAGATGGGTTGGACTTCCCTGGTAGGCCTAGTAGTTATACAGATCGGCCCAAAATGCGTGAACTCTGTGTGTCGAACCACAAATGCCAGTCGGCAAATGCCGAGAGCTTCCTTAATGCCGAACGAGAGGCGATGTGTTGTGTGAAGAGTGCAA
The DNA here is from genome assembly GCA_030765085.1 of Allium cepa. Taxonomy (NCBI): domain Eukaryota; kingdom Viridiplantae; phylum Streptophyta; class Magnoliopsida; order Asparagales; family Amaryllidaceae; genus Allium; species Allium cepa. The sequence continues at coordinate 286,657,132 of CM060942.1, forward strand.
GCCAAACAAGAACCGATGGCGGTCGAGGGGAGATGCCGAACGAGGCCGGAATGCCGAAAGAGCTTCATGCCGGTCGAGATTGAATGCTCAACAACTCTGACATGCCGAACGGCCCTCAATGTCGAACGAGGTCTACATGCCGAGCAGTGTGGATGCCGAACGACTCTGACATGCCGGACGGCCCTCAATGCTGAACGAGGTCTGGATGCCGAGCAATGTGGAATGCCGAATGACTCTGTCATGTCGAATGAACCTCAATGCTGAACGATATACAATACCGAACGGCCCTCAATGCCGAACGACCATAGATGCCAAACGGTCTGGCCATGCCGAACGGGGACAGATGCCAAACGAAGTCTCTTCATCAAGTCTTTGGTTGCCCGGTCATGCCGCTGAGTAACACTCTCGGAAACAACAAATCGATTCGGGAAACAAAGTACTTTTATCTTAGCTAGTTCAAGTGACTTGAAAGTGAGTAAAAATGGGTATGATATGTGTTCTGTTGGAAAGCACTTCTCTGGGAATTACCCTTCTTAGTAAAGGGAATGTATGATACTATTCGGTGGAACCCAGCTCCATGTATCACTTTTTTTGTTACTCGATCTATATTAATATTTTCCATGGATTTTAAAGAAAATATTTTAGAATTTTGTTTTGAAAATGATTGTGGTTTAATCCCAAAAAGTATGATTTGAGATTCAAAAAGATATAAGTATATATTATTATTTAAAATGAATTGAAATAAAACCCGAAGTTTAAATTCTAAAGTTTTCAATATAGATATATATGGTTGCACATATCCTTTGCATTAGGATAGTTTGGTTGTGCATCTTATTATGATATATTGTTTGTTGGATTTTGATTACTATAATAAAATAGAATTTTCGACGATTTTGGTAAGTCAAAAATTTTCGAATTAATATAATTAAAGCTAGGTATTTTTTTGAAAATATAAAGGTTAAACTTTTGTAACTCTTAATTTGAAAAGACAGTAAACTAACACGGGGTATAAAAAGTTATCTAACACCATTGTTGGATAAGGCACTCAACGTTATTGGGCCAACTAATAAACATCTTTACTATAGGGTCTTTTAAGGAAAGTAGACTATAGTCTTGAGTTTGGATACCGGAGTCCTACTCTATCTAGCTACTTGCCTAGCCTGATCGATAAAGATGTTTAGATTGTAGACTCATTTATAAGGTCTAAATTTAGTTTTGGTCTTCTTCGAAATTTTAGAAAGCAAAAAAATGTAAAAGAATGTTTTGTATATACTCTTTGGATGTAACGAAGTATTATACTAATAATGAACTTAATTTTTGAAATGTTTTCAAAAAAAGCAATTAAATTTTAATTTCATTAAATGTTAAAAATATATAAATAATAAATAAATAAAAAACAAACTTAAGTTGATATAAAAATGTCTAAAAAAATTAGTCAACATTTTATGAATATTTATTAACAAAATTATGGTTTTTGGAATGATTATGTAATTAAGTAGTATTTTATGAAGATTAGTCTTTATTAAATGTTTATAAACTTAAGTACTATTTTACGAAATGTTGCATAAATGATTTTAATATTACATAAGAAATGATTCTGTGTAAATAAACGAGAATTGGAAAGAAATTGGTAAGTAACCAGTTGAGTTCAGTGCGTGAGTTGCATGTAGATCATTTTACTCGCATGATAGTTGTTGATCTAGGATTCGAGTATGTAATTTCGAGTGATATACACTATTATGCAAAAGGATATTTGCTAGACACTTTGACGATGAACGCTTGATACAGATTCTTGAGATGATCCCTAAGTTTTCTATGTAGTTTATTGCTATGTAAGGAAAATGGACGTGTCCAATCAAAGAACCAGATCAAAGTATGCACTAAAGAAGTCAAGTGTGATATACTAGTTCATAAGTGAAATCTATGTGATCGAGCAAGTGGCCAGATCGATATTGCGTACATATGATATATGTACATCATATTGGATTAAGTATAATTGCATAATATGTTTGTTTAGCTTGGTGAAAGTTTAGGAAAAGATGATTCAGATTGTTTAAGGTAATATGAATAATCGACTAAGTAATAACCCTTGGCTATTGTTTGCACAAAAAATGGGCAAACAACTACAAGTCGTATGATTTAGTCGATTTTATGATTTTCTTAATGATTTGGTTGATTTATGCAAATATGTAAAAAGCAGGGACTAAACTGTAAAAGACACACAGATTTATAGTGGTTCGGCTAGAATGTGTCTACGTCCACTTTATATGTCATTCTCTTTCATTGTCCAGATTACAAGTACAAGGCTTTTATTATAAGTGTATGAAAGCTGTTTGAAAGTTCTATCTGTGCTTGAGCCCTCAAACCTTGTTCTCCATTGTTGTAACCCTACCCCTCTATTTATAGAGTGGAGCTAGGGGTAGGGGCCTTGGATGTATATAGCTGCTGGTGGGCCTGTGCTGATGTGATCTGGCCTGGCAATGCTGGTTCGGTAACGCCTTCTTCACTTTGGTTCGGTAGCATTGGTTCGGTGGTGAAAGCATGGATTGGTCCGGTGGTGTTGGAGTTGAGTTCTGGTCCGGTGGTCTTGGTCCGGTGGGCCAGGTACGGTGGTGAGAGGAGTTGAGTTCTGGTCCGTTGGTTTTGGTCCGGTGGCCCTGGTCCGCTGGTGAGTGGAGTTGAGTTCTGGTCTGGTGGTTTTGCTCCGGTGGCCCTGGTCCGGTGGTGAGTGGAGTTGAGTTCTGGTCTGGTGGTATTGGTCCGATGGCCCTGGTCCGGTGGCCCTGGTCCGGTGGTGAGTGGAGTTGAGTTCTGGTCTGGTGGTTTTGGTCCGATGGCCCTGGTCCGGTGGCCCTGGTCTGGTGGAAATACGCCCAACATTTGCCCCCCAAAGTGGGGCATATGCCTGCATATGTCACGCTTTGTTTTAGATCACTCAGTTTGGACACTCTCATTCGGCCCTAGTGCCGAACTAGTTGCTACGGTTATCCTACGCTTGCCTATAAGTATGAGCTTCACGCCTCTGTTATTCCCCACTATTTGAGATAGACGAACCAAACTTCTGTTCTGCTGAATCAACCATATAACCGAAGTTTAGTCTGCCGGACCAGGTGAGGCTCTCTTCTGAACGAACTTCATGCTCGAACTACCGATTGAGCTCGGGGAGGATGTGTGCCGAATGGGCCCTCAGCCTCGTACTGCCGAATGAACTCGGGGAGTACGAGTGCCGAACGGTTTTTAGCCTCGAACTACCGAATGAACTCGGGGAGTATGAGTGCCGAATGGGCTTTGATGTTTTGAATTATGAATGAGATTCCAAATTGTAGGTACTTGTTTATCTTCATTCCTTGTTCTAACAATGTGTTTTCTCGTGTTGCAGATAATGTAAAATAAAGTAGAAACTCATTTTGACAAGAAGAAATCAAAGGACAAAGGAGAGACCTCCAAAGTGTCCCCAGTTCGGGCAGAGCTAGAACGTCATGGACCATCCCCGAGATCATTAGTAGACGGGTACGGTCCTCAGGAGCTCTTGAACTCACCGCCTGACTGCTTTCCCAGCTCCCTCAAAGATGAGCAGCTTGATGTTATATCTCGATCTTTTGGTATTGACAGAGCGCATATGATGTTGCCTGGGGAAGGAGTGATGCCGTATAACCCCCAGAAGGGTTATTTTTGCTTACAGTAGGTATCACTGCATGGGCGGAGCCATCCCTCCGATCAACGCTTGGGTTGCCAGCTTCATCACATACTTGAAGGTGGCCCCTTTCCAGCTTCAGCCCAACTCCTATGCCATCTTGGTGAGTCTGTTCATTATCTTCCAGAGAAAATACGGGCGTCCCCTTCCAACAAGGAAATCCGGTACCTGTATAACTTGATAGGCTATAAGAAGGGGTCTCCATATATAAGCTTAGAATCGGCCGTGTCTTTCAAGCCAGTCCTGGACTTATATTCAAAATTTAGCATGATCAAGAAGGAATAGTTCTTCGTCAGGGATTACTCTGTTTCTTTCTACCGCTTCACCTCTGGCTATAAGTTGAATCTCATTTATAATTTCCGTTCTGACTGCAATGCTCCTCCTTATGTGCTTTATTTCTTGCAAGCAACAGGTGGCTTTGCGGTTGTAGAGTACGATCGTCTGGTTCGGATGGCTGAGGAATTAAAAGCCATTCCGGAAAATGAGAGGGCAGCTTCTTATATGATCAGGAATGCTACTCTTTTGGGGCTCAACTTGATTCTGCCACGCCAGTCTGTGGTCAAGCAAAAAGACACAACTGAGGAGAAGGCCGCTAAGGCTAAAGGAGGGATACGGCGAAGAGTGGCAAAAGAAAACCCTTCTCGAAACATCCAATTGTCGAGGGGAAGAGACTTAAAAAGTCCGTTGGACCCTCCCCCAGCACATGTCCAGACATCCCGGAGGAGGAAGATGTGGAGGAGGAAAAAGGCGCGGATGAAGGAGGTGAGGTGGAGAGTGGAAGTGGTGGAGAAGGTCAGTGTGATGGTCATAGCGATGATGGTGGTGACGGACAGAGTGGTGATGGTACTGGGGCTTTTCTTCTATGCAAGCCGGTATGATCCAGAAGTGGACAGACGATGCTCTCCGCCTAGCTTTTGAAGGGTTGGAGGAAGTATCGGCTGTAGTGGAGAAGCCTAAGAAAGCCGACAAGGCCGAGATCGGTGCCGATTCATCTTCCTAGAGCGCTTCAGCTTAGGCAATTCCTGTGATTAAAGGTGAATTTTTGATTCCTGCAGACTCCATTTATGATAAGGATTTAGGAACATTTTATGGCCAACTCCCGTCCTGGAATGAGATCCAAGACTTATTGCAGTATCCTACTCCTCCCCCGGATTTGTATAACAAAGCGTCTCTTTACTCTTCTTAATTTGATATATTTCTTGAGTTATAGTTCAATGTATGCCTGTAACACATTGTTTTTATCCCAGAAGCCGGTAAGGCGGCCAAGACGTCAGATGTTCGGCACCGTCTTGAGCAATACAAACTTCTCAAGGCTTCAAGTAAACCAAGGCCTCCGACCAACTGCCCTGGAGACGTAGTCGGCTACCGCCCTCTTCTTGGAGTTATCGAAGAGGATGTCCAAAGGAAGAAGAGGAGTCATTCCTTGTTTGAATCCTCACCTGGTCTTCAGTCCCCCACTCAGCCTCTTCGAGATACCATGGAGGAGGATATTGAATTTATACCTTCTCCGCACCCGTCTGAAATTCCTACCGTTACCCAGATAGATCATCCCGGCTTGGCTCGTAATCCGTTTGCAAGTTATCCGGATCTGGATCCGGTTTCTTGCAATATTACCTTTGATGAGGCTACCGGTGAGCGCTTCCTCCCTCGTAATCCTATGGTAAGAGTACTAGATGAAGCTAAGTCCCTGGACCTTGATTTGCTTACCACTCGGGTTGTAACTTTGAGGGACGAAGCTAAGGCGAACATTGACCGGGTTGCTGAGGAAACCAGGAAGCTGATGGGGCATCATGCCCGGCTGGTCAAGACTGGAGAAGAAATTGGGAGTGCTAACATTCGACTGTAGTTAATGGTTTTCGACCGGGCCAAACAACTTGCTGATCAAGCTATCCAGATCTCTCAACATGAGGCCGCCTCAAGACAACTAAAGAAAACCATGGAAAAGGCCAGTAGAACAGAGTTACGGAAAATGGAGGCTGCTTGTAAGGAACGCATTGATATGGCTATCGCAATGGTGGATGAGGTCCGGAAAGCGGATCTCGAGCAGGTACAGGAGCTATCTGGGAAACTTGAAGCTGCAGAGCTTATTCAAACCAAGCTGAAGGAGGAGATGGAGACGATGAGGAAATCCTTCCAGGCTGACTGCTCGCGATACCAATCGGAGAGGGATGCTGCTACTATAAAGTTGTTTGCTTCTGAGGACCGAATAAGGGAGTTTGATGAGAATAAGGGGATAATGGATGAGATGATTCAGGACATATACTTTCGCACTTGGAAACAGGGCAACTTATCTTGGATGGACGATTATCCCCGAGTCATGGCCAGGCTTTATCTCAGGGCCCTGGAGGAGGCTAAGGCCAATGCAGATTAGGAGGGTGGTATGGCCTTTGGAATGGATGTGGTCACGGCTCAATTCACCAAGGAGGAGAAAGCGGCGGTGAAAGAGGGTATGCAGCTGCTTACTGCTGAGGAGGTTGGTGTGCAGTTAGAGGATGATGATCAAGGAGCAGACGCTGGTAAGTCTTCCCTTTTAGCTTCTCGTAACTTGATTACTTATTGTTTACGACTATTAATGGATTCTCACCTGAATTGGACAGGCGGGACCTCTAGAGCACCCATTACCTCTGGTCAACATGCCGAGAGTTCCAATCCGACAGGATAGAGGTGAAGCACCGACACAGCTGATTCTTTGACTTGATCTGGATATCTTTCGGTTTGTTTGTCATTGCTGTCTATGTTAGTCCCAAAACATTCATGTATCTTTTAAGCTGTAATTGTGTTACTGGTAATGAACGACTTTTCTCTTGGCATGTAATTTTTAACTTAAGCTGATTCTGTCATATTTGAATGCTTTTGTTATTACGGTGTGTTGCATAAGAAATACTGCCGTGCACACGCCCGTGATTCCATTGTGTTAGATGTCAAGTTCTTGCTTACGATATAGTTTCATATCTTGCAATGTTAGTGTGATGCGTGAATAAATTACAGCTACGTATTCATATACAAAAGAAGAAAGTACCGCCCTTCAAGTTTTAGTCATAGATGGTTGCTTTGACTGTCTTGTATGACTGAGTATGGAATGCAGCCGGGTGACCTGTCATCCAGTTGTGAGTTCCTATTCCCATTAGCGAGCGTCTCCTTTTTTGTGTCTCGTACTTTAGGGACCGTTATAGATGATAGGAGGAAAGTTTTTAAATAAAATAGAAATATAAGAAATAGTGAAACTTCCAATCACGGAACGCCTGCGATGTGCTTAAGTTCGTGGCAAACGGGTTTTGTAGTCACTTTCCCTAGCTGTGGGTCTTGGAGACATTTGCCACCCATCTTACGCCTCCGCGGGGAGTTTCTCTTTTTTACCACAGCCGTACTTAAGACACTCGCAGCCGAGATCGCGGACAGTAACTGCCGAGCTATTATGGCCCGTAATCGTGGGTATTATTCGATTTACCGTGGCCGGCTAGCGTGGGTGCCGATCGTCAACTGTGAACTACCCCTGGCTGGCCATACCTTATGTTGGGGTTTAAAGTTGGTTCACGGTTGCCGGCGAGCCGAACGCCGTAATGAGCTGCCTAGGCTATAGTCGGCCTATTCGGTGGCTTATAATCAGCTCATTACAGTTTGTTTTAAGGGCCGATCGCGAGCAATGAGTTAACCTGCAGCAGAGGGATGCTGGAGCAAAAGTGTCCCATTGGCGAGGGCATAGATTCGTGTAGTACCTGTTAGGTCTCGTCCAGGTGAAGTCACGCTATATTGTGTCTTGAACGGAAATGCCATTACACGGGATTTTGTTCAATATAAAAGGATAAAGTTAACAAGTAGCCAAGATATAAAGGAACAATTTAAAAAAAGACAAGTTTTTAAAGTGGTTCGGCATGAAAATGCCTACGTCCACTGATTCTCTTTGTTAATTCACTTCATATGGGCGGTACAAGTTAAGAAAAGTATCGACGAAGGTGTTGGATGTTCCATGCCCTCTGGAAAACTTCTCCGTCCACTGTTGACAAAATATAAGCTCCGTTGTGGAGATCTTTATGAATTACATATGGTTCGTCCCAGATTGGATCTAGTGCACCGGGGCGCGGGAAGATTCGCTTGAGGACAAGATCTCCTTCTTGTAAGCTGCGATGCTTGACTTTGGAGTTGTATTGTGCTGCCGCTTTTTTCTTGTGGGCTGCTGCTTTGAGTGCTGCATCGTTTCTTCTCTCTTCAATTAGATCCGAAGACATGTGAAGGAGTTCTTCGTTCTCTTTTGGGTTATAGTGGATCCTATGGTGGGAATGCACTATAGTTTCTACTAGGAGCATGGCTTCCGATCCATATGCCAAAGAGAAAGGAGTATGCCCTGTTGATGTTCTGAAAGATGTTCGGTATGCCCAAAGTTCCGTAGGATGTTCATCCACCCAAGCGCCTTTTGACTTTTTAAGTTTCTTCTTGATTAGAGTTTTGAGAATATTGTTGACAGCTTCGACTTGTCCGTTTGCCTGGGGATAAGCTATAGACGAGAAGCTCTTGTGAATTCCATGCGCTTGGCATCAGTCGGCGAACTGCTCGCTGTTAAACTAAAGTCCATTGTCCGATATGATTTTGAGTGGAACTCCATACTTGCATAGAACACTTTTGATCAAGAAGTTAACAACTTTTGCTGAAGATATTTCATTTAGAAGTTCTGCTTCCACCCATTTGGTGAAATAGTTGACTGCCACTATAGCATATTTGGCTCCGCCTCGGCCCACTGGCAGTTCGCCAATCAAGTCAATTCCCCATACTGCAAAGGGCCAAGGGCTGGTCATTTGAGTAATCTTATTCGTTGGTAGTCGAGGAATCTTAGCGAATTTCTGACATCTATCACATTTTTTGACGAAGTCTAAGGCGTCTTTATTTAAGGTGGGCCAGAAATATCCATATCGGATTATCTTCTTCGCCAGAGTCTGCCCTCTAGTGTGATCTCCGCAGCTTCCTTAATGGATGTTGGATAAGATTTCCTTGGCCTCCCTTCCAGCGACACACCTTAATAAGGGGTTAGAGAAGCCGCGCCGATAGAGGACGCCTTCTTGTATAGTGTAGCGGGAAGCTTTCCTCAAGATTTTCTTGACTTCGTTACGCTCGCTGGGCAGTGTGCCATCTTGTAAGAATTTTCGGATGGGAGTCATCCAAGTTTCTTCTTCGATTGCAGCTATCAGATTCATTTGCTCGAAACTCGGAGTTAGTTGCATTGAGATGGCTACTGTTCCGGAAATGGTATCATCTTTCATGCTAGCTTGCTTTGCCAGTTCGTCGGCCTCTTGGTGCTCTTCTCAAGGAATGTGTTTGACTAAATAGTGATCCAATTGATTGAGTAGCAGTTTGGTCTTCTTTAGATATGCTGTGAGTCTTTCTCCTCGAGTCTGAAATTCTCCTAGTATTTGATTTGCAACAAGTTGTGAATCACTATGAAGACATAAAGAACTGACTCCAATCTCTTCGGCAAGTTCTAATCCAGCTATTACTGCTTCATATTCTGCATCGTTGTTGGTGGCAGCGAATTCCAACCTTAGAGCATAGTGTAGCTTCCTTCCCCTAGGAGTGATTATTACAATACCTGCCCCCAATCCTTGTTCGTTTGATGCTCCATCCACAAGAGATTCCACTTGATGTCTTCTGCTATTTCAGTTTGCTCCTTACCTTCGTTGGTAGTGAATTCGGCAATAAAATCGGCCATGGCTTGTCCCTTGATGGCGGTGCGAGGATGGTAGGTGATATCATATTGACTCAGTTCAATGCACCATTTAAGTAGTCGCCCAGAAGTGTCGGGACGATGGAGTACCTGCCTTAGCATTTGATCGGTTAGAACTCTGATGGAATGAGATTGGAAATAGTATCACAGTTTCCGTGATGTGATTAGTAAACAATATGCCAAGTTCTCAAGTTTAGGATATCTGGCTTCTGCCCCCGTAAACCTCTTGCTTACAAAGTATACTGGCCGCTGCAAGCGGTTGTCTTCTCTCACCAAAGCGGCGCTTAGAGCAATAGATGACACAGCAAGGTATAGGTATAGCTCTTCGCCTTCATTTGGAGTTGAGAGTACTGGTGGTCTCTGGAGGTGTTCGATTAGGTTAAGGAAGGCTGTTAAGCATTCGTGAGTCCATTCAAACTTTCCTTTGTCTTTCTTTAGAGCTTCGAAGAAAGGGATGCACTTGTCAGTCTCTTTAGAGATGAATCTGCTTAGGGCGGCCACTTTCCCATTTAGGCTTTGCATTTCTCTTCGAGTGGAAGGTATCATGATATCTTTCAGAGCTCGGAATTCTTTGGGGTTTGCTTCAATTCCTCTAGCATGGACGATGAATCCCAAGAACATTCCTGATGATACTTCGAAGGAGCACTTTAGAGGATTCAGCTTCATTCAAAATTGGCGAAGTACCTGAAATATCTCGCCCAGGTGGCTTACATGATCCTTGGCTTTCCTCGACTTTACTAGCATGTCGTCCATATAAACTTCCATAGTTCGTCCTATTAGTTCCGCGAACATCTTGTTGACGAGGCGCTGATAAGTAGCTCCGGCGTTTTTAAGTCCAAAAGGCATTACTCTGTAGCAGTACAATCCCCGGTCAGTGACGAAACTAGTGTGATCTTGATCGGGAGCGCGCATAGGAATTTGGTTATATCCTGAGTATGCGTCTATAAAAGATAAGAGTTCGCGCCCGGCTGTGCTGTCCACAAGCTGATCGATTCGAGGTAGTGGGAAGCAATCCTTCGGGCAAGCGTCATCTAAGTTGGAGAAGTCAATGCATGTTTGTCACTTCTCATTAGCCTTCTTTACTAGTACCGGGTTAGCGATCCACTCTGGATAGATGGCTTCTCGTATGAAGTTATTGGCAAGTACGTTCTTCACTTCTTCATCGAGGGTTGCTGATCGTTCTGCCCCCACACTTCTCTTTTTCTGCTTTACTGGCACCTTGGTAGGATCGATGTTCAGTACGTGGCATGCTACGTCTGGGGAGATTCCAGTCATGTCAGTGTGCGTCCTTGCAAATACATCCAAGTTGTGGCGGAGAAAATCAATGAGTCGATCCTTCAATTCTGCTTTTAGCTGAGATCCGATTTTCAATAGTCCACTTGAGTCGTGTTTGTCTACAGATACAAACTCCATAGCCTCTACAGGCTCGGCGGTGGCCTCCTCTTCTTCATCCCTGGGGTCTAATTCATTGAAGGGATCACTGGTATATCGAAGAGGAGGGGCTTTCTTTAGTTGCTATATGTTATCCCATTTTTGGTCAAAACTAGAATATCAGGAATTATGGATATCAGGATTGGAGATCAGTTGGAATCAAGGCTACGATCGATATCGTCAAAATTTGGTTGAACTCCGATCGGGACGAAATTGATTGAAGATGATGATAAGGACTAGGAAAGGCTATGTTTCAAATTTCAGGTTAATCGGAGTTCGTATGAAGAAAATATGATGGATTCAAGGTAGGAAAGGTATGTGGTTCGAATCCATCAAGGTGGTGCTCGGTTCGAATCCATCGGATTCGAACCCATCAGGATCGCATCGATCGAAGGCATGATGCAGGGACGGTTCGTATCGATACGATTCGTATCGATCAACATATGCGCGACTTGATGAAGTTCGTATCGATGGTGGTTCGGATCGATGAAGTTCGTATCGATCAGGAGAGGAGGGGAGTCGGCTTCGTGGATTCGAAGGAGGGGAGTCAGCTTCGTGGATTCGAAAGAGGGGAGTCGGCTTCGTGGATTCGAAGGAAGGGAGTCGGCTTCGTGGATTCAAAGGGAAATGGATTCGAAGAGGACGGACTCGAGGGAGATGGATTCGAAGAGAGTGGATTCGAGGGAGATGGATTCGAAGAAGATGAATTCGAGAGGGATGGATTCGAAGGGAGTGGGTTCGATGTACAGGTTCGAACCCAGGCAGAACGCACGAAGCTTTGAATTTGAATAGATCATATCTTCCAAACCGTTGATCCAAATGCAATGAAATTTTTACAGGAGCTTACATACATGTTGAAGAATGTTCTCACCAAATTTCAGCTCAATTGGATGATTTCTTGATCGATTCGAATCTTACTTCGAATCGATCCCAAGGTGGGCCCGGACCTCCAGATTTCGGGCGAGTGGGCCCCCTCACGTGCCTGAAGCGGTCTTCCCGGATTTTAGGAGAAATATCAGCCTCCTACGCTTATAAATAGAGCCCCTGGTCATTCAGAAAAGGGGTGGGAGATTTTAGAGAGAGGAAGCACGCTCGGACGCTGCCAGAATCATTCCATATCATCATTGCTGCTATTTATTTCAAGTTTTGGACTTTGTAACTGCTGTAATCATCTGTAATCATCAAGGATAATCAATAAAAGGATAAAAACTTTGGAGTGGACGTAGGCCGGAGATAGCCGAACCACTATAAAACTTGCGTCTTTGTTCATTACCTTTGGATTGCTGTTTGTTATTTGCTGAGATCTATGATTTGTGTTTGAATATTGTTGATTTGTATTCATACACTGGTGCTTTCACGGTATTTGGGGTTTGTGACCAATTTTGGCGCAAACATTTGGTGCTTTCACTGAGAAACGACTAGCACCCGCTACATCGGATTTGAAGTTTGGATTTGAAGATTTTAAAGAGTTTGGATTCAAGGACAATGACTAGGCAAAATAGTAGAAGGTAGAGGGCTGAGAGAAGCCAACAGGAAGGAAGTCAACAAGCATCCTCCGGAGCTGGGGAAGGACATGCTTCAATCTACATAACCCGGGATGAAATGGAGGCTATGGCAAATTCTTTGCAAGAGAGATTGTTGAAGAGCCAACAGGAAATGATGCAGGCTTTCTTTGAGCAAATGAGAGCTGCAGGGATGCATAGTCTAGGGACAGCAACAGCCGCTGTGGATGCAGGACAAGGGACTAGGGTTGTGGAACCAAATGGAGGACAGGATGCAGAGCCACAAAGCAATCAACAAGGGCTTTTGGGCAGACCCACAGGATCCAACACAGAAGGACCTCTGGAAGGCGTTCAACAGGCTCGAACCAATGTTGCTACTAACGAGCCACATGAAGAGTATGTGCCGGAGTTCCCTCGGGGGCAACCCCCGACAGACAACGCTAGGTTGGTAGAGATGATTAGGAAAACTGTGCGAGGTGGTTTGGCCAAAGGAGACTTGGAAGGAGTGAACAAGAGTCCGTTTGCTCGGGAAATAAGGATGGCTCAGAATCCACCTAAGTTTAAGTTGCCTAGCGTGGAGGTATATGATGGCAAGGCAGATCCAACAGATCACTTGATGAGGTACACCAGACATATGGAGGTGCTGGGGGCATCGGAGGAGGTGATGGCCCGATGCTTCCCTTTGTATTTGACGGACTTGGCTGCGATGTGGTTTAGGCAGCTGGAAGAAGGATCTATTAGGACTTGGAGGGAATTAGTGGAAAGGTTTTTGGGGCAGTTTCGGGTTCATGTCAAGAGACCGAAGAACGTGATGACGTTAACATCGGTAAAGCAAAGAATGGATGAATCGCTTAGAGCTTTTCTAACTCGATTCAGTGCGGCAGTCGCTTCAGTGGATCGGCCTGATCCATCGATGGTTTTGATGGCAGCAGTATCAGGAGTCAGGGAGAACTCGGATTTCAAGGTATCTCTGATACGAGATCCCCCACAAGATCTCGACGAATTCTTTCACGAGGCAGAAAGGTTCCTTCGGCAAGAAGATGCAAGTACGGATTTGAAGGTGAAAAAGGTTAGTGCAATCGAGGTTGGAGCAGTATCCAGCGGTGGTTCGGATAAGGACAAAGGAAAAAGGAAATTAGATAATGATTCTGGAAACGCTAGGAGGCGATGGAAGGATCCAAAGTTTTCCACATACACAGGATTGAACGAGACGCTGGAGCGGATATACATGGATACTCGGAATCGCCTTCCCTACCGGAGGCCAGCCAGGAGAGAGCCTTCTGAACGAGAGAGGGCATCAGGGAGGCATTGTCTCTTCCATGACTTGGACGTGTTGAATATGCGCTTATATGATTTTTGTTTGATGATAATAAACATATATTCATTTGTTTAAATGTATTTGATAATATACTATTTTATTTTTTCACAGATTAAATAAATATTTGCTGAATAAAATAAATAACACAGAATTTGAATTCAAACGAATATTTTATTCAAACAAATATTTATTACAATTTTGAATAGTATACAAATTCAAGCTCTCACTATTCACTATACAACTTTGATACAATTTCAATTACATCACATTTCATATTTACAGGTCACCTCACTACATATCACTCACACTCGTATTTATCTTCAACTGCATTCCAGTTAGAATCCAGCATCTGAGCAATCTGCAAAAATATAAACTAACGCAGTAAAATTGAAAAAGAAATATTTTTGCAATTCAAAAATAAAATATGGTTTTTGAAAATAATATTTGCCTCAGTTATTTGGGTTGTTCGTCATCATTTAAATTTGAATTCATCATACACGAACAACTTGTGACATACACAATGTATTACTGTATATGCCACAAGGCCGTGCACACCGATATATACACTTGATCGATTTACAGGGACAGGTGAGCACAGGTCAAACCCAAATGAAAAGCCGGGTTCAACTCACGTGCAATAACATTGAAAATCTCGAATCGAGCACAAGGTCAAACCCGAGTTTTTTGAAAAACTGGATTCAACACAGGGCAGGTCACAAGTCCAAAACAGTGTACAAAACTAATGCAAGTTCAAGTCATCAAGTTCAAGTCAGACCACTGTAATAAGGCAGTAGTGTACATAGATACAACTACAACAATGACCAAAAGTGTACAGCAATGCAAGTAAAGATAACACAAATTCAAGCAAATGCAACAAAGATGCAAGCTGTAGCATACCAGTGACATGAATGCAGTGTACAACAATGGAATATGACTATCATGGTACAATTCAAAGCTCAAGTTCAATCCCAAAGGCAACTCAACAGTACGGTGAAGTACAAAGCAACTACAACATAAGCAGTGAAGCAAGAATATAGCAGCAATATACATGTACCAATGATACAAGAGAAGTGAACAACAGTGCAACAGTGTGGAAGTTAAACAGTGATGAAGCTGGAAATACAATGACCAGCTACTCAATGCATGCAACATGACTCGACTACAAGAACATCACAAGTAAACCAGCAGGGCAATGCACAAATGCAACAGGTCACAGTGACACCATTAAGCATATGCAAACAAAACAAACTACATCAAGTAGCAAATCAAACCAGAATGCATCAGTGTACAGTGAGCCCGACAACAAAGTGACTCAAGACTGCAACAAACATCAGCAGGTGAACAAAAGACAGTGGAAATTACTCAACTATGGATGCGAGTACAAAATGACAAAGCAAGTGCACCAATGAACCATCAAAGTATGCAACAGTTACAAGCTAGAATACACACTGCACTAATCCAGACCAAAGCAACCTTATCTATGCTCAATGTACAGTGCAAACACATCAAGTAAATGATACAACATGACACAAATGAAAACTACTCAATGATGCAACATTTTAAAATGCACAAATATGCTATGTAGTGAAGCCAATGCAATCAGGACAATGTTGAACAATGTAAATGTCGAAGTCGTGGAAGCATAACAGTGTCAATATTAAATTCATGAAATCAAGATCAGCATTGAAACAAAGATGGCCAGAGCTAAATTACACAGGGGCCAGAAATTCAAGAATCCGAAATTACAAAATTGGAACAAGTTAAAAACCAAGTCGATGTCAAACATTATCCAGCATCAAGTTCGTGTCAAAATTTCAATGTTGAACAAGTCAAAGTCGAAAGTCATCACGAAATTAATTCAAAGTCGTAATCATCAAGCAACCAGAATATTCACATATGAATTAGTCAGAGAAATCATCAAACATCAGAAATTAATCGAACGGCCGAGGTGAATAATATGACAAATTCAAATAGAGAATATACGACGCAAATCTAGGGTTACAAACCCTATATAAACCACGAAACATCATCGGCAAATTTATGTGAGTTCGAGCATAACAAAGAACAAATCATCCAACTCGAATCACGATCGAGTTCAAGCATCAACCCAGTAAAGCAAAAGGATAAAATTACATACCGAAGCAAGGAGTCGAACTCGATCGAACAACGAAGCAGCCGAAGTAAGCAACAATCGATCAACAGTACACGCGAAGAATCATTGAATCAATCAACAAATTATCGGCACTTCGAAAACCCCAATTTGATCAAGGACAAAGACCTAAAAAGGAACGGCCGCCATTACGAACAGAGAAATAAAAGAGACGGGTCGAATAGCAAAGGAGGCCGGCCTACTTTCTAAAGGAGTTTGTTTTAAGGGCTTTAAATTTATAATCAGGGCTTAATTTTATTTTAATTGTTTTTAATTGTATTTTCTTTTTAAACCGTTTTAAATTTCTAGTCGTGTGACTAGGGGACAAGCTACGTGGCGTAGCTTAAGAATTCGCAACTCGGTAGTTGAGTTGTGGCAGGGTTTTGAGCGTAGAGTTAGATTAGTCAATAGCGGGTATAGCGAGTTTACGTGTGTAAGCGAGGGACTGTCTAATTTCTAGTAGAAACCTTGGGGGCAGCACGTAGGCAGGGTTTTGCCGAAGCTGGGTAAATTCTGTGTTGTTCTGTTTTATTCTATTATTTATATTCTGCGATATCTGTGCTGCTATTCTGTGATCTGAATTGAAATTAATTTATAAGCTTCCGCGATTAATTTTTATAATTTACACTATCACCCTATTCACCCCCCCTCTAGGGTGAAATCGATCCTACAAGTGGTATCAGAGCTAGGAACAAAAGCCATTTTTGTTTTAAAATTTTGATTTTACAAAAACCAATTTTTAATTTAAAAATTCGTGTTTCAAAAATCAATTTTTGTTTTAAAAAATTCGTGTTTCAAAATCAATTTTTGTTTTAAAAATTCGTGTTTCAAAAATCGGTTTTTGTTTTTAAAAATTTGAATTTTTTAAAATGGCTTCTTTTAATAATGCTTTTGCAGAAGGGCAATCCATAGTTAGACCACCAATGTTCAATGGTGAATATGCTTACTGGAAAAATAGAATGCAAATTTTTCTGAAAACCATTGACGCTTGGAATATTGTTGAGACAGGTTATAGTACACCAACTATAACTGTAGATAATCAGGAAATAGAGAAACCAAAGGAACAATGGACAGAACTAGAAAATAAATTACAGAATACTAATGCCAAAGCTATGAATTCTATTATCTGTTCATTGGATCAATTTGAATTTAATCGTGTCTCACATTGTCTAACTGCGCAGGAAATATGGCACATACTAGAAGTGACTCACGAAGGAACATCTCAAGTCAAAGAATCTCGCCTTGCAATGCTAAGCAGCGAATACGAGAACTTTACAATGGCGAAAGAAGAAAATGTCAAAGAGATGTACGGACGACTTTCCAACATCGTATACAAATCAAAAGCTCTCGGAAAAACATACACCGAATTGGAAATAGTCCGTAAAATCCTCAGAGTCCTTCCATGAAGTTTTGAAGCAAAAGTAACTGCCATTCAAGAATCGAAAGATTTAAAACAACTCAAAGTCGAAGAACTCATCGGAAATCTCACCACTTATGAGCTAGAAATGAAATTCAAGGAAGAGCGTGAAGGTGGAGAAACTCGAAAGAAATCAATAGCTCTCAAAGGAACAACTGAAAGTGATGATGAGAATGATGACGATGATGATGGAGCAGCGGAGCTAGCGCTACTAATAAAGAAATTCAAAAAGTGGAATCGCAAATACGGAAATCCAGCACGAAATCATGAATTGAAAAGCAGAATAGGCAAAGCACTAGACAACCCAGAAGATCAGAAAATCATATGTTACAAATGCAACAAACACGGCCATATCAAGCCACAATGTCCTCAAAAACGATCAAATCAAGGAAAGAAACTAAAGAAGAAAAGCTTTGCGGCTACTTGGGATGAAACTGACGAAGATGAAAGTGATAACACCGAGAGTGAGAATGAAAAAGCAAACATGTGCCTTCATGGTGAAGTTACAGACAGTGATGACGACGAGCCAAGCGAGGTATCAAAACTCACTCATTCTGAATTACTAATTTATTTCCATGAAGTAAATGGCTGTTATGAACGACTTAGGGAAAAATATGCTAAACTTGAATCTCAAAAGGATACTTTGATAGAATGCAATAAACAACTTGATCAATTAGTTAAGAACTATCAATGTAGAATTCCTAAGTGTGATAAGTGTCCAACATTCGAAGAAGAAATTAAAAAATCGGAAATCAATATAAAATCACTTGAAAATGAAATTCTGATTTTAAAAGAGAATGAAAATACTAGGAGAGAGAATTCTATTAAAAAGTGCACACAGTTGCTAAACGAAAATGAATCTCTCAAATCACAAGTCCAACAATTGTCAACGACTTTAGATAAATTTTCAAAAAGTGAAAAATCGTTGAATATGCTATTAGGAAAGCAAACTGTTAATACGGTTAGACAAGGACTTGGATATAATAATTCGAAAATTGTTGAAAACAAGATTAATCAAGTTAATTCTATGTGCACAATTTGTAGAAAATTTGGACACGGTCACAATAATTGTTGGTATAGACCCAAACATGTGAAAACTATACCGATTTGGGTTTCAAAAGGCACAAATATAAAATCTCTCAAAGTTAAACAAATTTGGGTGCCAAAGGGAACAATTATAAATAGTTTTGGGTCTACACAAAATTATTTTTCAAAATTTTCTGCCACTAACAACCATGGACCTATAAAAACAAATAGGTCACTAAACTCTCTTCTCGTGTAGGTATGCTGGCAGGCTAAGGAACAACAGCAATGGTACTTGGATTCTGGCTGTTCCAGGCACATGACAGGCGACAAATCGAAGTTCCTTAGCCTAGAAAAGTACAAAGGTGGCAGAGTCACAATGGGGAACAATGACAAGTGTAAAATTGTCGGTAAAGGTAAAGTAGGTAACAATACATTTACCTTGAATGACGTTTTATATGTTGAAAATCTGCACCACAATTTGATATCAATCAGCCAGCTATGTGATAAAGGTGTGAATGTTATCTTTGATTCTGACATGTGCAAAATTGTTGACAAATCATCAAAAGAAATCTTATTTTCAGGAAAAAGGAAAGGTAATATATATTCTCTATCTTTTGATGATCTCATCCTCTCTAAATGTTTGGTAGCTAAGGATATAGAAGTGAATTTACGGCATAGACGTTTAGGGCATGCTAGTATGAACTTATTAAACAAATTAAAAAGGAAAAGTTTGGTAAGAGGGTTGCCATCACATGAGTTTGAAACTGAAAACATCTGTAAAGCATGTACTTTGGGAAAACTTAGAAAATCATCGTTTCATGCCAAAAACAATGTAAGCACTTCTAGAGTTCTTGAACTAATTCATATGGATCTATTTGGACCTAATGACATTGCTAGCTTAGGAGGTAAGAAATATTGCTTTGTGTTAGTTGATGATTACTCAAGATATACATGGGTATACTTCTTAGCTAAAAAATCAGAAACTTTTTCATACTTCACAAGATTCTCAAAATTTGTGCAAAATGAAAAAGAAGTCTCTATTGTTTTGTTAAGAAGTGATCATGGTGGAGAATTTGAAAATTATGAATTTGAAACTTTCTGTGATGAAAGCGGAATCAACCATGAGTTCTCTGCACCACGTACTCCACAACAAAATGGGGTAGTTGAGAGAAAGAATCGAACTTTACAAGAATTGGCTAGGTCTATGTTAAATGAATATGAACTACCTCTGCATCTCTGGGCAGAAGCTGTAAATACAGCATGTTATGTAATGAATAGAGTTATCATCAGACCGATTCTTAACAAAACCCCCTATGAGCTATGGTTCAACAAAAAACCAAACATCGCTTACTTCAAAGTGTTTGGATGTCCTTGCTATATTCTTAATACAGGTGATCAGTTAGGAAAATTTGAAGCAAAGGCTGATGATGGCATCTTCATGGGTTACTCTTCAAGAAGCAAAGCTTATAGAGTCTACAACAAAAAGATTAAAACAATCGTAGAGTCAATCAATGTGAAATTTGATGAAGGCATTGACGAACAGGACACATCCAAAAGCAACGTTGAAGAGGAGAAAGAAAAAGATGAGTTCGAAAAACCAAAAGAAACTGCTGTTGAAACTATCACAACTCAAGAAGTCCGAAGAAATCTGGATCCAGAAAAACTGAAATACAAAATAGACCATCCACTAGAATTGGTAATTGGAAACCCTATAGCAGGTATACAAACTCGTTCATCCTTTAAAAATCTATGTGATCTGTGCTTATATAGTGGATTTATTTCAGAAATACAACCAAATAGCATAGATTCAGCCCTTGATGATGAAAACTGGTTCATGGCCATGCAAGAAGAACTAAATCAGTTTGAACGAAATAATGTTTGGAGTCTAGCACCTAGGCCTAAGGATTATCCAGTCATAGGAACAAAATGGATTTTTAAAAATAAATATGATGAATCTGGAAATATAATTAGAAATAAAGCTAGACTAGTTGCTAAAGGATACAATCAAATTGAAGGAGTTGACTTTGATGAAACTTTTGCGCCTGTAGCTAGGCTAGAATCAATTAGAATATTGTTAGCTTTTTCTTGTTACAAAGGATTTAAACTAAGACAAATGGACATTAAGAGTGCTTTTCTTAACGGAGTTTTAAAAGAAGATGTGTTTGTTGAACAACCAGAAGGTTTTGAAAGTCATGAATATCCAAACCATGTATACAAACTAAAGAAGGCATTATATGGATTAAAACAAGCTCCCAGAGCTTGGTATGAATGTCTTACTTCTTATCTCCTTGAAAATGAGTTCAAAAAGGGATGTGTAGATACCACACTATTTCTGTTGCATGAAAACAATGATATTTTGATTGTTCAAATATATGTTGATGACATCATTTATGTTGCTACTAACAAGTTATTGTATGAGAAATTTGAAAAAGTCATGCAGGAAAAATTTGAAATGAGCTTGGTTGGAGAGTTAAAATTCTTTTTAGGATTTCAAATCCAACAAAGCAATAAAGGCACATTCATTTCTCGAACAAAATATATTAGGGAACTTGTCAACAAATTTGGATTGAAAGATGCTAAACCAGCAAGAACTCCCATGAGTACAACACTTAAACTTGACAAAGATGAAAAGGGTAAGACAGTTGATCAAAAGCAGTACAGAGGTATGATTGGATCACTCCTCTATCTTACCGCCTCTAGGCCTGACATCATGTTTTCTGTCTGCTTATGTGCGCGTTTTCAATCTAACCCAAAAGAATCTCACTTAAAAGCTGTTAAAAGAATTATAAGATATTTATTGCACACACCACGATTTGGTCTTTGGTATCCATCAAATGATAATTTTGAATTGAAAGGTTTTTCAGATGCTGATTATGCTGGAAATTTGGTTGATAGAAAAAGTACTAGTGGAGCATGTTTTATGTTAGGACATTCACTAGTTGCATGGTCGAGTAGAAAACAAAATTGTATTGCATTATCCACAACAGAGGCAGAGTATATTGCTTTGAGCGGTTGCTCTGCTCAAATCTTATGGATGATACAAACTTTGCATGACTATGGCCTAAATTTTAAACGTGTACCATTAATGTGTGATAGCAAAAGCGCAATTGATCTCACAAATAATCCTGTACATCATTCACGAACAAAACATATAGATGTAAGACATCATTTTATTAGAGATCATATTTCCAAAGAAAATATCTGCATAAATTTTATTTCAATTGATTCTCAATTGGCAGACATCTTTACAAAACCCCTACCAGAAAATAGTTTTGTAAACTACGACTTAGTCTAGGTGTTTTAGAAATTTGCTGAATTTTTAACATTTTTTTTTCTCCCTACAAATCATCGAAAAGAAAAATAGTAATTGAAAAAGTGATGAGTGTTGATATTGATTATATATTATAACTCGAGAAAGTATAATTAGAAAATTTCTTTACAAATGTAAACAAGAGTTATAAAACTTTTTGTTGGTAAAAATTCCATGACCATCTCTATACCTATCATATTTCTATCAACCATCACTCATCAAAATTCTATATAGTTTGTCGATATGTGGTACTTTAAACAGGAATCGTTCGTTTTTCATTTTTACATTTTTATATAAAAAAATAAAAAAAAATAAAAAAAATATAAAAAAAATATAAAAAAAAAATAACAATAAATACCAAAGTATTCACTCTCATTTAAAAGTCCTCACGGTTATGCATGGGTGAATTACTTGGAATTTGTTATGTGCTTCCATGCTCATTTAAAAGTCCTCATGGTTATGCATGTATGGAACACATATCAAAAGTTGATTTTTTAAATAAACAAGTTGATTCTAATCCATTTAAAAGTCCTCACGGTTATGCGTGGTTAGAAGATACTTGATTTCATTTTTTTTTTAAAAAATAAATTTGGAATACTACTAATCTCATTTAAAAGTCCTAACGGTTATGCATGATTAGTAGATATTCAAATTCCTGATATAAAAATACCATAAATAGACACAATTGTATGGTTTTATATGATGACATCATCTCCATCATTCTAAAAGTGGAATATGCGTGTAACAAAATTTTTATGATTTTTGTTTGATTTTTTTTATTGAAATTTGATATTTATATTAAATTGAGTTTTAATGTTGAATTGATATCGATTACTTTTTCTCTATTTTCTCTAACACTATTATTCTTTTGCTGATAACAAAAGGGGGAGAGAAAAGTTAAGATTTTGTCAAATAGAATGAAGCAAAGGTCAAATAATTCTCTATTTGCATATAGGCTCATTTATATATTTCTATTTGTATGCATATATGTAGGGGGAGCTTTGTGTAGAGAGGAAGCATTTAAATAGGGGGAGCAATTAGGATATATCAATGATCAAATACATTTAACATATTCAAAATCTTAAATATATGTTTGTTATCATTAAAAGGGGGAGATTGTTGAATATGCGCTTATATGATTTTTGTTTGATGATAATAAACATATATTCATTTGTTTAAATGTATTTGATAATATACTATTTTATTTTTTCACAGATTAAATAAATATTTGCTGAATAAAATAAATAACACAGAATTTGAATTCAAACGAATATTTTATTCAAACAAATATTTATTACAATTTTGAATAGTATACAAATTCAAGCTCTCACTATTCACTATACAACTTTGATACAATTTCAATTACATCACATTTCATATTTACAGGTCACCTCACTACATATCACTCACACTCGTATTTATCTTCAACTGCATTCCAGTTAGAATCCAGCATCTGAGCAATCTGCAAAAATATAAACTAACGCAGTAAAATTGAAAAAGAAATATTTTTGCAATTCAAAAATAAAATATGGTTTTGAAAATAATATTTGCCTCAGTTATTTGGGTTGTTCGTCATCATTTAAATTTGAATTCATCATACACGAACAACTTGTGACACACACAGTGTATTACTGTATATGCCACAAGGCCGTGCACACCGATATATACACTTGATCGATTTACAGGGATAGGTGAGCACAGGTCAAACCCAAATGAAAAGCCGGGTTCAACTCACGTGCAATAACATTGAAAATCTCGAATCGAGCACAAGGTCAAACCCGAGTTTTTTGAAAAACTGGATTCAACACAGGGCAGGTCACAAGTCAAAAACAGTGTACAAAACTCAATGCAAGTTCAAGTCATCAAGTTCAAGTCATACCACTGTAATAAGGCAGTAGTGTACATAGATACAACTACAACAATGACCAAAAGTGTACAGCAATGCAAGTAAAGATGACAAATGCAACAAAGATGCAAGCTGCAGCATACCAGTGACATGAATGCAGTGTACAACAATGGAACATGACTATCATGGTACAATTCAAAGCTCAAGTTCAATCCCAAAGGAAACTCAACAGTACGGTGAAGTACAAAGCAACTACAACATAAGCAGTGAAGCAAGAATATAGCAGCAATATACATGTACCAATGATACAAGAGAAGTGAACAACAATGCAACAGTGTGGAAGTTAAACAGTGATGAAGCTGGAAATACAATGACCGGCTACTCAATGCATGCAACATGACTCGACTACAAGAACATCACAAGTAAATCAGCAGGGCAATGCACAAATGCAACAGGTCACAGTGACACCATTAAGCATATGCAAACAAAACAAACTACATCAAGTAGCAAATCAAACCAGAATGCATCAGTGTACAGTGAGCCCGACAACAAAGTGACTCAAGACTGCAACAAACATCAGCAGGTGAACAAAAGACAGTGGAAATTACTCAACTATGGATGCGAGTACAAAATGACCAAGCAAGTGCACCAATGAACCATCAAAGTATGCAACAGTTACAAGCTAGAATACACACTGCACTAATCCAGACCAAAGCAACCTTATCTATGCTCAATGTACAGTGCAAACACATCAAGTAAATGATACAACATGACACAAATGAAAACTACTCAATGATGCAACATTTTAAAATGCACAAATATGCTATGTAGTGAAGCCAAAGCAATCAGGACAATGTTGAACAATGTAAATGTCGAAGTCGTGGAAGCATAACAGTGTCAATATTAAATTCATGAAATCAAGATCAGCATTGAAACAAAGATGGCCAGAGCTAAATTACAGAGGGGCCAGAAATTCAAGAAGCCGAAATTACAAAATTGGAACAAGTTAAAAACCAAGTCGATGTCAAACATTATCCAGCATCAAGTTCGTGTCAAAATTTCAATGTTGAACAAGTCAAAGTCGAAAGTCATCACGAAATTAATTCAAAGTCGTAATCATCAAGCAACCAGAATATTCACATATGAATTAGTCAGAGAAATCATCAAACATCAGAAATTAATCGAACGGCCGAGGTGAATAATATGACAAATTCAAATAGAGAATATACGACGCAAATCTAGGGTTACAAACCCTATATAAACCACGAAACATCATCGGCAAATTTATGTGAGTTCGAGCATAACAAAGAACAAATCATCCAACTCGAATCACGATCGAGTTCAAGCATCAACCCAGTAAAGCAAAAGGATAAAATTACATACCGAAGCAAGGAGTCGAACTCGATCGAACAACGAAGCAGCCGAAGTAAGCAACAATCGATCAACAGTACACGCGAAGAATCATTGAATCAATCAACAAATTATCGGCACTTTGAAAGCCCCAATTTGATCAAGGACAAAGCCCTAAAAAGGAACGGCCGCCATTACGAACAGAGAAATAAAAGAGACGGGTCGAATAGCAAAGGAGGCCGGCCTACTTTCTAAAGGAGTTTGTTTTAAGGGCTTTAAATTTATAATTAGGGCTTAATTTTATTTCAATTGTTTTTAATTGTATTTTCTTTTTAAACCGTTTTAAATTTCTAGTCGTTTGACTAGGGGACAAGCTACGTGGCGTAGCTTGAGAATTCGCAACTCGGTAGTTGAGTTGTGGCAGGGTTTTGAGCGTAGAGTTAGATTAGTCAATAGCGGGTATAGCGAGTTTACGTGTGTAAGCGAGGGACTATCTAATTTCTAGTAGAAACCTTGGGGGCAGCACGTAGGCAGGGTTTTGCCGAAGCTGGGTAAATTCTGTGTTGTTCTGTTTTATTCTGTTATTTATATTCTGCGATATCTGTGCTGCTATTCTGTGATCTGAATTGAAATTAATTTATAAGCTTCCGCGATTAATTTTTATAATTTACACTATCACCCTATTCACCCCCCCCTCTAGGGTGAAATCGATCCTACAGGACGGACATGACACCAACAGCTGCAGGCACTTGAAGGATATAATCGAGGAGCATGTAAGGAATGGACAGTTACAGCAGTATGTCGGAGCTCGGAATGCAACGGTGGAGCGGGAGCAACAACCGACAACCTCTCGCCGTGATGATGGGAGATCGAGGGATGGTGGTCGATTGATCATCCACTAATCAGGATAATATGGAATAAGTAGCAAACTATTAGCAATCAACCAAGTCATTTACACATGTACGGGGACGGAGATAGCCCCTAGGCATGCTCTGAATGATGATAAACTGCAACGCTATGGTTTGTGAAATCTATCTTTTGCTTTTGGATCGGACACTGCTTTTCTTTTTGGATTTTGGTTTTGGAGTTTGGATCGAGCTCCTGGTTTTGCTTTCTTTTGATTTAGATTTTTCTTTGGATGATTGTTTTCGGTTTTGGATGCTGGTTTGGTTTTCTGGCTTTCTGGTTTTGGATTTGGATTTTTGGGATTGGATGTTGGATTGGATTTTGATTGGGTTTTCATCTGGTTTTTGATAAATGGTCGTCGGGTATGGATTATGCCTGGCAAGGGGTGAGTCACTTTGCCCGAACGTGGTAGGTTGACTCATTCAGGTCGTCGAGTATGGACTATGTTCGACAAGGGTCCGGAGTGACCAGGATTCGGCCTAGGACTTAGGCCTTGGATTATCAATTATTATTTTCAGGTCGTTGAGTATGGACTATGCTCAACAAGGGTCCGGAGAGACCAGGATTCGGCTTAGGGCTTAAGCCATGGCATTGTACATCGTCCAGGGACACTGGACCGAGGTCGTCAAGTGTGGATTACGCTTGGCAAGAACCCGGAGAGGTTAGCTCAACGTCCAGGGACACTGGACCAAGGCCGTCATGCGTGGATTACGCTTGGCAAGAACCCGGAGAGGTTAGCTCAACGTCCAGGGACACTGGACCGAGGCCATCAAGTGTGGATTATGCTCAACAAGAACCTGATGAGGCTAGCTTAGCATCCAGGGACACTGGATCACGACCGTCAGGTGTAGATTGCGCTTGGTAAGGACCCAGAGAGGTTATGGATCTGGATATCGACCCGGAGAGGTCCTGGATTCAATTATTGGATATTGGATTCGGAACTACTCAAAACACGCCTTGTTATCACAAGGCATGTTTTGGGGGGCAAAGTGTTATCCCATTTTTGGTCAAAACTGGAATATCAATAAATTGGCAAGGAATTATGGATATCAGGATTGGAGATCAGTTGGAATCAAGGCTACGATCGATATCGTCAAAATTTGGTTGAACTTCGATCGGGACGAAATTGATTGAAGATGATGATAAGGACTAGGAAAGGCTATGTTTCAAATTTCAGGTTAATCGGAGTTCGTATGAAGAAAATATGATGGATTCAATGTAGGAAAGTATGTGGTTCGAATCCATCAAGGTGGTGCTCGGTTCGAATCCATCGGATTCGAACCCATCAGGATCGCATCGATCGAAGGCATGATGCAGGGACGGTTCGAATCGATACGGTTCGTATCGATCAACATAGGCGCGGCTTGATGAAGTTCGTATCGATGGTGGTTCGAATCGATGAAGTTCGTATAGATCAGGAAAGGAGGGGAGTCGGCTTCGTGGATTTGAAGGAGGGGAGTCCGCTTCGTGGATTCGAAAGAGGGGAGTCGGCTTCGTGGATTCGAAGGAAGGGAGTCGGCTTCGTGGATTCGAAGGGAAATGGATTCGAAGAGGACGGACTCGAGGGAGATGGATTCGAAGAGAGTGGATTCGAGGGAGATGGATTCGAAGAAGATGAATTCGAGAGGGATGGATTCGAAGGGAGTGGGTCGATGTACAGGTTCGAACCCAGGCAGAACACACGAAGCTTTGAATTTGAATCGATCATATCTTCCAAACCGTTGATCCAAATGCAATGAAATTTTTACAGGAGCTTACATACATGTTGAAGAATGTTCTCACCAAATTTCAGCTCAATTGGATGATTTCTTGATCGATTCGAATCTTACTTCGAATCGATCCCAAGGTGGGCCCGGACCTCCAGATTACGGGCGAGTGGGCCCCCTCACGTGCCTGAAGTGGTCTTCCTGGATTTTAGAAGAAATATCAGCCTCCTACGCTTATAAATAGAGCCCCTAGTCATTCAGAAAAGGGGTGGGAGATTTTAGAGAGAGAAAGCATGCTCGGACGCTGCCAGAATCATTCCATATCATCATTGCTGCTATTTATTTCAAGTTTTGGACTTTGTAACTGCTGTAATCATCTGTAATCATCAAGGATAATCAATAAAAGGATAAAAACTTTGGATTGGACGTAGGCCGGAGATAGCCGAACCACTATAAAACTTGCGTCTTTGTTCATTACTTTTGGATTGCTGTTTGTTATTTGCTGAGATCTATGATTTGTGTTTGAATATTGTTGATTTGTATTCATACACTTGTGCTTTCACGGTATTTGGGGTTTGTGACCAATTTTGGCGCAAACACTATCCTCCCAAGTTTTTCGTGCAAAGAGTAGCCTCTGCATTCTTCCCTTTATCCCTCCTACGGTTATTGCAAAGTTCAGTTACATAGCAATCTCGAGCAGCGTCTTGATCTCCCTCTACTTCCCCTATTCCATTGTCTGTCGAAAATTTCATCTTCAGGCACCACGGGGCCAGGACAATTTGGAAGTCAGACAAGGCTGGTCTTCCTAAAAAGGCGTTGTAGGCCTAGTGGTTTTCTATTGGCAACAATTTTTGTTTCCGCACAACGGAGCGGGGATGACTTCCTATTTCAACAAAAAGGTCCAGTTGCCCGAGGGGCATCTTCGCATCTCCAGTGAAACCGTCTAGTGGTTTGTTGCAGGGAGACACATCCTTCATTGACAACTTCATTCTGTCAAAAGCATGCCTGAATAGGATATTTACTGAGCTTCCACTGTCTACTAGAATTCGGAAAATTTCGGCTGGACCGAACCAGGCAGAGATGACCATAGTATCCATGTGAGGGTATTGCCTTCCCTCTAGGTCACGCCTACTGAATGTGATGTCATCATTCCCTTTCTGCTTCGGGTGGCGTTCTTCTATAACAGAATTAACGCAATCTTCATTGTTTCTAAGCGACTTTCCATATCTTTCCATCTCTGCCAGCTTCTGTCAGCGATGTGTGGTCCTCCCGATATGGTATGGACCACTATCTTCTCTTGATTGGAGCCGCTGGTGTAGCGATTTCCTCCGCCTATTTCTAGAGGGGGGTAGCCTTGGGTTCTCATTGGCAGGAGCTGGAGTCCAGTTCTGATCTTTTCCATAGCGTTCTAGTCTCTTCCTTCTGATGTGTTCTTCAATTAAGTCCCGAAGATGATGACATTCATTGGTATCATGCCCATGAAATTCGTGGAAGCGGCAGAACTTTCCAGACTTAACTGCGTTATCTGATTCCTTCTTGTGCGGGGGGCGTCAGTATTTAACTTCGTCTTGGGTGGCCAGGAAGATGTTTTCGATTGTTTCATTCAAAGGAGTGTAAGTGTCAAATCTCGTTCCTGGCCGATATAGACGCTTTTCTCCATTCTTTCCCCCGGTACCGTCTCTGGAGTCACTTCTTCGAACGTCCTTCGCTGCAGGGGATGTGTCGCCATGAGCTGCCTTAGTTTGTTGCCCTGTCTGCCTTTCAATGGCAGCGTCTTCAAGTCTCATATACTTTTCGGCTTCATGGAAGAAATCGGGTATGGTAGCTGGTTTTTCTTTCATTAATCTTCTAGCAAATTTAGTATCCGGATGCACACCACTACAGAGGGCCATTAAGATAAGTTTCTCATTGGCATCTTGGACTGCAGCCGCTGCGGCATTGAATCGGGTTAGATATTGTTGCACTGTCTCTCCAGGCTTCTGTTTGACATTAGATAAGGAATAAGCGTCCTTGGGTTGTTCCACATGAATGCGGAACTGGCTGATGAACTTTTCTTTCAACATTTCGCCTGAGCTATTGGATCCTTGGGGCAGATGGCAGAACCAGGAGGTAGTTAGATCTGCCAAGAATAGTGAAAAGCATTTGCACAATACTCCTTCTGTTGCTCCGCTCATGAGCATATGCCGTGTGTATCTCTGCAAGTGTACAACGGGGTCAGAGGTTACCCTGTAAGGTTCCATTGTTGGCATTTTCCGTTCTCGGGGGGTGATGGAAATTTCGATATTGCGGGCGAAAGGGATGGTTACCCTAGAGCCTATCCCTCGATCTCTTTGATCCCATTGGACGCACCTCCAAACAATCGTGCCATCCTTTCATCAGAATTTGGAGCAGATAGAAATGAGTTTGGTTCTTCTCTGCGGGATTGATTCCGCCCAGATGACTGTAGGGGTGGTATCGTCTATCACTTCTAATATTTTCCAGTGGCTGTCTCTGGTGTTCTGGGAGCATGCTAGGGTCAGCTACCCTTGCCTTGATCTACCCATGCTAGTTCTATTCTAAGCACTTCCTCGAGTCCAACTTCGGGCTGGACCCTAGCTCGGCCCCGTTCATTGGTGTTTCCATGGCTAGGTAGCATGACAGGCTCAGCTACAGCCGACCCTCGCCTGGTACCACCCCTGTTGGGTTCAGTTCCAAGTCTTTCCTCGGGTCGGAGTTCGGGCTGAGTTCGGGCTCGGCTCCTACCATTGTTGTTTCTGTTGTTAGCTTCTTCGAAAAAGAAAGATCTTTGTTGCCTCTGAGATCCTCCAGACTGGGACTCATCCCATGATTCAGTGTTGTGGTTGGATTCTTCAGCATCCCTTAAGCGTGACATGAGCTGGTCCACCAAGGCTTCTTGTTGGGATTTGAAGTGGCTAGTCACTTCAGCCACAACCCTGTCTAGATCTTCCCTAGTAATTGCTGCTGGCTGCTCTATGGTAGGTGCTGTCGGATTTGCCTGATTTTCATTTTGTAATGTTGTTGGAACGGGACGATTCTCTTGATCTGTGACCACTGGATCTGTAATACTGCTAGTTGCGACGTTCTTTCCTTCTTTAACATCTTTCTTCTACTTGGGAGGCATGTCTTCCAAGCAATATGCGATGCTGTTGGGAAGAAGGTTAAGTGGGAGGAGCTGAAGCTCCGAGCTCCCCGTTCTCAGTGAAAGCACCAAAAATGTTTGCACAAAAAATGGAAAAACAACTCCAAGTTATATGATTTAGTCGATTTTATGTTGTTCTTAATGATTTGGATGATTTATGAAAATATGTAAAAAGCAGAAACTAAACTGTAAAAGACACACAGATTTATAGTGGTTCGGCCAGAATGTGCCTACGTCCACTTTATATCTTATTCTCTTTCACTGTTAAGATTACAAGTACAAGGCTTTTATTATAAGTGTATGAAAGCTGTTTGAAAGTTCTATCCGTGCTTGAGCCCTCAAACCTTGTTCTCCATTGTTGTACCCCTCCCCCTCTATTTATAGAGTGAAGCTTGGGGTAGGGGCCTTGGATGTATATAGCTACTGGTGGGCCTGGGCTGATTTGATCTGGCCTGGCAATGCTGGTTCGGTAACGCCTTCTTCACTTTGGTTCGGTAGCATTGGTTCGGTGGTGAAAGCATGGATTGGTCCGGTGGTGGTGGTGTTGAGTTCTGGTCTAGTGGTCTTGGTCCGATGGCCCTGGTCCGGCGGTGAGTGGAGTTGAGTTCTGGTCCGGTGGCCCTGGTCCGGTGGTGAGTGGAGTTGTGTTCTGGTCCGGTGGTTTTGGTCCGGTGGCCCTGGTCTGATGGTGAGTGTAGTTGAGTTCTGGTCCCGTGGTTTTGGTCCGGTGGCCCTGGTCCGGTGGTTTTGGTCCGATGGCCCTGGTCCGGTGGAAATACGCCCAACAGCTATTGGCCAAAAGGTACAGTTAGTAGTTTATTTTTCATCCTTATGCCATGAAAACATTTTAGGCATAGACAAACCATTTGCCTTATTTGTTAATAACAGTAATATTGTTAAGTGTTATTGTATGGTTGTTTTTTGACCACTGGTGTTGGAATTTCGAGGAATAAATATTCTAAGGGGGGAGAATGTAACGCCTCGGGATTTCAAACACTTCTTATTAAAAATCTGAATAATTTAGAATATTTGTGTCCAAGATTTAATATCATTAAATATGACTTTATAACCTTGTTAAAAATTTAGTTAATAACTAATGTTAGAAAACTTATTATTGAAATGTGTTTAGACACGTTGGATAAATAATAAAATTGTGATCGGAAAACGTTTTATTAAAAATAAAAATTTTCTACAAAATAAGTTGTGCAAATAGTTCGCAACTTGAGTAGTTATCATATGCAAACATATAACAAGAATTTAAACACCTCTTTACGTTAACTAAAGATTCACTAAACTAAAGTATTAATTAGCAAAAGTAAGTAGAAACAGAAGGACTAAAAGGGCCCTTAAATCAAGGCACCAAATATGGAAGGAATGGATGTGTAAGAGCATGGTCTTACTAGCTTAACTACATGGCTAAGTAGTGGTTTATTCATACTTTTCCTCACTTATCCTATCATTATATAATGGAATGCATACACACTCATATTTTCACAAACTAAATCACTTCCTCACCCTCTCATTTCCTCTTTATTTCTCCTTTGTTTGGCCGTATATACTATTGTAACGACCCGAAATTTACAATATAAAAATTCCGGGTGGTCAGGAAAAAGAAGAAAGAGATAGAAGAAGAAGAAGCATAAAACACTAACATCTCACATTTGCAGTGGATCAAAATGTAATATCAAATAATAACAGTTTACAAAGAATAATATATCTGTCGATTACATCTTTAATACATCAGAGTTATATATATATAGACACTGGATATACACAATCATCATGCTTCAGATTTACAATAATAATACAGCGGAAATACTCTAAACGTTCTTGCCGTCCAGCTCGCCTCCTGAGCTCTAGAACGTCCTTTCCTGAAAATCCGTAATACTTGGTCTAACCCGAGCATTACATCAAAGTAGCACCGGGATAGGCTGGAAACCAGTGTGAGTAAACCCATCAAACCAGAAATGCTGATTCAGTAACTTATAAAAAACCAGGGTAACTCGTATTTTACAACGAGTTCTTAATTTCTTATAACTCTACTTCACAAAACATATCCAAGCATTGATATTTAAATTCAATGACTAAGTTTACATCATTTATTTCATTCCAGCCTCTTTACTCTAAAATCCAACCATGAAGATTACAAATCGTAGTGGTTTCGGGTATGTACTGATACCCGACCCCCATCTCTTCGAATTCAATGTCATCTTAAACCTAGTTGGTTAAAGTGGACACAAATCAATTTTAAAACAGGTTCTCATATTCCGTCAACAAATAAATTATGGATAGATAACTCACGATAACACAGTCCAAGCCATCATACCATAACACCATACATCACAATCTCAAAATCAGAGATATTTAGACAAACTGAGGTATTCAGTTCAAGTTATCATTCATAGGAAAGATAAATAATCAAACAATTTTTAATTAATTTAATTTAATCATCCATTATTAATTAAGTTAATTTTCTTTTCCTGCTTAATTAATTTGGTAAATATTAAATCATTTCTTAAATTAATTACCATGATTTATTAACCTTAATTAATCACATTAACCTAAATTAATTAAAACACAACGAGTGATTAACCGCCCTTTAATCACTTACATTAATTAGTTACACTTAGGTTAATTTATTCTTTAATTATTTGCTCTAAGTAATTAATCCTTAATTACTTCGATTAACTATTCACAGATTAATTTATTAAGTAATTACTCTTAAATAATCAATCCTTATTAATTTCAATAAGTGGTTATCCCAAATCAATTTTATAAATTAATGAACCTCTAATTTAATTAATTATCCTCAAATTAGTATCTTTAATTAATAAATCATATTAATTAATTATTCTTTAATAAATCACTTGATCTAAACATAGATTAATTACCTTTACTTAAGTACTTATCCTTTAAGAAAATTAAATTCCTTTAATAACCCCCTTTAATTAATCAATTAAGTAATTAATCTTTAATTACTTCATTTTTTTCAATTATTAATCATCAAAACGTTAATCACCCTTAAGATAATCTATTTATCTAATTATTTTCATAATTACCATTTACATATAAATTTTAAACATTTTATCCTTTAACTAACACTTGGTTACATTTTTAAAATAAAGTATAAGTTAATTTACAAATTTAGATCAAAAAATCACATAGCTTCTTAAATCAAATGTTATATATAACATATATTCGTACAAAGAATTTTATTTAAGAAAACATACTTAAAATCTTGATTTATTTAGTTCCTAAAACTGATTATTTTAAAGTTTAAACCTCGCTTCAAATAAACCCAAACAAACTTTTGTCAAATAGTTTCTTTGAAAGCCTGTTAACGTTCTCCTTTCTTCTTTTCTTTTCTTACCTTTAATACTTTCTTCCCTTATTTACTTTACTAGGCCCAACTTCCTTTCCCAGGCCAGTACTTCTCCCCTTTACCCCTTTTCTTATTTTTTTAAAAACGACAATAAAGAAAATCCTTTCATTTACATAATAAATAACACGAACCAAGATCAAATTTCCCCGAG
Organism: Allium cepa; assembly: GCA_030765085.1. Taxonomy (NCBI): domain Eukaryota; kingdom Viridiplantae; phylum Streptophyta; class Magnoliopsida; order Asparagales; family Amaryllidaceae; genus Allium; species Allium cepa. The sequence continues at coordinate 286,691,172 of CM060942.1, forward strand.
TCACTCTTTCATTTACATGAACGTGACTGCGTGATAAACATCTTCATCCCGAGCTTCTCACATTCCTACTTACCCAAATCACCAATTATAACCCCGATGCACAGCTGATATATGTACACGTGCACGAATCGCCGGAGATGTGGGTATCGCTTACCACCTCGTCGCCAAGTCATCGACGACTTCCACTAATGCACGGACCACCCAAAACATAGAGTCGCCTTCAAATCAATATCAAGGAGAATGAGTCCCATTGGACAAAAATAGGTCACCCAAAAGCCACTCACATCATCTTCACAGACCACCGACGCACGGGGGAAGGGTTCACCATTTTGTTAGAAATCAATGAAATCACCTCTGTCGTTCCATCCCAAATTAATCAATCAATATTTATTTAAAAATCTTGATTCTTATTTTAAAAGACATGGTTTTCAAAATCAAATTCAACAATATAAGTAAAACTTCATGATTCAAACAATTTATTTCTTGACTAAGTTGAATTCTTACTTTTCTTCTTCTTTTGTTCGAATCCCAACTTCAGAATCTACTTGTAAATATTTTTAAAATTTACACCATGTTGTAACAAACAGAATTTGTTTATACATCCATGTTTAAAATGAATCAAGGGAAGAGATATTCAAATTTGATCAGGTTTTGAAACCTGGATAATCATAACAGGTCATTCTTTTGTATTTCGACATGCACACCTTAAAATCATATGCGTTTCCTCATGCAATTCATATGAATAAACATACAACTACTTATCATACTTTGTTCCAGAATTTATGAAAGAAACAGGATTTTTACTCAAACATACCAATATTTCATTATTTCAGCTAATTGTTTCATTCATCGGGTTAAAGTAGATTTGACTTAGGGAAGGATTGGTTTACTCACCTATACGTATTGAACAGAAAGTTCGAAGCAGTTGAGATTGTTGAAAACTTGAATAGATTAAATCTGAAAAATTGAATTCTTCCGGTTGAATATTTATTGTTTGATGAATATCTGGTTTGAGATTCCAGTTTTGAGTACTCTTATTGTTTTGATCTTCCTCGGTATAGTGGTTTCGTTTTCTTTAAATTGTGGGATACGATGGGGGTACCTCTTTTGTGATACATAGTTTGAATCTAAGAGATTGAAACAGTGAGGAGGTACATGAAGTATAGGCTGCAGCTTACGTAGCAAGCTTCTTTATTATTATTATTTTTTATATATTTCCCTTTCCTATGATTTGATTTCTAATGAAAAGTGATTTTATTTTATAAAAGATTTGGTTTGCTATTTTTGTTGCTTGAGTTGGAATTTCTTCATCATGATGCATCCCTATAAGTCTACAAGTATTTATGTGAACTGATGTATGATTATATTCATTTGTTTGCATGTATGCATTTGCACTTGCATTTGTTATCTCCATGAACATATATATTTTATTTCTATGAGACTTACCATATTCAGAGAGTTTATAACTCAATATATGCTACAATTTCAAATCTATTTATTTTTGTTCAGATATTTCCATTATCAAAATTTATTTGTTTGCCTAATTGATATTAATATTTCAAAAATAAAACAAAAAAAATCAGTTAATACCTCGATTAATAGACGTCCAAGAATCCGAGTCATCACATTCCTCCCCCCTTTGAATCTTTTCGTCCTCGAAAAGGAACGAAGCCAGAACTTATGAAAATGCTTAAAATCAGATAAAATTTTGTTTCTGATCATTTTTAAAATACTTTAAAAATCTATATAATATTACTAAAATGGTTTTTATAAAATACTTTTATAACTCGATGTTTCGACAAGTCCAGCCTTGTTCTTACTGAAATTCGGTCATACGTTGATCTGGCGTAAGACTAAAAATCTATAAGTGTTTGGTAGACCTGTTTCCAAAATCCAGTGAAAATATTTTGAGAAAATAATTTTATTAAAAATATAGATAATAGTTTTTTTTTTGAAAATAGAGGATATATCTTTGGTGAGAATGCTCTGGAAATCATCGCCCTTATCCATGGTCGAAGTTACGTTCCAGGGTTACGTTGCCATCGAAGCAAAAGTCCATGTAATTGTAGGTACTCCGCGCCCCTCGATTACGCTGTCACGACCCGAACTCGATGTCCATCAAACAACATCAAATTCGTTTCGCGGGAGCTTGCAACACCATTAAATGATAAATAACACAGCGGAAATAAAAGATGATATCACTGATATAACATGAATACAATATCTGATACATCAATTTGATATAATGATAATCATCAACGTCAGAGAATATACAACACAAAATACAGCGGAAGACGATACAATATGAAATAATTCTTCTCAAAATATAATACTGCAACTCTGATCCAAAAAACACCAAAGACTTCCAAAATTCCTAGCTCGATCCACCATCAAGATAGCACTAAGCAAGTCTCGTCTATATCCAAAAACTAAACTAGCTCCAGATAATCCACTAAACCTAACTATCTGAAAAACCAAACTCTAGACCGCCCGTGTGGAAAAATTTTGAGCACCCAGAGTTTAGGAAATAAACAATAAACTCTGGGTGCTCAAAATTTTTCCACACGGGTGGTCTAGAGTTTGGTTTTTCAGATAGTTAGGTTCAGTGGATTATCTGGAGCTAGTTCAGTTTTTGGATATAGACGAGACTTGCTTAGTGCTATCTTGATGGTGGATCGAGCTAGGAGTTTTGGAGCTTTGTCTTTGGAGTTTTTTGGATCATAGTTGCAGTATTATATTCTGAGAAGACATATTTCATATTGTATCGTGTTCCGTTGTATTTTGTGTTGTATATTCTCTGATGTTGATGATTATCATTGTATCAAATTGATGTATCGGATATTGCATTCATGTTATATCAGTGATATCATCTTTTATTTCCGCTGTGTTATTTATCATTTAATGGTGTTGCAAGCTCCCGCGAAACGAATTTCATGTTGTTTGTTGGACATCAAGTTCGAGTCGTGACAGATTGGTATCAGAGCTTTTTCTATCCTTGTTTTTACTATATGTTACTTTGGTGGCGATGATAGTGCTAGCATTAATTGCTAGAGATGGAAACATGCAATGTGTATGTACTTTAGGTTTTCATTTGCAAGCTATTACCCATATTTTGTCTACAGCCTAGCTTACTTGTATTATTTTTATTTTTCTTCTTTAGTACTTGTTTATGCTTACCTATATTCTACTTCACAGCTACATATTTTATTTGTTTGGAAAAGATGGAAACATTTTATTTCTAATCCAATTTAATTACATTTATAATAAGTTTCAAATCCAATTTATAAAATAAATAAGTATACATATCTTATCAAAATTGAAAAATTCAAACAAATCCATAATTTATTAAAAAATTCAATTTAAATTAGAAATCTAAATTCGTCTTTAAAACTGGGATCGTTACATACGCCATTGAAGCCACAATAGATCGCAATTACATTCCAGGGTTAAGTTGCCATCGCAGCAAAAGTCCATGTAACTGTAGGCATTAGCGCCCTCGATTTTCCCTATTAAAATGAAACTTCTCCACTCCTGCATAGGTCGCAGTCTACCGTTATAAAATCAAACGCAGACTGTTGGCTCTCAGCGGCACACACGACTTTCGCTATGTTACCATAGGTCGCAGTCTACCGATATAAAATCAAACGCAGACTGCTGGCTCTCAACGGCACACACAACTTTCGCTATGGTCTATAGTAGATCGCAGTGACATCGAGTTACACTGTCGTCACAGCATAACCCAAATGCCTCTGTAGGCTTCTGCCCCTCGACTTTCGCTACACACTACTCATAATCGTCAGGAACTAGTTTTGTCCGGACTCCTCACATGATCAACTATAGAACCCTCCCTTAGGATTCAAGTCAGCACCACCCGGTGGCACTCCTGAGAAGTTCATTTCATGAGAGCGCCTTTTTCCCCAGAGCCATCATCAAAACACTTTATATTATACACATATAGTGTCTTTCAAATCATACACCTAGTATGATCTCATACAAAGCTCCTTTACCAAAATCGATTATCCCAAAATCTATAATTCTCAACTAGGCTTTTCGAATTCCAATATTGATTTTACCCAAAAATCAAAAGCCATTCCAAATCCAAAGGTTCCCAAAACCTTTTCCTAAAATCCTCACAAGATCCCTTATATATATAGGTGTATAAATTTTTTTGGATCATTTCAAACTTGTATAAAATTCCTTTTATACTTCAAACACTTTCAAAATCCTTTCCTTCCGGCAATAGATTCAACAAGGGGAGATTTATTGTAACAACCCGCATATTTACCGATTATATATTTAAATATTTTGTTTAAATATTTTATCGTTATTCGGATATTTGTCCGAAATGCTACTTTTTGCAAACGGTCGAATTAGGACTCGAGACCACTTCCATTGAGTTCGAAATGCCATTTACAAATTTTTAAGTATAAACATTGATAGGTTTGGAGTTAGTAAAATTTCACTAACTTTTCCCGCTTTGGACTTTGGGTTAGTCTAGCCATTATAACTCAAGCCCACTTCTCTCCTTCTCCTCACTCTTCATAAATTCCTACCAAACTCTAGCTCAAGCATTAATGGTGAGTGGAGAGGGAAACTAAAACTCCAAACTTAGGCTTCTACTTCAAATCCATCTTTCAACTCCAAATTCGAAGAGAAGATATTGGATTCAAGCTTCTTGTGTTGAGATTAAAGTGGATTGATTCTTGCTTTGCTTCAAAGTTTCATTTTTGTTCATTTTTAGCCCAAAGTTGAGATTTTTATCTCACAATTCTAGCCTATAACTATATTGGACTATTGGGAATGATTCCCCATCACTTTAGCATGTACATTTGCATTTGGTTTGGATTGGATTGGCGAAAAACTCCAATTTTTAGTGTTTTTGGTGAAATTCTGCACTTAGGTCGTTCTGCCTATGCTAGGTCGTTTGCATAGAAAAGTCTCGGCCTTCAAATAGCCCATTTCGGGCCTTAAATCGTTCTACAGCCTTAGGTCGCTCGGCACTAGGTCGTAGGTCGTTTGGCCACAAAATGTCGCCTCGAAGTTAGGTCGCAAGGTCGCTGGGTCGTAGGTCATTAAGCTTAGGTCATTAAGTCGTTCCCTCTGTTGGAATCGTTTCCTCGGTCTTAGGTCGTTAGACCTTAGGTCGGCCCCCTTAAGTCGTTAGACCCGGAGTTGTTCCGCCTTCATTTAGCTCGCGCACCTCTTTAGTTCGCATACTCCTTTAGGTCGCATGACCCTCATCCCTTTAGGTCGTTGGACCTTATTTTCCTTAGGTCGTTGGACCCTATTTCCTTTAGGTCGTATGACCCATTAGGTCGCGTATATTTTAGGTCGCGTGACCCTATTTCCCTTAGGTCGTTAGACCTTAATACCGTTAGGTCGCATGACCTTTATACCTTTAGGTCGTGTACCCTGTTAGGTCGCGGGTTTAATTAGGTCGTTCGGCCTTAAAATGTTAGGTCGCTTGGCCTGTACTTTTGTTAGGTCGTGAGACCCTTAAGTCGCTCGCCTCTGTTAGGTCGCTCGTTTCTGCTAACTTGCGAAGCCCCCCAGGTCGCATCCAATAGGTCGCTCGATCCTGTCCTCCCTTAGGTCTTCACTAGGTCGCAACCAATAGGTCGAACCCCATTGTGGGGGTGTTGCCCCCGCACCCCCACCTTGGTGTTGCCACCCCCCCTGGACCCCCCCTCCGTAGGGGATCTTATCTGAAAAACATTCAACAGAACTTGCTTTGTTGAGATGCTGAGTTGACCATTCTTCGAGACAAACTATCTTTGGCTTCTTGGTCGATTTTATGGTATCACGGCCTTGCTAAAAAGGGCGGGATAACAACTTTAGCAATATGAAGGTTTCAATACTAGAAGTAAATATCAAAACTCTTTCAACAAAATGATTTAACTCTATTTTCAATAACAAAGCTCTTTTCTTAAACCGTTTTCCAGTCTACTAGTATATACAAACCTTTACCTCACTCGGATGAGAAATCTAATTAAACGGCTGAGTAAAACAAGTGGTATGAAACGCTTGCGTTCACTTCGTCGGTTAATTCTAGGACTTGTTCGATTGAACCTCTTGTGATAATTTTCTAGTGAAGATTTACAGTTTGTTCGTAAATATTTAAGTTAAGCAAGTGGTTATGGGACATGAAGATAAACTTTTATATTAATTAGCTTAGTGTAATTGACACTTCTCGTTGATCATGACGATCATTTTATGATTTAGACTAGCAATTGTGCGATGTCTCTTTGTTTGCAAGGTTAGACTAGACCTCATGGGTGTGATTCCGACTCACACATATCTCTTTGTCCACAAGGTTAGTCTAGACACCATTTGTCTGATTCCACTAACGCATACCTTTTTGTTGCGAGGTTAGGCAAGACACCATTTGTGTGATTCCACTCACACATACCTTTTTGCCTTTTGGTTAGCCTAGACCACATCTAGGCGGTACCGACTCACCCATATGGGGTAGCTCCCCATGGTCTTCGGACCGTCATGTGATAGGCCTCTTTCCCTTTTTCTGCGATTTCTGGATTTCTTGTGTTGATTTCTGGAATTTATGTCATTGACTTGTTATGAGTATAAGTTTAGGGTATGATGCCCTCTTTGGATCTTTGAGAAGATTCTTGTGATATTGATTTATCTCTTATTGATTAATCTTCTGTTGATCATCATTTGCGTACTTATAGTAGTATGTCAGTATGGATATTTTATGTTTATGACATATCTTTTATTTTATACCATGTCATCTGATATTTATAGCTAGACTGATCTGTTTATTATTTTCTTAAATAATACTCGGGTCAGACCGAGATGTTAGAGGTGCTTCTGCTTGACTTCTTCCCGGGATTTTCTACTCTGACTTTTGGCTAACTATATAGATTAGCATTTTTTGTTGTATACACTTGAGATATAGACTCATAGTTGTATTCTTTTGTATAGCACGTGTTGCTATTCTTTTGTAATATTATGGATCTTTTTTACCACTACTCTGATGTACACTTTCATGTGTTAGTTATATATTCATATCTTCTTTCGCCTTTGTGACATGAATGTCTGTGACTGATTTGTGTTATTCTTATTTCTATGTTAGTTTCCGAAGATTATTTATAGCCACCGTGTGATAAGCAATTACATGGATGGTCGCACTTCAACAGCCTTATTCTCCGTGTTAGTTGACTGCACTACACCGTAGTGTTCTTGGCTAGCTTGGGTATAGAGGTGGGGCGTCACATTTATCTTATATAACAAAGATATATAACTTTTTTTATTCAAAGTCAAATATTCAAATTTGATTATTCTTTTCAATATCAATTTCATTCAAATCCGTACGATGTACACATATCGTCCATACGCTATACCAATCTGATCGCTCACTAGATCACACAATTTCACTTCCGAACTAGTATCGTCCAACCGACTTCCTAGTGCGGACACAGATCTGGTTTCTTGATCAGAACCGTCATTCTCCTTGCATAGCCATAAATATGATAGAGAACATCCAGAACCAATCAACAATCCATATCCAGGTTCGCCATCGAAAATCGAGTGAAAAATCCCAGCTAGGATCGATAAACTATCAAAATTCTATGCTCGAATTTGGATCAAATCACTATGCGAATGGAATAATATACGTACATCCTATGTATTTATTTTCATTGATTATTAGCCAAATCAGTTTTCTTTTCTACTCACATTCACTTATGATTTATATACACTTATTTATAATTACCTTAATCCTCATTTGGATTATCACTTCAATTTTTATCTCGTTTTGGTATTTAATCAATAATATTTGAACTCGGACCAGTTGATATTTAGAAAATAGCTTGATTTTTTAAAAAAAAATAGATAAGTAGTTGAAAAACAATTTACAGTTTGTAAAATAGCTGTAAAATAGTTAAGTAATTGTAAAATAGTCGGAAAGTAGTTAAATCTTTTCAGAAATTTTAGATAGTTGTAAAATAGTTGTAAAATAGTAATTAATTTGTAAAACAGTTGAAAAGTAGCAATTAGTTTATAAAACAGTTGCAAAATTGTTAAATAGTTCCAAAATAATTGTAGAATAAGCATAAATAATTTGGTGTTAAAAGGAAGATTGTATATATTAAATAGCTTAGAAAAATAATTTTGTATTAAAACAATTTACATTGAAAATAGTCCAGAGTCAAAGCTGTTCACTTCCCCGTCAATCCAATTTAAATTTCCACTTCCATTTAAATTAACTCAATTCAAATTTGAATAATTTCAATTTCCAATTAAATTGATTTAACCCCAATTCAAGTTGAATCAATCCTGATTTCTTTCCCAATTTAAATCAAATTCCATTTGATTTTAAACCTGTTCAACTTTAATTATAATTTCAAATTATTCCAATCAATATGGACCAATATCAATTGAACCCACTTCAATTTCAAATCATTTCAATTTCTATGAATTAGTCCCAATTCCCATTTGAATTTGAACTCATTAAATCTTCGATTTTATTTCAAATTAATACAATTCAAATTTTCCATTTGAATTTTATGCTTATCCATCTTCAATTCTATGTAATTCAAACTAAATTCAATTTGAACTAATGAAATCTAAATTTCCACTTTAACCCATCTCGAATTATATAAATTCGAGCTAAATTTTCAAATGTTGATTTAACCCCTTAAATTAAATTAACCCTATTGTTTTAAATCAATAATCCAAATCCTTGAACACTTTAATTCTGAGTCCAATTTTCAAAATAACATTTTAAATTATCTTTATTTACTTTTTCAAAGTTCAAATAAGAATCCTAAACAATTTTTATCTTAAAAATTCAACTTATTACCCAATTTTATCTTCCAGTTTTGAAACCAGTTCTTAAACAAGTTTAATTTACAAATTCAATTATTCAAATTTTTAGTTCAAAGTAATTTCAAATCATTAATTTCAAATTAAAGTTTAATTTCCCTTTTATCTCAACAATGGATATATTACCACACTTCATTTCACATTCATTTAAACAAATCTAATTTGCAATATAAAGATTTTTAATAACAATAGGATGATATTATCCAATTTATTTTAAAACAACCATTTCCAATCTCCAGATCTCAAACCCATTTTGTGATCACACAAACTCTCCATTCAAATTAACCATTTAACTTCCCAAGTTAAATCCAGTTTTATTTTGAAATTTCCAATTCAGGTTGCTTGTTAACTTATTCAACTTTCCCAAAGTTAAATTCAATTTACTTAATCCAGCCAACCTTACCCAATTTGAATTCCCCTTTCAAATTTCAAAATTTATATCACCTTGGGTCTTCTCATCTCATTCCAAATAAAAATTTAAAACTCAGCATTTAGAGTTTATTTCGGACTATCATTGATATTATGTATATTTCTCATATATGATTATTATTTTAAACCACCTTTGGTTTTTAATTTAAACAATTTTTTTTTTCAAACAACTCTTGTTTGAAATAGGACCCTTTCATTCAAATAGATTAAATAATATTATTTATCATTTCTTTCTCACCTTGAACCAATTTTCAAATTTCTGAACCTAAATTTAAAACTTCACAATATAGTTCATTTTAGTTCCAATTTTATAAATCATACTTGCCTAAATGTTTTACTACCTTAAAACATTTCATTATGCTTACTCACTAACATACATTTATTATTAAACACAATAATCATTTATGACAATAACTAAGATTATCATATCTGGAAACCAATTTATTATTATCTTATTTTGAAACTCCACCCAAATTCAAGGTTTTATTTTCAGTTTGAATCCATTTCAAACTTACCTTTATTTAATTTCAATTTGATTGTATTTCTACTACCACTTAATTTAATTCCAATGATTTAACAACCAAATACCTTAGTATTTATTAGAAAGAATAATGCTTTTTGTATATATCAAAATATATTCTTATACAAAATCAGTTAAATCTTTATATAAGCAAATAAGAAGTACACTTTCATATATATACACACTCAACTCATTCTAGGGTACCATTGACCCTATTCTTAATGAGTAATCCCAACAAAGCCAAGGTTCTCGCTTAACCTTTAGCTCTGATACTAACTGTAACGACCTAAAATTTTCGATACAGAAATTCCGGATGGTTAGGAAAATGAAGAAAGAGATAGAAGAAGAAGAAACAAAAAAACACCAACATCTCACATTCGCAGTGGATCAAAATATAATATCAAATAATAACAGTTTACAAAGAATACTATATATGTCAATTACATCTTTAATACATCAGAGTTACACATATATACAGGCACTGGATATACACAATCATCATGCTTTAGATTTACATTAATAGTACAGCGGAAATACTTTATACATTCTTGCCATCCAGCTCACCTCCTGAGCTCTAGAACGTCCTTACCTGAAAATCCGTAATACTCGATCTGACCCGAGCATAACATCAAAGTAACACCGGGTCAGACTGGAAACCAGCATGAGTAAACCCATCAAACTAGAAATGCTGATTCAATAACTTACAAAAACCCGGGTAACTCGTATCTTACAACGAGTTCTTAACTTGTTATAATTCTATTTCACAAAACATATCTGAGCATTGATATTTAAATTCAATGACTAAGTTTACATCATTTATTTCGTTCCAGCCTCTTTACTCCAAAATCCAACCATGAAGATTACAAATCATAGTGGTTTCGGGTATGCACTGATACCCGACCCGGATCTCTTCGAATTCAATGTCATCTTAAAACAAGTTGGTTAAAGTGGACACAAATTAATTTTAAACACAAGTTCTCATATTCTCTCAACAAATAAATTATGTATAAATAACTCACAATAACACAGTCCAAGCCATCATATCGTATCACCACACATCACAATCTCAACATCAGAGATGTTCAGACAAACTGAGGTATTCAATTCAAGTTATCATCCATAGGCAAGATAAATAATCAAACAATTTTTAATTAATTTAATTTAACCATCCATTATTAATTAAGTAAGTTTTCTTTGCCTACTTAATTAATTGGTTAATTTTAAATCATTGCTTAAGTTAATTACCTTGATTTATTAACCTAAATTAATCAAATTAACCTCAGTTAATTAAATCACATCCAGTGATCAACCACCCTTTAATCACTTACATTAATTAATTAAACTTAAGTTAATTTATCCTTTAATTATTTGCTCTAAGTAATTAATCCTTAACTACTTCCATTAACTATCCGAAAATTACTTTATTAAGTAATTACTCTTAATTAATCAATCCCTATTAATTTCAATAAGTGATTATCCCCAATCAATTTTATAAATTAATCAACGTCTAATTTAGTTAATTACCCTCAAATTAAACTCTTTAACTAATAAATCATATTAATTAATTGTTCTTTAATAAATCACTTGATTTATCAACTCTGAACATAAATTAATTACTTTACTTAAGTACTTATCCTTTAAGAAAATTAAATTCCTTTAATAACGCCCTTTAATTAATCAATTAACTAATTAATCTTTAATTACTTTATTTTTTTTAATTATTAATCATCAAAACCTTAATCACCCTTAAGATAATCCATTTATCTTATTATTTTCTTGATTACCATTTACATATAAATTTAAAACATTTTATCCTTTAATTAACACTTGGTTACATTTCTAAAATAAAGTTTACGTTAATTTACAAATTTAGATCAACAAATCATATATCTTCTTAAATCAAATGTTATATATAACATATGTTCGTACAAAGAATTTTATTTAAGAAAACAGACTTAAAAACTTGATTTATTTAGATCCTAAAACTGATTATTTCAATGTTTAAACCTCGCTTCAAACAAACCCATACAAACTTTTGTCAAATAATTTCTTTGAACCTGTTAACATTCTCCTTTCTTCTTTTGTTTTCCTACCTTTAATACTTTCTTCCTTTATTTACTTTAGTAGGCCCAACTTCCTTTCCCGGCCCAGTACTTCTCCCCTTAACCCCTTTTCTTATTTTTTTTAAACGTGAAAAAAGAAAATCCTGTTGACATAATAAATAACACGAACCAAGATCAAATTTCCCCAAGTCACTCTTGCATTTACACAAGTGCGGCCCCATGATAAACATCTTCTTCCCGAGCATCTCACGTCCCTGCTTCTACCCCAATAACCAATCAATACTCCGATGTGCAACTTATATATGCACACGTGCATGAATCGCTGGAGCCGCGACGATCGCTTACCATCTCGTCGCCAAGTAATCGACGACTTCCACTAATGCACGGACTACCCAGAAACTTAGTGTAACAACCCGCATATTTATCAATTTTATATTTAAATATTTTATCGTTCGTCGGATTTTGGTCCGAAAAGCTACTTTTTGCAAACAGTCGAATTGGGAATCGAGACCACCCCCATTGAGTTCAAAATGATGTTTGCGACCATTTTGAGCATAAGCTTCGATATGTTTGGAGATAGTTGATTTTGCTACTTTTTCCCGCTTATGACTTTGGTTTGGACTGCACCCTTATTAGCTCAGCCCAACCCCCTTCTCTTCATAACTTCTCCTCTTTGCTTAAACACTCAAGCTTTAGCAACAATGGGGGAAGAAAAAAAGAATTAGGAAATCCTAAGCCCTAGTTTCCATTAGCAAATCCATCTTCTTGCTCCAAACTCAAGTGAACCCATTGGTAAGCATCTCCTTCTTCTTCTCCAACTCATTCTCTCTTTGATTTCAGAAAATTCCTAAACCTAATTTAGGAAATGTTTTTCTTCTAAGCTTATATTGAAGCTTCTTGAGTTGTTATTGAAGAGGAATTGATCTTAGCTTGTTTTTAAAGCTTCTCCTTCATTGATTTGGGTTCAAAGGTGAGATTTTTATCACACATCTTAGTCTATAATTATCTTCGATTGTTAGGTATGAATTCCTAACATTTGTTCTTGTGCAATTGATTTTGGTTTGGATTGATTTTGTGTAAATTCCAATTTTTGGTGTTTTGGTCCAATTTATGAAAATCCTATTACGGATATATGGACATTGATATTTGAGGCGTATCGAAGAGCCGTTTAGGCTGGGTTGTCGTTCGACGTAATTCCTTAGTCATCGCCATTTGCTCGTTCGATCGTTTCCGATATTCGTTCGGCCATTTTTGGCCTAGGTTCAGGGAATGCCCTGAACCCCAGATTCAGACGTCTGAAACATAATATTCAGACGTCTGGATATTGTTCTGGGAGATTTCTATTCCCGGATTCAGACGTTTGAATATATGGTTTCAGACGTCTGAATTGGTTCATTTGGAACCAGAAAGGAAATAGGCTACAAAGTGCCTATTTCAGACATCTGGACTCAAGGATTCAGACGTCTGAATTCTGTCTTTGGAAAATATTTATTTTCTAGATTCAGACGTCTGAATCCTTGATTTCAGACGTCTGAATCAGCACTATTTTGCCTATTTGCCTATTTGCCTATTTGCTTGAGAATTCCAATTTAAATCGATTCGTGATGATCCTATTTGTTGTTATTATTTATTATGAGTTTGATGACTCCTTTTTAGGGATTTTTGAATATCCATTTCGATGGATTCTTTATCGGTTTCTTTGGATTTTATTCACGTCTTCGAATGTGAATTTTACTGATTGATTGTTCTTACAATCTTCTTTGTGATTTGTCACTTTAAAAATATAAAGGTTTTCTATACTAGTAGTAAATATCAAAACTCTTTCTTCAAATGATTTCAACACTATTTTACTACAAAGCTCATTTTCTCAAACCGACTTCTAATCTATTAGTATATACAAACCTTTACCTCACTCGTATGAGAAATCTAATTAAACGACTTAGTAAAACAAGAGGTATGAAACACTTGCGTTTACTTCGTCGGTTAATTCTTGGACTTGTTCGATTGAATCTCTTGTGACAATTTTCTAGTGGGGATCTACAATTTGTTCGTAAATATTTAAGTTAAGCTAGTGGTTATGGGACATGAAGCTAAGCTCATATATTTACTAGCTTACTGCAATCGACACTTCTCATTGATCAATGATGATCATCTTTGTAGTTTAGACTAGCAATGTGCGATGTCTCTTTGTCTATGTGGAGGACTGTTCCTCATTTTATTGAGCTTCGTCTCATTTCTTACATGGGTCGTACCTATTTAGGTGCGTCGTTGTTTGTTTACACATGGGTCGTACCTTTTTTGGTGCGTCAATGTTTATTATGCATGGGGTGTACCTTTCTAGGTGCATCGATGTTTGTTTAATTCGTGGAGCAATCGGCTCAATAAGTTGGGACATGGGGCGTATCTTTCTAGTTGCGTCGATGTTCGTCTATGCATGGGGCGTGTCTTTCTAGGTGCGTCGATGTTCGACTTAGCATAGGGTGTATCTTTCTAGGTGCATCGATGTTAGACATTACATGGGGTGTATCTTTCTAGATGCATCGATGTTTATTTATGCATGGGATGTATCTTTCTAGGTGCATCGATGTTTATTTATGCATGGGGCGTATCTTTCTAGATGCGTCGATGCTAGAGCATGGGGCGTATCTTTCTAGGTGCGTCGATGTTCGACTGTGCATGGGGCGTGTCTTTCTAGGTGCGTCAATGTCCAGTTTGTGGGATTGGCCATCCTTTTCTTGTGATTTCTGGATTTCGTGTGTTGAATTCTGGAATTTATGCTTCACCTACCTTCGTGACTTCTATTGATTTGATTTATCAATTATAGTCGGTTGGTGAATGAAATTAGGAGTATGACATTCCTTTTGATCCTTGAGTAGATTATTGTGATATTGATTAATCTCTTGTTGATTTTCAATTACTTATATATCACAGCTTGGCGTTGTGATTATTATATGTTTAGTCATATCTCTTATTCTATATAATTTCATCTGATATTTATAGCTAGACTGATCCGTTTATTATTTTCTTCTTAAATAATACTCGGGTCAGACTGAGATTTACGGGTGCTTCTGCTTGCCACCTTATCGGACCATCATATGATCTTTTGGCAAACTACTTAGATTAGTAGTTTATTTTGTTGTATACACTTGAGATATAGACTCTTAGTTGTATTCTTTTGTATAGCACGTGTTGCTATTCTTTTGTATTATTGTGGATCTTTTTGACCACTACTCTGATATACACTTCCATGTGTTAATTATGTATTCATATCTTCTTCCGCCTTTAATGATATGAATTATCTGTGACTGATTTATGTTATGTTTATTTCTATATTTGTTTCTGAAGATA
This sequence comes from Allium cepa, assembly GCA_030765085.1. Classification (NCBI taxonomy): domain Eukaryota; kingdom Viridiplantae; phylum Streptophyta; class Magnoliopsida; order Asparagales; family Amaryllidaceae; genus Allium; species Allium cepa. The sequence goes on from CM060942.1 coordinate 286,706,376, forward strand.
TTACAGCCACTGTGTAGTAGCTTTGAGTTTGTGTCGGTATGTCGGATTTCTCTCTTGATAAACAAATGCATGTTATACTATCTGACATATCGATTCTCGTGCAAAGCAATTACACGGATGGTCGCTCCTCAACAGCCTTATTCTCCGTGCTACTTGACAGCATTCACCGTAGTGTTCTTGGCTAGCGTGGGTATAGAGGTGGGGCGTCACACTTAGAGTCGCCTCTAAATAAAAATCAAGGAGAACGAGTCCCATTGGACAGAAATAGGTCACCTAAAAGCCACTCACATCGTCTCCACAGACCACCAGCGATCATAAATGTTCAGCCAGAGGTTCGACATGACCTACTCCTACCATTCCCCCCTACCCCCGTGCGCGCGACTGCGATCGGCTATCGACGCCGTAATCGAACCAAAACTGAGCTTGGCCAAATATGCCCCCTAAAACCCTACACCGCCCTTGTACTGCCGCCTCAATACAAGTTGAACCCTCCGACCATTTTTCCTACAGCCTTCGCCCCTCCAGCCACCTTCAGACACAACCCTGAGCACCCCAGGTTCTCCAGATGTCAGAAATCAATGAAATCACCTCTACCGTTCCATTCCTAATTACTCAATCAATATTTATTTAAAAATCTTGATTCTTATTTTAAAATTCATGGTTTTCAAAATCAAATTCAATAATATAAGTAAAACTTTAAGATTCAAACAATTCATTTCTTGACTTAGTTGAATTCTTATTGTTCTTCTTCTTTTGTTCGAATCCCAACTTCAGAATCTACTTGTAAATATTTTCAAAATTTACACCATGTTGTAACAAACAAAATTAGTTTATACATCCATGTTTAAAATGAACCAAGGAAAGAGATATTCGAATTTGATCCGGTTTTGAAACCTGGATAATCATAACAGGTCATTCTTTTGTATTCATGCATGCACACCATAAAATCGTATATATTTCCTCATGCAATTCATAAAAATAAACATACAACTACTTATCATACATTGTTCCAGAATTTATGCAACCAACAGTATTTTCATTCAAACATACCAATATTTCATTATTTCAGCTAATTGTTTCATTCATCGGGTTAAAGTTGATTTGACTTAGGGAAGGATTGGTTACTCACCTGTATGTGTTGAACAGAGAGTTTGAAGCAGTTGAGATTGTTGAAAACTCGAATAGCTTAAATTTGAAAATTGAATGCTTCAGGTTGAAAATTTATTGTTTGATGAATATCTGGTTTGAGATTCCAGTTTCGAATACTCTTATTGTTTTGATCTTCCTCAGTATAGTGGTTTCGTTTTCTTTAAGTTGTGGAATACGGTGGCGGTACCACTTTTGTGATTCTTAGTTTGAATCCAAGAGATTGAAATAGTGAGGAGGTATATGAAGTATAGGCTGCAGCTTATACAGCAAGCTTCTTTATTATTATTTTTCATATGTTTCCCTTTCCTATGATTCGATTTCTTATGAAAAGTGATTTGATTTTATGAAAGGTTTGGTTTGCTATTTTTGTGGCTTGAGTTGGAGTTTCTTCGTCATGATGCTTCCCTATATTCTACAAGTATTTATGTGAATTGATGCATGATTATATTCATTTGTTTGTATGTATGTATTTGCACTTGCATTTGTTATCACCGTGAACCTATATATTTTATTTCTACGAGACTTACCATATTCGGAGAGTATATAACTCAATATATTCTTTAATTTGAAATCAATTTATTTTTGTTCAGATATTTCAATTATCAAAATTTATTTGTTTGACTAATTAATATTAATATTTCAAAAATAAAACAAAAAAATAAGTTAATATCCCGATTAACAGATGTCCAAGAATCTGGGCCGTCACAGCTATAGGGAGTTAAAGGCCTTTGGGCCATGGGTTGTAAGGTGAACGTGAAGGAGGGTGGTGGCCTCAAGCGTGAGTAAGGTCAAGAGCAAGGAGGCCATAAGCATCAAGGCTAAGGGAGGCTATGGCCATGAGCTTCGAGATGGGAGAGAATGACTTTGTGATGTTTTAATAAAGTATAAAATGTTAGTGAATGATTGTTGTGATTGAATGTTGGTAGGAAGAGATTTGGTTTGATAAAAACGAGTCAATCTCACTTTGATTACACTATAAATTCGTTGCAAGTTAACCTGAAATATTACTTGGTATTTGCTTGCTTAAGCTCTTGAAAATTGTATTTAAATTCACATGTTAATATTCTTGCTCTAGATTATTGATAACAGATTTTACTTACTTAAATTAAACCCTTGATTATACACTTTAAAAAGTATATAAATTGTTAAAGTTGTTGCTTAAAAAACCATTGAATTGTGACAAGTTCTTTAAACATCTAAAATGGATATATTGATGTGTACATATGTTAGTACATGTTTAATAGTAGTGCATGTAACATTCCTGTTTTCAAAACAAATTCAAATTGGAAATTATTTTAATTTTTGAAATTAAATTGTGAATTAATTTTTTATTTTCCAAATTAAACAGATATTTGTTTATTAATATAAATATATATGTATAAATAAGATTTTAAAATAGAATCTCTAATTGGAAATTCACAAATAAATACTTTGAATAACTTGTTAATTTTAAATTTAATTGTGAAATAATTTGAATTTTCCAAATTTAATAATGACGCAGCGGATTAATCGAACAAAACTTCAATCGATGAAATGTAGCAATCGGTGAGTTGAAGATACCAAAATGCCCAAGTTCGTTGATCCAAAGATACCGAACTCTAGCTATCTCAAACACGTTGATAGCGCACTATACCGTGTTCAAAGATCTACGATTCTTCGCACGTTGATCTAGCGCACTAGATTCCGTGAATCGGCTTCAACAAACGTGGATTCGAGCGCACTCGAATGACGTAAGTGGAGATAGGAGATTACACTCAACTACCAATTGGTATGAAAGCACAAAGCTAACAAAAGAGAAATTTTATTCAAAATCAACAACCACAAAATTTACAACACACACGCTATTTATAGGAATTACAACTCAACACAACAATCATCACCCAACTCTTAGGTCGGCACCGACTCAACGCAGACGACTCAACAAGACCGACCCATCATAAGTCGTTACCGACTTACTACACAACACAGTTGACACTATTCACACATATCCGACTTAAAACAAACGGCCTTCATACAATTTCCCTTAAGTCGGTAGCGACTTAAATCACACGACTCAACACAGTACATATATGACCGACTCAAAAGATACACGACTCAACAAACTTGCGACTTAACAGACAACTGGATCGGCCGCGACTTAGCAAGAAATAGTAGCGCCTTACTGATTGTCTCGGCAATGACTTAAGCAGGGTATTGGCAGCGACTTATGGAAGAAGTTCGCGACCTAGGGCTTCACGGGAGAACGCGTGACATAAGGCTTCGACTCCTGGGAGCTCGGTGCCGATTCATAGTAGGTTGCGATGACTTGGTGACGACTTATGACTTTGCTGCGACTTAAGGTGGAGGAATGAGTCGGTCTCGACTCAAGGAGAAGGGAATGAGTCGGTCGCGACTCAAGGAAAAGGAAATGAATCGGTCGCGACTCAAGGAGAAGATAGCCCATGGGTCTGAGGGAATTAGGTCGGAGGTACTTGGGTCGGATGGAATTGGGTCGGAGGGAGTTGGGTCGGAGGAAATTAGGTCGATGAGTCGTGAGTCAATGGATGGGGAGGATTCGCGGGTTGTGGAAGGACAGAGTCGTGGGCAAGGTTTGTGGCGTTGTGTCGGTTGCGACTTATTACTTCCCCTTGTAATTCCTTAGGTCGGAGACGACCTAAATCCGATGCTTTGTTAACTCGCAAGTCACTGGGTAGTATCTCGTTAGGTCGGAGCTCTCCTGTTTGACTCGTGAAAGACTTAAGACTTAAACTTTCTGAATGACTTAACATTGTAGCCTTATCCAAACGACTTAAAATTATTGAATCATTTGAAGTTGTCGATTCCATAGTTTGCGCTGCATCATCCTCCCCTGGTTGAGAGAAATTCGACCTCGAATTTATAGATTCCCCTACACCCGATTGTTCATCTTCATGATGAAATAATTCAGAAATGAACACATCCTCTATTTGAAGAGCAGTCGTCCTGAATTTACACACTTTCCTCCTTCGAGATGCTGTCTTCCATTCATTATCTGGTTTGATGTGGCCCTGGTGATAACCACTATTGAAATTAATCCTGTCTCGACCCTTTGACGATATGGTTCGAAATAAAGAATGTCTGTAATAAAATAGACGTGGCATAAGACAGGCGGCATAAGGAAGTGATCTAAGGGAGATGACGTAAGAAAAAGTGTGGGATAAACTAAGCACTAGATGCCAGATCCACTTCATGTAGCACAGAACTTCGTAAAAATAGTGTCGTATATCATATTGCTTCTGCCCATAGGAAGACGTGATATAGAACCAAAACTTATCCAAAATGTGAAACGATATAAGGAAAATTAGAACCATAGAATGACTTAGGAAATCTCGTCCTAAGAAGTGTGACGATTCATGCTCAGATTCTTGTCTTTCCGTATATCGTTCAGAGATGCTATCATCTAAAATCTTCCCTTGACGTGTTGTATCAATCTCCCTTGACTGAAATGAATTCCCACTCGATTCTCCTTCAACATATTTGATTTCATAAAATGGTTCCAAGCAATTGACACTGGCAATGTTTGCAGTGTGGACATCATCTGACAACTTCAACTGGCAATCATTCTCTTTCCCCTGTCGTATCAACTCTTCTTGTTCTTTCAGACTCACAAGATCATATGATACTGGCAGTGAAATAGCTTCTGGTAGGAGTTCAGTATGAGGTTGAACGTCCTGGAGTGATGGTAACTCTTCGGATAATGCCTCAGAATATTCGACTTCAGACTCATCGAATTCTGATCCAGCTTCCTCGAAAACATCAAGATCTTCACTTGCTTCTTGCATGGTCAATTCAAACACTCCATTCCTTATGTTCACATACTCTTCCAAACATATAAAGTTAGTTTCTTCAGGTAGCTCCTCAAACATTTCATCTTCACAAACTTCATCTTCCTCAGGATTCTCAACATCAAAATCTTTTCCGGATTCAATCAACATTGATAACTCCTCATCATCTTTCATTTCATCGACGAGCTCTCTTAAAGATAATAAATAATCTGATTCTGCCTTTCCTCCCATTCCACCTTCACTTTGCCCAGGCTCCTCGAAAACCACGGAATTAATATTTGGCTGGTTCTCATCCATAAGCTTAGGTGTCAAACAAAAATCCTCCATCAACAAATGAATTCTCTCAATTCCGAACACAATTACTTCTTCCAAACTATCGATATCAAACGTTGGCAATGACGAGTAGTCAACTTCTACATCCACATACTTTGACTCAATCTCTTCGTTATCATCAAATTTCAACGGTTGATAAAAGTCAAATTCATCAGTCTTCCTCAACAAGTTACTTCCTTCATTACTTGACAAAATTTCTACATCCCCTGACAAAGAACCTTCATCGTCATCAAATTGTGGTGGTTGATAAAAATTACCTGCATCAATCCTCCTCAACAAATTACATTCTTCGTTCTCCAACTCGACCTCTTCATCTTCATTATCAAACTTTAGTGGTAAGGCTGCGAATGATTCTGTAGGACCAACCTCTTCTAGCTCTTCCAACATTGGTTCAACTTTCTCCGGAAATTGAAGTTCTTCTCTTGCCTCATACATAACCAATGTTTCAGCAGTACCTTCCGATTCTTCAACACTCTCGCTGAATGATATTGGACTAGTCTGTTCCTCTTCTTCTTCTGTTCCGCTGTCAGTACGACCATCCACTTCCTTACTTCCACATTCTTCTATAACCAAGGGTTTCTTCTGGGACTTTGTACCTTCAAAACTTCGATGGTTAGACTCCTGATAATGATAGCGTTTAACTTGGTCATCAACATTCGTCGTAATGATTCTGTGTGCAACTGGTTCGTTGATTCTCTTGGAAATTTCTCTACTGTAAGGAACGCCATCAAACTGATTACTGGGTCTTATAACCATACCCTTCCCTTGACTACCTGGATTCCTCTTCTGCAACTGTTGGTTAACACGAGATTGATAATTGTAGGGTAAGAAATTTGCTTCCATCATCCTTTTCATCTTATCCCACTTGACAACTTTAGATTTCTTCATTCTCTCTCTGGTTGATTTAGTTTGTTGCCACCAGTCCATAGCTCTACCTCTCAAGCTTGCAACAACTAACTTAACTTGGCGATCTTCAGGAACATCGTTGAGTTCAAACATTCTTTCAACCTTTGACAACCAATCAAGGAATTCCTCTGCTTGTAACCCACCTCGGAATTCTGGAATTTCTGTATCCCTCCTAGATTCCTGAAATCGAACATGAACACTATCACCATAACGATCTTCTTCAAATTTAGATGAGCTTCGATATCGATTCTGAACATTGTTTCTGCTGTGAACATGCTCATCCTTTCTACTTCCTCTTTCATAATCATGATGATCTCTCCTCATCGAAACTGATGATTCTCTTCTGTCACGACTAGATGATGGTAACACCCTCCTCGCTTCCGTAACCAATGGCGAATCTTGGTTTTCTCCATGGTTCGAGATTGGCGATCTTCTATTCTGACTTGAATTCAAATCCATCATCAATTTCTCTAATCTCTCAAAACTTTTATCAAACTTCTCTTCAGAGTTATATTTAGTTCGTTGTTCCATCACCTTAGCATTTTCAACATTTGAATGGTGATTAACTCTTCTTGGTGGCATGGTTGAAAAACTCCACAAACACTCCAATAATTCAATCAAGACTTCAAAAACTCTCAACACAATGAAACAATCTAGCACAAGTCTTTGAACACAATGAAGCAAGTTCGGCCCAACAACACGGCTCCTTTGTCTCACAATGCTTTATACGGCTCACTCCAAAACCTTCAAAACTTTGGCGCGCAAATCACCAATTCAAAATCCAAACAAAATCCAACTCCTCGATCCAAAATGAAATGGATCAAACTCTCCAAACTTGATGCAACTTCAATATGAACACAATGAACAACTCCAAACTTCAAAAACTTCAAAAACTTGGTTCCAAGAATCAAACTTAGCCATAAACTGACGCAGCGGATTAATCGAACAAAACTTCAAACTTCAACACTTGGCTCCAAGAATCAAACTTAGCTATGATTGGCTAAGTATGGCTCTGATACCAAAACTGACGCAGCGGATTAATCGAACAAAACTTCAATCGATGAAATGTAGCAATCGGTGAGTTGAAGATACCAAAATGCCCAAGTTCGTTGATCCAAAGATACCGAACTCTAGCTATCTCAAACACGTTGATAGCGCACTATACCGTGTTCAAAGATCTACGATTCTTCGCACGTTGATCTAGCGCACTAGATTCCGTGAATCGGCTTCAACAAACGTGGATTCGAGCGCACTCGAATGACGTAAGTGGAGATAGGAGATTACACTCAACTACCAATTGGTATGAAAGCACAAAGCTAACAAAAGAGAAATTTTATTCAAAATCAACAACCACAAAATTTACAACACACACGCTATTTATAGGAATTACAACTCAACACAACAATCATCACCCAACTCTTAGGTCGGCACCGACTCAACGCAGACGACTCAACAAGACCGACCCATCATAAGTCGTTACCGACTTACTACACAACACAGTTGACACTATTCACACATATCCGACTTAAAACAAACGGCCTTCATACAATTTCCCTTAAGTCGGTAGCGACTTAAATCACACGACTCAACACAGTACATATATGACCGACTCAAAAGATACACGACTCAACAAACTTGCGACTTAACAGACAACTGGATCGGCCGCGACTTAGCAAGAAATAGTAGCGCCTTACTGATTGTCTCGGCAATGACTTAAGCAGGGTATTGGCAGCGACTTATGGAAGAAGTTCGCGACCTAGGGCTTCACGGGAGAACGCGTGACATAAGGCTTCGACTCCTGGGAGCTCGGTGCCGATTCATAGTAGGTTGCGATGACTTGGTGACGACTTATGACTTTGCTGCGACTTAAGGTGGAGGAATGAGTCGGTCTCGACTCAAGGAGAAGGGAATGAGTCGGTCGCGACTCAAGGAAAAGGAAATGAATCGGTCGCGACTCAAGGAGAAGATAGCCCATGGGTCTGAGGGAATTAGGTCGGAGGTACTTGGGTCGGATGGAATTGGGTCGGAGGGAGTTGGGTCGGAGGAAATTAGGTCGATGAGTCGTGAGTCAATGGATGGGGAGGATTCGCGGGTTGTGGAAGGACAGAGTCGTGGGCAAGGTTTGTGGCGTTGTGTCGGTTGCGACTTATTACTTCCCCTTGTAATTCCTTAGGTCGGAGACGACCTAAATCCGATGCTTTGTTAACTCGCAAGTCACTGGGTAGTATCTCGTTAGGTCGGAGCTCTCCTGTTTGACTCGTGAAAGACTTAAGACTTAAACTTTCTGAATGACTTAACATTGTAGCCTTATCCAAACGACTTAAAATTATTGAATCATTTGAAGTTGTCGATTCCATAGTTTGCGCTGCATCAAATAAGAAAGGTGCCTGTTTATTTATATGAATATAGATTTATTTTGAATTACATTTTTGAATTTGAAACTCTAAATGAAGTTGAATTTAATTTGGGAATTCAATTGCAGGTATTTTACAAATAAAATGGATTTATTAATTTTATATTTCCAAGAATCTATATATATGGATATATGTATATATATATATATGTATATATTTATTTATTTATTAGTAATGAACAATTTGATTTTAAATCATTTGTTTAAGAATTGTATAAGTACAATGCATAAGTGCAAATGTAAGACAAAAACAAATATAAAATAAATCGTATAAAAACATAATTCTTGAATATACAAAAGGTGTAAATATATTAACATAAAAGGGCAAAACATAAATTTTAAATTTATTTGAAGAAAGATTTAAATATAAAAGAATAATAGTTTAAAATTTGAATAGGATTTGATAAACGGATTTAATGTACATTTTTCTTTTAAAATTTACATGTGATAAAATCAAATTTGTATACACACACACGCACACACACACACACATACAATGATTAATAAAAAGGTACAAATGTAAAAAGAATACAACTTGAATTAACATTTGTAAACTTGAGAATTCATACATTAACAAGTGCAGGCAAGATAAGATAAGTAATGAACAAATGTTCATTTAATTTACAAGTAATTTAACAAGTGGCATTTTATTTTAAATAGAATTTTTGAAAACATGTATTAGGAAAAATCATCAGGTTATTCTTAATTAAACTTGTCTCAAAACTTGAAAGAAGGGAAAAAAGCCTGGGAATAAGATTAACAATAAATTCAACCTGATTCATAAAACTCAAATCAAATTCAAAGCAGAGCAGAAATCAAAATCAGATTTAAATCAAAACCTGAAAACAAAATCAGGTAAAAGAAATGAAAATCTGAAGCATAGATGCATTAATTTAAAGAAAGAAATTTTCAAATTCTTGAACTATAAAAGAAATCAAAAATAAAATCAAATAGATCCAAATTCAAACTGAATTTAAGCATGCAAACACCAAGTTTCAACCTGATACAAGTATATATCAGTTTTCAAAGCAAATGAATCAGAAACAATCAAATCTGGGAGATGAAAGTAAAGCAAGAGGATCGGTACAAAATCCACGCTTTAGATTGTTTCAAACTGAAATCTAACAACAATTTATCTCAAGCTTTGAATATGAAGCCAGCAAGCAATTAACAAGAAAACTAAAAAATCTGAAGCAGATCAGTCAAAATTCATTAATCTTTACCAAATCAATCTCAAGATCAATTTTTCCAGACTCTGCTTCATTCTTCTAGGTCCCTTATCCTCTGTTCCAGACTTCAAGGTGAGCAAAGTATCCTTTGTTTGATATGTTGTGATGACAGCTTGATTTTGATACTGTAAAAATCTCTGGTATCACTACTACAAAACATGCCATTTGCATCGGTTGTTTACCACCCTTTTGCATTAGTTCAACAACCAATGCATACGCAACCGATGAAACGGGCTTAAGACTATTGCATCAGTTCTGAAACCAATGCAAAAAGGTCCTTTTTGCATCGGTTGTTACTAACAACTGATGCAAAATATCATGGTTGATTGCTTGGACACAGCCCCCATGTTGCATCGGTTGTAATGAAAACCGATGCAACAAAGGAACTTGTTGCATAAGTTGTTGTTGAAAACCGATGCAAACTATTCCCTCCATTGCATCGGTTTTTTATAACAACCGATGCAAACTAATCCCTCTATTGCATCAGCTATTTATACCTGATGCAAAAAAGCCATTCTCAGAAACCATTATTACAGTACTCAAATAGACTATATATATATATATATATATATATTATTGATTATAATAAATAATTAGTGCGTGCAATCTTACAATCATTCAAAATTAAATTTGATGGCAAATACATAATCAGATTTAATAAATAGCATAAGGGCACGGGTTAATACATAATCAGATTTAATAAATACAGCACTCTTAGATTTAATAAGTAGTATATTCAGAACTCTTCTCAAAATGTCTGAAGATGAATACGGGTTATAAGGAAATAGGCCTATTATAGTTCCATGCGATGCATTTTTTATGGACTGCATCTTGGCTTTGCTTCATTGTCGAGTTCCGGAAGACCTTAAGTTAACTTTCTTCAGTTCTTTATTCCCTAATCAGTGTTCCATGGCTTCTACATCATTTCATGAAGCTGCTAATAATTCTTGCGTAGTTTCAAGTTCTTGAAACTTTTTGACATGGCTTCAGTGTAAATTTTGTATTCCAAGTTTCCAGCATGGAAGCTACATGTAAATTAGTTATTAGCGAATACCAAATGTACGAGTTGAGATGATTTTCGGTACCATGAGTTTTTTATTGACTTGAATACATGGCAGAATGTAAAATGGCTGATTTGAAAACGCAAACAAGACTATCATAGTTCAAATAAGGGTGGATTAATTATTGATACGTAGACAGAAGATCTTTGTTTAGAGTTGACTTAAGAGTATTATCATTCGACATTTAACGCACAATCATGGAGAAAAATGAAAGGGATTAAATATCATATAACAGCCAATTTCTATGAATATCACCTACTATGTACAACAAAAATAGCGTAAACAGCGGTAAAAGAAATGATATTATCCTCACCATATAATCATTTGGTTATCCCAGGAGTAAAGATCAAAGGATCAGACATCAACCTTGCAACAAAAGAAACGATAAGTATTGATAGCCAGGAAATAAGATAAAAAGACATATCTACTTTGATCATTAAATATAGGGAAACCAGTAATCATCGGATATAGAATACAGAAAATAGTTGTTCATAGAAACAACATAGGAAGAAAAAAATCTGCAATGAATCAATGACTAACACACGGAAATTGCACTGAATGAATGTCAACAGTTTGAATATATTGCATGGACCGTATGGTTGTGTTGTTTCAGTTTATCATCTATGCTTATGATGTCTAACGACCCGCAAATCCGTACCCCTTGATTCCACACTATTCTACCTAAATCGACTCAAGTTGTACGGAAATATGAACCATTTGGGTTAAATAAGAAGAGGTAGAAGAAGAAAATAGAAAACAATATCAAAATCTAACCATTGTAGCGGAATCAAATATAATAGATAATAAATGATCTTTACTCAAATCAAATATATTTGTTTATATATATTACATCATCAGAGTGCATCAATCACAGCTCAACACCAAACATACAAATGGATACACAGCTACTCAACACAGCGAAATATATATATATATATATATATGTATGTATGTATGTATGTATGTATGTATGTATATGTATATATATATAAAACAAGTACGAAAGTACGTATCGTCATCTAGCTCGTCTCCTGAGCTCCATAGCATCATATCCTATATCCTATAATACTCGGTCTGACCCGAGCATTACAGTTAAATAACACCCGAGTCGGTCTGGAATACCAGCTGAGACAGCGTGAGAAAATTACACTCAATGCATCATTAAAGTTTCAAAAATCCTTTGAAAACAAAAGAATCTCGTAAGACCACGCCACAAATAAACATGTCGGGTTTTTACCTTACGATAGCTAAAACACTTTTTATAGAAATCCTATGATATTATAATAGGGTCTATATACAAATACTTATAAAATAGCCGAAATTGTTACATCTATTAAATTCCAGCTACTCGCCACAGAGTGGGTAATACAAACAAAACTCGTTCAAGGCTCGTAGGGAGAATGGATTTCCAACTATTGACTAGGCACTGGGGTACCACCTGTCACAGTACATGGCCTAGATCACAGTACCGAGGAGTACGCCCACTCCCCTGCAACACAAAACCGGGACTCCCCCTTACCGGATAATCCCGAGTGAGATCACCCCGCGGTTGGGATCAGCAACCTCCCACTAAGCCGAAATTAAAGGGACATCTAGACAGGGATGACCTTACCCTGCTTGGGTGCTACCCACCTAGCCTTGCTGCATAACCCCTGATTTTCAGTCATTCCAATTTGATGAGGGTTGAGGCTAAGCGTTACCTTTTTAGAACATATCGCTTAGAATGCCCATCGTCCACCCGACGATGTCCCGAGAGCATTCATCCATACAAGTCCGTCCCAGGTTCGAACGGAACCGAAGGCACTATTCCTGCTACATCCATTTTGGAAATATCCTCTGGATTAGTAGCGACTAGCCCTTGCACTTCACTGCTCCATCTTCGAATCCATACTCGTTTTCACGAAACGTACAAACCGGATCGAAGTGGTTTTCGAGAAATAAATCTCGATCCCGGTCTCTTCGAAACGATAACGCATTTGTCCAATATTGATAGTCGGTGATTTAACTATCAATTATTATTCACAACATCCATCACACAATAAATAATTTCCCCAAATTATTTAATAATCCTAAAATATCTTCATAAGATATATTTCTATTTTCAACCCATTGAAAACAGTTTCAAATCATCTTTCTTTTCAAAATAAACTTTGCCAAATATTTTCTATCCCCTCTGGAATCACCCGGTACAAAACTAGATTTTTAAAATAATTTAAAACACTTTACTTTGAAAGATACTTTAAAACATTTAAGTTAAATTACTTCAATAATTTGTCAAAAAGACGTACTATATGAATATTTGAAAATAAAGTTACTTAATAAAATATAAAACTAGATTTATACTTTTAAAAACAAAATACTAAGTCACTCTTTAAATAATTATTGCTACAGTAGATTAAAAAGGAAAGGCTTACTTTAGAATTTAAATATTTAGAAATAATAAATTTTCCAAAACTTTCTTTTTAAATCAACTTTAAAATCTTTTAACTTAAATTTAAAAAAATACTTTGAAAATATACTTGGTTATCCAGGAAGAATTCAAACTTCAATCACTTAAATCAATTTCCTAAATTGATTTCCAATTTATTCCATTTGAAATAAATTTATTTAGTTACTCAATTTATTTCAAAATTCATTAATTATGGAGTTAATTATTGTTGTTATTATTATTTTCCATTTGATTTTAAATCTTTTAACTGAAATATACAAATTTCATCTTTTCTCAATTTCTTCTCTATTCTTTTCAATAATCTAAATCTTAAATATTAAATAAATGTTTTGTTCTTTTAAATGTTAATATTGAAGTTTAAAATTCACTAACTTTCTGTTTATTCAAAAATTTCCCTTCCAACTCATTCTCAAATTTATTCAACTTTTCTATAATTATTTTACTTACATATTCACTTCTTTTATTTCCTTTCCAAAATCCAATTTACATATTTTTGGTAATTCATTTGTACCCAATTATATCCAATCGAACCATAGCATTCAATATTCCAATGTAATTCATCATAGAATACCAAATAATCACAACACAGGGTATTAAATCATTTAAATAAATGTTGAGGGATCCAGTTAGATCCCTCCAACCTGTTTTCCCTGCATCCACTTACATTAGCACAATATAATCTGCCAATTCCAAAATATACCATACTATAGCACATCAATTAATTCAACCATTCAAACAATTATTTAAATTTAATCATTTAAATTTAAATTTAAATTCAGCTAAGTGAGATTAACTCAACTTATTCCATTTCATTCACAATCCACTTCAAATATGGCTCTGGTTTTCCTGACTTGACCTTGAATAAACAATTTATATGATTTATAAATATTCAAAATAATTAAACCGTAAATTTTCATTTTAATAAATTTAAATTAACTAGTAATTTAAATCTAAAAAAATTTTCTTTTAATAATACATCCTTAGTAACTAAAGTAATTTAGATTTCACCATATGTAAATGAAATATGAATAGGTATATTTATTTTATTTTACGTTTTCAAACTGTTTACAAAAATAATCAATATCCTTATAAATAAAAATATATTCTTGTTTATATCTTTAAACGAAATAATATATGTATATCTATGTTATCTGCATATATATAAAAACTGCATATTTTTCTCTGACTACTAAAATTACTGTTTTAAACCATGCTGTTTTATTTTAACGTTTTCATGTATATACTTCCCTTAACTATATACACACAGATATATATATATAATATTTATATTTATACTTCCTTTTGTAAATAAACAAAACATGATTTTTTTTTACTTTACCGGGCATATACATACATATATACATACATATATATATATATATTAATTTTAATTAAAAAAATTTAAATTATTCCTTACTGTAAATAAATGCTAAATACCTCACTAACGAGTTTGAAGATGAATGAAACCCTCGCCTAGCCTCGACTGCACCTCCTACAACAGCCAACACCGTGGCTCCAACCCTTGCCTCGTCGTCCCTCCTCGTGCTCGCCCGAAGTCGCAACCACTACCGCCTCGCGCGAGCTTCTAGAACTGCCGCTCGATTCGACTATGCCTCCACGCCCACCAATTGAACCCTAGCCCCAAACCGACCATCGACGTCGCTCTCCACAAGCTTGCTCGAGCCTCCTCGAGAGCGCGTCGCCACCATCCCCAAATTGATCGTGATTTGTTTTGATTTAATACGTTCGACATGATTCGATTAGGGAAAAGGAATAGCGGCCATGGTCGTTGATTTTTAGAGAGGGAGGAGCTCTTTGATTTCGTATATTTACTGAGAGGATGAGGGAGGGTAATCGGGTTTGAAAGGGAAATGAAAAGAGGAATGGAATTTGGTTTTAGGGCACTGCCATTTAAACGAGAAGGTAGCTCGGCCATGAAATTCGATTTTTGGTCTCGATTTGAACTGATGATAATGGAAGGAAGACGCATAATTTAACGAAGAGGGGGAGACAACTAGGGCGACGGAAACAGATGCTAGGATGGCTCATAGCTGATGAAAAGAAGCGACAGATGTGAAATAATTGCGGTTGTAGTATGTTTATTAAGAAATATTTTTATTTTGTTTCCAAAAGTCCCGATAAAAGCAACCTAAAAACTTGAACTCCTATTGAGGCGTGCCGCTAGGCGTTCCTAATGTTATATCCCTATCTCGAATGCAGTGGAAAAGGTTTCTTGTCCTAATTCGATCGTATGTAGAAGATAGCGTTTTGGACCAGTTATTATATTAAATTTTCGATATAGATTAAGCGCGTTTGTATATCGTATGCTCACACAACAACTCCAAACACTACGAAAATTAAAATCCGATAATAACGCAATATTACGGATCCAATGGAACTGGTTTCGTTAAATTCCGAGACCGTGCCTCGGAAAGCTATTTTTAAATTCAATTTAAACGATATAAATTTTAAAACTGAGCAAACCACTATTGATTTCAATTTTACAACTTCCATTATCTTTAGTACTATCAATATAAATTTTATAAGCCTTCAAATTATTTTTAACGTGCTTAAAACTCCAGAATCAACAATTTACCCAACTTCACTTATTTAATTTAATAATTCAATTATCAAATAAATTGTGATATTCATAATTCAAGTTAAAGTTGCTTTATTGAATATTTAAAATCAATTAAATATTTTGATTTTAAATGCTTGAAAATTCTGGGTCGTCGCATGATGTACTGAAAGAAACCACCATAACGTTAGAATATATTTGTAGCTTTGAACAAGAGATTATGTCATGTTAACGCTTTGATTAATAAAAATGTTACTTGATATTTACCTTTATATCATCATCTACCTTGTCAAAACGAGAGGAAGTCAAGTAGGTAAAAAAAATTGCCGACGAATATCATAGAAGGTGTGATATCCTTTAAAATCAAAGTAGGTAATGTCGAAAAATTCAAAGCTTAAGATTCTAAAAGAAGGTAGAAATGAAAATTGACTTCGGACTCTGCAGAAATGAAAGCACTAACAGCTCCAGCAGTAAACGAGGACTTTTTATTTATTTTAATGCTAAATTATTAAATGATTACTTGAGAACTATTTAGATACTGAACATTCTTCAAAATAATTATATATCTTCCATTTTCACCATAAATGGGTTTTAAAGAACCGTTCATTGCCTAAATGGTTCCTATTTCGGAGCAATTATGGAAAGGACAAACAATGAAAAAAAATTAGACGAAAGAACGTTAATTTTATTTTTAGGTTAAAGGACAAATGTTACTTATAATTCAGGCTAAAGAACAAACTTTGGAAAAAATGTAGACTGAAAAACAAATGCTAGTTTTTATTTTCGGTATAATATTCAGCTTTACACTATAAAAAACTAGTATTGTCCTTCAATCTAGAAAAACACTTGTTATTCTTCAGCCTTTATTTTTTTGTCCTTCTGTCTATTTTTCCATTTCTAATTCTAAAAACCATTTAATGCTTGAATGTTTTAAAAAAAATATTGCTAAAAGGAATACCGTTTCTAGAAACCACGTTCGAACTTTTGGAGTGTAGTGAAACTAACTACTTTTGAGTTTTCTCCAACTATTACGGATGCTTTAGAATAAGGAACTAACTACTTTTGAGTTTTCTCCAACTATTACGGATGCTTTAGAACAAGGATACATGTCTGTTTTAGATGTGCTATAACACTAGAAAAGAATGTTTTACACTCGCTAAACCACTGAACTCCATTTTTATGGGCAATTTGTGCATAAAACAACAAAACAGTGTAGTGTCATTTAGCCTTATCCTTATTCTACTATATGTATGAATCAGAATACTGAGGCCAGCGCATGTTGAAATAGAGATTAATATTGTGTTACATCATTTACTAATTGTCCAATTGGCAGTTTATTTATAAATCCTTCAGTAACAGTGACCTGATAAAGACATGCATGAACATTTAGCAAAATGATGGTTCTAAATTAAATTGAATGTTATGAATGGAAAATGAAGCATATAAACTTCAACTGATGACATAAGACTTAAGAAGTCAAGATATAAACTTTGATACAGTATATAATACAATGCCGTAGTGAACGAAAGAGTCAACGAAAACTACAGTGACATGTTAGAACTAGTAATATGTCCAAGGTTCCCGGGTGGTAAACAATTTCAACCGTGTTAACTCTATTGCATAAGACGAACAACATCGACTAATTTACTATGTTGTCACAGTCTTAGTCAGATAGTCTATCATATATTCTCACAGATAATACAAATAGCATCCTCGCTTGATTGAAATAGTTTTATGTTATATGCCATAAAAGCATCTCTCATGGTTTATCTCTTTACACACACACACACACATATATAATAATGGTTTAACAGCATCACATTTTCCTTTTAACTTCCACCATTGGATAAATTTATTTTTAGCCATGCATTTCAATTTAAATAATAATGATTTCTCTTTCCACTCATACCGTGTTATTATTTAAATTGGAATGTGGTTGAATAGGACTGCGGATCCTTCCCATCTATAACCCTTTATTTAGCATTATTTGTTGCCCTTTGATAGCCGGCGCAAGTTTGCATTTAAATATTTGATCCACATGACGGAAGAGAGAAAAAACATATATTTAAATAGAAATTTATGACCAGTATAAGTGGGCTACAAAATGATGCTAAATAAAGGGTGTTATTGATCCTATCTCATACATACATATGTACGTACGTACTTACATACATACATACATACATACATACATATATATAAAAAGAGAGAGAGTGTGTATTGCTCACAGTAAAGCTCTTTAACATTCAATTGGTGATAGCAATGAAGGAGGGAAAGGTATATTCACAAAAGATGGGTCGGTTGATTTGAAAGGAAACCCAATTCTCAGGTCAATACGTGGAGGATGGACTGCTTGCTCCTTTTTTGTTGGTAAATATTTTCGAATTTTTTTATGGGATGATATAGATCTTATCTTTACACACCTAGAAGTTTCATATAACATTTAAATTAGTTGATCTTTTCATGACAGAGTTTTCAGCCTTGAATATAAATATCAATTGTAATATATGAAGTATTTGAAAGGATGGCATTTTGTGGGATTTCATCAAACCTGGTGATCTACATGACAACGAAACTGCACGAGGGCATGGTTGCTTCAGCAAACAATGTAACAAACTGATGCAGCTCAGGGGATAAGTCGTATGCAACCTAAAGAGGAAGATCGGTGTCGAGCTAAGGAAGCTTCGTTTTTAAGTCTTAAGTCGTTCACGAGTCAAGCAACTATGAGTCGTGAACGACCTAACTGGTCGCATGAAGAGGAGGAACGAGATAACAAACACTTGAGTCGTAAACGGGTTAATGGAACAGGGATGCGACTCAACGGAAACTTGGGGTGTTCGAGGCTAATGAGTCGTACACGACTCAACGACCCATACATAAGTCGTTTACGACTTAACACGAAAAAGGGGAAGGTTTCAGCAAGTAAGGTCCTTGAGTCGGAGGCGGAACACGACCTAGCTAAGTCGTTCGAAGAGGCATGCCGCAAAGAACTTGGAAGCTTGAGTCGTGTGGGTGTTGAGTCGGTCCATAGTTGAGTCGTGAGTCGTTCACGACCTATGTGAGTCGTATATGTTGTATTACGAGCTGGTATGTAAACATTGGTGTTGAGTCGATTGAGTCATGGTGTAATGTAATTGTCTTGAGTCGTGTGTTGTTCTGTTGAGTCGTGGTAATTTTAAGTCGTTAGTGTTGTACTGTTTGTATTTTTCCTAGGTCATGTATTGAGTCGTATGCGGTTGGGTTGTCTACTGCTAATGAGTCGCTACCGACTCAAGATGAGTCGTGAGTCGTGGGGAAGGATGAGTCATATACGACTTAAGGCTCAGGTCGAGGAAACACTATAAATAGGGGGGTGCGTTGTACATTGTGGTTGTTGATTTTGGAAATAAAATTTCTTGTTGATTGCTTTGTGCTTTCTTCTCCAATTGGTAGTTGAGTGTAATCTCCTATCTCCACTTACGTCATTCGAGTGCGCTCGAATCTACGTTTGTTGAAGCCGATTCACGGAATCTAGTGCGCTAGATCAACGTACGAAGAATCGTAGATCTTTGAACACGGTATAGTGCGCTATCAACGTGTTTGAGATAGTTAGAATTCGGTATCTTCGGATCAACGAATTTGGACATTTTGGTAATGATCAATCCACCGATTGCTACTTTCACCGATTGAAGTTTATTTTGATTAATCCGCTGCTTCAGTTTTGGTATCAGAGCATACTTAGCCAATTATAGCTAAGTTGAGTCTTGGAGCCAAGTATTTGAAGTTGAAGTTTGAAGTTGTGTTCGTTGTGTTCATCTAGAAGTTGCAACAAGTTCGAAGATTTTGATCCATCTCATTTTGGATCTAGATTTGGAGAAGTGTTTGAATTTGAAGTTAGGCCGTGTATACTTGGAAAGTAGCCGAGCCTAGTGAAGTTGTTTGAAGGTTGAGCCGTGACTTATTGTTGTTTTGTTGAAGTGTTGTGTTGATGCAATCATGCCGCCAAGGAGAGCTAACCGCCATCAAAATGTTGAAGCTTTGTATCGAAGAGAAGAAGCCGATCAAATGGAGCAACGTATGCATGAGAAGATTGATGAAGGCATTGGCAGGTTGGAGAAGCTTATGATTGATATGAATCAAAGTAAAAGAAGAAATTCACCTGAATCCATTCGTGGAGGAAGTAGAGTTTCACATCATTCAGATCGGGAGAGGAGAGAGAGTCAGGATCAACGGAGTGTTGATAATCGAAGTAGGAGGAATGAAGATGGTCGTGATCGAAGAGATATGGGTAGTAGGAGTGGTGGTAGAGATGTTGGAGGGCGTGAAAGACAACGATATGCATCAGACTTTGATGAGGAGTTTGACGGTGATAGGGGAAGTGTTCATTTCAGAGACCGAGATCAGGGACAGCGTCAGTATCGGGTTATTGATGATGATCGACGTTGGGTATCGGGTATGAAGATGGAGATTCCGTAGTTTAAAGGAGGGATGGCAGCTAAAGAATTTCTTGATTGGGTGTCAAATGTTGAAGAGATCTTTGATTTCAAGGAGGTTCCTGAGCATAGGAGAGTAAAGTTGGTTGCTACTAGGTTGAGGGGGAGAGCTTTGGCGTGGTGGCAGCAAACTAAACTTACCAGGGAGAGAATGGGGAAGTCAAAGATAGAATCTTGGGAGAAGATGAAGAAATTGATGAGATCTACTTTCTTACCATACAACTATCAATCACTTATGTACCAGAGATTGCAGAATCTGAGGCAAGGGACGAAGTCTGTTAGTGATTATGCTGACGAATTTTACCAACTCATTGCCAGGAATGATATTATGGAAACGGAAGAACAGCTAACTGCTAGATTCATTGGGGGATTGAGAATGCAGATCCAGGATATGGTTAATATGTTCGATCCTAGATCAGTTGCGGAGGCACATCAGAAAGCGTTGGCTTGGGAGAAGCAAGGAAGGCGTGGAGGTGGTGTGTTTACTAATTCCAATAATCAAGCGAGGGGTGTTGGTGGAAGTTCTAATGTTCCTAAATTTGTTACAAAACCAGTGGTGAAGGAGGCTGAGAAGGCGAAGGCTAGCAGTGGGTTCAAATGTTATAATTGTCAGGAGTTGGGTCATAAAAGCAATGAATGTCCGAAGCCGAAGAAGAGAGCAATGGTTGTTGAGATTGAGGATGACGGTGAGGAGGCAGAATGTTCAAATAACCCTTATGCTGAGGAGGAAGAAGAATTATCTGGAGATGAAGGTTGTAATCTTATGATGAGGAGGTCATGTCTTACACCAAAGCAAGAGGAGGATTGTAGTTGGTTGAGAAGTAACATATTTCAGTCGACATGCACTGTTCTAGGAAAAGTTTGCAAGTTCGTTTTTGATGCTGGAAGTTGCGATAATATTATTTCTACCGAGGCTGTGAAGAAGTTGAACTTGAAAACTGAGAAACATCCTAAACCGTACAAGCTAGCATGGTTAAGGAAGGGTGGTGAAGTGAAGGTGTGTCGAAGGGCTTGTGTGAATTTTTCTATTGGGAAGAAGTACAAAGATGAAATTTGGTGTGACGTTGTAGACATGGACGTATGTCATCTGTTGTTGGGCAGACCGTGGCAGTTTGATAGATCAGTTCAACATGATGGTCGTGCCAATAGCTACAGTTTCATGTTCGAGGGTACTAAAATCACTTTGGTTCCCAAGAAGCAACAACAGAAGGAGAGCAAGCTAGAGGAGATTGAGGAATTGAAAACTCTGTTGACTTTAAAGGAGTTTGTTAAGGAAGTTGAAGAGGAGCCTGAAGTCTATTTGTTGATTGGGCGAGAGAGCAGTGAAGAGGTTGAAATTCCTGAAGAAGCAAAGCCAGTTTTGAAAGAGTTTGAAGATGTATTTCCAGAGGAGTTGCCTAAGGAGTTACCACCATTGAGAGACATTCAACATCGAATCGATCTTGTTCCGGGAGCCGTATTACCACATAGACCACATTACCGAATGAGTCAGAAGGAACATGAAGAGTTACGAAGGCAGGTGGAAGAGTTGTTAGAACAGGGACGTGTTCAGGAAAGCTTGAGTCCTTGTGTTGTGCCAGCTTTGTTGGTGCCGAAGAAGGATGGAACACGGAGAATGTGTACCGATAGTAGAGCTTTGAACAAGATTACTGTTTGTTACAGATTTCCTATGCCGAGGTTGGATGATTTGTTGGATCAGTTGAGTGGGGCAACTATCTTTTCGAAGATTGATTTGAAGAGTGGTTATCACCAGATTCGAATTAGACCTGGAGACGAGTGGAAGACAACGTTTAAGACAAGAGAGGGGTTATACGAATGGTTGGTTATGCCATTTGTTTTATCAAATGCACCTAGTACATTCATGCGGGTGATGAATCAAATCTTTAGACCATTCATTGGGAAGTTCGTGGTGGTTTATTTCGATGATATTCTGATATATAGCAGGAATATGGAGGAGCATGTTCTACATTTGAGGGAAGTGTTGATTATTCTTCGTGAGGAACAATTTTATGCTGCTACGAAGAAATGTGTGTTTATGACAAGAAGTGTTTTATTTCTGGGGTATGTTGTTTCGGAGGAAGGTATTCAAGTTGATCAGAATAAAGTTGAAGCAGTCAGGAATTGGCCAAAGACAATTACGGGAGTGAGAAGTTTTCATGGGCTAGCGTCATTCTACCGGAGATTCATTCCACACTTCAGTAGCGTGATGGCTCCAGTTACTGATTGCATGAAGGGGAAACAGTTTGTATGGACAGAGGAAGCGGGAGTTGCTTTTGAACGAATCAAAGAACTGTTGACGACAGCGCCAATTCTTGTTTTACCTAATTTTCAGTTGTTGTTTGAGCTACACACTGATGCATCAAAGGTTGGGATTGGAGGAGTGTTGAGTCAACAAGGGAGACCTATTGCATATTTCAGTGAAAAGTTATCAGGAGCAAAGATGAGATACAGTACATATGACGTTGAATTCTATGTTGTTGTGCAAACGATTAAACATTGGAGACATTATCTATTTCAAAAGGAGTTTGTTCTGTACACTGATCATGAGGCGTTAAAGCATTTGCAGGGGCAGGACAAGATTTCAGCGCGACATGCGTCATGGATCGCGTATTTACAGCAGTTTACCTTTGTTGTTAAGCACAAATCTGGGGTGACGAATCGGGTAGCTGATGCTTTGAGTAGAAGGAGTCATTTGTTAACAACATTGAAGGTTGGAGTGACGGGGTTTGAACTACTGCCAGAAATGATTGAAGAAGATCCTTACTTTGTGAAATATGTTGAGAAAGTGAAGGATGGGAGTACTGATGAATTTATGATGATTGATGGATTTTTGTTTAAAGGAAATCGGTTATGTATTCCTGAGAGCAGTTTGAGAATGAAAATTATCAAGGAGTTGCATGAAGAAGGCCATGTGGGTAGAGATCGTACATTGCAGTTGATTTCTCAATCTTACTTTTGGCCGTCGATGAGGAAAGAAGTCGAAAGATTTGTGGAGAGATGCCATATTTGCCAAGTTTCAAAGGGAACAGCGACGAATGCAGGGTTGTATTTGCCGTTACCTGTACCGTCTAAGCCATGGGTTGATATCAGCATGGATTTCGTTTTGGGTTTGCCTAAAACTCAAAGGGGAAATGATTCGATATTTGTTGTAGTGGACAGATTTTCGAAGATGGCACATTTTATTGCCTGCAAGAAGACAACGGATGCAGTTCGAGTGGCACAATTATTCTTTAAGGAGGTGTACCGATTGCATGGTTTACCGGAATCTATTGTTTCTGATCGAGATACTCGTTTTCTGAGTCACTTTTGGTTGAGTTTGTGGAAGATGGTGGGAACGAAGCTGAAATTTAGTAGTGCTTATCATCCGCAAACTGATGGACAGACAGAAGTTGTTAACAGGTCATTGGGAAATTTGTTGCGATGTCTTGTACAGGATAATTTGAGAAGTTGGGACATGAAGCTATGCCAAGCAGAGTTTGCTCATAATCATGCCATGAATCGTAGTACGGGTTACAGTCCATTTCAGATTGTATATTCAATTTTACCCAGGGGACCGTTAGATTTGGCAGTAGTACCGCAGTCAAAGGGAAGAACTAAACGAGCTACTGATTTTGTTGATGAGTTGACTGAATGTCATAAAATTGTTCAAGAACAATTAGAAAAGTCAAATGAGAAGTATAAGCGGGCTGCTGATTTGAAACGACGGAGTGTTGAATTTAAGGAAGGTGATTTGGTTTATGCTGTATTGACGAAGGATCGTTTTCCGGTGGGTGCTTATAACAAGTTGAAAACCAGGAAAATTGGTCTTGTAGAAGTTGTGAAACGAATTAATGAAAATGCTTATAAATTGAAATTGCCAGAGGATGTTTACACTTCCGATGTGTTCAATGTTAAGCATCTCGTACCATATTATAGAGACGAACATTCTGAGGCAGAAGAATTTACAAATTCGAGGACGAATTTTTCTCAACCAGGGGAGGATGATGCAGCTCAGGGGATAAGTCGTATGCAACCTAAAGAGGAAGATCGGTGTCGAGCTAAGGAAGCTTCGTTTTTAAGTCTTATGTCGTTCACGAGTCAAGCAACTATGAGTCGTGAACGACCTAACTGGTCGCATGAAGAGGAGGCACGAGATAACAAACACTTGAGTCGTATACGGGTTAATGGAACAGGGCTGCGACTCAACAGAAACTTGGGGTGTTCGAGGCTAATGAGTCGTACACGACTCAACGACCCATACATAAGTCGTTTACGACTTAACACGAAAAAGGGGAAGGTTTCAGCAAGTAAGGTCCTTGAGTCGGAGGCGGAACACGACCTAGCTAAGTCGTTCGAAGAGGCATGCCGCAAAGAACTTGGAAGCTTGAGTCGTGTGGGTGTTGAGTCGGTCCATAGTTGAGTCGTGAGTCGTTCACGACCTATGTGAGTCGTATATGTTGTATTACGAGCTGGTATGTAAACATTGGTGTTGAGTCGATTGAGTCATGGTGTAATGTAATTGTCTTGAGTCGTGTGTTGTTCTGTTGACTCGTGGTAATTTTAAGTCGTTAGTGTTGTACTGTTTGTATTTTTCCTAGGTCATGTATTGAGTCGTATGCGGTTGGGTTGTCTACTGCTAATGAGTCGCTACCGACTCAAGATGAGTCGTGAGTCGTGGGGAAGGATGAGTCATATACGACTTAAGGCTCAGGTCGAGGAAACACTATAAATAGGGGGGTGCGTTGTACATTGTGGTTGTTGATTTTGGAAATAAAATTTCTAGTTGATTGCTTTGTGCTTTCTTCTCCAATTGGTAGTTGAGTGTAATCTCCTATCTCCACTTACGTCATTCGAGTGCGCTCGAATCTACGTTTGTTGAAGCCGATTCACGGAATCTAGTGCGCTAGATCAACGTACGAAGAATCGTAGATCTTTGAACACGGTATAGTGCGCCATCAACGTGTTTGAGATAGTTAGAATTCGGTATCTTCGGATCAACGAATTTGGACATTTTGGTATTCATCAATCCACCGATTGCTACTTTCACCGATTGAAGTTTATTTTGATTAATCCGCTGCTTCATAAACTGGGTAGGAACTGTTTGGATAACACCAATCATTGGTGCATATGTTGCAAATGCATATCTTGGTCAAAACTGGACAATCTTTATTGCTTCGGTCATCTACTTATCTGTAAGTTTGTGATCCCGGTATTTGAAATTCATATGTTTCTTTTTCATATAATCAATCTGCAAATGCAATATGTTAAATGAAATGATTTTCTTACAAATGAGGAGTATTTATTTGTTTGTGTGTGTGTATCTCTAAAGGTTTGTTATGCATCAACAATGAAATATGCATCGTGGATCCTCGATGCTTGTGTATAGCTCCGGAGATTACCCATTGATTTTTTGTATATATGCTAATATGATTAATGATAAATCATCTTGAATATAAAAAAAATTGAAGTATCTGCAGGAGCTATATTATTAGAATAATGCACCAACATATTGATGATATACTAATATACTCTTAAAATTTCAATCTTTCTATGAAGACATTAGCACATGCCAATACTAAAATATTGCATATTCTCTATTCACTTAATTATATAATAGGTAGTTTGTTATCTCATCTTCTGGCAATGCCGTGATACCAAAAGATCGATCAAAAGCCAAAGACAGCTCGTCTCAAAAGACTGGCTATGCATTGTTTAACCATGGATATCGATGGATTTTGTCCGAGCTCGGATCAGGAAACTATTGATAGAACACGGCAAGCAAAGTAATGAAGAGTAGCAGTCCCAGTTTCGAGTCAATCCAAAGTCACATGTGTCAACTCCACCATATCACGAACTAACTTCCCCATAGGTCGCTCACGACCTAGCAACTCAACGACCTAAAGCATGAGCCGATTCAAAGGGTTCACGACCTAAACAAATCAACGTTCTAGCGACTCAACTAGCTAAGGGACAAAGCGACCTAAGAAGATACAAAGCAAACGAATTAAGTATCCTAAGCTTCCTAACGACCTAAACATCCTAGCGACCTAAACATCCCAGCGACCTAACATCCAACGACCTAAAAGCCCAGCAACCTAAGCCGCATACTGCCTCTTCCTTTAGGTCGCTTGCGACCTAAGCCACATACGGCTTCTTCCATTAGGTCGCCACCCTCTATGTCGAAGCTCCTTATGTCACTTCCGACCTACCAACCGAAGAAGTTCATCAAGCCAAAACCTTAACTCGTCCCTGTTAGGTTGCCTGCGACCACAACCCTAACTAGTCCCTGTTAGGTTGCCTGCGACCTATGAACTTAACCCGGAACCGCTCTATAAATACCACACCTACTCCACTTGAAAAGGGGACTGGGGATGCTCCTTGGAAGGCCGATACTCTGCAGTATTCTCGACTCCATCAACACTTCAAACACCGAAGTTGCTTCAACGAACTTGGGGAATAAATCTAATTCATTCAAGACGGATTCAAAGGGCTTTTATATATGGAAGTTCTGATTTCTTGCCTGGATGATGTTGTAACTTGAAGTTGAATTGTAGCAAAAGTGTAATCAAAGAAACATGGAAATAGTTGTAATCGAATCAGCAATAAAAGATGTAAAGTTGGTGTAGGCTTGACTTGAGCCGAAGCACTATAAAAATTGTTGTCTCTTTTACTGTTTTTGGCTATTTTCTGGTTACTTTTAGTTCCCGTGCAAACGGGTGGTGCTTTCACTTTATCACAAATCACACCGGTAGTGTTAGTGCGCCATTTTTAGTGTTAACACTTTTTGGTGATTTCACTGAGAATTGAACTCAAGATCGCTTTCATCATTGCTTCGCAGAGATTTATTGAGAGACTCTCTTTGAAAATCAAAATTCTATCCGAGATTATGGCTCCGGGAAGGAAAACGAGTAGAAGACAGAGACCAGAAAAAAGTCAGCACGAAGGGAGTCAAGGAGCTTACTCTGGAGAGAACCAAACTTCAGCCTTCATCACCAGGGATGAGATGGAGACAATGATGAAAAGGCAAGAGGAGTTGATTCAGAATTTATTTCAGCAGATTGGGCAACTTGGAGTGCAAAATCAAGGAGTGAATAGAGTTCAGAACAGAGCAGGACTATATAAGGTAGCACAGAGCTAGGGAGCACTCATCCAAAGCACACTGACCCAATACGGAGAAAAACATCTGGTGGATTCGAGCAACATGGCATTGACAGAGGAACAGGTGCTCAGCCAGGAGAACAGATTCCAGAATTCCCTCGTGAACTCGGGGGGACAGGCCAAAGGAATGGACGAGGATTACAACTAGGAGACAACGACAGATTGGTAGAAATGGTCAAAAGAGCTATGAGAGGTGGCTTGGTAAACAAGGACTTAGAGGATGTGAATAGGAGTCCTTTTACCACAACAATTAGGCGAGCTAAGCACCCACCAGACTTTAAGCTACCATCGTTGGACATGTATAATGGAAGGACTGACCCTACAGTTCATCTGACAAAATATATGAGGCATATGGAGGTGTTGGGGGCATCAGAAGAAGTTATGGCCCGGTGCTTTCCATTGTACTTGACAGATATTGTGGCACTTTTGTTTAGACAGCTGGAGAGTGGATCTATCGAAACGTGGAGTGATTTGACTGAATGGTTTATGAGGCAATTCAAGGTCCACATTTCGAGACCCAAAAATGTGGTGAGCTTGGCAGCATTGAAATAGAAAGCTGGGGAATCTTTGAGAAGTTTTTTGACATGGTTCAATGCAGCTGCAGCATCGGTGGATCGACCAGATCCATCCATGGTCTTGATGGCAGCTATGTCGGGCATAGCTGACAGTACATAATTCAAGAACTCTCTGACAAGAGATCCCCCCCATGGTTCTAGGGGAATTCTATCATGAGGCTGAAGGATTCTTACGGTTAGAGGACGCAAAACCCTAAAGAGAAGAAGGAGATGGAATCGACATTTATGTAATCAAAGGTGGAAATCCTCCTGAGAATGGTGTAGAATCTAGCAAAGGTAAACGAAAGGCCGAGGATAACAACGATAGATCAGTACATCCCCGAAGGGAACCAAGATTCACCTCATACACGGAGTTGAATGAGACTTTGGAGCGAATCTACCAAGACACCAAGGGATAGGTTCCTTATCGAAAGCCGATAAGGAGAGATCCAACTAATAACGAGAGAAAGTCGAACAAGTATTGTTCATTCCACGAGTTGAATGGTCATAGCACAAATGACTGCAAACACTTGAAAGACGAAGTTGAGGGGCACATCCGGGATGGTTTGCTATCACAATATGTGAAAAGGAGGATCACATTTGTGGAACAAGAACGACCACCACCTGCACCAACTGAAGATGACTTAGGATCCAGGCGTCAGCTTATTATCAATTAATTGAGATTATGACGAATGAGTGGAAAATTCTACATCGACACAACTAGGTTGTTCACACATGTACGGGACCGCGAACAATCCCAAGGCATGCTCTAATACAACTATAAATCGTATCGATGTAGGTGATTGCACTCGGATGTAACTACCCTGCTTTTGTGTTTTACTTATTATGTTTGGATTTGACTTTGTCGGGCATTTTTGTCTTAAAACTCTTCAGTTGGACGAATATTGAATTTTGATAAATCTAAAAAGGCTAAGTCACTTACACATGTACGGGGTCACGAATGGTCCTTAGGCATGCTTGAGATGGTTAAGCTTCTTACACATGTACGGGGTTACGAACGATCTTTAGACATGCTCTGAGATGGCTAAGCTACTTACACATGTACGGGGTCGCGAATGGTCCTAAAGCATGCTCTGGAATGACGGTAAATCATCTTGGCAAACGATCCAGGAACTCACCCGAACGTGAACTTGGCATCGATAATACTAAGCCCCCCAGGCACACTCATTCGCCTTGAACAGGCACACAAACGATCCAGGAACTCACCCGAACGTGAACCTGGCATCGATAATACTACGCCCCCCGAGCACACTTACTTGATTCGAACAGGCACCCGACCTCGAACGGTCACAACTTGCCTCGAACAGGCACCCGGCCTCGAACGGTCACAACCCGACCTTGAACGTCACCTGACCTCGAACGGTCACAACTCGCCTCGAACGACACCCGACCTCGAACGGTCACAGTCGCCTCGAACGGCACCCGACCTCGAACGATCACAATTCGCCTCGAACGGCACCCTGACCACGAACGGTCACACTTCACCTCAAATGACTCGATCCCGAACGGTCGTCATTTGAGGTCAAGCACTTGACCACGAACGTTCACACTTTACCTCAAATGGCTCGATCCTGAAAGGTCGTCATTTAAGGTCAAGCATTTGATCGCGAACGGTCACACTCCACCTCAAATGACTCGATCCTAAACGTTCCACATTTGAGATCAGGCTCTTGATCGCGAACGGTCACACTTTGCCTCAAATGGCTCGATCCCGAACGATCGTCATTCGAGGTAAAGCATTTGATCGCGAATGGTCACGTTTCACCTCAAATGGCTCGATCCCGAACGGTTGTCATTTGAGGTCATATAAAACCGTTAATTTCTCTACAGGACATCAACACGATATGAACATCCAGCGTATGTCATTACATAACACGCCTTCCTGTCGCAAGGCATGTTTTGGGGGGCAAATGTTATCCCGTCTTTTGGCAATGCTGTGATACCAAAAGATCGATCAAAAGCCAAAGACAGCTCATCTCAAAAGACTAGCTATGCATTTTTAACCATGGATATCAATGGATTTTGTCCGAGCTCGGATCAGGCTATAATTGATAGAACACGGCAAGTAAAGTTATGAAGAGTAGCACTCCAAGTTTCGAGTCAATCCGAGGTCACATGTGTCAACTCCACCATATCACGACATAACTTCCCCATAGGTCGCTCACGGCCTAGCAACTCAACGACCTAAAGCATGAGCAGATTCAAAGGGTTCACGACCTAAACAAATCAATGGTCTAGCGACTCAACTAGCTAAGGGACAAAGCGACCTAAGAAGTTACAAAGCAAATGACTTAACTATCCTAAGCTTCCTAACGACCTAAACATCCTAGCGACCTAAACATCCCAGCGACCTAACATCCAACGACCTAAAAGCCCAGCAACCTAAGCCGCATACTGCCTCTTCCTTTAGGTCACTCGCGACCTAAGCCACATACTTCTTCTTCCATTAGGTCGCCACCCTCTATGTCGTAGCTCCTTATGTCACTCCAGACCTACCAACCGAAGCAGTTCATCAAGCTAAAACCTTAACTCAACCTTGTTAGGTCTCCTGCGACCTACAACCATAACTAATCCTTGTTAGGTTGCCTACGGCCTGCGACCTTAACCCATAACCACTCTATAAATACCACACCTACTCCATTTGAAAAGAGGACCGAGGATGCTCCTTGGAAGGCCGATACTCTGCAGTTTTCTCGAATTCATCAACATTTCAAACACCGAAGTCGCTTCAACGAACTTGGAGTATAAATCTAATTCGTTCAAGACGGAATCAAAGGGCTTTTATATATGGAACTTTTGATTTGTTGCATAGATGATGTTGTAACTTGAAGTTGAATTGTAGCAAAAGTGTAATCAAAGAATCATGGAAAGAGTTGTAATCGAATCAGCAATAAAAGATGTAAAGTGGATGTAGGCTTGACTTTGAGCCGAACCACAGTAAAAATTGTTGTCTCTTTTACTGTTTTTGACTATTTTCTGCTTACTTTTAGTTCCCGTGTAAACAGGTGGTGCTTTCACTTTATCACAAATCACACCGGCGGTGTTAGCTCGCCATTTTTAGCGTTAACATAGTTGTTTAGCTAAATCATTAGACATTGATAATACACATGCAAAACTTGGTGGTACTGTATAGCAGTGTCTGAAGTCAATATTAGTAAATAGTACTGGTGGATCATAAAATTACAACCCCACATTAAGCTGTTTTAATATGTTACTAAGACCAATATTTAAAAGAAATCACCTAGATAAAAGAAGAAGAAGAAGAAGAAATGAGAGAGGATATTGATTATTTACTCTAAATATTAATAACGTGAGTAGGCTGCATAGAATCTTGAATTGCTAAGTACACCGTGGAATATGCGAGTATATGATTTTTGTTTGATGATAATAAACATATATATATTCATTTAGACGTATTTGTTAATGTACTATTTTATTTTTCATAGATTAAATAAATATTTGTTGAATAAAATAAATTACACAGAATTTGAATGGAATTTGAATTCAAACAGAAATTTTATTCAAACAAATATTTATTACAATCTTGAATAGCACAAATTCAAGCTCTCACTATACATATACAATTTTGATTACATCACAATTATTTTTACATTAATAACCTTACGACATATCACTCACACTCGTAGTTTATCTTCAATTGCATTCCAGTCTGATTCCAGCATCCGAGTAATCTGCAAAAATATTCACCAACGCAGTAAAATTGAAAAAGAAATATTTTTACAATATAAAATGAAATATGATTTTTGAAAAGATGATTTGCCTCAGTTATTTGGGTTGTTCGTCATCATTTACATTTGAATTCATCATACACGAACAATGTGACATGCACAGTGTATCACTGTACATGCCACAAGGCCGTGCACATTGATATGCACTTGATAATGCTACAGGGACAGGTGAGCACAGGTCAAACCCAAATGAAAAGCTGGGTTCAACTCATGTTCATTATACTCAAAATCACGACACGAGCACAAGGTTAAACCCGAGTTTTTGAAACTGGATTCAACGCAAGTGAAATATCAAAAATCAACATGAATGGATGCAAAGACCTGCTGCAACATGGTTGTACAAAGCTCAAGTTCAATCCCAAAGCAACCAGCAATGCATGCAAGTGCCAACCAGAATGAAGACTACAAGTAAACAAGACCACAGTGAAGATACACAATGAAAATCAAGGAAACAGTGCAGTGCAACTACACAATGCACCAAGTAAGTAACAGCGAGCAACATGGTCAGACACACTCCAATAGTGCAGACCAACCAGAAAGTAGCAAGCTGAATCAACAAAACAACTCTGTGCACATTGATACATGATCAGTACACAAACAACAAGCTGTAGTAAAGCATGTACATGTGTGGACAATGAAAACCAAAGCCATCAGGTCAGAGACAACTACAAGCCCAAGTGAAACCAGACCACAAAGCCAAGCATGATATAGTGACAATATAAAGACAGCTACTTGACAATGTAAACTGCAAGTGTCGACCAGATAGCAAGTCAAGTCAAAATGCATCATGCAAGCCATCAAGAATCAATACACAACAAGCATGAATCAAGTTCAGTAAGGCAATGCACAAATGCAACAGACTCAAGTGAATGCAACTACATGACATGAATGCAACTACAGGAATTCAAGAAGATGGACAAATCATATAATGCAATCAACATGAAGCACTGCAACTCAAACAGAAGGGATGATCAGACACAAGACAGCAACATGCAGTTTTCCAGTGGTAAAAGAAAAGGTTAGGGAAGCAACAAGTGTACAAGTGACTCGAGCAAATACATATGCACCAGTGATGCAAGCTACAGATTTGAAGAAATGAAACAACGTCAAAACATCACATATGAAATGACCAGAACACTAAGTGCAGGCAGAGAAATG
Source organism: Allium cepa (assembly GCA_030765085.1). NCBI lineage: Eukaryota > Viridiplantae > Streptophyta > Magnoliopsida > Asparagales > Amaryllidaceae > Allium > Allium cepa. The sequence continues at coordinate 286,739,388 of CM060942.1, forward strand.
ACACAACGGTCATGAACACAGAAACACCAATAGAGGTGAAGCTCAATAGAAACCACAAGATGCAGACATAAACAAACAAGTCTCGACCAAACTCAGTGTAACTCAAGCAAGTGAGTTCAACAATCCAATATGCAATGAAGACTAGACATGAGTATCAAGCTACAACTAGAATGAGGAAGTGCAACAGAGAATAGCGTCAATACATAAATGACTACAGAACAACAAGATGAATCAAAACAAGTTCGATCAATATCAATAACCAAAGTCACAGTGAAATCAACATCATCAGAGAAGATGGCCAGAGACGAAGCTCACCGGGATGAACACAAAGATGGCTGAAGCAGTGGAAATCAACTAAAGTAATTCACAGTAAAAGTCGAAAGATTAAAAGTGCAGAGATCACCAAGCCATGAAATTTAAATGCGTATCTCTGAAAAAGTCAGAAATTAAAAGAGGAATTTTTTTTCGTATGACTCAAGTAAAATCAAATGTTTGAAAATCAAGACCGTATGCATCAAGTAGTCGCAAATATCAGGAAAGCGTGCGCATCAGGTAATCAAATAATTTAGGAAAGTATCGAATTGATACGAACAAATTCAAGGAATTCATCTCCTATAAATATCAATCATCATCGGCAAGTTATAGCATGGAGTTCAATCAAGCATTTTAACCAGCAACGAAAGAAAAAATTACATACTGCAATTTAGCGAACTCGATCAACAAAGGAGCAGTTGCGAACGAGTAAAGCCACAAGAGAATCGATCATTAGAGAGCCGCAAAGAAGAGTATTGAATCAGAAATAAACTCGTCAAAGCAACCAGAGAGAAAGCCCTAATTTTCGCAAGAATAAAAGTCCCAAATCAATAGAGCCGCCATTTTTCTCTACGAGTCAAAAGGAGGATCGGGTTAAAGAAACAATAATGGGCCGGCCTTGTTTTATAAAAGGAGTTTTATTTTGAGGGCTTTAGTTTATAGAGTTTAATTTTTAAATTTAGTTTTATTTTAGCAAAAATTATGAACTGAAGATTTTATTTTAATTTTTTCTCTTGCTTTTATTTTTGAAGTCAGTTTTTCCTTTCGAGTCAAAGTACTGGTAAATCACCACCTAGGTTGTAGGTAGTGTCAGATTGTCTAGTTAGAATTAGTTCAGTGAGCAGGGTGTGCGAGTTTGCAAAACTCTATAGGCGGGAGCAAGGGTTTGCGAGTTTGCAAAACTCTATAGGCGGGAGCAGGGGGTGCGAGTCTATTAGAGTGTTTGTAAGCGGGAGCAGGGTTTGCGAGTCTGTTAGAGTGTTTGTAAGCGAGATACTGTTTAATTCTAATAGAAATATGGGAATGCAGCAGTAGGCAGGGATTGCCGAAGCTGGGTAAATTTTGTGTGTGATTTACTTTTCAGCATATTTATTTCTGCAGTTTGTTTCTGTGTTTAAATCAAGAAAATTTGCTATAACCCTATTCACCCCCCCTCTGGGGTTAATCTAGATCCTACAAGTGGTATCAGAGCACGATATTTTTCTTTACCTCTAGAGTCATGAATCCACCAAATAATACTTTTGTTGAGGGTCGTTCCAATATTATTCCTTCGGTTTTCGATGGAACGGATTTTTTGAACAGGAAATTGAAAATGGAATTTTATTTAAAATCCGTTAATATTAAATGTTGGGATATTATTGAAAATGGGTATGATATAACAAATAAGGAAATTATCTCGATTAATGCTCTTGCTATGCATATATTATATTCTCATATTAATCGTGATAAATTTTATTTCGTCTCTCATTGTGAAAATGCACAGAAAATCTAGAATACTTTTGAAGCAATATATGGAGCAAAAGTCAACAGCAATGAGATGTCCTCCATAACCGACTCAGTTAAAGAAATGTGCTTAACGGGAGTGGTAAATAGCAGTTTTGATGAGGATGATGATGATGGAGCAGCCGAGCTTGCATTACTAATAAAGAAATTCAAAAAGAGGAACCAAAAATACGGAAATCCAGCTCTAAATCAAAAATTAAAAAACAGAGAGCACAATATGAAGCCATGCGAGGTATCAAAACTCACTCACTCTGAATTACTTATTTATTTCCATGAAGTGAATGGCTGTTTTGAACGACTTAGGGAGAAGTATGCCAAACTTGAATCACAAAAGACACTTTGATAGAATTAAATGAACAACTTGACCAATTAGTTAAAACCTATCAAAGTAGGATCCCTAAGTGTGATAAGTGTCCAACATTCGAAGAAGAAATTAAAAAATCAGAAATTAATATAAAATCAGTTGAGAATGAAATTCTGATTTTGAAAGAGAACGAAAATACTAAGAGAGAAAATTCTATCAAAAAGTGCACACAATTATTGAACGAAAATGAATCTCTAAAAATACAAGTTCAACAATTGTCAATAACTTTAGATAAATTTTCAAAAAGTGAGAAATCGTTGAATCTGCTATTAGGGAAGCAAACTGTTAATACAACTAGACAAGGACTTGGATATAATCAATTTGAAAATGTTGAAAGCGATATTAATCAAGAAAATTCCATGTGCACAATTTGTAGTAAATATGGACACGATCACAATAATTGTTGGTATAGACCCAAACTTGTGAAAACCATACCAATTTGGGTTCCAAAAGGCACGAATATAAAATCTCTCAAAGTTAAACAAATTTGGGTTCCAAATGGAAAATATATAAACAGTTTTGGGTCTCCACAAAATTATTTTTCTAAATCTTCTGCCACTAACAACCATGGACCTATAAAAACAAATAGGTCATATAAATATTTTTCCGTGTATGTGTGGTGGCAGGCTAAGGAACAACAACAGTGTTTTCTGGATTTTTGGCTGTTCCAGAAACACAACGGGGACAAAACAAAGTTCCTTAGCCTATTATAAAGGTGACAGGATCACAATGGATAAACAACTAAAAATATCGTAAAGGTAAAACAGGTAATGGTACATTTATTTGAACGATATATTAAATGTGATGATCCGCACCATAGTCTGAATTAAAATCAGCCAAAACTGAGATGGTGAAGAGATGATTATTTTAATTCTGACTTGTTCAGCATGGTTGGCCAACAATATTTATGCCAAAAAAACTATTCTTTGATTTACTTCATATTATTAGTTTGGATTAAAAATAATGTTTTGTTGGATGATAATATTTTTGGTTACAGCTAACTCTATATTCACGGTTTTATGATTATTTACACGACTTCAATTCAAATTCAAAGAATGTCATTTAAATTGTTGCTAAAATTGAGTTTGAAATTTTTGATGCACACTTCATTGTCTGGTTTATCAATTTTAGTTAGTGATATTTTGGATTGAAAGAGAAACTCAGATGCAGATTACACTGGTAATCTAATTGATAGAAAAATTACTAGTTGAACGTGATTTTTGAGACATTTAGTAACTGCATCGTTTTTCATAGAAAATATCTGCATATTTTTCATTTTAAATAATTTTCAAATAGCAGAATTTTTTTCTCCATATAACCCCTTCGACAAAATCATTTTTACCATGTTTTCAGATTAGTCATTTTTATTTGATTTTAAATGACAAATTTTGACTAATCCGACTCCCTACTAATTATCAAAAAGATAAATAGTGATTGAAAAGCTGATAAGTGTTGATATTTAACATACATTACTCAAGAGAGTATATTTGGAAAATTTATTTAGGAATTCAAAAAACAGTTATAAAACTTTTTGTTGGGTAAAGATTCCATGACGATTTCTATATCTATCATATTTCTGTCGACCATTGTTTATCAAATATTAAATATAGTTTGTCGATATGTTGTACTATAATCAGGAATCATTTGTTTTCCATTTCACATTTTTTTTGTAAAAATAAATAAATATCCAAAGTATTCACTCTCATTTAAAAGTCCTCACGGTTATGCATGGGTGAATTACTTGGATTTTTCGATTATGTGCTTCCATGCTCATTTAAAAGTCCTTACGGTTATGCATGTATGGAACACATATCAAAATTAATTGATTAAACAGACAAATTGATTCTAATCCCATGTAAAAGTCGTCACGGTCATGCGTGGTTAGAAGATACTTGAATTCATTTTTAAAATTAAATTGGGATACTACTAATTTCATTTAAAAGTCCAAACGGTTATGCATGATTAGTAGATATTCAAATTCCTGATATAAATGTACCACAAGTAGATACAACTGAATGATTTTATATGAGAACATCATTTCCATCATTCTAAATGTGGAATATGCGCCTAACAAGGGTAGCTGTGATTTTTGTTTGATTTTTTATTGAAGTTTAATATTTATATTCAAATTGAGTTTAAATGTTGGATTAATATCGATCACTTTATCTCTATTTTCTCTAACACTATTATTCTTTTGCTGATGACAAAAGGGGGAGAGAAAAGTTAAGATTTTGTCAAATAAAATCAAGCAAAGGTCAAATAATTTTCCATTTGCATCTAGGCTCATTTATAAATTTCTATTTATATGCATATATGTAGGGGGAGCATCATGTAGAGAGGAAGCGTTTAAATAGGGAGGAGCAATTAGTTTATATCATTGTTCAAATACATTTAATTCAGTCAAAATCTTAAATATATGTTTGTTATCATCAAAAGGGGGAGATTGGGGAATATGCGAGTAATATGATTTTTGTTTGATGATAATAAACATATATATAAGATTTTGACTAAGTTAAATGTATTTGTTAATGTACTATTTTATTTTTCATAGATTAAATAAATATTTGTTGAATAAAATAAATTACATAGAATTTGAATGGAATTTGAATTCAAACGGAAATTTTATTCAAACAAATATTTATTACCATCTTGAATAGTACAAATTCAAGCTCTCACTATACATATACAACTTTGATTACATCACAATTATTTTTACATTAATAACCTCACTACATATCACTCATAATCGTAGTTTATCTTCAGTTGCATTCCAGTCTGATTCCAGCATCCGAGTAATCTGCAAAAATATTCACTAACGCGGTAAAATTGAAAAAGAAATATTTTCGCAATATAAAATGAAATATGATTTTTGAAAAGATGATTTGCCTCTGTTATTTGGGTTGTTCGTCATCATTTACATTTGAATTCATCATACACGAACGATGTGACATGCACAGTGTATCACTGTACATGCTATAAGCCCATGCACATGGATATACACTTGATAATGCTACAGGGATAGGTGAGCACATGTCAAACCCAAATGAAAAGCCGGGTTCAACTCACGTGAAATATACTCAAAATCACGACACAAGCACAAGGTCAAACCCAAGTTTTTGAAACTGGATTCAACGTAAGTGAAATTTCAAAAATCAACATGAATGGATGCAAAGACGAGCTGCAACAAGGTTGTACAAAGCCCCAGTTCAATCCCAAAGCAACCAGCAATGCATGCAAGTGCCAACCAGAATGAAGACTACAAGTAAACAAGACCACAGTGAAGATACACAATGAAACTCAAGGAAACAGTGCAGTGCAACTACACAATGCACCAAGTAAGTAACAGCAAGCAACATGGTCAGACACACTTCAATAGTGCAGACCAAGCAGAAAGTAGCAAGCTGAATCAACACAACAACTCTGTGCACATTGATACTTGATCAGTACACAAACAACAAGCTGCAGTAAAGCGTGTACATGTGTGGACAATGAAAACCAAAGCCATCAGGTCAGAGACAACTACAAGCCCAAGTGTTACCAGACCACAAAGCCAAGCATGATATAGTGACAATATAAAGACAGCTACTTGACAAAGTAAACAGCAAGTGTCGACCGGATAGCAAGTCAAGTCAAAATGCATCACGCAAGCCATCAAGAATCAATACACAACAAGCATGAATCAGGTTCAGTAAGGCAATGCACAAATGCAACAGACACAAGCGAATGCAACTACATGACATGAATGCAACTACAGGAATTCAAGAAGACAGACAAATGATATAACGCAATCAACATGAAGCACTGTAACTCAAACAGAAGGGATGATCGGACACAAGACAGTAACATGCAGTTTTGCAGTGGTAGAAGGAAAGGTTAGGGAAGCAACAAGTGTACAAGTGACTCGAGCAAATACATATGCACCAGTGATGCAAGCTACAGATTTGAAGAAATGAAACAACATCAAAAAATCACATATGAAATGACCAGAACACTAAGTGCAGGCAGAGAAATGACACAACATTCATGAACAATGAAACACCAATAGAGGTGAAGCTCAATAGCAACCACAAGATGCAGACATAAACAAACAAGTCTCGACCAAACTCAGTGAAACTCACGCAAGTGAGTTCAACAATCCAATATGCAATGAAGACTAGACATGAGTATCAAGCTACAACTAGAATGAGGAAGTGCAACAGAGAATAGCATCAATACATAAATGACTACAGAACATCAAGATGAATCAAACCAAGTTCGATCAATATCAATAACCAAAGTCACAGTGAAATCAACATCATCAGAGAAGATGGCCAGAGACGAAGCTCACCGGGATGAACACAAAGATGGACGAAGCAGTGGCAATCAACTAAAGTAATTCATAGTAAAAGTCGAAAGATTAAAAGTGCAGAAATAACCAAGCCAAGAAATTTAAATGCGTATCTTTGAAAAAGTCAAAAATTAAAAGAGGAAATTTTGTTTCGTATGACTCAAGTAAAATCAAATGTTTAAAAATCAAGACCGTATGCATCAAGTAGTCGCAAATATCAGGAAAGCGTGCGCATCAGGCGATCAAATAATTTAGGAAAGTATCGAATTGATACGAACAAATTCAAGGAATTCATCTCCTATAAATATCAATCATCATTGGCAAGTTATAGCATCGAGTACAATCAAGCATTTTAACTAGCAACGAAAGAAAAAATTACATACCGCAATTTAACGAACTCGGTCAACAAAGGAGCAGTTGCGAACGAGTAAAGCCACAAGAGAATCAATCATCAGAGAGCCGCGAACAAGAGTATTGAATCAGAAACAAACTCGTCAAAGCAACCAGAGAGAAAGCCCTAATTTTCGCAAGAACAAAAGTCCAAAATGAACACTGAAGTCAGTTTTTCTTTTCGAGTCAAAGTATTGGTAAATCACCACCTAGGTTGTAGGTAGTGTCAGATTGTCTAGTTAGAATTATTTCAGTGAGCAGGGTGTGCGAGTTTGCAAAACCCTATAAGCGGGACCAAGGGTTTGCGAGTTTGCAAAACTCTATAGGCGGGAGCAGGGGGTGCGAGTCTATTAGAGTGTTTGTAAGCGGGAGCAGGGTTTGCGAGTCTGTTAGAGTGTTTGTAAGCGGGATACTGTTTAATTCTAATAGAAATCTGGGAATGCAGCAGTAGGCAGGGGTTGCCGAAGCTGGGTAAATTTTGTGTGTGATTTACTTTTTAGCATATTTATTTCTATAGTTTGTTTCTGTGTTTAAATCAAGAAAATTTGTTATATCCCTATTCACCCCCCCCCCTCTAGGGTTAACCTAGATCCTACATACACAACCTTACCCATCGCTTTTAATAGGATATATTTTCTTCTACTTTTATAATTATATAGGTAGGTTTCCATGATCTTGGAACATGGAGACAAATTTAAGATTGAAGATATAAATGTATATTACTGGCAAGTTGATGGTATACAATAAATTGATAATATCCAAACTTTGGAAGGTGGTCAAAAGTCAACGAGTTTACCAGAATAATGAATAGTGTAATGAAAACTATATACCATCGCTACTTAGAAACCTCTACTGCATTTGAAATATATGAATTATATGGCTAGTTGAAGAAGAATATTAATTTGATCTTATTTTCTTATAGAAGGAACGCGGAATTTATATATTTATGATTCCTTGGACTTGAATAATTAGTTCACATGATCATGGGTAAATGTGATTGTTCACATGCACTTAAAAGAGAAATCAAAGTCATTTTAAGTTCATAACTTCATTTAGGCAGACAAATCAATAGATGGCCAGTCATATCTAGAATAAATTCACCCCAACAAAGAAATGTACGGACCAGCCCAAAATTCTACTCTTATGCCCATAAAAACGTTGAAAAGGGGATTTATTACATTTGACCTTAAAAGTATTTTTGTGTGAACTATCTGCATCAGAGGCATATACCAAGAAAAGGTGTTAAAACTTAGCTAGTGTTGGTAAAATATGATTTTAAGAGATTTTAAAGGATTTTGTAGGTAACTTTTGATATAAGGTCCACCTTGACACATATTTCAGTAATAGGTTTGAGTTACAACTTACTATCACAACAGATCTCTTAATTTCAAAGGCAGCTTCTACACATGCTCAATCCAAAATTATGCACACGTAAACTCAAAATCAATAAATCTGCAGTTTTGGATTGCGCATGGGTAGATTTACTGTTTTCTTTTTCTAAATTATACAGGAAATTCTAACATATAAAAAAATCACTAAATTTAATGCACACATCTGACTCGAAGCCTTTCAGTTTATCATATACATGTAGTTCCAGCGAATAAATAACTTTAGCTTTTCACCAATTATCAGAAAATTCCGCACATACCTTCAACTGTAGAATGAAGATGATAATGGACCAAATTAGTGTGATTATAGAAGAAATTAATGAATTTGATATAGTTTTGAATTTGAGAGTACGAGTTTTTAAGAATTTTGGACTTCCTCCATTGCACTTCTTCCAAAATCGCCTGCCTCCATGAACTAATCGCCACCGCAGTTCCATGACCAAAGCTCCATCAACTCATTACATCCCATCCTCCTCTGAAATCACTGCAGCCATCCCTACTCCCATTCGACAATCAACAATCACGAATAAAACCAGAAACACTACTCTCGAACACCTGAAAAAATTCTCAACCTTCTCCTGGAGGACATCCAAAACGGAATAAAACAACTCCGCTCCTTCGGTATAATGACCTTCCGCTAAGTTATTACTGGCTTTGCTTTGCCAAATATGAAGTTATTGGGTCCAAAGATCTGCCCAATACTATATCTCTCTTATCTTCGTTGGGTTTTTTCTTTTGATTAGAGGAAAATAGGGTTTGAGATGAGAGAGAGGAGAAGAAGGTGAAGGAGAAAAAGGGAGAGCAATTCGGTTGATTAAATCAAGGATTTGTTTAAGGTCTAGGGTTGTTTTAGGGAAGAAGGCGAAATACTGGAAACGAATGGGAAAATAAGTGGCGGTAGAAAAAATTAGGATGGCAGGAATTAATGAAATTGTGTAACGAAAGGGATGCAAATTAATCTAGTAGCATCAGTTGACTTTAAAACCGAGGCAACTACAACTATTTGCAACAACGTATTTGCATCGGTTGTTGGTGACAACTAATGCAAATTTGATTTTTTATTACCTATAGCTTTCTACATACCAATTGCATCGGTCATTAAGACAGAACTGATGCAAATAGTTCTATTTGCATCAGTTTTTACCTCAACCTATTCAAATGAGGCGATGCAAATGGCCTGTTTTGTAGTATTAAATGCATATGAATGTTTGTGTATACGTATGAAGTGGATGTGCATGCCTGTCCATGTTATTGGTAGGGTTCTGTTTAGTAACAGGATAGCCAAACCTAAGAAAAATTTGTACCTCATATTATAAATAGATTAGGTGATGATTTCTAAATGAAAGTTGATCATAACAATGTGATGCTAATTTTAAAAATTGTTGCAAATATATTTATGAAACAAATATTTTAAAATTTGAGTATTATAGTAATAAACGTTTTTATATCAGAAACTTGAGTATCCAAATTCCAAGTTTCAGTTATTTGGCATGATTCGTGCTAGGAATTAACGAATTTTGACAACAAAATTAAGATTTTTAAGTTGGTAGTTTTCGTGAAATTTCGAGTTGAACTAAAAAGAGTTTTTTCTCTTTTCCTAGTGATCAACGATGAATGGGGGCTCGTTCTTTGGGCTGAAGGTCCCTTGGTGATGGCTAAGGTTGGGAAAATTGATCAGGAGATTTTTCGATCATCGGCGTGGTGGCGAGGCGCCGATGTAGGGTTTTAGGTATCGATGTGTTCGATAGGAAATTCAGGTGATTACAGGGTCTGGATTGATCGGACGAGGCCAGAGCTAGGGAAACCGACGTTATGTTTCGCGGCGTAGGTATGGTTACGATCACGAGGAGTTTGGTGGAGGAGATCATCGACGGCGGTGAGTTTTGTCGTCAGAAATACGTTACACTATTCGTTCGAACAAGTCGATTTCGAATTCCAGTCGAAATCATCGACCTGGATGTTTGCCTGAGATAAGAGAGTCATCGTCGACATGCTGGGAGGCGTAGCGATGGTCGGAAGCACCGTGTACACGTGCACAAGTGCAATTTTGTTTCTGGTCGTTCAAGCTTTGGAGAAGAAAGGAGGGACTCGAAGTCGACCTCGTGGAATGTCGTTGCTGTCTCGGGTATTTACTTTAGTATATTCAAGTATGTATTGTCATATTTAAGAAGATGTGAAAATTTGAAACTAAGCAAATGTATAAAGAGGAAAGAAAAGAAGAAACCCAAAGTTGAGGGGTCAGGATTATCTAGGGGTTTGTTCAAATGATTATAATGGCAGTTTTGAAAATTTTAAAAAAAATCCAAATTTGATTTTTGTTTACCCATTGTTTTTAAACAATAATTGTCCTAATTATGTTTTGAGATTAGTAAAGGTTTTGTACAAATTATTTTAAATTTATTAAAGTTAAATAAGTTTTAAATTTAATTAATTTTCAAAAGGTTTTTGAACTAAGTTTTCTCAAAAGTAAATTTATTTAAACAAATTTTTATAGTAAGTTTTCAGAGAATTGATCTTAAAATTAAGGATATGTTTAGAAAAAATTAAGTATATTGGGATGGTTATTTAAAAGATTTTTATGAGTTTCAAATAAAAATTTGATGATGTGTTTAAATAAGTGATTAAGATAAGTAGGTTATCTTAAGTAAATTTAAGCCTTGGGTAATTGAAGATTTAATTATTCAGTCTGCAATTAAAAATTAATTGATTTATGTGGTTAACCTAAAGGATAATTATTGAGGTGATTAAATTATTTATGTGATAGATTAAGGTTAATTAATTAGGATAATTAATTAACAGATAATTAACTAAAGAGTTAATTAATTGATATGATAAATTAAGATTAATTTATTAATTAAAGATAATTACTTAATGATTGAAATTTAAGGTTAATTACTTAATAATTAAAATTTATTAATTAAAGTAATTAATAAAGGATAATTAATTTTATATGATTAATCAACGAATAATTAATTAAGTAAAGATAATTAATTAAGATAAATAATTAAGGTTGATTAATTTCATAAATTAATATCAAATGATTTGTAAATAAATTAAATCAAGATTTGATAATTAATTCATGAGTAATTAATCTAATTGAAAATTAAATTGAATTTATTTAGGATTAAATAATTAATCATGTTTATAGATGATTATTGAATGCTTGGATTGCTTATGAATGTTTGCATTGTATGAAATGCCTTGAATTGATTGTTATCTTTGGACTGTAATATTCTATTCTATGAATTGAGTTGTGTGTAATTTATTTATTTATTTATTTGTTTATCTGTAATACATTAATTTCTAAATCCGTCAATGGAAGATAAACGTTATAGTTTATATCGCTTATCGATATTGATATGATTGAATATGTGATAGTTGATGTTGTTACATAATTTTGTAAAATCCTTGGACTACACCTTACACACACAAATATGGATTGCACGAGGAAATTGGGTAAGTCACAAAATTTTGAAATGGTTTTAAAAATTGAATTTTGAATCCAAATGGTTTTGGAAGTGGAATTGGATTGAAAGTGATAAGCTTTTGAAAAGGAGTTTTGAAGACAAAAGTTATTTTGAATAACTTGATAAAGTTAGAAATTTTCAATAATTTGATTTGAATTCAAATTCAAAATTTGAAATTGAATTCCATATTTGCAAATTACGGTTAAAAAATATTATACAAGATATAAATGTGTTTATATGGGTTTAAACCATTTTAAAAAGTATTATTCTGGGAATTTGAATTTAATTCAAGGACTTTAACTTATATAAATGAAATCAGATTTTTTCGAAAGGAAAACTATTTGTCTTCAAATAATAAAAGCTTTCATATAAGGAAAGAATTTCCAATTTGTGTTAAAGGGATTTCAAGTTTGAAATGAAATTGTGAATTGATTTGAAGGATAAAATTGAATCTTTGTAGAAGATTGTTAAACATTGTTTTGAAATTGGAAAAAGGGAATCTTTTGTATAAAAGATTTGGAATTGAAATGGAATTGTTTTGAAGGACTATAAATGAATCTTTTGAAAGATGAGTGAACTTTGTGAGGTAAATCTTTTTGTTAAAAATTTGAAAATGGTAGTTGGTTTAAACCATTTGAAAGAAAGGTTTTGGATAATAAGTTGTGACTTAACTGAGATCCATATATCCATATGATTTTAAATATTGCGCTCATTATTCGGTTTAGCCGGGAGAGGACCTTGTGTCATACAACCCATTCCGAATAATGATATGACGTTATGGGTAGCATTTGAAGGCCGACGGTGAAGACCAGATATTTTCGAAAGCAAGAGGATAACCCGTCGAATGTCTCTGCACCGAATGTCCCCCGGTATAGTGATTTGATCAGCCTTTGTGATGGGAAGTTCGGACGTGATTAGCTATTATCCGGATTTGTAAGGGCTTCTTTGGAAGTGCCTTCGGTTCTGTTCGAACCCGGAACAGACTTGTATGGATGTGTGTCTGACGTTACACTTTAAGATGTAAAATTGGTTTCTGTCAAATACATTTCTGTTTGGTGTCGGAGATTTATTCTCTTAGCTTAACACCCTTCTCTAAGACGTACGAGCTCAAAGGTTATGTAGTTGATGGTTACTAGTGATACATTGCCAATTTGGTAATGTGGCATACGAAGTGTTACTGATCATTTGTTGATTGAAGCATGGCTTTTGTGAAAAGCATAGCTTTGTGGACGGGACCTCATCGGACCTCACTCCCCAAAAATGGTCGAAACAGGAAAGGTGCAGCAAGGTTGCAGGGGTCGCACCCATAGGGTTTGTCCATTCCTTCTGGAAAAGGGTGGTATCATTGTATGGAGCCCAGATACTTAACCTATGTGGTTAATGCAAATACATTACTTTGTGGTTGTTGGTGTTGTGGGCCCATGGATAAAGGTCGCAAACGACCGAGGATGGCAAATCTTGTGTGTTTCTCCCGGGAAGGGAGTAAACGGCCTTGTGTTGGAAGAGAGCCGGGTAGGTTCCCGAGGCATCCCTCTAGATGCGTTCTCATGTGGGTATAGGATTCCTTAGCCCAACCATTGGTTGGAAAATCCAAAGAAATAATACGTGCCCTGTACAGTTTTAGTTGTATAACCTGTCGTGGAATGTGGCGGTAACCTGCTATTGAATATGGTAGCTATAGTAGGCATACGACGAAATGTTGTATGTTGGTTAAGAATAATATTATACTTTCGAATGATTTTCCACTATGCAGTAATAATAATATCAAATGGTTTTTCGCGTATCAAGCATTTTTAACCATCATAAGGAGAAATCTCCTCCAATTCTGCGTTTGCATAGTGTGTGCGGTGGGTGGCCTTATGGTAGTTCATTTTTCAAAAAGCATTGCGGATTTCAAATTTAAAATCTTTTGTTGTTTGTTTTAAAGATAAAACTATTTTTGTTTGCTCATAACAGTCCCATGATAGAACCGGAGTTTATTTTTCCCTTCCAAAACTCTGGGTGCCATATATTTTCTACATAGGCAGTCTAGAGTTGGGTTTTTTAGATAAACAAATAACAGGTGTAAAATTCGATAGCATCCAGCCTTTGGTTTTGGCGATAGCATTTGTTTCTCTTCTACATTCCTGAGTGCCCTTGCATAATGCCTCGATGATGGTGGTTCGAGCTTTCGGTCCAAGCTATCTTCGGTTTGGACCTTTGGAGAATTTGAGATGGAGTTGTAGAAGTTGGAATTCTCAATTGATGGTTCAAGTTCAAGTTATTTATTCCGCTGTAGCATTGTATTTGATCTCTTATATGTATTGAGATCATCGTTGTATATCATTGGATATTGTATCATTGGAGTTGTGTGATATTATTCGTTTTGCTTCTGCTGCATTGTTATACTTAATGTGTTATAAGCTTCGGCGAATCGGATTCGAACGTTTGAATCTGCGGCATTCGAGTACAGGTGAAGTACGGGTGTCAATTTTCGAACGCAAAAATTCAGGTTGTCACAATACAGTTGGAACTTGAAATCATATATGTGTATAAAATAACATGATACAAAATATTGGATTAATTACTGAATGGTTCGTATGGCGATAATCGCTATAAACAAACTTTGCATCCGTTAAACTATAACTTGTGAAGATGGTTATTTAATAACATATCTTAATAATAACATGTTTATTTATTATTTCGTAACAACCTGAAATTTAACCCGTAATAATTAATTTGTTAGTTAATTAAATAATAAAATAACTTTGTGAAATTATCAGAAATGAGCCATAAGAGTTGCACCATTATATCTGCGGTAATTTTTTGGTCAATTTCCATATATGGAACGTTAAAATCCAAGCTAATATGAATGAGATACATTTAAACAAGAAAATGAATAATAGTAGTAGTAATTATTATTATTATTATTATTATTATTATTATTATTATTATTATTATTATTTCAATAATTGGCCAGGTCGACTGGCCAGCCGACCTAGGCACAAGGGTGGTCGACCTCCCGATCGACCCGCCCACCAATTTAGGGCGAACGAATATTCGTTCGTTAAAACGTTATAGGCATTTTTTTTCATTCTTCAACTCGATCCGGTTCTTCCATTCATACATCCGATGGCTACTATTCAATGTATGACATGATTGCATCCTATTCAATCCCGAAATCCAACGGTCTGAGGTTCACTTCTATCCCTATAAATAAAACCTTAGGCCTAACACTTTTTCTCATTATAAGATTTTCTCCAATTGGGTCCACCTATTCAGGAAGGACCCTAAGTGGAATAATTTTCCAAGGAGAAAATCCATTTGATAAAAATATTTAGCAACCCAATGTGGATCGGGAAAGGCCCAAAGGGAAGAGCTAAGGACCAAAAGCGAGTAATCGTAATTATACTAAATTTCTTTAAGTAATTTAAAATAATAGTATTTCCAATAGTTGTAGTTTAACTACGATTTTTGGAGTAACCCTTTTAGTAACTTATTTATAGTTTTTAGAATTATTTTCAATCTATTCCTTCTAGCTATTCTTTTCTATAAATTTCTGTTAATTATTGCTTTTCCCATTTAATTACCTTTTATTTGTGGTATTTTAATTTATTTACTATTATTTATGTGTTATTTACATCTCCTTCCTACGCCTTGGATTTTCTTCTATTTTCAGTTTTCTTTTATTTCTCCTTCTTCTTCGCGTATGGATTAGAATAGAATTAACGTGAAATTGGATCAAATTACAAGAATTTGAAATAATGGAATATGAGATGTAAATCACAAAGACTGTAATATAATCGGAATTG
The DNA here is from genome assembly GCA_030765085.1 of Allium cepa. Lineage (NCBI taxonomy): Eukaryota > Viridiplantae > Streptophyta > Magnoliopsida > Asparagales > Amaryllidaceae > Allium > Allium cepa. The sequence continues at coordinate 286,754,930 of CM060942.1, forward strand.
GACTGAAATTATGACTAATTATGATATTAATTGGACTGAATTAAGAAGATTTTACCAAGTTATAACTTAAAGTCATAACTGAAAAAGAATAAAGAAGGAAAAAAGCTTATTTTCACACTTAGACCTTGGATTAGGTAATGAGCTTGATTGTAACATAAGTTATAAAATGGTAAACTATGAAAACTATGGAAACTATGGTAAACTATGAAAATTATGGCTCTTATTTTAATACTTAGGATAAGTTATTAAGCAATAACATCAATTGATAAAAACAAAGGCTTATTTAAATAATTTATGTAAGTTAATAAGCAAAGTTAAGAGTAGGACCTGTACCAAATAGAGTTCCCCTAATATTTCTATGGTTACGTTGTTTCACATAATCCCGAAGTGAGAAGAGGTTCATCGGATAATCCTGTAGTGAGGCGAGGGGTACGCTTATGCTTATAGGGGTAGTAAAGGGTCAATCTATCGTAGTCCAAATCAAAGGGATATGAACGAGGGGTGAAAATAGATTTTTGTTTGATAAGGACCAGTACCAATAGCAATTCCCTTGTTTTTCTATGGACACGGTGTTTCACATAACCCTTAAGAGATACGAGGTGCTTCACATAATCCTGAAGTGAGGCGAGGGGCACGCTTATGCTGTCGAGGGTAAATAAAAGTTTAAAAGGGAACAAAAGGAAGGCGAGCTTAGTGTTGGTCATGCGTGTGGCTTCTTGTGATGGCTCATAAATCGTTATGAGTTCCAAGTGCTTAATGAGTTTGTATTTCGTAGGCGCCAAAGTCTACCGTGTAGGGAATAGTCCAGTCCACAGTAGATTCTATGGAGTAGCAGGTCGGTCAAAGGTTAGAATTAGGACTTCGGCCAAATTAAAATAGGATTAGGATTTCGGCGTAATCAAAGTAGCTTTCAAGGACAAGTGCAAACAATCAAAGTTAACATATCTTATCAATTGTAATAGTTTAATCGTATTTTCCAGTTTATCTCCTTCCCATATCCTTTGTTTTCTTTTATATATACTATGACTATTGAAGAGTCTGTTACTTTTACTTTGCTTAAAGATTCTTGAAGTTACTATCACTCAATAGACTTTTAGTCCGACCAACTCCTCTATTTCCCCCTTTTCCCTATAAGCAATCAAGGGAGAGCGCAGTAGATTGCAGTGCTCGGAGGTTTCTTTGAGAAGATTCTACTATGTATTTCTCTAATTTTTCAACTTTTGGTTCTTTCTTTGCAGCGGCACTCAAGAGGGATATTTATACTACGATTTTTGTTTAGTCCACGATTTTTTATTTCATGTGGTATGTTGGGTTTTGGGACAAGTATGTTGTATTAGGATTTTGACTCATTTGATTTATGAAGCAATCATGAAGCATTTTTATAAATAAATTTTTATTTTTGTTTTCGCTGTTTTTACCAATTTTTGTCTTGTGAATCTTAGTTTTTGTTAGTTTCATTTATACCTACAACACACCTCGCCTTTTAATGTGTCATTCTAGGTATATTAACGGGTGTAGAGTGTTTCACTTGATATTAGAGCCTAAGTTTACAAGATTCCTAAAAATTCTTTATAAAATAAAGTATTTTTTATAGAAATCCCATCCAAGTCCAGTACAATCTAATTTCGATTCTTTTGAGCCTAAATTCTCTTTTCTTTGCATAGAATGGTTGACTGGTTCCGTAGAGCAGCGATAACAGAGGTGCAAGGGCAAGTGCCCAATACAACACCAGTAGGTGGAAATCCCTTTAATCCACCCACATCAGCACCCTTTTCTGAGTTATGCAAGGACTTCTCTAATATAGTAGGTAGAATGTTTTTTGGAATGGAGGATTCCAAGGAGACGTGGGTTAGTTTTGAGAATACGGAGCAAAAGTTTAGGCGATTAGGTTTAGAGGACCGACAGAGTGTTCAGCTTACATCTTGTCAGTAGAAGAGGGAGCTTGAGAAGGTTCCTGCAAGGTCTAAGATGCAATGGAAGGATAAGGACAAGAGGAAAGAAGGAGGACCTCAGAATCGGATCAAGAAAAGAAGGAAATGCAATAGCTGTGAACTGAATGGTCATTACGCAAGGCACTGTAAGAATAAGATGATGAACGGAAGGTGTTTCAATTATGGGCAGCTTGGTCAATTTAGTAGGATTTTTCCTCAGAAAATGTGGCAGACAGCGAATGCACCTGCAACACCAATTCAGACTGTTGGTACAACACCTTCCAACAACATACCAAATCAAGGTCGGAAACTGTGATTTCTATTTCTGATTCGACTATTTTTGATTCCAGAGCATTACATTCTTTCATCCCTAGTTCTTTGTAGATTCTTTGCATTTAGACATTTCGTTAATAGTAGAAACTATCTTTGTTTCAAAAACCATAAGAGGATCGACATTCTAGGTTATAGTTTGTAGGGGTTTGAAATTTTTTATCCTAGGTATAGAATTTGACTGTGACGCTTATGTTTTCTCAGGGTATGGGGTGATCTTTGGTGTGGATTGGCTGTCCGCATATAGAGCTATACTAAAGTGCGAAAGGTGAGTCGTTGGATTAGAGACATGCATCAGTACGACTCTTGAGATTTCTTGCGACCCGCAAGGGGTCAGTTATGTTGAGCTTCCTTTATTCCCTCGATTCATCATCATCAAAATTAGATTCGGTTCCTATCGTCAGAGATTTTCTAGACATCTTTTGGGAGTTTAAGGGACTAACCCCCCAAGAGATAGATTGGCTTCAAGATTTATTTGGTTGCCAATGGCATTACCCATAGGGCATATGGCGCCTAGGGAAAGGAAGGGATTAAGCAAGAAGATTTGTGAGCTTTTGAGAAATGTTTCATAAGAAGAAACATATCAGAATACGGGTGCCAGTCGTCTTTTCTACCAAAGCAGGTGGTCCACTTCGACTTTGCATTGACTATACAGAATTGAATAAGCTCACAAAGAAGAACTATTATCCAATCCCTAAGTTAGATGATCTTTTCGACTAGTTAGTTAGCTCTTTAGTATTTTCTTAGCTTGGTCTACCCATTGGATTTTATCAGCTTAAGGCTGCTGATGATAGCATTGATAAGATCGCATTTTGGACACCCGACGGATTCTTTGATTGGTCGGTTATGTCGTTTGGGCTAACCAATGTCCTGGCTTATTCTACAGATTTGATAGACCATGTTTTAGAGATATCCTAAAATAAATTTCATGGCGGTATTCATGGTCCACATTTTGGTGTTTTCCAAGAAGTATGGGAGAGCATGTTATTCTTCTAAAGGAGGTTCTTTGTATGCTTCATGTTCGCCAGAGAGCAAAGTCCTTGAAGTATCACTTTTGGCATTAGGAAGCGTGTCTCTTAGGGCATAGTGAATGTTTACACATAGAAAAAGTTTGATAAATGGTTTCGTACATTTAGGTTCCGACTGTCGAAATCCAAAGAGAGGTAGGCAAGGATTGGAGATGTACAATAGAAAAGGAGAAAAACCACATGTAGATAATTGTAGAAATTATAATTGTTTCATATAAGTGGATTTAACGGTAGTGCCTTAAAATAAATGTAACAAAAGACTTTAGTAGGGAAATGTGATTTCCAAGGTTCAAGAAAAGTACTACTACGTTAGTAAGGACAAAATCCACTTTATGCCACCTTAATAAAATTAAGTTTTCGAAATAAAAAAAAGTTGAAAAAAAATAACTGTTGGAAATGAAAATTTTCATTGTTAGTATTTTATTTTAGAAAATAAATATGGGGTTCTTGAAGAATAGTGTGAAATTTAAGTTGGTTTTTATATAATGAACAATTCGTATTCCTTTTTAAGAATTATGGAGTGTGTATATATATATAACTCACTAGTTTCTTTGTAAGTAAACAAAGATTTCTAATACAAAAACTTAGAGTGTATCAAGTACCGAAAACGTAGATTACAAAATTTATTGTTGTAATAGATGTTTTCCTGAAAATAAAGGGAGCATAGCCTATAAAGCTACCATTATAGTAGGTGACTCCCAACCAAATTCTTATACCCAACCAAACTCTTGATTTTTGAGGAACTTTGGAAAAGCATCTTTCTTTAGTGGAATTAACATAAGATAGTAGTTCTTAAGCTAGCATTAGAGTGGCACTTTTTGAAGCTCTTTATGAAAGACCACGCAAGTTGCCTTTGCGTTGGATAGGGTCTACAAAGGGATTGCCATGGTTCTGACATAGTTAAGAAGACTTCGAGTAGGATTGGTTTGATTGGGAGAAAATTCATATTTTGTATCCATGTTCCATTGATAATAAATTTTTAGAATTTAATATTTCCATCTTTAATTTTGAATAGGTTCTTTCATTTATTATCTTTTGGAAGGGTAGAACTTAGGATTTAACCTACGGATGGGAGGATTATATGTAAACATTTTATTAGAATATGTTACGAATGATGTATGCTAGTGGTTGCAAGTGTTTTCTAGTGGATGCTAGTGGATGCATATAGGTACACTAGGCACTATTGTTCTTTAGGGATCGGCCTAACTAGGACAATAGAGCATATGCATATGGATATGTGCACATTTTTTCTCTATTTTCCATGGTTGCTATAAATGGATGATTATCACATGATTGTTGCATTTGAATGATGTTTGTAGCATGCATATAGAACTATCAGTTGTCATTAGGGAATTTTTGCATTCATTTGGATACATGGACGGACATGATTGCATAACAGGATGTCAACTTAATCAGTGGACCGCCTAATCTTTTGCAATAGTTAGGGACATATACACTACACTAATTGCATAATTATCATAAACTGCATAAGGAAAACTTAAGCACAATGGATGAATGGTTGATGATTGAGTAGTTGGGTGTAGATTTGGATGAAAACATTTAGTACATTCTTTTACCCTTAGAGATTTCGAGGATGAAAATCCCTTAAGGAGGGGAGAATGCAACAACCCGAAATTTAACCCGTAATAATTCATTCATTAATTAATTAAATAATAAAATAACTTTGTGAAATTATTATAATTGAGCGACGAGAGTTGCAGCATTGTGTCCGTGGTAATATTCTGCTCAATTTCCATATAGAACATCAAAATCCAAGCAAATATGAAGGAGATACAAATTAAACAAGAAAATAATAATAATTATAGGCCAGGTCGACCTGGGTACAAAGGCAATCGACCGCCCGGTCGACCCTCCTGCCCATTTGGGCGAAAGAACGAAAATTCGTTCGAACGTTGTAGGCATGTTTTGCATTCTTCAACTCGATCTGGTCCTTTCATTCATACATCCGATGGATCCAATTCAGCCTATAACGTGGTTGCATTCTATTCAATTAACAAATCCAATGGTCTGAGATCCACTTCTACTCCTAAATAGAACCCTAGGCCTAAAACTTTTTCTCATTTTAAGATTTTCTCCAATTGGGTTCACCTATTCATGAAGGACCCTAAGCGGAATAATTTTCCTAGGAGGAAATCATTTTAAATAAAAATATTTAACAACTCCAAGTGGATCAGGGAAGGCCTAGAGGGAAGAGCTAAGGACCAGAAGTGAGTAATCGTAATTATATTAAATTTCTTTTAGTTATTTAAAATAATCGGGTTTTCAATAGTTGTAGTTTACCTACGATTTTTGGAGTAACGTTTTTATGTTATAATATATGTAAATTATATAGAATTAATATGCTATACAATGTTTGTTATGTTTTATTTAGTCCCACATCATGGGAAAAGTCAAGTCCTCGGCTCCAAAACCTTTATATAAATGAGCAAATTTAATGGAAATCAATTACTAATTTCAAAAATGAATAATATATCTTTTGGATTTTTCTCTAATGGCTTCTCCTTCTATTTCTTTATAATATATTTTTATTTGTTTACAACACGTTTTCAACACGATCTCAAAATGTTAAACCCTTGTTAGCTGGTTCGTAGAATGTCCGCGGCTAGTTTGAAGATAAGAAGTCAACCGATTAGTTGGCGCACATCAATCTCTTAGTCAAGGATCAGGTATGATTTCTTCTATTTTTCATACGGTTGAATTGAAGCGTGAGTCTCAACTTGGCTTGACCTATTGTATGGTCGTGTATTGTCTAATTTGAGAAGATTGTCATTAGGTCACTGCCAAAATCTATTAAACCAATTCAAATTTACGATTTTTTGTTACTGTAAATTTCAAAGTGAAATAGGAAAGTGTTCTAAATCATATCCGCTGTAAACATTCAAAGGATATTTGATTTTCATTTGTAGTAATTAGTAAAAGCAAAATATCAAACATGTTTCTTTCTGAAATGTTACCTTCTTTCAAAAGTCTGGCACGACACTGGAATTATTTTCATTGAAAAGTATAGTTTCACTATCAAAGATACTTTAAAACTTGTTTTAATCTTCGTAGCACTCTATTTTCATCCATTTTTCAAGAGATAACATGAAGACATGGGCATCAGTTGACATTGTTTGGCCTTCTATATGCAACAAGGTCATGCGAACGGTGAAAAACTCAAAATTTTGACTTTTTCCCGTTTCAAATAGCCTTTCGATGCGCAAAAAAAAGAGCTGAGTAATTAGCATATTTTCTCCTTGAAGTTTGAAGTTTATATTAAAGTGGCTTCGGAAGTATGTCCTTATGTAGATAGGTGCCTGCACTTCTCATTGTCTATTCATTAAATAACACCCACGTATATGTTTGTTTTTGCGCATGTATATTTTTATTCTTATTTTTTACCTTAAAAACTACACATAGTTATATCAAAACATCCAAGTTCATATTTTATCAAATGCTTTGCAATTTTCATTTTTGGAAACTAGAATAATGAACATGCAAAATTATCCTAATTGTCGACTATATACCGATTTTTTTCCTAATTTAATTATTATTTCACATAGTCCTGTAAATGCATTATTTATTTAATCTAACAGTATGGATTAACGAGCGTAGTAAGATTTATCACAGTTATGTTCATTGCTCGAGGTATTATGTTTAGCAGGTTCAGGGTGAAACATATACTGGTATTTTATGTATATTAGATCACATTATCTAATTGAATATTGCATGAATTTTAATGGTGAAACTTGTGTGCATGTACAACAACATGTGTCCCTTGCCGAAGGTTCATCTGTGTAATTTAAACACGTTGATTTTCTCCTTGTTTAAAATGGTGTTTTTCTAAGTAAGAATTTTATAATCAAAACGTCTCTATCGCTAATAGCCACTTTGCTAACTGGCAGTTGGACTGTGTGGATTTTCACGCAATGCTCGAATTAGTCAGCAAACTAAACAGCTATGCTTTTTCCAATTTATTCACTTTAACTGTACTATGCTAAACTAGTTATTAATAGTGATAAAATATTGATGTTGATTATCTGAAGAGTGATACAATATTACAATGATATAATAGTTAATGATGCTTTGAGTTGATTGGTTTGCATTAGGTGTGTTTTTATGTATATAATAGTTTTCATTTATAATGATTAGTGAATTTGTATTTTAACATTACATTCTAAAAAGTAGTATATAAAGTATTTATAAAAGAGATATGTGTGCTCTAGGAGCGGTGATGGTAAAATATCTCTAGAAGAGTTCATAAATTGTCCTTAAAAGAGAAAATATGCACTAATATAATACTCCACAAGTAAACCATTGACATAATTTTACTATCACACTAAAAAATGGTATTTATAAAATATCTCCGAAAGAGATGTTAAAACCCTATGTAGCACATAAAAGCATTGCCGATGAAATATTTTTCAATTATGATATAGCACATTAGGAAGTGATGTTGCAGCAAATAACCTAAAGAATTCGTAAATCAAAATGAAACAAGAAGAAATGGGTTCAAAATGCATTTACAAAATTCAAACTACCGTTGCCATGGACTTGTAGCTCCATTAGAAAATTTTAAAAGTAAAGAGTGATTTGTGATCTATTACTTTGCAAAATACACCATGAAATAAATATCGTATGCATAACTATTCTTTAAGAAAAATCTTTAGAAATTCTCCTGATGTGATAATCCATATGTCATAACATAATTGTCACAAAAACTATAAATATGATCTTGTAAAGATTTGTAACTAATATAATAGCATATTTCTATAACATTTTAAGTTTCCAGAAGATACTTATATTTTTGTTGTAAACATATCTCTTTTATTGTACTCTCCGGAAGAGATGCCTATACGTAATTCGAACTATGTATTCTTATATGATACATTTATAAATAATGCTTAAAACAGATTTTTGAAATATAATTGAAGAATAAAGCTTAACAACTCGAAGTTGTATACATAATTTATTTGAACTAGAAGCTCAACATGATTTAGGTTGAAAACTGTTAAGTTATATTTGAATTAGTAATACGAAGGACGTTGTTCTTTAGCATATTCAAATATAAAAAATATATGTCGAAAGTCTTAATTATATTCTGTATTTGTATGGATTCATATATTTAAGTGAAAAAAAATGAACATAAAGTTCAGAGTTTGATAATGGAAATAAACAAGAGGATATGTGAATTATTGCAAGTTTTATGAATTATCAAACCAGAGGCTTTGATAATTATTACCAAGAAAAGTATGACTTCAATACTAAAGCAAAAACACCGACAAATTTTAAGATTTAGATCTTGAAATTCTTATTATCGATAGCCAATGGTTACAAGAAGTTACAATATATTCTATAACTAAAAATTGTAGCATATCAAATGATTCAAATTTATTATTGATAAGTCAAACTTGATGCATATGAATTTTCAAACCAGACGTGATGGAAATTATCATTTAATGTTTAAGGATTCACATTTACATCGAGTGGTAAAAAAAAATTAATAGTCTGGATTCTTGTATTAGTTTGTCCTAAAATCACTAACTCAAATGATAAAGATTATGCAAATCTATAATATATATATATAATACGTGGATGGACGTATATATCATATATCTAGAAGTTTAACTAAACAACCAGAAGACAGTTTTACTAAAATGATATGAGCTTATCATGAAGATTATGCATAGATATCATCCAGTGATTTGAAATTCAATCATAATAAATGTTGAATGACCCAAAGTCATGCATGTATTCAAGTGATCTACACAATAAGCAAATTGTTTAAATTGGTTAGATCAATGAATGAAAAAAACTCTAAAAATAAGTAATATCACTTGAATACATCTTATCACTAGATAAAAGATATCCTCATATATGTAATATGTATGATTTATTTGCTAGTAGCAATATCTTTATGGACCAAAATGAGAATCAAAAGATGATATTTATTTGATGTTTTTCAACATTGAGGGGGAGGATAAAACGGGTACAAATTCATTTTGATTATCAAAAAATATTTATTGCAAAATATTAAGTAAACTGAATAAATTATTGACAATATCCCTAGTATACTTTCTCTAATATAAGTTGAAGTTAACCAAAAATGGTATAAATCATATTTGAAGTGTGGCAGAGAAATCGGTTCAAAATATTTCTAGAGTAAGTAATAAAGATGCAAAATAAAGGAGGTGGGTGTTCTTGAAGAAATACTTAAGGGTGCTCTTAAAGAGGCTAATAACATGATTGTCAAATTACCATAGAAGTTCTTTAGGTACCTAAAAAATGATAATTAAAAAGGTCTCAATAAATCATGTCTGGGACTGATAAGAAATAAATATCGATGATATATTTGTAAATAATAAAACCTTTATGTTTATAAATATATTATAGATCTTGAATTAGGGGAAAATATGACTGGCCATCATGAATCCTTTACTAATAGAGAAATATGGACTTGTAGTCCGTAAAGTAGCGAAAGTGCTTGAAATGCTTAATATGCCCCGAAGGTATAAACATGGTTTAAATCATGTTAACGATGAAAGTATACAAATTCCTGAAGAATATAAATAACTTTCATGGTTATAAAGTATGAAAAGAAAAAGGAGCGTAGATTACAACCTACTTTTAAGTATTTTTGTAGTGAAAATCTTGATATAATGAAACTCTTAATATCTATTGAAGTGGTAGTTGCAATATACAAAAACTTATTAAAGTATAAAAGTTCATATATAACTTTTGTGGTTATAAAGAATGCAAAAGACATGAAGTTTAAATTACAACCTTCTTCTAAGTATTGTTGTAAAGAAAATATTGATATACTTCAAGATGAGTAGATTACTTCCCGCTTTTTAGTATTATTGTAGTGAAATTTTTAATTCATCAAAGATTTATATATGCAATACGCATAACTGATTCGAAGCACAAAAATGAAAGCCCATGAAGTGATTTTCAAAAAATTAGCACACAAAATGCAAATCGTATTTGGAAGAAACAATCCTGGAAATTTTGATTGTATTGAAGGAAACTGTTAATAAATTGTATTATTGATGAGATACATATTTATGGATCCAGAAATATCCATAACCAATTTGAGTTTTCAAAAATTGAATACGAATTCAGAGGAAACTTTTAAATTAGCGGGGCCATCCATAAGTATTTTATAATGCACTCTTTTTCCTTAACTAAGATTTTCCCATTGGGTTTTTATTAGTAAGGTTTTAATGAGGCATTATCTTGATCCAGAAGTGTCTACTCCCTAGAAATATTTAAAATAAGTTATAATGTGCTCCTTTTCCTTATTTAAGATTTTTCCCATTAGGTTTTTCTTACTATGGTTTTAACGAGACATGGGCATCAGTTGACATTGTTTGGCCTTCTATATGCAACAAGGTCATGCAAACGGCGAAAAACTCAAAATTTTGACTTATTCCCTTTTCATATAGCCTATCGATGCGCAAAAATAAAGAGCTGAGTAATTAGCATATTTTCTCCTTCAAGTTTGAAGTATATATTAAAGTGGTTTTGGAAGTATGTCCTTATGTAGATAGGCGCCTGCATTTCTCAGTGTCTATTCGGTAAATAACCCCCACATATATGTTTGTTTTTACACATGTATATTTTTATTCTTATTTTTTACCTTAAAAACTGCACAAAGTTATATCGGAAATTGTAATATAGTTGAATCATTATGAATGCTAATTGAACTGTTGGGAAATTGTGACAAGCTCTAAATTGAATTCCTCATTTCTGAAGTTTTCCTCATTATGAATGAAAATTCTCTATGCCACTTGATACAACATTAGCAAATGAGTGTCAACATAATAATCTTGTTTGGTTGTTGAAAAAACAATCGTTTACGATCATTCGTCTATCTTTTTGGATTTCTCCACCAAGGTGGAATGTTTTGTTCACGCCCATCAAAACATCCGAGTTCATGTTTTATCAAATGCTTTACAATTTTCGTTTTGGAAACTAGAATAATGAACATGCAAAATTATTTTAAACGTCGACTATATGCCGATTTTTTTTCCTAATTTAATTATTATTTCACGCAGTCCTATAAATGCATTATTTATTTAATCTAACAGTAAGGGTTAACGAGGGTAATAAGATTTATCCCAGTTATGTTCATTGCTCGAGGTATTATGTTTAGCAGGTTCAGGGTGAAACATATATTGGTATTTGTTTGTGTCAAAATTGGGCACAACACTCTTCGGAAGTTTTTTGAAGAGATAATAAATGAAGAATGCAAATTAAAATGAGGATTATCTAACAAAAACTCCGAGCAACAGAAAGTAAATTGCGCAGAAGACAACAATTTAGAGTGGTTCGGCGATGTGCCTACGTCCACTATGAAGCTTTGTTATTTTATTGCTCGATATTCGGAGAATACAACTTTTATATGGCTAAGTACAGCAGTTCTTAAGCAAAAATTTCGAAGATCAAAGCTAGCGGCGGTGCTCTGAAGTGATTCTAGCGGCGTCCGGGCGTGCTTTTTCTCTAGAAATTCTCCGATCCCCTTTCTGAATGACCAGGGGCTCTATTTATAGATGCTGGAGGCTGATATTTCTCCTAAAATCCGGGAAGACCACTTCTGACACGTGCAGGGGGGCCCACATAGCTGAATTCTGGAGATCCGGGCCCGCCTTTGGATCGATTCGACCCTTGGTTCGAATCGATCAAAAAAGTGTCCAATCGGGATGAAACTTGGCGTGGCCATTCCTCAGCATGTATGCAAGCTTCTATGAAAATTTCATGGCATTTGGATCATAGGATTGAGAGATATGATCGATTCAAGATTGCGTCTTCGTGTACCCTGTTTGCTTCGACTTGATCCTATGGATTCGTTCGAATCCATATGGTTCAAATCCATATGGTTCGAATCCATAGGGTTCGAAGTCGTACATGCTTCGAATCCATGGTCTTCGTGGCTTTCCTACTGGATGGTTTCGAAGCACGCCGTGAGATGGAATCGAAGTGAAGTCTCAGGATGGATTCGATGCACTGCAACCAGATGGATTCGAAGTAATTTCTTACCTCATGGATTCGACCTTGAGATTCTCTTGATGGATTCGAAGTAAGGTGACTTGGATGGAGTCGAACTAAGGCTTGCTCAATGGAGTCGAAGCGAGGTCTAGTTCATGGATTCGAAGTAATGCATGGATTCGAGGTAAGGCTCCGGGAGGATGGATTCGAAGCACGGCTAAGCTTCTTGGGTTCGAACAAGGGAAGGTTCTGGATGGATTCGAGGTGATGGATTCGAACCGAGCAAAGTTCATTTCTCTCAACTTGAATCCATCATAACTTGAGCATACGACCTCGGATTGACTTGAAATTTGAAACGCGGACTTCTACGATCTTTCTGGTCATGTCCTATCAATTGTGGATCAATCTGGACTCGGACAAAATTCATCGTTATCCATAGCGAAGAGAAGTGCAACCAATCTCTTGAGACGAACTGTCCTTTGTTTTTGGCCAGTCTCTTGGTATCACGGCTTTGCCAAAAAGCGGGATAACATTTTGCCCCCTAAAGTACGTCTTGTGGGAACATGACGTGCTTTGAATAGTTGCCATTTCTTTCTGAAAAATCATTGCTCTCTTTTTGTTGAGACTCGTATGCTGTATTACTGTAACCTTGCCTTGATATGATTGATTGCTGTATAGTAGCGCTTAGCCGCTGGCTGTTGTTGTTGTAACAGGATGACTGTTTGATCCCTGCAAATGTCTGAAATCAAATGTTAGTTCGATATGTACGCACATATACTAGTTTGACCCTTGTTAACGTCGTGCGTTCACAAGTTATGTCGGTTTTGTTCGCTATTGAATTTCGTATCGATTCTTTCCAGAATCGATTTTAGATTCAAGTCAAAGCATTGTTTCTATCCTCTTGTATCGATCCTCTCCTGAATCGGTATACAAGGTAGACAAGTAATTTTTTAAATCATAGCGATTCGTTCGCTCTTACCGACGTCCTTTGATGGATTCGAAGTCACGTCTGTTCGAATCGATCGTCTTCGAGTCGACGGTTTTTTTTTTTTAATCCAGCCTTTGCCTAGTGCTTCCTTGAATTGATGATGCCTCGCATCGATAAAGTTGGGATGGATTCGATCATGTAAGGATCTGAAGGTAACGGGTTCGAAGTGTAACATGGATTCGGCCATGTGATGGATTCGAAGTTATGGCCTTTCACTGTGATGGATTCGAATGCAATGCGTTATCGAGTGCTTGTTCGAATCGAAGGGGTTTGGCTAGTGACCGGCGGTAGGAGGTAAACACAACCGGGAGTCGAAAAGCCACGCGTTTTCTGTGGAATCCATATAAATATCCAAGGCCGTCCTCATTTTTACTTCTTACTCTTCACTTTTTACTGTAGTTCTACCTTCGAATCGGTCCTCCAACGTCAGATACAACTGCATTCTGCACGAATCGATCCAATTTCTCCAAGTTTCTTACCGCCATCGAATCCAATCAGGTAGGTCAAGGGATCGATCCGAGTATAGAACAATGAAAACTGAAAATTTGACATCGACTTCAATCTTCTCTTTCGAAACCCATGAGTGATAGTGAGGTCTAGAGTGGGTTGACTCGATGGATCTGGGGATTGAAGCCATTCAAGTCGTATCGATTCTGAGTGTCATCGGGGAGAAGTGTAGGCAACGTTGATTGTTATCCTCCTTCCTTGCTTCGGATCGATTAGGGCATAGGTAGTTCGAACCGATCAAGAAGGTGAGGCTTCGAATTGATGTAGGAATAGGTAGTTCGAATCGATCAAGATTGTGAGATTTCGAACCGATGGATTCGAAGGACCGTGCTGACCGATTCGAAGTGACAATACCCTGATCGATTCGAAGATGCGCAGTGTTGATCGATTCGAAGTCATGCGAAGCTAATGGATTCGAAGCACCTTCTCCACCCCTAAGCTGCATCGAGGCGACCTTCCTGGCTTCGAGGCGCATGGATTCGAACGTCTTCGATTCGACTCGTATCGATTCGAGCCGATCGATTCGAACGTTCGAACATATGAAACTTCTAACTCTATGATTGGCTCCAACGTTTGAGTCTATGACCAACTTCAAGTTTGAACTTTTTGTTGAGCTTAATGAACTTTAGCATACTTGACCCCGACGAGCTTCGGCCTTGCATAATCGAATCTAACTTGACATCTCCATTGAAGCTCGTCGATGGCACCATGACTTAAACAAAATCCAACTGATTTATTACTTGAATTGGCCAATAGCTTCTGGGTGGCGCAAAAGTGATGGTCAGAGATGACGGTCGTTTTCATTCTCAAATTCCAAAATTTCGTAGTTTGGACACCTCGTTTCATTTTTGTAAAGTCTGCTTAAAATTTTTTCTAGCACTTGTATTGCACATCATATCCATACACTTTGCACCGTGGGAATTCTTGGGTTTTTTTTTATACGTTTTTAACGCCACTTTCTGGTGAGCTAGTTAATTATGGAGTCTTCAAGTTCTCAACAACAAGAAGCACAAAGCTCGCCCTTTTCAATGCTTGAGATTCCGGACGTTCCTCCTGAAGTCGTGGACCCGGCTCCGGATGAATTGCCGGAGGCGATATTTATCGAAGATCCGGTTGATTCTGTTCAATCCAATATCTCAGAGTCTCTGTTGGGCCGGTTATGTTCGAAACACAACATATCTCTGGACGATGTCTTATTACCCAGCTCCAGCGATAGACCACACAACCCTCCTGAGGGATATACTGCCTTTTACCGCCATGCCTGTGCAGCCGGATCTCTTCCTCCTTTTAACCAATATATCAGAGAGATGTTGTCGTTCTTAGGAATCGCTCCTTCGCAGCTTCATCCCAACGGGCATGCACTACTAAACAGCGTCTTCGTCATATTTATGGATTGTCTTTTTCGCCCGCCAAGACCTAACGAGATCAGGCACATCTTCAATTTCAAGAGTAGAGGTGATAGCCCGTCTTTCACTTTTCTGGAGGCGGTCAGGAACTGTCAGGTCGTGGCTGGGGCTTGGACCAGGCTTAGTTATTTCAAGAATGAGTGGTTTTTTGTTCGTTGTCCCCCAGGGTTTGCCAGGAGATGGTTATCCAGACGTAAGCATCATAATTTGTTATTGAGTGGTCATTCTTAATACTTTACATTAATATTCTGCTACTCTCGCAGCCATCATTTCAAGACCTGCTGGTGGGCATTATAGGGGTGTCGTTCAAAGCTTGCAAAGGGTTCCCCATGACTTAAGGCACATAGATTTGCTATTGACCGATGATAACTTAAGGACACTGGGTTTGATTGAGACGGGCCAAAGTATTGTGATTGAAGGTTTGGCGAAATCGGCCTCGAGGAAGAAGAAAAAAGTGGCAAAAAGAAGACCTGGGGTTGTAATAAGAGAAATGAGCGATGACGAAAGAACGCCCACAGATACTGATATAGCTGCCGACCTTTCCCGAATAGAAGAGGGTCATAAAGGCAAGGCTGTTGTACCTAAGCTTAAGAAACGGAAGTCTGTAGTTGTAACCCGTTCCCAACCTGGGGTTACCGTTTCCCGTGCTTCTCCGTGTCAGTCTGGAGACCTTTTCACCGGGTTGGACGATATTCCCATTCCGGACTACGTATCTCTCCATCACGGGTCCGGGCTGGAAGAGCTCCGGGGAGCGCTTGACATAAGCGATTCTTTACCCGTTAGTGTAATCGACGCTTCTGGTTGGTCGGGGGGTTTGCGCATTTATTCACTTTTCACAACACTTCACGACTTCCACACGCATTGCAGTGTTTTTCCTTGGTACTTAATCGAATTGTTCCATTTTTACAGGCATCATGTCGAATCGTCCTTCTACACTTGACAAACTTCGGCGAGTACACCATTCTTCATCCTACTATGAGTCTCGCCGCAGGGATTCTGACCGAGATCGTGAGCGGAGGTATTATGAGCAGGAACACCGTGATAGGGACCATTCCCGACACTACTCCAGCCAGGAACATTCTGATAGGGACCGAAGGTATCGTTCACCCTCTCGTTCTCCTCCGTCGTCCAGGGGCCAAGTGCCTGTAGTTGAAACTTCGCGGTAACAATCATCTCAGCAAATTTCTAAACCCGGTCCACATCGCTCAAGGACCGATACAGCCACGACCGTAACCGCAGAGGAAGCACCCCTTGAACCGTCTGGTGAAGGGGCTATTAGAATTGCTCAGTTGAAAAAAGACTTTCCAGAGATATGCTTTGACGCCTATATCTTTCCACCCAACCTTAAGAGAATTCCCGAAGAGGCCGTGCACACTGCCCTCAGCTATACTCGGGATTTTTATGCTCAATATAAAGAGTGGTACAGGGCAGCTGTTAAAGCCTCAAAAGTAGCCTTCGAACGAGCCAAAGTTATTGAGAGCTTGGAAGCAGACTTGGCTCAGAAGAACCGTATCGTTGACGTTCTTCAATCTGAAATGGAGTCTTCTCGCAAAGCTGAACTGGAGTCGTTACAGAAGGTCGATGAGACATTGGCTGAGATGGCAAAAATGCAACAAGCGCACTGTACTTTAGTTGAGGATTTAGGCCATCGATACAAAAACGTTGAGGCCGAACGAGATGCGGCGGTCAGGGAACTTGAGGAGTTAAAAGCTAAATTCGCCAGTTTAAATAAGGAAAAAGATGATGCTAATGCAGCTGCACAGGAAGCGTGTGAGCAAGCTGTGTCTCTTCGAGCCGAGCGAGACGCAGCGGTTGCTAAGGTTGGAGCGGTGGAAGCAGAGGTAGAAGGGAGAGTTCAAGCGGAGATTTTCAGAGTAGAAGCTGAATTTGACGATCTTCTCGACACTTATAATGCCAATGTACTCGAGCACAGGAATCTCTCGTGGCTCGGAGATTATTCTGCGCTCCTGCTCAGTGCTTGGAAAAAACTGGTGGCGAATAAAAGAGCATCTCTCCCTGAAGGTGCCGTAGATGAGTTTGAACTTGAATCTCGCTTATTGAACGAAGAGGAAAGGAAACTCCTCCACGACGCGATGATCTCCGCCGAGAGGGAGAGACTTGGGTTTCATCATGTAGAGATGGGTGAAGGTTCTGGAGCCGCACATGACAGTGAGAATGTTCCAGTTGATGCCCCAACCCCATCTGGAGTCGTTACTACAACTGTTCCACAAGTTATCCCTGCTTATAATCCGGATCGACCGGAATTGTCTCTCGGTACATCTACCGCTTCTGAACCTGTTCTATCAACGAGCCGCAGCAAAGAAGGTATTATAAATGTTGCTTTAAGTGTTTCTGGAATTTTGAACTTGTAGTCGATCTTTTGACCATTTCTCTTGTGTTTTAATCAGTGACTGAAAGCGATGCGCCAGCACTTCCAATTCCACAAGTTTCGCAGCCAACGCTAGGAGCCGTTGTTACTGAGGCCATCACGACCACTGTTTTTACCAGCGAGATGGGAGGAGGGAGCTCGATGTCGTTTGATGTTCAGATGATCGAGGAGCTCCTCAAACAACCTTGTGAACCTTTCCCTGACCCTTCCTTTACAATGGGTGGTGTTACCTCTTCTTTTAGCTCATTTATACCGACCGTCCCAGTTTCCAGCGCTGATCGATTAATCCGAGAAGAGGAAATTCTTGCTGAGATAAGTGCTGAAATGGCTACGGCAGTTGGTGGTTCTGGCGGCGATGTCGCTCCACCAAGCTTAACTTCTTCAATCATTACTTCTCTCACCAGCACTGTTATAACTTCTAGTGTTGAAGCTTCGCCACCCGCTACGGCTCCACCGCCTTCAGTTCGCCCTCTAAAAAGGATCTCTGTCCTTTCTAGTTCTGAGGAAGATGTAGATATCATGCCAGACCCTGAGGACGCTCCAAAGAAGGACAAGAAATCTCGTAAGAAGCTGGGTAGCGGGTCTAGCAGCTCAACCCCAAAGAAGAGACATCGGAAGAAGAAGGACTGAACTTCTTGTTTTGTCATGCAGTCGCGAAGCAGAATTTCTTTTTACTTCTCTTTTTGTTGGCCGTGTATGAGTGTGGATTCGGCATCCACTTTATGAGTTGTTTTTGGTTTTATCATGTAATCAAACTCTTTTTTCGTTTGTTAATAAAATAGAAAACAGCTCTTTCCTTATTTGCTTAAGTATTGCATCGATTAGCTTGTGCCCGCACATGCTATAAGCCTTGTATACATATCCGCACTTCGGGGACTTAACATAATCTGCAGTTAATAGTTTGGTGTACTTGTGGTGTTTTCACCGTCAAGTAGAGTTTGTTTTTATTTGCCGAGTTTGAGAATCTTGGTCGCGAGTTGTGATTGATGAATAACCGAACTTCGGACGTTACATCACTTTGGTTAGCGATTAACACTTAGCTTTTTTTTTTTGCCCCCTAGTCTCGGGGAGTAACATTTGTGTTTTGGTGGTTGAGTGTGTTTAATGCAAACCTTAAGCACGTTTCCACATTCTGGGGACTTAGGATAATTTGTAATCGATAACTTGGTTCGCACTATGGGGATTTGAGAGTTATCGACGTTTTACAATATGGTTCGCACTATGGGAACCTGGAATTGACGTTCACACTCCCCTCCATGCTCTGGGAATCTGGAGTTAGTGTGAATCTTCCGGTTCGCGCTCCGGGAACCTGTAATTTATATTTATACTCCAATTCATGCTTTGGGAACTTGGAGTTAGCACGAATGCTCCGGTTCGCGCTCCGGGAACCTGTTTGGGCTTTTTGTGGATTCGTTCACACTCTACGAATGAGGGATTCGATGTTTATACTCCAATTCACAGTCTGGGAAGTTGGAGTCCGTTTGCACTCTGGGAACGAATTGTTTTATGTTTATACTCCAGTTCACGCTCCGGGAAGTTGGAGTCCGTTCGCACTCTGGGAACGAATTGTTTTATGTTTATACTCTAATTCACGCTCCGGGAAGTTGGAGTCCGTACGCACTCTGGAAACGAATTGTTTTATGTTTATACTCCAATTCACGCTCCGGGAAGTTGGAGTCCGTTCGCACTCTGGGAATGAATTGTTTTATGTTTATACTCCAGTTCACGCTCCGGGAAGTTGGAGTCCGTTCGCACTCTGGGAACGAATTGTTTTATGTTTATACTCCAGTTCACGCTACGGGAAGTTGGAGTCCGTTCGCACTCTGGGAACGAATTGTTTTATGTTTATACTCCACTTCACGCTCCGGGAAGTTGGAGTCCGTTCGCACTCTGGGAACGAATTGTTTTATGTTTATACTCCAACTCGCGCTCCGGGAACCGAGAGTTGAAGTTTATACTCCAATTCACTCTCTGGGAATTGTAGTTGGCGGGGGGATCGTCGCGTGTCAATCCCTGTGAATGTTGATGTAGTGTTCTGTCCCCGAGCTCGGGTTTCACTTAGTGAGTGACTGGTCGCATCACAATCACTCCCTACTTGAATAAGTCCCTTCTCGTGATGGGACTTAGCCCTTCGTGCATTGTAATATAGTGCGTCATATTCAATAAATCACAACTCTAGCTCGAAAAGATGGCATTTTATTGCTGAAACGAAAGAATACGGCAAAGTCAGTTGCCTTATTACAAATTTAAGTCTCAAAATACTAGAATAAAACGCAAAGAAGTAAATTGGCAGAAAGTAAATAGGTAAAATTTCTCATATGTAGTAGCAACGAAGACTTTCGCTATTCCAAGCTCTCGGCAAGGTAAAACCGTCAACTGTTGATAATTTGAACGTGCCATCTCCGAGCTTTTGTGAGATTACATATGGTCCTTCCCAATTTGGCTTCATGTGTGAAGGGACCGGAAAAACTCTTTTGAGTACGAGATCGCCGAGTTTGAAGGTTCGCGGACGGACCTTGGCGTTGTACAGTCTGGCGAATTGATTACGATATGCGGCTGCCCTCAAATCAGCCTCTTCGCGCTTCTCATCCAGTAAATCCAAAGATTCAGCAAGTAATATGGCATTTGTTTTCAGATCGTAATATGTTACACGATGGGAATGCACTTCCATTTCGACCGAAATAACGGCTTCAGAACCATATGATAAGGAAAACGGGGTATGACCGGTTGCAGTTTTATGGGTTGTTCGATAGGCCCATAATGCCATAGGGAGTTCGTCAACCCATTTGCCCCCAGCTTTTTCCAGTCGCTTCTTTAGGATGGACTTGATAACTTTATTAACTGCTTCAACCTGACCATTTGCTTGTGGGTGTGCCACTGCTGAGAATTTCTTCTGGATGTGAAATCGTTGGCAGAAATTTTTGAATTCAGCACTGTCGAATTGAGTTCCGTTATCGGTAATGATAGTATGTGGGAGACCGAAACGGCAGATGATGTTACGCACTACAAAGTTGATTACTTTCTTTGTTGTGATTGTCGCAAGGGGTTCAGCTTCAGCCCATTTGGTGAAATAATCAACCGCGACGATGGCGTACTTCGCGCCACCTTTGGCCAGAGGCAATGTGCCGATGATATCCATTCCCCACACCGCAAATGGCCAAGGACTGACCATTTGGGTTATCTCAGTAGGCGGGGCTCTTGAAATTCGAGCATGTTTCTGGCATTTGTCACATTTTCTAGCGTAATCTGCAGCATCGCGATTAACGGTAGGCCAATAATACCCATATCGAAGTATCTTCTTTGCTAGTGCTTGCCCCCCAGTGTGATCACCACATTCTTCTTCGTGTACATCGTGTAACACTCGTTTGATTTCATCGTGTGCGATACACCGGAGGAGAGGAACAGAGTATCCTCTCCGATACATGACTCCATTCTGAATCACAAACCATGAAGCCTTTCGCAGAACTTGTCTTTTCTCGCTTCGCCGCTCGGGCAATACACCACGTTCGATATAATCTGGATAAGGAGTCATCCACGATTCCTTGGTGGAGGTTGCTTCGAATGCGAAATCAGTCTCCCTCCGATCAATACTCGGAGATGATAGGGTTTCAATTGGGACAACTCCCAACTGTTGAGCCTCACCCGTGCTTGCTAACTTTGCCAATGAATCAGCTTTCTGATTGTGCTCTCGGGGTATGTAGAAAATGGCATAGTAATCGAATTGATTAAGTATCTCTAGAACTTGAATTAGATAAGCGGCCAGTCTTCGATCTTTGGCTTGGTATTCACCTCGGATTTGACACACTATCAAT
Source organism: Allium cepa (assembly GCA_030765085.1). Classification (NCBI taxonomy): domain Eukaryota; kingdom Viridiplantae; phylum Streptophyta; class Magnoliopsida; order Asparagales; family Amaryllidaceae; genus Allium; species Allium cepa. The sequence goes on from CM060942.1 coordinate 286,776,309, forward strand.
TGGGAGTCACAATAGATCTCTACAGCGATGATTTTCAGATCACGGGCAAGTTTTAGTCCGGTAAGTAGAGGTTCGTACTCGGCTTCATTGTTGGTTGCGCGGAACTCGAATTTCAAAGCATAACATATGGATCGTCCTTCAGGGGTCTCAAGCACTATCCCAGCTCCTGAACACCGATCATTTGATGCACCATCGGTGTACATCTTCCAGATGTATTCGGGAGATATACTGGTTTCGGGCAAGTCTTCAGGAATAGTGAATTCGGCTATAAAATCTGCTAGGACTTGGCCGTGGATGGCTCTCCTTGGAGTATAAGTGATGTCGAATTGACTCAGTTCGATGTTCCACTTCAGTAACCTACCAGACGTCTCAGGCCGCGTAAGGACCTGTCGTAACGGCTGATCGGTGTACTCAGTAATAGGATGAGCCTGAAAATATGGCCGGAGCTTCCTCGAGGCAATGACTAGGCAATATGCCAGTTTTTCAAGCTTTGGATAATTTCTCTCGGCTCCGGTTAATCGTTTACTCACGTAGTAGACCGACTTTTGCACTCGTTCTTCCTCCCGAATCAATGCAGCACTGATCGCATTCTCTGATACTGCCAGGTAAAGATATAACTGTTCATGATCTACAGGCTTTGAGAGGATTGGCGGTACGGAAAGATGCTGGATTAGTGATTGAAATGCGCCCTCGCAGTCCGTGTTCCATTCGAAGTTTCGTTTTCCCTTTCGAATTAAATCGAAAAATGGGAGGCATTTGTCGGTCGATTTTGAGACAAACCTGCTCAGCGCTGCCACTTTTCCGTTAAGACTCTGAACTTGCTTTATGGTTTTCGGAGTTTGTAGATTTCTGATTGCCCGAATCTTTTCGGGGTTGGCCTCTATTCCTCGGGCATTGACAATGAACCCAAGAAATTTTCCGGATGCGACTCCGAAGTGACACTTGAGTGGATTAAGCTTCATTCCGTATTTCCGGAGGATGTCGAACATTGATTCCAGGTCCCTGACATGATCACTAGAGTATCGTGACTTCACCAACATGTCATCTACATATACCTCCATAGTCTTTCCAATCTGATTGGCAAACATTCGGTTGACTAAGCGTTGATAGGTCGCGCCAGCATTCTTTAATCCAAAAGGCATGACTTTGTAGCAGTACAACCCCAAGTCGGTTACGAAGCTTGTGTGTTCTTGATCCGGTACATGCATGGGTATCTGGTTGTAACCTGAGTAAGCATCCATGAAAGATAGCAATTCATGTCCAGCGGTTGAATCTACCAGTTGATCGATCCGGGGGAGTGGAAAGCTGTCTTTCGAGCAGGCTTTATTTAGGTCAGAGTAATCGATACACGTTCTCCATTTTCCATTCGGTTTTCGGACAAGTACGGGATTAGACACCCATTCTGGGTATAAAGCGTCTCTAATGAACCCATTTGATTTCAACTTATCGACCTCTTCTTTCAGGGCAGCAGATCTCTCTGGATCCATACTACGCCTTTTCTGCTTGACCGGGATATATCGCGGGTCAATGTTCAAGGTGTGGCTCGCAATGTCGGGCGAGATTCCGCACATATCAGAGTGTGTCCAGGCGAACACGTCAAGATTCGCCCGGAGAAAATCAACCAATTCCTGTTGTGTCTTTCAGTCAAGTTGAGACCCAATCTTCAATATTCTCGAGTCGTCGTGATCATCACCAATCGGGACATCAATGGTCAGCTCGGCCGGAGAAGCCTGACTTTCTGTAGATTTTTCTTTATTATCATTATCCCTCGGATCAAGATCCTTTTGGAATTGGTTGTGGTGCCCAGGCTGGAGCCCAGGCGCTAGTTGTCAATCGTCAGTCAAACGGGCGCAGAGAGATACCTCTACGCCTTTTCCTTTCTCTTTCCGCTGCGCCTCTCGCAGCTCAGCAACATAACAGGCTCTTCCAGCAGCCTGATCTCCTTGTACAACTCCTATTCCGTGGTCAGTAGGGAACTTCAGAGTTAAACACCATGGGGCGATAGCAGCCCTAAATTCGGCAAGGGCCGGTCGGCCCAAAAAAGCATTGTATGGGGAAGGAATATCTAAGACAACAAATTGCAATATCCGAACTCTTCGGCATTCTCCCGCTCCCAACTCTACTGGCAATTCGACTATTCCAGTTGGTATTGTTGCACTCCCATTGAAGCCGTGGACGCGTGATTGACAAGGCTTTAAGTCCTTAACTTCCATTTTCATTAAATCATATGCTCTTTTAAATAAGATATTTACAGAACTTCCGCTGTCTACCAGGATCCTCTTCATCCAAGCAGGACCAACTTGAGCGGATATAACCAATGGGTCAATTGTGGGAGCTTCGACTTTATCAGCATCTCGATTTCTAAACACTATTTCATCAGTCATTGTCTTTTGTTGCTTAGCTGGTGTTCCGTCTTCCGAATTGCTGCAACATTCAAAGCCTACATGCCTGATTGATCTAGCATATGACTCCATTTCTCTCCAACTTCTGTCAGCTGGATGAGGACCACCGCTTATCGTATTGATAACCAACCTTCCGCCTGTGCGAGCAGGTTCACCGTTTCTTTCCTGATTCTGTGTTCGATTTTGAGTAGATGGACCCGCTCCACCAGACTGCGGTGTCCGAACAAACTGGTCCAACTTTCTTTCTCTAATCAACTTTTCAATGAGGTCTTGCAAATGTCTACACTCATTGGTATTATGCCCATAACTTTCATGAAACCTACAGAACTTCCCTGTCTGAATTTGCTTCTCCGATGAAGGCTTCGGAGCAGGCTTCTTGTGTTGCATAGTATTACAAGTCTGTAAGTATACATTTTCCAGCGACGTGTTAAGCTGTGTATAATTGTCAAACATTGCGGCCCTACGCCTTGGACCACGACTTTGATTATGCTTCTTGTTTCGGTTATCACCATTTCTTGATTGCTGGGCCTGTTTATTTTGAATATTCAATTCGACTTTTCCCGAATTTTCTCCGGACTGTTTAACTGCAACATTACTCTGAATCCCTTCACTGCTGGGCCTTGCATCGTCCTGCTTCCTAGACTGTTTCGCATCCTCTCGCCTCAAGAATTGAGCAGCTTTGGAATAGAAACGGTCCAACGATGCGGGAGGTTTCCCGGCTAGCCAATTTCCAAATTCGGAATCAGGGTCGATTCCTTTAGTCAGGGCCATTAGAATGGAATTATCATTAGGGTTGGTAATCTCTGCGCATGCAGCATTGAATCTCTCCAAATATCGTCTAAGTGTTTCTCCGGGAGCTTGAGTAACACTTGATAGGGTATTAACATCTTCAGGTTGGGCAATATGCATGCGAAATTGTTCAACAAATTTAGTAGCTAACTGGTCAAACGAAGAAATAGATCGGGGTGGTAATCGGGTGAACCACATTGTCCCAATTCCCCCTAAGGAAATAGGAAAACTGCGGCACTTTACTGCGTCATCAGCTCTTGCAGCAGTCATTGACCATTCATATTTCCGAACATGTTGATTTGGGTCGGAATTTCCTTCATACATGGGAAGGGTTGGCATTCTGAATCGGCGAGGAGGTTCAGCATACAATAGGTCATCAGTAAATGGGGTATGACTCCGGGAGATTCCCCAGTCGTCATTCGTTAGGCCTTGACTCTCGCGAATCATTCGCCGCACCATGGCTGAGAAGTCTGGTATTGGAAAATTCTGTGGGTGGTGAGCAAAAGTATGGTCGGGTTCCATAGTGCGAGGTGGGATCGGACGCTGTCGACGATCCTTATCTCGCCTCCTTGGCTCGATATCTTCTGGGATATATGGCTCTGGAGCCTGTCCCTGCTGATGATAATTTTGATTGGAGTGATCTCGAGCATCAACCCCTATGTCAACTGCAGCGGTTGTAGCAGCTCGACCATCTGCAGTGTATTGAGGAATAGTGCCTCCTCGGGAGGAGGGTCCGGTATGGAAGCTGGTGGAAGGGCCAACCCTTATCTGCCCAACGGTTACTGCCTGTTGACAGTCAGCGGCTTGCGTATGATTTCCGTCTAGCCTGGGACGGATAGATCGGGTATTATAATCTGAGGAAGCGGAGCTTTCGGTGGTAGAACGAGGAGCTTGGTCCCTTCTGGATTTTCTTCGTTTTTAGTGATTTAGTTGATTGGTCAACTCAGCATTAGCGCGCAATTGCTCAGTTAGCTGTTGTCTGCTCTGGGTTAATTCTTGAAGTAGTGCTTGGAACTCTTGCCTCGTAACCGGACCTGACTGATCCGTATGCCCAACAGCATCTTGGTTAGTGGATTGTAGTTGTGTGGGGTTTTGCCTATCCCGGCCTTCCTGATCAACAATGTTGGAAGTGGTTCTTGTACTCACCATTTTGAAACGTTGAATTCTTTCCTAGACTTTTGACAAATCTGAGTAGAATGGAAGGAGTTTGAATATGAAATCTGGATCTCCCTCTTAGATTTATGCAATCCGGTATCGAAGATAGATCCAAGGAGCAGGAGAAAAAACTGGGTTTTTTCTCAGTGAAAGCACCAAAGTGTTTGTGTCAAAATTGGGCACAACACTCTTCGAAAGTTTTTTGAAGAGATAATAAATGAAGAATGCAAATTAAAATGAGGATTATCTAACAAAAACTCCAAGCAACAGAAAGTAAATTGCGCAGAAGACAACAATTTAGAGTGGTTCGGCGATGTGCCTACGTCCACTATGAAGCTTTGTTATTTTATTGCTCGATATTCGGAGAATACAACTTTTATATGGCTAAGTACAGCAGTTCTTAAGCAAAAATTTCGAAGATCAAAGCTAGCGGCGGTGCTATGAAGTGATTCTAGCGGCGTCCGGGCGTGCTTTTTCTCTAGAAATTCTCCGATCCCCTTTCTGAATGACCAGGGGCTCTATTTATAGATGCTGGAGGCTGATATTTCTCCTAAAATCCGGGAAGACCACTTCTGACACGTGCAGGGGGGCCCACATAGCTGAATTCTGGAGATCCGGGCCCGCCTTTGGATCGATTCGACCCTTGGTTCGAATCGATCAAAAAAGTGTCCAATCGGGATGAAACTTGGCGTGGCCATTCCTCAGCATGTATGCAAACTTCTGTGAAAATTTCATGGCATTTGGATCATAGGATTGAGAGATATGATCGATTCTAGATTGCGTCTTCGTGTACCCTGTTTGCTTCGACTCGATCCTATGGATTCGTTCGAATCCATATGGTTCGAATCCATATGGTTCGAATCCATAGGGTTCGAAGACGTACATGCTTCGAATCCATGGTCTTGTGGCTTTCCTACTGGACGGTTTCGAAGCACGCCATGAGATGGAATCGAAGTGAAGTCTCAGGATGGATTCGATGCACTGCAACCAGATGGATTCGAAGTAATTTCTTACCTCATGGATTCGACCTTGAGATTCTCTTGATGGATTGGAAGTAAGGTGACTTGGATGGAGTCGAACTAAGGCTTGCTCAATGGAGTCGAAGCGAGGACTAGTTCATGGATTCGAAGTAATGCATGGATTCGAGGTAAGGCTCCGGGAGGATGGATTCGAAGCACGGCTAAGCTTCTTGGGTTCGAACAAGGGAAGGTTCTGGATGGATTCGAGGTGATGGATTCGAACCGAGCAAAGTTCATTTCTCTCAACTTGAATCCATCATAACTTGAGCATACGACCTCGGATTGACTTGAAATTTGAAACGCGGACTTCTACAATCTTTCTGGTCATGTCCTATCAATTGTGGATCAATCTGGACTCGGACAAAATTCATCGGTATCCATAGCGAAGAGAAGTGCAACCAATCTCTTGAGACAAACTGTCCTTTGTTTTTGGCCAATCTCTTGGTATCACGGCTTTGCCAAAAAGCGGGATAACAGTATTTTACGTATATTAGATCACTTTATTTAATTGAATATTGCATTAATATTAATGGTGCAACTTGTGTGCATGTACAACAACATGTGTCCCTTACCGAAGGTTCATATGTGTAATTTAAACACGTTGATTTTCTCCATGTTTAAAATGGTGTTTTTCTAAGTAAGAATTTTGTAATCAAAACGTCTCTAACACTAATAGCCACTTTGCTAATTAGCAGTTGGACTATGTGGATTTTGACGCAATGCTCGAATTAGTCAACAAACTAAACAACTATGCTTTTTCCAATTTATTCACTTTAACTGTACTATGCTAAATTAGTTATTATTAGTGATAAAATATTAATGTTGATTATCTTAAGAGTGATACAATATTACAATGATATAATAGTTAATGAGCTTTTGAGTTGATTGGTTTACATTAGGTGCGTTTTTGTGTGTATATTAGTTTTCATTTATAATGATTAGTGAATTTGTATATTGACATTACATTCTAAAAAGTAGTACATAAAGTATTTATAAAAGAGATATGTGATGCTCCAGGAGCGGTGATTGTAAAATATCTCTAGAAGAGTTTATAAATTGTCCTTAAAAGAGAAAATATGCACTAATATAATACTCCACAAGTAAACCATTGAAATAATTTTACTATCACACTCAAAAAATAATATTTATAAAATATCTCCAAAATATATTATAAAACATTATGTAGCACATAAAAGCATTGCCGATGAAATATTTTTCAATTATGATATAGCACATTAGGAAGTGATGTGGTAGCAAATAACCTAAAGAATTCATAAATCAAAATAAAACAAGTAGAAATGGGTGCAAAATGCATTTACAAAATTCTAACTACCGTTTCCATGGAATATAAACAAGAGGATATGTGAATTATTGCAAGTTTTATGAATTATCAAACCAGAGGCTTTGATAGTTATTACCAAGAAAAGCATGACTTGAATACTAAAGCAAGAACACCGACAAATTTTAAGATTTAAATCTTGAAATTCTTATTATCGATAGCCAATGGTAACAAGAAGCTACAATATATTCTATAACTAAAAATTGTAGCATATCAAATAACTCGAAGTTATTATTGATAAGTAAAACTTGATGCATATGAATTTTCAAACCAGACGTTACAGAAATTATCATTTAATGTTTAATGATTCACATTTACATCGAGTGGTAAACAAAAATTAATAGTCTGGATCCTTGTATTAGTTTGTTCTAAAATCACAAACTCAAATGATAAAGATTGTGCAAATCTATAACATATATATAATACGTGGACGCACGTATATATCATATATCTAGATGTCTAACTAAACAACCTGAATATTGTTTTACTAAATTGATATGAGCTTATCATATAGATTATGCATAGATATCATCCAGTGATTTGAAATTCAATCAACATAAATGTTGATTGACCCGAAGTCATGCATGTCTTCAAGTGATCTACATAATAAGTAAATTGTTCAAATTGGTTAGATAAATGAATGAAAAAAAAAACTCTAAAAATAAGCAATATCACTTGAATACATCTTATCACTAGATAAAAGATATCCTCCTATATGTAATATGTATGATTTATTTGCTAGTAGCAATATCTTTATGGACCAAAATGAGAATCAAAAGATGATAATTATTTGATGTTTCTCAACATTGAGGGGGAGGATAAAAGGGGTATAAATTCATTTTGATTATCAAAAATTAAATATTTATTGCAAAATATTAAGTAACCTGAATAAATTATTGACAATGCCCTAGTATACTTTCTCTAATATAAGCTGAATTAACCAAAAATGGTATAAATCATATTTGAAGTGTGGTAGAGAAATCGGTTCAAAATATTTCTAGAGTAAGTAATAAAGATGCCAAATAAAGGAGGTGGGTGTTCTTGAAGAAATACTTAAGGGTGCTCTTAAAGAGACTAATAACATGATTGTCAAATTACCATAGAAGTGCTTTACGTACCTAAAACATGATAACTAAAAAGGTCTCAATAAATCATGTCTAGAACTGATAAAAAATAAATATCGATGATATATTTGTAAATAATAAAACGTTCATGTTTATAAATAGATTATAGATCTTGAATTAGGGGAAAATATGACTGGCCATCATGAATCCTTTACTAATAGAGAAATATGGACATGTATTCCGTAAAGTAGCAAAAGTGCTTGAAATGCTTAATATGCCCCGAAGGTATAAACATGGTTTAAATCTTGTTAATGATGAAAGTATACAATTCATGAAGAATATAATAACTTTCATGTTTAAAAAGTATGAAAAGAAAAAGGATCGTAGATTACAACCTACTTTTAAGTGTTGTTGCAGTGAAACTCTTGATATAATGAAACTCTTAATATCTATTGAAGTGGTAGTTGCAATACATAAAAACTTATTAAAGTATAAAAGTTCATATATAACTTTTGTGGTTATAAAGAATGCAAAAGACATGAAGTTTAAATTACAACCTTCTTCTAAGTATTGTTGTAATGAAATATTGATGTACTTCAAGATGAGTAGATTACTTCCTGCTTTTTTGTATTATTGTAGTGAAATTTTTAATTCATCAAAGATGTATAGTTGCAACATGCATAACTGATTCGAAGCACAAAAATGAAAGCCCATGAAGCGATTTTCAGAAAATTAGCATACAAAATGCAAATCATATTTGGAAGAAACAATCCTGGAAATTTTGATTGTATTGAAGGAAATTGTTAATAAATTGTATTATCGATGAGATACATATTTATGGATCTAGATGTATCCATACCCAATTTGAGTTTTCAAAAGTTGAATACGAATTCAGAGGAAACTTTAATTAGGGGGGCGATCCATAAGTATTTTATAATGCACTCGTTTTCCTTAACTAAGATTTTTCCCACTGGGTTTTTATTAATAAGGTTTTAGTGAGGCATTATCTTGATCCAGAAGTGTCTACTCCCCACAAATATTTAAAATAAGTTATAATGTACTCCTTTTCCTTATTTAAGATTTTTCCCACTAGGTTTTTCTTACTATGGTTTTAACGAGACATTACCTTGATCTAGAAGATTCAAGCGTCTTATCAAAAAAAATAACATCTAAAATATGTTATTGAAGTTAAATTGTATTTTTATCCTTGACTACGATTTTTCCCATTGGGTTTTTCTTAGTAAGGTTTTGATGAGGCATTACATTGATCCAGAAATAACAAACTCCATTTGATGTAAATTATTAAAACATGCCATTGTACTCTTTTTCTTTCACCAAGATTTTTCCCATTGGGTTTTTCTTAGTAAAGTTTTAATGAGAGATTGTTTTGATTCTGAAGTATCAAACTTGTAATATCGTGGAATTTTGGACAATATAAATTTAATAATCTGTGTTTTAAAATTAAATTGAATTGATAATTTTTGTTACTAAATTTGATTTGATTTAATAATCATCTTTATTTAAATATTTAATTTGTGAAATTATTTTTAATAAACTAATAAATTGTTTTCTATTTATAAAATTTATATGCATTTATAGATATTTTGAATAAATAAGTTGTTAAATTAGTATAGCATAATTTTAATTTGAAATTAGGAATTGTGATTTATTTTTAATTTAAGCTTTTCAAAAATATTTAATAAAATACTATATGATTTTAAATATGTGAGATAAATGTTTTATTGGTTTAAAAATTCGTTTTAACATAAGTTTGAATATTGAAATAAGTTATAAAATGTTGTGTTATTCTTTTTAAATTATTGTTTTATAAAATGTGATTTTTTAATTTAATTTGAAATATAAAATACAATTTAAAATATGAAACATGTATTCAATAAGTTACAAACTCTTTTATAAATTTGTTTTAATTGTTTAAAAGTATATTTGTCAAAAGATTTATTTGTATATTGTTTTATTTATAAGAACATCTTGCTTTATTCTTCAGAAAATATATACATAACTAAGTATAAGAACTAATTAATTTAATTTAAACATTCATTAACTTTAATTAAGATAACAAATCATTTAAAAATGACATGTGTATGTAATTTAAAATTTGAGTTAACATGTGTTAGATATTTAAGTGTGTAGATCTACAAGTGTTAACATTTCATACGAGTGTCATGTTTCAATTTTATTTACCTTTAATTTTAATTTAAATCAAAACATCGTTATATAAAACTTGCATTTTTCTTCCCTTTCTTTTTATTCCTTTTTCGTGTAAAAAAAAAAGAGAAATCTGAAAATCTGTTCAAATGCATTCCTCAAATCTGCAACATTTCATCTCCTCAAACCTGCAACTTCAAATGCGTAGCAAACATGCATTGCATTCAACTCCTCTTTTTCAGACATTCAAAACCTACAAGCAACAAAACTAAAGCATGCATTTCTTCAATCTGGAAATAAATGCAAACCAAGTAAAACTGCAATTTCAAGTTGCACCTGCATTCAAGCATTAAATCTGAAGGTCTGCATTCAATTCTTTAGATCAAGAAGCAAATTTAAAAAAAAAGAAGCATCAGGATTTGAAGCAAGTTCAAAAGAGTTTTTCAAATTCTGGGCTCTACATCTAGTACAGGTGAGTAACTCATCTTTTAAAATCTGTTTAATTGGTAAAGTTGTGCATGCTTTTTAAATTACAAATGAACTTATATAAAATTGTTATCAATATTTTACCTGTAATTATACGCATATATACCTGAAGTTAATTGTTGCATGATTGTGTCTCAAAATCCTACCACCTGTTTGATTATTGAATTCTTTTCTGCAACTTGTTTGTTATGACTTGAGTTTGTGAATAAAAACCTGTTATTCTAGAATATAGCATGTTTAAAATTTTATATAAATTAAACAAAACTGTCTGTAACCTGGGAATCAAGTTATACAGAGCAACAATTAGTATAGAATGAAAATTCAAACTTTATGATTCATTGTTGCAGATTTATAAATTGAAACATCAAGTGAATTGAAGAATTTTAAATCAAAAACTTCAATTTATAGTGATGTAAAATAAATGCAGTTTTGAAATTATTGTATTTTACATTTTGATTAAGTACATTTGATTCTTGCATTTGATTGGATTGAATTGGCTTCTGGAGATAGAGTAGCTATCAAATATTATAGGAAAAATATTGAATTGGATTAAAATTCAATCTTGCTGTTGCAATTTGGGTTTCCAGGTTTAGAACCCTAGTTTTACTGAGTATAAGAAAATTTAGTGCTGGGGTCTCATCTATTGATAGAGTTCAACTAGGTTTGGCGTGTTGGTAGCAGATGTATTGATGAAGTCTTCACCATAATTTCAAGATTTATGGTGGCCGGAGTGGTGAGTTATTGCCGTTGACAGGCTAGGCACTGAAAGGGGAAGGATGTTCCAGGTTTTGGAAATTGAGTCTCAAACTAGAATTAAGCACATGATGTAGAAGTGGGTGTTGAGTTGGCCTAAGGGAAGGTTTGATGATCGTGGAATGGTCGTGGATATGGCCTATGATGGCCGGAGTGGATGAGCAGGTGTACGGTGCAGAAGTGTACATGGTTGTGATGTTTTTTTGTTGCAGGGTTTTTAAACCGGAGATGGTCTCGAGTTATTTGTGAAATGACTCGAAGCAGGGAAGCTATTGTCTCGAAGCATTTGAAGGGTTGCTCGAGTTAGGACTTTGTTTCAGGTTTATAAGTAAAGCAGAAAAACCTGATTCTGTTTTAATAAAAACTTAAGTAGATTTTGAATATAAACTGGAAATTTGAACTTAGGATCTAAACCTGAATCTAAAGATGGATTCAAATAGTTTGAATTCTGGTTTTGAAATAATTTGAATTAAGAAAATTCAAGTTTGGCTTAAATAAAAAAAAAAGGAAAAGAACAGGAAACCTGTTTCCAGTTTTTATAAAATTTGAAATAAAAGTAGAAATGCAAATTTAAAATTGAAAACTAGCTTGTAACCTGAATTTAGATATAAATTCAAATAATTTGAATCTTCTCTTTGTAATTATTGAGTTTTTAAAATTTAGTTTGGGTTTTTAAACAAAACAGAAACTGTTTTCTGTTTTCAGATTTAAAAGTAAATTTTGAAATTTGTAAGATGAGTTCAATCTAGAATTTTTAAACCTGAAACTTAATTATGAATTCAATAATTTAAATTTTGGTTTTTTAAACATGTTTGAATTCAAAATTTAAGATGTAAAACCAAAACAGGAAACTGTTTTCTACTTAAGTTTTAAATTTTAAAGGGTAAATTTTTAGTTGCAACTGAAATTTAAAACCAAGTTAAATCTGGAACAGAAATATGAAATTCAGGTAGAAGAATCTAAGTTTGAATTTAAATTAAATTTTGGAATTTAAATTTAGATTTTAAACTTTTACAATATTAAGGAATCTTGGTTTTGAATTTGAACTTTGAGTTTTAAATTATAAAATAAAATTTAAAATAAGTTTAAGTTCAGTTTTTAAAACCTGGAATTTGATTTTTATGTCAGTTTTAAAATAAAATAAGTTTTTAAATTTAATTTGTTTGATATAATTTTTTTTTATAATCTTTTAAACTTTTAGTTTGTAAAAAGTATGTTTTTGAACATGTGAGATAAAAAGGATTTTTAAAATTGGTTTAAAAACCTTGTTTAAATGAACTGTTTCATTTTAAAATCTTAAAATTTAAAATGAAATTTTAAAGTGAAGTTTGAAATAAATATGGAAACAAATTGTTTAAAATACTTCATATAAAAAGAAATGTTTCATAAATTAAGATTAGAACTTAAGAAAATTGGTTTCATTTAAATTATTAAATTAATTTGAATGGAATATTAATTATTATTTAATTATTAATGTGGATGATTAATTAGGTAATTAATAGTTTTTAAATTGATTAATTAAGATTTGAGATTTATTAATTAAGTTTAATTAATCTATTGTTAAAGATTGTTAATTAAATTTTAATTAATGATTAAAGTTTATTTAATGATTTTAATTAACAGTTGATTAATTAATAATTTTAGATTTATTAAATTATAATTAAATATTAATTAATTGATAAATAATGATGATTTCTGTAAGTTAATTCTTAATTTAGTAATTAAGTAATGTTAATGAAGGTCATTAACTTAAGATTATTTAACAAATAATTAATGTAATTAATTTTTGATAATTAATTAGATTAATTAATTAATAATAATCAATTATTTAAGTTTTAATTACTTAACGAAAGTAATTAATGAATTAATTACTTGGTGTAATTAATTTGATTAAGGTGATTAGTTTAGATTAATTAAGTTAAATTAATTTAAACATTTATGGATTGTATGATATTTACTTTATGTAATTTATGGATTTGTAATTACTTAAGGAAGTAATTAATTAATAATTACTGGGTGTAATTAAGGATATTTCTTATAGAAATAATTTAAATTTAAATTACCCAAGTGATCAATAAAGATAATTAATTAAGAGTAATTAATTTATGGAATGAGTAATTAATGCAGTTAATTACTGAATGGTTATTGATCATGGGTGATTAATATATAGGGCTTAAATTGAAGATTAATTACTTATGTAATTAATTTATATTGAGAGATTGATTAAATGTAATCATTAATTAATTAATTAATGATGTAATTTAGAATTGATTAATTAAGGCATATTCAATAATGAATAAATGATTAATGTAATTAATTTTAGCTAATTAAATTAATTAAGAAATTACAAGTTAATTATTTGCAAAGGGTTTAATATAATTAACTTGTGTAAGTAATATTAAATGCTAATTACTTATTGTAATTAGCGATAGTTAATCAATAAGGATTAAGTGAAATGAGTATTGAGATAATGATTTATAAATTGATTTGTAATCAATTAAAGATTAAGTTAAGCAGAATTTTAAAGATGAAGTAATTAATTTAATTCATTTTAAATTAATTAAAGTTTAAGTAATTAATTTAATTCATTTTAAATTAATTATAAATGGTGTGATCCTTAGATAGTGCTTATGTTTGATGATTGGTATTGATTGCCATGTATTGATTGTAATCTCAATATAATGCTTATTGATATGGATGCATTGGTTGCTTTTGAATGATGAGATGAATTATCTGATTATGGTATAAATTATCTGTTGATGATAATGTTGATTATCTATTGTGTTGTGAATTATCTATCTGTGTATATTTAGATAATTAAGTTTTAAAATTTAAAACAACTTGGACCTTAAAAGACACGCTTGGATTTCAATGAGACCGGGATCGGGTTTCCATGTTTGGGATCCGAAAACCACATCAATCCAAATTAAATGTTAGGTCGTTAATCCAAGTGGAGAGAGTGAAGACTCGAGATGTAAGGGCTGTACGTCAGTATAACTCTGTGGGTGATTCCGTAATGAGTTGACGGAATAGTACTTATAGATTCGAGATGGTGATTCAGAGTGCAAGGGTTATTGTCGTTAACTCCGAGGGTGATTCCAATATGAGTGTAACGAGATAATGCCTTCGGTTTCGTTCGAACCCGGAACGAACTTGTATGGATTGAATGCTTTAAGAACATCGTCAGGTGGACGATGAGCATTCTAAGTGATATGTCCTATAAAGGTAATCGTAGCCTCAAGCCTCATCAACCGGGAATGGCTAAAACAGGGAAGGTGCAACAAAGCTTCATGGGTAGCCCCCACTTGAGAGCAAGATTTATCCCTGACTAGAGGTCCCTTTATTTTTGGCTTAGTGGTGCGGTTGCTGATCACAACTGCGGGGTGGTCTTGTTTAGAACTGTTCAGTAAGGAACGGGTCCGGCTTTGTGTTGCAGGGGATTGGGAGTAATCCTCGGTACAGTGATCTAGGCCACGTACTGTGACGAGCGGTACCCCAGTAGCCCAGCCATTGATGGAATCCAAAATCCAATAAGTGCCAACGGTTTTGATTGTATTACCCACTTTTGTGGCTAGCAGCTAGAATTTAATAATGTAACAATTTCGGCTATTTCTTATTTACTTGAAAACCCTAGACACTATTATAATATCATCGGATTTCCTATCAAATGTTTTGGTTAGCGTAAGGTAAAAACTTTTCCATGTTTATGTATGGGAAGTCTTACGTGATACCTTTTTTTTCAAAGGTTTTTCAAAGTTAAGCAACTTTAACCTGTTACTCACACCAGACCCATGTCTGACCCGGAGTTATTTCTGTTTTCCTTTAACTCTTGGGTACTCAAATTTTTATGAGTAGTCAAGGGAATTCAGGTTAGGATTCAGGTTAGCTTTGACGAATTGTGAAGGAGCAAATGGAGCAGGAGGCTTCTGCGTAGTTATATAGTTTTCCGCTGTGTTGGTATCTCTGAGTGTTTATCTGATATGTATTGAGTTGTAATAACTAGACATGTGTTCATAACTGTCTAGTATGTGTTGTACTGTCTGTGTACTCTGATATTTGATGTATACTATGTAATACTTATGTTATTAATATAATTTATTCGTTCCGCTATTGAGATTCTTGTATTGTTTCTTCTTTCTCTTCTTTATTTTCTCTTTGCTATCCCTTTCTTTCTTGAGGATGATAAGACTTTTTATGGAGAAAAAGTCGGGTCGTCTCACTTGGTATCTGAGCATTAGGTTGAGTGAATACCTAGTCTCTGTAGTGGTGTCTATCTTGAGAGAGCGTATTTGTATTTTTAATATATATATATATATATATATAATTTTTTCTACCTATTTGTTGGGTTACCCGTTCAGGTTTTCCCAATATAAGTTATAAAGGTAGATGAGGTAAAAGTGTGTGTAACACGACTACCATGGGTTGGAGTTTGATGGATGAGGTTGGAAGTGTATTTATCGAGACTGTAGACCTAATACCATCTCGAGTGAGTTTTGCTTGGTTTAAGTACTTCATCGATCTCTGAAGTTAACCTGTAAAGGTTCGGAGTTCATCTTTGAAGTGCAGAATTGAGTTTTGATCTGTCGGTAGGGCAGAAGAAAGCGAGTGATGATATTTTGATATTTCAGGAAGTAGTAGATGCGTGATGAGATGCAGTGACTATGGATATTTCCGAAGATGTTTCTTTGGAACAAGAATAAGAAGTGAGTCTGCTCGGTGATGTGGCTGAGTCTAGCAGAATGTTCTGAGTTGGTAGGGAGTCTTCTGGCTGAGTATTTTTTCTGAAGTGGAGTTCAAAAGAAGCATAGTAGATCCGTTTCTTCGATGGATTGGCTAGGCCAGCATAAGCTATTCTGTTTGGTAGAGAGAGAGAGCGGTATTCTTTGGATTTAGACCGAGTTGATCACAAAAGTGACTTGCGATAGTATGTTCTTTTGGATTGTTGGAGATTGTCCGGATTTCTTCCAAGACAGCGGTTTGTCTGCATCTGGAGATCGAGTTTTCTTTCCAGGAATGGAACTGGAGGTTCAGTTAGTAGATGGATGGTTACTTGAGATAGAAGTTGGTGAAGCAGTTCAAGTTTCAGAGAAACATCTGAATTTTTTCTTTATGGATATATGGAACTATATTTCTGTGCTGGGTTGTCTAGTTTGTGCTTGTGCTCTTCGTCATCATTTTCTTCTGTTTCGGATCAGAGTTGTGCAGCGGAAGCAGTTTGGGGATGTTTCTGTTTTCTTTTTCCGGATAAGAAGAAGTTTGTTCTGTCTTCTGTTGTTGAGAAGCAGGGTGTGTGTTCTTGGTTTTTGAGCGATCTTGAGGAGATCATTGGATTGTTTTGATCCAGTCCGTTTCTAATGGAATCAGCATGAGTTAAGCTGATCTGGATGGATGTTGGTAGCCCATGATCGTCCGAAGAGTTTTTATGGATAAGAGGCGGAGAATTTGGATTCTGGAGTTGGAGATTTGATTTGGGATAAATTTTTCTCTGATTCAAGGAGCTATAAGTTTGGGAAGCTAGCTCCGAAGTGTTTTGGTTTCTTCTATGTTTTGGTAAGATCAGTGTTTCGTTTTTAGAGTTGAATTGCCAGTTTGGATAACTGGGATCCAGTATGTTTCACGTATCTCTGAGGGAGTACATGTTTGATATTCCTGGTTGTAAAACCAGTAGTTTAGGATGGTTTGGTTGTTGAGTCAGACTCGTTGGTAGTCCGATATTCTGTATAGAATTGTTGTTAGGAGCTCTATAGTTTAGTAGTATTGATTGTTTGGATTCTATAGAGCGAGTATCCCGATATATATATATATATGTATATATATATATATATGTATATATATATATATGTATATATATATATATATATGTATATATATATATATACCGGGGAAACTCGTGAAAGTTTTATCCAAAATTCTTTTGAATAGTTAGACTTGTTCGGATTGGGTGAATTGGTTGCTATGGTTGTTAGCATACGATTGACATATGCTGTATTTTAAAATAAAATATGTAAATAGATTATTAAATTACCTTTGTTTTAAATTTCGGGGACAAAATTCTTTTAGGGGGAAGGATTGTAATGTCCCGGAATTTTGGACAATATAAATTTAATAATCTGTGTTTTAAAATTAAATTGAATTGATAATTTTTGTTAATAAATTTGATTTGATTTAATAATCATCTTTATTTAAATATTTAATTTGTGAAATTATTTTTAATAAACTAATAAATGGTTTTCTATTTATAAAATTTATATGTATTTATAGATATTTTGAATAGATAAGTTGTTAAATTAGTATAGCATAATTTTAATTTGAAATTAGGAATTGTGATTTATTTTTAATTTAAGCTTTTCAAAAATATTTAATAAAATACTATATGATTTTAAATATGTGAGATAAATGTTTTATTGGTTTAAAAATTCATTTTAACATAAGTTTGAATATTGAAATAAGTTATAAAATGTTGTGTTATTCTTTTTAAAATATTGTTTTATAAAATGTGATTTTTTAATTTAATTTGAAATATAAAATACAATTTAAAATATGAAACATGTATTCAATAAGTTACAAACTCTTTTATAAATTTTTTTTAATTGTTTAAAAGTATATTTGTCAAAAGATTTATTTGTATATTGTTTTATTTATAAGAACATCTTGCTTTATTCTTTAGAAAATATATACATAACTAAGTATAAGAACTAATTAATTTAATTTAAACATTCATTAACTTTAATTAAGATAACAAAATCATTTAAAAATGACATGTGTATGTAATTTAAAATTTGAGTTAACATGTGTTAGATATTTAAGTGTGTAAATCTACAAGTGTTAACATTTCATACAAGTGTCATGTTTCAATTTTATTTTCCTTTAATTTTAATTTAAATCAAAACATTGTTATATAAAACTTGCATTTTTCTTCCCTTTCTTTTTATTCATTTTTCATTCTAAAAAAAAAAGAAATCTGAAAATCTGTTCAAATGCATTCCTCAAATCTGCAACATTTCATCTCCTCAGACCTGCAACTTCAAATGCCTAGCAAACATGCATTGCATTCAACTCCTCTTTTTCAAACATTCAAAACTTACAAGCAACAAAACTAAAGCATGCATTTCTTCAGTCTGGAAATAAATGCAAACCAAGTAAAACTGCAATTTCAAGTTGCACCTGCATTCAAGCATTAAATCCGAAGGTCTGCATTCAATTCTTTAGATCAGGAAGCAAATTTTAAAAAAAAGAAGCATCAGGATTTGAAGCAAGTTCAAAAGAGTTTTTCAAATTCTGGGCTCTGCATCTAGTACAGGTGAGTAACTCATCTTTTAAAATCTGTTTAATTGGTAAAGTTGTGCATGCTTTTTAAATTACAAATGAACTTATATAAAATTGTTATGAATATTTTACCTGTAATTATATGCATATATACCTGAAGTTAATTGTTCCATGATTGTGTCTCCAAATCCTACCACCTGTTTGATTATTGAATTCTTTTCTTCAACTTGTTTGTTATGACTTGAGTTTGTGAATAAAACCCTGTTATTCTAGAATATAGCAAGTTTAAAATTTTATATAAATTAAACAAAACTGTCTGTAACCTAGGAATCAAGTTATACAGAGCAACAGTTAGTATAGAATGAAAATTCAAACTTTATGATTCATTGTTGCAGATTTATAAATTGAAACATCAAGTGAATTCAAGAATTTTAAATCAAAAACTTCAATTTATAGTGATGTAAAATAAATGCAGTTTTGAAATTACTGTATTTTACATTTTGATTAAGTACATTTGATTCTTGCATTTGATTGGATTGAATTGGCTTCCGGAGATAGAGTAGTTATCAAATATTATAGGAAAAATATTGAATTGGATTAAAATTCAATCTTGCTGTTGCAATTTGGGTTTCCAGGTTTAGAACCCTAGTTTTGTTGAGTATAAGAAAATTTAGTGCTGCGGTCTCATCAATTGATCGAGTTCAACTAGGTTTGGCGTGTTGGTAGCAGATGTATTGATGAAGTCTTCACCGAAGTTTCAAGATTTATGGTGGCCGGAGTGGTGAGTTATTGCCGTTGACAGGCTGGGAACTGAAATGGGAAGGCTGTTCTAGGTTCTGGAAATTGAGTCTCAAACTAGAATTGAGCACATGATGTAGAAGTGGGTGTTGAGTTGGCATGAGGGAAGGTTTGATGATCGTGGAATGGTCGTGGATTTGGCCAATGATGGCCGGAGTGGATGAGCAGGTGTACGGTGCAGAAGTGTACATGGTTGTGATGTTTTTTTGTTGCAGGGTTTTTAAACCCGAGATGGTCTCGAGTTATTTGTGAAATGACTCGAAGCAGGGAAGCTATTGTCTCGAAGCATTTGAAGGGTTTCTCGAGTTAGGACTTTGTTTCAGGTTTATAAGTAAAACAGAAAAACCTGATTCTGTTTTAATAAAAACTTAAGTAGATTTTGAATATAAACTGGTAATTTGAACTTAGGATCTAAACCTGAATCTAAAGATGGATTCAAATAGTTCGAATTCTGGTTTTGAAATAATTTGAAATATGAAAATTCAAGTTTGGCTTAAATAAAAAAAAAGGGGAAAGAACAGGAAACCTGTTTCTAGCTTTTATAAAATTTGAAATAAAAGTTGAAATGCAAATTTAAAATTGAAAACTAGCTTGTAACTTGAATTTAGATATAAATTCAAATAATTTGAATCTTGTCTTTGTAATTATTGAGTTTTTTTAAATTTAGTTTGGGTTTTTAAACAAAACAGAAACTGTTTTCTGTTTTCAGATTTAAAAGTAAATTTAAAATTTGTAAGATGAAGCTCAATCTAGAATTTTTAAACCTGAAACTTAATTATGAATTCAATAATTTAAATTTTGGTTTTTGAAACATGTTTGAATTCAAAATTTAAGATGTAAAACCAAAACAGGAAACTGTTTTCTGTTTAAGTTTTAAATTTTAAAGGGTAAATTTTTAGATGCAACTGAAATTTGAAACCAAGTTAAATCTGGAACAGAAATATGAAATTCAGGTAGAAGAATCTAAGTTTGAATTTAATTTAAATTTTGGAATTTAAATTTAGATTTTAAACTTTTACAGTATTAAGGAACCTTGGTTTTGAATTTGAACTTTGAGTTTTAAATTATGAAATAAAATTTAAAATAAGTTTAAGTTTAGTTTTTAAAACCTGGAATTTGATTTTTATGTCAGTTTTAAAATAAAATAAATTTTTTAATTTAATTTATTTGATATAAATTTTTTTTATAATCTTTTAAACTTTTAGTTTGTAAAAAGTATGTTTTTGAACATGTGAGATAAAAAGGATTTTTAAAATTGGTTTAAAAACCTTGTTTAAATGAATTGTTTCATTTTAAAATCTTAAAATTTAAAATGAAATTTTAAAGTGAAGTTTGAAATAAATATGAAAACAAATTGTTTAAAATACTTGATATAAAAAGAAATGTTTCATAAATTAAGATTAGAACTTAAGAAAATTGGTTTCATTTAAATTATTAAGTTAATTTGAATGGAATATTAATTATTATTTAATTATTAATATGGATGATTAATTAGGTAATTAATAGTTTTTAAATTGATTAATTAAGATTTGAGATTTATTAATTAAGGTTAATTATTCTATAGTTAAAGATTGTTAATTAAATTTTAATTAATGATTAAAGTTTATTTAATGATTTTAATTAACACTTAATTAGTTAATAATTTGAGATTTACTAAATTATAATTAAATATTAATTAATAATGATTTGTGTAAGTTAATTCTAAATTTAGTAATTAAGTAATGTTAATGAAGGTCATTAACCTAACATTATTTAACAACTAATTAATGTAATTAATTTTTGATAATTAATTAGATTATTAATTAATAATAATCAATTATTTAAGTTTTAATTACTTAATGAAAGTAATTAATGAATTAATTACTTGGTGTAATTAATTTGATTAAGGTGATTAGTTTAGATTAATTAAGTTAAATTAATTTAAACATTTATGGATTGTTTGATAATTACTTTATGTAATTTATGGATTTGTAATTACTTAAGGAAGTAATTAATTAATAATTACTGGATGTAATTAAGGATATTTATTATAGAAGTAATTTAAATTTAAATTACTCAAGTGATCAATAAAGATAATTAATTAAGAGTAATTAATTTATGGAATGAGTAATTAAAGCAGTTAATTACTGAATGGTTATTGATCATGGGTGATTAATATATAGGGTTTAAATTGAAGATTAATTACTCATGTAATTAATTTATATTGAGAGATTGATTAAATGTAATCATTAATTAATTAATTAATGATGTAATTTAGAATTGATTAATTAAGGCATATTCAATAATGAATAAATGATTAATGTAATTAATTTTAGCTAATTAAATTAATTAAGAAATTACAAGTTAATTATTTGCATAGGGTTTAATAAAATTAACTTGTGTAAGTAATATTAAATGCTAATTACTTATTGTAATTTGCGATAGTTAATCAATAAGGATTAAGTGAAATGAGTATTGAGATAATGATTTGTAAATTGATTTGTAATCAATTAAAGATTAAGTTAAGCAGAATTTTAATGATGAAGTAGTTAATTTAATTCATTTTAAATTAATTAGAGTTTAAGTAATTAATTTAATTCATTTTAAATTAATTATAAATGGTGTGATCATTAGATAGTTGCTTATGTTTGATGATTGCTATTGATTGCCATGTATTGATTGTAATCTCAGTATAATGATTATTGATATGGACGCATTGGTTGCTTTTGAATGATGAGATGAATTATCTTATTATGATATAAATTATCTGTTGATGATAATGTTGATTATAAATTGTGTTGTGAATTATCTATCTGTGTATATTTAGATAATTAAATTGAATTGTTTTAAAATTTAAAACAACTTGGACCTTAAAAGGCACGCTTGGATTTCGATGAGACCGGGATCCGGGTTCCATATTTGGGACCCGAAAACCACATCGATCCAAATTAAACGTTAGATCGTTAATCCAAGTGGAGCGAGTGAAGACTCGAGGTGTAAGGGCTATACGTCAGTATAACTCTGTGGGTGATTCCATAATGAGTTGACGGAATAGTACTTATAGATTCGAGATGGTGATTCAGAGTACAAGGGTTATTGTCGTTAACTCTGAGGGTGATTCCAATATGAGTGTAACGAGATAATGCCTTCGGTTTCGTTCGAACCCTGAACGAACTTGTATGGATTGAATGCTTTCAGAACATCGTCAAGTGGACGATGAGCATTCTAAGTGATATGTCCTATAAAGGTAATCGTAGCCTCAAGCCTCATCAACCGGGAATGGCTGAAACAGGGGAGGTGCAGCAAAGCTTCGTGGGTAGCCCCCACTTGAGAGAAAGATTTATCCCTATCTAGAGGTCCCTTTATTTTCGGCTTAGTGGTGCGGTTGCTGATCACAACTGCGGGGTGGTCTTGGTTGGAACTGTTCAGTAAGGAACGGGTCCGGCTTTGTGTTGCAGGGGATTGGGAGTAATCCTCGGTACGGTGATCTAGGCCACGTACTATGACGGGCGGTACCCCAGTAGCCCAGCCATTGATGGAATCCAAAATCCAATAAGTGCCAACGGTTTTGGTTGTATTACCCACTTTTGTGGCTAGTAGCTGGAATTTAATCATGTAACAATTTCGGCTATTTCTTATTTACTTGAAAACCCTAGACACTATTATAATATCATCGGATTTCCTATCAAATGTTTTGGTTAGCGTAATGTAAAAAAAATTCCATGTTTATGTGTGGGAAGTCTTACGTGATACCTTTTTTTTCAAAGGTTTTTCAAAGTTAAGCAACTTTAACCTGTTACTCACACCAGACCCATGTCTGACCCGGAGTTATTTCTGTTTTTCTTTAACTCTTGGGTACTCAAATTTTTATGAGTAGTCAAGGGAATTCAGGTTAGGATTCAGATTAGCTTTGACGAATTGTGAAGGAGCAAATGGAGCAGGAGGCTTCTGCGTAGTTATATAGTTTTCCGCTGTGTTGGTATCTCTGAGTGTTTATCTGATATGTATTGAGTTGTAATAACTAGACAAGTGTTTATAACTGTCTAGTATGTGTTGTACTGTCTGTGTACTCTGATATTTGATGTATACTATGTAATACTTATGTTATTAATATAATTTATTCGTTCCTCTGTTGAGATTCTTGTGTTGTTTCTTCTTTCTCTTCTTTCTTTTCTCTTTTCTATCCCTTTCTTTCTTAAGGATGATACGACTTTTTGTGGAGAAAAAGTCGGGTCGTCTCAAAACTATTTAGAAGGAATATCATTATATGATATCTATGATTTCACAAGTTGTAATGTTTTCCTCGTTCAAGGTTTTTCTAATCGGATTTTCCTAATAGAGGTTTTTAATGAGGCAACAGACAACATCTATAGCAAGTGAATGGATACATGAACGTAGGATAATAACAAGGGTGAGCAGTCATCATACAAGTTTCAAAATGGATAGCTTCAAGCTACCATACGAGCATCCAAGATTTTAAAGACGCATATTCAAGGGGGAGTATTATAATATATGCAAATTATATAGAGTGAATATGCTATACAATGTTTATTGTGTTTTGTTTAGACCCACATCGTGGGATAAGTCAAATCCCCAGCTCCAAAACCTTTATATAAATGAACCTATGTAATGGACATGAATTACTAATTTCAAAAATGAATAATACATCTTTCACCTTTTTCTCTAATGGCTTCTACTCCTATTTCTTTATAATATATTTTTATTTTTTTAGAACATTTCAGTAATTTATTTACAGTTTTAGAATTATTTTCAGTCTATTCCTTCTAGCTATTCTTTTTAGTTAATTTTTGTTTGTTTCTATTAATTATAGCTTTTCCCATTTAATTACAGTTTATTTACAGTATTTTAATTTATTTAATGTTATTTATGTGTTATTCACATGTTCTTCCTATGCTTTAGATTTTTTTATATTTTCACTTTTCTTTTATTTCTCAATCTTCTTCACGTATGGACTAGAATAGAATTAACACGAAACTGGATTAAATTGAAAGAAATTTGAAACAATGGAATATGAGATGTGAATCACAAACACTGTAATATAGTTGGAATTGGACTGAAATTATGCCTAATTATAATATTTATTGGACTAAATGAGGAAGATTTTACCTAGTTATAAACTTAGAATTATAACTTAAAAGAACAAAAGAAGAAAGAGGCTTATTTTCACACTTGGACCTTTGATTAAGTAATTAGAATGATTACAACGTAAATTATAAAATGGTAAACTATGGAAACTATGGAAATTATTTCAAACTATGGTAAACTATGGAAATTATGGCGCTTATTTTAAGACATAGGATAAGTTAATAAGCAATAATAGCAATTGATAAAAATAAAGGCTTATTTAAATAATTTATGTAAGTCAATAAGTAAAGATAAGAATAGGACCTATACCAAATAGCATTCCTCTAACATTTCTATGGTTATGTTGTTTTACATAATCCTGAAGTGAGACGAGGTTCTTCGCATAATCCTGAAGTGAGGCGAGGGATACGCTAATGCTTATAGTGGTAGTAAAGGGTTAATATGGTAGTCCAAATCAAAGGGATACAAACAAGGGGCGCAGCTAGATTTTTGTTTGATAGGGACCAGTACCAACATCATTTCCCTTATTTTTCTATGAAGACGATGTTTCACATAACCCTTAAGTGAGACAAGGTGCTTCACATAATCCTGAAGTGAGGCAAGGGGCACGCTTATGCATACGGCTTCCACTGATGGCATATAAATCTTTATGAGTTCCAAGCTCTTATTGAGGGTGTCTTTCATAGACACCAAAGTCTACTGTGTTGGGAAACGTCCTATCCATAGTTGAATCTATGGAGTAGCAGGCCGATCAAAGGGTAGAATTTGGACTTCAGCCTAATTAAAATAGGATTAGAAATTCAGCCAAATCAAAGCGCTATCAAGGACAAAGTGCAAAAAATCATAGTTAACCTATCTTATCAATTGTAATAGTTTAATCGTATTTTCCAGTTTATCTCTTTCCAATTTCCTTTATTTCCTTATATATATTAGAACTGTTGAAGAGTCTATTACTTTTACTTTGCTTAAAGATTCTAGTAGTAATATCACTCACCAAACTTTTAGTCTGACCCACTCCTCTATTTCCCCCCTTTCCCTCATAGCAAATCAAGGAGAAGGAGGTAGATTGTAGTGCTCGAAGGTTTATGGAGAAGATTCCACTATATATTTCTCTACTTTTTCAGCTTTTGGTTCTTTCTGTGTACCGCACTTAAGAGGGATATTTATACTATTACTTTTATTGAGACTACGAGTTTTTATTTCATGAGACATGTTGCATTTTGGGACATGTACGTTGTATTTAAATTTTGACTTATTTGGTTTATGAAGCAATCATGAAGCTTTTGTTCTAAATAAATTATTATTTTAATTTTTGCTATTTTTAACTATTTTTGTCTTGTGAATCATAGTCTCTGTTAATTTCTATTATACCTACAACACACCACGCCTTTTAATGTGTCCTTTTAGGTATATTGAGGGTTGTGGGGTGTTTCATATTTACTCTTGAATAATTGTTCATAAAAGAATATGTTTGAAAAGTTATAGAAGAAGTAAATCAAAGTAACAAATGATTTTAGTAAAAAGGTCGTTATAGTGACACTTTTAAAAATAGTCTGTCTTTTAAAATAACGCTTATTTTTGTGGAAACATTCTTAAGGATTTCTTTAGCAATTAACCAAGTAAATGATATGTTATTCTAATTAAGAAATATTTTAAGCCTAATCCATTTGATAGCAGGTAGAACGAAATGAAAAGGATAGAGTGAAATAGTCGCTATAAGTGCGGTTTGGTAAAATACCCTATTTTCGAAAAATTCTCTAGAATAATTAAGAGATATTCTTTGGGATTTTCATCATTTCCATGTACCAAAAGTTTAAAAAGAATGGTAAAATGAATGAATCTAATATAATTTGTTAAGGTATTGCAAACTACACGCAAAGTTGTAGCAAAATTATGTTTAAACTTGTAACAGAACTTTAGACAGCACTTATGGAAATGCTATCTTTGCTATTTGAAACTACAAATTGTTTAAAATTGATATTTAAATTATGTATTTTTCTCTAATCTTTTTAGTGTTCTTTCCTAACTTACAATATTATATTTTAAATTTTGTTTCAACTTTAAATATTTATTTTAACAATTAATTATGAATTTTTAGCTTCTAAAATTTAAAACTTGTTTTTCTATTTATTTAAAATTCCTTATTTTTACACAATATTCAATATAATTAAATATCATATATTAAGTAGTTTTAAAAGTATTTTAACATATTAATATGTATTTTAAAGATATTTCTATATATAGATTTAAATATCAAATTAAGTATTTTATAAATATAATAAAGGGAGTTTGGGTTTTAACACTTAAGTTAAAATAAATTGTTTTACGGAATCAACTAAAAGTGTTGTAACGACCTGTCTTTTTGGACAGTTTAAATCAACGATAAACCATACACGTTAGACTCAAACCATTCAAAAGGGCGGATTTATATGGGTAAACAAGAAAAAGAAAAGAAAAAAGAAAACAAATACAGAATCTCATAGCGGAATGACAAAATATAACAATCAAATAAACAGTTCATGAAGCTGTTTACAAATAACATTGATTATACATTTATAATACAGATTAGAGTTACGTACAACAAGAATAAATAATAAATAAATGCAGTGAAACAACATGATGCGGTGGAATAAATATAATAAATAATTATAGTACAATATCTTCATCTTCATCCCCTAGAAAAAAGTCTTTGGAAAACTGAAAAGCTCAGACTGACCCGAGCGAATTGAAAAGACAAACATTCGAGTCAGACATAAACGTTCTTATGTAATTTAAATCAATTGTAAATAAATATGGATGTAACGGCGTCAGAGCTGTTTATGGGGTTTGAAATCTCTTGTCCAATATCTATGAGTGCAATAACTTAAGAGATGTTTGGTATTTCCAACTCATAAGGATTCGTTAAACTATTTACATACATAGTACAATACGCTGTTATAATAGTGTCTACAGTAAAGTAAAATATTTAAATAGCCTTAAGGCGTTATCCATATCCCCCTAAACATATTTTATATATTCCCATAGTTTATACAGTATCGTACACTCCTCCATGAGGTTTACCTAGATAGCACTCCATAGGTATGGTACAAAACAAACTCGTAGAAGGCGCGATATGGCATACAAACACAACACTCGAGGCAATGCTAGGGTAGATATACCGTTTGCGGATCCAGACTGGTGGTAACGCATAACACCTACTACTACCCACCTTGAAAAACACTCCCACAATCAAAATCGAGGGATGGCCACCAAATCATCATAAACTCATAATATGATATCGAAGAAATATATCCAACCGAAGGAATGATCTCACTTGGCCCACCATGGATCCTATTTTAGTCACATCTAAGCTGACTCACGGCAGTCAGGATCACGTAAATACCTCATATAGACCGCTTCGCCAAACCATCCTACTTCATTTCTTGAATCTCCACCATGTACACTGTTGTTAAAGTGGTTTTGCGTATTGGCAGAGAATATGACAATATCTGATCCCAGTCTATTTAACAACTAAATGTTATTTCACACCAGATAGTTTATTAACATTTCAAAGTCTATTCACCATTGATATCAAAATATCATATTCTCAAAATCATATCACTTTCAAATTCATATTTACTTTCAAAATTATATCACATTTGAAATCATGTCACTTTCAAATTCATATTTTAAAAATAGATTAAATCCTCATTTAAAATCATCATATTCCTCTAATATGTCATTTAAATCCCAACTTATACCATAACATCTTTTAATCATATTCTCCTTAAAATCGAGGATTTAAATATAAAACTTCCACTTTACCAAACCTCAAATTTAGAAAATAGTTTAGATAGATTATGAATAGTTTTAAAATAGTTTGAGTGGTTTAAAATAGCTTTTAAGTGGTTAGAAGTACCTTTATATATTGTTTAATTGGTTTTTTATAGTTTAAAACAAATTAAAATTGTTTAGCCTAGTTTAAGATAGTTTAAATTTAATTCAAAACAGATTAAATTGATTAAATAGATTTAAAATAGGTTAAGTAGTTTTAAAATAGATTAAATAGATTTAAAATAGATAACTTAAGTTAAATTAGATTAAAATGGGTCAACATAAGTTAAATTAGGTTAAATATATTAAAATAGATTAAAATTAATTAAAATAGTTTAAATTGATTTAATAGTTTAAAATAGTTGAAATTAGATTTAGAGTTTAATAGTTAAAAACCTTAAAATCAGTATTTTAAAATAATAAATCTTTAAATTATTTATATTAAAATAATTAATTTGGAATTAATATAAAAATTGAACTATTTCTTCCATTTCAATAAATCTGGACCTTATCCCAATTTCAAATCAAAACCGAATTCAAATCTTAAAATATCAATTTTACGCTATTCAAATTTCTATAGATTTCAGGGTTACAATTTCAAATTCTCAATAACTCAATTTCGATCAATTTCGTTTATACTTCAAAATTCAACTTTCAAATTTCAATTTAAATCCTTTAAGTAATTCGCTTAAAATTATTCAATTTATATCAAACAAATTCTATTTCACAACATTGTCTAACTATTTTTAAAGTTTAAAGATTTAAAATCATTTGATTTAACCCTTCCGATGTTCATATATAACTTTCTACCCAATGGTCAAGCGATACGGATGTTTATCATTTCAATCTGCAATTATTTATATCTATGGACATATATCATTTCAAGCCGCAATCCCATATTAGTTACAAATCCATGAAATCGCTTGAGTCTATCACTTCAACTCATAACGGCTCTACTCTATCATATCGTTCGGGTATGTATCATTTCAACCCATAGGGAACTTACAGTGTTATAACGGTATAAAATATAACATCCAATCATCCAACAATAAAATTAAACATCCATCACAACCGTCATCCAAATCAACCCATAAAGATCAATAGATAACTAATTATCATTAACAAGTATTAAATTGATAATTAAATTCAATATTAAATTAAACGATGATTGAATGCAATAAAATTCAAATTTAACTAGTATGGCAATTTAAATATACCAAACATCAACCAATCAATTCCAGATCACATCGTGAATTTTATTTAACTAACATAAGATAATTTAGTAATTATAAGTGGGTTAAAACTTTTAGCTTTGATTTCAAATCGATTTGAAATTCAAAACAAGGCCCAAAATTCAACATTCTCGGAATTCATCCTAACATATTCCGTAATGTTCTGAATTTCTATACGATCGCAATAGAGAAAACCGTTCGTAAATCCAACCTCGTATGTAAAAGTTATCACATTAGAACAATACACGATTGAAATTAAAATGAATAAAATAATTATTAACTACGTACATGTCACCATCCGTTCGAGAAACCCTAGTGTCGCCTCAGCAACCGTGTATGCAAGACACAACTAGCTGCCAATTATTACGCATGTCTTCACGTCGCCCTTGCTCGACCATCTCAATGTCTAAAGCCGCCACCAGACTGTGCACTTCCGGCAGGCTATACCCCAGCCACGCGCGACCCTCCGATTGTCAAATTCTTGCTCCGACGCCGATGGCTTCATTCTCGGAATCTAGTGAAACCAAGCATCCTTAGCACAAATGAGCATCAGATCTACAACCCTCTTGACTCCCTCTTCTAAAAGCAGCTTCCTGATTGTCAAAACGGTCGACGATCCACCGTTGGATCAAAAACCCTAGGAATGGATGGCCGAAGTTCAACCATGATTTCTAGAAAAACGATGAGCCAAATTGAAAACGAATCATTGCGGTGGATTACACATGACAAAAGCTTTCCAACGATAATAATTCAATATTGTTTTGAGGACTTTGATTTTTGAAATTGGTTTGGAGATTGAATTTAGGGTTAGAATGTTGGAATTTGTTTCTACCATTAGAAGAAAGAGGTAGCCAAAGAGAGCTGTATGTACAGCATTGAGAAAAATGAAGACTATTTATATTAACAAATCTCGATAAGAAATCAACACATATCGAATCCGTATGAACGACCCATAGCGACCAAAAAGCCCGTTTCGCTTTTGAAACGAAAGTGGGTCATCCTATATATCAAGATAGACATTTTTGATATTTTTAAACTCAATGGAATAGGTTTCAAGTCCCAATTCCACTGTATAAATAATTTAGCTTTAAATAAACTTATTTCAAATTGAATTCAATTAAAATGATATCTTTGCTTTTCGAGTTTGTACGACCGAACATCAAATCTGATCGCTATGAAATTTGAAACCTTATAATAATTAACTATTACAGATCCGATGAAATTGGCTTCATCAAAATCCGAGTCAGCACCCAAAATCGCTATTTTCACGTTAATTAAATAAATTGTTTTTAATTAAATAAAATAAAATAAAATCACTTTTTAATTTTATATTTAATAACTAACAATTTTCATCATTTTTGATTACTTGGACACTTACAATAATTTAAGACAAATTTACATATCAATTCAGCGTTAATTATTACACCAGTTACAGTGTTCAATTTTAGTTGAAATTAAATCCAAGTTATTATAATTAAATTCCAAAAAATTGTTTTAATTTGGTCATCAATCCTTTTATTCAATCAATCATCACCTTATGGACATAGTTAACATTGGTTGATATTTTATTACATTTTTATTCTCCAATTTAATCTTAGTTTCTATTAGTGTAATATTTAATTACATTTAATTGCAATTGATTACCAGTTTAATTTCATAGACTAAATAAATAGGTAACATATAATAATTACCACCATTAACTTTTAATCACATCTATAAGTTTATTATTTACAAATAAATGTTATAGCAACTTACACAATACTAATTCTGTCTAGTTACAATTTATTCCATAATATTTCATTAATTAATAAAACCTTTAAATTATCAATTTATCTTTTAATTCAGTTATCGATTAATACACATTATTACAATTAATTTACAATCTTTAACCAATTTAACTTTTAATCATTTTAATTAATTGGAATTACATTTAAAGCAGTTATTAACTATCTTAAATTAATACTATTACCTTTCATTGTAGTTATATTCTTATTATTAAATCATAAATTTTTATTTCTTCCGACATTAAATTGCAAAATCTTATAAATTAACTATTTTTAATAATCGAAAATTACGGGTCGTTACAAGTGTATTTCCTTAATTAATAAATGTATGTATTGCTTTGATCTTTTAATAAATGTTCAAAGTTAGTAATGGATAAGTAAATAGTTTTGGGTTGCTGTAAACAATGCTTTTAGCAATACTTGTTTTTAACCATTATTATTAATTATACTTGGGAATATAATTAGATATTTATTAATGGATATTTAGTAGAGAAATACAAGTGGATGGCTTTGGGTTTGTTGTGATAAATGTAATTAAACCTTTAGAGGGAGAGTTTTAAAGACAATGATTAAATGGAATGGTTATGGGTTTGTAGTAAACAATGTTTTAGCAACATTTTTTTTAAACCGTTGAATTATAATTTGGAAGAAATATATAAATCTTTGATAATGGAATTTTCAAGATAATAAAAGTATTGGAATCTTTTATGAAGAGATAGAAAATGTTATATGTTTATAATAAAAAGGAGCTTATTGTAACAATGTTTTGATAGTAATTGTTTTAATTTCTTTGATTATATTTCACGTAAGTAAAGCTTGTTAAATGGTTTGTTAATACACTTATAGCATTGGAATAAGTGTATGAATACCTTTTAAGTATTGAAAAGGGTGTAAGTGAAAACATTAAACAATATATACAAGTATATAAAGGATGTTTTATTAATAATAAACTATTAATAAATAAGGAAGCCTTGATTCGTAAAAGAGAAGTTTTATTAGACAAAAAGATGTTTTCCTCATAAGAAGGGTTTTATTTAATAAAATATAAATTAATTAAAATGGGATTAAATGCCATTTATGTGGTTTGACCATGCCTTGCATGAAATGATAGTCAGGTATGTTTACTTGCTTATGAGAAAGTATTCGGTACTTAGGTACCTTAGGCGATCATTCTCATTATTGGTGATTAAGACCAAATTCATCGACTCAGTCTTGGAGAGACCGGGATCGGTAAGTGTTCTATTAATCGAAAATCACTTCAAGCCTGAGATATGGGTTCTTTGTTTCGGAAGCGAATGATGAATACCATGTATGGTTCTGGAATCTGCTAAGATCATGGAATCCATATAGGATTCATTATGTGATCGATTTATGTTGAAAACTCGTGTAAGATGCCAAACGTAGCCTTGACATCTAGAAATGACTAAAGACAGAGTAGGATGCATGATTCTAGGGTGTAGTTGACCCACGAGGAGCACATCAACTTCATATTTAGAGTATGCTTATCGATATGTTGCGCACGAGGAGTTGATGATACTTGGTACACATTCTTTACGCGAGTGTTCGGATGATGGTCCAGTTGTCTTTAACTTATGGTATATTTTATCCAGAGATATATGGTGCTCGGAAGGTATTTTTGGATCCTTGTCATAGGAGATCAGTCTTATTGAGGAGGTTTCCATACAAAATTGCAAGAACCAAGAATTTGATCACTTTAATTGTGGATATTTAAATATAATTTTAATAATAAGTTAATGGATTTTGTAGCTAAAATAAACTCCTTCTAAATAATAACAAGTGATAATGAAATCGTTTTTAATTTTTTTTAACAATAATAATTAGTTCGAAGAAAAATTGAAAAAGTGACCGAAAATCTCCTTCCGAATTTTCGATTTTCCATCGGCTAAAAGTTATCGAAAACGTCGTAACACATTTGTGTATGCATGCACACATTTATAAGTCACATCGTACATGGAAATGTACATATGAATATGCATGTACACTTGAGTGTATACGCATATGTATATAAGATAAGATTTTATTACAAAAAAATATATGTATTATATAATATAAAGATGCTACTTTAGACATAAGTACAAAAAAGTGCTAAGGCATGTTGACTTGGAAAAATGAAAGGGGGACTAGGTAAAAAACGTGAATAAAGTGGGGAGACAAAGGGGGTGAGGTGGAAACATGTGAGAGGGGGTAAAGTACATGGTCATTTTGGTAATTTCACATGTACACTTTATATAAAACTATTTTTTTCAGTTTCTTTTTCACTTTCTCATTCTCTTTTGCATTTCAAATATTCCTAAAGCTCTTAAGCAAAAAATCCATGGCTTCCTACCTCATTTTCTAAGTTGCAAAAGTCATAACTTTTACATTGAAATCACTTTCAAAACTTGTTTGAACACTTCTACATTCACTACTTCACTTCATCTTCCAAATTCAAGCACATCTTCACCTTAAGTAGTCAAACCCATACACATTATTATCTAGGCCGAACCATGTTGTGCTTAGGCTAAGCACATTTATAATGTTTCAAAGCAAGATCAAGTCTTTTTCATGAGATTCAAAAATCCTAAGAATTTTTCAAAATTTTTAAAAAGATTTCGTTGAATTCGATGAGTAAACTTATAACTTGTTTTCGAAAGATTTCACCATTGTATTTATGTGGGTTATGTGATTATTCACATATGATGTAGTAGTGAACTGGTTTTTCGACCCTTGAAAATCGATATTAATACGTCCACTTTATGACATGCCTAACATTCAAGTACCGGAAATGCCAATTTGTTAAGGTGAAAGAGAAAGGTAGAAGATAGAAGAAATCTAAACAACACAGAATGTCACAACGTAGCGAATAATATATAACACAACAACGATCTTTACAAAAAAGGAAACATCTTTATTCATATATACAAGATCAAAATACATTAGAATTCTTCTAAACTTTTAGACAGTTATAGTAACCTGTCCTCGCATTGACAAACATCTATACTCTATAATACAATGGAAGAAAAATTTACGTGAATATATCTTGATCATCTAGATCCTCTCCAACTCCAAAGTATCCAGCTAAGCCTAGGAAAACATGCTCGGTTTGACGTGCATTACCTGGAATAACGTCTGGGTCAGTCTGGTAAACCAACATGAGTAAAGCTCGATAATAAATATCAACCAAACGGATTTATAAATTTGAAACTATTCAAACAAAAGGTATCTCGTATGACCACAACGCATACAAAAACGGACGGGTTTTTACCTTACGATAACAGCAACATTTTGTCTCAAAATTCAATGATATTATCATAGTATCTATGATTAAAGTAAATAGATAAAACAACTGAAATGCTTGCATCTCACAATCCATCTATGACGACCTGCAAATCCATATCCTTTGAATCGATAATAATCCATACATGTTCGACCCAAAAAGCACCAACTGATGGAAAGTCAAGAGAAAGAAAAGAAGAGAGAAGAAGAGAAGAGAAGAAAGAGAGAAGACAAAACAATACAGAATCTCACATCGCAGCGGAAAACATATAATATCATATCAATGATCTTTACAAAACAGAAACTGTATATACATACATCAATCAGAGTTCAATAATCAATATTATCAGCTTGAACAGTTATAATAACCAATTCTCACAATTTCTAATAATATAAACAACAACGATAAGCATAGTGGATAATCAAGCAAAACATATTTACGTGTATACGAGAATGAAGATCTCCAGCTCTCCTGCTGAAGCTCCAAAAGTACCAAATCTGAACCTGTAAATATACTCGGTCTGACTTGAGCATTGAAAGGGAAGAATGCCCGGATCAGTCTGGGAAACCAGCGTGAGAAACTCACTCATCTGAATTTATTAAATTACCAAAACTTTTCCTTTATCAAAACAAAAGTATCTCGCAACACACGTCCACACATAAACACAGACATGTTTTTACCTTACGATAACTAAAACATTTCTTTCATATCAAATCCTCTTATATTATAATAGTATCTAGTATATAAAAATAGTATTAATCATAGTCGAAATGGTTACCCATACAACATTTCGAGGCTATTCATTACGCCTTTACAAACAAAATCACAGCTCGTAGTGTGTTTTGGATTTCCATACAAATGACCAGGTGAAGTGACTACCTTCCGAAAGGGTACACCTCAAGATGAATGTCACGAGGCACCGAACATATGCCCTCTACCAACACAAGATCGTCCCACCTCTATAACTAGATGGTACTGAATATGTCATCCCCCGTCGTTACCGACCTTTACCGAGGGACCTCTAGCATAAAAACTACAATAATCAGATACACGACGTCATAGCGTGTAAAGATATATCTAGAAGAGGATGATCATATCCTACTTGGGAATCGCCCACTTAGCCCTGCTGCATCTAACCATGTTTGGGTCATTTTCAGTTGATGAGGCTAGTGGTAACGATTACCGTTCACAATCACATGTCACATTACTTGGAATCCAACACGGCCATTTCCGTTGACTACTATTTGCCTTCCACAAAAATACAACCCTTAAGCTTATACATCTCAGGAAGGGTGTTAAGCTAAGAGAAGTTTCTTTCTCCACCGCCATTGATATACGTTTGTAAAAACCAATGTACGTAATCAGTAGAAACGAAATGTCAGACAAACATCCATACAAGTTGTCCAAGAACAGGACAAACTGAAGATACTTTCCTACCACATCCTACCGAGAAATTCCTAGGATTAGTAGCGAATAGTCCTCGCATTATGGACCATAATGTCGTGCTCAAATTATTCAACCAAAATATTCACGAGCTTAAATTATCCCAATCTAGCTCCATAATGTTGTGCTCGGTAACATGGACCAAGTGCAATTTATTTCGTCAATTTTCGACCTCGTATGAACGAGTTACAACATTTTAAACATTATACCAATTAATATAAATTAATTTACAATTTTAATTTTTTTATTTTCAGCCTTAAATTATTATAGCCATTCTATTTGCATCCACGCATCTGGGCCTATGAATAACTTCTTCTTCCCACCGCGTTATAGGTTTAAAACGAACCCAATTGCCGTTCGAAACCCTAACCATCGTGACTTCTACGCTCGCCTATTCGATGATCAAACCCCACCACATTGAAAAACTACACGAACGGAACCACCACCGTGAATAGCTCGAAGCTCTGTTGTATATTGGCTGTGAAAAACGTGATTGAAAGAGCAACCGTCATCTCTAGAATTTGGCGAATCCAACCCACTACAACAAAATCCATCGTTAGATCGATAGATCTCGATGTGCTCGACGTTTTTGCAGTTGGAATTTTTTCGTATAATTGCATACATTTGAAGAGATCGAGAGGAGAAGGAACAAATATTTTCGGCCATTGATTGTTTAGTGGCAGCTAGCCCTAACCCTAGGGTTTTTAGTGAAAAGAGAAAAAATGTTGGCCTTTTATAGAAAATTTCGCGACACTATTCACGCGAAAAATTTCGAACTCGAAACGAGGCGTGCCGCCTGGCTTTATAATGTTTTACCCCTATTTCGAACAGAGTGAAATATATATCGGGAGCCAATTCGATCGTATTTGGAAGATAATAAACATGAAATTCACATAAACAGATTTCTACGCGTTTTAGCTTGCCTAGAACAAACCGTAAATCTGATTGACACGAAATTTGAAATCTTACAATAATATAACATTATATGAATCCGATTTCGTCAAAATCCCAGACTGTATTAAAAATGGATATTTTCACTCGTCAATTAAATATTAAAATGTTCTTTTCAGAAATTAACTATTAAATCGATTTTAAAAGTTCTCTAACATCATTCTAATTCAAATTGAATTTAATACAACTTTATAAATCATTTTTATTCGCATTAAATCCAAATTTCAATTATTTCAGCAATTTCAAATATTAAATCAACAATTTAAGTATCCAATTAAATCCTTGTATTCGAAATATAATTTGTCCAGGTTATAAAATTTAATTTTAAATATCTAAAATCTTTTAAATACATGAATTTCAAATGACTTAAATTCTGTGTCGTTACACCAACATACTAGTCTTTACAACCGAAAACGTAAGGCACGTATTGGTGATGGATTCCAACTAATGACTAGTCTACTGGGGTACCGCCCTCCACAATACACCTCTAGAAAAATGTAGCGAGGTTGCACCTAACGATCTTTGCCAACAGGGAACTGGTCTAACCCTTGCTGGATAGTACCGAATATGTCATCACCTTGGTTGCTTTGCGAACTTTAACCGAGTGCACCCACATACACGAATTCATTGATAATTGTGTGTATATCTTGAAGGGTGATGATATACTCTAATGGGTACGACCCATGTAGTTCAGCTGCATATCCCATGTTATAGTCATTCCCGGTTGATGAGGATTGAGGCTACGTTTTACCTTTCTGAATAGCAATCCATTTTAAAATGCTAACACTGCCCCCTAGGCGTCAATGCAATGCCATCGTTCATCCATACAAGTTCGTTCTATGTCAGAACAAAATCGAAGGCACTAACTCTCATACATCCATTTTGGAATCACCCTCGATAATAGTAGCAGTAGCCCTTGCACTTCAAAGAGCTCGGTCTTCTATCATCTTCAAGATGCCTTCCATTCGAACGTACATGTTGGTTCATAGTGGGTTTCGAATATTTCTGATCCCAGTCTCTCCATATCAACAATCAATAATTTCCATTTGATTCATTCTCGGTTCTTTTGGAAGTAAGTATTCGAGTCCTTGTCGGAATCTAATTTTACATTCATACGTCATAAGTCAAATTAGGCCAAATTTGATAGTCAGTTATGTGACGACCCGGAATTTTTTAGCATTTGGAATTGGAATATTTAATTGATTTTAAATATTTAAAAGTTAGTTTCTAACTTGAATTTAAAATATCACTATTTATTTGAGAATTAAATTTTTGAATTTAAAAATTTGAAGTTGGGTAAAATGTGAATTTGAATTCAAACAAAAATTTTACTCAAACAAATATTTATTACAATCTTGAATAGTACAAATTCAAGCTCTCACTATACATATACAATTTTGATTCTAATTACATCACAATACAATTTACATAAATGCCTCACTACATATCACTCACACTCGTAGTTTTATATTCAACTTCATTCCAGTTTGAATCCAGCATCTGAGCAATCTGCAAAAATATTCACTAACGCAGTAAAATTGAAAAAGAAATATTTTTGCAATATAAAATGAAATATGATTTTTGAAAATATGATTTGCCTCAGTTATTTGGGTTGTTCGTCATTATTCACATTTGAATTCATCATACACGAACAATGTTACATGCACAGTATATCACTGTACATGCCATAAGGCTGTGCACATCGATATACACTTGATCTATTTACAGGGACAGGTGAGCACAGGTCAAACCCAAATGAAAAGCCGGGTTCAACTCACGTGCAATATATTCAAAATCACGACACGAGCACAAGGTCAAACCCGAGTTTTTGAAACTGGATTCAACTCAAGTGAAATTTTAAAAATCAACATGAAATGACCAAGAGTTCAACAATATCAAGTTCAAGCCAGACCAACATAATGCAAACTACAATCACAGCAATATGCTTGAAGACTACAACACGACCAAGTATGGCAGTGAAACTCAAGCAAGTGCATAACAAACGCAGTGAAGCCAAAGTGATAAAACAATTGTCCAGACAATCAGACCAAATGCAAGACCAGAGTAGTACAGTGTGGCAATGCACCAAAACACTAATTCCACAACAACTCCAAGCAGTGACAAAAGTGCAGACAGATTTGGAGTGTACTAATGCAGATGACACAGACTCAACAAAGGCTACAGACATGTAGTAGTGTGCAAAATGAAGATACTGAATGCAACAGAGACCAAGCAATGAACAACTCAAAGCAACAGTCAACAGACCAGAAACTCAAGTACACCAGTGACACAGTGATGCAATGCAAGTTCGTATGGACAGCAAACTATAGGTACAAAGCTCATGTGCAATTCCAAAAGCAACTAGCAATGCATGCAATAGAGATCAAGCTTAATGAAATAGGTAGATTTGAAGAAATTACGGCAATATCAATAAACCAAATGAAGACCACAATCCAAACTGAAACTCCAGCAGTAATACAACAATGACCAGAGTCAAAGTTCACTAGTGCAGACCAAATGCAGTGACACGACAGTTTTGAACAAGAAAGACAACAACATTTTGCGTGTAATTTACTTTTCAGCATATTTATTTCTTCAGTTTGTTTCTATGTTTAAATCGAGAAAATTTGCTATAACCCTATTCACCCCTCCGCCCCCCTCTAGGGTAAATCTAGATCCTACAAGTGGTATCAGAGCACGGTATTTTTCTTTAACTCTAGAGTCATGAATTCATCAAATAATGCTTTTTCTGAGGGGCAATCTATTGTTAGGCCACCAATGTTTAACGGGAATGATTATGCTTATTTGAAAGTTAGGATGGGTATATATCTTAGTTCTGTTGATTATGATGTTTGGGATATTATTGAAACTGGCTATAAATCTCCCACTATAACCGTTGGTGATACCGAGATTCCTAAACCTAAGGATAGGTGGGATGCTAACGATAAGAGATTAAAAACTACAAATGCTAAAGCCATGAATGCTTTGATCTGTGCTCTTGATAAGAATGAATTTAATAGAATTTCTCATTGTGAAACTGCACAATAAATTTGGCATACCTTGGAGGTGACACATGAAGGAACTTCTCAAATCAAGGAGTTGCGTCTAGCCCTATTCAGCAATGAATACGAGAACTTTGTGATGGACAAAGGCGAGAGCATAAAGGACATGTTTGGACGCTTTTCAACTTTGGTGTACAACGCGAGAGCGCTTCGGAAGGTATTCACTGAGTTAGAGCTTGTGAGGAAGGTGCTACGAGTTTTACCAATGAACTTTGAGGCAAAAGTCACGGCAATACAAGAATCGAAAGATCTGAGTAAATTAAGTATGGAGGAGTTGATTGGCAACTTGATGACATATGAGCTTGAGCTAAAAGCAAAAGAGGAATGCAACAACTCCGAACCGAAGAAGAAGACAATTGCCTTAAAGAGCAAAGAAAAGAGCGATGAAGAAGAAGATCCAATTGAAGAGCTTGCAATGGCTGTCAATAATCTTAGAAAATGGTCAAGATTCAAGCCACGCAAGAAGAAAACAAATGGTAATAAGTCAAAAGATTCTGACAATTCCGATAATGAATCGACGTGCTTTAACTGCAACATGCCTGGCCACTTCAAACAACAATGCCCACTTCTCAAAAACAACAAAGGAAAGAAAAAGAAGAAGAAGGCATTTGCAGCGACTTAGGATGATGAAGAAGGAGAGGAAGTTTCGAATAGTAGCTCAGAGGAGGCTAACTTGGGTCTTGTGGCAAAATCAGCTTCAGAAGCAAGCTTAGAGGAATCTAGTGAGGTAGGTGGCTATTCTTATAAAGATCTTGTTTTTATGTGTCTTGATCTTACTAAAGAAGTTGATACTCTTGAATCTAAAATTGAAAAACTGAGATCTCATAGGAGAGAACTTGCTCGTGAAAATTTTAGGTTAGAAGCTGAACTTGAAAATATCCAAAACCTAGAATGTAAAAAATGTAAAATGTTAGATTCAGAATTTTCAAGACTTAAGAATAGCTATAAGAATCTTGAAAAAGAAAACATGAGTCTTAAGGAAATCATTGACACTAGGAAAAAGGATTTTATAAATAGATGCACCTCACTTGTAACTGAAAGCACAATACTAATAGCCAAAGTCTAAAATCTTGAGAAATCTCTGAATAACTTTTCAAGAGGCGAAAAATCTTTCAACAAGCTATTGGGAAATAAAATTTTTGCTAACAACAGAAAATGACTTAGCTTTGGGAAAACACAAGTTGATGGTAATGCAAAAGGTAAGAGTGTCTTTGATAGATGTGAAATAATTGGACATCGTGTTGAAAATTGTAGTCATAGGAACAAGAACACAAAATTTATACAAGTTTGGGTTCCTAAGAATTCAACAAACAAATTTCATGTCTATTGGAACAAGAATAAAAGGTCTAAACAAGTTTGGGTTCCAAAGGGTTTGTTTATTCACAATGCTTCAGCCACTAACAATAATGGACCTATAAAAACAAATAGGTCACAAAAATCTTTCATCGTGTAGGTATGGTGGCAGGCTAAGGAACAACAATAGTGTTATCTGGATTTTGGCTGTTTCAGAAACACAACAGGCAACAAAGCAAAGTTCGTTATCTTTGTACAAAGCTGACAGAATCACAATGGGTAACCACGATAAATTATCGTAAAGTTAAAACAGGTGAAGGTATATTAAATGTGATAATCTGCACCGTATTCTGAATGAAATCAGCCAATATTGAGATGTTGTAAAGAGATGATTTTTTCTGCCTTGTTCAACATAGTTGGCCAATTATCATTATGCCAAAAACACTATTCTTTGAATTACTTCATACATATATGTTTGGATTAAACATAGTGTTTTGTTGGATGATAATATTTTTTTTCGGCTAACTCTATATTCACGGTTTTCTGATTATTTACATGGCTTAAATTCAAATTCAAAGAATGTCATTTAAATTGTTGTTAAAATTGAGTTTGAAATTTTTTGATGCACTCTTCATGGCCTGGTCTATCAAATTTAGTTAGTGATATTATGGAGTGAAAAAGAAACTCAGATGCAGATTACACTGGTAATCTAGTTGATAGAAAAACTACTAGTTGAACGTGATTTTTGAGACATTTAGTAAGTGCACCGTTTTTCAAAGAAAATATCTGCATACTTTTCATTACAAATAATTTTCAATTAGCAGAAAATTTTCACATATATCCCCTTCGAGAAAATCATTTTTTGACCATATTTTCAGATTAGTCATTTTTATTTGATTTTAAATGATAAATTTTGACTAATCCGACTGCCTACTAATTATCAAAAAGAGAAATAGTGATTGAAAAGGTGATAAGTGTTGATATTTAACATACATTACTCAAGAGAGTATATTTGGAAAATTTCTTTAGGAATTCAAACAAGAGTTATAAAACTTTTTGTTGGGTAAAGATTCCATGACCATTTCTATATCTATCATATTTCTATGAACCATTGTTTATCAAATCTTAAATATAGTTTGTCGATATGTGGTGCTATAATCAGGAATCATCTATTTTTCATGTCACATTTTTTTTGTAAAATGAAATAAATATCCAAAGTATTCACTCTCATTTAAAAGTCCTCACGGTTATGCATGGGTGAATTACTTGGATTTCTGATTATGTGCTTCCATGCTAATTTAAAAGTCCTTACGGTTATGCATGTATGGAACGCGTATCAAAATTAATTGATTAAATAGACAAGTTGATTCTAATCCCATTTAAAAGTCCTCACGGTCATGCGTGGTTAGAAAATACTTGATTTCATTTTTTAAAATTAAATTGGAATACTACTAATCTCATTTAAAAGTCCTAACGGTTATGCATGATTAGTAGATATTCAAATTCCTGATATAAATGTACCACAAGTTGATACAATTGTATGATTTTATATTATAACATCATTTCCATTCTTTCTAAAAGTGGAATATGCGCCTAACAATTGTAGTTATGATTTTTGTTTGATTTTTATTGAAGTTTAATATTTATATTCAATTTGATTTAATGTTGGATTAATATTGATCACTTTATCTCTACTTTCTCTAACACTATTAGTCTTTTGCGGATAACAAAAGGGGGAGAGAAAAGTTAAGATTTTGTCAAATAGAATCAAGCAAAGGTCAAATAATTTTCCATTTGCATCTAGGCTCATTTGTATATTTCTATTTATATGCATATATGTAGGGGGAGCATCATGTAGAGAGGAAGCATTTAAATAGGGGGAGCAATTAGTGTATATCATTGATCAAATACATTTAACACAGTCAAAATCTTAAATATATGTTTGTTATCATCAAAAGGGCGAGATTGTGGAATATGCGAGTATATGATTTTTGTTTGATGATAATAAACATATATATATATATATATTCATTTAAATGTATTTGTTAATGTACTATTCTATTTTTCATAGATTAAATAAATATTTGTTGAATAAAATAAATTACGCAGAATTTGAATTCAAACATAAATTTTATTCAAACAAATATTTATTACAATCTTGAATAGTACAAATTCAAGCTCTCACTATACATATACAATTTTGATTCTAATTACATCACAATACAATTTACATAAATGCCTCACTACATATCACTCACACTTGTAGTTTTATATTCAACTTCATTCCAGTTTGAATCCAGCAACTGAGCAATCTGCAAAAATATCACTAGCGCAGTAAAATTGAAAAAGAAATATTTTTGCAATATAAAATGAAATATGATTTTTGAAAATATGATGTGCCTCAGTTATTTGGGTTGTTCGTCATTATTCACATTTGAATTCATCATACACGGACAATGTGACATGCACAGTATATCACTGTAC
The DNA here is from genome assembly GCA_030765085.1 of Allium cepa. Classification (NCBI taxonomy): domain Eukaryota; kingdom Viridiplantae; phylum Streptophyta; class Magnoliopsida; order Asparagales; family Amaryllidaceae; genus Allium; species Allium cepa. Next base: position 286,819,970 of record CM060942.1, read on the forward strand.
ATGCCACAAGGCCGTGCACATCGATATACACTTGATCGATTTACAGGGACAGTTGAGCACAGGTCAAAGCCAAATGAAAAGCCGGGTTCAACACACGTGCAATATATTCAAAATCACGACACGAGCACAAGGTCAAACCCAAGTTTTTGAAACTGGATTCAACTCAAGTGAAATTTCAAAAATCAACATGAAATGACCAAGACTTCAACAATATCAAGTTCAAGCCAGACCAACATAATGCAAACTACAATCACAACAATATGCTTGAAGACTACAGCACGACCAAGTATGGCAGTGAAACTCAAGCAAGTGCATAACAAACTCAGTGAAGCCAATGTGATAAAACAATTGTCCAGACAATCAGACCAAATGCAAGACCAAAGTAGTACAGTGTGGCAATGCACCAGAACACTAATTCCACAACAACTCCAAGCAGTGACAAAAGTGCAAACCGATTTGGAGTGTACAAGTGCAGATGACACAGACTCAACCAAGGCTACAGACAAATAGTAGTGTGCAAAATGAAGCTACTAAAGGCAACAGAGACCAAGCAATGAACAACTCAAAGCAACAGTCAACAAGCCAGAAACTCAAGTACACTAGTAACACAATGATGCAATGCAAGTTCATATGGACAGCAAACTACATGTACAAAGCTCAAGTGCAATTCCAAAAGCAACCGGCAATTCATGTAACAGAGATCAAGCTTGATGAAACAGGCAGATTTGAAGAAATGACTGCAATATGAATAAACCAAATGAAGACCACAATCCAAACTGAAACTCCAGCAGTAATACAACAATGACTAGAGTCAAAGTCCACAAGTGCAGACCAAATGCAGTGACACAGCAGTTTTGAACAAGAAAGACAACAACATTTGGCAGTGATACAAATGCAACAAACAAAGTCAAGGGCCGAGCAACAAAATCAATTATGCAATAGTGAAGAACACAAGGCATACCAACTGCATAACGAATGCAACAATGACATGCATATCAATACAGCAACTCAAAGACCACAAATAGGCTAGTTCAGGTAGAACAAGAAGGTCAGAGACTACAATATCAAGTGCAAGTGCAAACTCAAATTAGTATGCAAAATGAATGAAGCAACTGTTAAAACTGAAATGAGCAAGTGCAACAGAGAAGAGAAACATGCAAATAAAACCAACAAAATACACAAACAAGACCAGAACAATCATGCTAAAAGTATGGTTACAACATCAAGGCGGTCAAGGCTAAAATCAAACAAGGCCTGAGACGAAGCTCGCAGGGATGAAAACAGTGATGGCCGAAGTAATGCAGAGTCGTGGAATGGTATACACGAAATCAGTAACAAATTCAATGCCGTGTCTCAAATCAAAGTCAACAATGTGATGACCAACAAGTTCGAAATCAAGTGTGTGTACAATTTGAAAAAGTCGTAAATTAAAAGAGGAAAGTCTTTGCCGTGTTAATCGAGGTAAATCAAACGCTTCAAAAACAAAGCCGTGCGCATCAAGTCACAGAAGCAAAAATTAGGAAAGTGTAAATTTACACGAGCAAATTCAAGTGTCTCGAATTCATATAAATACCAAACCCCAATTATCATCATAGGCATCGAGTCAAGCAAGCATTAAACTAGCAACGAAAGAATACATACCATAATCCAGTGAACTCGATCAAATAGGAACGGCCGACATCATCTCAAGAGACGATCAAATAAAGCAAGAGAACCAGAGAATCGATCATCAGAGAACGAGCGCGAGCAAGAGCAACACAAATCAGATCGAACGAAGAATCAAAGCCCTAATTCTCACAAGAACCGAAGCCCTAATTCGACAAAGAGGAATGGCCAAGCCAAAAGAAAAAGGAACGAGAAAAAGAATTGGGCCGGCCTTTATTGGATTTAGTTTTTATTTCAAATAGGGTTTTTAGTTTTTAAACTGTTTTAGTTTGTTTTAAATTTTCTTTTCGAATCAAGTCTTGGTAAATCACCACCTAGGTTGTAGGTAGTGTCAGATAGTCTAGTTAGAATTAGTTCAGTGAGCAGGGTGTGCGAGTTTGCAAAACTCTATAGGCGGGAGCAGGGGGTGCGAGTCTATTAGAGTGTTTGTAAGCGGGAGCAGGGTTTGCGAGTCTGTTAAAGTGTTTGTAAGCGGGATACCGTTTAATTCTAAAAGAAATCTGGAAATGCAGCAGTAGGCAAGGTTTGCCAAAGCTGGGTAAATTTTGCGTGTAATTTACTTTTCAGCATATTTATTTCTGCAGTTTGTTTCTGTATTTAAATCAAGAAAATTTGCTATATCCCTATTCACCCCTCCGCCCCCCTCTAGGGTTAATCTAGATCCTACAAGTGGTATCAGAGCACGGTATCTTTCTTTAACTCTAGAGTCATGAATTCATCAAATAATGCTTTTTCTGAGGGGCAATCTATTGTTAGGCCACCCATGTTTAACGGGAATTATTATGCTTATTGGAAAGTTAGGATGGGTATATATCTTAGTTCTGTTGATTATGATGTTTGGGATATTATTGAAACTGGCTATAAATCTCCCACTATAACTGTTGGTGATACTGAGATTCCTAAACCTATGGATAGGTGGGATGCTAACGATAAGAGATTAAAAACTACAAATGCTAAAGCCATGAATGCTTTGATCTGTGCTCATGATAAGAATGAATTTAATAGAATTTCTCATTGTGAAACTGCACAGGAAATTTGGCATACCTTGGAGGTGACACATGAAGGAACTTCTCAAGTCAAGGAGTCGCGTCTATCCCTATTCAGCAATGAATACGAGAACTTTGTGATGGACAAAGGCGAGAGCATAAAGGACATGTTTGGACGCTTTTCAACTTTGGTGTACAACGCGAGAGCGCTTCGGAAGGTATTCACTAAGGTAGAGATTGTGAGGAAGGTGCTACGAGTTTTACCAATGAACTTTGAGGCAAAAGTCATGGCAATACAAGAATCGATAGATCTGAGTAAACTAAGCATGGAGGAGTTGATTGGCAACTTGATGACATATGAGCTTGAGATAAAAGCAAAAGAGGAACGCAACAACTCCGAACCAAAGAAGAAGACGATTGCCTTAAAGAGCAAAGAAGAGAGCGATGAAGAAGAAGATCCAATTGAAGAGCTTGCAATGGCTGTCAATAATCTTAGAAAATGTTCAAGATTCAAGCCACGCAAGAAGAAAACAACTGGTAATAGGTCAAAAGATTCCGACAATTCCGATAATGAATCGACGTGCTTTAACTGCAACAAGCCTGGCCACTTCAAACAACAATGCCCACTTCTCAAAAACAACAAAGGAAAGAAAAAGAAGAAGAAGGCATTTGCAGCGACTTGGGATAATGAAGAAGGAGAGGAAGTTTCGAATAGTAGCTCAGAGGAGGCTAACTTGGGTCTTGTGGCAAAATCAGATTCAGAAGCAAGCACAGAGGAATCTAGTGAGGTAGGTGGCTATTCTTATAAAGATCTTGTTTTTACTAAAGTAGTTGATACTCTTGAATCTAAAATTGAAAAACTGAGATCTCATAGGAGAGAACTTGCTCGTGAAAATTTGAGGTTAGAAACTGAACTGGAAAATATTCAAAACCTAGAATGTAAAAAATGTAAAATGTTAGATTCAGAATTATCAAGACTTAAGAATAGCTCTGAGAATCTTGAAAAAGAAAACTTGAGTCTTAAGGAAATCATTGACACTAGGAAAAAGGATTTTATAAATAGATGCACCTCACTTGTAACTGAAAGCACAACACTAAAAGCCAAAGTACAAAATCTTGAGAAATCTCTGAATAACTTTTCAAGAGGCGAAAAATCTTTCAACATGCTATTGGGAAATCAAATTTTTGCTATCAACAGAAAAGGACTTGGCTTTGGGAAAACACAAGTTGATGGTAATGCAAAAGGTAAGAGTGTCTTTGATAGATGTGAAATAATTGGACATCGTGTTGAAAATTGTAGTCATAGGAACAAGAACACAAATTTATCCAAGTTTGGGTTCCTAAGTATTCTACAAACAAATTTCATGTCTATTGGAACAAGAATAAAAGGTCTAAACAAGTTTGGGTTCCAAAGGGTTTGTTTATTCACAATGCTTCAGCCACTAACAATCATGGACCTATAAAAACAAATAGGTCACAAAAATCTTTCATCGTGTAGGTATGGTGGCAGGCTAAGGAACAACAACAGTGTTATCTGGATTTTGGCTGTTCCAGAAACACAACAGGCAACAAAGCAAAGTTACTTAGCCTAGTACAAAGGTGACAGAATCACAATGGGCAGCCACGATAAATTATCGTAAAGGTAAAACAAGTGAAGGTATTATAAATGTGATAATCTGCACCGTATTCTGAATGAAATCAGCCAATATTGAGATGTTGTAAAAGGATGATTTTTTCTGGCTTGTTCAACATAGTTGGCCAATTATCTTTATGCCAAAAACACTATTCTTTGAATTACTTCATACATATATGTTTGGATTAAACATAGTGTTTTGTTGGATGACAATTTTTTTTCGGCTAACTCTATATTCACGGTTTTCTGATTATTTACATGGCTTAAATTCAAATTCAAATAATGTCATTTAAATCGTTGTTAAAATTGAGTTTGAAATTTTTTGATGCACTCTTCATGGCCTGGTCTATCAAATTTAGTTAGTGATATTTTGTAGTGAAAAAGAAACTCAGATGCAGATTACACTGGTAATCTAGTTGATAGAAAAATTACTAGTTGAACGTGATTTTTGAGACATTTAGTAACTGCATCGTTTTTCAAATAAAATATCTGCATACTTTTCATTAAAAATAATTTTCAATTAGCAGAAAATTTTCTCATATATCCCCTTCGAGAAATTCATTTTTGACCATATTTACAGATTAGTCATTTTTATTTGATTTTAGATGACAAATTTTGACTTATCTGACTACCTACTAATTATCAAAAAGAGAAATAGTGATTGAAAAGGTGATAAGTGTTGATATTTAACATACATTACTCAAGAAAGTATATTTGGAAAATTTCTTTAGGAATTCAAACAAGAGTTATAAAACTTTTTGTTCGGTAAAGATTCCATGACCATTTCTATATCTATCATATTTCTATCGACCATTGTTTTTCAAATCTTAAATATAGTTTGTCGATATGTGGTACTATAATCAGGAATCATTTGTTTTTCATGTCACATTTTTTTTGTAAAAATAAATAAATATCCAAAGTATTCACTCTCTTTTAGAAGTCCTCACGGTTATGCATGGGTGAATTACTTGGATTTTTTATTATGTGCTTCCATGCTCATTTAAAAGTCCTTACGGTTATGCATGTATGGAACGCATATCAAAATTAATTGATTAAATAGACAAGTTGATTCTAATCCCATTTAAAAGTCCTCACGGTCATGCGTGGTTAGAAGACACTTGATTTCATTTTTTAAAATTAAATTGGAATACTACTAATCTCATTTAAAAGTCCTAACGGTTATGCATGATTAGTAGATATTCAAATTCCTGATATAAATGTGCCACAAGTTCATACAATTGTATGATTTTTTATTATAACATCATTTCCATTCTTTCTAAAAGTGGAATATGTGACTAACAAGGGTAGTTATGATTTTTGTTTGATTTTTATTGAAGTTTAATATTTATATTCAATTTGATTTAATGTTGGATTAATATTGATCACTTTATCTCTACTTTCTCTAACACTATTAGTATTTTGCTGATAACAAAAGGGGGAGAGAAAAGTTAAGATTTTGTCAAATAGAATCTAGCAAAGGTCAAATAATTTTCCATTTGCAACTAGGCTCATTTGTATATTTCTATTTATATGCATATATGTAGGGGGAGTATCATGTAGAGAGGAAGAATTTAAATAGGGGGAGCAATTAGTGTATATCATTGATCAAATACATTTAACACAGTCAAAATCTTAAATATATGTTTGTTATCATCAAAAGGGGGAGATTATGGAATATGCGAGTATATGATTTTTGTTTGATGATAATAAACATATATATATATATATATTCATTTAAATGTATTTGTTAGTGTACAATTCTATTTTTCATAGATTAAATAAATATTTGTTGAATAAAATAAATTACACAGAATTTGAATTCAAACAGAAATTTTGTTCAAACAAATATTTATTACAATCTTGAATAGTACAAATTCAAGCTCTCACTATAAATATACAATTTCGATTCTAATTACATCACAATACAATTTACATACACACTCGTAGTTTTATATTCAACTTCATTCCAGTTTGAATCCAGCATCTGAGCAATCTTCAAAAATATTCACTAACGCAGTAAAATTGAAAAAGAAATATTTTTGCAATATAAAATGAAATATGATTTTTGAAAATATGATTTGCCTCAGTTATTTGGGTTGTTCGTCATTATTCACATTTGAATTCATCATACACAAACAATGTGACATGCACAGTATATCACTGTACATGCCACAAGGCCGTGCACATCGATATACACTTGATCGATTTACAGGGATAGGTGAGCACAGGTCAAACCCAAATGAAAAGCCGGGTTCAACTCACGTGCAATATATTCAAAATCACGACACGAGCACAAGGTCAAACCCGAGTTTTTGAAACTGGATTCAACTCAAGTGAAATTTCAAAAATCAACATGAAATGACCAAGAGTTCAACAATATCAAGTTCAAGCTAGACCAAAATAATTCAAACTACAATCACAGCAATATGCTTGAAGACTACAGCACGACCAAGTATGGCAGTGAAACTCAAGCAAGTGCATAACAAACTCAGTGAAGCCAAAGTGATAAAACAATTGTCGAAACAATCAGACCAAATGCAAGACCAGAGTAGTACAGTGTGGCAATGCACCAGAACACTAATTCCACAACAACTCCAAGCAGTGACAAAAGTGCAGACAGATTTGGAGTGTACAAGTGCAGATGACACAGACTCAACAAAGGTTACAGACAAGTAGCAGTGTGCAAAATGAAGCTACCGAAGGCAACAGAGACCAAGCAATGAACAACTCAAAGCAACAGTCAACAGGCCAGAAACTCAAGTACACTAGTGACACAGTGATGCAATGCAAGTTCATATGAACAGCAAACTACAGGTACAAAGCTCAAGTGCAATTCCAAAAGCAACCAGCAATGCATGCAACAGAGATCAAGCTTAATGAAACAGGAAGATTTGAAGAAATGACTGCAATATCAATAAACCAAATGAAGACCACAATCCAAACTGAAACTCCAACAGTAATACAACAACGACCAGAGTCAAAGTTCGCAAGTGCAGACCAAATGCAGTGACACAGCATTTTTGAACAAGAAAGACAGTAACATTTTGCAATGATACAAAAGCAACAAACAAGGTCAAGGGCCGAGCAACAGAATCAATTATGCAATAGTGAAGAACACAAGGCATAGCAACTGCATAACGAATGCAACAGTGACATGCATATCAATACAGCAACTCAAAGACCACAAATAGGCTAGTTCAGGTAAAACAAGAAGGCCAGAGACTACAATATCAAGTGCAAGTGCAAACTCAAAAAAGTATGCAAAATGAATGAAGCAACTGTGAAAACAGAAATGAGCAAGTGCATCAGAGAAGCGCAACATGCAAATAAAACCAACAAAATACACAAACAAGACCAGAACAATCATGCTAAAAGTATGGTTGCAGCATCAAGGCGGTAAAGGCTAAAATCAAACAAGGCCAGAGACGAAGCTCGCAGTGATGAAAACAGTGATGGCCGAAGTAATGCAGAGTCATGGAGTGGTATACACGAAATCAGTAACAAATTCAATGCCGTGTCTCAAATCAAAGTCAACAATGTGATGACCAGCAAGTTCGAAATCAAGTATGTGTAAAATTTGAAAAAGTCGTAAATTAAAAGAGTAAAGTCTCTGTCGTGTTAATCAAGGTAAATCAAACGCTTCAAAAACAAAGCCGTGCGCATCAAGTCACAGAACGCAAAAATTAGGAAAGTGTAAATTGATACGAGCAAATTCAAGTGTCTCGAATTCATATAAATACCAAACCTCAATTATCAACATAGGCATCGAGTCAAGCAAGCATTAAACCAGCAACGAAAGAATACATATCATAATCCAGTGAACTCGATCAAATAGGAACGGCCGACATCATCTCAAGAGACGATCAAATAAAGCAAGAGAACCAGAGAATCGATCATCAGAGAACGAGCGCGAGCAAGAGCAACATAAATCAGATCGAACGAAGAATCAAAGCCCTAATTCTCACAAGAAACGAAGCCCTAATTCGACAAAGAGGAACGGCCAAGCCAAAAGAAAAAGGAACGAGAAAAAGAATTGGGCCGGCCTTTATTATTATAAGGGGGGTTTAGTTTTTATTTCAAATAGGGTTTTTAGTTTTTAAACTGTTTTAGTTTGTTTTAAATTTTCTTTTCGAATCAAGTCTTGGTAAATCACCACCTAGGTTGTAGGTAGTGTCAGATTGTCTAGTTAGAATTAGTTCAGTGAGCAGGGTGTGCGAGTTTGCAAAACTCTATAGGCGAGAGCAGGGGGTGCGAGTCTATTAGAGTGTGTGTTAATGCTAGAATTTGAACGCTAACACCCCGGTGTGTGTGTAAAACGATGAGAAAGCACCACCCGTAATACGGGAATCAAGAAATAACAGTAAGTAACAGAAAATGCAATAAATATGCACAGAGTTTATAGTGGTTCGGCTTATGATCAAGCCTACGTCCACTTCAATCCTTTTTATTGCTGATCGGATTACAACCTATTACAACCTTTTGCAATTACAATCCAATTCAATTCAGAAAACAAGTAGCTAAGGAAAACTCCGTCGTGGCAGAGTTCTTCGAATCCATGATTGAATGTGTAGAATTCCTGTGTGAAGTTGATCTAAGCGTCTTGCGTGTGCTTGAAGCGATGGAGTGTAGATTGCTTTGAAGATAGTGAAGTCTCAATGCCTTGAAGAAAATGATCCCCAAAAGTCCCCGTAATGTTGGAGATCGTCATGTATTTATAGGAAAATCTGGATAAGAATTTTTCACCCAAGTCCTGAGTCGTGACCGACTCGGGGAGAGTCGTAGGTCGCGCTCGACTCAAGGTTCAAGAGTCAGCAGGCAGTGGAGTAGGTGAAGTGGTACTGAGCTTTTCTTCGTTCATCTGGATATAAGTCCTAACTCGTTCGCGAGTTAAGAAGTCACGGTTTAAAATGAGGCAGCACTAAAATTTTGGCTCTGTGGTTTTAGGTCGTGTTCGACTTATACTAGGTCGTAAGTCGGTCACGACTCAAATGCAGTTGCTTTCGCCCTTCTTTGTCTTGAGTCACTAGGTCGTTCTGCCTTTAGGTCTTTTAGGTCGTAGTCCCTTAAGTCGTAAACCGTGAGCTGTGAGTCGCACACGAGTTAACTGGACATGGCTTTTGGTTTGCTTGCTTGAGTCGTTGACGACTCAAGGTAGGTCGTAAGTCGCAAAATCTTTAACTCGTGCAACTCCTCAATTGTAGAGTCGGTAACTTGTTGAGTCGCGAGGTACCTTGAGTTGGCAAGCAGCTGAGTCGCGAGGTACTTTGAGTCGGCAATCAGTTGAGTCGTCATTCATTTTAGGTCGGCAACAAGCTAAGGCTGTTGAGTCGGTAATCATTGTGAGTCGCGAGCCTGGTTTGAGTCGCTCGAGCAAAGGAGTTAACAATTGCCCCTCGAAGTACACGCTTAAACCGTGAGTCGTGTGCTTCGACCAAGTGCATGAGTCGTAAACGACTCAAAGAGGCTCATGACTCGTTAGCCCTTTCATCTTCCCCCCTGTTTCGTATATAATCCATTGAGTCGGTCCTTCCTCCTCACTTTACTGCTTATCTGTTTTACTTTATCTACCATTAACGATCCTTCAAGTTTCCAGAGACGAATCCAAGCTAATCAGTCGTCAAATCATCTAAACCTTTATATTTCGTAAGTGAATTCACCTTCTGTTCAATCCACGATCACCATTGACTCACGAATCTAGACTCCACATTTTCTGACTCCAATTCATCTTTGTGCCGTGTTCCATCGCGAACCACTTTTCTGATTGATTTGCGACTGCTATCGATCATGTTGTTGTTATCGTTCGTGATAACATAGTAGTGGATCAGATTTGTCGCAAACTTGAAGTGATTCGAATTGATTTTTTGGGTGATTTCTGACCATATGAGGAGAAGATAATGGATTGTAGTGTCCCGAATTAGCTGGTCTGTGAGTTTGGAGGAGATGAGGAGGTCCTTAGCGGGTTAATGGGTTAGAAAGGAGTTAACCGGTTGAGGAGATGACCTAGAATTCTCACTACTCAGTTGGTTTTTTGGGTCTACTGACTTAGGAAGGCCTTGCAATCTCATCCGTCCACGACCTAATTTTTGGGTCGTGTTAATTTCCTGACGATTTAGGACTTAGGTCGTACGAGTGACTCAGCCCTTTAGATTCTTACTACAACTGATCCTTTAGACCGTGAAGGTCTCAAGCCATATGTCGTGGACGACTCAGTACTTGGCTATTTTCCATACCGAGTTGCTTCTTGTGGCTTAACCCTTGACCGACTCAAGTACATGAGACCTAGGCTTTGAGTCGCGGCAGAGACAGGACTTTGAGAATTTTGCTTTGTTCTGATTTGAGGCTTTTTCCTCCATGCACACTACGACTTACAGAACTTAATTCAACTCGCCGCATACCCCTTAGGTCGTGAACGATTTGTCACTTAAAAGCATAATCCCACTTGATTATTTAACTTGTATTATCGGACTAAATTGCCTAAACTCTGAATTACCAAAACTTTAATTTGTTTGAACTTTGTTGCATTATTCCATAAATCTTGTTAACTTATAAGCTAACTACCTGCTGAAAATAACAACTATAGAAAACCAAGGCGAATATACTGCCATTGACTGCCCACATCAAATGACAGATTAGTTGACAGAAGGTAATTAACTTAAATGGATTGTGTGAACGAAGTGCTTCAATTCAACGAATTCAAGTAGAGTATTAAAGTAATATTGAGATAGTCAATTGAAATCGACCGGTTTGCACCAATACTGCACTTGAACCTTTTTAAAATTAACAAGTCCTGAAATTTAGTAATCAATCAATTGCCGATTAGTTTAACTTCAGTTATATTTACTTGTCATTATTAGTTTTGCACAACACTTCACATTTTTTAGGAAACGTGCACCTTCACATTTGAATATCCAGTTGCTTGTGTAGAATGGCCTCTTATCAAGAAGAAGTAACGGAACAGATTGGAGAGGATCTTCCAATAGCTGCTCCACTGACTGCTCCACCGGAAAGAGTCTCAACTTCCTTAAACTACCGGACGTTTAGCTTATTGCGCGCTCAGTTTGGCATCGTTGAAACGGATGCTATATTGCCTAGGCCAAATGATTTTGCTGATAGCCCTCCCTGCGGTTTTGTCACTATCAGTTGCCAAATGTGCTTGTTCGGTGCTATTCCTCCCTTCAACGAGTTCCTTCAGCAATTTCTACTTCGATTGACTATCTCCCCGTTTCAACTGCACCCCAATAGTTACGCCATTCTGATGGGGTTGTGTGTTTAATTCATGAGAACCCTGGGTCGGTTACCGAGCTTTGAAGAAATTTGTTACTTATGTTCTTTCACCAAGATTAAAGACCATCCCTCCATTGTCGTTATAAGGAGTGTTAGGAATCACAAACTCGTGACTGACCTACCAGAAAGTGCTCATGGATTTTTAAATCAGTTTTTCTTCGTTCGTTGCCCCCCAGGGTTTTATGCCATCTGGAGAGTAGGAAGTAAGATTACCTGCTTCTATTTTCCATTTCCGAACTCTTCGAATTTTGTGTTGTTAATCGTTAATTCCACTCTTTCCTTTTTCAGCACTTCCTTCCCTATCCAGAGATCCAGGCCATAAGCAAGTTTTTGAGAGACTGAGTGCCGTGGCCGCGGAAGAGAGAAGTGTAAAATTCTTGTTGAGGGATGAATTTTTGCACCAATACGGGCTTTTGCATACCTCTCGCTCTACACACCCCCATGAAGTCCCAGACTCTCCGGCTAGAGCGTCAGATGCCTCCGTTTCTACTGACGCATCCTTACCAAAATAACCTGCTTTTGAGGCTTCTCTAGTGAAGTGCTCCACTTCTGTTGATGTCGCGGGGTCGTCTGGCAAACTTGCCCCGGTTACTGAAGAAGAAGAGCCTCAGGAATCTCCTCCATATTCAAAGAAGTCTGGTGACGAAGAAGCCGAGAAAACCAGCCCTGTCAAGCAGAGCAGGGACGACACTTTCGAAGGACTGAGCGACCTCTTCGCCACCTCGCAAGAGATCTTTAAAGATGATCCTATCACTACCGGGGTTTCTTCTTCAGTAGTCGAGGAGACTTCTATTCTGCAACAGACTCCCTCAACTCAAAAGTTGATGTTAACTTCTACTCCCATAACTACTCCACAATTAAAGAGTGGTTCGTAGTTCGATGCGCGTAGTTTGCACATTACACACACTTAGAATCTTTCGGCACTTTTATGCTTCTGACTTTTTGTATTTTGAAGAATTCTAAAATTTATCTCTTTTTATTTCAGATCCTCTGATGGGACGCAGCTGATCCTACTATGATGACTTCCAGCGCTACGGGAGGCGTAGCCAATATGATTATATGCGCTACCTCCACTCTTACAGAGAATCCGATGAAGAAAGAGCCGCCCGAAAGGCTCAAGAGAAGAGGGATCAAGAGGAGCGTTATGAAAGAAGGAAGAGGGAGGAGCGCCACGATTCTTCGCAGAGAGGCGACGATTCCCACAAAAGAAAATCCCATGATGACCGAGGAAAAAGTCATATAGTTGAGGATTCAAGCGAGCGAGCCCGACATGGTGAGAAGCATACCTCTACAACTCCCGAAAAGGTTACCATCCCCGTCTCGCTTGACATTCCTTCCGGCTCTCCCGCTCTCGGGAAGACAGACATCCAAAAATAATTAGCAGGCCCAAATTCCAAGTTGGACCGGGCCCGACCACTTTGCAAAGTCGGTTTCCACAGTGGTGTCTGCAGGGAGTAAGGTTCGACCTTGACTTGGTCCCTATTGACAAGTCCACCATGTTACGAAACCTCGATGCCGTCAAGCTTGATATTGAGAGGATGTCGAACTGGCAAAAACTTGTTAACGAGCTCCAAAGTGTTAATCGTGCAAATATAGAGGCCATGCTCACTATGGAAAATGATAAAGCCGAATGGCAAAAGGTTCTTGAGCAACATGATACTGAAATGAGAAGCATCGCTTCTTACAATGAAGAGCTTGAAGCAAAAGTTGAGGAACTGAAACAAGAGCTTGCTACTTCCTTTACTTCCTATTCTCAAAAAGAAGAAGTGCTCCTAAAACAAGTGAGAGATGCTCATGCCAGCCAAAGAGATGCCGAAGACAGGCTTGAAGCGCAAAAAAGAATTAGTGAGGGCTATGTTGCTGATATTGAAGAGATTCGGAAGAAAAACAGCTCCCAAGAGGCGGAGATTCAAATGCTTAAGCTTCAACTTTCCAAAGCTGAAAGGGAGCGTGATGAGGCCGTTGCCGGCAAAATTGCAGCTTAAGAAATTCACGAGGCAACGAGGACCAACATCAGCTCAACATTATTTGACTTCTACCTGCATATCATCTTGGGGCGCGGTAGCCTCGCCTTTCTAGGCCCCAAGTATGAAATTACTCTGGCTGAAGTTTGGGAGGCCGCACTCGATATGCTTGGCGGTAAAGGCGTTGGCTATGCTGAGTCAGCTCTTGAGGAGCATTATCTTGATGATGATGCTCGCGCCGCTCTCGCCAGGGGGAGAGAATAGCTTGCAAAATTAAGGGCCGAAACAGCGGCAGGAGAATATTTAGGAAAAACTGTCTCAATTGTTCCAATTCAACCTTCTCCTTCGGCCGAGATTGACATTATCGGTTCTAGTTCTCATTCTCTATCTCCTACCAAAGTTACCGCCGAGATCATAAGCATACAAGGTGGGGATGAAGGCGACGAGAGTGCCGAGGCACATGCTTACGAAGTTGATGTCAGGAAACCGGCTTCTGCAGGTAACCCTACTGTTAATCTTGCCCAAGTAGACTGCTCATCTGTTTCTTGCGAGCTTGATGAGCTTCTTGACTACTTCTTGAACCTCAGCGAACCTTTATCTCCGCTTTTTACTGACTTGAACTTTTTTCCTTCTGTAGAGAAAACGTCGAGCATCGTTCAAACTTCCCCACCTCCAATTATTCCACTTCCATCTATTCAGGTGACTCCCCCTTCTGCCTCGCAACCGAGATCACAAGAGGAGCAAATAGAAGCTCTTCAAGACTTGGACAATCCCATTGCTTCACAAGAACACAAGGGAGAAGAAACTGAAGGGAGTGAGAAGACTCCAGAAGCAAATGGTTCCGATGATGAACCATTAGCTAAACTTCTTTCTCCAGGGAGTGGGTCTTCCTCCAAGAAGAGAGGAAAGCAGGGAGTTTCCAAGAAGAAGAAGAAGGGATCCTTAACTGGCGAAGAAAAAACGGAAGAAAGTCCGACTGAGCCCCTTTCTCCTTCATCCCCTACTCTTACAAGCCGGCCTAAGAAGTTGGTTATCCGGCCAGGTGCGGGCTCAAAAGGTGGACGGAAGAAGAAATGATGGCTCTGGTTATGTGGCCTTCATATCGCTTTTTTTGCCTTTTTTGCATGTACTGACCGGAAATTGTGCGGGTACCGGCCCCCGTTTTATTTATTTCGAAACTTGTATCTGTAAGAAATTATAACATAGTTAAATAAAATGATTCTTTATTTGTACAAACTTCTTGTTTGAATTTGAGAATGCGGTTATTATTCACTTTTATACAAGTTTTTTTGCATGATATTGTAGTGAGCTTGTGGCATACTGTTCGAGCGCAATTTTACCGATGTGTTATACCATGTTGCCCCTGTACCATAAGCTCATTGTAATATTTTATTTTATGAGGAACTTGTACTTTTATTTTTTAAAGAATAATTGTTCCACATTTGGAGGAATATTATTTCGTTAAAAAACAGAGTACAAATAAGTTTTTACGCTTCATCCTTCGAAGATATCACTTTTTCTTTTGTGCATATGCACATTTTACTGAATGAATTCTTCTATGTGGTAAAGCGGGTATTTGAAGGTACTTTAACTTCTTTTTGAGGAAGAGAATTTTCCAGAATAGGTAATTCATTCTTCCTTTGAATGTTAAAGTGTGCCTTTGATGAGGATTTTTTTATATATATATACCACAATAAAGGGCTTTTTGATTTTTGTTTCTTCGAAAAGTTGCACCTTTGAGGAAGGCTTTTTCACGTTTCAACACCTGGAAGTTTTATTTCAATCTTGGTGAAACGTGTGCCTCCGAAGAGGTCTTTCTGCTTGATTGTGCCTCCGGGAGGAGGTCTTTTCATTTTTGCCTCTAGGAAGAGGTCTTTTTTTTGTTTTGTATTTCAGCCTTGGTGAAGTGAAACTCCAAAGAGCGGCTGTTGCACTTCAACTCTTAGTGAAATGTGCCTCCGAAGAGGGCTTTGCTTTGTTTTGCATTTCAACTCTGGTGAAGTGAACCTCCGAAGAGCGGCTCTTACACTTCAACTCCTGGTGAAATGTGCCTTCGAAGAGGGTTTTGATTGCTTGGAAGTTACTCTCTCATGGTTGGAGGGTCATGACTCCTCCAATCTTTTTTGTTGAGTAGAGAACTTTCTTTTTTGCGGCATATGCGTCGTTAAAGGTCTTTATCCTCCGAAGAGTTGTGCCTCCGAAGAGGGCTTGTGCCTCCGAAGAGGGCTTTAGTTGTTCCTTGTCCACTTGCTTATGCCTTTTCAGCGATCCTCTATTTTTCTTTTCAAGCACACACTCCCTTCTCTTACAAGTAGTTTGTTTAATCCAAAGAAGTGTACTTCATTGCTAGGCAAGTTCGCGAGAACGGGCATAAGCATCTTAATTGGATGTTTGTTTGTTCAAACGATCTCAATTTATTAGCAAGGGCCCATTTTCGGCGAAATCATTGGCCATTCAATTGAAGCACTTCCTATCTACGATTTGAATTCGGCGCTTTTGTGGCTCGAAATTTGTTTATTGAATGATAACAAGAATCACTTGGTCTTTTAACGTGCAAGTTTTACTTACATTGTCTGCAAAAATTTAAATTGACATTTCAGCAATACATTTGATGTACTTTTCATATCGAAAATAAAGCAAACATGTAATAATACTAAGGAACACAAGATTTATAGTGGTTCGGCCAAGAATTTGGGCCTACACCCACTTTATAGTCTTTCATTATTCACTTGCATCGGCTTTACAATTGCTTTCAATTACAAGAATCATACATTCATAATTTTTTTTTTACAATATTTCAACAAAGCTTTCAAGTAAAGTATGGACGCAAGTGATTGCTGTTCCAAGCCCTTGGAATTTGATCTCCTTCGACAGTAGTGAGTTTGAATGTGCCGTCAAGAAGCTTCTGACCTATGACATATGGTCCTTCCCAATTTGGCCCAAACACACCTGTTGCCATCACAATTCTCTTCAGGACTAGATCTCCAATTTCAAAGCTGCGTTGGCGAACTTTGGAATTGAAATGTCTGGCTATCTTTTGCTGATGAGCTGCAATTCTGAGCATAGCCTCTTCTCTTTTTTCATCAAGGAGATCTAGTGCCTCAAGCTGTAGTTTTTTATTCTCCGCTTGATTGAAATGGATTCTTCTATGTGAAGGGACCTCTGTTTCTACCGGAATCATTGCTTCTGACCCGTATGCCAATGAAAACGGAGTATGCCCAGTCGCAGTTTTGTGGGTAGTTCTGTACGCCCATAGTGCTAGTGGTAGCTTATCGATCCAACCACCTTTTGCTCTTTCGAGTTGCTTCATGATGGTTGACTTGATAATTTTGTTTACTGCTTCCACCTGCCCGTTTGCCTGCGGATGAGCCACTGCTGAGAAGCTTTTTCGGATTTTGAATCGCTTGCAAAAATCTTGGAATTCTTCACTTTCGAATTGAGTACCATTGTCTGTAATTATCTTTTGAGGCACACCATATCTGCAAATGATACTTTTAGTCACAAAATTTATCATCTTTTTAGAGGTGATAGTAGCCAATGGTTCAGCTTCAGCCCATTTAGTAAAATAATCTACAGCAACAACAGCATATTTGATTCCAGATTTGGAAGTTGGTAAAGGTCCTATAAGGTCTATCCCCCAGATTGCAAATGGCCATGGGCTGACCATCTGTGTGAGTTCAGTGGAAGGTGCTCTAGGAATTTTGGCAAATCTCTGGCACCTGTCACATTTTCGGGAATAGTCTGCAGCATCTCGATTATTTTCTGGCCAAAAATATCCGTATCGGAGAACCTTTTTTGCTAATGTTTGACCACCTAAATGATCATCACATTCTCCTCCATGTACCTCAGCTAGGATTGTTTTGGACTCTTCCCTGGATACACATCGAAGTAATGGCGTTGATGATCCCCGTCTGTATAATTGGCCATCCTGGACTATATAGCGAGAGGCTTTCCTCAGTAGCTTCTATCGTTCTTTTGAATTTTCCGGTGAAGAGCCATTGAGCAGATATTCTGTTATTGGAGTCATCCATGATTCTTGCTCTTGAGACACACTCATGATCCAATCAATATCCATCTCATTAATGCTTGGAGCCGATAGGACTTCCACTGGGGCTAACCCTAGAAATTGAGCTTCGCCTGTGCTAGAGTACTTTGCGAGAGAATCTGCTTTCGTGTTTTCTTCTCGAGGAATATGGCTTATCGTGTAATGATCGAAGTCACATAGGAGTTCCCAGGCCTTTGACAAGTAGGTAGGCAGATTTCCCCCTTTCGCTTGAAACTCCTTCTTGACCTGGCATACAACAAGCTGAGAATCACTGAAGATATGTAATGCTCGGATGTTTAGTTCTTTAGCAATTCTCAAGCCAGCGATAAGAGCTTCGTATTCTGATTCATTGTTCGTTGAAGGAAATTCCAATCTTAGCGCATAGCATAATGACCGACCTTCATGGGTTTCATGTACAACCCCGGCTCCAGAACAGTAGTCATTTCTCGCGCCATCAACATATAACTTCCATGGGATTGGGGAATTATCGATCGTTTCTTCCTCACCGTTACCCTTATCTGTGAATTCTGTGATGAAATCCGCTAAAGCTTGTCCGTTGATTGCTTTTCAGGGGTGATAAGTGATGTCATATTGACTGAGTTCAATGTTCCACTTTAGAAGACGACCCGAAGTCTTAGGGCGAAACAAGACTTGCTTTAGAGGTTGATCAGTGAGGACTCTGATAGGATGAGCTTGGAAATATTGCCTCAACTTCCTTGATGCAATCAGTAGACAATAGGCGAGTTTTTCCAACTTGGAGTAATTCATCTCTGCCCCAGTGAATCTTTTGCTGATATAGTAAACCGAATGTTGAATCCTCTTGTCTTCTCGTATCAGCGCTGCGCTTAGAGCATGGGATGATACTGCCAAGTATATAAGAAGATCCTCACCATCGTCGGGCCTAGAAAGTATTAGAGGCGTTTCCATATGACGAATCAATTTATCAAAGGCTTTTTGGCATTCGGGAGTCCAATCAAAGTTTTTCTTTCCTTTCTTTAGAGCGTCAAAGAATGGGATGCATTTATCAGTAGCTTTGGAAATGAACCGACTCAAGGCGGCAACTTTTCCGTTGAGACTTTGCAATTCCTTCTTCGTTCTAGGAGCTTTGACTTCTTTTAAGGCGGTAATTTGAGCCGGACTAGCTTCAATGCCCTTAGCGCTCACAATGAAACCTAAGAACTTTCCGGACTCCACCCCAAACGAACATTTTAAAGGGTTAAGCTTCATTCCGTATTTCCGGAGGACTGCGAACATTTCTGCTAAGTGTTCTATGTGATCCACTGCTTTCTTAGACTTTACTAACATGTCGTCGATGTAGACTTCCATAGTCTTGCCCAATTGTGGTTTGAACATAGCATTAACAAGTCTTTGGTAGGTTGCCCCCGCATTCTTCAGCCCGAAGGGCATAACTTTGTAGCAGTAAAGACCAACATCGGTGATAAAGCTCTTGTCCTCCTGATCTGGCTCACGCATCATGATCTGATTATATCCGGAGTAGGCATCCATAAAAGATAACAATTCATATCCCGCTGCTCCATCTACCAGTTGATCGATCCTGGGTAATGGGAAGCAGTCTTTGAGGCAGGCCTTGTTTAGATCTGAAAAATCGATGCACACTCTCCATTTTCCGTTGGCTTTCTTAACCAGCAATGGATTTGAAACCCAATTCGGATAGGTAGATTCTTTGATAAAGTCATTCTCCATGAGCCGATCAACTTCTTCTTTTAATGCGGCTGACCTTTCTGGACCTTGGATTCTTCTTTTCTGTTTCACAGGCGTAAACTTTGTATCAATATTCAGAGCGTGTACTACAACTTCTGGGGATATTCCGCACATATCGGCATGAGTCCAAGCGAAAACATCCAAATTTTCTTTCAAAAAAGATATTAATATATTCTGAATTGACACATTAAGTTGTGAACCCACATTTAACACCTTATTTGGGTCCTTCGAGTCAACAGGTACTGGTACTGTCGTTTCCACCGATACCACTCTATTCTCCCCTACACTGGCTTTTCTAGGATCCATCTCTTTTCGTGCCCCGCTATGCTCGCCAGTGCAGGGTCCGCCCTGTAATTGCTACAAGGTTGGTTCTTTGATGCGGACTGGGGTTGCCGCATCCTTTACCATTTCTCTTTTTCTTGCCTCTCGCAGCTCTGTCAGATAACACTCCCGCCCAGCATTTTGATCCCCTTTTATAACTCCTACTCCATTGTCTATGGGGAATTTAATGGTGAGGCACCATGGGGCCAGAACAGCTTTGAACGCTGCAAGAGTTGGACGGCCAAGGAAAGCATTATAAGCAGAAAATTCGTCGACAATCACAAAAGTTTGCTTGCGGACTACTTTTCTTTCTCCCTCTCCAAGTTCTACAAGCAAATCAACGGTTCCTATCGGCTGCTTTGGCTCTCCAGTGAAGCCAGCGATTTTCTGCGACGAGGCTTGCACATCAGCCATAGGGATCTTCATTTTGTCGAATGTTTTCTTGAAGAGGAGATTGCAGGATGCGCCACAATCAATGAGAACTCTTCTGACAATAGCTGGCCCGATACCAGCCGAGATGACTAAGGGATCCAAGGTAGGAGCTTCAACACCTGTGGAATCCCTGGCTCTGAACACAATATCATCATTGA
The DNA here is from genome assembly GCA_030765085.1 of Allium cepa. Lineage (NCBI taxonomy): Eukaryota > Viridiplantae > Streptophyta > Magnoliopsida > Asparagales > Amaryllidaceae > Allium > Allium cepa. The sequence goes on from CM060942.1 coordinate 286,840,180, forward strand.
AAGTTCTCTGTTGTTTCAGTGGCGTAGCGCCTTCCAAAACAAAGACATCTTCTTCGGCCGGTACATATTTCAAAGCCCGGGTATACCTTTCCATCTCACCCCAGCTCCTGCCTGCTGGGTGAGGTCCTCCCGTAATGACATTGATAACAGGCCTTCCGGATTCATGCCCTGCAGTCTTCTCACTTGTCCTAGGTTGATGAGCAGGAGCTTGTTTCCCCTGACTAGACGAAACAGGATTGCTGCTATTCTTTTCCACAAATTGCTGCAGCTTGTTTTCCCTTATCAACTCTTCAATCAAATTCTTCAATTGGCGGCATTCGTCGGTATCATGACCGGGTTGATTATGGAAGCGACAGAACTTCCCGCTTTGTATAGCTCTTTTCCCGGTTCTCAAAACAGGAGGTTTAGGATAGTCAACAGAATCTTTAGTGGCAAAGTAAATACGATTCGGCGTATCTGATAAAGGAGTATATTCCGATGGCTTGAAGGAACGAGGCTTCTTCAGATTTCTCTGTTTCTTTCCATCGTTATTTTCCCTTTTCTGTCCTATAGATTCATTCTTGCGTGGAGCAGCAATGTTATCTTCAGCTTTTTCCAATACTACCTTTACCGGTACTGGATGGCTTTCCAGGCGTATGAACTCATCTGCTTTCTTGTTGAATTTTTTAAGGGAATTTGGTTCCTTCATGTTCAGCCATTTTCCAAATTCACTCGACTTGTCAATGGCCCTCATCAGATAAGTCAAGATCATCTGTGGTTCTGCATTGTCTACCTCGGCCAGCGCTATATTAAAGCGCTTCAAGAAAGATCTGATAGTTTCCCCTGGATTCTGTTCTAAACTTGACAACGACATGATATCTTTGGCTTTTGAAGCATATAGCCTGAACTGCTCCTTGAATTTCCGGGTTAGGTCAGAAAACTGATCTATAGACCGGATTGGTAGCTTGGTGAACCAAAGCAGAGCTACACCTTCTAGATATACAGGAAAATATCGACACTTTATTTCATCAGAAGCTCTGGCACCTGTCATGTGCCAATCATACTTATACAAGAATTCGTTCGGATCGCTTGTCCCCTTGTAAGCTAGAATGGTTGGAGGGACAAACTTCCTCGGAAACTCAGCCTTTAAGATCCTTTCGGTAAACTGGGTTTTACTCGGAGCGAAACCACATTCTTTCTCGTCTTCATCCCTTTGCATGCTCTCTTTCATGATTTGTCGAACCATTTCAGAAAGATACCCCTCATCATTTCGAGCTTTAGATCCACCAACTTCAGGAAGTGTCTGCTCAAAGGGGCTGGCAGCCCTCTCAGGACCGTTCCTTTCTTTAGCATCATGAACGTTGCCAGCAAAGTTCCTTTCATTACTCGTTGGTTGACGGTTTGCCCCAAGCAAATCGTTCAACCTATTCAAAATTAGAGCATTTTGGGCATTCTGAGCCTCCAATTGTGCACTTTGGGCATTTATCTGCTGGTTCAGCCCTAAGATTACGACATCCAACTCTGCTTTTGTAACCCCAACAGGTGAAGTGGCTTGATTAGGTACTGGGAAAGCGGAGGTTCTCTCTTGAACATTTCCAGATCTAACAGATCTACTCCTTCTCCCTGGAGCCATGATTTCAGATAAACTTCTAGTCTTCAGAGTGATTACTTCAACAAACTTTCATGGAGCAATGACGATAATTCACCTGAGTTCAGCTCTCAATGAAAGCACCAAAAATGTTAACGCTAGAATTTGAACGCTAACACCCCGGTGTGTGTGTAAAACGATGTGAAAGCACCACCCGTAATACGGGAATCAAGAAATAACAGTAAGTAACAGAAAATGCAATAAATGTGCAGAGAGTTTATAGTGGTTCGGCTTATGATCAAGCCTACGTCCACTTCAGTCCTTTTTATTGCTGATCGGATTACAACCTATTACAATCTTTTTCAATTACAATCCAATTCAATTCAGAAAACAAGTAGCTAAGGAAAACTTCGTCGTGGCAGAGTTCTTCGAATCCATGATTGAATGTGTAGAATTCATGTGCGAAGTTGATCTAAGCGTCTTGCGTGTGCTTGAAGCGATGGAGTGTAGATTGCTTTGAAGATAGTGAAGTATCAATGCCTTGAAGAAAATGATCCCCAAAAGTCCCCGTAATGTTGGAGATCGTCACGTATTTATAGGCAAATCTGGATAAGAATTTTTCACCCAAGTCCTGAGTCGTGACCGACTCAGGGAGAGTCGTAGGTCGCACTCGACTCAAGGTTCAAGAGTCAGCAGGCAGTGGAGTAGGTGAAGTGGTACTGAGCTTTTCTTCGTTCATCTGGATATATGTCCTAACTCGTTCGCGAGTTAAGAAGTCACAGTTTAAAATGAGGCAGCATTAAAATTTTGGCTCTGTGGTTTTAGGTCGTGTTCGACTTATACTAGGTCGTAAGTCGGTCACGACTCAAATGCAGTTGCTTTCGCCCTTCTTTGTCTTGAGTCACTAGGTCGTTCTGCCTTTAGGTCTTTTAGGTCGTAGTCCCTTAAGTCATAAACCGTGAGCTATGAGTCGCGCACGAGTTAACTGGACGTGGCTTTTTGTTTGCTTGCTTGAGTCGTTGACGACTCAAGGTAGGTCGTAAGTCGAAAAATTCTTTAACTCGTGCAACTCCTCAATTGTTGAGTCGGTAACTTGTTGAGTCGCGAGGTACCTTGAGTTGGCGAGCAGCTGAGTCGCGAGTTACTTTGAGTCGGCAATCAGTTGAGTCGTCATTCATTTTAGGTCCACAACAAGCTAAGGCTGTTGAGTCGGTAATCATTGTGAGTCGCGAGCCTGGTTTGAGTCGCTCGAGCAAAGGAGTTAACAGTTTGTAAGCGGGAGCAGGGTTTGCGAGTCTGTTAGAGTGTTTGTAAGCGGGATACTGTTTAATTCTAATAGAAATCTGGGAATGCAGCATTAGGCAGGGGTTGCCGAAGCTGGGTAAATTTTGTGTGTGATTTACTTTTCAGCATATTTATTTCTACAGCTTGTTTCTGTATTTAAATCGAGAAAATTTGCTATAACCCTATTCACCCCCCCTCTAGGGTTAATCTAGATCCTACAAAATGTTGAATCTGGAGTTTTAAGCCTGTTAAAAATAATTTGAAGGCTTGTAAAATTTATACTGACAGAGTTAAGGATAATAAAATTTTTAAAATTTAATTTAACACTGATTTGTTTAGTTTTGAAATTTTATCATTTAAATTGAATTTAAAAAAAATCTTCCGAGGCACAGTCTCGGATTTCGACGAAACTAGTTCCATTGGATCCGCAATATTATATTATTATCGGATTTCAATTTCTGCAATATTTGGAGTTACCGTTTGGTCGTACAATCTGAAATGCCAAGCATAATCTAATGGAATTTAATTTAAATAATCAAACCTTCTCATATAAGCCACACCCTTCTAGATTTGAACGCAAGCTTCTTTTCTCTTTCGCCTTCATTCTTGAATTTACGTGCCAGAAAAGAAGAAAAAAAGGGGGAAATCAATGGCCGAACTCAGGAAGATATTTTATAACGAATCAAAAATTGACTCCTTCTCCTCTTCCTCCTTTTCAATTCAAAATCGATCGATTCGTTTAAAAAAAAGTGTGTGTCGCGTATGCCACCCTCCCCTTAAAATCGAAACCTCGATTTCCCCTCATCTTTATTCAAGCATCTGTCTTTTACCTCGAAATCAAATGATTTTGTTCGAGTGGAAAAAAAACTAATCGTTTGCCTTGCCCTAATTCGAAATTCAAATCAATGAAAAGGGGGAAGGCACTCGCGTTCGAAGCGATAAGTGTTAGAAGTTGGTCTGGTTGTGGTAGTGAAGTCCAGAGGAGCGATGGTTGCAATCGGAGGCACGCGAAAGGGGAAAGATCTGGTGGCAATTTCCGGTAGAAGTGCGAGCTAGGGTTTGGATTCGTGCACGAGGATGGTTTGGAGTCGCTGTAAGCTCGCGTGGATGGCAGCGGTTTTGAGCGAAGCGATGCGCGAGGCAGAGGAGTAGTTCGTCGGTAATGTATTCTTTTTATTAAATTTTATATATACACATAAAAAAATTAATTTGAAATTGGTTAATTAAGTTTATTTACTAATAGTAGTAAATAGCTAAATTAATTTGCGTAAGAATAAAAATAATAATTAGATTATATATTGTTTAAAAATAGTTTAGGTTACTGGCATATTACAGTATTTGCTTAAAATATATATATATTATATATATATATATACAGGGGTTTTAAAATGTTCGAAGAATTTATAAAAAAATGGATTTTTGAAATCTGTAACCTATTTTATAAATATGTATGTAGCTCAAAAGAAATAAATATACATATATGTTTGCACTTACTAAAAAAAATATATAAGTATTAGGGTGATTAACTCGTGCAATCAACTTATTAAATCATTTTAGTTATTAAAGGAAATTAGTTTAGATTGATTTTTTTTTAAAATTTAATCATTGGCTAAAATTAAAACTAGTAAACGATAATTGATTTTTCAATTTGTTCGAATATTAATAAAATCCTCTAATATTATTCAAGGTCCAAATTTTGTTAAGGAAATAGCCGATTGAGTCGGATTGCAAATCAAAGGTGAGTTAATCTCACTCATCTGGGTTATTTAAATTTAAATAGTTAAATTTAAATAATTGATTGAATGATTGAATTGTTTGGATGTGTTATACTATAGTATATAATATATCTTGGAACGATTGATTCCCGCATTATATAGCGGATGAGACCCTATGCGCCGCTTAATCGCGGATGATATTATATTTAAATCCCATATACCTCGATATTCCACCTCGAAGTGGAATTGGTATTTTATATTGTGCTAACATCTGTGCATGCAGGGAAACAAGTTGGAGGGATCCAACTGGATGTAACAACCCAGGGTTTTGCACTAGTTAATTATCGTCATTAGACGATTAAAATTGTTAACTAATTGCTATTTGGAGTTTTAATCAGGTTGAGATTCTTTTAAATATCTGTTAAGAGTTATGCAGGCTTTAAATAAAAATCTTGGCCCGTAAAAACACTCTCTCTTTTATTTTTATTAGTTGGGCCCGTTCCCTTTTGAGATAATTGCGACTTTCTTCGTTCGTTCCTCCTGATTAAAAATTAGGGCTTTCGTAAATTAGAAGATACCGACTTTAAATGCTTGATTGAATTTGATTTCCTTGCTCTGTTTGTTGACCATCTCTTGAGATGCTTTCGGCCACTTGATTGAGTACGTCTTTGCTTCGATTTGGGCACCTTGCAAAGGCAAGCAAAAGGGGGATCTCGGCTGCGAATTGGATCTGTGCTCTTCGAAACAAGGTAAATTTTCTCTCACATTCTAATTCAACCTTAATACTGTGTTTCTACAGTTCAATTTTGTTCCGATGTTGATGTTTTCACTGACTTTTTCAATTCACGCGGTTTTGAACTGTGACTTGGTTCGATTCCTTGATTTCTTGGTTTTTTGGCACTGCTTGGTTTTCGAGGCTACCACGGCTTGATTTTTATTTGACTTTGGTCATATGATTTTGTATGCGATTCCTTTGTATTATCTTCGGCCTTGGTCATCACGGCACTGAGTTTTCATGTCTTCACCTGTCTTCGACTTTACATTTTCTTTGTGTATTGGCTGTAGTTCATGCCTATGACCATTCATGTTGTTTTCATTTCATCATCACTATTGCAAGTATTCTCTGTTCATAGTCTTGAACCGAGTACTTGCTGCATTTTCAAACACTTTGATTGCCTTTATGGTCTGGTTCCTTCATGTTGTTGTATTTATATCATTAGTGTTTTGTTGCTGATATCTTGGTTCGGTCTGTAGTCTTTAGTCATGTATCATTAGATTGTCTAGTTCATTTGATGGTTGTTGTGCACTGGGTAGATGCCTTATATTTTGTTTCCTTTCACCTTCATTCTGCGGTGTCTTCGTGTCTATACCACTTCCTTTGTGCACTTGGTCATTCGAGCCTTTTGTGCTTTGCATTTGAGCTGAGTTGCTTTTCAGTCTTTGTTGTACCTGAATGCATCTTGAATCTGTTTGGCCTTTATTTCTTTGAAGTCTCTGGTCATTGTAGTCGTCTGCACTTATATTTGCAGTGTGTATATACTGGTGTCAACTCAGGTGTATGCATTCATCTTTTGCCCTGTGTATTTGATAGTCTCGTGCATTTGTGCATTTTTGTCATGCTGTATTGAGTTTTGCCGTGCACTGTACATATCACTGCACTGCTTCGAGTCTGTATTGTTATGTTATTTTGATGGCACTGTCCAATTGAGTTACCTTTCAGTCCTTGTGAAATTTGTAGTTTGATTATGCAGTTTTGGGTTTTGTTTGTATAACTTGAGATTGATCTCGAGTTGGTGCTATTTGCTTCTAATTCATTGTTATTTTGTGTATTTCATCACTGTAGTGGCGAGGCAGTGCACGTGAGCATGTACTGTAGCCAAAACAGAATTGACATTTTAAATTGATAATTTCAATTGCCGGAATTGTTTCGTGTGTTCAATTCAATATATTTTGAAATTGTATTTTGATTTGGTTTAATATGATTATTTTGTTGCTATCTAATTATCTACTAGATAATTAGGTTATGTATTTTCTAATTACCGTATCGATAATTAGATTTTGTTGTTTATGCTGTTTCACTGGCTTGGGTTTTGCTTTGGCCACCTGTTGTTAATTACTGCTTAGTTAATTCTGTTTTTTCCTAATTGTCTTCATTGATAATCCTTTCATTTATCTTTGTTGTTGATTTGAATTTGCTAATTTTTTGTTTAATGCTGTTACATTTCAAATCTACCGTTATTCGATTCTCGTATTGAAGGATTGGATATGCGAAATTTAGTGTGACTGTCGTCCATTTGTTATTTAATTATTATTGCTTCTGTGCATTAATAACTGAGTTTGAATTAGACTGACCCACGTGTTATTTTCTTTTGAATTAATACTCGGGTCCGACCGAGTTATTTCAGGTTGTTGATATCTCGCTTTGGGATGCTGCTTGAGCTATGAAGTCTCTTCATATCTTTTGGAGTAGTCAGTGTTATTTTATAGGATGATATGTATTCATGTATATTATTAACAATAATGTACTTGTATATGTAACTTCCAGTGTCAACAGTTGTAGTTGTATCACATGTATTGTAACCGACTTCAGTTATATATATATATATATATATATATATATATATATATATATATATATATATATGAGATTTGATACTACCGTGTTCTATGTTTAGCTTATCTGTGTTATTATTATATATGTTGTCCTAAATTGTTATGAACCACCGTAGTTCGTTTTATACTAGAATTGAATATGTCGATGGGAGTAAATAAGCAAAGAAATGAAAAATAAATATATATATATACCACTTCTATCGAGATAACCAATACTAGTGTAAAGCCTAACTACGGATGGTCGCTCCTATCCAGCCTTATTCTTCGTAATAACAGACAATATTTCCTCTTAATACTCTTTGTTATTGTGAGCATAGAGGTGGGGTGTCACACTGGATTCCTCAAAATTATTTATATTGTTTAATATTCTTTGTTTTGAATATTCGATATTCTGTGATGAATGTTATTGATAATTGGGATATTGAATGTTATGGTTTACTTGAATATATTTCGGTACACTGAGTTATCAAAATATAGAGAATTGGATTTTTGAAAATAAAGGAAGAGAATTTGTAAGAGAAATAATTATAGAGAATTTAAATAAATTAAGAATGAACCGGATAAGAATAACAGTGGTTTTAAAATTCTAATAAATAAACTCTGTATATGAAGAGTGGATTTTAAATAAATAGGAAAATAATGAATTTTAAACTTCGGTATTATTATTTAAAAGAATAAAGCATTTATTATAAATCTAAGATTTAAATTATTAAGAAATAAGTGGAAATTTGGAAAATCTGAAATTGGTATGTTTCAGTTAAAAGATTTAAAATCAAACTAAAAATAATAATAAAGTCTATAATTAATGGATTTTGAAATGAATTGAGTAAGTAAAGACATTTATTTCAAATGGAGTAAATTGGAAATCAATTTGGAAAATTGATTTGAGTAATTGAAATTGGAAATTCTCCCTGGATAACCAAGTATGTTTTCAAAGTGAATTTTTAAATATAAGTTAAAAGTTTTAAAGTGTTTTAACAAGCAAGTTTTGGAAATTTATTATTTCAAAAGTATTTAAATTCTAAAGTAAGTATTTTCTTTTAATCTATTATAGTAGTAATTATTTAAAAGTGACTTAGTATTTGTTTTAAATAGAAAATCTAGTTTATATTTTATAAAGTAGCCACATTTTAAATATTCCTGTAGTATATATTTTAATAAAATATTAAAGTAATTTTAATTTAAATGTTTTAAAGGATAACTTATAATAAAGAGTTTTAATTATTTTCAAAAATCTTAAGTTTTGTGCTTGGTTGTTTCAGTGGAAATGAATATTTGAAAATTTATCTTATGTGAAAAGTATGGTTTGAAACTGTTTTCAAAAGGGTTGAAAATAGAAATATACCTTGCGAAGATATTTAGAGCAAAATAAATAATTTGGGAGATTATTTATTATTTGATGGATGTTGTGAATGTTAATTGATAGTTAAATAACCGACTATCAATATTGGCTAAATGCGCTAATCGTTCCGAAGAGACCGGGATCAGGATTAATTTCTCGAAAACCACTTCGATTTGGTTTGTATGTTTTCGTGGAAAAACGAATCAGGACTGAAAGACGGAGTAGTGAAGTGCAAGGGCTAGTCGCTATTAATCCTGAGGATATTTCCAAAATGGATGTAGTAGGAATAGTGCCTTCGGTTCCGTTCGAACCCAGGACGGACTTGTATGGATGAATGCTTTCAGAACATCATCAGGTGGACGATGAGCATTCTAAGTGAAACGGTCTAAAAAGGTAACGTTAGCCTCAAGCCTCATCAACCGGGAATGACTGAAAATCAGGGGTTATGCAGCAAGGCTAGGTGGGTAGCACCCACTTTAGGTTGAGATCATCCCTGTCTAGATGTCCCTTTTTATTTCGGCTTAGTGGTGCGTTTGCTGATCACAACTGTGGGGTGATCTTACTCGAGATTATCCAGTAAGGGGTAGTCCCGGTCTTGTGTTGCAGGGGGTCGGGAGTGATCCTCGGTATGCTGATCTAGACCAGGTACCATGACAGGTGGTACCCCAGTGCCTAGTCATTAGTTAGAAACCATTCTCCCTACGTGCCTTTACGAGTTTTATTTGTATTAACCACTTTGTGGCTAGTAGCTGGAATTTATTGAATGTAACAATTTCGTCTATTTTATAAGTACTTGCAAATAGACCCTATTATAATATCAGAGGATTTTAATAGAATGTGTTTTAGCCATGGTAAGGTAAAAACCCGACTTGTTTATTTGTGGCGTGGTCTTACGAGATGCTTTTTTTCAAAAGGATTTTCGAAACTTTAATAATCAATTTGAGTGTGGTTTTCTCACGCTGGTATTTCAGACGGACTCGGGTGTTATTTAACTATAATGCTCGGGTCAGAACGAGAAATTATAGGATACAGGATATGATGCTGTGGAGATCCAGAGACGAGCTGGATGGCGATACGTACTTCCGTATTTGATTGTTATTCCGTTGTGTATCCAGTTGTATGTTATTGATGTGGAACTCTGACGATGTGCTCTGATGATGTATGTATAAAAAGAAATAGTATTTGTTTTTGTGTAAAGATTGTTCATTATCTATTATATTTTATTCCGCTGTGATGGTTAGATTCTGATGTTGTTTTCTATTTTCTTCTTCTACCTCTTATTCTTTAAACTAAATGGTTCGTATTTCTGTACAACTTGAGTTGATTCATATACAATAGTGTTGACTCAAGGGGTACGGATTTGCAGGCTGTTACAAGTTATTTAACTTTAAAATAAACAAATAACAACCGATTCCACTTGTGATTTATTTATCTATAGCAACCACTAAGCCTCAAGCATATCTTTGTATAATAAATCTTTTTCGAAAGCATTTATATATTTATCTTTCTGACATAAGTATATTCATAAAACATTTGTAAGATTTCCCATTACTAAATCTCCAAAAAGGATTTAACTACATTATTTAAATAGGAGAAAAGGATAACTCTAAGAACTATCCCTTCGGTGTAAAGTGTGGAACGGATGTTCCATACCACCATTTTTTTAAAGGTCAGCCTCGAGAAACCCAAATTTCAATTTCCTATTATATTTATTTTCAATAAATTCTTTTATAAATTTCACTTACCCAAGAAATCATTTTTGCTTTAACCCAAACCTGTTTACAAAACATTTATCAACTTCCATACTCATTTATGAGACTCTTTATAAATATTCAAACCTGGTTATACAAAATTCTTTATAAACATTCAAACCTTGTATAAAACACCCTTTATAGACATCCAAACCTATTTATAAAATCTTTTTATAAACATTCAAAATATTTCAAAAATCCTTTTATGAATAGCAAAAAATTATTCACAAACTTCTTTATATAATATTCAAAACAATCATTAAATCATTCTTCGAATATCTTGTTCAAAAGAGAATAACCTTAAAGACCATTTTAAAAGAAAATGAAATATTAAATTTCCAAAACCAAATAGAGTCTTAATGACTAAAATAGATCATTAAATTTAGGTTTACATATCCAAGTTATATCATAAGTATTGCCTAACATCCGATATGTAAGGCATTCGCGCATAACGTAAAATCAATCATAGGTAGATGTCTAAGTTCGAAATATAGATACATCTGTTATTGGTGAAAAATGTACATATGGACGTATATTCTATGCACTTAAGTTACAATGACTTACTTATTGAAATTAACTTCCTAGTGTTTATCACGTTACCGATGTTCAACATTTGTGCGAAATACTAGTCAATTTACTTTCCATAAAACATGTTAACGTTTTATAATCACCGCTTTAATTCATTTGACTACTTAATGGTCCAGATGAGAGATCCTTTGATATAAAATCAATTAATCTTAAAAAGAAAATTGATTTAAAATATAGTCAATTGGGTTTATGTAACATACTAATGCTTTCAACCATTCGTATCCGCATATGTCAGACTTGAATCGTTCAAAATATCAGATTGTTAATTTATATTTGGAAAAACTCAACATATACAGAAAATAAATAAATCAAAAAATCACAGACACAGTAATATAAAAATAAGCAGCGGAAACAAATGAATAGTAGTTCATGAAGCTACTACATATATAACAGAGTTTAAACAAGTTACAACAAAAGTCTTAGATACACAAAAGTCTCAATACAATGGGCAAATACAAAATCTAAATACATCACTGGAATCAATTGTATAAAAAAAGATGAATCAATAGATGGATCTCCAAGCGAAGCTCCAACTCCAAAGTTGAGCCTTGAATGCTGCAATACTCAATCTGACCCGAGCGTAAAGAAAAATACAAAACACTCAAGTCAGGATTAAAATTCTTATATCAATAAATCCAACTAAAGTGAAATATCAACTGAAATACAAGTAACTTAAAGGATTTTTGGGATAACCATCCTCTAAGGATCCGTGGAACTATCTACTATGTTGTAATATACGCTATTATAATAATGTCTATAGTAAAGTAAACTATTAAAATAACGTTAAGGCGTTACCCATAACGCCCTTAGCACATTTTATAGTGCCATAGTCAATATAGTACCATAAAACCACCCGATCGGGAGGCTAACAGAGGACACTCCATAGGTACGACACAAAACAAACTCGTAGTGGACTTGATATGGTAGGTGACACGGCACAACTAGGTAATGCCAAGGTAGATACACTTTCGAGATGGTGGTAAAACAGAGCCGTAGCAATCTCCCACCTCGAGCCATGCTCCTAAAAATTCGAGGGTGCACCCAATCAATTACAAAGTAATAGAATGGTAAATGATGGAGTGTGTATGAACGGAGGAGCTACCTCACTTGGCCCCTCAATTGCTCCTGTTTTAGCCACGTTATGCTGAATCATGGGAGTTAGGCCCACGTATATACCTCATATAGGATCATCGCCACCATCGTACTTCATTTTATAATCTTCACTGCATACACGGTTGTTAAAGTGGTTTTCGGCATTGGTAGAGAGTATGACAATAATCGATCCCGGTCTCTCTAACAACCAAATGCTATTATAACATCACGATCATTTCAAAATATTTTATACTTCAAAACCAAAATATCATTTCCATTTTAAAACCTTATCAATACGATAGCAATTTCTCACTTCAAATATACCCATTTCCAAAATCATAGCACTTTCAAAGTTATAACACTTCGAAATCATAACACTTTGAAATCATAACACTTTGGGAATCATAACACATTGAAATCATAATACTTTCTTTAAACTGTTTAGATATTAATAATAGTATATATAATAAAATAGTTGTAAAATAAAATAGTTTATATAAAATAGTTATAAGTTAAAATAGTTTATTTTAAAATAATTAATATGTTAAAATAGTTTATATTAAAAATAGTTTATAAAATAAATATATAAATAGTTTTAAATATAATGTAAAAATACTTTATATACTAAAATAACTTTCTCAAATTTCACAAATCGATTCAAATCAACTCGAATTTCAGAAATTCCAATTTAATTCAATATCAATTCATCAATTTCAACTCAATTCAGTTTCTCAATAAACCATTTCAAATTATATCGATTTCAAATAAAGATTTGAGCCACAAAATGAACCATTCCAATTTCAATATACTTCAAAGCCTAAATATTCCACATTTTCAAAACTAAAATTGATAATTTCATGTGTATCTTAATTTAACTTCATTATTATTTAGTATTGAAATATTCACTTACTAAATGCAATATCATTTAAATAAAACCCAAATTACAAATAAACTAAATATTTCTTTCAATTTAGTTAAACTTGAAATATTCATTTCATTATCTTAAACCAAAATCGAAATAAATAAACATATCCTTTAAAAATCTCAAATTCAATATGTTTCAAGTCGATTTGATCAACTAAATTCTTAATTTAAATCTATATTTCCAACCTTTATGTTAATTCCTCTTCATTAGCGACCTAAAACCTAAAGGCATGGAGCGACCTAACTACAGGAATGGCATGACAACTTAACTCATCAAGCGACCTAAAAGTATCTGCGACCTAAGGGAAGCACCGACTTACAGAGCTCTGCGACCTAAGGGAAGCACCGACCTATAGAATTCCGCGACCTATAGCACTCAAACGACCTAACTGTGTGCTCAGACCTAAGGAAGGCCGCGACCTAGCGGAACCCAGCGACCTAAGAGTAGCTGCGACCTAAAGTGTTGCAACCTAAGGACTGTTGCGACCTAACAGAAAGCTACAACCTAAAGGAGGTCGCGACCTAAGAGTGAGTGCGACCTGAAGATGGACTCGACCTATGGAACTCCGCGACTTAACTATCCACCGACCTAAGGAGCTCCGCGAACTAAGGAAGGTCGCGACCTAAGGGACTCAGCGACTTAAGATTAACTATGGCTGTAGGAAAGTACTCGCGACTTAGGTTAGGTCGCTGACGACCTAAACACCAGAATATAGAAGACTATGCAATGCCACAGGGGGATAGGTCGCTCACGACCTAGTACTTGTGCAAATCAGCATGCGTGAGGAAGGAGGGGCCAATGCTCTTCAGGTCGACTACAACCTTACTTAGGTCGGTCACGACCTACGACCTTATTCTGAAAAATGCCTATAAATATGATCCTAACTCCAACTAAAAAAGGACTTTTGGCTCATTCTCTTCAAGCGCCGTTACTCTGCTGCATTCCAAACCAATCCAACACTTAAAGCTCTCAAGACACAAAGAACGCTACAAACAACTTCGAGAAAAGATCACACACATCCAACATGGATTTCAAGACTCTAATCTCCACTGAAGTTTAAGCTACTTGTTCTAAGTGACTTGTAATTCAAAGTGTATTGTACTTGGAAAGAATTGTATCAGCTTGTAATGAGATCATCAATAAAAGTACTTAAAGTGGACGTAGGCTATACCATTAAGCCGAACCACTATAAAATTGTTGTTGTTTACTGCTTTTCCGCTATCATCTGCTTGTAATCTGTTCCCGAGTTATCGGGTGGTGCTTTCACAACTATAACTCATACACCGGGGTGTTAGCGTTCAAATTTTAGCGTTAACATTTTTGGTGCTTTCACTGAGAACTGAACTCAGGCGAGTTATCATCATTGCTTCACAGAGGTTTGTAGAGAGAATTTCCTTGAAAACCAGAAGTCTATCCGAGATTATGGCTCCTGGAAGGAAGAGTAGATCTGTCAGATCTGGGAATATTCAAGAAGGAACCTCCGCTTCCCCTATATCGAAACAAGCCACTCCATCTGTCGGAGTTACAAAGGCAGAGCTGGATGCTGCAATTTTAGGGCTGAATCAACAGATCAATGCCCAAAATGCACAACTCGAGGCTCAAAATGCCCAGAATGCCCTAATTCTAAATAGGTTGAACGATTTGCTTGGGGCAAACCGTCAACCAGCTGGTAATGAGAGGAATTTTGCTGGCAACCTTCATGATGCTGAAGAAAGAAATGCTCCTGAAATGGCTGCTAGCCCCTTTGCACAAACACTTCCAGAGGTTGATGGATCTAGAACTCGACATGATGAGGAGTATCTTTCTGGAATGGTCCGACAAATCATGAAGGAGAGTATGCAGAGGGTTGAAGACGAGAAAGAATGGGGTTTCGCCCCAAGTAAGACTCCATTTACTGAGAAAATCTTAAAGGCTGAATTCCCAAGGAAGTTTGTCCCTCCAACCATTCCAGCTTACAGGGGGACAAGTGATCCGAACGAATTCCTATACAAATATGATTGGCACATGACAGGTGCCAGAGCCTCTGATGAAATAAAGTGCGATATTTCCCTGTGTATCTCGAAGGCGTAGCTCTGCTATGGTTCACCAAGCTGCCAGTCCGATCTATCGATCAGTTTTCTGACTTAACCCGGAAGTTCAAGGAGCAGTTCAGACTATATGCCTCAAAAGCCAAGGATATCATGTCACTTTCAAGTTTGGAACAGAATCCAGGAGAGACTATCAGATCCTTCTTGAACCGCTTTAATATAGCGTTAGCTGAGGTGGACAATGCAGAACCACGAATGATATTGACTTATCTGATGAAGGGTATTGACAAGTCGAGCGAATTTGGGAAATGGCTAAACATGAAGGAACCAAATTCCCTTGAAAAATTCTATAAAAAAGCAGATGAATTCATACGCTTAGAAAGCCGTCCCGTACCGTTAAAGGCAGTGTTGGAAAAAGCTGAAGATAACACTGTTGCTCCACGCAAGAATGAATCTGTAGGGCAAAAAAGGGAAAATAACAATGGGAAGAAGCAGAGTAATCTGAAGAAGCCCCGATCCTTCAAGCCATCAGAGTATACTCCTTTATCAGATATGCCGGAGCGTATCTACCTTGCCATTAAAGATTCTGTTGACTTTCCTAAACCTCCTCCTCTGAGGACCGGGAGAAAAGCTATACAGAGTGGGAAGTTCTGCCGCTTCCATAATCAACCCGGTCACGAAACCGACGAATGCCGTCAGTTGAAAAATCTGATTGAAGAGTTGCTAAGGGAAAACAAACTGCAGCAATTTGTAAAAAAGAATAGCAACAATCCTGCTTCATCTAGTCAGGGGCAATAGGCTCCTACTCAACAGCTTAGGACGATTGAGAAGGCTGCAGGGCATGATTCTGGAAGGCCCATTATTAATGTCATTAAAGGAGGACCTCACCCAGCTGGCAGAAGCTGGGGTGAGATGGAAAGGTATACCCGAGCTCTAAAGTATGTACCAACCGAGGAAGATGTATTTGTTTTGGAAGGTGCTACGCCCTTGAAGCAACAAAGAACTTTCGATGATGATATTGTGTTCAGAGCTAGGGATTCCGTAGGTATTGAAGCCCCAACCTTGGATCCTCTAGTCATCTCGGCTGGTATCGGGCCAGCTATTGTCAGAAGAGTTCTCATTGATTGTGGCGCATCCTGCAATATTCTCTTTAAGAAAACATTCGACCAAATGAAGATCTCTATGGCTGATGTGCAAGCATCATCGCATAAAATAGCTGGTTTCACTGGGGAGCCAAAGCAGCCGGTAGGGACCATTGATTTGTTTGTGGAACTTGGAGAAGGAGAGAGAAAAGTGGTCCGCAAGCAAACTTTTGTGATTGTCGACGAATTTTCTGCTTACAATGCTTTCCTTGGTCGTCCAACTCTGGCAGCGTTCAAAGCCGTTCTGGCCCCGTGGTGCCTCGCTATTAAATTCCCTACAGACAATGGAGTAGGAGTTATAAAAGGTGATCAAAATGCTGGGCGAGAGTGCTATCTGATAGAGCTACGAGAAAACAGAAAAAGAGAAATGGGAAAGAATGCGGCAGCCCCAGTCCGCATCAAAGAACCGGCTTTGTAGCAATTACAGGGCGGACCCTGCACTGGCGAGCACAGCGAAGCAAGGAAAGAGATGGACCCTAGAAAAGTCAGTGCAGGGGAAAATAGAGTGGTACCCGTGGAAACGACAATACCAATACCTGTTGACCCAAAGAACCCAAACGAAGTGTTGAATGTGGGTTCACAACTTAATGCGTCAATTCAAAATATCTTAATATCTTTTTTAAAGACAAATCTGGATGTTTTTGCTTGGACTCATGCCGATATGTGCGGAATATCCCCAGAAGTTGCAGTGCATGCTCTAAATATTGACCCAAGATTTACGCCTGTGAAGCAGAAAAGGAGAACTCAAGGTCCAGAAAGGTCAGCGGCATTAAAAGAAGAAGTTGATCGGCTCATGGAGAATAATTTTATCAAGGAATCTACTTATCCGAATTGGGTTTCAAATCCAGTGCTGGTTAAGAAAGCCAACGGAAAATGGAGAGTATGCATCGATTTTTCAGATCTAAACAAGGCTGCCCCAAAGACTGCTTCCCATTACCCAGAATCGACCAACTGGTAGATGGAACAGCGGGACACGAATTGTTATCTTTTATGGATGCTTACTCCGGGTATAACCAAATCATGATGCATGAGCCAGATCAGGAGGACACAAGCTTTATCACCGACACTGGTCTTTACTGCTACAGAGTTATGCCCTTCGGATTGAAGAATGCAGGGGCAACATACCAAAGACTCGTTAATGCTATGTTCAAACCGCAACTGGGCAAGACTATGGAAGTCTACGTCGATGACATGTTAGTAAAGTCTAAGAAAGCACTGGATCACATAGAACACTTAGCAGACATGTTCGCTGTCCTCCGAAAATACGGAATGAAGCTCAATCCTTTAAAATGTTCATTTGGAGTGGAATCCGGCAAGTTTTTAGGTTTCATCGTGAGCGCTAGGGGCATTGAGGCCAGTCCAGCTCAAATTACTGCATTGAAAGAAGTCAAAGCCCCTAGAACAAAGAAGGAATTGCAAAGTCTCAATGGAAAAGTCGCCGCCTTGAGTCGGTTCATTTCCAAAGCCACAGATAAATGCATCCCATTCTTTGACGCCCTAAAGAAAGGAAAGAAAAACTTCGATTGGACTCCCGAATGCCAAAAAGCCTTTGATGAATTGATTCTCCATATGGAGACGCCTCCAATACTTTCTAGGCCTGGCGATGGCGAGGATCTTCTTATATACTTGGCAGTATCATCTCATGCTTTAAGTGCAGCGCTGATACGGGAAGACAAAAGGATTCAACATCCAGTCTACTATATCAGCAAAAGACTCACTGGGGCAGAGATGAATTACTCTAGGTTGGAAAAACTCGCCTATTGCTTACTAATTGCGTCTAGGAAGTTGAGGCAATATTTTCAAGATCATCCTATCAGAGTCCTCGCTGACCAACCTTTAAAGCAAGTCCTGTTTCGCCCTGAAACTTCGGGCCGTCTTCTAAAGTGGAATATTGAACTCAGTCAGTATGACATCACTTATCATCCCCGGAAAGCAATCAATGGACAAGCTTTAGCGGATTTCATTGCAGAATTTACAGATAAGGATAACAGTGAGGAAGAAACTGTCGACAATTCCCCGATCCAGTGGAAGTTATATGTCGATGGTGCGAGAAACGACTACTGTTCTGGAGCCGGAGTTGTACTTGAGACTCCCGAAGGTCGATCATTATGCTATGCACTAAGATTGGAATTTCCTTCAACAAACAATGAAGCAGAATATGAAGCCCTTATCGCTGGCTTAAGGATTGCTAAAGAATTAAACATCCGAGCGTTACAGATATTCAGTGATTCTCAGCTTATTGTATGCCAAGTCAAAAAGGAATTCCAAGCAAAATGGGGGAATCTGCCCGCCTACCTGTCAAAGGCTTGGGAACTCCTGGGTGATTTTGATCATTACATGATAAGTCACATTCCTCGAGAAGGAAACATGAAAGCAGATTCTCTCGCAAAGTATTCGAGCACAGGCGAAGCTCAATTTCTGGGGCTAACTCCAGTAGAGGTCCTGTCGACTCCTAGCATTGATGAAATGGACATTGATTGGATCATGAGCATGTCTCAAGAGCAAGAATCATGGATGACTCCGATAATAGAATATCTGCTCAATGGATCCTTACCAAGGAACTCAAAAGAACGACAAAAGCTACTGGGAAAAGCCTCTCGATACATAATCCAGGATGGCCTGTTATACAGACGGGGATTCTCAATGCCATTACTTCGGTGTGTAACCCGAGAAGAGTCTAAAGCAATCCTAGCAGAGGTACACGGAGGAGAATGTGGTGATCATTCAGGTGGTCAAACATTAGCAAAGAAAATTCTCCGATACGGGTATTTTTGGCCAGAAATTAATCGAGATGCAGCAGAGTATTCCCGAAAATGTGACAAATGTCAAAGATTCGCCAAAATTCCTAGAGCTCCTTCCACTGAACTCACACAGATGGTCAGTCCATGGCCGTTTGCAATATGGGGAATAGACCTTGTAGGACCGTTACCAACTGCCAAATCTGGAATTAAATATGCCATTGTTGCTGTAGATTATTTTACTAAGTGGGCAGAAGCTGAACCACTGGCTACTATCACCTCAAAGAAGATGATAAGTTTTGTGACTAAAAACATCATTTGCAGATACGGTGTGCCTCAAAAAATAATTACAGATAATGGGACTCAGTTTGAAAGTGAAGAATTCCAAGATTTTTGCGAGCGATTCAAAATCCGAAAAAGCTTCTCAGCAGTGGCTCATCCGCAGGCAAACGGGCAAGTGGAAGCCGTCAACAAAATTATTAAGTCAACCATCAAGAAGCAACTTGAAAGAGCAAAAGGCGGTTGGGTCGATAAGCTACCACTAGCACTATGGGCTTACAGAACCACTCACAAAACTGCGACTGGACACACCCCGTTGTCATTGGCATACGGGTCAGAGGCAATGATTCTGGTAGAAACTTGTAATTGAAGGCAATTGTAAAACTGATGCAAGTAAATAATGAAAGAATATAAAGTGGATGTAGGCTCAATTTCCTGGCCGAACCACTATAAATCTTGTGTTCCTTATTATTATTACATGTTTGCTTTATTTTCGATATAAAAAGTACATAGAATGTATTACTGAAATGTCGATTTAAATTTTTGCAGACAATGGAAGTGAAGCTTGCACATAAAAAGACCAAGTGATCCTCGCCAAATTTTAAAAAAAAAAGGCCCCGAATTCAAATCCTAGATAGGAAGTACTTCAATTGAACGGCCTATGATTTCGACAGAAACGGGTCTTTGCTAATAAATTGAGATTGTTTGAACAAACAAACATCCAATTAAGAAGCTAATGCTCGTTCTCACGAAATTGCCTGACAACGAAGCACACTTCCTTGGATTAAACAAGTTACTTGTGAGAAAAGGGAATGAAAGCTAAAAAAAAAAAAAAAAAAGAGGAAGCAGAGGATCATTGAAAAAGGCATAAGCAAGTGGACAGAGGAACAACCAAAGCCATCATTGGCAGCACAAGTCCTCTTCGGAGGCACAACTCTTCGGAGGATAAAGACCTCTAACGGGTCATACGCCACAAAAAAGAAAGTTCTCTACTCAACAAAAAAGATTGGAGGAGTCATGACCCTCCAACCATGAGAGAGTAACTTCCAGGCGATGAAAACCCTCTCTGAGGCACATTTCACCAGGAGTTGAAGTGTTACGACCGCTCTTCGGAATTTCACTTCACCAGAGTTGAAATGCAAACAAAATAAAGACCTCTTCGGAGGCACATTTCACCAGGAGTTGAAGTGTTACGACCGCTCTTCGGAATTTCACTTCACCAGAGTTGAAGTGCAAACAAAATAAAGACCTCTTCGGAGGCACATTTCACCAGGAGTTGAAGTGTTACGACCGCTCTTCGGAATTTCACTTCACCAGAGTTGAAATGCAAAACAAAATAAAGACCTTCCTGGAAGCCCACGTTTCACCAAGATCGAAATAAAACTTCCAAGTGTTGACACGTAAAAAAGGCTTTCTTCGAAGGCACAACTCTTTGGAGGTACACGTTTCACCGAGATTGAAATAAAACTTCCAAGTGTTGAAACGTGAAAAATCCCTCCTTAGAGGTACAACCCCCTCCCGGGGACACAATTAAAAGGAAAGACCTCTTCAGAAGCCCACGTTTCACCGAGATTGAAATAAAACTTCCAAGTGTTGAAACGTGAAAAGGCTTTCTTCAAAGACACAACTCTTTGGAGGAACACGTTTCACCAAGATTGAAATAAAACTTCCAAGTGTTGAAACGTGAAAAAATCCTTCCTCAGAGGCACAAATTTCTATTTTAAAAAAAAATCCTCGTCAAGGGCATACTTTAACTTTCAAAGGAAGAATTAAAGTTAAAGTACCCTTCAGAGGCCCGCTTCACCACATAGAAGAATTCACTTGGCAAAATGTATACATACGCAAAAGGAAAAAGTGATTTCTTCAAAGGACAAAGCATAAAAACTTATATGAAGGAAGTTGCACTTTACGAAAATTCTCTTCGAGAATGAAGTGATTATTCTTCAGAAAATGAGAGTGCAAGTCCCCTCAAAGTATACGATATTGCAGTAGGCTCATGGTATGGGGGCAACATGGTATAGTTACATATAAAATGGTATAGCTACATCGGTAAAGTACGCTCAAACAACATACCACAAGCTCACTGCAATGTCATATAAATAAACTTGTGCAAAAATGAATAATAAATGCATTCTCAAATTCAAACAGGAGTTTGTACAAAGAAAGAGGAATCATTTTATTCAAAATTACTTTATATACAGGTACAAGTTTTAACAAAAGAAAAGCGGGGGGCCGATACCCGCACAATTCTCGACCAATACATGCAAAAGACGAGAAGCTAAAAGCTAAAGTCTTTATTTCTTCTTGCCACCCTTGGACCCTTTGCTTGGCTGAATGATTAGTTTTTCAGGTCTATCTACAGGAATAAGGGAAGAAGGAGAGGGAGGGGAAACCGGTGCGACTTCCGCTTCCTCTTCAGTAGTGATGATTTTCTTCCCCCTCCTCTTCGATGTTCCATGCTTCTTTCTTCTCTTCGAAGAAGACTCACTCCCTGGAGTAACAAGAGCGGAAAAAACTATGTCATCAGAGGGAGTCCGCTCCGGAGAGATCTCGCCTCCTTCAAGTCCCTCATCCTTCTGCTCTTGCGAAGCGATAGGGTCATCCAAGCCATGAAGAGCCTTAATCTGTTCCTCTTGTGACCCGGGTTGTGAAGCAGAAGGAGGAGTCACCTGAAGAGACGGAGGAGGGATAACCGGAGGAAGTGAAGTCTGCACAACACTTGGCGTTTCAACTGCAGAAGAAGAGAAATTAAAAATATTAGTATCTCCCCGAAAGAAGGGAGATATGGGTTCGTCGAGATTCAAGAAGTAATCGAGAAGCTCATCAAACTTTTGAGACGTAAGCAAGCGATCCACCTGAATCGGATCAATATCAAAATTACCTGAAGATGTTTGCTTCGTAAGTTCAATCTCATAATTCTGAGCCCCGATATCCTCCAAAGCCTCATCATCAGTAGGGGTGATTACCCCGGTTCTTATAGGAGGCAGCGAATGAGCACTAGAGCCAGTAATGTCCACTTCGGGAGAAACTAAAGGACGTTCAGAAGTGGTAGGCGGTATTTCTTTCTCAGGACATTCCCCTTCCGCCATTCCGGCCCGTACCTTGGCGAGTTGCTCTTTTCCCTTAGCAAGAGCGGCGCGAGCATCATCATCGAGATAATGCTCTTCAAGAGCTGTCTCAGCGTAGCCAGCACCTTTACCACCTAGCATATCAAGTGCTGCCTCCCAGACTTCAGCTAATGTAATTTCGTATTTAGGGCCTAGAAAGGCAAGGCTGCCACGCCCCAGAATGCTGTGCAGATAGAAATCAAATAATGTGGAGCTAACATCAGCTTTGGTTGCTTGATGAGCCTCTTCGGCCGCAAGTTTACTAGCAACAGCCTCGTCACGCTCCTTTTCGGCCATAGCAAGTCGAGTTTTTA
Organism: Allium cepa; assembly: GCA_030765085.1. NCBI lineage: Eukaryota > Viridiplantae > Streptophyta > Magnoliopsida > Asparagales > Amaryllidaceae > Allium > Allium cepa. The sequence continues at coordinate 286,862,664 of CM060942.1, forward strand.
ACAACTCTACCTCCAAGCTTTGAGAGCCAGTCTGTTCTCGCAGCTGTGAAGCTTCAGCGCGATACTCTTCTATGACCTTCTCTTTGAATGCAAGCTTATCTTCGACTGCCCTTTGACTGGCATGCGCATCTCGTACTTGTTACTGAAGTATGCTCTCCTTTTTAGAATAGGAAGTAGACGAGGTAGCTAATTCTTCCTTAAGCTTTTCTACTTCCGCTTCCAACTTTTCATTATAGGAAGCAATACTTCTCATTTCGGCGTCATGCTGTACGAGAGTCTTCTGCCACTCAGCCTTATCATTCTCCATTGTGAGCATGGCCTCGAGATTGGCTCGGTTAACCCTCTGGAGTTCGTCGACAAGTTTTTGCCAGTTCGACATTCTTTCAATATCGGTCCTGACAGTATCAAGATTTCGCAGCATAGCCGGTTTGTCGAGAGGAACCAAGTTGAGATCAAATCGAACCCCTCTCAAGCTCCACTGAGGAAATCGACTTTGAAGAGTGGGAGGACCTTGTCCGACTTGGTATGCGGGCCGGTTGATGATTGCTTGAATGTCGGAGCGAACGGGAGCAGGAGATTGAGCAGGAACATGTTCAGAAGCTGTCGGCATTGTTTCCTCGGTAAGTCTAGCCCGCTTGCTAGAAGAATCGTCTATGTGACCTTTACCTCTCTCATTGTGAGCTTTTCTCTTTTGAGTATCATCATCTCTGTGGGGAAGGTCATGTCTTTCTTGTTCCCTTCGGTGACGTTCTTCATATGCTCGTCTCTCGTCGGCTTTCCTGATGGCCCTCTCTTCATCCGATTCTCTGTAAGACGGAAGGTAACGCCTGTAATCATACTGGCTACGCCTCCTGTAGCGCTGGAAATCATCATAGTACGAGCCGCTGCGCCCCATAGGAGAATCTGGAATAAAAATAATAAGCTTTAGAAATCTTTAAAGTACAAGAAGATAAGTGCGTAGAAGTGATGAGAAATCCAAAGTGTCGTGTAACGTGTAAACTACGCGCATCGAGTTACAAACCACTCTGTGGAATAGAGGTAGTGATAACTTGAGTAGGAGGAGTTGACATTTGTTGTAAAGAAGATGTCGCCTCGATTACAGAAGAGATAGTTTTAGAAACATCAACTTTGAAAAGTTCTTGAGATGTCACAATTAAATCGCTCAACCCCTCAAAAACATCATCGCCATCTTGTTTTTTGGAGCTTGCTTTCTTAACTCCTTCGCTAGTAGATCGAGGAGGTTCTTCCTCTTCAGTAACTGGGGCAAGTACAGACTTGTCAGATGGCCCCGCAACATCTTTCGGAATTGAACACTTAACTAGTGAAGTTTCTATAGAGGTTCCTCCCTGCAAGTGCTCTTTAGTGGAGACTGGGGCATCAGGAGTGTTCGTCGGAGAATCAGGAACCTCCGTTGGAACTTCATGTATTTGAGTGGAACGAGAAGGATGTAGAAGCTCAAACTGATGAAGAAGTTCTTCCGTCAATAGAAATTTTACGCTTCTTTCTTCAGCAGCCACAGTGCTTAGCCTTTCAAAAACCGACATATGGCTGGAATCTCTAGAAGGAGGAGGAAGTGCTATAAAAATAAGGAATGGAATCAGCATCTAGCAATACGAACCGGGTAAAACTTAGAATAAAATTAAAGAAAGAAGAGAAAAAAGATCTCACTTCCTACTCTCCAGTCTGCGTAAAATTCTGCGGGGCAACGAATGTAGAAGTATTGATTCAGGAAACCATGTGCACTCTCCGGCAAATCCAAAATAAGTTTGCGGTTCCTCGCACCTCTTACAAGTACAATTGAAGGATGGTCCTTGTTCTTCGCAAAAGTGCACAAGTAACAGATTTCCTCAAAACTCGAAAGACGGTTAAGAGTCCTCCTGAACAGAACACACAATCCCATCAAAATAGCATAACCATTGGGGTGCAGCTGGAAAGGAGAGATCGTCAGTCGAAGGAGGATTTGTCGGAGAAATTCATTAAAAGGAGGAATTGCTCCACTCAAGCACATTTGTCGATTAATGGCAACAAAACCGTAAGGTGGTCTATCAGCAGAGTCATTTGGTCCAGGGAGTAAAACTTCTGCCTCGGCAATGCCAAATTGAACGCATAATTGATTAAGCGCCCGTTGTTTCAAAAGGGTAGGAGTTCTTTCCGGAGGATTCTCTAGTGGAATAGCAATCGGGAAAACCCCTTCAGCGTGTTCTATCATCTCTTCTTGTTGAGACATCATTCTACATAAGCGACTGGATGTTCAGATGAGAAGGTGCACGTTTCCTAAAAAGTGTGAAGTGTTGTGCAGAACTAAAAAAAAAAAAGGAAAGCAAACATAACTGAAATCAAACTAGTTGACAATTAGTCGACTATGAGATTTCAGAACTTGTTAATATAAATCTCAAGTGTAGTGTTAATGCGAACGAATCAGCTTTAACTGGATATTTTAGTTTTGCTTTAACACTTCACTTGAATTCATTGGTTCACAGCATTTCATTCACACAGTTCATTTAAATTGATTATTCTTTATCGACTAATCTGTCATTCGATGTGGGCAATCAATGGCAGTATATTCGTCCCAGTTTTCTGCAAATGTTATGTTTAACAGGTTATTAGCATTAGAGATAACCTAAAACAAAGTGCAACAGAATTCAAGTCCATATAGTTCAAAGTTCAAACAGTTCAATCAAAGTTGTCTCAAGATTTCACAAGTCCTAGGTCGTCCAGCGACCTAGCATAGGTCGGAGCCTTCTTAGGTCGTGCTGTGCAAAGTAAAGGATAAGGCTTTACAAATTCGTCCTAGTGTTAGCTCGGCCGCGACCTAAAGCCTATGTCGCAAGGAAGTTAGGTTGCGCAGTTCTTAGCTCGAGTAACTCTTAACTCACGCAAGGTCTTAGGTCACATGAATATTAGGTCGTTCAGCGACCTAGTATAGGTCGAAACTATTCCTTAGGTCGCAAGGATCGTTAGATCGCGAATTATTTTAAGTCGTTCAAATCCGCTAGGTCACTAACTTCCTCTCCACGCAATGCTTCACCAGACCCAATAACCCGCCATCAACTACCCGAAGAGATTCATCATCCTCTCCATGAAATTTACCATCTCTTCATACCACCAGATCATTCCAAAAACTAACCAAAAAATCCTCAATCCATCATAAATTCAACGCATCGCCGTGACTTCCTAAATCAACCAAATAACGACCGAAAAAATCGATCGCAACAATCACTCGAGATAAAGCGTGATACATGGAGTTGAACTATGGTCCGAAAGTGAGAATTCATGATTTAACGGCGATTATGATGGGATGAAGACCAGGTTTACTTACGAGACGTAATGATGAAAGTGAATCGGTGACTGGATGGGTCGAATTCGCCTTTGGAAGCTCAGAGAATTGTTAATGGCAGTAGGAGGTTAGAGCAATAAAATGAGGAAGAAGTAGCGACCTAACAGTTCTATATGAGGCAAATATGGGAAAACAAATAGACACGCGTATTGGCACAAGTGTTAGGTCGCTCACGGCCTAGCTAAGTCAAGTCGAAGCACGCGACCTACGACCTAGGCACGTACTTCGAGGAGCAAATGTTAATTCCTCTTCATTAGCGACCTAAAACCTAAAGGCATGGAGCGACCTAACTACAGGAATGGCATGACAACTTAACTCATCAAGCGACCTAAAAGTATCTGTTGACCTAAGGGAAGCATCGACTTACAGAGCTCTGCGACCTAAGGGAAGCACCGACCTATAGAATTCCGCGACCTATAGCACTCAAACGACCTAACTGTGTGCTCAGACCTAAGGAAGGCCGCGACCTAGCGGAACCCAGCGACCTAAGAGTAGCTGCGACCTAAAGTGTTGCAACCTAAGGACTGTTGCGACCTAACAGAAAGCTACAACCTAAAGGAGGTCGCGACCTAAGAGTGAGTGCGACCTGAAGATGGCTCGACCTTTGGAACTCCGCGACTTAACTATCCACCGACCTAAGGAGCTCCGCGAACTAAGGAAGGTCGCGACCTAAGGGACTCAGCGACTTAAGATTAACTATGGCTGCAGGAAAGTACTCGCGACTTAGGTTAGGTCGCTAACGACCTAAACACCAGAATATAGAAGACTATGCAATGCCACAGGGGATAGGTCGCCCACGACCTAGTACTTGTGCAAATCAGCATGCGTGAGGAAGGAGGGGCCAATGCTCTTCAGGTCGACTACAACCTTACTTAGGTCGGTCACGACCTACGACCTTACTTAGGTCGGTCACGACCTACGACCTTATTCTGAAAAATGCCTATAAATATGATCCTAACTACAACTAAAAAAGGACTTTTGGCCCATTCTCTTCAAGCGCCGTTACTCTGCTGCATTCCAAACCAATCCAACACTTAAAGCTCTCAAGACACGAAGAACGCTACAAACAACTTCGAGAAAAGATCACACACATCCAACATGGATTTGAAGACTCTAATCTCCATTGAAGTTTAAGCTACTTGTTCTAAGTGACTTGTAATTCAAAGTGTATTGTACTTGGAAAGAATTGTATCAGCTTGTAACGAGATCATCAATAAAAGTACATAAAGTGGACGTAGGCTATACCATTAAGCCGAACCACTATAAAATTGTTGTTGTTTACTGCTTTTCCGCTATCATCTGCTTGTAATCTGTTCCCGAGTTATCGGGTGGTGCTTTCACAACTATAACTCATACACCGGGGTGTTAGCGTTCAAATTTTAGCGTTAACACTTTACTTATGAAAATCATCAAGAAAATCTACTTTAAAAATAAAATTTCAAATAAATATTTAAACATATTATATTTATTTATACATTAAATCTATTTATATATTTTAAAAATTGTATAATTATAAGTAAATTCTTAAAATTCATAATTCCAAAGTTTAACGTATAACTATAAAATTTTCAAAACATATAAATTTAAAAATCTAAAATTTTAAACTTTATAAAAATACATTTACGTAATATCTTAAAATCAGTATTTATCAAGCCATATATTTCTTTCCAAAACCATAGAAATCATTTTCAAAATATTTATACATATAGACGAACGGTGTCTGTACATAATTTTCTTTCCTATGGTTAAGTGATATGGATATTTGTCATTTCAATCGGAATTTAAATTATAAACTGGTATAAATCATTTCAACCCGCAATCCCAAATTCACTTCAATGAAAGTCGATTGGGTTTATCATTTCAACCCATAACGTTTTCTCATATTCTACGGATCGGTCGAGTATGTATCATTTCAACCCATAGGGAATTCTATACTAACAGGACAATTGCAGAGTGATAACAGATATGATAATAATATAATAGGCATATATCATCAATATAAATAAAAGATAACGGTGTCAGATGTCAGAGGTGAACAGATACAGATAATAGCATATATAAAGCAATGTAAATAACTAACAGCAGCATATTTCAATTGTCGTTTCAATTGAAATCAAATTTAATAAATATAAGAACGTTAATCGTGAGTGATTGCTCACCTTTCTAGGCTAGAGAGATAGATAATGAAGTTGAGTTATGAAATCCAAGCATGAATTTCAAAGCAAAGCACGATGGACACGAGTTCGACAATCAAAGCTGATAAATAGGAATTGACGAAATCAAATCAGAACTGCATCGATGAAGATAAATGGTATAAGTGAACTTATATATATATATAACTATATATAACTATTTATATATATAAAATCATATCTAAATTCAAACATATACTAAATTTAATATATTATATATTTCAAAATCTATGTTTAAACAAAACTTACACATTAAAACCATATATATATAAATAAACTTTGAGTCAATACATTAAAACTTAACAGTTTAACAAATATATATTGATGTAACAAAAAAAACTAGCTTAACTTATATATAACGCCACGCACAAAAACTAACATATAAACTATAATCTTAACTATATATATAACATATACATACTTTTCCATTATACAAACAGTTCCAAAATGCATAATCATAACATATATAAACAAAATAGCTTACAAAACAAACAAATATATATAGTGCTATGCTGGAACCATATCTATAATGTAACTATATATATAATAGGTCTGTAGAAATAAAATATAACACCTATACATATAAGAATAGATCCAATCCAGCAAAACTTATAATATGACATATATGATGAAAACTTTAACATAAAATATGTATAAACAGTGTGACATTTATAACTATACATGTACAACTTTATATACTTTACGGAAAAAAATAGAACTCATATGCTTATAAACTAATATTTAATTTATAAGTTGAGTTTTATTTCCAAGCTTCATCATAAACTCACCATTCAGCTTCAATTTAACTACATCAGGTTCCATTTACACATTTTATTAACTAATTTATTATCAAATTAGTTCTCCCCTGGTTAAAATTCAATACTTGATTTTTAATTCCAAATACTACTTCATTTAATTTCTTAAGTTCAATTTATTTTATAATTCAAGTTCGGATTTTCTTTCGTTTTATTATCCAAAACATCAAACAACATTTATTTTGGATTTTGTATTCCATTTTCAATTTTATAAGTTACAACTTATTATTTACACAATTCCATTCATTCTAGGCTTGAATATATTCATCTTTTATTTTTAACTCAAGCCTTATGCTTATTAATAAGCCAAGCATATTGTATTCCACGGATTTTAATTCCTTTACAAGTTATTCTAATTTATTTATTTCAATCCAATTCCATTCGATAACTCAATTGAATTCTTATTCCAATTCAATTTTATTTTAACTCGGATTTATTTAACTCAATTCGATTTCAACTTAATTCGGATTCAACTGGATATTATTTTCATCCTATCCGGTCAATTTCAATCTAGTTAAATTATTATTCCCCCACTCCAAGTTAATTTCATTTTTAACTTTTTCCTTTAAATTTAAATTTCCAACATTCAAAGCTTATATTTCCTTCCAGATTTAAATCATCTCAATTTATAAGCTTACAACCTATCTTATCAAGATTTTTAAACACCCGACTTTTGGTTTCAAATCATTTGAAATCTTCAACATCTCAAATCTCACTTTTCTCCAAAAGTCAAACCAACCCTGGTTTTATTCCCAACAAATTTCCTTTAAGATTTTCAAAAACAACTAGCTGTTTTGAACAAATCAGTTTTTTGGCAGCAGTCCATCACTTCGATACAGTTGTCTAGACTGTGTCGACGAAGGTTCATATGCCACTAAATAAACCAATCAACATAATATTAAAACAATTTATATTCACTAACAAATACGCGCTCATATCTAGTAATACACTCTAACTCATTCTAGAGTACTACGGACTCTAATTTAAATGAGTAATTCCCACTAGAGCCAAGGTTATCACAAACCTAAGCTCTGATACCAAGTGTAACGACCCGCAAATCCGTACCCCTTGAGTCAACACTATTCTACCTAAATCGACTCAGGTTGTACAGATATACGAACCATTTGGGTTAAAGAAGAAGAGGTAGAAGAAGAAAATAGAAACAATATCAGAATCTAACCATTGTAGCGGAATAAAATATAATAGATAATAGATGATCTTTACTCAAATCAAATATATCTATTTATATATATTACATCATCAGAGTACATCAATCACGGCTCATCATCAATAACATACAACTGGATACACAACTACTCAACATAGCGGAATATATACATAAAACAAGTACGAAAGTACGTATCGTCAGCTAGCTCGTCTCTTGAGCTCCACAGCATCATATCATGTATCCTATAATACTTGGTCTGACCCGAGCATTATAGTTAAATAACACCCGAGTCAGTCTAGAATAACAGCGTGAGAAAATCACACTCAATTTATTATTAAAGTTTCAAAAATCGTTTGAAAACAAAAGCATCTCGTAAGACCACGCCACAAATAAACATGTCGGGTTTTTACCTTACGATAGCTAACACACTTCTTATGAAAATCCTCTGATATTATAGTTGGGTCTATATACAAATACTTATAAAATAGCCAAAATTGTTACATCTATTAAATTGCAGCTACTTGCCGCAGAGTGGATAATACAAACAAAACTCGTACAAGGCTAGTAGGGAGAATGGATTTCCAACTAATGACTAGGCACTGGGGTACCACCTGTCACAGTACGTGGCCTAGATCACAGTACCGAGGAGTACGCCCGCTCCCCTGCAACACAAGACCGGGACTACCCCTTACTGGATAATCCCGAGTGAGATGACCCTGCGGTTGGGATCAGAAACCGCCCCTAAGCTGAAGTAAAAGGGACGTCTAGACAGGGATGACCTCGCCCTGCTTTGGTGCTACCCACCTAGCCTTGCTGCATAACCCCTGATTTTCAGTCACTCCCATTTGATGAGGCTTGAGGCTAAGCGTTACCTTTTTAGAACATTTCCCTTAGAATGCCCATCGTCCACCTGACGATGTTCTAAGAGCATTCATCCATACAAGTCCGTCCCAGGTTCGAACGGAACCGAAGGCACTATTCCTACTACATCCATTTTGGAAATATCCTCAGGATTAGTAGCGACTAGCCCTTGCACTTCACTGCACCATCTTCGAATCCATACTCGTTTTAACGAAACGTACAAACCGAATCGAAGTGGTTTTCGAGAAATAAATCTCGATCCCGGTCTCTTCGAAACGATCAATGCATTTGTCTAATACTGATAGTCAACGATTTAACTATCAAATAATATTCACAACATCCATCACACAATAATAATTTCCCCAAATTGTTTATTAATCCCAAAATATCTTCACAAGATATATTTCTATTTTCAACCCTTTGAAACAGTTTCAAATCATCTTTCTTTTTGGAATAAACTTTCCCAAATATTTTCTATCTCCTTTGGAATCACCCAGTACAAAACTAGATTTTTAAAATAATTTAAAGCACTTTGCTTTGAAAGATACTTTAAAACATTTAAGTTAAATTACTTCAATAATTTGTTAAAAATACGTACTATATGAATATTTGGAAATAAAGTTATTTAATAAAATATAAAACTAGATTTATACTTTTCAAAACAAAATACTAAGTCACTTTCTAAATAATTATTGCTATAATAGATTAAAAAGGAAAGACTTACTTTAGAATTTAAATATTTAGAAATAATAAATTTTCCAAAACTAGCTTTTTAAATCAACTTTAAAATCTTTTAACTTATATTTTAAAAAATTGCTATAAAAACGTACTTGGTTATCCCAGAAGAATTCAAACTTCAATCACTTAAATCAATTTCCCAAATTGATTTCCAATACATTCCATTTGAAATAAATTTCTTTAATTACACAATTTATTTCAAAATTCACTAATTATGGATTTAATTATTGTTGTTGTTATTATTTTCAATTTGATTTTAAATCTTTTAACTGAAATATTCAAATTTCAGCTTTTCCCAATTTCTTCTTTATTCTTTTCAATAATTTAAATCTTAAATATTAAATAAATGTTTTGTTCTTTTAAATGTTAATATTGAAGTTTAAAATTCATTAACTTTCTGTTTATTCAAAAATTTCCCTTCCAATTCATTCTTAAATTTATTCAACTTTTCTATAATTATTTTACTTACACATTCAATTCTTTTATTTCCTTTCCAAAATCCAATTTATATATTTTTGGTAATTCATTTGTGCCCAGTTATATCCAACCGAACCATAGCATTCAATATTCCAATATAATTCATTATAGAATATCAAATAATCACAACAGAGGGTATTAAATAATTTAAATAAATGTTGAGGGATCCAGTTGGATCCCTCCAACCTGTTTTCCCTGCATCCACGGATGTTAGCACAATATAATCTGCCAATTCCAAAATATACCATGCTATAGCACATCAATCAATTCAACCATTCAAACAATTATTTAAATTTAATCATTTAAATTTAAATTTAAATTTAAATTCAGTTGAGTGAGATTAACTCACATTATTCCGTTTCATTCGCAATCCACTTCAATTATGGCTTTGATTTTCCTGACTTGACCTTGAATTAACAATTTATATGATTTATAAATATTCAAAATAATTAAACCGTAAATTTTTATTTTAATAAATTTAAATTAACTAGTAATTTAAATCTAAACAAATTTTCTTTTAATAATTCATCCTTAGTAACCAAAGTAATTTAGATTTAATTAAATGAATTTTCACCATATGTAAATGAAATATGAATAGGTATATTTACTTTATTTTACGTTTTCAAACTATTTACCAAAATAATCAATATCCTTATAAATAAAAATATATTCTTGTTTATATTTTTAAACGAATATATATATATATATATATATATATATATATATATTATATCCATATATATAAAAACTGCATTATTTTCTCCGACTGCTAAAATTAATGTTTTAAACCATACTGTTTTATTTTAACGTTTTCATGTATATACTTCCCTTAGCTATATACATACATATATATACACATATGATATATTTATATTTATACTTCCTTTTCTAAATAAGAAAAAAATGATTTTTTTTTACTTTACTGGGCGTATCCATATATATATAAATTAATTTTAATTAAACAAAATTTAAATTATACCTTACTGTAAATGAATGCTAAATGCCTCAGTGACGAGTTCGAAGATGAATGAAACCCTAGCCTAGCCTCGACTGCACCGGCCACAACAGCCAACACCGTGGCTCCAACCCTTGCCTTGTCGTCCCTCCTCGTGCTCACCTGAAGTCGCGACAACTGCCGCCTCGCGTGAGCTTCCAGAACTGCCGCTCGATTCCATTACGCCTCCACGCCCACCAATCGAACCCTAGCCCCAAAGCCGACCGTCGACGTCGCTCTCCACAAGCTTGCTCGAGCTTCCCCGAGAGTGCATCGCCACAATCCCCAAATTGATCGCAATTTGTTTGATTTAAAACGTTTGGCACGATTCGATTAGGGAAAAGGAAGAGCGGCCATGGTCGTTGATTTTTACAGAGGGAGGAGCTCTTTGATTTCGTATATTTACTGAGAGGATGAGGGAGGGTAATCGGGTTTGAAAGGGAAATGAAAAGAGGAATGGAATTTGGTTTTAGGGCACTTCCATTTAAACGAGAAGGTAGATCGGCCATGAAATTTGATTTTTGGTCTTGATTTGAACTGATGAGAATGGAAGGAAGATGCGTGATTTAACGAAGAGGGGGAGACATCTAGGGTGACGGAAACAGATGCTAGGATGGCTCATAGCTGATGAAAAGAAGCGACAACTGTGAAATAATTGCAGCTGTGGTATGTTTACTAAGAAATAATTTTATTTTGATTCCCAACGTCCCAATAAAAGCAACCCTAAAAAATTGAACTCCTATTGAGGCATGCCTCTAGGCGTTCCTAATGTTATATCCCTATCCCAAACGCAATGGAAAAGGTTTCGAGTCCTAATTCGATCGTATGGAGAAGATAGCGTTTTGAACCAGTTATTATATTTAATTTTTGATATAGATTTAAGCGCGTTTGTATATCGTATGCTCACACAACAATTCCAAACACTACGAAAATTGAAATCCGATAATAACGCAATATTACGGATCCAATGGAAAAGGTTTCGTTAAATTCCGAGATTGTGCCTCGAAAAGCTATTTTTAAATTCAATTTAAACGATATAAATTTTAAAACTGAACAAACCACTATTAATTTCAATTTTACAACTTCCATTATCTTCAGTACTATCAATATAAATTTTATTAGCCTTCAAATTATTTTTAACATGCTTAAAACTCCAGATTCAACAATTTACCCAACTTCACTTATTTAATTTAATAATTCAATTATCAAATAAATTGTGATATTCATAATACAAGTTAAAATTGCTCTATTTAATATTTAAAATCAATTAAATATTCCAATTTTAAATGCTTGAAAATTCCAGGTCGTCACATTCCTCCCCCCTTAAAAGAATTTCGTCTCCGAAATTACTAGTTGGGAAGAATGGTCCAATACCCGTTTACTTTTCTCAGAACCAATAATTTAACATTCTTCCAACTATCTTTTTATAAAAGACCCATTATCATTCTTACTAACTTTCCAAACTCTCCTATAATTTTGGAATCAATACTATTTTCTTAATCATTAAAGTTTCAATTTAATACCAAATTTTGAATTACAAAATTTTCTCAAAATTTTCTAACTCTCTAAATTTCCAAAAAATTTCGCCAGCCTCTCCTTTGCGCGGCTAGGTCGGTACAACTACAAAAGGCAAATTCCAAAAGAAAACAAAAAGCCAAGATACCTTTTTTCGAGCATTTCAAATTTATCTCTTGAAATAAAAACCAATTCTCCTTTCCCTTTATAATACCTCCATATCTTACTTGGCAATAATATCCAATCACAACATTCCCAAAACATTTTATCGACTTTTTGAAAGTGTCAATGTCTATTCATTCAAATATTATTTTAGATTATATTTGTAATATCAATTTTCAATTTAGTATGCACCATTCCTTACTTAAGTTTAGTATAAGCATTTTATATGTTTCTTATATTTATTTTCACTTTACCACTTTAGTTTATATCTATTTCTATTCAAATTGATTCTTTCATTTCCATATGAATTCAATTTATCTTTAACTCTGAATATTTGAATTTTATTTTCCATTTATAATTAATTCATGTCATTATTTTAAATTAGTTTCATTCACTAATTTATTTCAATTTCCAGTTTGAAATCGTTTTGTCGTTAACAAATTTTTCAAAAAATTTCAAAATTTCCAACTCCCAAAATTTCCAGAAAATTTTGGAAGAGTCTCCTTTGTACGGAGGAGCTTTTGCAATTTGACAAAAGATATAAATATATATACATCGACCCACACGGTCAGAAAAACTAAAAACAGTTCATATTTCCTATTTTTATTGCGTAGGCATACCTTATTTAGCATTTTCAAGCAAACAGCTTATTTATTTAGTAGTTAGCACAACCAAATCCAGCCACATGGCGTCCAGGTACCTGTACTTACTCAATTTAAACATTTAAGTGCCATATATATAGTTTTATCAATATTTCACTTATTAGCAATAGTTAACACATGAATTCTAAAAGAAATGCACACCAAACACTTTCCATTAGAAATTTGTTTAGTTTTCATACTAATTCAACTACTTTCAATTAATTTATAACCATTCCTATTAAATTTGAATGGTTTTCAATCCATTCGTATACAACTACATCAATTTGAATGGTTTTAAACTCAATCGCTTACATTCAATTCATTTTTAATTTTAAACAAACCCATATTATTCCAATTGATTTAAAAACCCATTTTATTTACTTGTAATGATTCAGAGAATTTTATTTTCTCTATTTACATCAAACGACAATTTATTCTATGCAATTTGACGAGATCTATTATGAATAAATAAGTACTTATGTTTTATACCAATTTAAATTTATTTCAACTCAATTTATACTTAATTCTATTCCATTTTTAAATTTATTCACAATCCATATATTCTCATTTTCATTGCAATTTAAATTTGAATACATTCACTTGCATTTCATTATATTAACCAACTAGTTCATTCAAAACCATTAAAAACTTAGCTTCATCTTCATTACTAATTAAATTTCCTTTTTTTAATTCATGCACGACCATTTATTTAGCTCGACCCACTCCAAGCTTCCATATTACTAACCATTCCCGAATTAATTGAAACCAAGCTCTAATTTAACGGTCTTCCATTTTTACTCGTAGTCGAGCTTCTAATTGTTTTCAACTTAAGTTAATTTACTCAATTTACTCGACTTCAAACCTAAGTTCACTTCCATTTGATTCTTATTTCTTCCATCCATTTATTTATTCAATATAATTAGTTTATCCACTCAATCCATTATGAATTTTCATTTCCTTAAATATTATCTATAACTCACCGAATTTTATTTCTATTAGATTTATTTTTTCTTGATTCAAATCCAACACAATATCATTAAACTTAGTTTAAGTTGATTTCATTTTACAAGTAAATTTTTCTCTTCAATTCAACTTGGTTCTATCTCAATCAAATCTCATTTTAAATCTACAATTTCATTTGATTAGTTATTATAAAATTTTAATTTTCAGATGCAATTAATTCAATTGATTACAAGGTCATTTCCAATTTATTTCTACTTATTTGGATTTTATTCGCAATACAAACCATTACTATTTTAATCCAGTTTCATTTTTATTCGATACATTTCCAATTATATTTAATTTGTTAACACTTCAGTTTTAATTTTAATTTATAACTCAAGTTCTGAATCTACTATCTATTTTCAATTTACCATCCAATTTCATGAACTCACAATTCAATTACATTTACTTCAACAATTTAAGTCGAATTTAATTTATTACTTGAGTTTTATTTCCAAATTTTATCATAAACTCAACATTCAGCTTCTATTTAACTACATAAGGTTCCATTTACACATTTTATTAACCAATTTATTATCAAATTAGTTCTTCCCCTGGCTAAAATTCAATACTTGATTTTTAATTCCAAATACCACTTCATTTAATTTTCTTAAGTTCAATTTATTTTATAATTCAAGTTTGAATTTTCTTTCGTTTTATTATCCAAAACATCAAACAATATTTATTTTGGATTTTGCATTGCACTTTCAATTTTATAAGTCACAATTTATAATTTACACAATTCCATTCATTCTAGGCTTGAATATATTCATCTTTTATTTTTAACTCAAGCCTTATGCTTATCTATAACCCAAGCATATTTTATTCCGTGGATTTTAATTCCTTTACAAGTTATTCTAATTTATTTATTTCAATCCAACTCCATTAAATAACTCAATTGAATTCTTATTCCAATTCAATTTTATTTTAACTCAGATTTATTTAACTCAATTCGATTTCAACATAATTCGAATACAACTGAATTTTATTTTCAGCCTATCCAATTAATTACAATCCAGTTAAATTTTTGTTCCCCCAATCCAAGTTAATTTCATTTTTAACCTTTTCCTTCAAATTTAAGTTTCCAATATTCAAAGCTTATATTTCCTTCGTGATTTAAATCATCTCAATTTATAAGCTTACAACCTACCTTATCATGATTTTTAAACACCCGACTTTTGGTTTCAAATCATTTGAAATCTTCAACATCTCAAATCTCACTTTTCTCCAAAAGTCAAACCAATACTGGTTTTATTCCCAACAAATATCCTTTGAGATTTTCAAAAATAACTAACTTTTCTGAACAAATCAGTTTTTTGGCAGCAATCCATCACTTAGAAATTCAAAAATGAATATCGATAATGCGGCTGTCATCATCAGAATTATTTTCCAATAATCCAAGTGATTTCAATGCTATATCTCTTTCAAAATCCATTTAAAACATATTACCTTTTTAGAAATATCTCTAAAACAATAATGCTATTATTTATCTTCAAAATACTTCCAAATCTTTGGAATTTTAATTTCCAAATCCTGCTTAAATAAATTTTAACTATAATTCATTTGCATAGCTTATGATCATAAAAATTCTCATTTGATTATATTTCAATTTATAAATCACATTTATAATTCATATTTATAAATTTCATTTTAAAATGAATTTATTCCCATAAACTTTGGTTATATTTCCAATTTCTAGTTAAATTTTTACACAACGACGATAATAATTTAATATTATCAATTCTAACATCCAATCAACCATATATTAGGTAAACCAGTTTACAAAAACCTTTATTTTTGTCAAAAATATATTTTTGGGTAAAATTATTTCATTCACCCACATTTAAAACAATACCGTGTCAATTGTTCCATTCAAGTGTTTAGAAACCCCTTTGATACAGTTGTCCAGACTATGTCGACGAAGGTTCATATCCCACTAAATAAACCAATCAAAACAATATTAAAACAATTTATATTCACTAACAAATACGCGCTCATATCTAATAATACACTCTAACTCATTCTAGAGTACTACAGACTCTAATTCAAATGAGTAATTTCCACCAGAGCCAAGGTTATCACAAACCTAATCTCTGATACCAAGTGTAACGACCCGCAAATCCATACCCCTTGAGTCAACACTATTCTACCTAAATCGACTCAAGTTGTATAGAAATAAGAACCATTTGGGTTAAAGAAGAAGAGGTAGAAGAAGAAAATAGAAAACAATATCAGAATCTAACCATCGCAGCGGAATAAAATATAATAGACAATAAATGATCTTTACTCAAATCAAATATATCTGTTTATTTATATTACATCATTAGAATACATCAATCACAGCTCAACATCAATAACATACAACTGGATACACAACTACTCAACACAGCGGAATATATATATATATATATAACAAGTACGAAAGTATGTATCGTCATCTAGCTCGTCTCCTGAGCTCCACAGCATCATATCCTATATCCTATAATACTCGGTCTGACCCAAGCATTACAGTTAAATAACACTCGAGTCAGTCTAGAATACCAGCGTGAGAAAATCACACTCACTTGAATACTAAAGTTTCAAAAATCCTTTGAAAACAAAAGCATCATGTAAGACCATGCCACAAATAAACATGTTGGGATTTTACCTTACGATAGCTAAAACACTTTTTATAGAAATCCTCTAATATTATAATAGGGTCTATATACAAATAGTTATAAAATAGCCGAAATTGTTACATCTATTAAATTCCACCTACTAGCCACAGAGTGGGTAATACAAACAAAACTCGTACAAGGCTCGTAGGGAGAATGGGTTTCCAACTAATGACTAGGCACTGGGGTACCACCTGTCATAATACGTGGCCTAGATCACAGTACCGAGTGTTAACCCCGTTTAGTCAGCGAGTTAAGACCTGGGGCGACTCACGACTTAAGGGAATGCACGGCTCAAAGAAGGAATACGACCTAAAGATTGAACGACTTAATGAGTTGAAGAACTTAGCGACTTACGACATAGAGAAGTCTGCGACTTAATGGTTTAAGAGATGGCATGGCCAAGGAAAGAAGTGAGTGAACGACTCAGAGCTATCCACGACTCATCAACTTGAGGTTCCTAACGACTCAGTGGGTCTACGACTCAAGAGGATTTACGACTTAAAGAAGCAGACCGACTCAAGGCCTCCAACGACTCAACGAGTTAAAGAGCTACGACCTAGTGACTCAAGATAGGAAAAAGCGCAAGCAACTGCATTTAAATCATGACCGATCTACGACCTAGGATAAGCCGTTCATGACCTAAAATTACAGAACATAAATTTAATGCTGCCTTATCTCGTGACCTTTGACTCGCAAACGAGTCAAGACTTGTATCCAGGTGAACAACTCAGTACCGCTTCTAACTCTTGACCCTTAAGTCGAGCGTGACCTACGACTTCCCCTGAGTCGGGCACGACTCATGACTTGGGTGAAAACTGCTGCCTAAAATTCTCTATAAATAGAGGGCCATCTCCAACTTTGGGGGGACTTGGGGCCGACCATTTCAAGTGCCGATACTCTGCAGAATTCTCTACTCATTCAACACTTCAAGTACTCCAAACATCAAAGACACTACATCGATCTCGAAGAGGAAATCTACATCATTTCAACATGAATTCGGAAGATTATTCTCTATCAAAGTTTGATCTACTGGTCTAAAGTGTGTTGTAATTGAAGATTGTTGTTAAGTTGTAATCAAATTCAATAATAAAGAGATTTAAAGTGGACGTAGGCTTACTCTAAGCCGAACCACTATAAAAATTGTTGTCTTTTCTGCTTTCTTCTGTATATTCTCTACTTGCTTGTAGTTCCCGTATACACGGGTGGTGCTTTCATCCAACTTTATTTCACACCGGGGTGTTAGCGTCTGATTTTCACGTGAACATTTTTGTTGCTTTCACTGAAGAATTGAACTCAAGAAAACTTCCACCATTGCTCAACATAAGCTTGTGGAAAAGATTTTTCTCCGAACCAAAAGTCTAACAGAAATCTTGACTTCTGAAAGGAAATGTAAATTTTTGAGGTTTGAAGGTACTTGTAGCAATGTCATTGCTTTTCCCACGCTAAGTGAAACAGCTTCTAGTATTGGAGTCACAAGGGCTGAATTAGACGCTGTGGTGTATGGATTATATCAACACATGGAAGTCCAGAGCAATAGGATACTCGACAAGATGAATGCATTGCAAGAGGAGGTTCAACGACCAGAAAGTGATATAAAAACCATCGCCAAAGAGGCTCATGTTTCGGAGGGATGGAATACCCCTCAACGAGCAACTGGCATTACCATTGGAACATTCCCCCAAGCGGAAAGTTCATGGCCACGACCAACTATCCACGAACGTTTGTCAAGGCGAACCTTTGAAAGAATAGTCAACGACTATCCCTGGAATCCTCACAATGATGAGGAATACATGCCGGAGATAATCGAACAGAAAAAAGAGAATGAAGGTAGGAGAAAGCAGAAAGTCTCGAAAAAACCTCGGCGCTTTAAGTCCTCCGACTTCACTCCCTTGACTGACACTCCGGAGAATATCTTCTTGGCAACAAAAGACGTTGTCATGTACCCCAAACCACCTCTGATGGGGAGGGGTGCGCCAGGCAATGGAAAATTCTGTCAATTTCACAATCAGCCTGTCCATAATACTAACCAATGTCGCTAGTTAAAGAAAGAGATTGAAGAATTACTGAAGCAGAATGAACTGCAACAATATGTGAAGAAATATAGAAATGACCTCTCCTCATCCTCTAAGGGGCAGCTAGTTCCCGCTCAACAATGCAGCTCATATAAAAGAACTGTAGCACAGGGAGATGAAGGGCCTATAATCAGTGTCATCACGGCAAGCCCTCACCCGGCGGGAAAAAATTGGATGAGACAGGAAGACATGCTCATGCCTCAAGGAAGTCCTCAAAATGAAAGGAGATTTCGATTCTGAAAGATGCTGCCATCTAGTCCTCTCATGCCAAAGATTCGATTCCTAAAAGCCTGGGACAACAATTGCTTGCATATTTTACTTAAACGCCTTGTTACAAATTTATAAAAGAGTGCTGAATGTATCATTCTTGTATCAAAAGCTATTGTAAAAACAGGGCAAATAAATAATAAAAACTATAAGTCTTGTTTTCTCTATTATTACAAGTCGCTTATTTTATTTCGATATGTAAAGTACTCTGAAATTATCACTAAAAATGTCGATCTAAATTTGCAGGCAATACCAAACAACCCTTGGTAGCACTCAAAAGCAAGTTTTAAACAACAAAATTCCAGGGTCGAATCCTAAATAAGAAGTACTCTAAGCAAACAAATAGTGATTTGGCTGGAGTATATTTCTTTGGTTAAAACTACCCGCCAGCAAAAGAAGATGATACATGCTTAAAGATGGCACCAAGGAGTTGCTAATATAATCAATCAAACTCACAACTGTCAAAGGAGAACCAATTCCAAGAACTTGGAACAGCAACCATTTGCATTCATTTTTTACTTGAAAATATGATTACAAAAACTATAAAAGCTTTGCTGAAATATTGTAAAAGAATTACAAATATATGATTCTTCTATTGAAAGCAATCGCAAAGCAAGCGAATAACAAAGAGCTATAAAGTGGATATAGGCCCAGTTTTTGGCTAAACCACTATAACTCTTGTGTTCCCTGCTATTATAAACTGCTCTGTTTTATTTCGACATATAAAATACGTTAACTGTGTTACTAAAATGTCGATTTAATAATGCAGGCCATAAGAACAAAGCTTACCTGTCACGAGACTGAGCAATCCTTGACGTCATCCAGCAATCAAACACTAAACCATCAAAAATTTCCACACTCAAATCCTACAAAAGAAGTGCTTCAAACAAGAGTGGGCAATGTGGGTGGAATTGGACCATCTCTAACTAACTATAAATGTTTGAACAAATAGCCAGTTAAGCAAAATGTGTCCACCACCACCAACTCACCAAACTGCGAAGTATATTTCTTTGGAAAAGGGAAATTATTGGCAACTAAAAAAGTGTTGACACTTGCAAAAGACAAGGAGGATCTTCAACATGAATGGATGGCGAAAGAGACATGGGCGAGCAAGCATCGATCAACAAAAGACCTCTTCGGAGGCGCAAGACCTCTACGGAGGCACAACTCTTTGGAGGAGAAAGACCTTGAGTGGGCCTAGCCAGAAAAAGAGAGATCTTTCTCGTTACAAAGTTGCGGAATGATCGGTCGATACACTCCCGTGAATCCGTCCAACCGAGAGGAAGAAACTCCAAACTTCCAGGCAAAAGTCCTACTCAGAGGCACACGTTTCACCAAGATTGAAATAAAATTTCCAGGTGTTGAAACGTGAAAAAAGCCCTCTTCGGAGGCCCATTTCACCACAGTTGAAATGCTAAAAGACCTCGGGCGGGCCAACCAGAAAAAGATAGATCTTTCTCGATATAAAGTTGCGGAATGATCGGTCGATACACTCCCGTAAATCCGTCCAACCGAGAGAAAGAAACTCCAAACTTCCAGGCAGTAACCCAGCTCAGAGGAACACATTTCATCATCGGTCGATACACTCCCGTAAAATGAAATGTGAAAAGCCCTCTTCGGAGGCCCGCTTCCCAGCGAACAGGGAAAATAAAAGCCTCTCTCATGGGGCAGAAACCAAAAAAGACTTCTTCCCAGAGGCACAACAAAAACGAAAAGACCTCTTCCCAGAGGCAGAAATGAAAAGACCTCCTCCCGGAGGCACAAGCAAGTAGAAAAACCTCTTCGGAGGCACACGTTTCACCAAGATTGATATAAAACTTCCATGTGTTGAAGCGTGAGAAAGCCCCCCCTCAGAGGTGTAATTTTTCAAAGGCACACTTTAACTCTCAAAGGAAGAATGATCCACCTATTCTAGAAAATTCTCTTCCTTAAAAAGAAGTTAAAGTACCCTTCAGATACCCGCTTTACCACATAGAAGAATTCATTCAGTGAAATGTGTATATGCACAAAAGAAAAAGTGATATCTTCGAAGGATGAAGCGTAAAAACGTATTTGTACTCTGTTTTTTTAACGAAATAATATTCCTCCAAGTATGGAATAATTATTCTCTAAAAAATAAAAGTACAAGTTCCTCATAAAATAAAATATTGCAATGAGCTTATGGTATAGGGGCAACATGGTATAACTACATCGGTAAAATTGCGCTTGAATAGTATACCACAAGCTCACTGCAATATCGTGCAAAGAAACTTGTACAAAAGTGAATAATAAATGCATTCTCAAATTCAAAAAAGAAGTTTGTACAAATAAAGGATCATTTTATTTAATTCTGTTACAATTTCTTACAGATACAAGTTTCGAAATAAAGAAAACGGGGGCCGGTACCCGCACAATTTCCGGTCAGTACATGCAAAAAAGGCAAAAAGCGATATGAAAGCCATAGAACCAGAGCCATCATTTCTTCTTCCGTCCACCTTTTGAGCCCGCACTAGGCCGGCTTGTAAAAGTAGGGGATGAAGGAGAAAGGGGCTCAGTCGGACTTTCTTCCGTTTTTTCTTCGCCAGTTGAGGATCCCTTCTTCTTCTTCTTCGAAACTCCCTGCTTTCCTCTCTTCTTGGAGGAAGACCCACTCCCTGGAGAAAGAAGTTTAGCTAATGGTTCATCGTCGGAACCAGTTGCTTCTGCAGTCTTCTCACTCCCTTCAGTTTCTTCTCCGTTGTGAAGCAATGGGATCGTCCAAGTCTTGAAGAGCTTCTATTTGCTCCTCTTGTGATCCCGGTTGCGAGGCAGAAGGAGGGGTCACCTGAATAGATGGAGGAGGAATAATTGGAGGTGGGGAAGTTTGAACGATGCTCGACGTTTTCTCTACAGAAGGAAAAAAGTTCAAGTCGGTAAAAAGCGGAGATAAAGGTTCGCTGAGGTTCAAGAAGTAGTCAAGAAGCTCATCAAGCTCGTAAGAAGCATATGAGCAGTCTACATGGGCAAGATTAACAGTAGGGTTACCTGCAGAAGTCGGTTTCCTGACATTAACTTCGTAAGCCTGTGCCTCGGCACTCTCGTCTCCTTCATCTCCATCTTGTATGCTTGTGATCTCGGTGGTAACTTTGGTAGGAGACAGAGAATGATAACTAGAACCGATAATGTCAATTTCGGCCGAAGGAGAAGGCTGAATTGGAACTGTTTAGATAGTTTTTCCCGAATATTCTCCTGCCGCTGTTTCGGCCCTTATTTTTGCAAGCTGTTCTCTCCCCCTGGCGAGAGCGGCGCGAGCATCATCATCAAGATAATGCTCCTCAAGAGCTGACTCAGCATAGCCAGCGCCTTTACCGCCAAGCATATCGAGTGCAGCCTCCCAAACTTCAGCCAGAGTAATTTCATACTTGGGGCCTAGAAAGGCGAGGCTACCGCGCCCCAAGACGGTATGCAGGTAGAAGTCAAATAATGTTGAGCTGATGTTGGTCCTCGTTGCCTCGTGAGATTCTTCAGCTGCAATTTTGCCGGCAACGGCCTCATCACGCTCCCTTTCAGCTTTGGAAAGTTGAAGCTTAAGCATTTGAATCTCCGCCTCTTGGGAGCTGTTTTTCTTCTGAAGCTCTTCAATATCAGCAACATAGCCCTCACTAATTCTTTTTTGCACTTCAAGCCTGTCTTCGGCATCTCTTTGGCTTGCATGAGCATCTCTCACTTGTTTTAGGAGCACTTCTTCTTTTTGAGTATAGGAAGTAGAGGAAGTAGCAAGCTCTTGTTTAAGTTCCTCAACTTTTGCTTCAAGCTCTTCATTGTAAGTAGCGATGCTCCTCATTTCAGTATCATGTTGCTCAAGAAACTTTTGCCATTCGGCTTTATCATTTTCCATAGTGAGCATGGCCTCTATATTTGCATGATTAACTCTTTGGAGCTCGTCAACAAGTTTTTTCCAGTTCGACATCCTTTCAATATCAAGCTTTACGGCGTCGAGATTTCGTAACATGGCAGACTTGTCAATGGGGAGCAAGTCAAGGTCGAACCTCACTCCCTTCAGGCACCACTGTGGAAACCGGCTTAGCAAAGTGGTCGGGCCCGGTCCAACTTGGAATTTAGTCCTGCTAATTATTGTTTGGATGTCTGTCTTCCCGAGAGTGGGAGAGCCGGAAGGAATGTCAAGCGAGATGGGGACGGTAACCTTTTCAGGAGTTGTAGAGGTATGCTTCTCACCATGTCGGGCTCGCTTGCTTGAATCCTCAACCATATGACTTTTTCCTCGGTCATCATGGGAATTTCTTTTGTGGGAATCATCGCCTCTCTGCGAAGAATCGTGGCGCTCCTCCCTCTCTCTTCTTTCATAACGCTCCTCTTGAGCCCTCTTCTCTTGAGCCTTTCGGGCGGCTCTTTCTTCATCGGATTCTCTGTAAGAGGGGAGGTAGCGCCTATAATCATATTGGCTACGCCTCCCGTAGCGCTGGAAGTCATCATAGTAGGATCCGCTGCGTCCCATCGGAGGATCTGAAATAAAAAGAGATAAATTTTAGAATTCTTCAAAATACAAAAATTCAGAAGTATAAAAGTGCCAAAAGATTCTAAGTGTGTGTAATGTGCAAACTACGCGCATCAAACTACGAACCACTCTTTAATTGTGGAGTAGTTATGGGAGTAGAAGTTAACATCAACTCTTTCGTTGACGGGGTCTGTTGCAGAATAGAAGTCGCCTCGACTACGGAAGAAGAAACCCCGGCAGTAATAGGATCATCTTTAAAGATCTCTTGCGAGGTGGCAAAGAGGTCGCTCAGTCCTTCGAAAGTGTCGTCCCTGCTCTGCTTGGCAGGGCTGGTTTTCTCGGCTTCTTCGTCACCAGACTTCTTTGAATGCGGAGGAGACTCCCGAGGCTCTTCTTCTTCAGTGACCGGGGCAAGTTTGCCAGATGACCCCGCGACATCAACAGAAGTGGAGCACTTCACTAGAGAAGCCTCAGAAGCAGGTTCTTTTGGTATGGATGTGTCAGTAGAAACGGGGGCATCCGACACTCTAGCCGGAGAGTCTGGGACTTCGTGGGGGTGTGTAGAGCAAGAGGTATGCAAAAGCCCATATTGGTGCAGAAATTCATCCCTCAACAAGAATTTTACACTTCTCTCTTCCGCGGCCACGGCACTCAGTCTCTCAAAAACTTGCTTATGGCCTGGATCTCTGGATAGGGAAGGAAGTGCTGAAAAAGGAAAGAGCGGAATTAACGATTAACAACTCGAAATTCGAAAAGTTCAGAAATGGAAAATAGAAGCAGGTAATCTTACATCCTACTCTCCAGATGGCATAAAACCCTGGGGGGCAGCGAACGAAGAAAAACTGATTTAGAAATCCATGAGCACTTTCGGGTTGGTCAGTCACGAGTTTGCGATTCCTAACACTCCTTATGACAACAATGGAACGATGGTCTTTAATCTTGGTGAAAGAACATAAGTAACAGATTTCTTCAAAGCTCGGTAACCGACCCAGGGATCTCATGAATAAAGCACACAACCCCATCAGAATGGCGTAACTATTGGGGTGCAGTTGAAACAGGGAGATAGTCAATCGAACTAGAAATTGCTGAAGGAACTCGTTGAAGGGAGGAATTGCACCAAACAAGCACATTTGGCGGTTGACAGCGACGAAAGCACGGGGAGGGCTATCAGTAAAATCATTTGGCCCAGGCAATATAGCATCTGTTTCAACGATGCCAAACTGAGCACGCAATAAGCTAAACGTCCGGTAGTTTAAAGAAGTTGAAACTCCTTCCGGTGGAGTAATCAGTGGAGCAGCTATTGGAAGAGCCTCTCCAATCTGTTCCGTTACTTCTTCTTGATGAGAGGCCATTCTACATAAGCAATTGGATATTCAAATTTGAAGGTGCACGTTTCCTAAAAGTGTGGAGTGTTGTGCAAAAGTAATAAAAATAAACAAGTAAATATAACTGGAATTAAGCTCGTTAACAATTGATTGGCTACCAAATTTTAGAACTTGTTAATTTGAAGTTCAAGTACAGTGTTAATGCAAACAGGAAAGTTTAGTTGACTATTCCAATGTTGCCTTGATACTTTTGCCTGAATTCGTTGCTTTAAAGCACTTCATTCACACAATCTGTTCAAGTTGATTAATTATTATTAACTAATCTGTCATTTGATGTGGGCAATCAGTGGCAGTATATTCGTCCCAATTTTCTGTAAATGTTGTGTAAGACAGGTTATTAGCTTGCAAGATTGAGCTGTGAAAAAATGCAACAAAGTTTAACAAGTTAAAGTCCAAACAATTCAGCACTCAAGCAGTTTATTTCAGCAAATCAGGTTAAAGTTCGAGTCAGGACTATGCTTCGAGACAGTTCAATATATTAACTTGCCCATGATTTAAAGGTTATGAGACGGCTTAGGTCGTTTATGCTATAAGTCGTCAACCCTTTGAGTCAGCAATGCTTAAGTCGTAAGGCATGCGCCATAGGAGGGAGAAAAGATTTCAGTTCAAAGTTTAGTAGTTCAAGGTTCAAGCAAAATTGTAAACTGTGAGTTAAGTGTTAACTCGGCGACGACTTAAGTGTTGACTAGGCCACGACTTAAGAAATTCTTCCTACGGGTTAAATCAAGTCATCGGTTATCTAGCTAACTCGTCCACGACCTAAGGATCACAAGACGAGTTAAGTTAGATCGTTTCAATCTTGAATTGTTAGTGTCTTAAGTCAGCTATGCTCTAAGTCGTAAACGATGGAAAATAGATGAGGCTTTAGTCTGAAGCAACGTGAAATTCTCCATGTCCTATCCCGGCTACGACTTAAGACTTATGTCATGAAGGTTGGTAAGTTGGTCAAGAATTAAGTCACGGAGGTTATTGAATCGCTCAAAATTACGGCGCTAAAAATTACTGAATCGCGTCCAAGTTAATGTCATGCTTCCTTCAACCAACCAACCTCTTCTCAGACCTCCTAACCCGTTATCCTCCTAACTCCTAACCCGCTATCCTCCTAACTCCTAACCCGCTATCCTCCTAATTCCTAACCCGATAACCCATGCAAGACAGTATCGTCTCCTCTAAATTCGTTGATCAATTGACTCGAAATATGGTAACCCATCGTCTTCTCCATGCAAATCATCTAAAAACTCAATCAAACCGCTCCAAGGTTGTCAGAAAATCGATTATAACATGGCTCGAAATGAAGCATGGTGTGAGGATTTGGATTGGGGTTAGAAAGCGGGAAGTCCATAATCGAAGGATAACGGTAACTGTGAAATTGAACGGGCGATGGCGATGAGCTTACTTACGTAGTGTAATGGTGAAGATTGTAGGAATTTGGTTGGAAATGAGGAGAACTGGTTGAATTCATCTCTGAAAGCTTCGAAAGTTGCTAATGGCGGAAGTAAACACTTAAGCAAGAAGGTGAAATAGAAGTAGCAACTTAAGCCTTTTATACCCTAGGACAGCGGAACTCGAAACAGCACACACGGGTTAAGGAAAGTCGAAGCACATGACCTATGACTTAGGCGTGTACTTCGAGGGGCAATTGTTAACCCCGTTTAGTCAGCGAGTTAAGACCTGGGGCGACTCACGACTTAAGGGAATGCACGGCTCAAAGAAAGAATACGACCTAAAGATTGAACGACTTAACGAGTTGAAGAACTTAGCGACTTACGACATAGAGAAGTCTGCGACTTAATGGTTTAAGAGATGGCATGGCCAAGGAAAGAAGTGAGTGAACGACTCAGAGCTATCCACGACTCATCAACTTGACGTTCCTAACGACTCAGTGGGTCTACGACTCAAGAGGATTTACGACTTAAAGATGCAGACCGACTCAAGGCCTCCAACGACTCAACGAGTTAAAGAGCTATGACCTAGTGACTCAAGATAGGAAAAAGCGCAAGCAACTGCATTTAAATCGTGACCGATCTACGACCTAGGATAAGCCGTTCACGACCTAAAACTACAGAACATAAATTTAATGCTGCCTTATCTCGTGACCTTTGACTCGCAAACGAGTCAAGATTTGTATCCAGGCGAACAACTCAGTACCGCTTCTAACTCTTGACCCTTAAGTCGAGCGCGACCTACGACTTCCCCTGAGTCGGGCACAACTCATGACTTGGGCAAAAACTGCTGCCTAAAATTCTCTATAAATAGAGGGCCATCTCCAACTTTGGGGGGACTTGGGGCCGACCATTTCAAGTGCCGATACTCAGCAGAATTCTCTACTCATTCAACACTTCAAGTACTCCAAACACCAAAGACACTACATCGATCTCGAAGAGGAAATCTACATCATTTCAACATGAATTCGGAAGATTATTCTCTATCAAAGTTTGATCTACTGGTCTAAAGTGTGTTGTAATTGAAGATTGTTGTTAAGTTGTAATCAAATTCAATAAAAAAGAGATTTAAAGTGGACGTAGGCTTACTCTGAGCCGAACCACTATAAAAATTGTTGTCTTTTCTGCTTTCTTCTGTATATTCTCTACTTGCTTGTAGTTCCCGTATACACGGGTGGTGCTTTCATCCAACTTTATTTCACACCGGGGTGTTAGCGTCTGATTTTCACGTTAACACCGAGGAGTACGCCCGCTCCCCTGCAACACAAAACCGGGACTCCCCCTTACCGGATAATCCCGAGTGAGATCACCCCGCGGTTGGGATCAGCAATCACCCACTAAGCCGAAATAAAAGGGACATCTAGACTGGGATGACCTTACCCTGCTTGGGTGCTACCCACCTAGCCTTGCTGCATAACCCCTGATGTTCAATCATTCCCATTTGATGAGGCTTGAGGCTAAGCGTTGCATTTTTAGAACATATCCCTTAGAATGCCCACCGTCCACCTGACGATGTTCCGAGAGCATTCATCCATACATGTCCATCCCGGGTTCGAATGGAACCGAAGGCACTATTCCTACTGCATCCATTTTGGAAATATCCTAAGGATTAGTAGCGAATAGCCCTTGCAGTTCACTGCTCCATCTTCGAATCCATACACGTTTTCACGAAACGTACAAACCGGATCGAAGTGGTTTTCGAGAAATAAATCTCGATCCCGGTCTCTTCGAAACGATCAACGCATTTGTCCAATATTGATAGTCCGTGGTTTAACTATCAATTAATATTCACAACATCCATCAAACAATGAATAATTTTCCCAAATTATTTATTAATCCCAAAATATCTTCATAAGATATATTTCTATTTTCAACCCTTTGAAAACTGTTTCAAATCATCTTTCTTTTCAAAATAAACTTTCCCAAATATTTTCAATCTCCTCTGGAATCACCCAGTACAAAACTAGATTTTTAAAATAATTTAAAACACTTTACTTTGAAAGATACTTTAAAACATTTAAGTTAAATTACTTCAATAATTTGTAAAAATACGTACTATATGAATATTTGAAAATAAAGTTACTTAATAAAATATAAAACTAGATTTATACTTTTAAAAACAAAATACTAAGTCACTCTTTAAATAATTATTGCTATAATAGATTAAAAAGGAAAGACTTACTTTAGAATTTAAATATTTAGAAATAATAAATTTTCCAAAACTTGCTTTTTAAATCAACTTTAAAGTCTTTTAACTTATATTTAAAAAAATAACTTTGAAAACGTACTTGGTTATCCAGGAAGAATTCAAACTTCAATCACTTAAATCAATTTCCCAAATTGATTTCCAATTTATTCCATTTGAAATAAATTTCTTTAATTACTCAATTTAT
The DNA here is from genome assembly GCA_030765085.1 of Allium cepa. Classification (NCBI taxonomy): domain Eukaryota; kingdom Viridiplantae; phylum Streptophyta; class Magnoliopsida; order Asparagales; family Amaryllidaceae; genus Allium; species Allium cepa. Next base: position 286,891,256 of record CM060942.1, read on the forward strand.
TTCAAAATTCATTAATTATGGATTTAATTATTGTTGTTGTTATTATTATTTTCCATTTGATTTTAAATCTTTTAACTGAAATATACAAATTTTAGCTTTTCCCCATTTCTTCTTTATTCTTGTCAATAAATTAAATCGTAAATATTAAATAAATGTTTTGTTCTTTTAAATGTTAATATTATAGTACAAAATTCATTAAATTTCTGTTTATTCAAAAATTTCCCTTCCAATTCATTCTTAAATTTATTGAACTTTTCTATAATAATTTTACTTACATATTCACTTCTTTTATTTCATTTCCAAAATCCAATTTATATATTTTTGGTAATTCATTTATACCGCATTATTTTCAATCGAACCATAGCATTCAATATTCCAATAAAATTCATCATAGAATATCAAATAATCACAACAGAGGGTATTAAATAATTTAAATAAATGTTGAGGGATCCAGTTGGATCCCTCTAACCAGTTTTCCCTACATCCACAGACGTTAGCACAATATAATCTGCCAATTCCAAAATATACCATATTATTGCACATCAATTAATTCAACCATTCAAACAATTATTTAAATTTAATCATTTAAATTTAAATTTAAATTCAGCTGAGTGAGATTAACTCACCTTATTCTGTTTCATTCGCAATCGACTTAAATATGGTTTTGGTTTTCCCGATTTGACCTTGAATAAATAATTTATATGATTTATAAATATTCAAAATAATCGAACCGTAAATTTTCATTTTAATAAATTTTAATTAACTAGTAATTTAAATATACACAAATTTTCTTTTAATAATTCGTACGTAGTAACCAAAGTAAATTAGATTTAATTAAATAAATTTTCACCATATGTAAATGAAATATGAATAGGTACATTTACTTTATTTTACGTTTTCAAACTGTTTACAAAAATAATAAATATCCTTATAAATAAAAATATATTCTTGTTTATATTTTTAAACGAAAACATATATATATATATATATGTGTATGTATATTTTATCTGCATATATATAAAAACTGCATATTTTTCTCTGACTACTAAAATTACTGTTTCCAACCATGATGTTATATTTTAACGTTTTCATGTATATACTTCCCTTAACTATCCACACACACACTATATAATATATTTATATTTATACTTCCTTTCGTAAATAAGCAAAACATGATTTTTTTTTACTTTACTGGGCATATATATATATAAATTAATTTTAGTTAAACAAAATATAATTATACCTTACTGTAATAAATTCTAAATACTTCACTGACGAGTTCGAAGATGAATGAAACCCTAGCCTAGCCTCGACTACACCGCCCACAACATCCAACATCGTGGCTCCTACCCTTGCCTCGTCGCCCCTCCTTGTGCTCGCCCGAAGTCGCGACCACTGCCGCCTCGCGCGAGCTTCCAGAACTGCCGCTCGATTCGACTACGCCTTCAGGCCTACCAATCGAACCCTAGCCCCAAAGCCGACCATCGACTTCGCTATCCACAAGCTTGCTCGAGCTTCCCCGAGAGTGCGTCGCCACCATCCTCAAATTGATCGCGATTTGTTTGATTTAAAACGTTCGACATGATTCGATTAGGGAAAAGGAAGAGCGGCCATGGTCGTTGATTTTTTGAGATGGAGGAGCTCTTTGATTCCATATATTTACTGAGCGGACGAGGGAGGGTAATTGGGTTTGAAAGGGAAATAAAAAGAGGAATGGAATTTGGTTTTAGGGCACTGCTATTTAAACGAGAAGATAGCTCGACCATGAAATTCGATTTTTGGTCTCGATTTGAACTGATGAGAATGAAAGGAAGATATGTGATTTAACGAAGAGGGGGAGACAACTAGGGCGACGGAAACGTATGCTAGGATGGCTCATAGCTGATGAAAAGAAGCGACAGATGTGAAACAATTGCGACTATAGTATGTTTATTAAGAAATATTTTTATTTTGATTCCAAACGTCCCGATAAAAGCAACCTAAAAACTTGAACTCCTATTGAGGCGTGCCGCTAGGCGTTCGTAATGTTATATCCCTATCCCGAACGCAATGGAAAAGGTTTCGAGTTCTAATTCGATCGTATGGAGAAGATAGCGTTTTGGACCAGTTATAATATTAAATTTTCGATATAGATTTAAGCGTGTTTGTATATAGTATGCTCACGCAACAACTCCAAACATTACGAAAATTGAAATCCGATAATAACGCAATATTATGGATCCAATGGAACTGATTTCGTTAAATTCCAAGACCGTGCCTCGGAAAGCTATTTTTAAATTCAATTTAAACGTTATAAATTTTAAAACTGAACAAACCACTATTAATTTCAATTTTACAACTTCCATTATCTTCAGTAATATCAGTATAAATTTTATAAGCCTTAAAATTATTTTTAACATGCTTAAAACTCCAGATTCAACAAGTTACCCAACTTCACTTATTTAATTTAATAACTCAATTATAAAATAAATTGTGATATTCGTAATTCAAGTTAAAATTCCTCTATTGAATATTTAAAATCAATTAAATATTCCGATTTTAAATGCTTGAAAATTCTGGGTCGTCACATGATGTACTGAAAGAAAACACCATAATGTTAGAATATATTTGTAGCTTTGAACAAGAGATTATGTCATGTTAACGCTTTGATTAAGCAAATCTTACTGGATATTATCCTTTATATCATCACTACCTTATCAGAATGAGAGGAAGCCGAGTAGGTAAAAAAAAATTGCTGATGAATATCATAGAAGGTGTGATATCCTTTAAAATCAAAGTAGGTAATGTCAACAAATTCAAAGCTTAAGATTCTAAAAGAAGGTAGAAATGAAAACTGACTTCAGAGTCTGCAGAAATGAAAGCAACTAATAGCTCCACAAGTAAACGAGGACTTTTTGTTTATTCTAAAGCTGAGTTATTAAATGATTACTTGAGAACCATTTACAAACTGAACATTCTTCGAAAAAATTATATATCTTCCTTTTTGACCGTAAATGGGTTTTAAAGAACCGTTTATTGTCTAAATGGTTCCTATTTCGAAGCCATTATGGAAAGGACAAACAATAAAAAAAAATTAGACGGAAGAACATTAAGTTTTATTTTTAGGATAAAGGACAAATGTTACTTATAATTCAGGCTGGAGAACAAACTTTGGAAAAAATATAGACTGAAAAACAAATGCTAGTTTTTATTTTCGGTATTATATTCAGCTTTATACTATAAAAAAACTAGTATTGTCCTTCAATCTAGAAAAACACTTGCTATTCTTCAGCCTTTATTTTTTTGTCCTTCTTTCTATTTTTCTATTTCTAATTGTAAAAACCATTTAACGCTTGAATGTTTTAAAAAAAATTGCTAAAAGGAATACCATTTCTAGAAACCACGTTCGAACTTTTGGAGTGTGGTGAAACTAACTACTTTTGAGTTTTCTCCAACTATTACGGATGCTTCAGAATTAGGAACTAACTACTTTGGAGTTTTCTCCAACTATTACGGATGCTTTAGAACAAGGAGTACATGTCTGTTTTAGATGTGCTATAACATAGAAAAGAAAGTTTTACACTCGCTAAACAACTGAACCCCATTTTTATGGGCATTTTGTGCATAAAACAACAAAACCGTGTAGTGTCATTTTGCCTTATCCTTATTCTACTATATGTATGAATCAGAATGCTGAGGCATGCACATGCTGAAATAGAGATTAATATTGTATTACATCATTTACTAATTGTCCAATTGGCAGTTTATTTATAAATCCTTCAGTAACAGTGACCTAATAAAGACATGCATGAACATTTAGCAAAATGATGGTTCTAAATTAAATTAAATGTTATGAATGGAAAATCGAGCATATAAAACTTCAACTGATGACATATGACTTAAGAAGTCAAGATATAGACTTTGATATAACATATAATACAATGCTGTAGTGAACGAAAGAGCCAACGTTAACTACAGTGACATGTTAGAACTAGTAATATGTCTACGGTTCCCGGGTGGTAAACAATTTCAACCATGTTAACTCTATTGCATAAGACAAACAGCATCGACTAATTTACTATGTTGTCACAGTCTTAGTCAGATAGTCTATCATATAATCTCACAGATAATACAAATAGCATCCTCGCTTGATTGAAATAGTTTTATGTTATATCCCATAAAAGCATCTCTCATGGTTTATCTCTTTACACACACACACATAGAGATATATATATATATATATAATCATGGTTTAACAGCATCACATTTGCCTTTTAACTTCCACCATTGGATAAATCTATTTTTAGCCAGACATTTCAATTTAAATAATAATGATTTGTCTTTCCACTCACACCGTGTTATTATTTAAATTGGAATGTGGTTGAATAGGACTGCGGATCCTTCCCATCAATAACCCTTTATTTAGCATTATTTGTTGCCCTTTGATAGCAGACACAAGTTTGCATTTAAATATTTGATCCACGTGACAGAAGAGAGAAAAAACATGTATTTAAATAGAAATTTATGAAAAGTATAAGAGGGCTACAAAATGATGCTAAATAAAGTGTGTTATTGATCCTAACTCATACGTACATACGTACGTACGTACTTACATACATACATACATATAAAAAAAAAGAGTGTGTGTGTTGCACACAATAAAGATCTTTAACATTCAATGGCTGAGAGCACTGAAGCAGGGAAAGGTATATTCACAAAAGATGGGTCGGTTGATTTTAAAGGAAACCCAATTCTCAGGTCAAAACGTGGAGGATAGACTGCTTGCTCCTTTGTTGTTGGTAAATATTTTCATATTTTTTTATGGGATGATATAGATCTTATCTTTACACACCAAGAAGTTTCATATAACATTTAAATTAGTTGATCTTGTCATGACATAGTTTTTAGCCTTGAATATAAATATCAATTGCAGTATATGAAGTATTTGAAAGGATGGCATTTTATGGGATTCCATCAAACTTGGCCAGTGTTGGTAAAATATGATTGTAAGAGATTTTAAAGGATTTTGAAGGTAACTTTTGATATAAGCTCCACCTTGACACTTATTTCAGTAATAGGTTTGAGTTACAACTTACTATCAAAACAGATCTCTTAATTTCAAAGGCAGCTTCTACACATGCTCAATCCAAAATTGTGCACATGTAAACTCAAAATCTATAAATCTGCGATTTTAGATTACGCATGGGTAGATTTGCTGTTTTCTTTTTCTAAATTATACAGGGACTTATAACATATAAAAAAGTCACTAAATTTAATACACACATCTGATTCAAAGCCTTTCAATTTATCATATACATGTAGTTCCAGTGAATAAATAGTTTTAGCTTTTCACCAATTATCAGAAAATTCAGCACATACCTTCAACTGTAGAATGAAGATGATAATGGATCAAATTAGTGTGATTGTAGAAGAAATTGATGAATTTGATATAGTTTTGAATCTGAGAGTATGAGTTTTTAAGGATTTTGGACTTCCTCCATTGCACTTCTTCCAAAATCGCCTGCCTCCCTGAACTAATCGCCACCGCAATTCCATGACCAAAGCTCCATCAACTCATTACATCCCACCATCCTCCTTTGAAATCACTACAGCCATCCCTATCCCCTTCACCATTCGACAATCACGAACAAAACCAGAAACACTACTCTCGAACACCTGAAAAAATTCTCAACCTTCTCCTGAAGGACATCCAAAACGGAATAAAATAACTCCGCTCCTTTGGTATAATGACCTTCCGCTAAGTTATTACCAGCTTTGCTTTGCCAAATATGAAGTTATCGGGTCCAAAGATCTGCCCAATACTATATCTCTCTTATCTTCGTTGGGTTTTTTCTTCTAATTAGAGGAAACTAGGGTTTGCGATGAGAGAGAGGAGAAGAAGGTGAAGGAGAAAATGGGAGAGGAATTCAGTTGATTAAATCATGGATTTTGTTAAGAAGTATTTTTTTGGGAAGCATGTGAAATATTGGAAACGAATGGGAAAATAGGCAGCGGTAGAAAAAATTAGGATGGCGGGAATTAACGATATTGTGTAACGAAAGGGATGCAAATTAATTTAGTAGCATCGGTTGACTTTAAAACCGATGCAACTACAACTATTTGCATCGACATATTTGCATCGGTTGTTGGTGACAACTAATGCAAATTTGATTTTTTATTACCTATTGCTTTCTACGTACCAATTGCATCGGTCACTAAGACGGAACTGATGCAAATAGTTCTATTTGCATCAGTTTTTACTTCAACCAATCAAATGAGGCGATGCAAATGGCATGTTTTGTAGTAGTGTATGCGTATGAATATTTGTGTATATGTATGAAATGGATGTGCATGCCTGTCCATGTTATTGATAGGGTTCTGTTTAGTAACAGGATAGCCAAACCTAAGAAAAATTTGTAGCTCATACTATAAATAGATTAGATGATGATATCTAAATAAAAGTTGATCTAAACAATATGATGATAATTTTAAAAATTGTTGCAAATATATTTATGGAACAAATATATTAAAATTTGAGTATTATAGTAATAAACGTTTTTATATCAGAAACTAGAGTATCAAAATTCCAAGTTTCATTTATATGGCATGATTCGTGCTAGAAATTTATGAATTTTGACAACAAAATTAAGATATTTAAGTTGGTAGTTTTCGTGAAATTTCCAGTTGAACTGAAAAGAATTTTTGCTCTTTTCGTAGTGATCAACGATGAATTGGGGCTCGTTCTTAGGGATGAAGGTGCCTTGGTGACGGCTAAGGTTGGGAAAATTGACCAGGAGATTTTTCGATCATTGACGTGGTGGCCAGGGGCCGATGTAGGGTTTTAGGTATCGATGTGTTCGATAGGAAATTCAAGGTTATTGCAGGCTCTGGATTGATCGGACGAGGCCGGAGCTAGGGAAACCGACGTTATGTTTCACGGCGTAGCTATGGTTACGATCACGAGGAGTCTCATGGAGGAGATCATCGGCGGTGGTGAATTTTGTCGTCAGAAATACTTTACAATATTCGTTCGAACAAGTCGATTTCGAATTCCAGTCGAAATCGTCGACCTGGATGTTTGCCTGAGATAAGAGAGTCATCGTCGACATGCCGAGAAGCGTAGCGATGGTCGAAAGCACCGTGTACACGTGCACAAGTGCAATTTTGTTTCTGGTCGTTCAAGATTTGGAGAAGAAAGGAGGGACTCGAAGTCGACCTCGTGGAATGTCGTTGCTGTCTCGGGTCTTTACTTGAGTATATTCAACTGTGTATTGTCATATTTAAGCAGATGTGAAAATTTGAAGCTAAGCAAACGTATAGAGAGGAAAGAAGAGAAGAAACCTGAAGTTGAGCTCGGGTCTGGGTCGGGATTATCTCGGTGTTTGTTCAAGTGATTATAATGGCAGTTTTGAAAATTTAAAAAAAAATCAAAATTTGATTTTTGTTTACCCATTGTTTTTAAGCAATAATTGTCCTAATTAATTTTGAGATTAGTAAAGGTTTTGCACAAATTATTTTAAATTTATTAAGGTTAAATATGTTTTAAATTTAATTAATTTTCAAACGATTTTTGAACTAAGTTTTCTCAAAAGTAAATTTATTTAAACAAATTTTTATAATAAGTTTACAGAGAATTGATCTTAAAATTAAGGATATGTTTAAAAAAAATTTAACTATATTGGGATGGTTATTTAAAAGATTTTTAAGCGTTTCAAATAAAAATTTGATGATGTGTTTAAATATGTGATTAAGATAAGTAGGTTATCTTAAGTAAATTTAAGCCTTGGGTAATTGAAGATTTAATTTATTTACTCAGCAGTTAAAAGTTGATTGATTTATGTGATTAACCTAAAGGATAATTAATTGAGGTGATTAAATTATTTATGTGATAGACTTAAGGTTAATCAATTAGGATAATTAATTAACAAATAATTAACTAAAGATTTAATTAATTAATATGATAAATTAAGATTAATTTATTAATTAAAGATAATTACTTAATGAAAGAAATTAAAGGTTAATTACTTAATAATTAAAAGTTACTAATTAAAGTAATTAATAAAGGATAATTAATTTAATATGATTAATAAGGAATAATTAATTAAGTAAAGATAATTAATTAAGATAAATAATTAAGGATGATTAATTTCATAAATTAATATCAAATGATTTGTAAATAAATTAAATCAACATTTGATAATTAAGTCATAAGTAATTAGTTTAATTGAAAATTAAATTGAATTTATTTAGGATTAAACAATTAATCCTGTTTATAGATGATTATTGAATGCTTGGATTTCTTATGAATGTTTGCGTTGTATAAAATGCCTTGAATTGATTGTTATCCTTGGACCGTAATATTCTATTCTGTGAATTGAGCTGTGTGTAATTTATTTATTTATTTATTTATCTGTAATACATTTATTTGTAAATCCGTGAATGGAAGATAAACGTTATAGTTTATACCACTTATCGATATTGATATGATTGAATCTGTGATAATTGATGTTGTTGCATAATTGTGTAAAACCCCTGGACTACACCTTACACACACAAATATGGATTGCACAAGGAAATTGAATAAGTCACAGATTTTTGAAATGGTTTTAAAAATTGAATTTTGAATCCAAATGGTTTTGGAAGTGGAAATGGATTGAAAGTGTTAAGCTTTTGAAAAGGAGTTCTGAAGACAAAAGTTATTTTGAATAACTTGATAAAGTTTGAAATTTTAAATAATTTGATTTGAATTCAAATTCAAAATTTGAAATTGAATTCCATAGTTGGAAATTATGGTTAAAAAAATATTATACAAGATATAAATGTTTTTATATGGGTTTAAACCATTTTAAAAAGTATTGTTTTGGGAATTTGAATTTAATTCAAGGACTTAAACTTGTATAAATGAAATCAGATTTTTTCGAAAGGAAACCTATTTGTCTTCAAACAATAAAAGCTTTCATATAAGGAAAGAATTTCCAATTTGTGTTAAAGGGATTTCAAGTTTGAAATGAAATTGTGAATTGATTTGAAGGCTAAAATTAAATCATTGTGGAAGATTGTTAAACTGCGTTTTGAAATTGGAAAAAGGGAATCTTTTGTATAAAAGATTTAGAATTGAAATGAAACTATTTTGAAGGACTATAAATGAATCTTTGTGAAAGATGAGTGAACTTTGTGAAGCAAATCTTTTTGTTAAAAATTTGAAAATGGTAATTGGTTTAAACCATTTGAAAGAAAGGTTTTGGATAATAAGTTGTGACTTAACTGAGATCCATATATCCATATGATTTTAAATATTGCACTCATTATTCGGTTTAGCCGGGAGAGGACCTTGTGTCATATCACCCATTCCGAATAATGATATGACGTTATGGATAACATTTGAAGACCGATGGTGAAGACCGGATATTTTCGAAAGCAAAAGGATAACCCGTCGAATGTCTCTGCACCGAATGGCCCCCGGTATAGTGATTTGATCACCCTTTGTGATGGGGAGTCCGGACATGATTAGGTATTATCCATATTTGCAAGGGCTTCTTTGGAAGTGCCTTCGGTTCTGTTCGAACCCAGAACAGAATTGTATGGATGTGTGTCTGACGTTACACTTTAAGATGTAAAATTGGTTTCTATCAAATACATTTCTGTTTGGTGGAGGAGATTTATTCTCTTAGCTTGACACCCTTCTCTGAGACGTACGAGCTCAAAGGTTATGTAGTTGATGGTTATTAGTGATATATTTCCAGTTTGGTAATGTGGCATACGAAGTGTTACCGATCATTTGTTGATCGAAGGATGGATTTTGCGAAAAGCATAGCTTTGTGGATGAGACCTCATCAAACCTCACTCCCCCAAAATGGTCGAAACAAGAAAGATGCGGCAAGGTTGCAGGGGTCGCGCCCCTAGGGTATGTTCGTTCCTTCTGGAAAAGGGTGGTACCATGGTATGGAGCCCAGATATTTAACCTATGGGTTACTACAAATACATTACTTTGTGGTTGTTGGTGTTGAGGGCCCATGGATAAAGGTTGCAAACGACCGAGGATGGCATGTCTTGGGTGTTACTCCTAGGAAGGGAGTAAACGGCGTTGTGTTGGCAGAGAGCCGGGTAGGTTCTCGGGGGGTCCCTCTAGATTCGTTCTCATGTGGCAATAGGATTCCTTTGCCTGATCAATTTTTGTAAAATCCAAAGAAATAATACGCCCCCTGTACAGTTTTAGTTGTATAACCTGCCATGGAATGTGGCAGTAACCTGCTATTGAATATGGTAACTATAGTAGGCATAGGAAGAAATGTTGTATGTTGGCTAAGATTAATATTATACTTTCAAAAGATTTTCAAGTATGCAGTAATAATAATATCAAATGGTTTTTCACGTATCAAGCAATTTTTACCATCATAAGGAGAAATCTCCTCCAATTCTGCATTTTCATGGTGTGTGCGGTGGGAGGCCTTATGGTAGTTTCATTTTCCAAAAAGCATTGCGGATTTCAAATGTAAAATCTTTTGTTGCTTGTTTTAAAGGTAAAACTGTTTTTATTTGCTCATACCAGTCCCATGATTGACCCGGAGTTTATTTTTCCCTTCCTAAACTCTGGGTGCCCACAATTTTCTAAACGGGTAGTCTAGAGTTGGGTTTTTTAGATAAACAAATAATAGGTGTAAAATTCAATAGCATCCAGCCTTTGGTTTTGGCGATAGCATTTGTTTCTCTTCAACATTCCGAACTACCCTTGCATAATGCCTCGATGATGGTGGTTCGAGCTTTTGGTCCAAGCTATCTTCGGTTTAGAGCTTTGGAGTATTTGAGATGGAGTCGCAGAAGTTGGAATTCTCACTTGATGGTTCAAGTTCTAGTTATTTATTCCGCTGTAGCATTGTATTTGATCTCTTATATGTATTGAGATCATCGTTGTATATCATTGGATATTGTATCATTGGAGTTGTATGATATTATTCATTTTTCTTCTGCTGCATTATTATACTTAATGTGTTATAAGCTCCGGCGAATCAAATTCGAACGTTTGAATCTGCAGCATTCGAGTACAGGTGAAGTACGGGTGTCGATTTTCAAACGCGAAAATTCGGGTCGTCACAGTACAGTTGGAACTTGAATTCATATATGTGTATAAAATAACATGATACAAAATATTGGATTAATTACTGAATGGTTCATATAGCGATAATCGCTATAAACACACTTTGCATCCGTTAAACTATAACTTGTGAAGATGGTTATTTAATAACATATCTTAAAAATAACATGTTTATTTATTATTTCGTAACAACCCGAAATTTAACCCATAATAATTAATTCGTTAGTTAATTAAATAATAAAATAACTTTGTGAAATTATCAGAAATGAGCCATAAGAGTTGCACCAATGTATCTGCGGTATTTTTTTGGTCAATTTCCATATATGGAACGTTAAAATCCAAGCTAATATGAATGAGATACATTTAAACAAGAAAATGAATAATAATAGTAATTATTATTATTATTAGTATTATTGTTATTATTATTTTAATAATTGGCCAGGTCGACTGGCCAGCCGACCTAGGCACAAGGGCGGTCGACCGCCCGATCGACCCTCCCACATATTTAGGGCGAACGAATATTCGTTCGTTAAAACGTTATAGGCATTTTTTCCATTCTTCAACTTGATCTGTTCCTTCCATTCATACATCCGATGGCTCCTATTCAATGTATGACATGATTGCATCCTGTTCAATCCCCAAATCCAACGGTCTGAGATCCACTTCTACCCCTATAAATAAAACCTTAGACCAAACACTTTTCTCATTATAAGATTTTCTCCAATTGGGTTCACCTATTCAGGAAGGACCCTAAGTGGAATAATTTTCCAAGGAGAAAATCATTTTAAATAAAAATATTTAGCAACCCCAAGTGGATCAGGAAAGGCCTAAAGGGAAGAGCTAAGGATCAAAAATGAGTAATCGTAATTATACTAAATTTCTTAAAGTAATTTAAAATAATAGGGTTCCAATAGTTGTAGTTTAACTACGATTTTTGGAGTAACCCTTTTTGTAACTTATTTATAGTTTTTAGAATTATTTTCAATCTATTCCTTCTGGCTATTCTTTATATAAATTTTATTTTATTTCTGTTAATTATAGCTTTTCCAATTTAATTACTACTTATTTACGGTATTTTAATTTATTTACTATTATTTATGTGTTATTTACATCTTCTTCCTACGCCTTGGATTTTCTCCTATTTTCAGTTTTCTTTTATTTCTCCTTCTTCTTCTTCTTCTTGGCTTATGGATTAGAATAGAATTAACACGAAATTGGATCAAATTATAAGAATTTGAAATAATGGAATATGAGATGTAAATCACAAAGACTGTAATATAATCGGAATTGGACTGAAATTGGGCCTAATTATGATATTAATTATACTGAATTAAGAAGATTTTGCCTAGTTATAACTTAAAGTCATAACTGAAAAAGAATAAAGAAGAAAAAAAAGCTTATTTTCAGACTTAGACCATGGATTAGGTAATAAGATTGATTGTAACATAAGTTATAAAATGGTAAACTATGAAAACTATGGTAACTATGGAAATTATGGCTCTTATTTTAATAATTAGGATAAGTTAATAAGCAATAACAGCAATTGATAAAAATAAAGGCTTATTTAAATAATTTATATAAGTTAATAAGCAAAGATAAGAGTAGGACCTGTACCAAATAGCGTTCCCCTAATATTTCTATGGTTACGTTGTTTCACATAATCTCGAAGTTAGAGGAGGTTCATCGCATAATCCTAAAGTGAGGCGAGGGGTACGCTTATGCTTATAGGGGTAGTAAAGGGTCAATCTATGGTAGTCCAAATCAAAGGGGTATGAACAAGGGGCGCAAATAGATTTTTGTTTGATAAGGACCAGTACCAACAGCAATTCCCTTATTTTTATATGGACACGGTGTTTCACATAACCCTTAAGTGATACGAGGTGCTTCACATAATCCTGAAGTGAGGCGAGGGGCATGCTTATGCTGTCTAGGGTAAATAAAAGGTGAAAAAAGGGAACAAAAGGAAAGCATTCTTAGTGTTGGTCATGCGTGCGGCTTCCTGTGATGGCTCATAAATCATTATGAGTTCCAAGTGCTTAATGAGTGTGTCTTTCGTAGACACCAAAGTCTACTGTGTAGGTAATAGTCCAGTCCACAGTAGATTATGTGGAGTAGTAGGTCGATCAAAGGTTAGAATTAGGACTTCGGCCAAATTAAAATAGGATTTGGATTTCGGCCTAATCAAAGTAGCTTTCAAGGACAAGTGCAAGCAATCAAAGTTAACATATCTTATCAGTTGTAATAATCGTATTTTCCAGTTTATCTCTTTCCCATATCCTTTGTTTACTTTTATATATACTAGAACTATTGAAGAGTCTATTACTTTTACTTTACTTAGAGATTCTTGTAGTTACTATCACTCAATAGACTTTTACTCTGACCCACTCCTCTATTTCCCCCTTTTCCCTATAAGCAATTAAGGGAGAGCGCAGTAGATCGCAGTGCTCGGAGGTTTCTATGAGAAGATTCTACAATGTATTTCTCTAATTTTTCAACTTTAGGTTCTTTCTTTGTACTGGCACTCAAGAGGGATATTTATACTCCGATTTTTGTTTAGTCCACGATTTTTTATTTCATGAGGTATGTTGGGTTTTGGGGCAAGTACGTTGTATTGGGTTTTTGACTTATTTGACTTATAAAGCAATCATGAAGCTTTTGTTTTAAATAAATTATTATTTTTGTTTTCGCTGTTTTTACCAATTTTTTTCTTGTGAATCTTAGTTTTTGTTAGTTTCAGTTACACCTACAACGCACCTCGCCTTTTAATGTGTCCTTCTAGGTATATTAAGGGGTGTAAGGTGTTTCACTTGATATCAGAGCCTAAGGTTACAGGATTCCTCAAAATTCTTTTATAAAATAAAGTATTTTTTAAAATAACTTGTTTCAAAGGAATTTTTCAGAAAAGAACTTTTAGTAATGTTTTTAGGTACAAAAGATTTTTTATAAAAATCCCATCCAAGTCCAGTACAATCTAATTTCGATTCTTTTGAGCGTAAATTCTATTTTCTTTTCATAGAATGGTTGACTGGTTTCGTAGAGCTACGGTACCAGAGGTGCAAGGGCAAGTTCCCAATAAAACACCAGTGGGTGGAAATCCCATTAATCCACTCACATCAGCACCCTTTTCTGAGCTATGCAAGGACTTCTCTAATGTAGTAGGTAGAATGTTTTTTGGAACAGAGGATTCCAAGGAGACGTGGGCTAGTTTTGAAAATATGGAGCAAAAGTTTAGGCGATTAGGTTTGGAGCACCGACAGAGTGTTCAGCCTACATCTTGGCAGCAGAAGAGGGATCTTGAGAAGGTTCCTGCAAGGTCTAAGATTCAATGGAAGGATAAGGACAAGAGGAAAGAAGGAGGACCTCAGAATCGGATCAAGAAAAGAAGGAAATGCAATAGCTATGAACTGGTTGGTCATTATGTAAGGGACTGTAAGAATAAATGATGAAGGGAAAGTGTTTCAATTATGGGCAGCTTAGTCAATTTAGTAGGATTTTTCCTCACAAAATGTGGCATACAGCGAATGCACCTGCAACACCAATTCAGACTGTGGGTACAACACCTTCCAACAACATACCAAATCAAGGTAGGAAAATATGATTTCTATTTTTGATTTTCCCATTTGGACTATTTTCGATTCCAGAGCATTACATTCTTTCATCCCTAGTTCTTTAGTAGATTGTTTGCATTTAGACAGTTCTTTAGTAGTAGACCCCATTTTTGTTTCAAAACCCATAAGATGATCGACATTCTTGGCTATGGTTTGTAGGGGTTTGAAATTTCTTATCCTAGGCATAGAATTTGACTGTGACGCCTATGTTTTCTCGGGGTATGGGGTGATCTTGGGTATGGATTGGCTACCCAGATATAGAGCTATATTAGAGTGCGAAAGGAGAGTCGTTAGATTAGAGACATGCATCAGTACGACTCTTGAGATTTCCTGCGACCCGCAAGGGTCAGTTATGCTGAGCTTCCGTTATTCCCTCGATTCATCATCATCAAAATTAGATTATGTTCCTATTGTCAGAGATTTTCTAGACATCTTTGGGGAGTTTAGGGGACTAACCCCGTAAGAGATAGATTGACTTCAAGATTTATTTTGCTAGCCAATAGCATTACCCATAGTGCATATGGTGCCTAGGGAAAGGAAGGGATTAAGCAAGAAGATTTGTGAGCTTTTGAGAAATGTTTCATAAGAAGAAACATATCGGAATAGGGGCGCCAGTCGTCTTTGCTACCAAAGCAGGTAGTCCTCTTCGACTTTGCATTGACTATAGAGAATTGAATAAGCTCACAAAGAAGAACTATTATCCAATCCCTAAGTTAGATGATCTTTTCGACTAGTTAGTTAGCTCTTTAGTATTTTCTTAGCTTGGTCTACCCATTAGATTTCATCAGCTTAAGGTAGCTGATGACAGCATTGATAAGATCGCATTTTGGACACCCGACGGATTCTATGAGTGGTCGGTTATGTCGTTTGGGCTAACCATGTCCTAGCTTATTCTACAGATTTGATAAACCATGTTTTAGAGATATCCTAAAAAATATTTCATGGCGGTATTCGTGGTCCACGTTTTGCTATTTTCCAAGAAGTATGGGAGAGCATGTTATTCTTCTAAAGGAGGTTCTTTGTACGCTTCATGTTCGCCAGTTGAGAGCAAAGTCCTTGAAGTATCACTTTTGGCATAAGGAAGCATGTCTCTTAGGGCATAGTGAATGTTTACACATAGAATAAGTTTGATAAATGGTGTCGTGCATTTAGGTTCCGACTGTGGAAATCCAAAGAGAGGTAGGCAAGGATTGGAGATGTGTAATAGAAAAGGAGAAAAACCACATGTAGATAATTATAGAAATTATAATTGTTTCATTTAAGTGGATTTAATGGTAGTGCCTTAAAATAGATGTAACAAAAGACTTTAGCAGGGAAATGTGATTTCCAAGGTTCAAGAAAAGTACTACTAGGTTAGTAAGGACAAAATTCACTTTATGCCACCTTAATAAAATGAAGTTTTCGAAAAAAAAAAAAAGTTGAAAAAAATAACTGTTGGAATTGAAAATTTTCATTGTTAGTATTTTCTTTTAGAAAATAAATATGGGGTTCTTGAAGAATAGTGTGAAATTTAAGTTGGTTTTTATATAATGAAAAATTCGTATTCTTCTTGAAGAATTATGGAGTGTGTGTATATATAACTCACTAGTTTCTTTGTAAGTAAACAAAGATTTCTAATATAAAAACTTAGAGTGTATCGAGTACCGAAAACGTGGATTACAAAATTTATTGTTGTAATAGATGTTTTCCTGAAAATAAAGGGAGAATAGCCTATAAAGCTACCATTATAGTAGGTGACTCCCAACCAAATTCTTATACCCAACCAAACTCTTGATTTTTGAGGAACTTTGGAAAAGCATCTTTCTTTAGTGGAATTAACATAAGATAGTAGTTCTCAAGCTCGCATTAGAGTGGCACCTTTTGAAGCTCTTTATGAAAGACCATGCAAGTTGCCTTCGCGTTGGATAGGGTCTACAAAGGGATTGCCATGGTTCTGACATAGTTAAGAAGACTTCGAGTAGGATTGGTTTGATTGGGAGAGAATTCATATTTTGTATCTATGTTCCTTTGATAATAAGTTTTTAGAATTTACTATTTACATCTTTAATTTTGAATAGGTTCTTTCCATTATTATCCTTTGGAAGGGTAGAACTTAGGATTTAACCTACGGATGGGAGGATTATATGTAAACATTTTATTAGAATATGTTACGAATGATGTATGCTAGTGGTTGCAAGTGTTTGCTAGTGGATGCTAATGGATGTATATAGGTACACTAGGCACTATAATTCTTTAGGGATCAGCCTAACTAGGACAATAGAGCATATGCATATGGATGTGTGCACATTTTTTCTCTATTTTTCATGGTTGCTATAAATGGATGATTATCACATGATTGTTTCATTTGAATGATGTTTGTAGAATGCATATAGAACTATCAGTTGTCATTAGGAAATTTTTGCATTCATTTGGATACTTGAACAGACATGATTGCATAAAAGGAGGTCAACTTAATCAGTGGACCGCCTAATCTTTTGCATTAGTTAGGGACATTTACACTACACTAATTGCATAAGTATCATAAAATGCATAAGAAAAACTTAGGCACATTGGATGAATGGTTGATGATTGAGTAGTTGGGTGTAGAATTAGATGAAAACATTTAGTACATTCTTTTACCCTTAGAGATTTCGGGGTTGAAAATCCCTTAAGTAGGCGAGAATGCAACAACCCAAAATTTAACCCGTAATAATTCATTCGTTAATTAATTGAATAATAAAATAACTTTGTGAAATTATCAGAATTGAGCCATGGGAGTTGTAGCATTGTGTCCGTGGTAATATTCTGGTCAATTTCCATATGGAACATCAGAATCCAAGCTAATATGAAGGAGATACAAATTAAACAATAAAAAAAATTATAGGCCAGGTCAACCTGGGCATAAAGGCAATCGACCGCCCGGTCGACCCTCCTGCCCATTTGGGCGAACGAACGAACATTCGTTCGAACGTTGTAGGCATGTTCTGCATTCTTCAACTCGATCTGGTCCTTCCATTCATACATCCGATGGCTCCTATTCAGCCTATAACATGGTTGCGTTCTATTCAATTCACAAATCCAATGGTCTGAGATCCACTTCTACTCCTAAATAGAACCTTAGGCCTAAAACTTTTTCTCATTTTAAGATTTTCTCCAATTGGGTTCACCTATTCAAGAAGGACCCCAAGCGGAATAATTTTCCTAGGAGGAAATCATTTTAAATAAAAATATTTAACTACCCCAAGTGGATCAGGGAAGGCCTAGAGGGAAGAGCTAAGGACCACAAGTGAGTGATCATAATTATATTAAATTTCTTTAGGTAATTTAAAATAATCGGGTTTTCAATAGTTGTAGTTTACCTACGATTTTTGGAGTAACTTTTTTATGTTATAATATATGTAAATTCTATAGATTTAATATGCTATACAATGTTTGTTATGTTTTGTTTAGTCCCACGTCATTGGATAAGTCAAGTCCTTAGCTCCAAAACTTTTATATAAATGAGCAAATTTAATATAAATCAATTACTAATTCCAGAAATGAATAATATAACTTTTGGCCTTTTCTCTAATGGCTTCTCCTTCTATTTATTTATTATATATTGTTATTTGTTTACAACATATTTTCAACATGATCTCAAAATGTTAAACCCTGATTAGATGGTTCGTAAAATGTCCGCGGCTAGTTTGAAGATAAGAAGTCAACCGATCAGTTGGCGCACATCAATCTCTAGGCAAGGATCAGGTATGATTTCTTTTTTTTATACGGTTGAATTGAAGCGTGAGTCTCAACTTGGCTTGACCTGTTGTATGGTCGTGTATTGCCTAATTTTAGAAGATTGCCATTAGGTCACTGCCAAAATCTATCAAACCAATTGAAATTTACGATTTTTTTGTTACAATAAATTTCAAAGTGAAATAGGAAAGTGTTCTAAATCATATCCGCTATAAACATTCAAAGGAGAATTGATTTTCATTTGTAGTAATTAGTAAAAGCAAAATATCAAACATGTTTCTTTCTGAAAAGTTACCTTCTTTCAAAAGTCTGGCACGACACTGGAATTATTTTCATTGAAAATACAGTTTCACTATCATAGATACTTTAAAACTTGTTTTAATCTTCATAGCACTCTATTTTTATCCATTTTTCAAGAGATAACATGAAGACATGGGCATCAGTTGACATTGTTTGGCCTTCTATATGCAACAAGGTCACGCGAACGGTGAAAACTCAAAATTTTGACTTATTCCCTTTTCAAATAGCCTTTCGATGCGCAAAAAAAGAGCTGAGTAATTAGCATATTTTCTCCTTCAAGTTCGAAGTATATATTAAAGTGGTTTTGGAAGTATGTCCTTATGTAGACAGGTGCCTGCACTTCTCAGTGTCTATTCGTTAAATAACCCCCACATATATGTTTGTTTTTCTGCACGTATATTTTTATTTTTATTTTTTACCTTAAAAACTACACAAAGTTATATCATAAATTGTAATATAGTTGAATCCTTATGAATGCTAATTTAACTGTTGGGAAATTGTGACAAGCTCTAAATTGAATACCTCATTTCTGAAGTTTTCCTCATTGTGAATGGAAATTCTCTATGCAACTTAATACAACATTAGCAAATGAGTGTCAACTTATTAATCTTGTTTGGTTGGTGTAAAAACAATCGTTTACGATCATTGGTCTATCGTTTTGGATTTCTCCATTAAGGTGGAATGACTTGTTCATGCTCATCAAAACATCTGAGTTCATGTTTTATCAAATGTTGTGCGATTTTCATTTTTGGAAACTAGAATAATGAACATGCAAAATTATTTTAAATGTCGGCTATATGCCGATTTTTTTTCCTAATTTAATTATTATTTCACGTAGTCCTGTAAATGCATTATTTATTTAATCTAACAATATGGATTAACGAGAGTAATAAGATTTATCCCAGTTATGTTCATTGCTCGAGGTATTATGTTTAGCAGGTTTAGGGTGAAACATATATTGGTATTTTATGTATATTAGATCACTTTATTTAATTGAATATTGCATGAATATTAATGGTGCAACTTGTGTGCATGTACAAAAACATGTATCCCTTGCCGAAGGTTCATCTGTGTAATTTAAAAAAGTTGATTTTCTCCTTGTTTAAAATGGTGTTTTTCTAAGTAAGAATTTTATAATCAAAATGTCTCTAGCACTAATAGCCACTTTGCTAACTGGCAGTTGGACTGTGTGGATTTTAACGCAATGCTCGAATTAGTCAACAAACTAAACAACTATGCTTCTTCCAATTTATTCACTTTAACTGTACTATGCTAAATTAGTTATTATTAGTGATAAATATTGATGTTGATTGTCTTAAGAGTGATACAATATTACAATGATATAATTGTTAATGATGCTTTTGAGTTGATTGGTTTACATTAGGTGCTTTTTTGTGTGTATATTAGTTTTCATTTATAATTATTAGTGAATTTGTATATTGACATTACATTCTAAAAAGTAGTACATAAAGTATTTATAAAAGACATATGCGATGCTCCAGGAGCGGTGATGGTAAAATATCTCTAGAAGAGTTTATAAATTGTCCTTAAAAGAGAAAATATGCACTAATATAATACTCCACAAGTAAACCATTGAAATAATTTTACTATCACACTCAAAAAATGGTATTTATAAAATATCTCTGAAAGAGATGTTAAAACCCTATGTAGCACATAAAAGCATTGCCGATGAAATATTTTTCAATTATGATATAGCACATTAGGAAGTGATGTGGCAGCAAATAACCTAAAGAATTCGTAAATCAAAATAAAACAAGTAGAAATGGGTGCAAAATGCATTTACAAAATTCTAACTACCGTTGCCAAGGAATTGTAGTTCCATTAGAAAATTTTAAAAGTAAATAGTGATTTGTGATCTATTACTTTTCAGAATACACAAAGAACTAAATATCGTATGCATAACTATTCTTTAAGAAAAATCTTTAGAAATTCTCCCGATGTGATCATCCATGTGTCATATCATAATTTTCACAAAATCTATAAATATGGTCTTGAAAAGATTTGTAACTAATATAATAGCATATTTCTATAACATTTTAAGTTTCCAGAAGATAATTATTTTTTTGTTGTAAACATATCTCTTTTATTGAACTCTCCGGAAGAGATGCCTGTACGTAATTCGAACTATGTATTCTTATATGATATATTTATAAATAATGCTTAAAACATATTTTTGAAATATAATTGAAGAATAAAGCTTAACAACTCGAAGTTATATGCATAATTTATTTGAACTAGAAGATCAACATTATTTAGGTTGAAAACTGTTAAGTTATATTTGAATTAGTAATACGAAGGACGTTGTTCTTTAGCATGTTCAAATAAAAAAAAATGTCGAAAGTCTTAATTATATTCTGTATTTGTATGGATTCATATATTTAAGTGAAAAAAATGAACATAAAGTTCAGAGTCTGATAATGGAAATAAACAAGAGGATATGTGAATTATTGCAAGTTTTATGAATTATCAAACAAGAGGCTTTGATAGTTATAACCAAGAAAAGTATGACTTCAAAATTAAAGCAAGAACACCGACAAATTTTAAGATTTAGATCTTGAAATTCTTATTGTCGATAGCCAATGGTAACAAGAAGTTACAATATATTCTATAACTAAAAATTGTACCATATCAAATAACTCGAAGTTATTATTTATAAGTCAAACTTGATGCATATGAATTTTCAAACCAGACGTTAGGGAAATTATCATTTAATGTTTAAGGATTCATATTTACATCGAGTGGTAAATAAAAATTAATAGTCTGGATCCTTGTATTAGTTTGTTCTAAAATCACTAACTCAAATGATAAAGATTGTGCAAATCTATAACATATATATAATACGTGGACGCACGTATATATCATATATCTAGATGTTTAACTAAAGAACCTGAAGATTGTTTTACTAAATTGATATGAGCTTATCATATAGATTATGCATAGATATCATCCAATGATTTGAAATTCAATCAACATAAATGTTGAATGACCCGAAGTCATGCATGTATCCAAGTGATCTACATAATAAGTAAATTATTCAAATTGGTTAGATCAATGAATGAAAAAAAACTCTAAAAATAAGCAATATCACTTGAATACATCTTATCGCTAGATAAAAGATATCCTCCTATATGTAATATGTATGATTTATTTGCTAGTAGCAATATCTTTACGGACCAAAATGAGAATCAAAAGATGATAATTATTTGATGTTTCTCAACATTGAGGGGGAGGATAAAAGGGGTACAAATTCATTTTGATTATCAAAAATTAAATATTTATTGCAAAATATTAAGTAACCTAAACAAATTTTTGACAATGCCCTAGTATACTTTCTCTAATATAAGTTGAAGTTAACCAAAAATGGTATAAATCATATTTGAAGTGTGGTAGAGAAATCGGTTCAAAATATTTCCAGAGTAAGTAATAAAGATGCCAAATAAAGGAGGTGGGTGTTCTTGAAGAAATACTTAAGGGTGCTCTTAAAGAGACTAATAACATGATTGTCAAATTACCATAAAGTTCTTTAGGTACCTAAAACATGATAATTAAAAAGGTCTCAAAAAATCATGTCTAGAACTGATAAGAAATAAATATCGATGATATATTTGTAAATAATAAAACGTTCATGTTTATAAATAGATTATAGATCTTGAATTAGGGGAAAATATGACCGGCCATCATGAATCCTTTACTAATAGAGAAATATAGACATGTAGTCCGTAAAGTAGTGAAAGTGCTTGAAATGCTTAATATGCCCCGAAGGTATAAACATGGTTTAAATCTTGTTGATGATGAAAGTATACAAATTCCTGAAGAATATAATAACTTTCATGGTTAAAAAGTATGAAAAGAAAAAGAAGCGTAGATTCCAACCTACTTTTAAGTATTGTTGTAGTAAAAATCTTGATATGATGAAACTCTTAATATCTATTGAAGTGGTAGTTGCAATATATAAAAACTTATCAAAGTATAAAAGTTCATATATAACTTTTGTGGTTAAAAAGAATGCAAAAGACATGAAGTTTAAATTCCAACCTTCTTCTAAGTATTGTTGTAATGAAAATATTGATATACTTCAAGATGAGTAGATTACTTCCTGCTTTTTAGTATTGTTGTAGTGAAATTTTTAATTCATCAAAGATGTATAGTTGAAATATGCATAACTGATTCGAAGCACAAAAATGAAAGCCCATGAAGTGATTTTCAGAAAATTAGCATGCAAAATGCAAATCATATTCGGAAGAAACAATCCTGGAAATTTTGATTGTATTGAAGGAAACTGTTAATAAATTGTATTATTGATGAGATACATATTTATGGATCTAGAAGTATCCACAACCAATTTGAGTTTTCAAAAGTTGAATACGAATTCAGAGGAAACATTTAAATTAGGGAGGCCATCCATAAGTATTTTGTAATGCACTCTTTTTCCATAACTAAGATTTTTCCAACTGCGTTTTTATTAGTAAGGTTTTAATGAGGCATTATCTTGATCCAGAAGTGTCTACTCCCTAGAAATATTTAAAATAAGTTATAA
Source organism: Allium cepa (assembly GCA_030765085.1). Classification (NCBI taxonomy): domain Eukaryota; kingdom Viridiplantae; phylum Streptophyta; class Magnoliopsida; order Asparagales; family Amaryllidaceae; genus Allium; species Allium cepa. Next base: position 286,914,507 of record CM060942.1, read on the forward strand.
TGTACTCCTTTTCCATATTTAAGATTTTTCCCACTAGGTTTTTCTTACTATGGTTTTAACGAGACATTATCTTGATCTAGAAGAATCAAGCGTCTTATCAAAAAAAATAACATCTAAAATATGTTATTAAAGTTAAATTGTATTTTTATCCTTGACTACGATTTTTCCCATTGGGTTTTTCTTAGTAAGGTTTTGATGAGGCATTACATTGATCCAGAAATAACAAACTCCATTTGATGTAAATTATTAAAACATGCCATTGTACTCTTTTTCTTTCACCAAGATTTTTCCCATTGGGTTTTTCTTAGTAAAGTTTTAATGAGAGATTATTTTGATTCCGAAGTATCAAACCATTTAGAAGGAATATCATTATATGATATCTTTGATTTCACAAGTTGTAATTCTTTCCTCATTCAAGGTTCTTCCAATTGGATTTTCCTAATAGAGGTTTTTAATGAGGCAACATACAACATCTATAGCAAGTGAATGGATACTTGAACGTAGGATAATAACAAGGGTGAGCAGTCGTCATACAAGTTTCAAAATGGACAGCTTCAAGCCACCATATGAGCATCTAAAATTTTAAAGACGCATGTTCTAGCGGGAGTGTTATAATATATGTAAATTATATTGAGTGAATATGATATACAATGTTTATTATGTTTTGTTTAGTCCTGCATCATGGGATAAGTCAAATCCCCAGCTCCAAAACCTTTATATAAATGAATCTATGTAATGAAAATGAATTACTAATTCAGAAATGAATAATACATCTTTCGCCTTTTTCTCTAATGGCTTCTGCTCCTATTTCTTTATAATATATTTTTATTTGTTTACAACATTTCAGTAATTTATTTACTGTTTTAGAATTATTTTCAGTCTATTCCTTCTAGTTGTTCGTTTCAGTTAATTTTAGTTTTTTTCTATTAGTTATAGCTTTTCCCATTTAATTATAGTTTATTTACAGTATTTTAATTTATTTAATGTTATCTATGTGTTATTTACATGTTCTTCCTATGCCTTATATTTTTTTATATTTTCACTTTTCTTTTGTTTCTCATTCTTCTTCGCGTATGGATTAGAATAGAATTAACAAGAAATTGGATTAAATTATAAGAAATTTTAAATAATGGAATATGATATGTAAATCACAAAGACTGTAATATAGTTGGAGTTGGACTGAAATTATGTCTAATTATAATATTAATTGGACTAAATGAGGAAGATTTTACCTAGTTATAAACTTAGAATTATAACTAAATAGAATTAAAGAAGAAAGAAGCTTATTTTCACACTTAGACCTTTGATTAAGTAATAAGCATGATTACAAAGTAAGTTATATAATGGTAAACTATGGAAACTATGGAAATTATTTCAAACTATAACAAACTAAGGAAATTATGGCGCTTACTTTAAAACCTAGGATAAATTAGTAAGCAATAATAGAAATTGATAAAAATAAAGGCTTATTTAAATAATTTATGTAAGTTAATAAGCAAAGATAAGAGTAGGACCTGTACCAAATAGCCTTCCTCTAATATTTCTATGGTTATGTTGTTTCACATAATCCTGAAGTGAGACGAGGTCCTTCGCATAATCCTGAGTGAGGCGAGGGATACTCTTATGCTTATAGTGGTAGTAAATGGTTGATCTATGGTAGTCCAAATCAAAGGGATATGCACAAGGGGCGCATCTAGATTTTTTTTGATAGGGACCAGTACCAACGGCTTTTCCCTTATTTTTCTATGGAGACGATGTTTCACATAACCCTTAATTGAGACAAGGTGCTTCACATAATCCTGAAGTGAGGCAAGGGGCACGCTTATGCGTGCGGCTTCCACTGATGGCTTATAAATCTTTATGAGTTTCAAGCGCTTATTGAGGGTGTCTTTCATAGACACCAAAGTCTACTATGTTGGGAAACGTCCTATCCATAGTTGATTCTATGGAGTAGCATGCCGATCAAAGGGTAGAATTAGGACTTCAGCCTAATTAAAATAGGATTAGAAATTCAGCCTAATCAAAGCACTATCGAGGACAAGTGCAAAAAATCATAGTTAACCTATCTTATCAACTGTAATAGTTTAATCGTATTTTCCAGTTTATCTCTTTCCAATTTCCTTTATTTCCTTTTATATATATTAGAACTTTTGAAGAGTCTATTACTTTTACTTTGCTTAAAGATTCTAGTAGTTACTATCGCTCACCAAACTTTTTGTCTGACCCACTCCTCTATTTCCCCCATTTCCCTCATAGCAAATCAAGAGGAGGGAGGTACATTGTGGTGCTCGAAGTTTTTGGAGAAGATTCTACTATATATTTCTCTACTTTTTCAGCTTTTGGTTCTTTATGTGTACCTCACTTAAGAGGGATATTTATACTATGATTTTTGTTGAGACTACGAGTTTTTATTTCATGAGACATGTTGGATTTTGAGACATGTATGTTGTATTTAGATTTTGACTTATCTGGTTTATAAAGCAATCATGAAGCTTTTGTTTTAAATAAATTATTATTTTAATTTCCGCTATTTTTACCTATTTTTGTCTTGTGAATCTTAGTCTAGGTTAGTTTCAATTATGCCTACAACACACCACGCCTTTTAATGTGTCCTTTTGGATATATTGACGGTTGTGGGGTGTTTCATATTTACTCTTGTATAATTGTTCATAAAAGAATATGTTTGAAAAGTTATAGAAGAAGTAAATCAAAGTAACAAATGATTGTAGTAAAAAGGTCGTTATAGTAACACTTTTAAAAATAGTCCGTCCTTTAAAATAATGCTTATTTTTGTGGAAACATTCTTAAGGATTTGTTTAGCAATTAACCAAGTAAATGATATGTTATTCTAATTAAGAAATATTTTAAGCCTATTCCATTTGATAGCAGGCTGAACGAAATGAAAAAGATAGAGTGAAATAGCCGCTATAAGTGCGGTTTGTAAAATACCCTGTTTTCGAAAAATTCTCTAGAATAATTAAAAGATATTCTTTGGGATTTTTCATCATTTCCATGTACCCAAAGTATAAAAAGTATTGTAAAATGAATGAATCTAAAATAATTTGTTAAGGTATTGCAAACTACACGCAAAGTTGTAGTAAAATTAGGTTTAAACTTGTAACAGAACTTTAGACAGCACTTTTGGAAATTCTATCTTTGCTATTTGAAACTATAAATTGTTTAAAATTGACATTTAAATTATGTGCTTTTCTCTAATCTTTTTAGTGTTCTTTTCTAACTTACAATATTATATTTTAAAATTTGTTTCATCTTTAAATATTTATTTCAACAACTAATTATGAATTTCTAGCTTCTAAAATTTAAAACTTGTTTTTCTATTTATTTCAAAATTCCTTATTTTTACACAATATTCAATATAATTAAATATCATATACTAGTTTTAAAAGTATTTTAACATATTAATATGTATTTTAAAGATATTTCTATATATAGATTTAAATATCAAATTAAGTATTTTATAAATATAATAAAGGGAGTTTGGGTTTTAACACTTAAGTTAAAATAAATTGTTTTATGGAATCAACTAAAAGTGTTGCGACAACCTATCTTTTTGGACGGTTAAATTGACGATAAACCATACACGTCAGACTCAAACCATTCAAAAGGGCAGATTTATATGGGTAAACAAGAAAAAGAAAAGAAAAACGAAAAAAAATACAGAATCTCACAACGGAATGACAAAATATAACAATCAAATAAACAGTTTATAAAGCTGTTTACAAACAACATTGATTATACATTTATAATACAGATTAGAGTTACATACAACAAGAATAAATAATAAATATATGCCGCAAAACAACATGATGCAGTGGAATAAATATAATAAATAATTATAGTAAAAAAATCTTCATCTTCATCCTCTAGAAAACAGTCTTTGGAAAACTGAAAAGCTCAGACTGACCCGAGCGAATTGAAAAGACAAATATTTGAGTCAGACATAAATGTTCTTATGTAATTTAAATCAATTATAAATAAATCTATGAGTGCAATCACTTAAGAGATGTTTGGTATTTCCATCTCATAAGGATTCATTAAACTATTTACATACATAGTACAATACGTTATTATAATAGTGTCTTTAGTAAAGTAAAGTATTTAAATAGCGTTAAGGCATTACCTATATCCCCCTAAACTTAATTTATATATTCCCATAGTCTATACAGTATCGTACACTCCTCCGTGAGGTTTACCTAGATAGCACTCCATAGGTATGGTGTAAAACAAACTCGTAGAAGGCGCGATGGGGCATACAAACACGACATTTGAGGCAATGCCAGGGTAGATATACTGTTTGCGGATCTTGACTGGTGGTAACGCATAACACCTACTACCACCCACCTTGAAAAACACTCCCACAATCAAATTCGAGGGTTGGCCATCAAATCATCATAAATTCATAATGATATCGAAGAAATATATCCCATCGGAGGAATGACCTCACTTGGCCCAGCATGGATCCTAATTTAGTCACATCTAAGCTGACTCACGGGAGTCAGGATCACGTAAATACCTCATACAGAACGCTTCGCCAAACCATCCTACTTCATTTCTTGAATCTCCACCATGTACACAGTTGTTAAAGTGGTTTTCCGTTTTGGCAGAGAGTATGATAATATCCGATCCCAGTCTATCTAACAACCAAATGCTTATTTCACACCAGATAGTTTATTTACATTTCAAAGTATATTCACAATTGATATCAAAATATCATATTCTCAAAACCATATCACTTTCAAAATCATATTTACTTTCAAAATTATATCACATTTGAAATCATTTCACTTTCAAATTCATATTTTCAAAATAGATTAAATCCTCATTTAAAATCATCATATTCCTCTAATATGTCATTTAAATCCCAAATTATGTTGTAACATCTTTTAATCATATTTTCCTTAAAATCGAGGATTTAAATATAAAACTTCCACTTTACCAAACCTAAAATTTAGAAAATAGTTTAGATAGATTAAGAATAGTTTTAAAATAGTTTGAATGGTTTAAAATAGCTTTTAATTGGTTAAAAGTACCTTTATATATTGTTTAAATGGTTTTTTAGTTTAAAACAAATTAAAATAGTTTAGCCTGGTTTAAGACAGTTTAAATTTAATTCAAAACAGATTAAGTTGATTAGATAGATTTAAAATAGGTTAAGTGGTTTTAAAATAGATTAAATAGATTTGAAATAGATTACATAAGTTAAATTAGATTAAAATGGTTCAACATAAGTTAAATTAGGTTAAATATATTAAAATAGATTAAAATTAATTAAAATAGTTTAAATTGATTTAAAATAGTTTAAAATAGTTTAAATTAGATTTAGATTAGTTTAATAGTTAAAAACCTTAAAATCTGGATTTTAAAATAATAAAACTTTAAATTATTTATATTAAATTAATTAATTTGGAATTAATATAAAAATTGAACTATTTCTTCCATTTCAACAAATCTGGACCTTATCCCAATTTCAAATCAGAACCCAATTTCAAATCTTAAAATATCAATTTTACGCTATTCAAGTTTCTATAGATTTTAGGGTTACAATTTCAAATTCTCAATAACTCAGTTTCGATCAATTTTGTTTATACTTCAAAATTCAACTTTCAAATTTCAATTTAAATCCTTCAAGTAATTCGCTTAAAATTATTCAATTTATATCAAACAAATTCTATTTCACAATATTGTTTAACTATTTTTAAAGTTTAAAGATTTAAAATCATTTAATTTAACCCTTCCGGTGTTCATATATAACTTTCTACCCTATGGTCAAGCGATACTGATGTTTATCATTTCAATTTGCAATTATTTATATCTATCAATATATATCAAGCCGCAATCCCAAATTAGTTACAAATCCATGAAATTGCTTGAGTCTATCACTTCAACTCATAACAGCCATACTCTATCACATCGTTTGGGTATGTTTCATTTCAACCCATTGGGAACTTACAGTGTTATAACAGTATAAAATATAACATCCAATCATCCAATAATAAAACTAAACATCCATCACAATCATCATCCAAATCAACCCATAAACATCAATAGATAACTGATTATCATTAACAAGTATTAAATTGATAATTAAATTCAATATTAAATTAAACGATGATTGAATGCAATAAAAGTCAAATTTAAATAGAATGACAATTTAAAATATACCAAACACCAACCAATCAATTGCAGATCACATCATGAATTTTATTTAACTAACATAAGATAATTTAGTGATTATAAGTGGGTTAAAACTCTTAACTTTGATTTCAAATCGATTTGAAATTCAAAACAAGGCCCAAAATTCAACAGTCTCAGAATTCATCCAAACATATTCCGTAATGTTCCGAATTCCTACATGATCGCAATAGAGAAAACCGCTCGTAAATCCAACCTCGTATGTAAAAGTTATCACATTAGAACCACATTCGATTGAAATTAAAATGAATAAAATAATTATTAACTACGTACACGTCACCATCCGTTCGAGAAACCCTAGTGTCGCCTCAGCAACCATGTACGCAGTCACAACTAGCTGCCAACTATTACGCTTGTCGTCACGTCGCCCTTGCTTGACCATCTCAATGTCTAAAGCCACCACCAGACTGTGCACTTCCGACAGTCTACACCCCAGCCACGCACGACCCTCCGATTTTCAAATTCTTGCTCCTACGCCGATGGCTTCATCCTCGGAATCTGGTGAAACCAAGCATCCTTAGCACAAACGAACATCAGATCCACAACCTTCTCGACTCCCTCTTCCAAAAGCAGCTTCCCGATCGTCAAAACGGTCGACAATCCACCATTGGATCGAAAACCCTAGGAATGGATGGCCGAGGTTCAACCTCGATTTCTTGCAAAACGATGAGCCAAATTGAAAACGAATCACTGCGATGGATTACACATGACGAGGGCTTTCCAACGATAATAATTCAATATAGTTTTGAGGACTTTGATTTCTGAAATTGGCTTGGAGATTGAATTTAGGGTTTGAATGTTGGAATTTGTTAACTCCGCTTTGATAATGACTCAGCGACTTAAAAGGTTACGACCTAACGGCTTAAAAGGTTACGAACTAACGACTTAAAAGTTTACGACCTAACGACTTAAAAGGTTACGACCTAACGACCTAAAAGGTTACGACCTAACGGCTTAAAAGGTTACGACCTAACGACCTAAAAGGTTACGACCTAACGGCTTAAAAGGTTACGACCTAACGGCTTAAAGGGTTACGACCTAACGACCTAAAAGGTTACGACCTAACGGATTAAAAGGTTTCCGACCTAACGACTTATAATATAAAGCGACCTAGCGACCTAAAAAGGGAATGACCAAATTGTGTATTCGACCTAAAAAGTACAGCGACTTAGCGACCTAAGGAATGGGGCGATCCACGATCTAACGAGTTAAGTGACAGTATGGTTTAACGACTTAGCTTAAGTCGCTAGATTGGTTGTCTCGGCATTGTGAATTTACTGGCTACTCCCTTAGGTCGCCACCGACTTACGACCTATGTTAGGTCGCAAGCGACCTAGGCAAACGAAGACAAATCCAATACAACGTCACTTAGGCCGTGGCTTGTTAACTCGTCCGCGACTTGGGACTTGTGATATGAATCCAGAAGAGCATGCTTATCCCAGTTAAGCCGTGAGCCATGCATGAGAAGTGGAGCGCGACCTACGACCTATCTTAGGTCGGTCACGATCCATGACCTATTTTAGGTTGGTTACTACCTACGACCTTCTTTAGGTCGGCCACACTTATTTAGATCGCTCACGACCTTCCTTAGGTTGCTCACGACCTAAGGCCGGTCCAAAATCCTCTATAAATACACCCTAAGCTCCAACATGAAGGGGACTTTTGGATCATTTTCTTCAAAGCATTGAGATTCTGCCATCTTCAAGCCGAGCCTTACTCCAACATTCGAAACTCACAAGAAGCTTCAATCAACTTCAAACAGGGATTCAACGCATTCAACCATGAATTCGGAGAACTCTCTTGCATCGAAGTTTTTCTAGCTACTTGTCTTTTGAAGCGAATTGTAATTGAAGGAAATTGCAAAGGATTGTAATCATATAAGCAATAAAAAAGGATTGAAGTGGACATAGGCTTGATTATAAGCCGAACCACTATAAACTCTGTGTTTCTTACTGTTTTTTCATTGAATTACTGCTTTTTCCGATTCCCATGTTAACGGGTGGTGCTTTCATTCAGTCTCTATTTGCATCGGGGTGTTAGCATTTGACTTTTTACGTTAACATTATTGGTGCTTTTACTGAGAACCCAACTCAGGATACTGTCATCATAGCTTCATAGAAATTTGCAGAAAGGATCTCTCTAAAAATCAGGAGTTTATCAGAAATAATGGCCCCCGGAAGAAAATGCAAGTCTGTTAGATCCGATGATGTTCACGAGACTACTGCCACTTCTCCTCCTTTAAGTCAAACAACTCCAACCGTCCGAGTTACACGGGCAGAGCTAGATGCCATGGTATCTGGGCTACATCGACAAATGGAAGCTCAGAATGACCTGATGATGGAAAGGTTGAATGCTTTATTTGAGGCAAACCGCCAGCCGGCAACTAAGGGAGAAACCTTGCCGATGAAGTGCAGAATGTGGAAGGGAGGAATATCCCTCAAAGGCCAGCTGACCCAGTGGAAAGGACACCCCCCAAGCCGGAGGATCGGGGCCACAACCAATCCTTCGTGAACGATTGTCAAGACAAAATTCGGAGAGAATGGCCGATGTTTGTCCCGCTGAGCCTCAAAATGATGAAGAGTATTTCTCAGTCATGGTTCGTCAGATTATGAAGGAAAGTATGCAGAGAAATGAAGATGAGAAAGAATGGGGTTTCTCTCCGAGCAAAACACCATTCACTGAAAAGATCCTGAAGGCATAATTCCCAAGGAAGTTTGTCCCTCCAACTATTCCAGCTTACAAGGGAACGAGCGATCCTAATGAGTTTCTGTATTAAGTATGATTGGCACATGACGAGTGCCAGAGCCTCTGATGAAATCAAATGCCGGTATTTTCCGGTATACCTCGAAGGAGTTGCTTTACTTTGGTTCACAAAGCTGCCGGTCCGATCGATAGACCAATTTTCTGATTTGAATCGGAAATTCAAGGAACAGTTTCGATTGTATGCGTCACAGGCAAAGGATATAATGTCGTTATCCAGCTTGGAGCAGAATCCTGGAGAATCCATTAGAGCTTTCTTGAATTGCTTCAATATAGCTCTGGCTGAAGTGGACAACGCAGAGCCGAGAATGATTTTGACATACCAGATGAAGGCTATTGATAAGACGAGTGAGTTCGGGAGGTGGTTGAAAATGAAAGAACCAAATTCGCGTGACAAGTTTTATAAGAAAGCCGATGAATTCATGCGCCTGGAAAGCCTCCAAGCACCGGCTAAGGTGGTATCGACAGGGGCTGGAAATAGTAATGCTGTTCCAAATAAGAAGGAATCTGGCAATCAGAAGAGGGGAAAAGATGGTCAGAAGAGACAAGGAGATGTAAAGAAAGGTCATCCCTTCAACTTCAACCCTCTGACCGATATCCCGGAGAACATCTACTTTGCAAACAAAGACACGGTCGAATTCCCTGCACTAGCTAAGCAAAGAGTTAATAACAAAGTTGAGAAGAATGGAAGGTTTTGCCGGTTCCATAACCAACCCGGGCATGATACTAACGAGTGTCATCACTTGAAGGAGGTAATTGAGGAACTATTGAAGGAAAACAAGCTCCAGCAATATGTAAAAAGGAACAAGAATGGCTCGACTTCGTCAACTCAAGGACCACAGGTTCCTGTTCATCGTCCTAGCTCAAGTGAAAAGGCGGCAGCTCATGAATCAGAGAGGCCTGTTATAATGTGGTTACAGGGGGCCCTCACCCAACTGGCAGGAGTTGGGGCGAAATGGAAAGATACGCCCGTGCTTTGAAGTATGCACCGGCAAATGAAAGTGTTTTTGTGTTAGAAGATGCTGCGCCCCTGAAGCAGCAGAAAACCTTTAATGATGACATTATATTCAGCACTACGGATTCGATGGGTGTGGAAGCTCCTACCATTGATCCTTTGGTCATCTCCGCTGGCATTGGGCCAGCTACAGTGAAAAGAGTTCTGGTTGATTGTGGAGCTTCGTGCAACATCCTCTTCAAGAAGACTTTTGATCAGATGAAGATTCCAATGGCCGACGTTCAGGCTTCATCACTAAAGATTGCTGGTTTTACTGGGGAGCGGAAACAGCCAATTGGGACTATTGATTTGTTCGTAGAGCTTGGAGAGGGGCAGAGGAAAGTGGCTCGAAACAGACCTTTGTTATTGTTGAAGAATTTTTAGCCTATAATGCCTTCCTAGGCCGACCAACTTTAGCAGCATTTAAAGCTATTCTTGCCCCGTGGTGTCTGACCATGAAATTCCCCACGGATAATGGAGTCGGCGTGGTGAAAGGGGATCAGAATGCTGGAGGAGAATGTTATCTTACAGAGTTGCGTGAAACGAGGAAGAGAGAAATGGGAAAAGATGCGACGGCCCCAATCCGCATTAAAGAATCAACCTTGTAGCAATTACAGGGTGGACCCTGCACAGGCGAACACAGCGGTGCACGAAGAGAGATGGATCCCAGAAAAGCCAGTGCAGGGGAGAATAGAGTGGTACCAGTAGAAGTGACAGTGCCGGCACCTGTTGACCCGAAAGACCCGAACAAAGTGTTGAATGTGGGTTCGCAGCTTAATGCAATGGTTCAAAACTTTTTGATATCATTTTTGAAGGCAAATCTGGATGTATTCGCTGGGACTCATGCTGGTGTGTGTGGAATATCTCCAAAAATTGTAGTGCATACCTTTAATATTGATCCGAAGTTTACACCAGTAAAGTAGAAAAGGAGAACTCAAGGTCCTGAAAGGTCAGCAGCATTGAAAGAAGAGGTTGATCGGCTTATGGAGAACGGTTTTATCAGGGAATCCACTTATCCGAATTGTGTTTCAAATCCAGTAATGGTTAAGAAAGAAAATGGGAAATGGAGAGTGTGCATTGACTTTTCAGATCTAAACAAAGCCTTCCCCAAAGACTGCTTCCCGTTACCCAGGATTGACCATTTGGTGGATGGAATGGCGGGGCATGAATTGCTATTTTTTATGGATGCCTACTCCGGATATAACCAGATCATGATGCATGAGCCAGATCAAGAGGACACGAGCTTTATCACCAATGTTGTTCTTTACTGCTATGGAGTCATGCCATTCGGACTTAAGAATGCAGGGGCAACTTACAAAAGACTTGTTAATGCCATGTTTAAACTACAGATTGGCAAAACTATGGAAGTTTATGTCGATGATATGCTGGTAAAGTCAAAGAAAGCAGTGGACCACATGGATCACTTGGCAGAGATGTTCTCAATCCTCCGAAAGTACGGTATGATGCTGAATCCTTTGAGTAGAATCTGGAAAGTTTCTGGGTTTCATTGTGAGTGCAAGGGGCATTGAAGCTAATCCTGCTCAGATAACTGCCTTAAGAGAAGTCAAAGCTCCTAGAACGAAGAAGGAATTGCAAAGTCTCAATGGAAAAGTTGCAGCCTTGAGTCGGTTCATTTCCAAAGCTACTGATAAATGCATCCCGTTCTTTGATGCTCTAAAGAAAGGAAGAAAAAACTTTGATTGGACTTCTGAATGCCAGAAAGCTTTCAATGAGCTGATTCGTCATATGGAAAAGCCTCATATACTTTCTAAGTCTGACAATGGTGAAGATCTTTTTGTATATTTGGCAATCTCGTCTCATGCTCTCAGTGCAGCTTTGGTACGGGAGGATGCGAAAATTCAGCGCCTGGTCTACTACATCAGCAAGAGATTCACTGGGGCAGAATTGAACTATTCAAAGTTGGAAAAGCTCGCTTATTGTCTACTGATTGCATCAAGGAAATTGAGGCCATACTTCCAAGCTCATCCCATCAAAGTCCTCACCGATAGCCCTTGAAGCAAGTCCTGTTTCGTCCTGAGACTTCGGGTCGTCTTTTGAAGTGGAATATTGAGCTCAGTCAATATGACATCACTTATCATCCCCGAAGAGCTATCAATGGACAAGATTTGGCAGACTTCATCGCGGAATGTACAAACAAAGGTGATAGTGAGAAAGTAGTGACCGATAATCCATCAATCCGAGGGAAATTGTATGTTGATGGCGCAAGAAAGGATCAATGTGTTATGCTTTAAGATTGGAATTCCCTTCAACGAACAATGAAGCAGAGTATGAAGCTCTTATTGCCGTTTTGAGAATTGCTAAGGAGTTGGATATCAAAATGTTGCAGATCTTCAGTGATTCACAGCTTATTGTGTGTCAAGTCAGGAATGAGTTTCAAACCAAAGGAGGAAATCTTCCTGCTTACTTGTCAAGAGCATGGGAGCTTCTCGAGGACCTGGACCATTACACGATAAACCATATACCTCGGGAAGAAAACATGAACACAGATTCCCTCGCGAAGTATGCAAGCACCGGTGAAGCTCAATTATTGGGATTAGTTCCTGTGGAAGTCCTGTCGACTCCGAGCATTGATGAAATGGATATTGACTAGATCATGACTATATCACAGGAGCGGGAATCATGGATGACTCCAATATTGGAATATCTGCGCGACGGTTCTCTACCAGAAAACTCAAAAGAACGGCAGAAGTTTTTAAGAAAAGCATCCAGATACATAATTCAAGATGGTCGATTGTATAGGCGGGGATTGTCAATGCCATTACTCTGATGTGTGACCAAGGAAGAAGCTGAGACAATTCTGACTGAGGTACACGGAGGAGAATGTGGAGATCATTCAGGTGGTCCAACTTTAGCAAATAAAATTCTCCGTTATGGATATTTTGGGCCGGATATTAATTGTGATGCTGCGAGTTACGCCCGAAAATGTGACCGATGCCAGAGATTTGCAAAAATCCCAAGAGCACCTTCCACGGAGATAACACAGATGGCCAGTCCGTGGCCATTTGCTATTTGGGGAATGGATCTCATCGGGCCTCTGCCAACTGCAAAATCCGGAATCAGATACGCTATTGTTGTTGTAGATTATTTTACTAAATGGGCTGAATCTGAACCCTTAGCTACTATTACCTCTAAGAAAATGATAAACTTTGTAACTAAGAATATCATTTGCAGGTATGGAGTGCCTCAAAACATAATCATAGACATGGAACCCAATTTGAAAGTAAAGAGTTCCAAGATTTTTGCAAAAAATTCAAGATTCAGAAAAGTTTCTCAGCAGTAGCTCATCCGTAGGCAAACGGGCAAGTGGAAGCAGTAAACAAAAGTATCAAAACAACCATCAAAAAATAGCTGGAAAAATAAAAAGGTGGTTGGGTCAATAAACTTCCGCTAGCACTATGGGCATATAGAACTACACATAAAACTGCGACGGGGCATACTCCATTTTCATTGGCATATGGATCAGAGGCAATGATTCCGGTAGGAATAGAGGTCCCTTCACATAGAAGAATCCATTTCAATCAAGCCAAAAATGAAAAGCTACAACTTGAAGCCCTTGACTTCCTTGATGAAAAAAGGGAGGAAGCTGAGCTCAGAATTGCGGCTCATCAGCGAAGAATAGTCAGGCACTTCAATTCCAAAGTTCGCCGAGGCAGCTTTGAAGTTGGGGATTTAATCTTAAAACGAGTTATGACACCTACATGCATGCTTGGACCAAACTGGGAAGGGCCGTATGTTATAGGCCAAAAACTTCTTGATGGCACATTCAAACTTGTAACTGTCGAAGGAGACCCAATTCCAAGAGCTTGGAACAGCAATCATTTGCGCCCATATTTTACTTAAAGGCTTTAATGAAATATTGTAAAAGAATGATGAATGTATGATTCTTGTATTGAAAGCCGTTGTAAAATCAGTGCAAGTGAATAATAAGAACTACAAAGTGGATGTAGGCCCATTTTTTGGCGGAACCACTATAAATCTTGCATTCTTTACTATTATAGACTGCTATGCTTTATTTCGATATATAAAATACGTCAATTGTATTACTAAAATATCGATTTAATAATGCAGGCCATAAAAACAAAGCTTACCCATCACAAGACCAAGCAATCGTTGACATCACCCAACAAGCAAACACTAAGCCGTTCAAAATTTCCATGCTCAAATCCTACGAAATAAGTGCTTCGAACAAAAGTTAGCGATTCGGTTAGAAGTGGGCCATTGCTAACTAACTGTGAATGTTTGTACAAACGAGCATCCAGTTAAATAGCCTGTGTCTGCCACCACCAACTCACTTAACTACGAAGTATATTTCTTTGGATAAGGGAAATTGCTGGCAACTAAAAGGGAAGGGTATTTGGAAAAGATAACAAGGATCGCCGATATGAATAGATGGCAAAGAGACATGGGCGTGCAAGCATCAAACAGCAAAAGAGCTCTTCGGAAGCACAAGCCCTCTCCGGAGGCACAACTCTTCGGAGGATAAAGACCTCAAACGGGGCATGCCAGAAGACTTTCTCAACAAAAAAGATTGGTATGGAATGACCGGGAGCACCTTCCTGACTGGAAGGCGAGGCGCTTGTTTACTAGCTGAGACAGTTTGCGCAGACAAGCATCCAAGTAACTTGCGTCCGCCCCGTGAATCCATACGATGATCGGAGGCACCTTCCCAAGTGGAAGGCAAGGCGCTTGTTCACTAGTTGAGACAATCTGCGCAAATAAGCATCCAAGTAACTTGCGTCCGCCCCGTGAATCCGGTCAACCATGAGGAAGAAACTTCCAGGTAGACTCGGAGGCACGCATTCCACCGAGATTTGAAATAAAACTTCACAAGTGCTGGAATGTGAAAAGCCCTCTTCGGAGGCCCACTTCACCATAGTTGAAATGCTAAAAGACCTCGAGTGGGCCTCGCCAGAAAAAGAGAGTTCTTTCTCGACATAAAGTTGCGGATCGATCGGTGGCACAAAACACTTGTGTCCGCCCCGTGAATCCGTCCAACTAAGAGAAAGAAGCTCCAAACTTCCAGGCAAAAGCCCTACTCAGAGGCACACATTTCACCATGATCTGAAATAAAACTTCACACAAGTCGAAATGTGAAAATCCCTCTTCAGAGGCCCGCTTCCCAACGAACAGGGAAAAGATAAAAGCCTCTCCCAAGAGGTAGAAACAAAAAAAACCTCTTCCCAGAGGTACAATCAAACAAAAAGCCCTCTTCCCAGAGGCACAATCAAATAAAAAGCCCTCTTCCCAGAGGCACAATAAAACAAAAAGCCCTCTCCCCAGAGTCACAATCAAACAAAAAAGCCCTCTTACCAGAGGCACAAGCAAGTCGAAGCCCACTTTACCACGAAAGAAAATTCACTCGCCAAAACTAAAGTGATTTTCTCCAAAAAAAGTGAAGTGTAAAAACTTCGCAACAAAAAAGAAAAGAGAAAAAACTCCTCCAAAATGAGGCGCATCCTACTAAATACGAAAAATAATTCCTTGAAATGGAAATATTATTCTATAAAGTACAGATGATAACCTCCTTCAAACGGAAATGTTGTTCTCTAAAGAAAGAGTACAAGTCTTCTCAAAATAGAGGAATTGTTCTCTAAAAACTTTGCCAATGTGAAAGAGATTGTAATAAACCATGGTGTGGGGGCAGCACATTATAGGTGCAAGAATGGAAACAATGCTCAAACAACATACCAGAGGTTCATTGCAATATCACACAAAGAAAACAAGGAACTTGTATAAAGATAAAGAATAAATGTATTCTCAAATACAGACAGAAGTTTGTATAAATAAAAGGAACATTTTATTCAATATTACAAAAAATTTATACAGGTACAGGTTTCAGGATAAAGAAAAGCGGGGGCCGGTACCTGCACAATCTCCGGCTAGTACATGCAAAAAGAAAAAAGTAAAGCAAAGAAGGGAAAGCGGGACCTATCACTTCTTTCTCCCACCACCTTTAGAGCCTTCACCTGGCTTAATATGCAATTTTTCAGGCCGGCTTGGGAGAGTTGGGGGAGAAGGAGAGAGAGCTAGTGCTGGATCAACTTCCGTTTCTTTTTTGGTAACAGAAATGCTTCTCCCTTTCTTCTTTGAAGTTGTATGCTTCCTCCTCCTCTTTGAAGAAGACTCACTCCCCGAAGTGACAAGAGCAGACAATTTTATGTCATCACAAAGGGTTCGCTCCGGAGATGCTTCGCCTCCTTCAAGTCCTTCGGCCTTCTGCTCCTGCGAAGCGGCTGGATCGTCCAAGTCTTGAAGGGCTCCTATTAATTTTTCCTGCGATCCCGGCTGGGAAGTAGGGGTAATTTGAAAGGATGGGAGAGGAACAGCTGGAGGAGGAGAAGTTTCTATGACACTAGGCATTTTCGCTACGGAAAAAAAGCAAAAAATATTAGTATCTCCCGCGAAGAGAGGAGATAACGGCTCATCGAGTCTTAAGTAATAAGCAAGAAATTCATCAAGCTCGGCCGAAGCAAATGAGTAATCTGCTTGACCTGGTTCGACGTTAATATTACCTGGAGAAGTGGGCTTCCTAATGTCAACTTCATAAGCTTGTGCGTCAGTGCTTTCTTCGCCTTCATCTCCACCCTGTGCACTTGTAATCTCAGTTATGACTTTAGCAGGGGACGGAGAATGGGAACTGGAGCCTGTGATATCAACGTCGGCTGAAATTGGACAAGGGACAGGGGTAATTAATGGTGCTTCTTTCTCTGGATGCTCCTCTCTCATCGTCCCAGCACGCTCTCGAACGAGGTGCTCTTTTCCTCTGGATAGGACTGCACGAGCTCTGTCATCTAGATAATGTGCCTCGAGTTCTTCTTCGGCATACCCAGCATCTTTGAGCATATCAAGCATAGCTTCCCATACTTCAGCCAAAGTGATTTCTTATTTGGGGCCCAAAAATGCGAGACTGCCACGCCCTAGGACACTTTGCAAGTAGAAGTCAAATAATGTCGAACTGATATCGGCTTTAGTGGCTTCATGAGCTTCTTCAACTGCAATTTTACTGGTAACAGCCTCGTCGCACTCTTTCTCAACTATAGTAAGTCGAGTTTTTAATGTCTCAATTTCGAGGTTCTGGGAGCTGGTCTGTTGTCGCAACTGTGCCACTTCAACGCGATAATCTTCTACAACCTTTTCCTGCCACTTGAGTTTATCTTCGGCCTCTCGTTGGCTAGCATGAGCATCCCGCACTTGTTGCTGAAGCACACTTTCCCTTTGAGAGTAGGAAGTGGAGGAAGTAGCAAGCTCCTCTTTAAGTTTTCCAACTTTCGCTTCAAGCTTTTCATTATAAGCGGCGATGCTCCTAATCTCTACGTCATGTTGATCGAGAGTCTTTTGCCACTCGGACTTATCATTCTCCATGGTCAACATATCCTCAAGGTCCGCGCGATTCACTCTCTGAAGTTCGTAAACAAGTTTCTTCCAATTCGACATTCTCTCAATATCAAGCTTGACAGCATCTAGATTTCGCAACATGGATGGTTTGTCGCTTGGAACCAGATCAAGATCAAAGCGAACTCCCTTCATGCACCAGTTTGGAAATCGGCTTTGAAGAGTAGCTGGGCATAGTCCAACCTGATATGAGGGCCTGCCAATGATCGTTTGAATGTTGGTACGACCGAGAGCGGGAGATTGAGGAGGCACCGTAGCAATGGGCTCTTTAGGAATGTCAGATGATGACTTTTCACCATGCTTGGTCCGTTTGCTCGAATCTTCAGTAGCAATGTGACGATCCGGAATTTTTCAAGCATTTAAAATCGGAATATTTAATTGATTTTAAATATTCAATATAATAATTTTAACTAGAATTACAAATATCGTTATTTGTTTGATAATTAAATAATAGAATTTAATTATTAGAATTTGAGTAAATTGTTGAATCTCGAATTTTAAACCTGTTGGATAAAATTTGAAGACTTGTAAAGTTTATATTGATAGTCCTGAGGATAATAGAAGTTGTAAAATTGAAATTAGCAGCGGTTTGTTCAGTTTTGAAACTTAATATCATTTAAATTGAATTTAAAAATAGCCTTCCGAGGCACAGTCTCAGAATTCAACGAAACCAGTCCATTAGGTCCGTAATATTGAATTATTATTGGGTTTCAATTTTCGTTTTGATTGGAGTCAGGGGGTGAGTGTACGATATGTAAATGCGCTGGACATCTAATTGTTATTAATCTAATGAAATTTATATTAAAAAAAAAAGTAAAAACAAATAAAAAAAATAAAATAAAGATAGAAGTCTTCTTCTATACGCCTCCTTATTTTATTTCTAATCACGTTGCCCTTCTTTTGTTTCAGCCGAACATTTTGAAGTAAAAAAAATAAAAATAAAAAAATAGTGAGAACTCAGTAGAACTTTAATGCCCTCTCTTCTAGTCGAAGAAATCCATCTTTCTCCTCTGTTTAAAATCAAAACGACCGGCCCTCGTTTCTAAAAAAAAAAAGAAAAAAAAAAGAAGAAGAAAAATCAATTCAATCTCGAATTAGGAATCGCGAGCGGCTCACGATGGAAGGATGGGAAGTCGAATCAAACACGATTTCGCGAAAACTGGGTGGCGCGGCAGATCGTTCGAATCGAGGAATCACGATTTGAGGTTGCCGCGAGGTCGTGGTCAGCTTGGGATTGCCCTGGGGTGGAGCTTCAATTTGAGGCGCCGTTCGTTGCGACATGGAATCGGTGGAGGTGCGAGCGATGGCAACGTTCATAGGATTGGAGGAAGGGGTCGGCTTTGTTGGTGGCGCTGTAGGTCAGAAGGGTTGTCGCGATAGGCGATGCTAGCCAGAGACGAAGCCGAGAGGCTTTCGTGTTGCTCTGTTGATGTTTGAGGACATGTGAGGTGAGCAGTTCTTCCTTTTCTTTTGCTTCGAAGAAAAAAAAAATCAACTTTGAAAATCAGTTCATTTCTATTCAAAAAAAAAAAAAACTAATGATGATAATAATGTATATTTTGGTTATAAACTGTTATAAACAAAAAGTATATAAATACTGTCAAGTTTATATATATATATATAAATCTGATTTTTGAAAATCTATATATAGATTACTTCTCACGAATATATATTAAGTTTCAAACATAAAATGAATATGCATTTACACTTTTTAGTTTGCTAGTTATTTCTAAATAATGTAGTTAGATGCTCAGTTTGTTCATTAAATTATTTAATTTATTAAATTTAATTGTTTATTTACAGTTTAAGTTATGGGTTTAAATTTAATTATTTGTTTAGATTAAACCTTTTGTTAAAATGGAAATTATTAAAATGAAATCACTAATAAATTAAATTCATCAAAGAAGAATTTAATTACTCGACTGGTTCGAATATTAATGAAATCGTCTATTATTATTCAAGGTCGAAATCTGATAGAAGCAAGCCGGGTTAGATCGAATTTCAAAACAAAATTCAAAGGTGAGTTAATCTCACTCAGTTTAAATTTAAATTTAAATTGAATTTAATAATTGATTGTATGGTTGAATTGATTGATGTGATATAGTATGATATTTTGGAATTGGTGTATTATGTTGTGCTAACATCTTTGGATGCAGGGAAAACAGGTTGGAGGGATCCAACTGGACCCCTCACATTTATTTAAATTATTCAATATTCTCTGTTGTGATTATTTGATATCCTATGATGAGTTATATTGGAATATTGAATGTTATGGATTGATTGGATATTCGGTTATAATGAATTCCCAAAAATTTACGAATTGGATTGTTGAAAAGAAATTAACGGAAGTAAATTTGTAAGCGAAATAATTATAGAAAGTTTGAATAAATTTAAGAATGAATTGGAGAAGAAATAATGTGACTTTAAATTTCTAATAAATAAATTGTGAAGTATAGAAAGGAAATTTGAATAAAAAGGAAGTTATTGAATTACAATCTTCAACGATATTAATTAAAGAACAAAACATTTTATTTAAAATGTAAGATTTAAATTTTTAAAAAAAAAAATATATAATAATAAAGAAGAAGTTGGGAAAAGCTGAAATTTGTATATTTCAGTTAAAAGATTTAAAACCAAATGGAAAGGAATAACAATAATAATTAAGTGCATAATTAAATGACATTTGAAATTAATTGAGTAATTTAAGAAATTTATTTCAAATGGAATAAATTGAAAATCATTTTGGAAAATTGATTTAAATGTTTGAAGCTGGAATTCTTCCTGGATCACTAAGTACGCTTTCAAGTAAATTTTAAATATAAGTTAATAGTTTTAAAATTGTTTTTTTTTAAAAAGTATTTTTTGAAAAATTTATTATTTCTAATATTTAAATTTTAAGGTAAGTATTTCCTCAAATCTATTATAGTAGTAATTATTTAAAAAGTGACTTAATATTTTGTTTCAAGGTGTAATTCTAGTTTTATATTTTATTTAGAAACTTTATTTTCAAATATTTATATAAGACGTATTTTTACCAAATTATTAAAAGTCGTTTTAATTTAAATGTTTTTAAAGTATATATTTCAAAGTAAAGTGTTTTAAATTATTATTTTTTTTAAAAAAAAATCTAGTTTTGTACTTGGTGATTTCAGAGAAGATAGAAAATATTTGGGAAAGTTGATTCTGAAAAGAATGAGGGATTTGAAACTGTTTTCAAAGGATTGGAAATAGAAATATATCTTGTGAAAATGTTTTTGGAAATTTATAAATAATTTGGGAAATTATTTATTGGTTGGTGGTTGTTTGTGAATATTAATTGATAGTTAAATAACCGACTATCAATATTGGACAAATGCGTTGATCGTTTCGAAGAGACCGGGATCGAGATTTATTTCTCGAAAACCACTTCGATCCGGTTTGTACGTTTCGTGCGAAAAACGTGTTCGGAGTCGAAGATGGAGCAGTGAAGTGCAAGGGCTAGTCGCTACTAATCCTGAGGATACTTCCAAAATGGATGTAGTAGGAATAGTGCCTTCGGTTCCGTTCGAACCCGGGACGGACTTGTATGGACGAATGCTGGCGAAACATCGTCAGGTGGACGATGGGCATTCTAAGTGAAAACGTTCTAAAGGTAACACTTAGCCTCAAGCCTCAACAACCGGGAATGACTGAAAATCAGGGGATATGCAGCAAGGTTAGGTGGGTCATGCCCAAGCAGGACAAGATAATTCCCCTGTCTAGATGTCCCTTATATATTTCGGCTTAGTGGGTGGTTGGTCGCGCCAACCACGGGGTTTATCTTGTTCGGGACTGTTCAGTAAGGAATGGTTCCGGCCTTGTGTTGCAGGGGATGAAGGGAGTAGTCCTCGGTACGGTGATCTAGGCCCCGTACTGTGACAGGTGGTACCCCAGTGCCTAGTCATTGTTGGAAATCCATTCTCCCTACGAGCCTTGTACGAGTTTTGTTTGTATTACCCACTTTTGTGGCTAGTAGCTGGAATTTAATGAATGTAACAATTTCGGCTATTTTATAAGTATTTGTATATAGACCCTATTATAATATCAGAGGATTTCTATAAAAATTGTTTTAGCTATCGTAAGGTAAAAACCCGACATGTTTATTTGTGGCGTGGTCTTACGAGATGCTTTTGGTTTTCAAAGGATTTTTGAAACTTTAATAATCAATTGGGTGTGATTTTCTCACTCTGGTATTCCAGACTGACTCGGGTATTATTTAACTGTAATGCTCGGGTCAGACCGAGTATTATAGGATACAGGATATGATGCTGTGGAGCTCAGGAGACGAGCTGGATGACGATACGTACTCTCGTACTTATATAAATATATATATATTTCCGCTGTGTTGAGTTGTTATGTATCCATTGTATGTTATTGATGTGAGCTGTGATTGATGTACTCTGATGATGTAATATATGTAAACAGTTATATTTGATTTTGAGTAAAGATTATTTATTATCTATTATATTTTATTCCGCTGCGATGGTTAGATTCTGATGTTGATTTTGTTTTCTCTTCTTCTACCTCTTCTTCTTAAACCCAAATGGTTCGTATTTCTGTGCAACTTGAGTTGATTGTTGTAGAATAGTGTTGACTCAAGGGGTACGGATTTGCGGGTCGTTACATTTGGTATCAGAGCTAGAGTTGGTGATAACCTTGGCTCTGGTGGGAATTACTCATTTAAATTAGAGTCCGAAGTACTCTAAAATGAGTTTGAGCGTAATAATAGATATGAGCGCGTATTTGTTAGTGAATATAAATTGTTTTAATATTGTGTTGAATGGTTTATTGAGTGGCATATGAACCTTCGTCGACACAGTCTGCGCAACTGTATCGAAAGGGTTTCTAAACACTTGAATAGAACAATCGACACATTATTGTTTTAAATATGGGTGAATGAAATAATTTTACCCAAAAACATATTTGATATAAGAAAAGTTTTTGTAAACTATTTTAGCTAATATATGGTTGCTTGGATGTTAGAAATGATAATATTAAAGTATTATCATTGTTAAATGAAAATTTAACTAGAAATTGAAAAAAAATAAAAAAAAAATAAATAATACCCAAAGTTTGAAGGAAATAAATTCATTATAAAATGAAACATATAAATATGAATTATAATTGTAATTTATAAATTGAAATATAATCAAATAAGAATTTGTATTAGCATAAGCTGTGCAAATGATTCATAGTAAAATTGATTTAAGCAGGATTGGAAAATTTAAATCCTGGAAATTTGGAAGTGTTTGTCAAAAGTATTTGAAGTTGAATAATAACACATATGTTTTGGAGATACTTCCGAAAGGAAAATTGTTTTAAAATGGATTTTGGAAGTGAGATAGCATTGAAATCACTTGGATTATTGGGAAATAATTCTGATGATGACGGCCGCATCATCATTTTTCATTTTCGAATTTCTGAGTGACAGATTGCTACCAAATTTGATTTGTTCAGGAAAAGCTGATTGTTTTGAAAATTTCAAAAGGAAATTTGTTGAAAATAAAAGTCAGGATTGGATTAAAATATTTGAGAAATGTGGTTTGAGATATTGGAGATTTCAAAATGATTTGAAGCCAAAGCCGGGAGTTTAAAAAATCCCGATGAGATAAATTGTAAGCTTATAAAAATTGGGTTGAGTTTTAAATCAGGAAGGAAATATAGGCTTTGAATGTTGGAATTAAAATTTAAAGAGAAAAGTTGAAAATGAAACTAACTTGGATTGATGAAATAAAAATATAACTAGATTGAAATTAATTGGATGGGCTGAAGTTAATATCCAATTATATTCAAATTAAGTTGAAATCGAATTGAGTTAAATAAATCCGAGTTAAGTAAAATTGAGTTGGGATGAGAATTCAATTGAATTAATTAATGAAATTAAATTCTTACCTGAATAAATGAGAAATAAGTTGGATAAGGATTGGATTGAAATAAATAAATCAGAATAACTTATAAAAGAATTAAAGATCCATGGAAATAAAATATGCTTGGGCTATAAATAAATAGAAGGCTTGAGTTAAAAATAAAAGATGAATATATTCCTGCTTATGATTAATGGACTTGTATAAAACAATAAGTTGTGACTTATTAAATTGAAAATGGAATACAATGCCCAAAATCAATATTTTGATAAATTGAAAAATGAAATGAGGATCCAAACTTGAAGTATAAAATAAATATTGAACTTAAGAAAATTAAATGGAGGGATATTTTGAATAAAATTTCAAGTGTTGGATTATGAATAAGGGGAGAACTAATTGGATAATAAATTAGTTAATGAGATTGAATTGTGAGTTTATGATGAAGTTGGAAATAAACTCAAATTATAAATTAAAATTGACTCAAATTGGTGATGAAGTGAAAGTAATTGAGAATGAAGCTGAATTATGAGTAAATAAATTGGATGGTAAATTGAAAGTGAATAATTGAATCAGAACTAGAGTTATTAAATTGAAAATTTAGCTTGAAGTGTTAAACAAATTAAATATAATTGAAGTGTATCGATAAAAATGTAAATGGATTAAAATAGAAATGGTTTGAATGTGCAAATAAAATCCAAATAAAGTGAAGATAACCTGGAAAATAGCCAGGTAATAAATTGAATGGGTTAAATCTGAAAAGTTAAATTTTATTATAACTAATCAAATAAATTTGTAGTTTGAAATGAGATTGGATTAAGATAGAATCAAATTAAATTGAAAAGAGAAATTTAATTGTAAAAAGAAATTGAGCTTAAGAATAGAAAGAGAAAAAAAAAGGGGGAGATTTACTGGAAAATAAATGGGCTTAAGTATAAAATTGGAGTGAATAAACTTAAGCTAAAATAAAGAAAAAAAAATGGAAATGAGTTGAATTGCATTCAACTTAAAATTAAGTTTAATAATAGTAAATTGGATTTAAATCAAGTAAGAGTAAATTTTAATTGAAATAAAATTCGGTGTGATGCCGAGGATATTTAATGGAGTGAAAATGCTTAAATAAATAATTGTAAACCATTTAAATTATTAAGGAATCGAAATAACTTGAGACTATAAGAAAAATAGAAAGTTTCAAGTTTATTAGAATGGTTTAAGTGAATGTGGGTAAACTAATTTTATTGAATAAATGAATGGATGAGATAAATAAGAATCAAATGAAGTATGGTTTAAATAAGTTGAGAAGTGATTATTGAATGATATAGCTGGGGTTGTTTTCGAGTTAAATGAAATAGTTTGGAATAAACAATTACGGAATGGTTTTAAATGTAAATGAATGGATGTGAATGAATGAAAATAAGAAGGAAAAGTTAATTGGTAATGGAGATGTACCTAAATTGTTAATGGTTTTGAATGAACTAATTTTGGATAATAAAATCGAAATGCAATGAAACTGAGAATATATGGATTGTGAATAAATCTGAAATGGAATAGAATTAAGAATGAATTGAGTGAAATCAATTTAAATTGGTTATAAAGCATAAATACTAATTTATTCACATAAATCTCGTCAAATTGCATGGAATAAATTGTTGTTTGTTGTAAATGGGGTAATTAAACATTCTATGAGTGAGAGTAGTAAAATAAATTGATTTTGAAGCAAGTGAATCAAATATGAGCTCAGTTTCCTTAAAAATAAATTAAATGCAAGTGATTGAGATTAAAACCATTTAAAATTAATGAGGTTGAATACGAATGGATTGAAAACCATTCAAATTGCATAAAAATGGTTTATAAATAAATTGGAACAGTTGAGTTAACATGGAAATTGTAGAAGTTGCTTATGGAAAAATGTTTGGTGTGAATTTTTTTTAGAATTCATATGTTTTAACTATTGCAAGTAAATGAAATGTGTTAAACTTCTTATATTCGACACTTACATGTTTAAATTGAGTAAGTACAGGTACCTGTGAGCCGTTTGGCTGGATTTGGTTGAGCTATTTGTTAAAAATAATAAGCTGCTTGCTTAAAATGCTAAATAAGGTACGCCTACGCAATTAAAATAGGAAATATGAACTGTTTTTGGTTTTTCCGACCGTGTGGGTCGATGTATATATATTTATCTCTTTTGTCAAATTGCAAAAGCTCCTCCGTACAAAGGGGACTCTGCCAAAATTTTTCAGAAATTTTGGGAGTTAGAAAATTTTTGCAAATTTTGGAAAATTTTGTTAACGACAAAACTAATTAGAATTGGAAAATATAATAAGTCAGTAAATGAAACTAATTAACGTAATGACTTAAATCAGTTATAAATGAAGGATAAAATTTAAAATTCAAAGTTGAAAATAAATGAAATACATATGTAATGTGGAAATCGAGTTGGATAGAAATAAGTATAAACTAAAAGAGATAAAGAGAAATAAAGATAAGAGACATATCAAATGTTTACACTAACTTAAGAAAGGAATGGTAAATTCTAGATTGGAAATTGATATTACAAATAAAATCTAAGATAATATTGAAATGAATAGATATTGAAATTTTGTAAGAAAGTCGATAAAATGTTTTGGAATATTGTGTTTGGATATTGGTGCTAAGCAGGTATGCAGGTATTATAACGGGAAAAGAAAATTGGGTTGATATGAAAAGATAAAATTTGAAATGCTCGACAAAAAGGTACGCATTTAAATTTGGTATGGAATTTGACTGGGATTGGATTTGGATTGAGCCATTTGGCTTTTTGTTTTCTTTTTGGATTTGGGAGGCCGTAGAGCCATTTTGTAGTTGTACCGAGCTAGCCGCGCAAAGGGCACGCTGGCGAAATTTTTCGGGAATTTAGAGAGTTAGAAAAATTTTGAGAAAATTTTGATAATTCAAAATTTGGTTTTAAATTGAAACTTGAATGGATAAACAAATAGTATAGTTTGGAACTATGGGAGAGTTGAGAAGTTAATAAGAATGATAATGGATCTTTTATAAAAGATAGTTGGTAAGATGTTGAATTGTTAGAAACTGTTTGGTTTTGGGAAAAATAGTACGGGTATTG
The DNA here is from genome assembly GCA_030765085.1 of Allium cepa. Taxonomy (NCBI): domain Eukaryota; kingdom Viridiplantae; phylum Streptophyta; class Magnoliopsida; order Asparagales; family Amaryllidaceae; genus Allium; species Allium cepa. The sequence continues at coordinate 286,940,869 of CM060942.1, forward strand.
GACCATTCTTCCTAACTAGTAATTTCGAGGACGAAATTCTTTTAAGGGGGGAGGAATCTGACGATCCGGAATTTTTCAAGCATTTAAAATCGGAATATTTAATTGATTTTAAATATTCAATATAATAATTTTAACTAGAATTACAAATATCGTTATTTGTTTGATAATTAAATAATAGAATTTAATTATTAGAATTTGAGTAAATTGTTGAATCTCGAATTTTAAACCTGTTGGATAAAATTTGAAGACTTGTAAAGTTTATATTGATAGTCCTGAGGATAATAGAAGTTGTAAAATTGAAATTAGCAGCGGTTTGTTCAGTTTTGAAACTTAATATCGTTTAAATTGAATTTAAAAATAGCCTTCCGAGGCACAGTCTCAGAATTCAACGAAACCAATTCCATTAGGTCCGTAATATTGAATTATTATTGGGTTTCAATTTTCGTTTTGATTGGAGTTAGGGGGTGAGTGTACGATATGTAAATGCGCTGGACATCTAATTGTTATTAATCTAATGAAATTTATATTAAAAAAAAAAAGTAAAAACAAATAAAAAAATAAAAATAAAGATAGAAGTCTTCTTCTATACGCCTCCTTATTTTATTTCTAATCACGTTGCCCTTCTTTTGTTTCAGCCGAACATTTTGAAGTAAAAAAAAATAAAAAATAGTGAGAACTCAGTAGAACTTTAATGCCCTCTCTTCTAGTCGAAGAAATCCATCTTTCTCCTCTGTTTAAAATCAAAACGACCGGCCCTCGTTTCTAAAAAAAAAAAAGAAAAAAAAAAGAAGAAGAAAAATCAATTCAATTTCGAATTAGGAATCGCGAGCGGCTCACGATGGAAGGATGGGAAGTCGAATCAAACACGATTTCGCGAAAACTGGGTGGCGCGGCAGATCGTTCGAATCGAGGAATCACGATTTGAGGTTGCCGCGAGGTCGTGGTCAGCTTGGGATTGCCGTGGGGTGGAGCTTCAATTTGAGGCGCCGTTCGTTGCGACATGGAATCGGTGGAGGTGCGAGCGATGGCAACGTTCACAGGATTGGAGGAAGGGGTCGGCTTTGTTGGTGGCGCTGTAGGTCAGAAGGGTTGTCGCGATAGGCGATGCTAGCCAGAGACGAAGCCGAGAGGCTTTCGTGTTGCTCTGTTGATGTCTGAGGACATGTGAGGTGAGCAGTTCTTCCTTTTCTTTTGCTTCGAAGAAAAAGAAAAAAAAAATCAACTTTGAAAATCAGTTCATTTCTATTCAAAAAAAAAAAAACTAATGATGATAATAATGTATATTTTGGTTATAAACTGTTATAAACAAAAAGTATATAAATACTGTCAAGTTTATATATATATATATATAAATCTGATTTTTGAAAATCTATATATAGATTACTTCTCACGAATATATATTAAGTTTCAAACATAAAATGAATATGCATTTACACTTTTTAGTTTGCTAGTTATTTCTAAATAATGTAGTTAGATGCTCAGTTTGTTCATTAAATTATTTAATTTATTAAATTTAATTGTTTATTTACAGTTTAAGTTATGGGTTTAAATTTAATTATTTGTTTAGATTAAACCTTTTGTTAAAATGGAAATTATTAAAATGAAATCACTAATAAATTAAATTCATCAAAGAAGAATTTAATTACTCGACTGGTTCGAATATTAATGAAATCGTCTATTATTATTCAAGGTCAAAATCTGATAGAAGCAAGCCGGGTTAGATCGAATTTCAAAACAAAATTCAAAGGTGAGTTAATCTCACTCAGTTTAAATTTAAATTTAAATTGAATTTAGTAATTGATTGTATGGTTGAATTGATTGATGTGATATAGTATGATATTTTGGAATTGGTGTATTATGTTGTGCTAACATCTTTGGATGCAGGGAAAACAGGTTGGAGGGATCCAACTGGACCCCTCACATTTATTTAAATTATTCAATATTCTCTGTTGTGATTATTTGATATCCTATGATGAGTTATATTGGAATATTGAATGTTATGGATTGATTGGATATTCGGTTATAATGAATTCCCAAAAATTTACGAATTGGATTGTTGAAAAGAAATTAACGGAAGTAAATTTGTAAGCGAAATAATTATAGAAAGTTTGAATAAATTTAAGAATGAATTGGAGAAGAAATAATGTGACTTTAAATTTCTAATAAATAAATTGTGAAGTATAGAAAGGAAATTTGAATAAACAGGAAGTTATTGAATTACAATCTTCAACGATATTAATTAAAGAACAAAACATTTTATTTAAAATGTAAGATTTAAATTTTTGAAAAAAAAATATAATAATAAAGAAGAAGTTGGGAAAAGCTGAAATTTGTATATTTCAGTTAAAAGATTTAAAACCAAATGGAAAGGAATAACAATAATAATTAAGTGCATAATTAAATGACATTTGAAATTAATTGAGTAATTTAAGGAATTTATTTCAAATGGAATAAATTGAAAATCAATTTGGAAAATTGATTTAAATGTTTGAAGCTGGAATTCTTCCTGGATCACTAAGTACGCTTTCAAGTAAATTTTAAATATAAGTTAATAGTTTTAAAATTGTTTTTTTAAAAGGTATTTTTTGAAAAATTTATTATTTCTAATATTTAAATTTTAAGGTAAGTATTTCCTCAAATCTATTATAGTAGTAATTATTTAAAAAGTGACTTAATATTTTGTTTCAAGGTGTAATTCTAGTTTTATATTTTATTTAGAAACTTTATTTTCAAATATTTATATAAGACGTATTTTTACCAAATTATTAAAAGTCGTTTTAATTTAAATGTTTTTAAAGTATATATTTCAAAGTAAAGTGTTTTAATATTTTTTTTTTTAAAAAAAAAATCTAGTTTTGTACTTGGTGATTTCAGAGAAGATAGAAAATATTTGGGAAAGTTGATTCTGAAAAGAATGAGGGATTTGAAACTGTTTTCAAAGGATTGGAAATAGAAATATATCTTGTGAAAATATTTTTGGAAATTTATAAATAATTTGGGAAATTATTTATTGGTTGGTGGTTGTTTGTGAATATTAATTGATAGTTAAATAACCGACTATCAATATTGGACAAATGCGTTGATCGTTTCGAAGAGACCGGGATCGAGATTTATTTCTCGAAAACCACTTCGATCCGGTTTGTACGTTTCGTGCGAAAAACGTGTTCGGAGTCGAAGATGGAGTAGTGAAGTGCAAGGGCTAGTCGCTACTAATCCTGAGGATACTTCCAAAATGGATGTAGTAGGAGTAGTGCCTTCGGTTCCGTTCGAACCCGGGACGGACTTGTATGGACGAATGCTGGCGAAACATCGTCAGGTGGACGATGGGCATTCTAAGTGAAAACGTTCTAAAGGTAATGCTTAGCCTCAAGCCTCAACAACCGGGAATGACTGAAAATCAGGGGATATGCAGCAAGGTTAGGTGGGTCATGCCCAAGCAGGACAAGATAATTCCCCTGTCTAGATGTCCCTTATATATTTCGGCTTAGTGGGTGGTTGGTCGCGCCAACCACGGGGTTTATCTTGTTCGGGACTGTTCAGTAAGGAATGGTTCCGGCCTTGTGTTGCAGGGGATGAAGGGAGTAGTCCTCGGTACGGTGATCTAGGCCCCGTACTGTGACAGGTGGTACCCCAGTGCCTAGTCATTGTTGGAAATCCACTCTCCCTACGAGCCTTGTACGAGTTTTGTTTGTATTACCCACTTTTGTGGCTAGTAGCTGGAATTTAATGAATGTAACAATTTCGGCTATTTTATAAGTATTTGTATATAGACCCTATTATAATATCAGAGGATTTCTATAAAAATTGTTTTAGCTATCGTAAGGTAAAAACCCGACATGTTTATTTGTGGCGTGGTCTTACGAGATGCTTTTGGTTTTCAAACGATTTTTGAAACTTTAATAATCAATTGGGTGTGATTTTCTCACTCTGGTATTCCAGACTAACTCGGGTATTATTTAACTGTAATGCTCGGGTCAGACCGAGTATTATAGGATACAGGATATGATGCTGTGGAGCTCAGGAGACGAGCTGGATGACGATACGTACTCTCGTACTTATATAAATATATATATATTTCCGCTGTGTTGAGTTGTTATGTATCCATTGTATGTTATTGATGTGAGCTGTGATTGATGTACTCTGATGATGTAATATATGTAAACAGTTATATTTGATTTTGAGTAAAGATTATTTATTATCTATTATATTTTATTCCGCTGCGATGGTTAGATTCTGATGTTGATTTTGTTTTCTCTTCTTCTACCTCTTCTTCTTAAACCCAAATGGTTCGTATTTCTGTGCAACTTGAGTTGATTGTTGTAGAATAGTGTTGACTCAAGGGGTACGGATTTGCGGGTCGTTACAGGTAGCGTGGCACTTTCCTTTGTCATCATGGGATTTTCGTTTGAGGGAATCACCCTCTCTATGGGAAGAGTCGTGACATTTATCCCCTCTCCCGTACCGTTCTTCGTATGTTTTTCTCTCCTGAGCTTTTCGAGCAGCCCTCTCTTCAGCAGTTTCCCTATGAGGGGGAAGATAGCGTCTGTAATCGTATTGACTGCGCCTTCCATACTGCATAAAGTCATCATAATACGAGCCACTTCGCCTCATTGGAGAACCTGAAATAAAAAAAAGCATAACTTGAGAATCTTCAAATTGCAAGGAGTTAAGTGCATATAAGTGCTGAAAAATCCTAAGTGTGTGCAACGTGCAGACTACGCGCGTTGAACTACGAACCACTCCTCGGTTGTGAAGGAATGATGGGTTTAGTAGCTAACATCAACTCTTGAGTCGACGGGATCTATTGCAAAATAGAAGTTGCTTCAACCACTGAAGAGGAAACCCTAGTGGCAACAGGTTCATCTTTGAAGAGTTCCTGTGAGGCGATAAACAGGTCGCTCAACCCTTCAAAAGTGTCGTCCCCGCTCTGCTTGGCAGGACTTGTTTTCTTGGCTCCGTCGTCACCAGACTTCCTGAATGTTGGGGGATTCTCGAGGCTATTCTTCTTCAATGATCGGGGCGAGTGCAAATCTTCCAGATGACCCCGCGACATCAGTAGAAGTAGAGCATTTAACCAGAGATGCCTCAGGAGCAGGATCTTTCAGTGTAGGCTCCTCAACAGAAACTGGGGCATCCGGTGCCTCGGCTGGAGAATCAGGAATTTCATAAGGCTGAGTTGAGCAAGAAGGGTGTAAGAGTCCGAATTGATGAAGGAACTCGTCTCTTAGCAAAAACTTGATACTCCACTCCTCAGCCGCCACAACGTTAAGCCTCTCAAAAGTCTGCTTGTGGCTTGGATCTCTACAAAGAGGAGGAAGGACTGCAAAAGCAGAAAGCGAGGTTAACATTCAGCAATTTGGATATCGCAAAGCTCAGAAGAGGAAAGAATGGGGATGAGTAAGCTTACCCCCTACTCTCCAGAGAGCGTAGAATCCCTGGAGGCAACGGACAAAGTAGAACTGGTTTAGGAAACCATGAGCGCTATTAGGGAGATCGGTGATAAGCTTGCGTTTCCTGGCGCTCCTCACATATATAATGGAAGGATGGTCTTTGTTTCTCGCAAATGTGCACAAATAGAAAATTTCTTCAAAGCTTGGGAGGCGATCAAGCATCCTTCTGAAGAGAATGCATAATCCCATCAAAATGGCATAGCCGTTGGGGCGCAATTGAAAAGGATAAATAGCCAATCGGCGAAGGATTTGATGGAGAAAACTGTTGAAAGGAGGAATGGCTCCACAAAGGCACATTTGGCGATTAACGACAACAACCCAAAGGGAGGACTGTCAGCATAATCATTTGGCCCAGTGAGAATAGCATCTGCTTCTACAATCCTAAATTGGGCGCGTAACTGATTAAACATCCGGTAACTTAGAGTGGTTGGAGTTCTTTCTGGTGGGTTGACCAGTGGACCAGCCATCGGAAGGGCCTCTCCAGTTGGTACTGCTCCTTCTTCTTGATGAGAAGCCATTCTACATAAGCAGCTGGATATTCAAATATGAAGGTGCACGTTTCCTAAATGTGTGAAGTGTTGTGCAAAACTAGTAGATTGACAAGCAAACATGACTGAAATTAAATTAATAAGCATGAAAAATTTCAGGACTTGTCCGAATATAAGTGCAGTATTGATGCAAAAAAAATCAGCCCTAGTTGATTAACATCGCTTTACTACTTCACTTGAATTCGTTGATTAGCAGCATTTCATACGATTTCTTTAAGTTGATTATATTTTATCGACTAATCTTTCATTTGATGTGGGCAATCAGTGGCAGTATATTCGCCCTAGTTTTCTGCAGATGTTATATTTAACAGGTTATTAGCATCGAATTTGGTATAATTTTTTAAGAAAGCATAGCAACGTACAACGAAGTTCAAACAATTCAAAGTTCAAGCAATTCAGAGTTTAGGCAATTCAGTCCGGCAGTTCAAGTTAAGCACTCAAGTTGAGATTATGCTTCTAAGTATGAATTCGAGTTGAGCATCCAAGTACTAAACCGTCCACGACCTAAGACATTTCTTGCGAGTTATGTTAAGTCGTTGGTCCTTTAAATCGTGAGGCATAGTAAGGAGAAAAGGCTTCAGTTCAAGGTGATGTGAATTTCTCCAAGTCCTAGCTCGGCCGCGACTCAAGGCTTATGTCGCCCCTAGTTAAGTCGGTCAAAAGTTAAGTCGCGAAAGTTTATAGGACGAAGGTTTATAGGTCGCGAAGGTTTATAAGTCGAAGGTTTATAGGTCGCGAAGGCTTATAGGTTGCCCAAAATTGTTGGGTCGTGTCCAAGCTAACGCCATACTTCACTCAACCGACAAACCTCCAATCTAATCGGTAACTCGTCATCCTTTTGACCCATTAACCCGTTAACCTCTCCATAAATAGAAGCCCTCATTTTCTTATGCTTTCGAATCATCCAGGAAACTAATTCGAAATCACCACAAATTCAATGCCCTGCCATTCTAACGCAAATCAAAAGTCAGTTGGCCTGAAGCATCGCAACCCATCGCCATCGTCTCCTCAATCGTTCAAAGCCAAATCGAGCCAACTCAAGTTCGTCAGCTATTGATGTAACGAGATTCGTGATGAAACATTGCGTAAGGAGGTGGGTTAAGATTGAAGAAAAAATGGAATTCATGAATCAATGATGATAAAGGATCGAGAAAAGAGCAGGTTCACTTACGCGATGTAATAACAAGTATAATTGGTGATTGGTTGGATTGAGATCGCCTTTGGGAGCTCGGGAAAATGTTAATGGCAGAATCGAATGAGGAAGTAGGTAATGATAAGAAAGAAGAGGATGAATGACTTATACGTTACAGTGGAGAAACCTGAAGCGGCACCGACGACCTAATCATTAGGTCGCACACGACCTAGCGACCCGGGGGGACGGGTCAAAAGATATCGAAGAACACGAGCTAACCAATAGGCATGGACTTCTAGGGGCAAATGCTAACTCCGCTTTGATAATGACTCAGCGACTTAAAAGTTTATGACCTAACGGCTTAAAAGGTTACGACCTAACGGCTTAAAAGGTTTCGACCTAACGGCTTAAAAGGTTACGACCTAATGGCTTAAAAGGTTACGACCTAACGGCCTAAAAGGTTACGACCTAATGGCTTAAAAGGTTACGACCTAACGACCTAAAAGGTTATGACCTAACGGCTTAAAAGTACCGACCTAACGACTTATAATATAAAGCGACCTAGCGACCTAAAAAGGGAATGACAAAATTGTGTGTTCGACCTAAAAAGTACAGCGACTTAGCGACCTAAGGAATGGGGCGATCCACGATCTAACGAGTTAAGTGACAATATGGTTTAACGACTTAGCTTTAGTTGATAGATTGGTTGTCTCGGCATTGTGAAGTTACTGGCTACTCCCTTAGGTCGCCGCCGACTTACGACCTATGTTAGGTCGCAAGCGGCCTAGGCAAACGAAGAAAAATCCAATACAGCGTCACTTAGGCCGTGGCTTGTTAACTCGTCCATGACTTGGGACTTGTGATATGAATCCAGAAGAGCATGCTTATCCTAGTTAAGCCGTGAGCCATGCATGAGAAGTGGAGCACGACCTACGACTTATCATAGGTCGGCCACGATCCATGACCTATTTTAGGTCGGTTACTACCTACGACCTTCTGTAGGTCGGCCACACTTATTTAGGTCGCTCACGACCTTCCTTAGGTTGCTCACGACCTAAGGCCAGTCCAAAATCCTCTATAATACACCCTAAGCTCCAACATGAAGGGGACTTTTGGATCATTTTCTTCAAAGCATTAAGATTCTTCCATCTTCAAGCCGAGCCTTACTCCAACATTCTAAACTCACAAGAAGCTTCAATCAACTTCAAGCAGGGATTCAATGCATTCAACCATGAATTGGGAGAATTCTCTTGCATCGAAGTTTTTCTAGCTACCTGTCTTTTGAAGTGAATTGTAATTGAAGGAAATTGTAAAGGATTGTAATCATATAAGCAATAAAAAAGGATTGAAGTGGATGTAGGCTTGATTATAAGCCGAACCACTATAAACTCTGTGTTTCTTACTGTTTTTTCAGTGAATTACTGCTTTTTCTGATTCCCATGTTAACGGGTGATGCTTTCATTCAGTATCTATTTGCATCGGGAAGTTAGCATTTGACTTTTTACGTTAACAGAATTTGTTTCTACCATTAGAAGAAAGAGATAGCCAAAGAGAGTTGTACGTACAATGTTGAGAAAATGACTGCTAGGGATTTGGAAAATAAGACTATTTATATTAACAAATCTCGATAAGAAATAAACACATATCAAATCCGTATGAACGACCCATAGCGAACAAAAAGCCCGTTTCTCTTTTGAAATGAAAGTGGGTCATCCTATATATCAAGATAGACGCTTTTGATATTTTTAAACTCAATGGAATAGGTTTCAAGTCCTAGTTCCATTGTATAAAGAAGTTAGCTTTAAATCAGGTTATTTCAAATTGAATTCAATTAAAATGATATCTTTGCGTTTCGAGTTCGTACGATCGAACAACAAATCTGATCGCTATGAAATTTGAAACCTTATAATAATTAACCATTATAGATCCGATGAAATTAGCTTCGTCAAAATCCGAGTCAGCAGCCCAAAATCGCTATTTTCATGTTAATTAAATAAATTGTTTTTAATTAAATAAAATAAAATAAATTTTTAATTTTATATTTAATAACTAACAATTTTCATCATTTTTGATTACTTGGACACTTACAATAATTTGAAACAAATTTACATATGAATTCAGCGTTAATTATTACACTAGTTACAGTGTTCAATTTCAATTGAAATTAAATCCAATTAATTATAATTAAATTCCAATAAATTGTTTTAATTTGGTCATCAATCCTTTTATTCAATCAATCATCACCTTATGGACATAGTTAACATTGGCTGATATTTTATTATATTTTTATTCTCCAATTTGATCTTAGTTTATATTAATGTAATATTTAATTACATTTAATTGCAATTGATTACCAGTTTAATTTAATAGACTAAATAAATAGGTAATATATAATAATTACCGCCATTAACTTTTAATCACATCTATAAGTTTATTATTTACAAACAAATGTTACAACAACTTACACAATACTACTTATGTCCAGTTACAATTTATTCCATAATATTTCATTAATTAATAAAACCTTTAAATTATCAATTTATCTTTTAATTCAATTATCAATTAATATACACATTATTATAACTAATTTACAATCTTTAACCAATTTAACTTTTTAATCATTTTAATTAATTGAAATTACATTTAAAACAGTTATTAATTACCTTAAATTAATGCTATTACCTTTCATTGTAGTTATATCCTTATTATTAAATCATAAATTTTTATTTCTTCCAACATTAAATCGCAAAATCTTATAAATTAACTATTTTTAATAATCGAAAATTACGGGTCGTTACAAGTGTATTTCCTTAATTAATAAATGTGTGTATTGCTTTGATCTTTTAATAAATGTTTAAAGTTAATGCTGGATAAGTAAATAGTTTTGGGTTGTTGTAAACAGTGTTTTTAGCAATACTTGTTTTTAACCATTATTATTAATTACACTTGGGAATATAATTAGATATGTGCTAATGGATATTTAGTAGAGAAACACAAGTGGATGGTTTTGGCTTTGTTGTGACCAATGTAATTAAACCTTTAAAGGGAGAGTTTTAAAGACAATGATTAAGTGGAATGGTTATGGGTTTGTAGTAAACAATGTTTTAGCAACATTTGTTTTTAAACCGTTGAATTATAATTTGGAAGTAATATATAAATCTTTGATAATGTACTTTTAAAGATAATAAAAGTATTGAAATCTTTTATAAAGAGATAGAAAATGTTATATGTTTATAATAAAAAGGAGCTTATTGTAGCAATGTTTTGATAGTAATTGTTTTAATCTCTTTGATTATATTTCAAGTAAGTAAAGCTTGTTAAATTATTTGTGAATACACTTATACTGTTGGAATAAGTGTATGAACACTTTTTAAGTATTGAAAAGGGTGTAAGTGAAAACATTAAACAATATATACAAGTATATAAAGGATGTTTTATTAGTAATAAAATATTAATAAATAAGGAAGCCTTGATTTGTAAAAGAGAAGTTTTATTAGTCAAAAAGAAGTTTTCCTCATAAGAAGGGTTTTATTTAATAAAAGGTAAATTAATTATGTCACGACCCGAAATTCAACGTTCGAAAATTGACATCAAATACCTCACTTGTACTCGACTGTCAATGATTCAAACATTGAACTCCAGTCGGATGGAGCTTATAACAACATTAGATGAATATATAACAGCAGAAATAAAATGAATAACATGCATCACCTCACAGATACAACACCACAATAATATCTGTTACAGCATCAGAGTACATAATACATGAATAACATCTCCAAATAGAATGACATAATAGAACAACTACATATCATATGCCAAAAGTCTTCAAAAAGATAGAGAATGATAGAGAACACCAACTAAGCACCTCGAGATCCAAAAGCTTCCAAAATGTCTCTAAGGTATGAGTCTCCAAAAACCAAAATACTCCAAAATATAGCTGGAGCCAAAATATAGAAACCTGCTACTAGGCTGCCCGTGTAGAAATGGTGGGCACCCAGAGTTTAGAAAGGAAACAATAAACTCCGGGTCAGTCATGGGACTGGTATGAGTAAACAAAGATAATTGCTTTCAAATAAAATAGATTTTTATACAAGAAAATCGGTATGATTTTGGAAAATGAGACTACCATAAGACCTCCCGCCACACACACAATGCAATCGCAGAATTGGAGGAGATTTCTTCTTATGATAGTCAAATATGATTGATACGGGAAAATTTCTTTGATATTATTACTAGTGCATAGTGTAGAAAGCCATTTCAAAGTAGAATATCAATCCTAGCCGGCATAAACATTCCGAACTATGCCTACTATAGCTACCATCTAAACAGTGGTGACCACCATAAGTAAATGGCAGGTAATACAACTAAAACCGTACGGGATTCGTATTGGGAATTGGGCTTCCAACAAATGGTCAGGCTAAGGAACTTCCTATGCCACATGGGTACGCCTCTGGCGGGACGTCCCGAGAACTAACGTTACGGTTATATCTCTGCCAACACAAGGCCGGGTTACCTCTGTAACTAGGTAACTACTACACGAATATGCCACTCCCCGGTCCTTTGGGACCTTTATCCGAGGGCCCTCCATCACAAAGCAACAACCACACAGAATAATGAGATTGAAGCAACCACATAGGTAAGCATCTGGGCTCCATACCATGACACTACCTTTTTCCAGAAGGAAATGACATACCCTAAAGGGCGTGACCCTCATAACCTTGCCGCATCCTTCCTGTTTCGACCATTTTCGGGGTGTGAGGTCCGATGAGGTCTCGTCCACAAAGCTACGCTTTACACGAAAGCCATGCTTTGATCACAAATGATCAACAAATGATCATCACTATACAGCAACACTTAGTATGCCACACTACCAAATTGGGAGTATATTGCTGATAACCTTCAACTACATAACCTCTGAGCTCGTACATCTCAGAGAAGGGTGTTAAGCTAAGAGAATAAATTCTCCGCCACCCATCAGATATGTATTTGAAAGAAATCGGCTTTATATCTCAAAGTGTAGTGTCGGACACACGACCATACGAGTCTGTTCCGGGTTCGAACAGAACCGAAGGCACTTCGTCCAATAAAGGAAGAAGCCATTGCAAATCCGGGCGTCCACAATCCCGATCGAACTTCCCATCACTTAGGGAATCCCTATACCGGAGCAACTCGGTGCAGAGACAATCGATAGGTTATCCTATCATTCTCGAAGACACTCGGTCTTCGCCGTCGGTCTTCAAATGCAATCCATTCGTCGAATCACTATTCGAAATGGGTTATATGACACAAAGGTCCTCTCCCGGCTAATCCGAATAGTGAGTGCTCAAATTAAAACATGTGGGTGTATCAATCACAAAGGTTCACATTCAGGGTTTGATGTGGGTTTCGGATAACAAACTGAAAATCCTACACTTTGTCGCATCGAAGTTTAAATGCCGTTTTACGGGCAAAAAGGGGTTTCACAACCATATAGAAACAAATCACAAATCACAGTTCATCACAAAGCAATCACAGCATCACAACAAGAATGTCAATCTAGTATAGAGTATTTGATGATGGTCGATCATCGTTGATTCAAGTTATTGTGATTAAAGTGAATTGGCCATATAATTGTCTTCATTAATCATTTTAAATTAATGTTTAATTTTACTTAATTATAAATTAGTTCAATTGGCTTAATTAGTTAGTTATCCTTTGATTTATTAAACTTATGGATCCTTAATTGTTAATTAATTAAGTTTTAATTATATTTTATAAATTCCCTATTCTTTAATTATTTACTTTTAGATTGTAGAATCATTTCAAGCCTTAAGGGTTAATTATTCTTTATTTTTATAAATCAATTTGGTTTTTAGATTAGCATTTAAACATTTATTTTACTTTTAAATTTTTTGTTAAATTAAACTTTAAAAACAACTTTTATAAAATTATAAATTTTGAAATGCCATTTGTTTCATATGCTATTTATCATTATCATTAAATTTACTCAGAACATAAATTTACTTGAGTTTTCAAAAAAAAATGGCAAAAAACAACTATGTTCTGTTTTAAAATCACTTCCCCGAGACCTGCTTCGGGTTTTTCCCGAGCAAATCCCCCTTTCACGTCGGGTTTTTCCCAAAGTGACCCGTGTTGAATTTTTTTTTCAAATTTTGCTTAAGGGTTTAAAAACGACCCGATAAACACTGAAACCCCCTCGAGTGAAACTTCGAGCTTTCCCTCAACCTCCTCGTGCTGTGCTTCGAGTCGCTCCTCGACCTCCCCAACCTAGCACGCTGACACGCCACCCATCAACGTGCACGTGCACGGCTATCTTCGCCGCCGTTGGATGGTGCTGCGGCCACCAACATGACAACGTCCACCCCCCTAAATCAATTCGATCACCCAGTTTTCGAATTTATTTCGAAATCACCAATCGACCAACAGAACCCAAAAGAAGAACACCAGGCCGACACGTTCTCGCCTCGCGCCGCCTCCCCATGCCGTTATCGGCCACCAACCTTTGCCTCCAGCTTCCACGTCATGCGACGCATCGACCTGTCCCCCTGGCACGCATTCCGGTCGCTTGTGGGTGGTGCGGCATCGTCCTTTCTACGTGAACAGGAAAATGGGGTTTAAACCCTATTTTAAATTCAAATTGAAAATTCAAAGATTTAAAAATTATCCTAGTATTTTTTTGGAAATCATGAACCCTCAATACATCTATGACAGCGAATTCGAGGTCTATAACGCCTTCGATCATCAGATTTTGCCAAAAACTCCTTTTCCGATCAACTCCTAATTTCTTGAGCAATATGCAATGAAAAAATTTGATTTTTGTTTCTAAAATCATTAATTTTGATGGTGATTCAAATGGTGTTACTAAAATTCAAATCCATGAGGTTCGAATTTTAATCTATTTTGGGTTGTGACTGTATTTACCTTTTCCAATGAAGTTAAAACCAGTTTTAATTAGTTTTCTGAAGCATGGTGGAAGCTCAAACACAATTTCAACTTGTTATAAATCTATTTCAGAAGGAATAATAAAGAAGAGAAAGATTGGGTTTGATTTTGATATGCTTTATTCTTGTAAACAGAAAGCTACATGAAATTGAGTTTACAATTTCCAGGAAGACATAGTTACATAAACAGAAAGCTATATGCTTTAATTTATTGCTGACACACAGTATAGAGTTAAACCATAATTTTATTTTTATTTTTAGCTTGTTTAAAATCATTTCCAGAAGTAGAGAGGGAGAGAGAGAGATTTAAAACATTGGTATAGTTTACTTTGTAGAAACTGATACTTAAAAATGATTTTGCTTCCCTGAAGTTTGACAGGAACTAGTATTTTGAAACATCAACATGCACAGTCAACTACCATCATATACCAAAAATCTTGCATGCAAACAAGTTTAATTCTCCTATATCACCCAAGCATACACACAGCAATCAAAAAGATTGAGAAAACAAAGTTTACTCACTTGTTTCCAGAAGTTGTTGACAGTTCCAAACAGAGATGAGACTTGGCAAATTTTCCTTCTTTTCTACTCTAATTTTCTTGGGGTTTTAGATCTGAAAATTTATAGTTACAGATCCGTGATTAATGTTTGCTATGCTCATATACTTATTCATTACTTACAATAGTTTCTACTTTACTTACAGTTGGGATTCTTAGCAGAGAAGACACCCCCCTTTTTTTTCTTAAACTTGAAACCAAAAAGATTAAACCTTAATCTTCCTGCAATAAAATTAGACATTGTTGTATTAAACCCCATGTTGCTTTCATTTATTTTAATTATTAATAAAAAAAAAACTCTAGATTACTTACAGTTTGGATTAACAGAGAAGCTTCTTTTCTCTGCAACTTTGAAAACAGGAACTTAAAAACCAAAAAGAAAAGTAGCTTTTAATCCTTGACCCCTCCTGCAAATAATTTGATGTTATTGTATTAATCCTTGCTTCATTATAGATTATAACTTCAAATTCAACTTTAAAAAGGAAAGTTACTTGCCTTTAAAATTTATTTCCAGAAATCACTGCATAAGCCAACCTGAAGCTTTCCTCCTTTCAAGCTAAACTGCAGTTTAAGTTTTGAATTGGGTTTTTTTTTCGAAACTAGATTTTTTTTAAAAAAAAATCATAATTTTCATGAACAATAAAGTTTAAAACAAACTTACCTGAAGATTAACATATCACTATAGTTTAAAACCACTTCAGTTTTATTTCTTTGAATTGAAGAAGACAGTTTGTTTTCTTTTGAACTTTCTTTTTTTTTCTTTGAATGTTTGAAGTAACTCTTGCAAATATCTTTTGATTATTGAGTATCAGGTGTTGGGTATTTAAAAATTCGAATTTTAGAAGGTGGAGAGTTTTCTGAATTTTTTTATTTGGTTATTTTATTGAGGAGATGATGGTTTGTGCCATTTGAAGAAGATATCATAAAACATAGATCTTGTTAATCATTAAATTTTATTGAGAAGTTAAGTTTCAGCTTTTGATGTAACAAAGCAAAAGAAATTTATAGATTTCATTTCCTATATTATATGCATATACATTTATAAACCAATATACATACATTATATTCATTTGTATGTATATATGCATATGTACTATGTTTAAAAGAAAAGTTGTCTTGACCATTGTGTATTTTACTTCTCAATGATTTTCAATGCCACTTAATTTTTTTTTTAAATATTTATTCCAAATTTAAATTCAAATCTTAAAATTTTAAATTTGAAATATAAACATTTCAAATCCAAATGACTTCAAAAAAAAACATTTATCATTTCAATTTTTTTTTTAAACATAGAATAAAATTAGAATTCATTTCATACAATATTTTCGCTTATTTTATTTGTTTTATTTTTTTTTTTCAAATTTATTCTCAAATCAAACCCCAAGAGTTTAAATATATATTATTTATTTTAATTGATAATTTTTTTGGGATGTTACAAATACCCCCTCCTTAAGAAAATTTCGTCCTCGAAATTGAAAGAGAGCGAAAAATAGACAGAGAATATACGATTCAAAAATAATAAGGAAATGGCTTACCGGCTAAGCCGAGATATCCACCTTGCATTTGGGATAAGATTTCTGCATATTATCTTCAGTTTCCCAAGTGCAGTCCTCTGGATCGCCACTCCACTGAACTTTAACAAGCTTTATAACATTGTTCCCTAATTGTTTCTCCTCACGATCCACAATCTTTATCGGTTCTCTTTTAACGGTTAGATTGGGAGTGATGTCGAGATCCTGTTGGGCAGCTTCTTCAATAATGTTGTCCGGATCGTGCACATACTTCCGAAGGCTAGAAATGTGAAATACATCATGCACACCCGACAACCAGTTAGGCAACTGCACACGTTAGGCTAGAGAACCAATCCTCTCCAGAATAGGAAAAGGACCAATATATCGTGGTGCTAGCTTACCGGTCTTCCCAAATCTCAATACACCTCTCATAGGAGATACTTTAAGAAAAACAGAGTCCCCAACCTGGAATTCCAAATCTCGTCTTCTACGATCATAGTAGCTCTTTTGACGACTCTGAGCTGTCTTCAGTTTCTTCCGAATAAAATCAACCTTTTCGGTGGCTTCTTTAATCATATCCGGACCAAGAATGAGTCTATCACCTGCCTCAATCCAGCATGCCGGTGATCGACACGGTCGGCCATATAAAGCCTCAAAAGGAGCCATCTCAATACTGGCCTGATAGCTGTTGTTATAAGAGAATTCAACCAGATGCAAATGGTCCTCCCAAGAACCACCAAAATCAAGTATACTAGCTCGCAATAGATCCTCCAAGATTCGATTGATCCTCTCTGTCTTCCCATCGGATTGTGGGTGATAAGCAGTACTGAAATGCAGCTTGGTTCCCAATGCGTCTTGAAACGCCTCCCAAAATCTACTAGTGAAGATCGGATCACGATCACTCACTATGCTGCTAGGAATGCCATAGAGACGGACAATCTCTTTCACATACAAATTAGATAGACTTGCAGCTGTGCGGGTAGCTTTTACTGGCAAGAAGTGGGCTGACTTAGTCAAACGATCTACAATGACCCAAATGGCTTCATTGCCCTTCCGAGAGCGAGGCAAACCGTCGACGAAATCCATCGACACTTGGTCCCATTTCCACTTGGGCACCTCTAAAGGCTGAAGTAGACCCGCTATCTTCTTTTGGTCGCTCTTGATTTGTTGGCAAGTGGCACAGTGACTCACATAAATAGATATATCTCTCTTCATCGTCTTCCACCAGAAAGTTCTTTTGATATCTCTATACATCTTGTTAACTCCTGGATGGATGCAAAGCTTAGATTTGTGACATTCGTCTAGAACTTCACGTTTCAGATCAGGGAAGTCTGGAACACATATTCTTCCTTTCAGCCTTATAACTCCTCTACTATCCATCTCAAAACTAGCGTCTTCTCCTTGGCATATTCTTTTAAAAATTCCCCGAAGAAACTCATCTTCATACTTCTTGCTCGCAATCCTCTTAAGAAGAGTAGGAGCGATAACAAGGTGAGCAAGAATAGCATACTTTCTACTCAAGGCGTCCGCAACCACATTGGCCTTTCCGGGTGTATATAGAATATCCAGGTCATAGGATGCCAGAAATTCCAGCCAACGCTGTTGTCGCAAATTCAAATCTTTTTGGGTGAAGAGATATTTCAAAGATTTGTGATCGGTGGATAATTCGAATTTTTCACCTAGAAATAAGGAGAGTTCGACAAGTATATTGAATTAAATTAAATTCACAAATTGATCATAAAGTTGAAAAGATTCTTACCCAAAAGATAATGTCGCCATATTTTTAAAGCGAAGATAACAGCTAGAAGCTCCAAATCATGGGTCGGATAATTTCTTTCAGGAGGACGTAATTATCTACTTGCGTAGGCAATCACCTTCCCATTTTGCATCAATACTGCACCCAAGCCTTCACCGCAAGCATCGGTATAAACAGATAAACCCTGATTCCCGTTGATAATAGCGAGAACAGGAACGGTGGTTAATCTCTTCTTCAATTCCTCAAAAGCTTCTTCACATTTTGGAGTCCAAATAAACTTTGCATTCTTCATTGTTAGCTTGGTCAATGGACTAGCTAACTTCGAAAAGTCCTGCACAAACTTCCGATAATAACCTGCTAGGCCCAAAAAGCTTCGAACTTCCTTTGGGGTAGTAGGTCTCCTCCAATCAAGAATGGCGGAAATTTTGCTAGGATCCACAGAAATCCCTTCTTCATTAACAATATGGCCAAGAAATTTGACTTCTTTGACCCAAAAGTGGCATTTGGAAAATTTAGCATATAGAATATTTCTCCTCAATATCTCCAAGACGATTCTAAGGTGTTCGGCATGCTCCTCTTCGGTCTTAGAATAGACCAAATATCAGCAATGAATACAAGCACAAATTTATTCAATACATCCCGAAACACACGAGTCATAAGGTCCACAAAGTATGTTGGGGCATTGGTTAGCCCAAAAGGCATGACTAACCATTCATAGAACATATTGGGACCCCTAAAAGCTGTCAAATGAATACAGTCTTCGGCGATTCGTAATTGATGGAATCCTTGGGCTAGATCCATCTTCGAAAAGAAACAAGCGTCGTGCAACTGATCAAATAAATCATCAATTCTGGGCAGTGGGAATTTATTCTTGAGAGTCTGCTTATTGAGATCGTGGTAATCCACGCACAACCTCAAAGATCCGTCAGACTTAGCAAATAATACGACGGCCGAGCCTCATTCAGAAACACTGGGTCGAATCAACCCTTTTTCTAGTAAATCTCTAGTTTGCTCGACTAATTCAACCCTTTCTCTAGGTGCCATCCTACGATTTGGATGAACGACAGGACGAGCATTAGGCACAAGGTCGATTCTGAATTCTATTTCTCGGTGAGGAGGTAGAGATTTCACTTCATCAAACACATCTGGAAAATATCTAACAATAAGAATGGACTCCAAGCTGGGTTCAGGATAACCCAAATTATACATCAACCCTTCCCTTTTAGGACTAGGGTCCTCACAAGAAATTTCGATAAAATCCCCAAATTCGGTTTTGATTGAAATTAATCGATTATTGCAATCTAATTTGGCTTCATATTTTGCTAGCCAATCCATCCCGAGTAAGACTTCAAGCTCGTTGAAGTCTAGAACAAAAGGACTAATAGGGAATTGATGGCAAGAATATGAGATAGGAACATCTCTACATCGAAGACAGAGGTTTGCGAGACCTTCAACTGGATTCCTTACACATATAGGCTCATCAACAAAATCAGGTTCAATATTCAATTCATTAATAGCTTGTTGAGATATAAAACTGTGTGTAGCGCCAGTATCAAAAAGAACTCTAACTATGCTATCATAAATGGTAAGATTACCTTCCAGAACGCCCTTTCCCTTTTCTGATTTGGAAGATGTAGGCTTGTCTTTGACCGAGTATACTTTAGCTGTCTGGGCTTGCTTCATAACTGGGCAGTCCTTCACTTCATGTCCCACCTTCTGACAATAATAGCACTTTCTGGGCTTTGCTTGAGTGGATTGATCTCTCTTGGGCTTTTTGCAGCTGGTAGAATAGTGGCCTTTCTCCAAGCAATTATAGCAAGTGACATTCTCCATAGTGCTCCCTTGATTGCCTTTCTTCTTCTCCTTGCCGTGCCAAGGTTTCTTGCCTCCAAATTTTCTCTTCTTCCAATTCTGATTGCTTGAGTTGCCTTTCTCCCTCGGTGCCTCTTGCATGTCTAGTGTAGCATAACGGTATCCCATATCAACCAAATCTGAGAAGGATTCTTTCACGTGGCCTGTCATCCTTTCGTGGAACTTTTTATTCATCCCACGAATGAATCGCTCATTCTTCTTCAATGGTGTGTTCACTAATTCTGGACCAAAGCGTGACAATTCATTGAACTTATTGAGATACTCCTCGAACGACAGACTTCCTTGCTTTAAATCCATGAATTCTTGGTACATACGAGAAATCCCGGATGATGGCAAGTAGCGCTTCTCAAATGCTTCGTTGAATCTTCCCCAAGTGAACTCATCCTCAGGCTCATCAATAGTGACGGTCTCCCACCAAGCTAAGGCTTCACCCTGAAGTTGCCAAGTAGCTATGAGACGCATCTGATCATCTTGTAGCTTGAGCCCCTTAAAGATTTTCTCACAAGACCTAATCCATGCCTGGGCCTCAATAATCGTCTCTTTGCCGGTGAATGGCTTACCCCCAAGCCTTGAGAAGTTCTTATATAAGTCAGCCAGATTCGGCTGACTCTGAATACGTAAAGCTGCCTCGGTGGTAGGGGGAACTTGGCTAGGTGCTGTGGTATTTCCTCGCCCCCTAACTCTGCCTCTTCTTCCGCTCATCCTAACTATCTGTAATTAGTAAGAAAAGGTGGCTTAGTTATTTGGACGAGATATCTTAAGAAATATCGGCAATTAAAGGAAATAGGCTAAGAAAAAGTTTGAGGTGTCAATCGATTATACTCATTCTAGGGTATACTTCACCCTATCTCTAATGAGCCATCTAATGTGCTATACTCCGTAGCTAAAGTTCTTACTCAACCTTTAGCTCTGATACCAACTGTCACGACCCAAAATTCAACGTTCGAAAATTGACATCAAATACCTCACTTGTACTGGACTATCAATGATTCAAACATCGAACTCCAGTCGGATGGAGCTTATAACAACATTAGATGAATATATAACAGCGGAAATAAAATGAATAACATGCATCACCTCACAGATACAACACCACAATAATATCTGTTACAACATCAGAGTACATAATACATGAATAACATCTCCAAATAGAATGACATAATAGAACAACTACATATCATATGCCAAAAGTCTTCAAAAAGATAGAGAATGATAGAGAACACCAACTAAGCACTTCGAGATCCAAAAGCTTCCAAAATGTCTCTAAGGTATGAGTCTCCAAAAACCAAAATACTCCAAAATATAGCTGGAGCCAAAATATAGAAACCTGCTACTAGGCTGCCCGTGTAGAAATGGTGGGCACCCAGAGTTTAGAAAGGAAACAATAAACTACGGGTCAGTCATGGGACTGGTATGAGTAAACAAAGATAATTGCTTTCAAATAAAACAGATTTTTATACAAGAAAATCGGTATGCTTTTGGAAAATGAGACTACCATAAGACCTCCCGCCACACACACAATGCAATCGCAGAATTGGAGGAGATTTCTTCTTATGATAGTCAAATATGCTTGATACGGGAAAATGTGTCAGGACCCGTAAATCCGTACTCCTTGAATAAACACTAATCTCCATTGATTAACTCAAGGTGAACGAAAATACGAACACTGAGGGTTTTAAAGAAAAAGAAAGAGGTAGAAGAAGAGAAAGAAAACAAAGAACAGAAGAGAACAACAGAACTACAACAGAATCTCACAATTCGCAGCTGAACAACATATAATAATAAATGAATAATCTTTAAATAAAGAACTATATCAGTTATTACATCATATTATATTACATTACATCAAACCATCAGAGTGTACTACAACAACAATAAACAGCGGAAAAGAAATACTATATACTCGTAATATGCTACGCCATCCAGCTTGCCTCCTGCAACTCCAGAATATCCAGAATATCCTGATAAACCTAACTCTTGACTGCCCGTGTGGAAAATTGGTGGGCACCCAGAGTTTAGGAAGGAAAACAATAAACTCCGAGTCAGTCATGTGACTGGTGTGAGAACTCAAAACAGTTTATTTACTTTAAAATCAAAAATAGAGGAAAATTTTTAAATTCAATTCGCAATGCTTTTTTTTAAAATGAGACTACCATAAGGCCTCCCGCACACACACACATGCAAACGCAGAATCGGAGGAGATTTCTCCTTATGATAGTCAAAGATGCTTGATACGCATTTAAAAGAACATTTGATATTATTATTAGTGCATAGTGTAGAGGAAAATCATTTCGAAAGTAGAATATAAATCTTAGCCAACATACGACCATTATCGTATGCCTACTATAGCTACTATCCAAACAGTGGTGACCACCATAAGTGAATAGCAGGTTCTACAACTAATACCGTACAAGTTTCGTATTGAGAATTGGATTTCCAACAAATGGTCAGGCCAAGGAACTTCCCATTGCCACATGAGAATGCCTCTGGATGGACATCCCCGAGAACCAAACCGGATCTCTACCAACACAAGGCCGGGTTACCCCTAACTGGGTAACAACTGACCGAATATGCCATCCCCCGGTCCTTTGGGACCTTTATCCGAGAGCTCTCTAATCAATTCACACAATCATAAAAACAAAGTGTTTCAACATGAGTAAGTATCTGGGCTCCATACCATGATACCACCCTTTTCCAGAAGGAAATGTACATATCCTAAAGGGCGCTACCCCTCATAACCTTGCCGCATCTTTCCTGTTTTGACCATTTCCGGGATGTGAGGCTCGACGAAGTCACGTCCACAAAAACATACTTTATACAAAAGCCATGCTTTGGGTCAACAAATGATCAACACAATGATCACTAAGATAGACGATCAAATAAATGATCCTATCACAATAATCAACACAATGATCATTTCAGCAACACTCAGCATGTCACATTACCAAATTTGGGAATATATCGCTGATAACTTCAACTATATAACCTCTGAACTCGTACGTCTCAGAGAAGGGTGTTAAGCTAAAAGAATAAATTCTCCGCCACCTCAGAAATATATTTGAAAGAAATCGGCTTTATATCTCAACTTGTAATGTCAGACATACAATCCATACAAGTCTGTTCCGGGCTCGAACAGAACCGAAGGCACTTACAAAGAAGTCCTTGCAATCCGAATAATTTCTAATTACGTTCGGATTTCCCATCACTTATGGAGATCTCTATACCGGGGATCAGCCAGTGCAGAGACAATCAACAAGAAATCCTTTCGCTTTCGAAAATATCCGGTCTTCAACACCGGTCTTCGAATGCAATTCATAACGACGTATCACATATTCGGAATGGGTTATACGACCCCATGGTCCTTTCCCGGTTAACCCGAATAGTGAGCGCTTATTTTTAAAAATAAGTGTGACATTCCATTTCAAACAAATTCACAACAAATACCTATTTAAAGGTAAATATCGATAGTCGGTTATTGATCTATCAATAGATATGCCAACATCACCAGAATCCAAATAATTTTCCAAATTATTTAATTCCAAAAATATCTTTAGAAGATATAACTTTCAATATTTCAAAAATAAATCAATATTTATTTTTAAACCTATTTTCCAAATTTCCTTTATAAATTCCATATTGAATTTATATTTCCAAAATATTTATGAATATACGATTTCAAATATTCATTTTCAATTTATCTTCAAAAAGATAAATTCTCTAAACTTTCCATTTCTCATTGGAAAAACAATTTCCAATATTCATTTATTTTATAAGTAATCCACAAATTTTATTTATTTTCAACCTTGGAAAATATTCCATATACTCTAATCGAAATTAAGTATATATTTCATATTTTTAAGGAAATCATTCACTTAACCATATTTATTTGGGCTAAAACGAATGTTGCGTAAAACATCGTTACGACAACCCAAAATCACTAGTATAGGGATTCGAAATAAAATAGATATATAAATCCCAATACTATACAAAACATTTCCTTTCGGAAATTATCTATTATAACAACAGTGTTATAATCTATTATTTCCTTCTATTTCTCGAAAACATCTATTTCAACAATAAATGTTGAAATCTATGATTTCGAATCTCAATATATTTTAAAACGTCGTTAGATCGTTTTAATTTTATTTAAAACATCACATTCCAAATAATTTTTTTTTTTAACATAATATTCATTATTCAAAAACGTGAATATACCTTGTTAATAAATTTCATCACTTCTATTCATTTTAGTTTAAGGAATTATTCACTATCTAAAACATGAATATAACTCCACAAATAAATTAGAACAATTTACTTATCAAAATAAGTCGTTTTGAATTTATAAAACAACGTTTATAAATTCTATTCTATTTATTTTATATCAACTTCCTTTTATAAATTTTCATTATTAACCTATCTCAATTCATATCACAATGATATACTAAAAATTCATATTATAAGTCAAATACTTATAATTTATTTATTTACAAAATCATTCCTTTAAACTTCATAAATTTTATAAATCTTATATTATAACTTATAAGATTCATTCATTTATCCAACTCATTCCTTTAATAACTTTATAAATTTTATAAACCTACTGCTTATAAAATTCTATTTATAACTTTACCGTTATAATTCTATAATTCCAATTTATGAAATTCATTTACAATTTTTTTTTTCTAACACTTAGAAAAGTTCGTTTTACACTTCTAATACTTTTAATTTATAAATATCAATTTATAAATCTTTTAATACACATGAATTTGTATTATTATTTTAAAACATCTTTTAAACTCTTTTAGAATTCCATCATTTTGATTTATAAAATAATCCAATTTCATAAATCCTATTTTTAAACTTTTTATAATAGATTCAAAAATCTCAGTTTAAACTATTTTATAAAATCATCAATCCCATATTTTCAAAAATCAACTTTTAACTATATTTCTCAAAAATCATAATTTTTATAACATAAAAATTATAACGTTTATTTAATTATAATGGATCAATTCCAAAAATATTTAGTAAACGTATATTTCCAAAAATCCCTTTAGAAATTAAAATCGTTGTTTTTAAATTTCAAAAATTGGATCTGATGATGCAACACATCAAATAGTCAATCACGATTTTCCAATATCATATATCAATATGATAAACAATCAAACATCACAATATTTAAAATCAATAAATATTTGTGAGGAATCCAGTTGGATCCCTCCAACCTGTTTCCCTGCATCCACAGACATTAGCACAATACCATTCCGTTTCGAGACGGAATATCGCGGTATATGGGATTTTATAAATATATATCCGCTTACTAACGGCGCATAGGGTCTCATCCGCTAAAAGAAAATGCGGGAAATCAATCAACTGCAATATATACATATGCCAATATATATATATTGCTATATATATAATATAATACCAATTCCACTTCGAGGTGGAATATCGCGGTATATGTGTGTAATAAATAACCTCCGCTTACTAACGGCGTATAGGGTCTATTCACATCCAATATATATAACAATCATCATTCAAGCATTCAATCAACACAATCAAGCAAATTTTAAATCTAACTATTTAAAATTTAAATAAATCCTTTTGAGTGAGAAGTTCTCACCTTTTATTCCCGTTTGCAATCCACTCCCAATTCAACTTGTTTTCTTCATTTATACCTTGTATAAATATTATACACAATTTATTAATATTCGAATCAATCGAATAAATTAAATTTCCATTTGACAAATTTTAAATTCATCGGTGATTTCATTTTTAATAGTTAAATAAATTGATAGTTTTGTTTAAACCAATTTCTCGTTTAATAAATTTATTTAAACAATTTTTTTCTTTAATAAATTTATTTAAACTAATTTTGTCCTTTTAAAATAATTTTAACTAGAGATTTCCAATTGAACTTAATTTCTTTTTTTATAAATTTTAAATCAACTAATCTTTTCTTAAATAAAATTATTTTTCTTTGTTTAATAATTTATTTAACTAAAAATCTAAAAATTAAATTTCCTTTAAAATTTGTTTCTACTAATTCTTTTACTTTAAATTAATATCCTTATATCCATTTCTCTTAATAAATTTATTTAACTAAAAATTTAAATTTTTAAACTAAATTTACTTTAATAAATTATCTTTCATTTGAAACTAAATTTACTTTATTATTATTATTTTTCCCACTGTATAAATATACAAGCATCTAAATTCATTTTTTTTTTATTTCAAATTTAACAAAATATATAAAAAAAAAACTTACAGTATATCGCGACTGTCGCCCCCAATCGCCTAGCCTCGAGCTTCCCCATCCTCGCGCGAACCCCACGTCGCCGCCGCTCGAACGCGAGCGACCCCCTTCGAACAACCACCCTTCATCGCGCACACATGCGGCCGCGACTACTGCTACCTCGCCTCACCAACGTCGCACCGCTACTCCTTCGAATCGCGCACCCCCAATCGACTCGAGCTCGCCTCCATTGATCCACGCGCCACTGCCCTAGCACGAGTCCTCCCCAATTGAACGCCTCGCCTATGTTGCCGCGCTTCGTGCCGCACCACCACCTCGTGCGCCTCTATCGCGCGCGCGATTGGAGTTAGGGCTTCGGCCTCCATTTTTTTTTTTTTCTGATGTTTTCGGTTTCGAATGAGAGAAAGGGAGGGCTTCGTGTTTTAATAAGAAGGAGAACGTGATTTTGGCGTGAAAAAGGCATGGAACACGGCGTGTTTTTGGCTGATGTAAGTAAGGTAAGGTTTACTTATTTTTTTATTTATTTTATTTTATTTTATTTTATTTTCTTTTAAATTTAATTAGTTTTTTTGTTAATTGTTTGCTTTGTTTTTATTTTGTTAAATTTATGTTGTTAAAAATTTTAACTAGTATATTCTTTATTTATTTTATTTTTATATATATATTTTTATATTATATTTTCATTGTTATTTCAAATTCAATTATTTTTATAATCATTAATTCAAATTTAAAATATAAGTTCAATATTAAATTTCAACTTCAAAGTCAAAATTCAAATTTCTATTCAACTTTTAAATAGATTAAATTCTAAATTTTAATCACCAATTCATCCTGATAATTTGAAATTTAAGTCAAATTATCATTTAAATATTTAAATAAATTAAATATTTACAAATTAAATTGTTCAAAATTTCTGGGTCGTTACAATCTTCCCCCCTTAAAAGAATTTCGTCCCGAAATTTCAAGTTAAGGAAGAATGATCCTAAACCGTTTATTATTTTTCACAATTCAAATTTAAATTCAAATTCAAATTTCAAATTTTCAAATTTTTTCAAAAAATTTCTAACACCCTAAATTTTCGAAAAATTTCGCCAGCGTTTCCTTTGCGCGGCTCGATCGGTACGGCTACAAAATGGCACCACGGCCCCTCAGAATCAAAAAGAAAAGAGAAAAGCCAAGTGGCTAGAGAAGAAAGTCATCAAATCTCATATTAAAATTGAAATACGTACCTTTTTGTTGAGCAATTCAATTTTATCTTTGAAATCAAAATCTCAATTTCTTTATACACCTGTATGACCTGTATAATCTGCTAGTAGTAGCATCCAAATCCAACATTCAAACTATTTTGCTAATTCTATTACAAAATTTTCAACATATGTTTCTTATATGTTTTTACTTCACTATTGAAGTTACATATCAATTTCATTCAATTTCACCTTTCAATTCAATTCACGACTTCAAATTCATTCGACTTCAATTCTCAATTTAAATTCTATTTGAATTAAATTCTAAATTTTAAATATTGAATTCTATCGATTACTTTCATTTGCTAATTCATATTACTATTTTAAATTAGTTTTATTCACTAATTCATTTCAATATTTCAATTCATCTCGATTTTTACTTAATTATTCAATTCAATTTTGCATTTCAAATTTTATTCCCTTGGAGATTATATCACAAATGAATAAATTATCAAGTTAATTTACTTGAATTTAATCCATCTTATTTTATTCCATATACTAATGATAATAATTCAATATTATCACTTCTAACAATCATGCAACCATATACTATAATAATCCCTAGAAAATCATTTCTTTTCTATACAAAATAGTTTTGGGCAAAATTATCTTATTTACCCGATTCAAAAACAAATTTTATATTCACTAACAAATACGCGCTCATATCTATTATTACACTCAAACTCATCCTAGAGTACTGCTGACTCTATCTCTAATGAGTAATACCCAACAGAACCATGGTTGTCGCTTAACCAACAGCTCTGATACCACATTGTCAGGACCCGTAAATCCGTACTCCTTGAATAAACACTAATCTCCATTGATTAACTCAAGGTGAACGAAAATACGAACACTGAGGGTTTTAAAGAAAAAGAAAGAGGTAGAAGAAGAGAAAGAAAACAAAGAACAGAACAGAACAACAGAACTACAACAGAATCTCACAATTCGCAGCTGAACAACATATAATAATAAATGAATAATCTTTAAATAAAGAACTATATCAGTTATTACATCATATTATATTACATTACATCAAACCATCAGAGTGTACTACAACAACAATAAACAGCGGAAAAGAAATACTATATACTCGTAATATGCTACGCCATCCAGCTTGCCTCCTGCAACTCCAGAATATCCAGAATATCCTGATAAACCTAACTCTTGACTGCCCGTGTGGAAAATTGGTGGGCACCCAGAGTTTAGGAAGGAAAACAATAAACTCCGAGTCAGTCATGTGACTGGTGTGAGAACTCAAAACAGTTTATTTACTTTAAAATCAAAAATAGAGGAACATTTTTAAATTCAATTCGCAATGCTTTTTTTTAAAATGAGACTACCATAAGGCCTCCCGCACACACACACATGCAAACGCAGAATCGGAGGAGATTTCTCCTTATGATAGTCAAAGATGCTTGATACGCATTTAAAAGAACATTTGATATTATTATTAGTGCATAGTGTAGAGGAAAATCATTTCGAAAGTAGAATATAAATCTTAGCCAACATACGACCATTATCGTATGCCTACTATAGCTACTATCCAAACAGTGGTGACCACCATAAGTGAATAGCAGGTTCTACAACTAATACCGTACAAGTTTCGTATTGAGAATTGGATTTCCAACAAATGGTCAGGCCAAGGAACTTCCCATTGCCACATGAGAATGCCTCTGGATGGACATCCCCGAGAACCAAACCGGATCTCTACCAACACAAGGCCGGGTTACCCCTAACTGGGTAACAACTGACCGAATATGCCATCCCCCGGTCCTTTGGGACCTTTATCCGAGAGCTCTCTAATCAATTCACACAATCATAAAAACAAAGTGTTTCAACATGAGTAAGTATCTGGGCTCCATACCATGATACCACCCTTTTCCAGAAGGAAATGTACATATCCTAATGGGCGCTACCCCTCATAACCTTGCCGCATCTTTCCTGTTTTGACCATTTCCGGGATGTGAGGCTCGACGAAGTCACGTCCACAAAAACATACTTTATACAAAAGCCATGCTTTGGGTCAACAAATGATCAACACAATGATCACTAAGATAGACGATCAAATAAATGATCCTATCACAATAATCAACACAATGATCATTTCAGCAACACTCAGCATGTCACATTACCAAATTTGGGAATATATCGCTGATAACTTCAACTATATAACCTCTGAACTCGTACGTCTCAGAGAAGGGTGTTAAGCTAAAAGAATAAATTCTCCGCCACCTCAGAAATATATTTGAAAGAAATCGGCTTTATATCTCAACTTGTAATGTCAGACATACAATCCATACAAGTCTGTTCCGGGCTCGAACAGAACCGAAGGCACTTACAAAGAAGTCCTTGCAATCCGAATAATTTCTAATTACGTTCGGATTTCCCATCACTTATGGAGATCTCTATACCGGGGATCAGCCAGTGCAGAGACAATCAACAAGAAATCCTTTCGCTTTCGAAAATATCCGGTCTTCAACACCGGTCTTCGAATGCAATTCATAACGACATATCACATATTCGGAATGGGTTATACGACCCCATGGTCCTTTCCCGGTTAACCCGAATAGTGAGCGCTTATTTTTAAAAATAAGTGTGACATTCCATTTCAAACAAATTCACATCAAATACCTATTTAAAGGTAAATATCGATAGTCGGTTATTGATCTATCAATAGATATGCCAACATCACCAGAATCCAAATAATTTTCCAAATTATTTAATTCCAAAAATATCTTTAGAAGATATAACTTTCAATATTTCAAAAATAAATCAATATTTATTTTTAAACCTATTTTCCAAATTTCCTTTATAAATTCCATATTGAATTTATATTTCCAAAATATTTATGAATATACGATTTCAAATATTCATTTTCAATTTATCTTCAAAAAGATAAATTCTCTAAACTTTCCATTTCTCATTGGAAAAACAATTTCCAATATTCATTTATTTTATAAGTAATCCACAAATTTTATTTATTTTCAACCTTGGAAAATATTCCATATACTCTAATCGAAATTAAGTATATATTTCATATTTTTAAGGAAATCATTCACTTAACCATATTTATTTGGGCTAAAACGAATGTTGCGTAAAACATCGTTACGACAACCCAAAATCACTAGTATAGGGATTCGAAATAAAATAGATATATAAATCCCAATACTATACAAAACATTTCCTTTCGGAAATTATCTATTATAACAACAGTGTTATAATCTATTATTTCCTTCTATTTCTCGAAAACATCTATTTCAACAATAAATGTTGAAATCTATGATTTCGAATCTCAATATATTTTAAAACGTCGTTAGATCGTTTTAATTTTATTTAAAACATCACATTCCAAATAATTTTTTTTTAACATAATATTCATTATTCAAAAACGTGAATATACCTTGTTAATAAATTTCATCACTTCTATTCATTTTAGTTTAAGGAATTATTCACTATCTAAAACATGAATATAACTCCACAAATAAATTAGAACAATTTACTTATCAAAATAAGTCGTTTTGAATTTATAAAACAACGTTTATAAATTCTATTCTATTTATTTTATATCAACTTCCTTTTATAAATTTTCATTATTAACCTATCTCAATTCATATCACAATGATATACTAAAAATTCATATTATAAGTCAAATACTTATAATTTATTTATTTACAAAATCATTCCTTTAAACTTCATAAATTTTATAAATCTTATATTATAACTTATAAGATTCATTCATTTATCCAACTCATTCCTTTAATAACTTTATAAATTTTATAAACCTACTGCTTATAAAATTCTATTTATAACTTTACCGTTATAATTCTATAATTCCAATTTATGAAATTCATTTACAATTTTTTTTTCTAACACTTAGAAAAGTTCGTTTTACACTTCTAATACTTTTAATTTATAAATATCAATTTATAAATCTTTTAATACACATGAATTTGTATTATTATTTTAAAACATCTTTTAAACTCTTTTAGAATTCCATCATTTTGATTTATAAAATAATCCAATTTCATAAATCCTATTTTTAAACTTTTTATAATAGATTCAAAAATCTCAGTTTAAACTATTTTATAAAATCATCAATCCCATATTTTCAAAAATCAACTTTTAACTATATTTCTCAAAAATCTTAATTTTTATAACATAAAAATTATAACGTTTATTTAATTATAATGGATCAATTCCAAAAATATTTAATAAACGTATATTTCCAAAAATCCCTTTAGAAATTAAAATCGTTGTTTTTAAATTTCAAAAATTGGATCTGATGATGCAACACATCAAATAGTCAATCACGATTTTCCAATATCATATATCAATATGATAAACAATCAAACATCACAATATTTAAAATCAATAAATATTTGTGGGGAATCCAGTTGGATCCCTCCAACCTGTTTCCCTGCATCCACAGACATTAGCACAATACCATTCCGTTTCGAGACGGAATATCGCGGTATATGGGATTTTATAAATATATATCCGCTTACTAACGGCGCATAGGGTCTCATCCGCTAAAAGAAAATGCGGGAAATCAATCAACTGCAATATATACATATGCCAATATATATATATTGCTATATATATAATATAATACCAATTCCACTTCGAGGTGGAATATCGCGGTATATGTATGTAATAAATAACCTCCGCTTACTAACGGCGTATAGGGTCTATTCACATCCAATATATATAACAATCATCATTCAAGCATTCAATCAACACAGTCAAGCAAATTTTAAATCTAACTATTTAAAATTTAAATAAATCCTTTTGAGTGAGAAGTTCTCACCTTTTATTCCCGTTTGCAATCCACTCCCAATTCAACTTGTTTTCTTCATTTATACCTTGTATAAATATTATACACAATTTATTAATATTCGAATCAATCGAATAAATTAAATTTCCATTTGACAAATTTTAAATTCATCGGTGATTTCATTTTTAATAGTTAAATAAATTGATAGTTTTGTTTAAACCAATTTCTCGTTTAATAAATTTATTTAAACAATTTTTTTCTTTAATAAATTTATTTAAACTAATTTTGTCCTTTTAAAATAATTTTAACTAGAGATTTCCAATTGAACTTAATTTCTTTTTTTATAAATTTTAAATCAACTAATCTTTTCTTAAATAAAATTATTTTTCTTTGTTTAATAATTTATTTAACTAAAAATCTAAAAATTAAATTTCCTTTAAAATTTGTTTCTACTAATTCTTTTACTTTAAATTAATATCCTTATATCCATTTCTCTTAATAAATTTATTTAACTAAAAATTTAAATTTTTAAACTAAATTTACTTTAATAAATTATCTTTCATTTGAAACTAAATTTACTTTATTATTATTATTTTTCCCACTGCATAAATATACAAGCATCTAAATTCATTTTTTTTTTATTTCAAATTTAACAAAATAGATAAAAAAAAAACTTACAGTATATCGCGACTGTCGCCCCCAATCGCCTAGCCTCGAGCTTCCCCATCCTCGCGCGAACCCCACGTCGCCGCCGCTCGAACGCGAGCGACCCCCTTCGAACAACCACCCTTCATCGCGCACACATGCGGCCGCGACTACTGCTACCTCGCCTCACCAACGTCGCACCGCTACTCCTTCGAATCGCGCACCCCCAATCGACTCGAGCTCGCCTCCATTGATCCACGCGCCACTGCCCTAGCACGAGTCCTCCCCAATTGAACGCCTCGCCTATGTTGCCGCGCTTCGTGCCGCACCACCACCTCGTGCGCCTCTATCGCGCGCGCGATTGGAGTTAGGGCTTCGGCCTCCATTTTTTTTTTTTCCTGATGTTTTCGGTTTCGAATGAGAGAAAGGGAGGGCTTCGTGTTTTAATAAGAAGGAGAACGTGATTTTGGCGTGAAAAAGGCATGGAACACGGCGTGTTTTTGGCTGATGTAAGTAAGGTAAGGTTTACTTATTTTTTTATTTATTTTATTTTATTTTATTTTATTTTCTTTTAAATTTAATTAGTTTTTTTGTTAATTGTTTGCTTTGTTTTTATTTTGTTAAATTTATGTTGTTAAAAATTTTAACTAGTATATTCTTTATTTATTTTATTTTTATATATATATTTTTATATTATATTTTCATTGTTATTTCAAATTCAATTATTTTTATAATCATTAATTCAAATTTAAAATATAAGTTCAATATTAAATTTCAACTTCAAAGTCAAAATTCAAATTTCTATTCAACTTTTAAATAGATTAAATTCTAAATTTTAATCACCAATTCATCCTGATAATTTGAAATTTAAGTCAAATTATCATTTAAATATTTAAATAAATTAAATATTTACAAATTAAATTGTTCAAAATTTCTGGGTCGTTACAAAATGTCTTTGATATTATCACTAGTGCATAGTGTAGAAAGCCATTTCAAAGTAGAATATCAATCCTAGCCGGCATAGACATTCCGAACTATGCCTACTATAGCTACCATCTAAACAGTGGTGACCACCATAAGTAAATGGCAGGTAATACAACTAAAACCGTACGAGATTCGTATTGGGAATTGGGTTTCCAACAAATGGTCAGGCTAAGGAACTTCCTATGCCACATGGGTACGCCTCTGGCGGGACGTCCCGAGATCTAACGTTACGGTTAGATCTCTGCCAACACAAGTCCGAGTTACCTCTATAACTAGGTAACTACTACATGAATATGCCACTCCCCGGTCCTTTGGGACCTTTATCCGAGGGCCCTCCATCACAAAGCAACAACCACACAGAATAATGAGATTGAAGCAACCACATAGGTAAGCATCTGGGCTCCATACCATGACACTACCTTTTTCCAGAAGGAAATGACATACCCTAAAGGGCGCGACCCTCGTAACCTTGCCGCATCCTTCCTGTTTCGACCATTTCCGGGCTGTGAGGTCCGATGAGGTCTCGTCCACAAAGCTATGCTTTACACGAAAGCCATGCTTTGGTCACAAATGATCAACAAATGGTCATCACTATACAGCAGCACTTAGTATGCCACACTACCAAATTGGGAGTATATTGCTGATAACCTTCAACTACATAACCTCTGAGCTCGTACGTCTCAGAGAAGGGTGTTAAGCTAAGAGAATAAATTCTCCGCCACCAATCAGATATGTATTTGAAAGAAATCGACTTTATATCTCAAAGTGTAATGTCGGACACACGACCATACGAGTCTGTTCCGGGTTCGAACAGAACCGAAGGCACTTCGTCCAATAAAGGAAGAAGCCCTTGCAAATCCGGGCATCCACAATCCCGATCGAACTTCCCATCACTTAGGGAATCCCTATACCGGAGCAACTCGGTGCAGAGACAATCGATAGGTTATCCTGTCGTTCTCGAGGACACCCGGTCTTCGTCGTCGGTCTTCAAATGCAATCCATTCGTCGAATCACTATTCGGAATGGGTTATATGACACAAAGGTCCTCTCCCGGCTAATCCGAATAGTGAGCGCTCAAATTAAAACATGTGGGTGTATTAATCACAAAGGTTCACATTCAGGGTTCGATGTGGGTTTCGGATAATAAACTGAAAATCCGACTCTCTGTCGCATCGAAGTTTAAATGCCGTTTTACGGGCAAAAAGGGGTTTCACAACCATATAGAAACAAATCACAAATCGCAGTTCATCACAAATCAATCACAGCATCACAACAAGAATGTCAATCTAGTATAGAGTATTTGATGATGGTCGATCATCGTTGATTCAAGTTATTGTGATTAAAGTGAATTGGCCATATAATTGTATTCATTAATCATTTTAAATTAATGTTTAATTTTGCTTAATTATAAATTAGTTCAATTGACTTAATTAGTTAGTTATCCTTTGATTTATTAAACTTATGGATCCTTAATTGTTAATTAATTAAGTTTTAATTATATTTTATAAATTCCCTATTCTTTAATTATTTACTTTTAGATTGTAGAATCATTTCAAGCCTTAAGGGTTAATTATTCTTTATTTTTATAAATCAATTTGGTTTTTAGATTAGCATTTAAACATTTATTTTACTTTTAAATTTTTTGTTAAATTAAACTTTAAAAACAACCTTTATAAAATTATAAATTTTGAAATGCCATTTGTTTCATATGCTATTTATCATTATCATTAAATTTACTCAGAACATAAATTTACTTTAGTTTTCAAAAAAAAATGGCAAAAAACAACTAAGTTCTGTTTTAAAATCACTTCCCCGAGACCTGCTTCGGGTTTTCCTCGAGCAAATCCCCCTTTCACTTCGGGTTTTCCCCAAAGTGACCCGTGTTGAAATTTTTTTTCGAATTTTGCTTAAGGGTTTAAAAACGACCCGATAAACACTGAAACCCCCCCGAGCGAAACTTCGAGCTTTCCCTCAACCTCCTCGTGCTGTGCTTCGAGTCGCTCCTCGACCTCCCCAACCTAGCACGCTAACACGCCACCCATCAACGTGCACGTGCACGGCTATCTTCGCCGCCGTTGGATGGTGCCGCGGCCACCAACATGACAACGTCCACCCCCCTAAATCAATTCGATCACCCAGTTTTCGAATTTATTTCGAAATCACCAATCGACCAACAGAATCCAAAAAGAAGAACACCAGGCCGACACGTTCTCGCCTCGCGCCGCCTCTCCAGGCCGTTATCGGCCACCAACCTTTGCCTCCAGCTTCCACGTCATGCGATGCATCGACCTATCCCCCTGGCACGCATTCCGGTCGCTTTTGGGTGGTGCGGCATCGTCCTTTCTACGTGAACAGGAAAATGGGGTTTAAACCCTATTTTAAATTCGAATTGAAAATTCAAAGATTTAAAAATTATCCTATTATTTTTCTGGAAATCATGATCCCTCAGTCCATCTATGACAGCGAATTCGAGGCCTATAACGCCTTCGATCATCGGATTTTGCCAAAAACTCCTTTTTCGATCAACTCCTAATTTCTTGAGCAATATGCAATGAAAAATTTTGATTTTTGTTTCTAAAATCATTAATTTTAATGGTGATTCAAATGGTGTTACTAAAATTCAAATCCATGAGGTTCAAATTTTCATCTATTTTGGGTTGTGACTGTATTTACCTTTTCCAGTGAAGTTAAAACCTGTTTTAATTAGTTTTCTGAAGCATGGTGGAAGCTCAAACACAATTTCAACTTGTTATAAATCTGTTTCAGAAGGAATAATAAAGAAGAGAAAGATTGGGTTTGATTTTGATATGCTTTATTCATGTAAACAGAAAGCTACATGAAATTGAGTTTACAGTTTCCAGGAAGATAGAGTTACATAAACAGAAAGCTATATGCTTTAATTTATTGCTGACACATAGTATAGAGTTAAACCATAATTTTATTTTTATTTTTAGCTTGTTTAAAATCATTTCCAGAAGTAGAGAGGGAGAGAGAGAGATTTAAAACTTTGGTATAGTTTACTTTGTAGAAACTGATACTTAAAAATGATTTTGCTTCCCTGAAGTTTGACAGGAACTAGTATTTTGAAACATCAACATGCACAGTCAACTACCATCATATACCAAAAATCTTGCATGCAAACAAGTTTAATTCTCCTATATCACCCAAGCATACACACAGCAATCAAAAAGATTGAGAAAACAAAGTTTACTCACTTGTTTCCAGAAGTTGTTGACAGTTCCAAACAGAGATGAGACTTGTCAAATTTTCCTTCTTTTCTACTCTAATTTTCTTGGGGTTTTAGATCTGAAAATTTATAGTTACAAATCCGTGATTAATGTTTGCTATGTTCATATACTTATTCATTACTTACAATAGTTTCTACTTTACTTACAGTTGGGATTCTTAGCAGAGAAGACACCCCCCTTTTTTTTCTTAAACTTGAAACCAAAAAGATTAAACCTTAATCTTCTTGCAATAAAATTAGACATTGTTGTATTAAACCCCATGTCGCTTTCATTTATTTTAATTATTAATAACAAAAAAAAAACTCTAGATTACTTACAGTTTGGATTAACAGAGAAGCTTCTTTTCTCTGCAACTTTGAAAACAGGAACTTAGAAACCAAAAAGAAAAGTAGCTTTT
Source organism: Allium cepa (assembly GCA_030765085.1). Taxonomy (NCBI): domain Eukaryota; kingdom Viridiplantae; phylum Streptophyta; class Magnoliopsida; order Asparagales; family Amaryllidaceae; genus Allium; species Allium cepa. The sequence continues at coordinate 286,978,187 of CM060942.1, forward strand.
AATCCTTGACCCCTCCTGCAAATAATTTGATGTTATTGTATTAATCCTTGCTTCATTATAGATTATAACTTCAAATTCAACTTTAAAAAGGAAAGTTACTTGCATTTAAAATTTATTTCCAGAAATCACTGCATAAGCCAACCTGAAGCTTTCCTCCTTTCAAGCTAACCTGCAGTTTAAGTTTTGAATTGGTTTTTTTTTTTTTGAAACTAGATTTTTTTTTAAAAAAAAAATCATAATTTTCACGAACAATAAAGTTTAAAACACACTTACCTGAAGATTAACATATCACTACAGTTTAAAAACACTTCAGTTTTATTTCTTTGAATTGAAGAAGACAGTTTGTTTTCTTTTGAACTTTCGTTTTTTTTTCTTTGAATGTTTGAAGTAACTCTTGCAAATATCTTTTGATTACTGAGTATCAGGTGTTGGGGATTTAAAAATTTGAATTTTAGAAGGTGGACAGTTTTCTGAATTTTTTTATTTGGTTATTTTATTGAGGAGATAATGGTTTGTGCCATTTGTAAGAAGATATCTTAAAACATAGATCTTGTTAATCATTAAATTTTATTGAGAAGGTAAGTTTCAGCTTTTGATGTAACAAAGCAAAAGAAATTTATAGATTTCATTTCCTATATTATATGCATATACTTTTATAAACCAATATACATACATTATATTCATTTGTATGTATATATGCATATGTACTATGTTTAAAAGAAAAGTTGTCTTGACCATTGCGTATTTTACGTCTCAATGATTTTCAATGGTACTTAATTATTATTTTAAAATATTTATTCCAAATTTAAATTCAAATCTTAAAATTTTAAATTTGAAATATAAACATTTCAAATCCAAATGACTTTAAAAAAAACATTTATCATTTCAATATTTTTTTTTAAACGTAGAATAAAATTAGAATTCATTTCATACAATATTTTCACTTATTTTATTTGTTTTAGATTTTTTTTTTCAAATTTATTCTCAAATTAAACCCCAAGAGTTTAAATATATATTATTTATTTTAATTGATACTTTTTTTGGGATGTTACAAATTAAAATGGGATTAAATGCCATTTATGTGGTTTGACCATGCCTTGCATGAAATGATAGTGCAGGTATGTTTACTTTCTTATGAGAAAGTATTTGGTACTTAGTTACCTTAGGCGATCATTCTCATTATTGTTGAGGAAGACCAAATTCATGGACTCAGTCTTGGAGAGACCGGGATAGGTAAGTGTTCTATTTATCGAAAAAAACTTCAACCTTGAGATATGGGTTCTTTGTTTCAGAAGCGAATGATGAATACCATGTATGGTTATGAAATCTGCTAAGATCATGGAATCCATATAGGATTCATTATTTGATCGATTTATTTGAAAACTCATGTAAGATGCCGAAAGTAGCCTTGACATCCAGAAATGACAAAAGATAGAGTAGGATGCATGATTCTAGGGTGTAGTTGACCATGAGGAGCACATCAACTTCATATCTAGAGTATGCTTATCGATATATTGTGCACGAGGAGTTGATGATACTTGGTACGCATTGTTTACGCGAGTGTTCGGATGATGGCCCAGTTGTCTTAAATGATGGTATATTTTATCTAGAGATATATGGTGCTCGAAAGGTATTTTTGGATCCTTGTCATAGGAGATCGGTCTTATTGAGGGGGTTTCCATACAAAATTGCAATAACCAAGAATTTGATCACTTTAATCGTGGATATTTAAATATAATTTTAATAATTAATTAATGGATTTTGTAGCTAAAATAAACTCCTTCTGAAAAATAACAAGTGATAATGAAATCGTTTTTAATTTTTGTTAACAATAATAATTAGTTCGAAGAAAAATTGAAAATCTGACCGAAAGTCCCCTTCTGAATTTTTGATTTTCTATGGGCTAAAAGTTATCGAAAACGTCGTAACACTTTTGTGTATGCATGCACACATTTATAAGTCACATTGAACATGGAAATGTACATTTGAATATGCATGTACACTTGAGTATATACGCATATGTATATAAGATAAAATTTTATTATAAAAAATATATGTACTATATAATATGAAGACGCTACTTTAGACATAAGTACAAAAAAAGTGCTAAGGCATGTTGGCATGGAAAAATGAAAGGGGGACTGGGTAAAAAACGTGAATAAAGTGGGGAGACAAAGGGGGTGAGGTGGAAACATGTGAGGGGGGGTAAAGTACAAGGTCATTTTGGTAATTTCACATATACACTTTATATAAAACTATTTTTTTCAGTTTCTTTTTCACTTTCTCATTCTCTTTTGCATTTCAAATATTCCTAAATCTCTTAAGCAAAAAATCCGTAGCTTCCTACCTTATTTTCTAAGTTGCGAAAATCATAACTTTTACTTTGAAATCACTTTCAAAACTTGTTTGAACACTTCTACATTCACTACTTCACTTCATCTTCCAAAATCAAGCACATCTTCACCTTAAGTAGTCAAACCCATACGCATTATTATCTAGGCCGAACCATGCAGTGCTTAGGCTAAGCACATTTACAAAGTTTCAAAGCAAGATCAAGTCTTTTTCATGAGATTCAAAAATCCTAAGAATTTTTCAAAAGTTTTAAAAACATTTCGTTGAATTCAATGAGTAAACTTATAACTTATTTTTGAAAGATTTCACCATTGTATTTATGTGGGTTATGTGATTATTCACATATGATGTAGTAGTGAACTGGATTTTCGACCCTTGAAAATCGATATTAATACGTCCACTTTATCACATGCCTAACATTCAAGTACCGGATATGCCAATTTGTTAGGGTGAAAGAGAAAGGTAGAAGATAGAAGAAATCTAAACAACACAGAATGTCACAACGTATCGAATAATATATAACACAACAACGATCTTTGCAAAAAAGGAAACATCTTTATTCATATATACTAGACTAAAATACATTAGTATTCTTCTAAACTTTTAGACAATTATAGTAACCTGTCCTCACATTGACAAACATCTATACTCTATAATGCAATGGAAGAAAAATATACGTGAATATATCTTGATCATCCAGATCCCCTCTACAACTCAAAAGTATCCAGCTAAACCTAGGAAAACATGCTTGGTCTGACGTGCATTATCTGGAATAACGTCTGGGTCAGTCTGGTAAACCAGTGTGAGTAAAGCTCGATAATAAGTAACAAACAAACTGATTTCTAAATTTGAAACTATTCAAACAAAACGTATCTCGTAAGACCACAACGCATAAAAAACGGATGGGTTTTTACATTACGATAACTGCAACATTTTGTCTCAAAATTCAATGATATTATCATAGTGTCTATGATTAAAGTAAATAGATAAAACAACTGAAATGCTTGCTTCTCGCAATCCAACTATGACGACCCGCAAATCCATACCCTTTGAATCAATAATAATCCATACATGTTTGACCCAAAAAGCACCAACTGACGGAATGTCAAGAGAAAGAAAAGAAGAGAGAAGAAGAGAAGTGAAGAATGAGAGAAGATAGAACAATGAAGAACAATACAGAATCTCACATCGCAACGGAAAACATATAATATCGTATCAATGATCTTTACAAAACTGAAACTTTACATACATACATCAATCAGAGTTCAATAATCAATAATTATCATCCTGAACAGTTATAATAACCAATCCTCACAATTGCTAATAATATAAACAACAACAATAAGCACAGTGGATAATCAAGCAAAACATATTTATGTGTATACGAGAATGAAGATCTCCAGCTCTCCTACTGAAGCACCAAAAGTAAATAATCTGAACCTATAAATATACTCGGTCTGACCCGAGCATTGGAAGGGAAGAATGCCCAGATCAGTCTAGTAAACGAGCGTGAGAAACACACTCAACTGAATTTATTAAATTACCTAAACTTTTCCTTTGTCAAAACAAAAGTATCTCGCAACTCACGTCCACACATAAACACGGACATGTTTTTACCTTACGATAACTAAAACATTTCTTTCATTTCAAATCCTCTTATACTATAATAGTGTCTAGTATATAAAAACAGTATTATCATAGTCGAAATGGTTACCCATAGAGCATTTCGAGGCTATTCATTACGCCTTTACAAGCAAAATCGCAGCTCGTAGTGTGTTTGGATTTCCATATAAATGACCAGGTGAAGGGACTATCTTCCGAAGTGGTACATCTCTAGATGAATGTCCCGGGGCACAAAATATATGCCCTCTACCAACACAAGACCGACCCTCCTCTATAACTAGATGGTACCAAATATGTCATCCTTCGGTCGTTACCGACTTTTACCGAGGGCCCTCTAGCATAAAAACCACAATAATCAGATACACGACGTCATAGCGTGTAAAGATATATCTAGAAGAGGATGATCATATCCTACTTGGAAATGACCCACTTTGCCCTGCTGCATCTAACCATGTTTGGGCAGTTTGATTATGCAGTTTTGGGTTTTGTTTGTATTACTTGAGCTTGATCTCGAGTTGGTGCCATTTGCTTTTGATTCACTGTTCTTTTGTGTATTTCATCACTGTAGTGGCGAGGCAGTGCACGTGAGCGTGTACTGCAACCAAAACAGAATTGATGTTTTAAATTGATAATTCAATTGCTGAATTGTTTCGTGTGTTCAATTCAATATATTTTGAAATTATATTTTGATTTGGTTTAATTTGATTATTTTGTTGCTATCTAATTGTCTACTAGATAATTAGGTTATGTGTTTTCTAATTATCGTATCGATAATTAGATTTTGTTGTTTATGTTGTTTCACTGCCTTGGGTTTTGCTTTGGCCACCTGCTGTTAATTGCTGCTTAGTTAATTCTATTGTCTTTATTAATAATCCTTTCATTTATCTTTGTTGCTAATTTGAATTTGCTGATTTGCTGTTTAATGCTGTTACGTGTCATATCTACCGTTATCCGATTCTCGTATTGAAGGATTGGATATGCGAAATTTAGTGTGACTTTCGTCTATTTGTTATTTATTTATTATTGCTTCCGTGCATTAATAACTGAGTTTGAATTAGACTGACCCGCGTATTATTTTCTTTTGAATTAATACTCGGGTCCGACGGAGTTATTTCAGGTTGTTGATATCTCGCTTTGGGATGCTGCTTGATCTATGAAGTGTCTTCATATCTTTTGGAGTAGTAAGTGTTATTATATAGGATGATATGTATTCATGTATATTATTTACAATACTGTACTTGTATATGTAACTTCCAGTGTCGACAGTTGTAGTTGTGTCGCATGTATTGTAATTGACTTCATTTATATATATATATATGTATATATATATATATGAGATTTGATATTATCCATGTTCTATGTTTAGCTTATCTGTATTATTATTATATATGTCGTCCTAACTATTATGAACCATCGTAGTTCGTTTTATACGGGAATTGAATATTTCGATGGGAGTAAATAAGCAAAGAAATGAAAAATAAATATATATACCACTCCTATCGAAATAACCAATACTAGTGTAAAGCCTAACTACGGATGGCCGCTCCTATCCAGCCTTATTCTTCGTAATAACAGACAGTATTTCCTTTTAATACTCTTTGTTATTGTGAGCATAGAGAAATAATAATAGAGAATTTAAATAAATTAAGAATGAACCGGATAAGAATAATAGTGGTTTTAAAATTCTAATAAATAAATTCTGTATATGAAGAGTGGATTTTAAATAAACAGGAAAATAATGAATTTTAAACTTTGGTATTATTACTTAAAAGAATAAAGCATTTATTATAAATTTAAGATTTAAAATGTTAAGAAATAAGTTGAAATTTGGAAAATCTGAAATTGGTATGTTTCAGTTAAAAGATTTAAAATCAAACGAAAAATAATAATAAAGTCTATAATTATTGGACTTTGAAATGAATTGACTAAGTAAAGAAATTTATTTCAAATGGGGTAAATTGGAAATCAATTTGGAAAATTGATTTAAGTGATTGAAATTGGAAATTCTCTCTGGATAACCAAGTATGTTTTCAAAGTAAACTTTTAAATATAAGTTAAAAGTTTTAAAGTTGTTTTAACAAGCAAGTTTTGAAAAATTTATTATTTTTAAAATATTTAAATTCCGAGTTAAGTATTTTCTTTTAATCTATTATAGTAGTAATTATTTAAAAGTGACTTACTATTTGTTTTAAAGAGAAAATCTAGTTTATATTTTACAAAGTAGCGTCATTTTAAATATTCCTGTGGTATATATTTTTAATAAAGTATTAAAGTAATTTTAATTTAAATGTTTTAAAGGATGACTTATAGTAAAGAGTTTTAAATTATTTTTAAAAATCTTATGTTTTGTGCTTGGTTGTTTCAGTGGAAATGAATATTTGAAAATTTATCTTATGAGAAAAGTACGGTTTGATACTGTTTTCAAAAGGGTTGAAAATAGAAATATATCTTGCGAAGATATTTAGAGGAAAGTAAATAACTGGGAGACTATTTATTATTTGATGGATGTTTTGAAGGTTAATTGATAGTTAGATAACCGACTATCAATATTGGCCAAATGCGCTAATCGTTTCGAAGAGACCGGGATCAGGATTAATTTCTTGAAAACCACTTCGATTTGGTTTGTACGTTTTCGTGGAAAAGCGAATTAGGAGTCATGGATGGAGTAGTGAACTGCAAGGGCTAGTCGCTACTAATCCTGAGAATATTTCCAAAATGGATGTAGTAGGAATAGTGCCTTCGGTTGCGTTCGCACCCGGGACGGACTTGTATGGATGAATGCTTTCAGAACATCATCAGGTTGACGATGATCATTCTAAGTGAAACGGTCTAAAAAGGTAACACTTAGCCTCAAGCCTCATCAACCGGGAATGACTGAAAATCAGGAGTTATGCAGCAAGGCTAGGTGGGTAGCACCCCCTACAGGGTGAGGTCATCCCTGTCTAGATGTCCCTTTTTATTTCGACTTAGTGGTGCGGTTGCTGATCACAACCGTGGGTGATCTTACTCGAGATTATCCAGTAAGGGGTAGTCCCGGTGTTGTGTTGGAGGGGGTCGGGAGTGATCCTCAGTAGCTGATCTAGACCAGGTACCGTGCCAGGTGGTACCCAGTGCCTAGTCATTAGTTGGAAATCCATTCTCCCTACGTGCCTTTACGAGTTTTATTTGTATTACCCACTTTGTGGCTAGTAGCTGGAATTTAATGAATGTAACAATTTCGGCTATTTTATAAGCATTTGTAAATAGACCCTACTATAATATCAGAGGATTTTAATAGAAAGTGTTTTAGCTATCGTATGGTAAAAACACGACTTGTTTATTTGTGGCATGGTCTTACGAGATGCTTTTGTTTTCAAAGGATTTTTGAAACTTTAATAATCAATTTGAGTGTGGTTTTCTCACGCCGGTATTCCAGACTGACTCAGGTGTTATTTAACTATAATGCTCGGGTCAGACCGAGTATTATAGGATATAGGATATGATGCCGTGGAGTCAAGAGACGAAATGGATGGCGATACGTACTTCCGTACTTGATTGTTATTCCGTTGTGTATACAGTTGTATGTTATTGATGTGGAACTCTGAAGATGTACTCTGATTGTAACGACCCGGGATTTTGGACATCCCGAGTTGTGAATATTAGTTATAATATACAATAATATTGTGTTTTGATATACAATATTTGTATTAATATGTGATTTATCATTATATAAAATTTATTTCTTCTAAAAACAATATAACATGGGTTTCCAAGACTACATTAAAATTATGGAGTTGATTTAAATAAATTTCTTAAATATATATACATTGTTTCAAAGTAAAAATTGTATATGTTGTTTAGATTTAATGTATACTATTATTTCAGGGATAAATATATATTTATTCTAAAGTTGGAATATAATAAGAATTTAAAATTTATTGTGAATTCATTATTTTCTTATATAAAATGATAAATTAAAAAGAAAATTTATAATAGTTGTTTGAGGGAAATGTTATAGATTAATATGTATAAAAATCACATAAATAAATAAGAAAACTATTTATACATAAATATTGATGAAACTTAGTTGTTTGAAGTTATACATTTTTATATTATAAAAAGGGGGAGTGACTTAATTTATTTTAAGATTTAATCTATGATATAGATTTTAATTTATATCAAAATTTCATTTGATATAAATTTTATGAAAATTAAATTGTTATTTTAATTCATTTGGGTTAAAGTAACAAATTACTTGTTAAAAATAAATCAAAAGGAGGGGTTATTTTAGTTAAATTATGCCTCATCTTTATTTTAAAATAAATAGGAATACATGCTTTAAGTCATATTTAATTAAGTTTTTATTTTTGTTTAAAAAAACAAATTTAAAAGTGACAATCACATTTACACTTGGCATTTAAGAAAGGGAATCCAACATAATCATGAATGGTTCCTTTCAAATATTTTCTTTGTTTTAAAAGAGATAAAATTAAAATAATATTTCAAGCCTTTAAAGGGCTATCTTTGTTCAACATTCATATTTAGAAATTACAACTATATAAATATATAATCCGTAGCTTTTGAAAACAACACAGTACATTTTAAAGGAAAATATCAAAACATATAACAAGAAAAGAAAAATGGAAGCACTTGGGATAAAGTCTGCAAGTTAAAATTTCTCTGTAAAAAACAAATCTGCATATTTCAAAGGGGATCTTGAAGCGGCTCTTTAAGAATCCATTTCTCTAGAAGCAAGTCAAGAATTTCAAGCTCTTTTAAAATCAAATTCCAAGTCAGGGAAGCTCGAATCAGATGTTTAAGGTGAGAATACTGTAAACTTAAATTTAGAAACTGCATGCATGCTCTATTCAGTAAAATTATGTTTAACTTACTTGTAAAATCCCATATCAGTCGATCTAGCTTGAATTTGCAAATATTGTGAACTGCAAATATGTTTATTTACTAGAATATCTTATGTTAAAATTTATTATTTAAAATTTTATGCTGTATATTTCATATGCGACGAGTTCTACTGTAAAAATCAAATTTTTATGAAAATTTAAGTTGTTCGAATCGAAGATTCAAACATGCATGTTAGATTTCCTGAGGAAAATAGGATTTTTGGTGCTTGAATCGTGATTTTTAATCACTTAAATTGTGAGTTATGTGAGATTGAACTGTTTCGGTTCAAAAATTTATTTCCAGCAAATTCTTCGTAGAGGGGTGGTGCGGCTTGGATAGGTAAGTGCTGGAAGACATGGGTAAGGCGATGACCGTGGCGGAATTCGTGATTTTGTTTTTGATTTTGTGTGCGCTAGAATTTTAGGGTTTTAGGAATGTCGTAGTACTGTGTACTTCACGGTGGGTTTGAGGAGCAAGGGGGAGATCGAAGGATTTGAAATTTGGCTCATAGATCGCTGCATGTGTTAGCATTCGATAGTGGTGGTTGATGTTGGTCATAGTGGTTGATTGTCGAAGCGATTGAGGAATTTGTGGTGGGGATGTATGAGTTTGGGGCCTGGAAAGTTGCGGCCTGTAGTTCAAATTGAAGATCGCCAGAGTTGATTTCTTCGTCGTGTTGCTGTTAGCATTCGAGTGATGTTGTAGGATCGTTTTGAGGCGTCGTGACGACATGTTGGCCGAGGTTAGGGCCGTACACGTGCACGCGTATCAGTGCACGCGTTTCTTGGCGACGTGTGGCAGTGAGTAAGGTGTGCGTCGTTATGTTGGAGGTGTGTGGCAATGGGTTTCGGCATTGTCATCGAGATTCGAAGTTTGGTGTTCCAGCGGTGATCTCAGTTGGTTTTCGGTTCGTATTTTCCTAGAATCGAATGTTTGTTTTCAGCAAGGTGATTGGGGAAGAAGAGAATTGGGAAGTGGTGTGTGTAGCTGTATTTTGGTTTGGGCTTCGGCCCAACTGCCGTTTTTGTTTTTTTTTATCTGCTTGGATTTTCGTGTTTAGTAATGATCGAGCCTGTTTTGCTATGGGCTGTGTCTTAGGGTTCGGTTATTTTCAATAAGGTCTATTATTTTATATAAATTGGTATTCAAAGTGTTTTCAATTTATATTATTTTCTCGCATTTAACAATTAAAATGATATTTTTTTTGTGAACCTTTAAACCAATATCTTTAATCTTAAATATTATTTAAGATTTGATTAGAAACAATGTTTTTTTATAAGAAACGAATTGTTTATATTAATGATTAATTTTAGTTATTAAGTAAAATTGATATTTGTATTTGATTTAATTTAAATAATTAAGTAAAGTAAGAATGATTCTAGGAAATCATTTTAATTTAGTTTTGAATTAATCAAATGCTTAAGATTTTTAATTTTATAATAATTAATGAAGGAATTTAAGGTTGTTTAGTAAGAAATAAGTAATCAAATAATTAATTACAATTAATTAAGGAATTACGTAATTAATTAAGCAATTGAGGGTTAATTACTGAAATGGTTAAATTAATTAATTTATATATAATTAATTAAAAGTTAATTACTTATTGTAATTAGAAAACAATTAATCAAGAATGATTAATTTAAAAATGAATATAATTGAAATAATAAAGGGAAGTAATTACTTATAATCACAAGAGAATTCAAGTTCTTAAGTTATTTTATTTTAATTATTTCATAAATATAATATTATGAAATAAATGGTTGGTATCGACGAATGTTGTGTCGTCATATGATCCATTGCAAAATTTATAAGTGAGACTGTAGAAGCTTGTTTAGATAGGATCTAGTTTGTCAATTGGGAATGAACGCCATTTAATAATCTTATGGTCAAACTGATAATTCCAATTTATTAGTTGCATTTATTTAGATTGTTTAATCTAGATGACATTGTGACGGGGGGGGGACTGACACCCTTCCACTGTATATTTGATATAATTGTTGTTTAGGGTGTATGCCATTGACTGGATTGTGACGAATGATTATTTTGGTGATGATAAATCTCCAATCTATTGTTATTGTATATATCTGTTATATGCCTGTTACTTATATTTAGGATATACTGTGAATTGATCTATGGAAATGGATTGATTTGAATATCTGAAATTGTGAATTATGAACTGTGAATTGATAAGTACCGTTTGGATTGAAAAGCCTTGTTTGATTTGAATTTACCTATGAAATTAGTTTTGTCTTAAAAATAGAGTGATATAATAATATTATTTTTGGAAATGCTTTTAAGATTTATCAATATTTGGAATATTTAAGTACCTATTTATTTCTTTCTTTGAAAATCTTTTTAAGTTAAAATTGTCAAATTGTTTCAAGTATTAACTCATTTTGTAAAGATACTTTAAAAACAATTTATATTAATATTAATATTTAAGTTATTTTCTTAATTTAATTTCCTTTAATAAAAGCAGTTTAAATAATTATAATAATCTTTAAAAGGAATATTTTATCTATTTAACTTGAAAAATATTTGTAAATTTATAAGTATGTTTTGGAAGGAAATAGTTATATATATATTTTGAATGAAACAAGTTTTCCTAAATAAATGATAATTTACTTAGATTTTTAAAGATGGACAAGGTTTAATGGTTACAATAGGAAAGAACTTTGTGTATTGATTTATTGCTTTGATAGTTAAATAACCGACTATCAAAATTGGAAAAACCAGACTTTGGAAATATCTAGAAGAGACTCAAGAATTATATGGTACGGTTACCGATCGAGGTGCTATACCGTACGTATAAACTCGTTTGTTTTCTAGGACAAATTATAAGGAGACCCGTATAGTAACGGTTAGGAGGTGAACTTCGATCTTGTATTTCTTCGGAGTATTTCCTAAAGAACCGGGGTTGAGTTTACCGGAAAATAGCGAACGTTGTTTTGAACGGGATCAGATTTGAAATCCGAAAACCACTTCGATCCAACAAATACGTTTTCGGGATGAAGACAAGAGTTTGGAGTCGAAGATGGAGCGGCGAAGTGCAAGGGCTACTCGCTACTAATCCTGAGGGTGATTCCAAAATGGATGTAGTAGGAATAGTGCCTTCGGTTCCGTTCGAACCCGGAACGGACTTGTATGGATGAATGCTCCCAGAACATCGTCAGGTGGACAATGAGCATTCTAAGGGATATGTTCTAAAAAGGTAACGTTTAGCCTCGAGCCTCATCAACCGGGAATGACTGAAAATCAGGGGTTATGCAGCAAGGCTTCGTGGGTAGCCCCACTTGAGAGTAAGGTTGTGACGCCCCACCTCTATACCCACGCTAGCCAAGAACACTCCGGAGAAGTGCTGTCAACTAGCACGGAGAATAAGGCTGTTGAGGAGCGACCATCCATGTAATTGCTTATCACACGGTGGCTATAAATAATCTTCGGAAACAAACATAGAAATAATCATATCACAAATCAGTCACAGATATCCATATCACAAAGGCGGAAGAAGATATGAATATATAACTAACACATGAAAGTGTACATCAGAGTAGTGGTCAATAAGATCCACGATAATACAAAAGAATAGCAACACGTGCTATACAAAAGAATACAACTATGAGTCTATATCTCAAGTGTATACAACAAAAACTGCTAATCTAAACAGTTAGCCAAAAGTCAGAGTGATGAATCCCTGGGAAGAAGTCAAGCAGAAGCACCTGTAACATCTCGGTCTGATCCGAGTATTATTTAAGAAAATAATAAACGGATCAGTCTAGCTATAAATATCAGATGACATGATATAACATAAAAGATATGGCATAAACATAAACATCCATAACGACATACCGCTATAAGTATGTAAATAATGATCAACAGAAGATCAATCAATAAGAGATAATCAATATCACAAGAATCTTCTCAAAGATTCGAAGGGGGCATCATACCCTAAACTTGTACTCATAACAAGTCAATGACATAAATTCCAGAAATCAACACGAGAAATCCAGAAATCATAAAAAGGGAAAGAGGCCTATCACATGACGGTCCGAAGACCATGGGGAGCTACCCCACATGTGTGAGTGGAATCACACAGAATGAGGTCAAGACCAACCAAAAAGTAGAAAGGTATGTGTGAATGGAATCACACAAGTGGTGTCTAGTCTAACCTTGCAATGAAAGAGACATCGCGCAATTGCTAGTCTAATTCATAAAGCGATCATCAAGATCAACGAGAAGTGTCAATTACACTAAGCTAGTAAATATAGAAGTTTAGCTTCATGTCCCATAACCACTTGCTTAACTTAAATATTTACGAACAAACTGTAAATCTTCACTAATAAAATTGTCACAAGAGGTTCAATCGAACAAGTCCAAGAATTAATCGACGAAGTGAACGCAAGCGTTTCATACCACTTGTTTTACTAAGTCGTTTAATTAGATTTCTCATCCGAGTGAGGTAAAGGCTTGTATATACTAATAGATTGGAAAACGTTTTAAGAAAAGAGCTTTGTTATTAAAAATAGAGTTGAAATTGTTTGTTAAAAGAGTTTTGATATTTACTACTAGTATTGAAACCTTTATATTATAAAGTGACAAAACACATAAGCAATTGTAGAAACAATCAGTCACAAAAATCGCATACGGAGATGTGAATAAAATCCAAGGAAATCAGCTCAATGTTTTTCAGATAAGATCCCCTACGGAGGGGGGGTCCAGGGGGGTGGCAACCCCCCAAGGTGGGGGTGCGGGGGCAACGACCTAAGGACTCAAGGCTCCAACGACTCAGCGACTCAAGGGTCCAGCGACTCAGCGACTCAAGGCTCCAACGACTCAGCGACTCAAGGCTCCAACGACTCAGCGACTCAAGGGTCCAACGACTCAGCGACTCAAGGCTCCAACGACTCAGCGACTCAAGGCTCCAACGACTCAGCGACTCAAGGCTCCAACGACTCAGCGACTCAAGGCTCCAACGACTCAGCGACTCAAGGCTCCAACGACTCAGCGACTCAAGGGCGAACGACTTAACTCCGAACGACCTAAAAATGGCCAGAACGACTCAAGTGCAGAAAATTCAACAAAACGCTAAAAATTGGAGTTTTTTGCCAATCCAATCCAAACCAAATGCTAACATGCATGCAAAAATGCTAGGGAATCATTCCCAACAGTCCAATATAATTATAGGCTAGAATTGTGAGATAAAAATCTCACCTTTGCACAAATTCAATGAAGAAGGAGCTTGAAACAATGGAGAAGCAACTACAAGCTAGAATCCAATGTCTTCACTTTGATTTTGGAGTTGAATGATGGATTTAAAGTTGAAACCTAAGCTTGGAGTTTTAATTTCCTCTTCCACTCACCATTAATGCAAAAGCTTGGTTGTTAGGAAATTTATGAAGAGTGAGGAGAAGAGGGTTGGAACTTGGGCTTAATAGGCTAAACTATCCCAAAGTCCAAAGCGGGAGAAGTTAGTGAAATTTCACTAACTCCAAACCTATCGATGTTTATACTTAAAAAGTTGTAAACGACATTTCGAACTCAATGGAAGTGGTCTCGAGTCCTAATTTGACCGTTTGCAAAAAGTAGTTTTTCGGACCAAAATCCGATTAACGATTTAATATTTAAATAAAAATATTTAAATGTAAACTCGATAAATATGCGGGTTGTTACAAAGGTCATCCCTGTCTAGATGTCCCTTTTTATTTCGGCTTAGTGGTGCAGTTGCTGATCCCAACCGTGGGGTGATCCTATTCGAAACTGTCCGGTAAGGGATGGTTCCAGTCTTGTGTTGCAGGGGAGCAGGCGTACTCCTCGGTACTGTGATCTAGGCCACGTACTGTGACAGGTGGTACCCCAGTGCCTAGTCATTAGTTGGAAATCCATTCTTCCTACGTGTCGTGTACGAGTTTTGTTTGTATTACCCACTTTGTGGCTAGTAGCTGGAATTTAATAATGTAACAATTTCGGCTATTTTAGTAAGTATTTGTATATAGACCCTATTATAATATCAGAGGATTTCATAAAATGTTTTAGCTATCGTAAGGTAAAAACCCGATATGTTTATTTGTGGCGTGGTCTTACGAGATGCTTTTGTTTTCAAAAGGAATTTTCAAAATTTAATAATCAAGATGATTGTGTTTTCTCACGTTGGTATACCAGACTGACCCGAGCTTTGGTGTTTTCCTATATGCTCGGGTCAGACCTAGCATTTCTCTAGGTTTAACTATGAGAGGAGAAGCTTCAGAAGGAAGGGCTAGATCGAGTGACGTATCCTCGTAATTATTTATATGTGATCCCTTGGTCATATGATTATGATTGTAAAGACAGATTTGATATCACTGTCTGAGTTGTATGGATTGTAATTCTGATGTAAAACTTGTATATGATATATATAAAGGTAACTGGTTTGGTTTTATGTAAAGATTAGGCATATTATAAATTATCCGTTCCGTTGTGAGATTCTGATTTGTTCTTTTTCTTCTATCTTCTTTCTATTTATATCTTCTTTCTTTCTTTCATTATCCGTCTTTCCGTACAAATTAACTGACAAGATTGGTTCAAGGTCGGTTTAAATTGGTATGGAAAAAGGGTAAATGACATTGTGGTATCAGAGCCTAGGTTGAGTGAATACATAGGTTTGAGTAGGTTGCTTATTAGGAATAGAGTCTATAGCAACCTGTTGAGTCTGAGTGTATATATGTGTATATATACGAGAGTGCGTATTTGTTAAGTTGTATAAAATGATTTTTATATTGTGTTAATTGATCAGTTAAGTGGCATATGGATTCTGGTTAATGCGAGTAGCTAACGTTATTAATAGGAATCTCTAAACACTTGAACCAGGCCAATGGACACAATATTGTTTTTTTTAAATAAGGGGTAGATGAAATAATTTTACCCGAATATATTTTCCATATAAAGGTTATGATTATTTTTAAATATATATGGAATTTAATTTGAGTAGGTTGTGATGATAATAATTTATCATTTGGGTTTCTGTATGGTCTTAGCTAACAACCTTAAATATATGTATTGGGTTGTTCTTTTTACTAGGGTATACCCTTAGAATAGAACTCTTTATAATTTGAATCTGTGGAAAATATAAACTTAATAAGTTTATTTACAAGAGAAATTTGGAAAAATCTTAAATTAATATTTGAAAAGTTTTGAACTAGTAAATTTTTGGAAAATTTTCCACTCTTTAAAATAAAATTAATTAACCAAGTAATTAAAGATTATCTAGGATACAATTAACACTTAGTTAATTCAGTGATTAGAGATAAATAACAATTAAAAAGAATAGTTAATAGCTATTGTGAAGGTCATTAACTAGGAATTATATGATGATTAAATAATATGATTAATTTAAATTATCAATGAGATTGACTAATTTAAAGATAATCATTTGTGTAAATGGTTAAGTATAATTACTTGTGGAAGTAATTAAGGAATTAATTACTTATTGTAATTAATTGAGCCTAATTTGATTAGATTAAGTTAATTAATTCAATTTAATTAATTTACAATAATAATTTGATGATAATTACTTAATGTAATTTAATGAAGAAAATTTACTTAGAGAAGTAATTAATGGTTAATTACTGTATGTAATTAATTGAAGTAATTTATTGATGAAAGTAATTTGAGTATAATTACTATGTAAATTAATCAAAGGATTAATTTGAGATGATTAATAATGAGTGATTAATTTATTTTGGTGAAGTAATTAAAGATAGTTAATTACTGAATAGAGTTAAAAAAAAGTGATTAATTATGGATGTGTGTTAATATATTTTCAACCTAAAATTTCTTTTCAAAAATATATGTACTTGGATTATTTTGAAAGGACGGATTTACAAAATCTTGGATAATGAGAATTCAAAGTGATAAATAAATTGGGAGTATAAAATTTTGACGAACTTCTTAGCCTATAAGAATTCTAAACCTTAGGGTCTCATTTCTAGACTTGGTTTTAATTATAGAGAACCCATTCTGTACATCGTGGGGAAGCTTTGGCCCAAGCCAGAAGAGAGGGTAATTTGGATGAGGTCAGAAGGGTTAGGGCAGAACTCAATGAGCCGTCTTTATAAGAGAAAGAGCCAGAAGCATCTGGAGAGCCGGATGAGCAGCCTCAGCCGCAGCCTCAGACGCAGCCGCAGCCTCAGCCTTATTAGGAAGAACCAGAGGAAGACTTCGACGACGAAGAAAAATTTGAGGTCAAAGAAGAGGAAGAATTCAATGACGAGGAGGAATTCGAGGTAGAAGAAGATTCCGGTTCTGAAGTCGATGATGCCTTCCTTTGGAATTTAGTTGAAGCTGCTAGGGGACCAGTTGCTGGTGGACCTAATCCGGAAGTGGTTCAGGATCCTGATGAAGGTAGAGAGGTTAGAGAGTTATCGGGACCCGAGAGGGAGGACTCCGATAGAGAGGGTCCGTAGTATGGGTTTGATTGCTTTCTCCTTTTTGTGTTTATAGTTTTTGTTTGTGTTCTGACCTTTGGCACCCACGGATGATTAAGTGTTTGGTAGGGTGGTACTTGTCTGTGTATTTATATGGATGGTAGTGATAACATGTGTAGGAATGTTTGAAAGGTGCTTAATATAATGTATATTTTGATATACTATGTGAGTCTTTGTATTTACCACTTTAGTTTGGGTTGTTATTGGTCTGTTTTCTGTGAGTAAATAATTTTTACGAGCATAACTGTGGAATTCGAGGACAAAATTCTTTTTAAGGGGGAAGGTATGTGACGACCCGGGATTTTGGACAACCCGAGTTGTGAATATTAGTTATAATATTCAATAATATTGTATTTTGATATACAATATTTGTATTAATCTGTGATTTATCATTATATAAAATTTATTTCTTCTAAAAACAATATAACATGGGTTTCCAAGACTACATTAAAATTATGGAGTTGATTTAAATAAATTTCTTAAATATATATACATTGTTTCAAAGTAAAAATTGTATATGTTGTTTAGATTTAATGTATACTATTATTTCAGGGATAAATATATATTTGTTCTAAAGTTGGAATATAATAAGAATTTAAAATTTATTGTGAATTCATTATTTTCATATATAAAATGATAAATTAGAAAGAAAATTTATAATAGTTGTTTGAGAGAAATGTTATAGATTAATATGTATAAAAATCACATATATAAATAAGAAAACTATTTATACATAAATATTGATGAAACTTAGTTGTTTGAAGTTATACATTTTTATATTATAAAAAGTGAGGGTGACTTGATTTATTTTAAGATTTAATCTATGATAAAGATTTTAATTTTTCTCAAAATTTCATTTGATTTAAATTTTATGAAAATTAAATTGTTATTTTAATTCATTTGGGTTAAAGTAACAAATTACTTATTGAAAATAAATCAAAAAGAGGGGTTATTTTAGTTAAATTATGCCTCATCTTTATTTTAAAATAAATAGGAATACATGCTTTAAGTTATATTTAATTAAGTTTTTATTTTTGTTTAAAAAATATTTAAAAGTGACAATCGCATTTACACTTGGCATTTAAGAAAGGGAATCCAACATAATCATGAATGGTTCCTTTCAAATATTTTCTTTGTTTTAAAAGAGATAAAATTAAAATAATATTTCAAGCCTTTAAAGGGCTATCTTTGTTCAACATTCATATTTAGAAATTACAACTATATAAATATATAATCAATAGCTTTTGAAAAGAACACAGTTCATTTTAAAGGAAAATATCAAAACATATAACAAGAAAAGAAAAATGGCAGCACTTGGGATAAAGTCTGCAAGTTAAAATTTCTCTGTGAAAAACAAATCTGGATATTTCAAAGGGTATCTTGAAGCAGCTCTTTAAGAATCCAGTTCTCTAGAAGAAAGTTAAGAATTTCAAGCTCTTTTAAAATCAAATTCCAAGTCAGGGAAGCTCGAATCAGATGTTTAAGGTGAGAATAGTGTAAACTTAAATTTAGAAACTGCATGCATGCTCTGTTCAGTAAAATTATGTTTGACTTACTTCTAAAATCCAAAATCAGTCGATCTAGCTTGAATTTGCAAATATTGTGAACTACAAATATGTTTATTTACTAGAATATCTTAAGTTAAAATTTATTATTTAAAATTTTATGCTGTATATTTCATATGCGATGAGTTCTAATGTAAAAATCAAATTTTTATGAAAATTTAAGTTGTTCGAATCGTAGATTCAAACACGCATGTTAGATTCCCTGATGCAAATAGTATTTTTGGTGCTAGAATCGTGATTTTTCATCACTTAAATTGTGAGTTATGTGAGATTGAACTGTTTCGGTTCAAAAACTTATTTCCGGCGAATTCTTCATCGAGGGGTGGTGCGGCTTGGATAGGTAGGT
The DNA here is from genome assembly GCA_030765085.1 of Allium cepa. Classification (NCBI taxonomy): domain Eukaryota; kingdom Viridiplantae; phylum Streptophyta; class Magnoliopsida; order Asparagales; family Amaryllidaceae; genus Allium; species Allium cepa. The sequence goes on from CM060942.1 coordinate 286,997,413, forward strand.
GCTCGAAGACATGGGTAAGGCGATGACCGTGGTAGAATTCGCGATTTTGTTTTTGATTTTGTGTGCGCTAGGATTTTATGGTTTTAGGAATGTCGTAGTACTGTGTACTTCACGGTGGGTTTGAGGAGCAAGGGGGAGATCGGAGGATTGGAAATTTGGCTCATAGATCGCTGCATGTGTTAGCATTAGATAGTGGTGGTTGATGTTGGTCATAGTGGTTGATTGTCGAAGCCATTGAGGAATTTGTGGTGGGGATGTATGAGTTTTGGGCTTGGAAAGTTGCGGCCTGTAGTTCAAATTGAAGATCGCCAGAGTTGATTTCTTCGTCGTGTTGCTGTTAGCATTCGAATGATGTTGTAGGATCGTTTTGAGGCGTCGTGACGACATGTTGGCCGAGGTTAGGGCCGTACACGTGCACACGTATCAGTGCACGCGTTTCTTGGTGACGTGTGGCAATGAGTGAGGTGTGCGTCGTTATGTTGGAGGTGTGTGGCAATGGGTTTCGGCGTTGTCATCGAGATTCGAAGTTTGGTGTTCCAGCGGTGATCTCAGTTGGTTTTGGGTTCGTATTTGCCTAGAATCGAATGTTTGTTTTCAGCAAGGTGATTGGGGAAGAAGAGAATTGGGAAGTGGTGCGTGTAGCTGTATTTGGTTTGGTCTTCGGCCCAACTGCCGTTTTTGTTTTTTTATCTGCTTGGATTTTCGTGTTTAGTAATGATCGAGCCTGTTTTTCTATGGGCTATGTCTTAGGGTTTGGTTGTTTTCAATAAGTTCTATTATTTTATATAAATTGGTATTCAAAGTGTTTTCAATTTATATTGTTTTCTCGCATTTAACAATTAAAATGATTTTTTTTGTGAACCTTTAAACCAATATCTTTAATCTTAAATATTATTTAAGATTTGATTAGAAACATTGTTTTTTTTATAATAAACGAATTGTTTATATTAACGATTAATTTTAGTTATTAAGTAAAATTGATATTAGTATTTTATTTAATTTAAATAATTAAGTAAGGTAAGCATGATTCTAGGAAATCATTTTAATTTAGTTTTGAATTAATCAAATGCTTAAGATTTTTAATTTTATAATAATTAATGAAGGAATTTAAGGTTGTTTAGTAAGAAATAAGTAATCAAATAATTAATTACAATTAGTTAAAGAATTACGTAATTAATTAAGCAATTGAGGGTTAATTACTGAAATGGTTAAATTTATTAATATATATATAATTAATTAAAAGTTAATTACTAATTGTAATTAGAAAACAATTAATCAAGAATGATTAATTTAAAAATGAATATAATTGAATTAATAAAGGGAAGTAATTACTTATAATCTCAAGAGAATTCAAGTTCTTAAGTTATTTTATTTTATTTTAATTTAATTATTTCATAAATATAATATTATAAAATAAATGGTTGGTATCGACGAATGTTGTGTCGTCATATGATCCATTGCAAAGTTGATAAGTGAGATTGTATAAACTTGTTTAGATATGATCTAGTTTGTCAATCGGGAATGAACGCCATTTAATAATCTTATGGTCAAACTGATAATTCCAATTTATTAGTTGCATTTATTTAGACTGTTTAATCTAGATGACATTGTGACGTGGGGGGGGGGGGGCACTGACACCCTTCCGCTGTATATTTGATATAATTGTTGTTTAGGGTGTATGCCATTGATTGGATTGTGACGAATGATTATTTTGCTGATGATAAATCTCCAATCTGTTGTTATTGTATATATCTGTTATATGCCTGTTACTTATATTAAGGATATACTGTGAATCGATATATAGAAATGTATTGATTTGAATATCTAAAATTGTGAATTATGAACTGTGAATTGATAAGTACCGTTTGGATTTAAAAGCCTTGTTTGATTTGAATTTACCTATTGCTTAAAAATAGAGTGATATAATAATATTATTTCTAGAAATGCTTTTAAGATTTATCAATATTTGGAATATTTATGTACCTATTTATTTCTTTCTTTGAAAATCTTTTTAAGTTAAAATTGTCAAATTGTTTCAAGTATTAACTCATTTTGTAAAGATACTTTAAAAACAATTTATATTAATATTAATATTCATGTTATTTTCTTAATTTAATTTCCTTTAATAAAAGTAGTTTAAATAATTATAATAATCTTTATAAGGAATATTTTATCTATTTAACTTGAAAAATATTTGTAAATTTATAAGTATGTTTTGGAAGGAAATAGTTATATATATATTTTGAATGAAACAGTTTTCCTAAATAAATGATAATTTACTTAGATTTTTAAAGATGGACATGGTTTAACGGTTAAAATGGGAAAGAACTTTGTGTATTGATTTATTGCTTTGATAGTTAAATAACCGACTATCAAAATTGGACAAAACCTGACTTTGGAAATATCTAGAAGAGACTCGAGAATTATATGGTACGGTTACCGATCGAGGTGCTATACCGTACGTATAAACTCGTTTGTTTTCTAGGACGAATTATAAGGAGACCCGTATAGTAACGGTTAGGAGGTAAACTCCGATCTTGTATTTCGTTGGAGTATTTCCTAAAGAATCGGGGTTGAGTTTACCGGGAAATAGCGAACATTGTTTCGAAGAGACCGGGATCGGATTTGAAATTCGAAAACCAATTCGATCCAACAAATACGTTTTCGGGATGAAGACAAGAGTTTGGAGTCGAAGATGGAGCGGTGTAGTGCAATGGCTACCCGCTACTAATCCTGAGGGTGATTCCAAAATGGATGTAGTAGGAATAGTGCCTTCGGTTTCCTTTCGAACCCGGAACGGACTTGTACGGACGAATGCTTCCAGAACATCGTCAGGTGGACAATGAGCATTCTAAGGGATATGTTCTAAAAAGGTAACGTTTAGCCTCGAGCCTCATCAACCGGGAATGACTGAAAATCAGGGGTTATGCAGCAAGGCTTCGTGGGTAGCCCCCACTTGAGAGTAAGGTCATCCGTGTCTAGATGTCCCTATTTATTTCGGCTTAGTGGTGGGTTGTTGATCCCAACCGTGGGGTGATCTTATTCAGAACTGTACAGTAAAGGATGGTTCCGGTCTTGTGTTGCTGGGGAGTGGGCGTACTCCTCGGTACTGTGATCTAGGCCACGTACTGTGACAGGTGGTACCCCAGTGCCTAGTCATTAGTTGGAAATCCATTCTTCCTACGTGTCGTGCACGAGTTTTGTTTGTGTTACCTACTTTGTGGCTAGTAGCTGGAATTTAATAATGTAACAATTTCGGCTATTTTAGTAAGTATTTCTATATAGACCATATTACAATATCATAGGATTTCATAAAATGTTTTAGTTATCGTAAGGTTAAAAACCGACATGTTTATTTATGGCGTGGTCTTATGAGATGCTTTTGCTTTCAAAAGGAATTTTCAAAATTTAATAATCAAGATGATTGTGTTTTCTCACGCTGGTATACCAGACTGACCCGGGCTTTGGTGTTTTCCTATATGCTCGGGTCAGACCGAGCATATCTCCAGGTTTAACTATGAGAGGAGAAGCTTCAGAAGGAAGGGCTGGATCGAGTGACGTATCCTCGTTATTGTTTATATGTGATCCCTTGGTCATACAATTATGATTGTAAAGACAGATTTGATATCACTTTCTGAGTTGTATGGATTGTAATTCTTATGTAAAACTTGTATATGATATATATAAAGGTAACTGGTTTGGTTTCATGTAAAGATTATGCATATTATAAATTATCCGTTCCGTTGTGAGATTCTGATTTGTTCTTTTTCTTCTATCTTCTTTCTATTTCTATCTTCTTTCTTTCATTATCCGTCTTTCCATACAAATTAACTGACAAGAGTGGTTCAAGGTCGGTTTAAATTGGTATGGAAAAATGGGTAGATGACACTGATGATGTATGTATAAACAGAAATAGTATTTGTTTTTGTGTAAAGATCATTCATTATCTATTATATTTTATTCCGCTGTGATGGTTAGATTCTGATGTTGTTTTCTATTTTCTTCTTCTACCTCTTCTTCTTTAACCCAAATGGTTTGTATTTCTGTACAACTTGAGTTGATTTATACAGAATAGTGTTGACTCAAGGGGTACGGATTCACCTCAGGCATATCTTTGTACAATAAATCTTTTTCGAAAGTATTTATATATTTATCTTTCTGACATAAGTATATTCATAAAATTTTGTAAGAATTCCCATTACTAAATCTCCAAAAAGGATTTAGCTAAATTATTTAAATTCGTGAAAATGATAACTCTAAGCACTATTCCTTCGATGTAATGTGTGGAACGGATATTCCATACCACCATTTTTTTAAAGGTCAGACTCGAGAAACCCAAATTTCAATTTCCTATTATATTTATTTTCAATAAATTCTTTTTTATATTTCACTTACCCAAGAAATCATTTTTGCTTTAACCCAAACCCGTTTACAAAACATTTATCAACTTCCATTCTCATTTTTGAGACTCTTTATAAATACTCAAACCTGGTTATACAAAATTCTTTATAAACATTCAAACCTTGTTTAAAACTCCCTTTATAGAGATCCAAACCAATTTATAAAATCTTTTTATAAACATTCAAAACTATTTCAAAAATCCTTTTATGAATAGCACAAAATTATTCACAAACTTCTTTATATAATATTCAAAGCAATCGTTAAATCATTCTTCGAATATCTTGTTCAAAATAGAATAACCTTAAAGACCATTTTAAAAGAAAATGAAATATTAAATTTCCAAAACAAAACAGAGTGTAAAAACCCGATTTTTAGGGATACCAAATTGGGAATCAACTTAATAAATTAATAATTAATTATTTAATAATAATAAATAATTAAAAATTTATGGCGAAAATGAAATAATAGATAAATGAAAAAAAAATTATATTAATATGGTTGAGAGCAAAGTAAATTGTAACGAACTCATTTGCTTTTATTTGGCGTTATAAATTATGCATTTTTAGTGGTAACGTAATTTATAAATGAACCATTTTATTAAACCAAATTATTTGAAAAGTTAAAAAATAATAAATGAATGAATAAAATAAAATAAAATAAAATATAGAAAAGTTGTTTTTACTTAAAAAAAAAATTCCCATGTTTTGCATTAAAGAAGAAAAAGGAGAGAAAATGAAATTTTCGTATTAATTTACAAATTATACATAAATAATGATAATAAAAATATCATTTTCATGATGCCATGTAGGAAAGTTCTAGAATTGAATAAAATAATGTTGATGAAAAGAAAAATCTAGAACAAAAACAAAATAAAATGACTACACTTTATTAGAAAAAAAAGGAGAAATAATAAAATAAGGGTTTAATTGGAAGAAGATTTAAGACGAGGGGCTTTATAATAAAAACAACATCCCCTCTCCTCTTTCTGTTTACAGTACGTACAGATAACAGAAAGCAAAAAAAAAAAAAAGAAAGGAAAAAACCTAAAACCTAATTTCCAATCTTCTCATTCAAACACAAATCCCACCTTGCAATCAAAGGATAAAAGAAAGAATTCCCAATTCTAAGAGTAAGTGTCCCTAAATCACTTCTATTCCATCCCTTTCTTTTTATTTTCACAGATAGGTATTTAGAGTTTTTTTGACTTTGTTAGCATTTGAAAGGGGAAAGTCAAGCAATCAAGTGCTAGCTGAATTAGAGCTTGAAGATTACTATTTGAAGATTTAGGTGGGTGAAGTTATAATCATGTTTTGTTTTGTTTTATTTTTTTATATGCATGCAAATGTAGGGTGAAATTCTTGGATTATTGTTGTTTGCTCATTCCCTACATCATGTGGTTTATTGAATTATCAGATTGAAAAAAAATGAAAATGAAAATCAATGCATAAAATGCATGCATGGTGTTTGTTTATTTGCCACAATGAGATGCCCTTTTCTTCTCTTGGAAAAAAAATATTGTCGAAACTGCACTGTACAGTCCAAAAAGGACTACAGGTGCATCCCAGACGGAGCTGTCCTATGCAGTCTAAACCTGCTGCACAAAATCAGTTCAGGTAAGGCTGCACAGGTGCAGCTCAGACCTGCACAGGTGCAACCCTGCACAGTCTGCACAGGTGCAGCCTTGCACAGGTGCAGCCCTGCACTGCCTGCCTAGACTTACAACCAATGGCTGCACAGGTGTGTAATGCTGCCGGGGGCTGCACAGGTGTAGCCCAAGGATGGGCTGCAAATGTGCAGCCAGGGGATGCACAGGTGTGCAGCCGGGCATGCTGCACAGGAGTGCAGCCGAGCTGCACAGGAGTCCAGCCGGATGGGCTGCAGCCCTGGCCGGTTGCACAGGAGTGCAGCCGGGCGGGCTGCACAGGAGTGCAGCCGGGCGGGCTGCACAGGAGTGCAGCCGGGCGGGCTGCGCAGGAGTGTAGCCCGGCGCTGCACAACTGTGCAGCCCTGGCCGGCTGCACAGGTGTGCAGCTGGGCGGGCTGCACATGTGCAGCCCTGGCCTGCAACAGTGCAGCCCAGGCGGCTGCAATAGTGCAACCCCGGACTGTGCAGCCGTGAAGCCAGGCGGGCTACCCAGGTGCAGCCCAGGCGGGCACTGCACAACCAGGGGGGCTGCACTGCTACAGCACAGCTTTGAAGGAAGAAAAAAATAAAAAAATAAAAAAGTAAAAGAACCTTTTATTTAGAATTTTGATTAGGTTTTTGATTACTAAAACTTGTTTTTTTTAAATAAAAGAAATAATAAAAAAAAATTAGAGTTTTGATTACGTTTTCGCATATTAAAACTTGTGTTGTTTAGTTTTTTTTAAATTAAATTAATTGTCATAAATTTTTATCTAACATAACGTATTTTTAATAATTTTAATTCAATAAATTCGGTTTCTGTGTTTCGCCTTGATAAATAAGTATTATGGGGTTCTTGTGTATTAATGCGAAATGGAGATGTAATTGTTTCCTTTATACGCATAATTGTTTTGCTAAATTTTACTTACTTTTTGAATATTATACTAGGTTTATCAAAGGTTTTATTGGAAGATGTTGTCGTCATTGACATTTTTTGGAAGTGTTTTGAAATTACAAACGATTTTGATTTTTGGGTCAGGATAGATTGGACTCTGTTGTACCAATGGGCCAAAACTCCATCTTGGCCGACCTGATTCAGGATCGCTACCTGAATCGGTGATATATTACTTGCACTTTTACGACCAAAGGTCAACGGTCTTCTACACAGGGCTAATCTTATTTTTGATCGGGATATCCGATCGGCGGGTCACGGACTATGATGGATGGAGGCGTTGGGGTCCCTCGTGTAGATCCGTGAACGGGTAGCTTACGACCTTTTCCTTAGACCATCTTGGTTATCCTGGGTTGATCGCCAAGTGTATTATGGCGTTATGAGTAGGTTACGGTGTTGATGTCTCCGCGCGCGTTCGAGCTCTACCATTGTGATTTTACAACATTAGCGTCTGCTTATTTGGTATATTTTATGAGTCATGTTACATTTATCCCATAATTCCCACATGGCAATTTTCTTTATCTTATGATTTTTTAAAAATATGAAAGTTGATTTTGAAACACAGTATCTTTAGAGAATGTATGCATGATCTTATTCATTGTGTTACATATGATGATTGGGTTGGTATCGTATTGAATTACATACGATAAGTTTGGCCTAAAACCATTGTTTGATTAAATGAATTGTCTATGAAACCGAATTAGCATGTTGATTCACACACACATATATGCCTCTGTTGGTTTTATACATGCGGCGCTTTCTTTTCTTTTTGTTGATTGAGACAATTATTGTTCATAGATCTTACTTCACTCACACTAGAAATAGTCTGACCCGTGTGATTTGTTTTATAATCCTCGGGTCAGTCTGAGGATTGTGATTGCAGGTTAGGTTGCGTGGACTGTAGCAGCATTCATAATATTTTCCACGTTTTGGGGTTTTGGACTTTTCACCGTGGACTTAGGAGTAGTTAATATGTATTATGGTATGTACGTTATTACGTACTTTGGAAGTGAAATGTACAATGGACAATGTATCGTGGACGTTACTATTATGATATGTATTATGCATTATGTTGTTGTTGTGCTGAACTGTACATTCTATTATATTTTGCACCATGTAACCTGAATTTTTTTTATTTTGTACCGTTGCTTTGAACCAACACTGCGCACGAATGGCAAGTAGAAGAAAAAAAATCGAATAAAATTTCTCGTGCCAGTGTTAGTTTAAGGGAATGAGTACAACATTTAGCCCAATCGAGTCCCATTCTCCGTGCTTTCCGACAGTAATACTTTGTGTTAACGTAAAAATCTGACGCTAACACCCCGTTGCAAGTAAAGCAAGTGTGAAAGCACCACCCGATGCTATAGGAATCGGAAAATTAGCAGGAAAATATCAGAAAGACAGTAAAAGACACAATTTTTATAGTGGTTCGGCTAACAGTCAAGCCTACGTCCACTTTATATCTCTTTATTGCTGAATCAAGTACAACTTATACAACTTTCTTCAATTACAACACACTTTAGACTAGTAGATCAAACTTTGATGGAGAATAATCTTTCAAATCCATGTTGAATGATGTAGATTTTCTCTTGAAGTTTGTCGTAGTGTCCTTGGTGTTTGGAATACTTGAAGTGCTGTTCGAGTTGAGAAAATGACAGAGTATCGGCGCTTCGAGAATGAGCCGAAAGATCCCCCGAACGTTGGAGCTCACACTGTATTTATAGGAGTTTTTCGGTTATAAGTCGTAGGTCGGAAGCTGCGACTTAAAGTAAGCCGTGGGTCGAAGGATGCGACCTAAAGTAGGTCGTAGGTTGAAGATAACGACTTAAGGTAGGTCGTACACCACATGTGAGCGACCTAGCAGAGGGAAGCTTCGGCCCTTCCTGGTAACACTGGTCTTTTTTGGATGAAGTATTAGGTCGTGGACGACTTAGGGGAATGGTTAGCAACCTTATAGCGCTAAGATATCCGTTGTAGCGACCTAAGCTAACTCGTTAACCCACTATGTCGCATAGCCCATTAGGTCATTAGGTCGCTTGTGGTTTTAGGTCGCTAGGTCGCGGACATCTTAGGTCGGTAGGTCGCTGCCCGTTAGGTCGTCCACCTCTTGAGTCGTTAGGTTGTCCACTTCTCTAAGCCGTTAAGTCGTCCACATCTCTAAGCCGTTAGGTCGTCCACTCCTCTAAGCCGTTAGGTCGTCCACTCCTCTAAGTCGTTAGGTCTTTATCTTGTTAACTCGTAGGTCGCTTCGGTCTTTAAGTTGCTAAGTCGTGATGCAGAGCCTCATTCCCGTTGCCCCACTATTGTCTTGGGTCGCTTACTTCTTTGGGTCGTTGAGACGCTTAACATAGGAGTTAACATTTGCCCCTCGAAGTACACGCCTAGGTTGTAGGTCATGTGCTTCGATCTAGTTTCATTAGGTCGTGAGCGACCCAGGAGATGAGACCATTCGTCTTCTTCATTTTGCCTTTTTTAAACCATTGACTCGCTCCATCTCCTTTACTGAACTGCCTTAATAACCTCCTCTGCCATTAATACTCTTTCGAGCTTCCTAAGGCGAATCCTTTCCAATCAAGCTGTCAATCCATTCCAACTACCATTTTACGTAATTGATTCCGTCTTCTGCTTACCTCATGACTGTGACTAAATCGCGAGTTTTGGATTCTCGTTTCATATTCTTATGTTTTCCTTGTAAACCATGTCGTGATTAATCTCTGATGGAATTGAGGTGGCTTGATTCGGTTTTGGTGTGATTTTCAATGATCCGAGGAGGAGACGATGGATTACAGTATGTTAGGCTAACTGATTCATGATCCTGGAGGGAGCGAGGAGATTATTAATGGGTTAGCGAGTTATAAGGGATGAGACTTAGGGTTTCTCCAAGGGGTAATGGCCTGAGACTACCGAGCGATCTCTGGGGCAATCGAGTCAAAGATTCTCGGAATCCAGGGGAAAACGAACGACTCACTATCTTACGACTTAGCGTGCTGCGACCTTTCTTTCTCGCAACTTATCACACTTGGACGACTTAAGCTTTAAAGTAGTACGACCATACTTAACAACGACCTTTCTGTCAACGGCATAAGGATTAGGTCGTTCCCGAGCTAAGACTTGGACTGATTTTACATCACTCTGACCTGATCCCCTTTTCCCTTCAATATCCATCACAACCTGAAGAGCTTACGACTTAACTTCTTAGGTCGTGTTAGCGACCTAGGCTTTAGGTCGTGTAGGCGACTTCGGACTTGAACAATTGTCAAACTACTTCTTGCGACCTAGATCTTCTTTGATTTTCATGTTAGGTCGTGAACGACCTAGGACTTGGATAACTTGAGAGCTTCAAAATCTTGACAGAACTTGATTGCACTCCAAACTTAAACTTTGAACTACCGAGATAACTTGCATGACCTTGCTATGCCTTCTTAACAGAATATACCAAATTTGACGCTAATAACCTGCTAAATACAACAATTGCAGAAAACTAGGGCGAATATACAGTCATTGACCGCCCACATCGAATGACAGATTAGTCGATAAAAGATAATTAACTCAACTTAAGGAAATTGTATGAAATTTTGTGAGTCAACAAATTCAAGTGAAGTAGTAAAGCAATGTTAGTCAACTAAAGCCGATCCATTTGCATTAATACTGCACTTGTACTTGGACTTAGAGCGACAAGTCTCGAAATTTAACAATTGACACATGTTCATTAGTTTAATTTCAGTTGTATTTACTTATCGCTTTATTAGTTTTACACAACACTTCACAGCTTTAGGAAATGTGCGCCTTCATATTTGAATATCCAGTTCCTTATGTAGAATGTCTCCGCGTCAAGAGGAAGAAGTAGTACAAACCGGAGAGGCCCTCCCGATGGCCGGTCCACTGATCAAACCACCAGAAAGCACTTCAACTACCCTGAGTTACCGGGTGTTCAACCATTTACGCACCCAATTTGGGATTGTAGAAGCAGATGCAATTCTCTCTGGGCCAAATGATTTTGCTGATAGTCCTCCCTTCGGGTTTGTTACCGTTAACCGCCAAATGTGCCTTTGTGGTGCCATTCCCCCTTTCAACAATTTTCTCCAACAACTCTTTCGTCGATTGGCTATTTCTCCTTTTTAATTGCACCCCAACGGCTATGCCATTTTGATGGGATTATGTGTTCTCTTCAGAAGGACGCTTGACCGCCACCCAAGCTTTGAAGAAATCTGCTATTTATGCACATTTGCGAGAAGTAAAGACCATCCTTCCATTATATATATGAGAAGCGCCAGAAATCGCAAGCTTATTACCGATCTCTCTGATAGCGCTCATGGTTTCCTAAACCAATTCTTCTTTGTCCGTTGTCTCCAGGGATTTTACGCTATCTGGAGAGTAAGGGGTAGGCTTACTTATCCCCATTCTTTCCTTTTCCGATCTTTGCGAGATCCAATTGCTAAACATTAACTTCGCTCTCTACTTTTGCAGTCCTCCCTCCTCCTTGTAAAGATCCCGGTCACAAGATGACTTTCGATAGATTAAGTGCCGTGCCGGCTGAAGAAAGAAGTATTAAGTTTTTGCTGAGAGATGAACTTTTGCAACAGTATGGGCTTTTGCACCCTTCTCGCTCTACTCAACCTCACGAAGTTCCCGACTCTCCGGCCAACTCGCCAGATGCCCCAGTTTTTGCTGAGGAACCTATACTGAAGGAACCTACTTCTGAGGCTTTACTGGTGAAGTGCTCTACTTCTACTGATGTTGCAGGGTCATCCGGCAAATTTGCACTTGCTCGGTCATTAAAGAAGTAGAGCCTCGAGAATATCCCCTACATTCAAGGAATTCCGGTGATGAAGGAGCCTGGAAAACAAGTCCTGTCAAGTAGAGCGGGGATGACACTTTTGAAGGGTTGAGCGACCTGTTTATCACCTCACAGGAACTCTTTAAAGATGACCCTGTTACCACTAGGATTTCCACTTCAGTAGTTGAAGAAACTTCTATTTTGCAATAGTTTCCGTCGACTCAAGAGTTGACGTTGGCTACTACACCCATCATTTCCCCGCAACCGAGGAGTGGTTCGTAGTTTGACGCGCGTAGTTCGCACGTTACACACACTTAGAATTTTTCAGCATTTATATGTACTCTCATGCACTTTACTTTCAGGATTTTCAAGTTTTGCCTCTTTCTCATTTTCAGGTTCTCCAATGGGGCATAGCGGTTCCTATTATGACGACTTTCAACAGTACGGAAGGCGTGGTCAGTATGATTATAGGCGTTATCTTCCCGCCCACAGGGAAACTGATGAAGAGAGAGCTGCTCGAAAAGCTCAAGAAAGAAGAGCGTATGAAGAAAGGTATGGAAGAAGGGATGAGCAACCTGACTCTTCTCGCAGAGGCCATGACTTTCATAAAAGAAAAACTTATGATGATAGAGGAAAGAGTCATGACATCAGAGACCCAAGCAAGCGGGCCAGGCTTGATGAAAAGACTGCATCTGCAATTTTAGAAAAGGCCGCTGCTCTCACTTCTCTAAAAATCCCTTCAAATTCTCCTGGCCTTGAAGTAGCCGACATTCAGAAACTTCTCGGCAAACCCTTGTACCAAGTTGAGAGAGGTCCGCTAACCCTTTAAAGTCGGTTCCCTCATTGGTGCTTAAAGGGAGTCCGCTTCGACCTTGACTTGGTTCCCATTGACAAAGAGGCCATGCTACGAAATCTTGACATTGTTAAACTTGATATTGAGAGAATGTCAGGGTGGAAAAAGCTCGTCGATGAGCTTCAAAGGGTGAAACGGGCCAACCTTGAAGCTATGCTGACGATGGAGAACGACAAGTCTGAATGGAAGAAAATTCTTGATCAGCACAACACCGAAATGAAAAACATCGCTGAGTACAACGAAAAGCTTGAGGCGGAGGTTGAGAAACTTAAGAACGAGCTTGCTACTTCTTCCACCTCTTATACTCAAAAGGAAGAAGTTGTTCAGAAGCAAGTTCGAGATGCTCATGCCGCTCAACGGTATGTCGAAACCCAGCTTGAAGCTACACAGAAGACGGTGGAAAAATATCGTGCTGACTTTGCAGAGCTACGGGAGAAAGCTAACTCTCAGGACTTAGAAATCATGAGGCTGAAAGCTCAACTGTTAAAGACTGAGAAAGAACGTGATGAGACCATGGCTGGAAGGAAAGCCGCTGAACAATCTCATGAAGAGACAAAAGCCAACATCAGCTCTACTCTGTTTATTTTTACGTCCAAAGCGTCTTGGGGCGTGGCAGCCTTGCATTCTTGGGGCCTAAATATGAAATCACTTTGGCTGAAGTGTGGGAGGCTGTAACGGATATGCTCAACGGTGCTGGTTATTCCCAAGATGAACTTGAGGCGCATTACTTTGATGACGAAACTCGTGCTGCTCTTGCCAGAGGAAAGGAGCAGCTTGTTAAGGTACGAGTCAAAATGATGGGAGGGGAGCATCTAGAGAAAGAAGCACCTTTAATTGCCCCTGTCCCTTCTTCGACTTCGGCCGACATTGATATCATAGGCTCCAGTTCCCATTCTCCGCCCACGGCTAAAGTCGTAACTAAGATTACAAGCGCACAGGGCGGAGACGAAGGCGAAGAAAGCACTGAAGCGCAAGCTTATGAAGTTGACGTTAATAAGGCAACTTCTTCACGTAAATTTAATGCCGATCATGCTCAAATAAACTGCTTATTTGCTTCACATGAGTTTGATGAGCTTCTTGATTATATCTTGAATCTCAACGAGCCTTTATCTCCTCTCTTTACTGATTTTAACTTATTTTCTTCTGTAGAGAAAGATTTGAGCATTGTTCAGACTTCCCCTCCTCCAGTTATTCCTCCCTCGTCTCTTCAGGTGACTCCTCCTTCTGCCTCACAACCGGGGTCACAAGAGGAGCAAATAGAAGCTCTCTATGACTTGGACGATCCTGCTGCTTCTCAAGAGCATAGGGGAGAAGAAACTGAGGAGGGCGAAAAGACTCCGGAACTAACTGGCTCCGACGATACGCCGTTAGCCACACTTTTTACTCCAGAAAGCGGGCCTTCTTCCAAGAAAAGGGGAAAGTGGAGTCTCAAAGAAGAAGGAAGCTTCAGCTGGCGAGGAAAAAGCAAAAGCAAGTCTGATTGTTCCCCTTTCTCCTTCTTCCCCTACTCTTTCAAGCCGGCGCAAGAAGTTGGTCATCCGGCCAGGTGCAGGCTCAAAAGGTGGAGGGAAGAAGAAATGATCGCTTTGGTTCTGCGCTTTTTATCTCGCTCATTGCTTTTTGCTTGTATATAAGCTTGTGTTGACTGGAGATTGTGCGGGTACCAGTCCCCACTTTCTTTTACTTTGGAACCTGCATGTGTATAAAATTCTCATAGCATGGAATAAAATGGATCTTTTACTTATACAAATTCTTGTCTGTATTTGAGAACGCTTTTATTTTCTGTTTTCATTCAAGTTTCTTTATCCTCTTTATGTGAAGTTGCAGCAAACCTATGGTATGTTTCTTGAGCATTGTTTTCATTTTTGTGATGACTATATTGTATTGCCCCTATACCATGGTTTATTGCAATCTCTTTCACATTGGCAAAGTTTCAGAGAACAACTCTTCTGTTTCGAGAAGACTTGTACTCTTCCTTTAGAGAACAACTCTTCCTTTTGAAGGAAGTTTGCATTTGTACTTTATAGGATAATATTTCCGTTCCAAGAAAATATTTTTCTAATTTAGTAGAATGCACTTCATATCGGAAGAGTCTTCTCTTTTTTTTTTATTGCGAAGTTTTTTACACTTCACTTTTGGAAAAAGTCACTTTCGCTTTGGCAAGTGAATTTTATTTCATAGTACAGTGGGCCTTTCGAAAAAGGGCTTCAACCTGCTTGAGCCTCCGAAGAGATTTTTTATTTGATTGTGCCACTGGGAAGAGGACTTTTTGTTTGGTTGTGTCTCTGGGAAGAGGACTTTTTTGTTTCTGCCTCTTGGGAGAGGCTTTTATCTTTACCATGTTCGCTGGGAAGCGGGCCTCCGAAGAGGGCTTTTCACATTTCAACTCGTGTGAAGTTTTATTTCAGATCACGGTGAATTGTGTGCCTCTGAGTAGGGCTTTTGCCTGAAAGTTTGGAGTTTCCTTCACTTAGTCGGATGGATTCACAGGGGCGAACACGAGTGTTCTGTGCTACCGATCAGTCCGCAACTTTCTATCGAGAAAAAACTCTCTTTTTCTGGCGAGGCCCGCTCGAGGTCCTTTAGCATTTCAACTATGGTGAAATGGGCCTCCGAAGAGGCTTTTCACATTCCAGCACTTGTGATGTTTTATTTCAAATCTCGGTGGAATGCGTGCCTTCGAGTATGCCTGGAAGTTTCTTCCTCATTGTTGGCTGGATTCACGGGGCGGACGCAATTTACTTGGACGTTTATTTGTGCAGATTGTCTCAGCTAGTGAACGAGCGCCTTGCCTTCCACTTGGGAAGGTACCTCCGATCATCGTATGGATTCACGGGGCGGACGCAAGTTACTTGGACGCTTGTCTGCGCAAACTGTCTCAGCTAGTGAACAAGCGCCTTGCCTTCCAGTTGGGAAGGTGCTCCCGGTCATTCCATACCAATCTTTTTTGTTGAGAAAGTTTTCTGTCATGCCCCGTTTGAGGTCTTTATCCTCCGAAGAGTTGTGCCTCCGAAGAGGGCTTGTGCCTCCGAAGAGGTCTTTTGCTGTCTGATGCTTCCTCGCCCATGTCTCTTTGCCATCTATTCATATAGGCGATCCCCGTTATCTTTTCCAAACACCCTTCCCTTTTAATTGCCAACAATTTCCTTTATCCAAAGAAGTGTACTTCATAGTTAAGCGAGTTGGTGGTGGCAGACACAGGATATTTAACCGGATGCTCGTTTGTACAAACATCCACAATTAGTTAGCAAGGGCCCACTTCCAGCAGAATCACTAACTTTTTGCTTGAAGCACTTCTTTCGTAGGATTTGAGTATGGAAATTTTGAATGGATTAGCGTTTGCTTGCTGGGTGATGTCGGGGATGGCTTGGTTTTGTGATGGGTAAGCTTTGCTTTTATGGCCTGCATTATTAAATCAACATTTTAGTAATACAATTGACGTATTTTATATATCGAAATAAAACAAAGCAGTTTATAATAATAAAGAACACAAGATTTATAGTGGTTCGGCCAAGAACTGGGCCTAAATCCACTTTATAGTTCTTATTATTCACTTACACTGGCTTTACAACGGCTTTCAATACAAGAATCATACATTCATCATTCTTTTACAATATTTCATTAAAGCCTTTAAGTAAAATATGAGCGCAAATGATTGCTGTTCGAAGCTCTTGGAATTGGGTTCCTTCAACAGTTATGAGTTTGAATGTGCCATCAAGAAGTTTTTGGCATATGACATACGGCCCTTCCCTGTTTGGCCCAAACATGCCTGTAGGTGTCATAATTCTTTTTAAGATTAGATCCCCAACTTCAAAGCTGCGTTGGCGAACTTTGGAATTGAAGTGCCTAGCTATTCTTTGCTAATGAGCCGCAATTCTGAGCTCAGCTTCTTCTCTTTTTTCATCAAGGAAGTCAAGGGCTTCAAGTTGCAGCTTTTCTTTTTTGGCTTGATTGAAATGGATCCTTCTATGTGAAGGGACCTCTATTTCTACCAGAATCATTGCCTCTTATCCGTATGCCAATGAAAATGGAGTGTGCCCCGTCGCAGTTTTATGTGTAGTTCTATATGCCCATAGTGCTAGTGGAAGCTTATCGACCCAACCACCTTTCGCTTTTTCCAGCTGTTTTTTGATGGTCGATTTGATAATTTTGTTTACTGCTTCCACTTGCCCGTTTGCCTGCAGATGAGCTACTGCTGAGAAACTTTTCTGGATCTTGAATTTCTTGCAAAAATCTTGGAACTCTTCACTTTCGAATTGGGTTCCATTATCTGTGATTATCTTTTGAGGCACTCCATACCTGCAAATGATATTCTTAGTTACAAAGATTATCATTTTCTTAGAGGTAATAGTAGCTAAGGGTTCAGATTCAGCTCATTTAGTAAAATAATCAACAGCAACAATAACATATCTGATTCCGGATTTTGCAGCTGGAAAAGGCCCGATGAGATCTATTCCCCAAATAGCAAATGGCCACGGACTGACCATCTGTGTTATTTCAGTGGAAGGTGCTCTTGGGATTTTGCAAATCTCTGGCATCGGTCACATTTTCCGGCGTAACTTGCGGCATCACGATTAATATCTTGCCAAAAACACCCATAACAGAGAATTTTCTTTGCTAAAGTTTGACCACCTGAATGATCTCCACACTCTCCTCCGTGTACCTCAATTAGAATATGCTCAACTTCTTCCTTCGTCACACATCGGAGTAATGGCATTGAAAATCCTCGCCTATACAACCGGCCATCTTGAATTATGTATCTGGATGTTTTTCTTAACAACTTCTGCCGCTCTTTTGAGTTTTCTGGTAGAGAACCATTGCGCAGATATTCCAATATCGGAGTCATCCATGATTCTCGCTCCTGTGACACAGTCATGATCCAGTCAATATCCTTTTCATCAATGCTTGGAGTTGACTGGACTTCCATAGGAACTAATCCCAATAATTGAGCTTCACCGGTGCTTGCATACTTTGCGAGGGAATCTGCCTTCATGTTTTCTTCCCGGGGTATATGGTTTATCGTATAATGGTTCAGGTCATTGAGAAGCTCCCAGGCTCTTGACAAGTAAGCGGGCAGATTTCCTCCTTTGGTTTGAAACTCTTTCCTGACTTGACACACAATAAGCTGTGAATCACTGAAGATCTGCAACATTTTGACATTAAACTCCTTGGCAATTCTCAATCCGGCAATAAGAGCTTCATACTCTGCTTCGTTGTTTGTCGAGGGGAATTCCAATCTTAAAGCACAATGACCGCCCTTCAGGGGTTTAAAACACGACCCCAGCCCCGGAACAGTAATCTCTTCTTGCGCCATCAACATACAATTTCCATCGAATTGGGGAATTACCAGCCATTATTTCCTCACTATCACCTTTGTCTGTACATTCTGCGATGAAATCTGCCAAAGCTTGTCCATTGATTGCTCTCCAGAGATGAAAAGTGATGTCATATTGACTGAGTTCAATATTCCACTTCAAAAGGCGGCCCGAAGTCTCAGGGCGAAAGAGGACTTGCTTCAGTGGCTGATTAGTGAGGACTTTGATTGGATGAGCTTGAAAATATGGCCTCAATTTTCTTGATGCGATTAGTAGACAATAGGCAAGCTTCTCAAACTTTGAATAATTCATTTCTGCCCCAGTAATCCTTTTGCTAATATAGTAGACTGGGTGCTAAATTTTGGCGTCTTCTCGCACCAGTGCCGCACTAAGAGCGTGAGCTGAGATCGCCAAGTATACAAAGAGATCATCACCATCGTCGGGCTTAGAAAGTATCGGAGGAGTTTCCAGTTGACGAATTAACTCATCGAAAGCTTTCTGGCATTCTAGAGTCCAGTCAAAGTTTTTCCTTCCTTTCTTCAGAGCATCAAAGAACGGAATGCATTTATCAGTAGCTTTGGAAATGAATCGACTTAAGGCAGCGACTTTTCCATTGGGACTTTGCAGTTCCTTCTTCGTTCTAGGAGCTTTGACTTCTCTTAAGGCAGTGATCTGAGCATGATTAGCCTCAATGCCCCTACCGCTCACAATGAAACCCAAGAACATTCTGGACTCCACCCCAAATGAACACTTCAAAGGATTAAGCTTCATTCCATACTTTCGTATGACGGGGAACATTTCCGCTAAGTGGTCCATATGTTCTACTGCTTTCTTTGATTTAAGCAACATATCGTCAACATAAACTTCCATGGTCATTCCTATCTGTGGTTTGAACACCGCATTAACAAGTCTTTGGTAAGTTGCCCCTGCATTCTTCAGTCCGAAGGACATGACTCTGTAGCAGTAGAGATCGACATCGGTAATAAAGCTCGTGCTCTCTTGATATGGCTCATGCATCATGTTCTGGTTATATCCGGAGTAAGCATCCATAAAAGATAACAATTCATGTCCCGCTGTTCCGTCAACCAACTGGTCAATCGGAGGTAGCGGAAAGCAGTCTTTGGGACATGCTTTATTTAAATCCAAAAAGTCGATGCATACCCTCCACTTTCCGTTAGCTTTCTTAACCAGTACTGGATTTGAAACCCAATTCGGATAAGTTGATTCCCTGATAAAGTCATTCTCCATGAGCCGATCTACCTCTTCTTTCAATGCTGCTGACCTTTCGGGACCCTGGGTTCTTCTTTTCTGCTTCACAGGTGTAAACTTCGGATCAATATTCAAAGTATGTACTGCAACTTCTGGCGATATTCCACACATATCAGCATGGGTCCACGAGAATACGTCCAGATTTGCTTTCAGGAATGATATTAAAATATTCTAAACTGCCACACTAAGTTGTGAACCCACATTCAGCACCTTGTTTGGGTCTTTTGGGTCAACAGGTACAGGTACCGTTACTTCCACTGGCCCCACTCGATTCTCCTCTGCACTGGCTTTTCTAGGATCCATTTTCCTTCGTGCTTCGCTACATTTGTCTGTACAGGGTCCGCCCTGTAATTGCTACGAGGTTGATTCTTTGATGCGGACTGGGGCTGCCGCATACTTTCCCATCTCTCTCTTTCTTGCTTCACGTAGTTCTATCAAATAACATTCCCGCCCCGCACTCTGATCTCCTTTTACAACACCAACTCCATTATCCGTGGGGAATTTCATGGTAAGGCACCACAGGGTGAGGATTGCTTTAAAGGCTGCAAGAGTCGGATGGCCTAGGAAGGCGTTGTAAGCAGAAAATTCATCAACAATTACAAAAGTTTTCCTTCGAACGACTTTCTTCTGCCCCTCGCCAGGTTCCACGAACAGGTCAATAGTCCCAACTGGCTGCTTGGGTTCGCCAGTAAACCCAACGATCTTTTGCGATGAGGCTTGAACATCAGCCATTGGTATCTTCATCTGATCAAAAGTCTTCTTGAAGAGAATATTGCAAGAAGCACCAAAATCAACAAGTACTCTTCTTACAATAGCTGGCCCAATGCCAGTAGAAATAACCAAGGGATCTATGGTAGGGGCTTCAATGCCCATAGAATCCCTGACTCTGAAGATAATGTCATCATTAAAGGTTTTTTGCTGCTTCAGAGGTGCAGCATCTTCCAACACGAAAACACTTTCCTCTACTGGCGCATACTTCAATGCACGAGCGTACCGTTCCATCTCACCCCAGCTTCTGCCAGCTGGGTGAGGTCCTCTAGTAATCACATTAATAACGGGCCTCTCAGATCCATGATTTGCTGCATTTTCACTTGTGCTAGGAGCCTGTTGTCCTTGAGTTGGCGAAATTGGGTCATTCTTGTTCCTCCTTACATATTGTTGGAGCTTGTTTTCTTTAAATAGTTCCTCAATCAAATCCTTCAAGTGATGCCACTCATTGGTATCATGCCCGGGTTGGTTGTGGAACCGGCAAAACCTTCCATTCTTCTCGGCTTTCTTATTAACCCTTTGCTTAACTGGTGCGGGGAATTCGACTGTGTCTTTGTTTGCAAAGTAGATGTTTTCCGGGGTATCTGTCAGAGGGATGAAGTTGAAGGGAGGACTTTTCTTTGCATCTCCTTGCTTCCTCTGACCATCATTTCCCCTCTTCTGATTACCAGATTCCTTCCTGTTTGGAACAACATTACTATTTCCAGCCCCTATCGGTACCACCTTAGCCGGTGCTTGGAGGCTTTCCAGGCGCATGAATTCATCGGCTTTCTTATAAAACTTGTCAAGCGAATTCGGTTCTTTCATTTTCAACCACCTCCCGAACTCACTTGTCTTATTAATAACCATCATCAGGTACGTCAAAATCATTCTAGGCTCTGCGTTGCCTTCGAAGCGTACAATCTGAACTGTTCCTTAAACTTTCAAGTCATATCAAAAAATTGGTCCATCGATCGGACCGGCAGTTTTGTGAACCAGAGTAAAGCAATTCCTTCTAGGTATACCGGAAAATATCAGCATTTGATCTCATCTGAAGCTCTGGCACCAGTCATGTGCCAATCATACTTGTACAGAAATTCATTAGGGTCACTTGTCCCCTTATAAGCCGGTATGGTAGGAGGAACAAACTTCCTAGGAAATTCCGCTTTCGAAATCCTTTCAGTGAATGGAGTCTTTCTCGGGGCGAACCCCCACTTTTTTTCGTCTTCCTCTCTTTGCATACTTTCCTTCTTGATTTGTCGGACCATCCAGGAGAAATATTCCTCATCATTAAGGGGTTCAACAGGACAGGCATCGGCCATTTTTTCAGAAGTCTGCCTTGACAGGCGCTTACGGAAAGTTGGCTGTTGTCCCGATCCTCCAACTTGGGGAGGTGTGTTTTTGGCTGGGCCAGCTGCCCTTTGAGGAACATCTCTTTCTTCCACATCATGAACATTATCAGCAAAGTTTGGTTCGTTATTCACTCGTTGACGGTTAGCCCCAAGCAAAGCGTTCAACCTTTCCAACATCAGATTATTTTAGGCTTCCATCTGCTGATATAGCCCAAAAACCGTGGCATCCAATTCTGCTCGCGTTACTCCAGGAGTTGGAGTTGTTTGACTTAAAGGAGGAGAAGTGGCAGTAGTCTCGCGAACATCGTCGGATCTAACAGACTTGCGCTTTCTACCAGGAGCCATTATTTCTGACAAACTTCTGTTTTTTAGAGAGATCCTTTCCACAAACTTCTGCGAAGCTATGATGACGGTATCCTGAGTTGGGCTCTCAATGAAAGCACCAAAAATGTTAACGTAAAAATCTGACGCTAACACCCCGTTGTAAGTAAAGCAAGTGTGAAAGCACCACCTGATGTTACGTGAATCAGAAAATTAGCAGGAAAATATCAGAAAGACAGTAAAAGACATAGTTTTTATAGTGGTTCGGCTAATAGTCAAGCCTACGTCCACTTTATATCTCTTTATTGCTGAATCAAGTACAACTTATACAACTTTCTTCAATTAAACACACTTTAGACTAGTAGATCAAACTTTGATGGAGAATAATCTTTTGAATCCATGTTGAATGATGTAGTTTTTCTCTTCAAGTTTGTCGTTGTGTCCTTGGTGTTTGGAGTACTTGAAGTGTTGTTCGAGTTGAGAAAATGACAGAGTATCGACGCTTCGAGAATGAGCCGAAAGATCCCCCGAACGTTGGAGCTCACACTGTATTTATAGGAGTTTTTCGGTCATAAGTCGTAGGTCGGAAGCTACGACTTAAAGTAAGCCGTGGGTCGAAGGTTGCGACCTAAAGTAGGTCGTAGGTCGAAGATAACGACTTAAGGTAGGTCGTAGACCACATGTGAGCGACCTAGCAGAGGGAAGCTTTGGCCCTTCCTGGTAACACTGGTCTTTTCTGGATGAAGTATTAGGTCGTGGACGACTTAGGGGAATGGTTAGCAACCTTATAGCACTAAGATAACCAATGTAGCGACCTAAGCTAACTCATTAACCCACTATGTCGCATAGCCCATTAGGTCATTAGGTCGCTTGTGGTTTTAGGTCGCTAGGTCGCGGACCTCTTAGGTCGGTAGGTCGCTGCCCGTTAGGTCGTGCACCTCTTGAGTCGTTAGGTCGTCCACTTCTCTAAGCCGTTAAGTCGTCCACTTCTCTAAGCCGTTAGGTCGTCCACTCCTCTAAGTCGTTGGGTCTTTATCTTGATAACTCGTAGGTCGCTTCGGTCTTTAAGTTGCTAAGTCGTGATGCAGAGCCTCATTCCAGTTGCCCCGCTATTGCCTTGGGTCGCTTACTTCTTTGGGTCGCTAAGTCGCTTAACATAGGAGTTAACACTTAGTATTGCTCTTGGTTGGCATGGGCATAGGGGCCGGGCGTTACATTTTTGGTACTAGAGCCAGGTTTACAATAGTATAGAATATATTTAGAATATAAGTTAGCACAAAGCAGTAGAAGCATATACATGTCTATATACCAAAAGTATCACTTCCATAATATAATGATAGTCATACATGCTTAAACCAAAACCCCAAATCTTTGACCTTTTTAGTATGAGAATTATTTTAATTCCAGCATAACAACATTTCTCACTATGTAGAGTAGTGAGAAAGACAGTTGGAAGAACTCCCCGTTTGACCATGGAGCAGTGGTTAGAGTTGATGCGGAACATGACACAGGCTGCACCCGCTCCAAATGCTGCTCCTAGAGTTGATTTTGCTCGTATGTGTAAGGATTTTGTGAGCCTTGGAGGGAAGCCCTTTCATGGTAATGAAGGTGTGGTTGGAGTTCAGGCTTGGTTGAAGACTTGTGAACGAGTCTTTAGACACATGGGTGTGACGGACCGTCAGAAGGTCCAGATTGCTTCCAGGTTCCTCCAAGATGGTGCATCTGACTGGTTTGATGTGGTTCGCGCTGAGATAGGCGAGAAGGAGCTTACATGGGAGAGATTTAGGGAACGGTTCGAGTTAAGGTTCATTCCTGAGGCGGAGAAGGCCATCCTTGCTCGTAGATTTATTGAGCTGAAGTAGAAAGATATGACAGTTCAGGAGTATGTCAGTACCTTTAACTCCCTCTCTAAGCATGGCCCCAATTTGGTCAACACTCCCTTAAAAAAGAACCAGAAATTTGTGGATGGTCTACGTAGGAAGCTGAAGGAACAACTTTTGATTCAGCTTCGCTCCACTTTTGATGAGATAGTTGATTTGGCCATGTGGTATGAAGACTTGTATAGGGAAAGAGATGATGATGCACCACCGAACCGACAGAGCTTTGTGCCTAAGGGGAAAGCTCCATTCTTCCCTAAGAAAAAGCAGAACCCTCAAAAGAAGCAAAAGAAAGGTCAAGTTTCAGGCTCCGAGAAGCAAGATAAAACTGGGGTGAAATGCTATAAGTGTGGAGTAATGAGGCATTTTGCTAACAATTGCCCCTAGAGGCAGTGCTATGAGTGCCACCAGACTTGTCATTTGAAGAACAACTATCCAAAGCTTACGAAAAAGAAGCAAGCAGCAAAGCTGAATGTGATGGAAGGAGATCCAGGACCGAGTCAGAGGAAGGGAAAACAGGTGACGGTCATGGAAGGTACGATTCCCTTTAGAGATACTTTCATTCATATACTCTTTGACACCGGTGCCTCCCATTCTTTCATATCTAAGGAATTAGTTGATAGATATGATTTGGAAGTTGTTTACCTCGTGACAACACTAAGGGTTGCAAATCCCATTGGTGGGTCTGCAACACTTGAAATGTTGTGTAAAGGCTTTGAGCTTTCCTTTTGCGGGCTCTCTTTTCTCTGTGATTTGCATGTATTTGAGTGCCTTGGCTTTGGTATTATATTGGGGATGGACTGGTTGGATCGTTATGATGCACAGCTTTCCTGCTCAGACAGAGCCATTACTTTGAAGCATCCATCCTATAAAGGGATTGTTAATATGACTCTGGATATACCGAGCTCTGATGCTTATGTTTCTTTGTTTTCCATGGAGTCACGAGAGGAAGATGAGATATCCAGAGTGCCAATTGTCAGAGATTTTGGTGATATATTTGAGCCTGTTACAGGCTTACCACCAAAGAGAGCCGTGGAGTTCCGCATAGATTTAATCCATGGAGCCCGACCAGTCAGTCGACCACCTACTCGTATGCCTCGAGTTGAGATGGAGGTACTTCGTAAGCAGTTGACTGAATTGGAAGGGAAGAAGTTTATCCAATCTAGTAGCTCTCCTTGGGAAGCTGCTACTGTGTTTGTAAAGAAGGCTGATAGCTCTCTTCGTTTATGCATTGACTACAAGAAGCTTAATGAGCTAACTATAAAGAATAAATATCATTTGCCTCGTATTAATGATCTTTTTGATCAGTTAAGCGGAGCAAAGGTCTTTTCCTAGCTGGACTTGGCTACTGGATTCCATCAGCTAAGAGTAGCAGAAGATAGCATTCCTCTTACTGCTTTCCGCACTCGTTATGTTTCATATGAATGGCTGGTAATGCCGTTTGGGCTTACGAATGCTCCTGCGTATTTTGTAGAATTAATGAATAGAATATTCAGAAGCTATCTCGACTAATTTGTCCTGGTCTTTATTGACGACATCCTAGTGTATTCCAAGTCTGAGCAAGAGCATGAAAGGCATTTGAGGATGGTTTTGGTGACCTTAAGGGAACATAAGCTAAAAGCTAAGTTCTCCAAGTGCCACTTTTGGCAAAAAGAGGTAAAGTTTTTGGGCCATATAGTCTCCGAAGCCGGTCTAGCAGTGGACCCTTTTAAGATTGAGGCCATATAGAATTGGAAGAGACCAGAATCTGTTACCGAGATACGGAGCTTCTTGGGACTAGCTGGTTACTACCGGCGTTTCATTAAAGATTTCTCCAAGATTGTGACTCCTTTGACGAGGCTGACGAGGAAAGGAGTTAAGTATGAATTGACAGATAAGTGCAAAGAAGCTTTCACAAAGTTGAAGGAGATGCTCACTAAAGCCCCAGTTTTGGTGATTTCAGATGGTAATCAAGATCTTGTGTATTATGAGGTTCTTGTGTATTAATGCGAAATGGTGATGTAATTGTTTCCTTTATACGCATAATTGTTTTG
This sequence comes from Allium cepa, assembly GCA_030765085.1. Lineage (NCBI taxonomy): Eukaryota > Viridiplantae > Streptophyta > Magnoliopsida > Asparagales > Amaryllidaceae > Allium > Allium cepa. The sequence continues at coordinate 287,022,934 of CM060942.1, forward strand.
CTAAATTTTATTTACTTTTTGAATATTATACTGGGTTTATGAAAGGTTTTATTGGAAGATGTTGTCTTCATTGACATTTTTTGGAAGTGTTTTGAAATTACAAACGATTTTGATTTTTGGGTCGGGATAGATTTGACTCTGTTGTACCAATGGGCCAAAACTCCATCTTGGCCGACCTGATTCAGGATCGCTACCTGAATCAGTGGTATATTAATTGCCCTTTGACCACCAAAGGTCAACGGTCTGCTACACAGGGCTAATCTTATTTTTGATCGGGATCTCCGATCGGCGGGTCACGGACTATGATCGATGGAGGCGTGGGGGTCCCACGTGTAGATCCGTGAATGGGTAGCATACGGCCTTTGCCTTAGGCCGTCTTGGTTGTTATCCCGCTTTTTGGCAAAGCCGTGATATCACAAGACTGGTCAAAAACAGAAGACAGTTCACCTCAGAAATCGGTCGTACTTCACTTTACTATGGATATCGATGAATTTTGTCCGAGTCCGAAACGGGCCACAATTGATAGGACACGACAAGAAAGATCATAGAAGTCTGCATTTCAAATTTCAAGTCAATCCGAGGTCGTATGCTCAAGTTATGATGGATTCGAGTTAAGAGGGATAGGCACTGCTCGGTTCGAACCCATCACCTTGTCTAAGATCGAACCCATCATTTTCGAACCCAACTAGTTCGAACCCATACAAAGAGGTGACGTTCGAATCCATCAGCCAACATCTTCCTTCGACTCCATCACCTTCGACTCCATCACCTTCGACTCCATCACCTTCGACTCCATCCAAATAGCCGTACTTCGAATCCACCAACCACGCGATAGTTCGAATCCATCGGCGACCTTTGGAGCGTTCCCACCTTCGAATCCATGCAGCGGAAGGAACTCCAACTCCATGCCATAGTTACCTTCGAACCCCCATGATAAAGCCAACTTCGAATCGATCTGGGGTGACGTGTTAAGATCGATTCGAACGAATGCCACTCCATCGATTCGAGGAAAGCCTTCGAATCCAACACACGAAGCCATCCAGTGAACACAGCGACAAACACGGATCGATTCGAAGAATGCTGCCCACGTCACAGAAGGATCGATTCGACCCTATGGGTTCGAAGTGATCGATTCGAACGAACCCATAGGATCGATTCGAACCATGCAACATACCTAAAAGTGCCATTTCGAATCTATGATAACTCCCAATCTACTGATCCAAATCCCATGAAATTTTTACAGAAGTTTGTCTACATGATAAAGAACGTCCACGCCAAGTTTCATCGCAATTGGACAATTTTTTGATCGATTCGAAGTTCACTTCGAATCGATCCCAAACTGGGCACGGACTCCGAGAACGCGGGCTTATGGGCCCCCCTCACGTGCCAGGCAACCTCCCTGAGCTTTAGGCGGGATTTTGGCCTTCCACACCTATAAATAGAGCCCCTGGTCATTCAGAAAAGGGGTCGGAGTATTTGGAGAAGAAGAATGAGCCTAAACGCTGCCAGAATCACTCCATACTATCTCCTTTGCTGTTAATTTTGAGTTTAAGTCCATTTCCTGCTGTAATTTGCTTAAAAAACACTTGTAATCTTCAAGTATTAAGAAATAAAGTGATAGAACTTCATAGTGGACGTAGGCGCATAGCCGAACCACTCTAAATCCTTGTCTTCTGTGCAATTTACTTTTCTGTGACTTGGAGTTTTTGTTAGATAGTCCCTATTTCCAATTCAAGTTCTTCATTTACTATCTCTTCAAAAACTTCCGAAGGGTGTTTGCCCAATTTTGGTGCAAACACTTTGGTGCTTTCACTGAGAAAACCCAGCTTTTCTCCTGCTCATTGGATCTGTCATCGATACCGGATTGAATAAATCTAAGAGAGAGATCCAGATCTTTGACTTCAAATTCCTTCCATTCTATTCAGATTTGCAAAAGTCTAAGGAAAGGAATCCAACGTTCGAGATGGTTAGCACAAGAACCACCTCGAACACCGTCAATCGAGAAGAACAGGATCGACAGGATCCTGTAACTCTGCCTCCACCTAATCTAGATACCGCTGCACACTCAGAACCCTCAGCTCCGGTTACCCGACAAGAGTTGCAGTCGCTAATCCAAGAGCCGACCCAGAGTCGCCAGCAACTGGAAGCTCGGCTACGCGATAACGCTGAACTAATCGACAAATTGGATCGCCACAAACGAAAGAGATCCAAGAGAGACCACATGTCTCGTTCCTCCAACGAGAGTCCTTCGTCTTCTGATTATCTCAATCGATCTCCGCGACCCCGACAAGATGGGAATCGTATGCCAACTGCTGGAGATCAACCAACACTGACAGTTGGACAACTGAGAGTTGGTCCATCAGCCAGTTTCCAAACCAGACCCTCCTCCCGAGGAGGTGCTACCCCTCATCCAGCAACGCGATGCTGGGATGAGATGAAGTCGTATGCCAGTCCCACTAGGCATGCGGATTTTGCATGCTATAGAGATTTGAAAGATGGAGTTCCGGTTAAACGACGGACAGGAATGACTGATGACATTGTATTCCAGTGTGGTAATGATGACAGGATCGTAGTCCCGACTACCGAACCACTAGTCATATCAGCTCAGATAGGACACGTATGGATGAAAAGGATTCTGATCGACAGCGGAAGCTCCGTGAATATAATATTTAAGCGAGCCTACGACCAAATGAATCTAAAGGCCAAATACTTGAAACCATATCGGTCCAGAATCTGTGGCATCAACGGGAATGCAGTCATGCCCATCGGAGAACTAGAAATACCAACAGAGTTGGGAGCAGGACAGCGCCGCAGAATCCGGACATTGCGATTCGCGGTGATGGACATAGATTCACCGTACAATGCTTTCTTAGGCCGACCAGCCCTTGCCGAATTCAGGGCTATTATCGCCCCATGGTGCCTAACCTTAAAATTCCCCACCGAAAAAGGAGTCGGTGTTGTCATGGGAGACCAGGCTGACTTAAGGACCATCATACTCCGAAAGCGAGTTTTCCGGTCACACGATGTCAATGGTCAACCCCAAACCTTCGAAATTGGTGATTTAGTCCACGGAAGAGTACACTCAACGCCACCGCACGCGAAACCAACGTGGAAAGGGCCCTATGTAATTGAGCAGAAATTTGGGGACGACTTATTCTTGTTGTCAACATTGGGCGGTCCTATTTTGCCAAGAATCTGGAAAAACAAGGACCTTCGCCATTGCCACGCATGACAGGCTCATTCTGTCTATGAATAATTTGCAATTTCATTTACATTCTGAAATTTGATTTTGTAATAAAGCACTGACTTTGCCATATTTTCTCATTTCAGCAATAAAATATTATCTCTTCAAGTTAAAGCTGTGATTCATCGAATACAACATTCAACGATCACGACACACGAAGTGCTAAGTTCCATCGAACAATGGAATTTATTCAAATAGCGAGTGACTGCGTTACAACCGGCCACTCACTAAGTGAAACCCCAGCTCGGGGGCAAGTCAACACATCGAAGGCTGAACCGGACCAACACACGACAGTCCATTCAATTATTCGTTCCCGGAGTGCGAACGGACTCCAACTTCCCACAGCATGGATTGGAGTATAAACATTCCATAATTCGTTCCCACTGCGCGAACGGACTCCAACTTCCCACAGCGCGAATTGGAGTATAAACATTCCACAATTCGTTCCCAGAGCGCGAACGGACTCCAACTTCCCACAGTGCGAATTGGAGTATAAACATTCCACAATTCGTTCCCAGAGCGCGAACGGACTCCAACTTCCCACAGTGCGAATTGGAGTATAAACATTCCACAATTCGTTCCCAGAGCGCGAACGGACTCCAACTTCCCACAGCATGAATTGGAGTATAAACATTCCATAATTCGTTCCCACTGCGCGAACGGACTCCAACTTCCCACAGCGCGAATTGGAGTATAAACATTCCACAATTCGTTCCCAGAGCGCGAACGGACTCCAACTTCCCACAGTGCGAATTGGAGTATAAACATTCCACAATTCGTTCCCAGAGCGCGAACAGACTCCAACTTCCCACAGCGTGAATTGGAGTATAAACATTCCATAATTCGTTCCCACTGCGCGAACGGACTCCAACTTCCCACAGCGTGAATTGGAGTATAAACATTCCATAATTCGTTCCCACTGCGCGAACGGACTCCAACTTCCCACAGCGCGAATTGGAGTATAAACATCAAGTCCATCGTTCCCGGAGTGCGAACGAATTCCTAAAAAGCTCAAATAGGTGTGACCGACCATCTACCGGCTAACTCCAACTCCCTAAAGTGCGAATTGGAGTATAAACATTTATTCCAGGTTCCCGGAGTGCGAACCAACCCATCAATGCGGACTCCGAATCCCCAAAACATGAATTGGGGTATGAACATAAGTTACGGGCTCCCGGAGCGCGAACCGAAGCATCCGTGCAAACTCCATATTCCCGAAGTGCGAGTTGGGGTATAAATGTCAATTCCGGGTTCCTGAAGTACGAACCCAAACTTACATGTTTTATCCAAGCTCCCGGCGTGTGAATCGGAGCACCAACACCAAGTCAATGTTCCCGTAGTGCGAACTAAAGCGTTAATACTAACCCCGAGTTAGTAGAGTGCAAGTTGGGATGTGAACACCATCCCCAAGTTCCCGGAGCGTGAACCATGTTACAAGTATCAATAACACTTGAACTCATGGAATGCAAACCAGGTTATCGATCTCAAATTACTCTAAGTCCCCGGACGGCGGACGTGTACTTAAGATTTGCAACAAGTGCAACCGGCTGCCAAAAATACAAGTGTTGTTCCCCAAGACTGGGGGGCACGAAAGCTAAGTGTCAACCACTCACCGAAGTGATACAACGTCCGAAGTTCAAATCATTCATCAATCACGACGTGTGACCAAGATCTTCAGGCTTGAAAAATAAAAACGAACTCCAATTAAACGGTAAAAACACCACAAGTACACCGGACCGAAAACAAGGCATTGCAAGTACTTAAGCACAAATAAAGCAAGAGTTGAAACAAAGAAACTAAAGTTTATTTCAACTAACCAAAAATGGGGGCTTACATATGAAAAAGTTTTCCCAAAAACAATCCCTACTAGCAGGAGCCGAACCTGCATCTATACACGGCTTACTAATAAAAAACAAAAACAAGTACTTATCCACCAAAACATCTACTTGTGAAGCCGATCTACTTCTTCCTCTTCTTCGTCTTCCTTATTAGTGGTTCATCGTTATCAGAATCACTAGCGACAGAAATTCTTTTTGAGTGCCTCCTCTTCGGCGGTGACTCTTCGGCCGGGGGCATGATATCGATGTCCCCCTCAGAGCTCGAATCTACAGGGAGGCTTCCCGCCGGAGGAGTAGGGGGGACTGGATCTGTGACGGAAATTGAGATAGTGCCACCCGATGGTACTATCCTGGCAGGTGTTGAGCTATGCGCCGTCGCGCTGCCACCGGCGCTACCACTGTGCCCCGCAGCTTCTATTTCAGCGCTGATTTCAGCCAAAATTTCCTCTTCTCGAGTCGCTTGGGCTTGGCTGGGGGCATCCGCAGCTTGCGTCAAAGAACTTGAGGTCGGCAGGGGATCGCTAACGATGATAAACTGTAAGTCCGTAGAGAAACCGCCCTGCTCACCGAGCAGCTCGCTCACCATCTGTTCCTCGAGAGATAACCCGCTCCCCTGTGCCGCCTCGATCGATACCGCAGTTACAGCAGTGGTCTCGGTGGCGATGGCCTTAACCTTTTCGCTTGATTCTTGAGCCGTGACTGTCGGCGCAACCTCCGTCACTAGGCAAAAACGATAAGTTATCAGTAACTTCTTCAAAACAAACTCTTTATTTAGGAAACACTTGAGATAATTTCGAAATACCTTCTCCAGTTTGACTCACAGACGGCTGAACGACCTCGGAAGTGTGCTCATGGATAGGAGATAAGTGCGGCCGCTCCGGGTCGTAAGCAGGAACAGGTGGCAAGCTGACCGCAGACGCAGGCACGGACAAAAGCGATGTGGTGACTTCAGTAACTTCAGAATGGTGCTCAACGCCCGATCCCTCTCCAACTTCCAGGGAACGACCACCCACCATCTCCTTCTCATGAGCAATGATAGCGTCGTGAAGGACCTTCTTTTCATCCTCAGTTAATAACCGGTTCTCAAGCTCGAATCGGTCAACCGATTCGCCCGGATGCGCTTCCCCCTCTTCCTCGACCAATCGCTCCCAAGCGCTGCGAAGCTGAACGGGATAATCTTGAAGCCAGGCTAAATTTCGGTGTTTTAACACATTGGCGTTATAAGTTATAAGCAAATCTTCGATATCGGCCTCTAGCCTGGCCTCTGCTTGTCGAACTTTTTCTTCCACCTCTATCTCGACCGCTTGAACTTTCGCCACCGCAGCATCCCTTTCGGTGCGAAGAATCACAGCTTGTTCGCACGCCTCCTGAGCTGCGCTATTCGCATCATCCCTTTCCTTGGCAATTTCAGCAAATTTTGACTTAAGCTCATTCAACTCCTTCAGGGCAGCGTCCCTCTCTGCAGTAACCAATGTGTTTCGATGACCCATGTCCTCAACCGTGGCGTAGTGTTCGCGTTTCATCCTATCCATGATTGCCTGGGCTTCATCGGCTTTTTTAGTGGCCTCTATTTCAGACTTACGGGACGATTCAGCCTCAGTATTCAGCACTTGAATGATGCGATCTTTTTGTGCTAACTCGGCTTGCAATTTTTCAATGGTGGCTGCTCTTTCGAAGGCCAAGGCCGATGCTTTTTCGGCCGCTCTATACCACACTTTGTACTGTGCGTAAAAATCGTGCACATAATCAAGCGCCCACTGCTCGGCCTCCTGTGGGATTCTTTTCAAGTTCGGGGGGAATACGTAGTTGTCGAAGCATATATTCGGGAACTCCCTTTTCAATTGCGTGAGCCTGATTGCTCCTTCCCCCATGATTTCAGTAGGAGGTTCCTCCGCAGCCATCGGTGCCGTCACCTCAGACCTAGAAGCTTGAGAAACTGGCGCATGTCGAGAAGAGTCACGAGGAACATGAACGGGATGTTGTACGGGACCTCTGGAAGGAGGAGGGGTACGCGATCGCGATCGACGCCTATGGCCCTTGTCCGAATCGTATCTCTCATGACTAGAATATCCGGAACGTCCTTGGTCATAGTATCCAGGGCGTCCCTGATCATAATCTCTATCTCCCTCTCGCCTGCGCGAATCATAATAAGAAGACTTGCGAGCATGTCGAAGACTCCCAAGCATTGAACCCCGCTTTGACATAGTATCTGCAAAGCAAAATAAAATCGAATCAATCACCCTTCGAAACAGATAATTTACAGTCAAAGTTTATGCAGTGTCGTGAAATGTGTATGAATATGCATTTCCCCCCGACCAACCAGAAATGTCGACCTCGCTAGTAATAAGAGGCTCGCTCAATTCTAGATTACGATGGAATTCCTCCAACCCGGCATCATGTTGAAAAGACACGTCTTCCGGGATTGGAAGGTCGGCAAGCCCTTCGTAGAGGCTTTCAGTACGCGGAGGAGACATCTCAGAGATTCTAACTCCGGAGGAGGGCCGGGCAATGACAACCGATTTCCGTCTCCCCCGCTTAGTTGACTTAACCATGGCAGCCTTGCCTTTTCTCTGCTTCGCGACGTTCGAAGCTACATCCGTAGGCTCGATCAGCGGCTCATCGTCAGTATTAGTTCTTTCAGAGTCAGCCTCCTCGGCTATGACAACTTCGGGCTTCTTATGATTGACTCGTTTCTTAGGAACGATCCTTTGTGCCACCTCAAACCTTATACTCTGTCCTCGTTCAATCAGCCCAAAGGTCCGGAGATTCCTATCGGTCAAAAGCAACTCGATGTCCCTATCTTCGCTCGGGACTTCTCGAAGTATTCGCACCATCTCCTTAAACTCTTCACCTTCGGGTCTCGGGATCGTTGCTGTAAAAAGAAAAAAATTAATATAAGTCTCACTTCGGCTGCAATTGTCGTAGTAAATATTTGAAAACTCGGTTATACTCACGTCTGAATAACCATCGTCGAGCAAATCCTGGAGGACATCTGACATAGAACCATTCTGTCCTATAGTAACTCAGCCTTGTCCAGGATCCGGTGACCACTTGACAATTTCTCACCGCCTCCAGAAATGTGAAAGAAGGATAATCACCACGAGTTTTGAAGTTGAACATGTATCTAATTTCGATTGGAAGCGGCGGTCGATGGAGACATTCCATAAATGCAATGAACAAGCTATTGATCGACGCATATCCGTTCGGATGCAACTGAGATGGGGCGATCCTCAAAAATGACAATACTTCTCTTATATACTCGTTGAACGGGGGAAGTGTCCCGGCCGCACACGCGTGGCGATTAAATGCTGTATACCCTTCTGGCGGATTATGTGGTCTATCATTCGGCCCCGGCAGTAACACATCGTCCAATGACAAGCCGTGCCTCAAACAAATTCTTCCCAACATGTCTTCAGAGATATTCGATGGAACGGAATCTGATGGATTGGCAATGAACGACGCATCAGGAAGTTCGTCCGGAGCCGGACCGATGATCTCAGGATCTATATCCGGAACTTCTAGCCTCGGAGGGGCTGTACCTTGAATCTCTTGCTGCTGTGAACTTGAAGATTCCATAACTAACTAACTCATGAGAAACCATCGTTAGACGACAAAGAACCCGTGTGTTCCCCAGTGTAAAGTGTATGAATGTGTGTGGTACCGTGCCATGCATTACTTGAACAAATGTTGCAGAATTAAAGTGAACATTCAAACGACAAAGCTACAAAGTTCAGCTATAATGACCGTCATCGCTGACCGTCATCACTAAATCGTTTATATGATGGAAGTCAATTCAAATAGAAGTTGTTATAGTTCCATCGACGAGCTTCAAAAGGCAATCAAATATGCAGTTCAATATTCAAGTCCAGATATGCAGGGATGAAGCTCGTCGGAGTTATGCTTAAAAAATTTCAAATTTTGGAGTCCATCATACAGGGTTCGAAACCATCACAGAGGCTTCGTTCGAACCCATCCAAACTCCTTTCGAACCCACGCGTTCGAAACCATCGTGTCATTGCTCCGAACCCACGCGCTCGAAACCATCCTGACATCACTTCGAAACCATACAGTTGGGCGTGCTTCGAACCGATAGCCAAATGACAAGTTCGAACCGATACCGAATCCCTTAAACTTGGCATCGGTCGCGTTCGAACCGATCCACTTCGTATCGATACGAAGTTGTCGACTTCGAACCGATAACCTATGGGTTCGAATCCATCGATTCGAATGGATCCCTCGAATCCCCCAATCGGTGCGAACTGCGCATCTCAACAAGGACATTCCAAGGATCGATTCGAAATCCAATGAAAACACACCACCGTCATCGGTTCGAACTCGAATCCACACATCGGTTCGAATCCTTCCTAAACCAGATCTGGTTTTGCCAAACTCTAGGTTATGCAATCGATGAAGAGTGAAGTGGATTCGAAATAGCATCGTCACTTGAATCCAAGGCTAATTACCTAGTTCGATCAGTGGATTCAAGAAGATTTAGGTCTTAGATCTTGATGGATTCGAAAACACGACGCAGTGTTTTTCTCTTTTGAAGCTTCAAGACGATGCAGAGAGCAAGTAAAAGTAAAAAGTGAAAATGAGGCTGGACCACTGCTATTTATATGGTGGGTAGAAGGTGACCGGGACGATTCGAGTTCCGGTGAGAATTGACCGAGTACATTAGGTCAAAAGGCAAAATCGTTTCGAAACCAACTTTCGAACCCAAATGCCTGAGACTCCATCGTGTGAAGCACACGAACAACTGCCAAGAACCGAAGTTTCGTACCCATCCAAATCATCGGTTCAAAGATCATTTTCGAACCCATCGAAACGAACTGCTAGTTCGAAACCATCCTTTAACATCAGTTCGAATGAGAATTTCGAACCCATCGTAGTACAAAGCATACTCCATCTCTTAACATCGGTTCGAAAGTCAACTTCGAACCCATCATGACACGAGTGTACTCCGTTGTGTCGAATATCAATTTCGAATCCATCCCAACTTTATCGATGCGAGGCGTCATCGATTCAAGGAATCACTAAGCAAAGGCTGGATTAAAAAAAAAAAAAAAAAAAAAAAAAAAAAAAAAAAAAAAACCATCAACTCGAAGACGATCAATTCGAACAGACGTGACTTCGAATCCATCAAAGGACGTCGATGAGAGCGAACGAATCGCTATGATTTGAAAAATTACTTGTCTACCTTGTATACCGATTCAGGAGAGGATCGATACAAGAGGATAATCATAGACAACCGTAAAAATAATGCTTTGACTTGAATCTAAAATCGATTCAGGAGAGAATCGATACAGAATTCAGCAGCAAACAGGAACCAACATAACTCGTGAACGCACGACATTAATAGGGGTCAAACTAATACATATGCACACATATCAAACTAACATTCGATTTTAAACATTTACAGGAATCAAACACTCATCCTGTTACAACTACAACAGCCAACGACTAAGCGCAATTATACAGCAATCAATCATATCAAGGCAAAGTTACAACAATACGGCGTATGAGTCTCAGCGAAAAGAGAGCAACGATTTTTCAGAAAGAGATGGCAACTATTCAAAGCACGTCGTGTTCCCACAAGACGTACTTTGGGGGGCAAAATGTTATCCCGCTTTTTGGCAAAGCCGTGATATCACAAGACTGGTCAAAAACAGAAGACAGTTCACCTCAGAAATCGGTCGTACTTCACTTTACTATGGATATCGATGAATTTTGTCCGAGTCCGAAACGGGCCACAATTGATAGGACACGACAAGAAAGATCATAGAAGTCTGCATTTCAAATTTCAAGTCAATCCGAGGTCGTATGCTCAAGTTATGATGGATTCGAGTTAAGAGGGATAGGCACTGCTCGGTTCGAACCCATCACCTTGTCTAAGATCGAACCCATCATTTTCGAACCCAACTAGTTCGAACCCATACAAAGAGGTGACGTTCGAATCCATCAGCCAACATCTTCCTTCGACTCCATCACCTTCGACTCCATCACCTTCGACTCCATCACCTTCGACTCCATCCAAATAGCCGTACTTCGAATCCATCAACCACGCGATAGTTCGAATCCATCGGCGACCTTTGGAGCGTTCCCACCTTCGAATCCATGCAGCGGAAGGAACTCCAACTCCATGCCATAGTTACCTTCGAACCCCCATGATAAAGCCAACTTCGAATCGATCTGGGGTGACGTGTTAAGATCGATTCGAACGAATGCCACTCCATCGATTCGAGGAAAGCCTTCGAATCCAACACACGAAGCCATCCAGTGAACACAGCGACAAACACGGATCGATTCGAAGAATGCTGCCCACGTCACAGAAGGATCGATTCGACCCTATGGGTTCGAAGTGATCGATTCGAACGAACCCATAGGATCGATTCGAACCATGCAACATACCTAAAAGTGCCATTTCGAATCTATGATAACTCCCAATCTACTGATCCAAATCCCATGAAATTTTTACAGAAGTTTGTCTACATGATAAAGAACGTCCACGCCAAGTTTCATCGCAATTGGACAATTTTTTGATCGATTCGAAGTTCACTTCGAATCGATCCCAAACTGGGCACGGACTCCGAGAACGCGGGCTTATGGGCCCCCCTCACGTGCCAGGCAACCTCCCTGAGCTTTAGGCGGGATTTTGGCCTTCCACACCTATAAATAGAGCCCCTGGTCATTCAGAAAAGGGGTCGGAGTATTTGGAGAAGAAGAATGAGCCTAAACGCTGCCAGAATCACTCCATACTATCTCCTTTGCTGTTAATTTTGAGTTTAAGTCCATTTCCTGCTGTAATTTGCTTAAAAAACACTTGTAATCTTCAAGTATTAAGAAATAAAGTGATAGAACTTCATAGTGGACGTAGGCGCATAGCCGAACCACTCTAAATCCTTGTCTTCTGTGCAATTTACTTTTCTGTGACTTGGAGTTTTTGTTAGATAGTCCCTATTTCCAATTCAAGTTCTTCATTTACTATCTCTTCAAAAACTTCCGAAGGGTGTTTGCCCAATTTTGGTGCAAACATTGGTTATCCTGGGTTGATTGCCAGGTGTATTATGGCCTTATGAGTATGTTACGGTGTTGATGTTTCCGCGCGCGCTCGTGCTCCACCACTGTGATTTTACAATATTGGTGTATGTTCATTTGGTATGTTTTATGAGTCATGTTACATTTATCACATAATTCCTACAAGGCAATTTTCTTTATCTTATGATTTTTGAAAAATATGAAAGTTGATTTTAAAACTCAGTATCTTTAGAGAATGTGTGTATGAGCTTATTCATTGTGTTACATATGATGATTGGGTTGGTATCGTATTGAATTACATACGATACGTTTGGCCTAAAACCATTATTTGATTAAATGAATTGTCTATGAAACCGAATTAGCATGTTGGTTCACACACATATATATGCCTCATGTTGGTTTTATACATGCAGCGCTTTCTTTTCTTTTTGTTGATTGAGACAATTATTGTTCATAGATCTTCTTCACTCACACTGGAAATAGCTGACCCGTGTGATTTGTTTTATAATCCTCGGGTCAGTCTTAGGATTGTGGTTTCAGGTTAGGTTGCGTGGACTATAGCAGCATTCATAATATTTTCCACGTTTTGGGATTTGGACTTTTCATCTTGGACTTAGGAGTAGTTAATATGTATTATGGTATGTATGTTATTATGTATTTTGGAAGTGATATGTACGATGGACTATGTATCATGGACATTACTATTATGATATGTACTATGCATTATGCTGTTGTTGTGCTGAACTGTACATTCTATTATATTCTGTACTATGTAACCTGGAAATTTTTTATCTTGTACCATTGCTTTGAACCAACACTGTGCACGAATGGTAAGTAGAAGAAAAAATAAATCGAAAAAAATTTCTAGTGCTAGTATTAGTTCAAGGGAATGAGTACAACATTTAGCCCTATCGAGTCCCATTCTTCGTGCTTTCAGACAGTAATACTTAGTATTGCTCTTGGTTGGCATGGGTATAGGGGTCGGGCTTTACACAGAGTCTTAATAACTAAAATAGATCATTATATTTAGGTTTACATATCCAAGTTATATCTTGAGTACTGCCTAACATCTGATATGTAAGGAATTCACACATAACGTAAAATCAATCATAGGTAGATGTCTAAATTACAAATATAGATACATCCGTTATTAGTGAAAAATGTACATAGGGACGTATATTCTATGTGCTTAAGTTACAATGACTTACTTATTGAAATTAACTTCCTAGTGTTTACCACGTAACCGATGTTCAACATTTGTGCGAAATATTAGTCAATTTGCTTTCCATAAAACATGTTAACATTTTATAATCACCGCTTTAATTCATTTGACTACTTAATGGTCTAGATGAGAGATCCTTGATATAAAATCAATTAATCTTAAAAAGAAAATTGATTTAAAATATAATCAATTGGGTTTATGTAACATCCTAATACTTTCAACCATTCGCATCCGCATATGTCAGACTTGAATCGTTCAAAATATCAAGTTGTTAATTTATATTTGGAAAAACTCAACATATACAGAAAATAAATAAATCAAAAAATCACAGACAAAATAATATAACAATAAGCAGCGGAAACAAATGAATGGTAGTTCATGAAGCTACTATATGTATAACAGAGTTTAAACAAGATACAACAAAAGTCTTAGAACACAGAAGTCTCAATACAATAGGCAAATACAAAATCTGGATACATCACTGGAATCAATTGCATACAAAAAGATGAATCAATAGATAGATCTCCAAGCGAAACTCCAACTCCAAAGTTGAGTCTCGAATACTGCGATACTCAATCTGACCCGAGCGTAAAGCAAAACACAAAAAACTCAAGTCAGGATTAACATTCTTATATCAAGAAATCCAACTAAAGTGAAATATCAACTGAAATACAAGTAACTTAAAGGATTTTTAGGATAACCATCGTCTAAGGATCCGTGGAACTATCTACTATGTAGTAATATACGCTATTATAATAATGTCTATAGTAAAGTAAAGTATTAAAATAGCGTTAAGGCGTTACCCATATCGCCCTTAACACATTTTATAGTGCCATAGTCAAAAGAGTACCGTAAAACCACCCGATCGAGAGGCTACCAGAGGGCACTCCATAGGTACGGCACAAAAAAAACTCATAGTGGACTTGATAAGGTAGGTGACACGGCACAACTAGGCAATGCCAAGGTAGATACACTTCCGAGCTAGTGGTAACGCAGAGCCGCAGCAATCGTCCACCTCGAGCCATGCTCCTAAAAATTCGAGGGTGCACCCAATCAATTACAAAGTAATAGATTGGTAAATGATGGAGTGTGTCTGAACGGAGGAGCCACCTCACTTGGCCCCTCAATTGCTCCTTTTTTAGCCACGTTATGCTGTTTCGTGGGAGTAAGGCCCACGTATGTACCTCATATACGATCGTCACCACCATCGTACTTCATTCTAGAATCTTCACCGCATACACGGTTGTTAAAGTGGTTTTCGACATTATGAGAGAGTATGACAATAATCGATTCCGGTCTCTCTAACAACGAAATGCTGTTATAACACAACGATCATTTCAAAATATTTTAAACTTCAGAACCAAAATATCGTTTACATTTTAAAATCATATCAATGCAATATCAATTTCTCACTTCAAATATACCCATTTCCAAAATCATAGCACTTTCCAAGTTATAACACTTTCGAAATTATAAAGCTTAGAATTTGTAAAACCTTGGAAATCATAACTTAGAAATCAAAATACATTGGAAATCATAACACTTCGAAATCATAACACTTTGAAATCATAACACTTTGGGAATCATAACACATTGAAATCATAATACTTTCTTTAAACTGTTTGATATTAATAATAGTATACATAATAAAATAGTTGTAAAATAAAATAGTTTATATAAAATAGTTATAAGTTAAAATAGTTTATTTTAAAATAATTAGTATGTTAAAATAGTTTATACTAAAAAGTGTTTATAAAATAAATATATAAATAGTTTTAAATATAATTTAAAAATACTTTATATACTAAAATAGCTTTCTCAATTTTCACAAATCGATCCAAATCAACTAGAATTTCAGAAATTCCGATTTAATTCAATATCAATTCATTAATTTCAACTCAGTTCAGTTTCTCAATAAACCATTTCAAATTATATCGATTTCAAATAATGATTTGAACCACAAAATTAAACATTCCAATTTTAATATACTTCAAAGCCGGAGTATTCCACATTTTCAAAATTAAAATTGATAATTTCATGTATATCATAATTTAACTTCATTATTATTTAGTATTGAAATATTCACTTAACAAATCCAATATCATTTAAATAAAACCCAAATTGCAAATAAACTAAATATTTCCTTCAATTTTGTTAAACTTGAAATATTCATTTAATTACCTTAAAGCAAAATCGAAATTAAAAAACACATCCTTTAAAAATCTTAAATTCAATATGTTTCAAGTCGATTTGATCAAATAAATTCTTAATTTAAATTTATATTTCCAACCTTTACTTATGAAAATCATCAGGAAAATCTATTTTAAAAATAAAATTTCAAATAAATAATTAAACATATTATATTTATTTATACATTAAATCTATTTATATGTTTTAAAAATTGTAAAATTATAAGTAAATTCTTAAAATTCATAATTCCAAAGTTTAACATATAACTATAAAATTTTCAAAACATATAAATTTAAAAATCTAAAATTTTAAACTTTATAAAAATACATTTACGTAATATCTTAAAATCAGTGTTTATTAAGCCATATATTTCTTTCCAAAACCATAGAAATCATTTTCAAAATATTTATACATATAGATGAACGGTGTCTGTACATAATTTTCTATCCTATGGTTAAGTGATATGGATATTTATCATTTCAATCCGAAATTAAATTATAAACTGTTATATATCATTTCAACCCGCAATCCCAAACTCAATTCAATGAAAGTCGATTGAGTTTATCATTTCAACCAATAACGTTTTCTTCTATTCTACGGATCGTTTGATTATGCACCATTTCAACCCATAGGGAATTCTATACTAACAGGACACTTGCAGAGTGATAATAGATATAATAATATAACAGGCATATATCATCAATATGAATAAAATATAATGGTGTCGGATATCAGGGATGAATAGATACAGATAATAGCATATACAAAGCAATGCGAATAACTAACAGCAGCATATTTCAATTGTCGTTTCAATTAAAATCAAATTTAATAAATATAAGATCGTTAATCGTGAGTGATTGCTCATCTTTCGAGGCTAGAGAGATAGACAATGAAGTTGATTTATGAAATCCAAGCATGAATTTCAAAGCAAAGCACGATGGACACGAGTTCGACAATCAAAGCTGATAAATAGGAATTGACGAAATCAAATCAGAACTGCATCGATGAAGATAAATGGTATAAGTGAACTTATATATATATATAACTATAAACAATTATTTATATATATAAAATCATATCTAAATTCAAACATATACTAAATTAAATATAATATATATTTCAAAATCTATGTTTAAACAAAACTTACACATTAAAGCCATATATATATACGTATATGTATATATAAATTTTGAATCAATGCATTAAAACTTAACAGTTTAACAAATACATATTGATATGACAAAAAAATCAGCTTAACTTATATATACTGCCACACACAAAAACTAACATATAAACTATAACCTTAACTATATATATGACATACACATACTTTTCCATTGTACAAACAGTTCCAAAATGTATAATCATAACATATATAAACAAAATAGCTGACAAAACAAATAGATATATGTAGTGCTATGCTGGAACCATATCTGTAATGTAACTATATATATAATAGGGTTGTAGAAATAAAATATAACACCTATATATATAAGAATAGATCCAATCCAGCAAAACTTATAATATGACATATATGATGAAAACTTTAACATAAAATATGTATAAACGGTGTGACTTTTATAACTATACATGTACAAATTTATATGCTTTACAAAAAAAAATAGAACTCATATGCTTATGAACTAATATTTATAGCTGGTATATATATGTATATATACATATATACAAACTCATAAAAGTTCGTATATTTAAAACTGTAAGATATGAACAAAAGAAATAAAGCAACCTGTATAGAATTATATACATAAGCTTATATACTGTTGTAATTATATATGGTACAGCTGAAATAATATATATATATATATATATAACTGATAGATTATAAATATATGTAAACTAATGTATATTTAACAACATAAAACTTAACACAAATCACTTAGATAAATTTATATAAATATCCAACATATTTATAAACTAAGAATCAAAATGTATATTAATATATATATACATACTATATATATAAAAGAATTTATAAAATTGTATACAAACTAATATATTTTTTCCAACAGATTTTCAACCAAAATAAGTAACTGCATATGCATACTCATATATAAATTCGTTTACAAAACTTAATAACGTTCAAAACCAACAGATACACACACACACACACACTCCAGAATACATGTAAAAGAATCCACCTCAAGTTTGCATATCAAAACCCCAGCTTTGACATACGAAACATATATATTACAAACAAAATCTGTTTTGAATATACGAACAAAATATACCCCTAGATATAATACTTACATACATATATGATCTCTAGTCGAGGGTATGGTGTGTCGTGGCTATGCGAAGGCGTTGAGAGGTCGATGTAAGGCCATAAGCAGCGACCGGTTGGTGGAGCTGAGGGCGTGTGTTGCTCGCACGTGAGCAGGTTGGAGGTTGACAAGGCTTTGAAGATGGAAGACACGGTTTGGGTGGTGGTGTGGAGAAACGCGGACACGGTTTGGGTGGTGACTAGCACGGAGGGGTTGTATGCGGGTTGAGAAGGCCTGGTGGTTGGTGAAATGAAGAAAGGTGAGGAGAGAAGGCAAAAGGAGCAGGTATGGGAAGACCTGCAGGCTTTGCAAATGAACAAATAATTGAGAAAAAGGTGAATAGGCAATGCATGTTTTTTTCCTTTATATTTCGAAATGAATCAAATAAATAAAAGTGAACGGACCGGCAAAAGTTGAATTCAGAAGATATAAATGCAATGGTTATGCAACTTTCCACGATGGAGAACGAATAGTCACAAGGAAAATGAAAAGGCTTAAAATGGATACCGATACGAAAATCGTTCGGCCGATTTTGCAGCGTACCTGACCTCGAAATACACAGATGAATATATTGCTGAGAACATCATGACGAGATGATCAAAACGGTGCATAGATATCAGTGATAGGATCATCGATCAAAAGTAGATAATCGGTACCGGAAATGCTACTAACCTATCGAAAATAAGATAATAGGCGCAATAGCATTCCAAATTTGAAGAAACGAAATATGACATCTCACTCAGAAGATGATTTACAAATTTATTACGTAAAAATATTTGGGTTTGGAAAACATTTTATTATCATCAAATTTTAACCGATTTAAATTTTAAATAAAATTACACAAGAAAATGAATTTTAATATTATCAGATGAAAATTTACCATTTGCTATGTTTAAGTAGACGTATTCCGAATATTAAATTTTTATTTCAAAATTTTAATATTTAAAATTTCACAAAATTTCAGCTGAAATACTTATTAAAACTGTTAAAATTTAGGGGTCGTCACACTCTCCCCCACATAAAACTTTACATCCCCGAAAAGGAAGGAGGTAGAAGAAACAACCAGAAGAAAATAGATTGAATTCCAAAATAAAATAATTAATTCAACCCATATAAATTTCAATTTAAATTAATATTCAGCAATTGATTTTAAATTCAAGGCATTTTAATAAGTTGACTTAATTTCAATTTATAATTTCCTTTAACATTGTTTTATATTGTATACCATTCAATTTCAAATTCAATTTCAAATTCCACTTCTATATAATTTAGGTAAGATATATATATACACACATACATACATACATACATACATACATACATACATACATAGATATATATATATATATTAATTAAATTA
Organism: Allium cepa; assembly: GCA_030765085.1. Lineage (NCBI taxonomy): Eukaryota > Viridiplantae > Streptophyta > Magnoliopsida > Asparagales > Amaryllidaceae > Allium > Allium cepa. The sequence goes on from CM060942.1 coordinate 287,042,105, forward strand.
AGCATTATATGAGAAAATTTTATCAATTAAATTATTTCAAGTTTAAACATGTATTAAAAAATTTGTCTTCATTTTATTAATTGAAAACATCCTTTAAGAAAATTTAATAACTAAATTTCCAGTTCCAATTCAAAAATTTAGAGATAAATGTGTGTGTGTGTGTATTCTATATATCAAATCTAATCTAAAATCATATACCTATATATATAAAACAAATGAAGTCATACTGAAGAAATTTAAATCAATTTATTTTCCAAAAAAAAAAGTGTAGCAAAGCTAAGAATTGGTCTCTCCAGTTCGAAACTCGAAAATGAATGTCGATGATGTGGCCGTCATCACCAAAATTATTTTCCAATGACAATAGAGAAGAGTACTGATTGAACTTTTAAAAATTCTTTGAAAACGATTTCTATTCGAAAATACTTTCAATAATATATACTTCAAAAATTTTAAAACCAAAGTTCGGAATTACCGGAAATTAAATTCTCAAATTCTAAATAAAATTCAATTAAATTTCCAAAACAGTTTCTAAACCATGTTTTTATAATTCAATAATTTATATATGAGACAAAAGTCAATGGTTTACAAAACCATAAATCAAAAATTGTTATTTCTTAACAACCAATTCAATTAACTATTTAACTTCGTAAAATTATACTTATATATATATATAATATAATCATACAAAATTATTTCATTTACCAAATTTGAAAACAATATTGTGTTGGTTTGCTCTGTTGAAGTGTTTTGGAATTCCTATTGATAACGTTGATTAGATGAATCAATCGTAAAACCTAATCAACATTAACAACTCAAACAATACACTATAAAACATTTTATATTAATACAAATACACTCCCTCACTCGATGATTCAAAAAAATAGATCTCAAAAATAAAGATAGAAATTCAAATACAAAGGAACTCTAACTAAAGAGAACTCTAATTAGAAGATAGGCTCGAAACGAAAATAAGATGATTATATAACAAAATAGAAAGATGGATGACTTATGTAAATTGCGGGCGACACTAACTGAGTCAACCATGACTTCAAGAATATGATCGATGCAGAATTCTGAAGCAAATCGGCATTCAATCGCCAGAGATAGAATTCGAGTATAACAAAAGATAGTAGCATGTAAACCGAGGATATAGAAATCTCTGGTGAATCAATGCCAATTGTAAAGGAGTTGTACACATTTACAAATCATCCAATGGAGCTATGGGATGCTCCGAAATAAGGAAAACCAGAATAGGGAGAGACAAGAATGGATTTTTACAACCAAGATCAACGTTCCAAAAGTCAAAGGAAATCTGAATCGAAGTAGATGGAATTCAAGCTCGAACGAAGGTAATTCAGTAATTAAATTTACTCTATATGCTATGGTTTTCCTAAAACCAAAGCTTTGATACTGTTAACACTTAAAATGTTAACGCTAACAACCCAGTGTGTGAAGTGTGAATGTGAAAGCACCACCCGATGGTTCGGGAACAGAATATCAGCTAAAATAACAGAAAATGCAGTAAGAGACAGCGATTTTATAGTGGTTCGGCTTAAGGAATAGCCTACGTCCACTTTAAGTATCTTTATTACTAATCTTGTTACAAAACGATACAATGCTCTTCAAGTACAAATCTCTTTAGGTGCAAAACACTTTGAACAAGTAACTTAAGCTTCGATGTAGATGAAAGTCTTCGAATCCAGGTCGGACATGTGAAAGTCTTTCAAAGTAGCTTGTAGTGTTCTTCGAGACTTCAAGTATAGAGTCGGTTTAGAAACTGGCAGAGTATCGACGCTTGAAGAGATTGTCCCTAAAAGTCCTTTGAAAGTTGGAGATGACAATGTACTTATAGAGAATTCTGGGCAGGAATTATTTCCTAGTCCTAAATCATGGCCGACTTAGGATAAGTCGTGGCCGACCTATCGAGTCAAGTCCACGGTTTAGTAGAGGTAAGCTTGTCTACCTGAATTCATGTCATAAGTCCTAAATCGCGAATGAGTTAAAAAGATGTGGCATAAGTATCACGGCATTGGATTTTAACTCGGTAGCTTTAGGTCGTGGCCGACTCAAACTAAGTCGTGGGTCGTGGCCCAACTGGTAAGCTTGCTCATATATATCACAAGTCCTAAGTCGCAAACGAGTCAACCGGTCCTCTCGTAAGTGATGCGGCATTGAATCTTGACTCCGTAGTCTTAAGTCGTGAACGACCTAGCAAAGGTCGTAAGTCGGTTTCGACTTAAGTGTAGTTGTCTTAACCTTTTCGTGCCTTGAGTCATTAAGTCGTACCCTTTTTAGGTTGTTAGATCGTAACTTCTTAGGTCGTGAACCGCTTAGACCATTTCAATTCTTAGGTCGTCTAGACCTTAACTCGTAGGTCGTGAAGTACTCTGAGTTGTTAGGTCGTCAATGCCTTAAGTCGTGTACTTCCTTAAGTCGTGTACTTCCTTAAGTCGTTAGGTCGTAGAGAAAGCGGAGTTAACATTTTCCCCTCGAAGTACACGCCTAAGTCGTAGGTCGTGTGCTTCGTCTTTCCTTAACTCGCGTGTGCCGATTCGGGTTCCACTTCCTTGAGATATAAAAGACTTAAGTCGTTTCTCTTACTTCTTTCTTCTCATTACCTATCTCCTAAGTCGCATCTGCCATTAGCATTTCTCCGAGCTCCTTACGGTGATTCTTTCCTGATTCATTTCCGATTCTCTCTAGCATCACACTACGTAAGCAATCCTGTATCTTTTTCAATCGTCGAACATCGTCAATCTACGAGCCCGGTTCTTCGTCTTCGATTCACCCCTTTAGCCGTGCGAGTATTGTTGCATTGGTCATCGATGGACTCAAAGCTGTTTGATTTGACTTAAGACGACTCGCGATTTGTGGCGATTCAGTTGTGTGATAGAACTAGGGTTGTTGTTGATCGAGAGGTTATTGGGTTAACGGGTTAAGAGTTAGAAGGTTAACGGGTTAGGAGTTAGATGGGAAGGTAAGTTGGCCAAATAGAGTGGGATATTGCCTCGGGTACGATCTAGCAATTTTATGCGGCCAAGTGATCTCTGTGATTTAACTATGAACTGACCTAGCAACCTTTACGACTTATGCCCTGAGTCGTGGCCGAGTTAGGACTTGGAGAATTTCTTACTGCTTTGAACTGAAGCTTTTCTTCTGTTCCACGACTTACGACTCAAAGCACTGCCGACTTAAAACATCAACGACTCAAAATTGAAGCGACCTAACCTTACTCGCCTGATAATCCTTAGGTCGTGGACGAGTTAGCCAGAGAACCAACGACTTAACTTAACCCGTAGGAAAAATTCTTAACTCGTCGGCGAGTTAGCACTTGATCTTTCTGAACTTTGGATTGCTTGAACCTTGAACTGTTTAGTCTCTAAACTGTTAAACTTTGTTGCATTCTTTCACAGATCACTTTTGACTTGCAAGCTAACAATCTGTTCAATACATCATTTACAGAAAACTGGGACGAATATACTGCCACTGACTGCCCATATCAAATGGCAGATTAGTTAACAACAGATAATCAACTTAAATAGATTGTGTGAACGAAGTGCTTTTAAATCATCAAATTCAAGTAAAGTATTAAAGCAACATTGAAATAGTCAACTGAAACTACCCAATTTGCACTAATACTATACCTGAACTTTAAATTAACAAGTCCTGAAATTTAGTAATCGATCAATTGTCGACTAGTTTAATTCCAGTTATATTTACTTGTTATTTTTATTAGTTCCGCACAACACTTCACACTTTTAGAAAACGTGCACCTTCACATTTGAATATCCAGTTGCTTGTGTAGAATGACTTCTCAACAAGAAGAGATAACAGCCCAGATTGGAGAAGCCATTCTTATTCCGGATCCCCTAGTTAATCCTCCAGAGAGAGCCTCTAACACTTTATCATACAAAGTTTTTCGTCAGTTATGCACTCGGTTTGGCATTGCTGAAGCAGGTGCCATTCTTCTTGAGAAAACTAACACTGCTAATGTGGCGCCTCCTGGCTTTGTAGCGGTAAATCGACAAATGTGCCTGAGCGGGGCCATTCCCCCTTTCAACAACTTTCTACAGAATCTTCTTCGTCAACTAGCCATCTCCCCATTCCAGCTACACCCTAATGGCTACGCCATTCTGATGGGGCTGTGTGTGCTATTTAGGAGAACATTTGATCGACTTCCAAGCTTCGACGAGATTTGCTTCTTATGCTCCTTTAGCAGCACTAAGGATCACCCTTCTATCACCGTCGTGAGAAGCGCCCGAAATCGCAAATTGATCGTTGGCCTTCCCGACACTGCTCATGGGTTCTTAACTTAGTTCTTCTTTGTCCGCTGCCCCCCGGGGTTTTATGTTGTGTGGAGGGAAGGAAGTAAGATCATCTACCTTTACTTCTTCTATTCTCTGAGTTTTGCGAAGTACGAATTGCCAAGTGTTAACTTCGTTTTTTCATTTCAGCGCTCCCCCTCCTTCTAGAGATCCCAGCCACAAGCCAACTCTAGAGAGGCTCATGGCTGTACCGGTTGAAGAGCGGGACAAGAAATTGTTGTTGAACGACAAATTCCTTCACCAGTTCGGACTTCTTCACCCTTCTCGCTCCACTCAACCTCATGAAGTCCCCGATTCTCCAGCGGAGGCACCAGATGTCTCAATCCCTGCTGAAAAGCTTATACCGAAGGAGCCCTCTACTGAAACCTCACAGGTGATGTGCCCCACAATTACCGATGTTGCGGGTCCATCCAGCAAATCGGCACTTGCCCCAGTTATTGAGGAGGAAGAAACTCTTCGTTGCTCTGAAGATGCGGCCGATCTGGAAGCCGAAAAAGAGACTCCCGCCGGGCATGGCGGTGATGATACTTTTGAGGGGCTAAGCGACCTGATCATAACTTCACAGGAACTTTTTAAAGATGATGTTCCTAAAGCTGCTTCTCCTGTTATCGAGGCGACATCCACTTTTCAGCAAATTTTGACGCCTGCCACTCAAGTCACTACCACCCCTGTGCCGAAGAGTGGTTTGTAGCCTGACGCGTGTAGTTTGCAGACCACACACACATAGTATTTTCTGCACTTATTCGTACTTAACTTATTTTCTCTGAAGACTTTTAAGACTTGTCTTTTTTCAATTTCAGATTCTCCGATAGGACGCAACGGCTCTTATTACGACTACTTTCAGCGCTACGGGAGGCGTGATCAATATGACTATAGGCGCTACCTTCCCGTTTACAGAGAAACTGACGAAGAGAGAGCCGCTCGAAAGGCTCAGGAGAGGAGGGCTCAAGAAGAGCGTTATGAGAGGAGAGCAAGGGAGGAGCACCATGATTCTTCTCAGAGAGGTGACGACTCTCACAAAAGAAAGTCGCATGACGACCCGGGGAAAAGTCATGTAGTTGAGGACACAAGCAAGCGTGCCAGGCACGGTGAAAAGCCTGCATCTACAACTTCTGAAAAGGCTGCTGCCTTCGTCTCACTTGACATCCCTTCCGGCTCTCCTGCTCTCGAGAAGACAGACATTCAGACAATCGTCAACAGGCCTAAATTCCAAATTGGACCAGGCCCGGCTACTCTCCAAAGCCGGTTCCCGCAATGGTGCCTAAAGGGAGTGCGGTTCGATCTTGACTTGGTCTCTATTGACAAACAAGCAATGTTACAAAATATTGATGCTGTTAGACTTGATATCGAGCGGATTTCAGGGTGGCAAAAGCTCGTTGATGAGCTTCAGAGGGTCAACCGCGTGAATTAAGAGGCCATGCTGACCATGGAAAATGATAAGGCCGAGTGGCAGAAAACTTTAAGCTAGCATGATACCGAGATGAGGAACATCGCTGATTACAACGAGAAGCTTGAAGCGGAAGCTGAAAAACTTAAACAAGAGCTTGCTACTTCTTCTACCTCATATACTCCAAAAGAAGAAGTACTTCAAAAGAAAGTTCGCGATGCTCACGCTGCTCAGCGACATGCCGAGGCACAACTTGAGGCTGAGCTGAAAACAACGGAAAGGTATCGTGCTGACGTTGCAGAGTTACGGGAGAAGGTCAACTCCCAGGATTTGGAGATTATGAGGCTAAATGCCCAATTATTAAAGACCGAGAAGGAACGTGATGAAGCTATTGCTGGAAGGCAGGCTGCCGAACAGTCGCATGAGGCGACTAAAGCCAATGTCAACTCCACTTTATTTGACTTCTACGTGCATAGCGTTATGGGGCGTGGGATCCTTTCATTCTTAGGACCGTAGTATGAGATTACCCTGGCCGAGGTTTGGCAGTCAATTCTTGACATGCTTGGAGGTGCAGGCGCTGGCTATGCTGAAGCATCTCTTGTAGAACACTTTCTAGATGATGACGCCATAGTTGCTCTAGCCCAGGAAAAAGAGCAGCTTGCCAAAGCACGAGCTGAGGTAGGGGAGCAGTACTTTGTGAAAGAAGCACCATTAACTGCCCCGTCCCTCCTTCGGTTTCGGCCGATGTTGACATCACAGGCTCCAGTTCTCATTCTCCGTCCCCTGTTAAAGTTATAACTGAGATCACAAGCATGCAGGGTGGAGATGAAGGCGAAGAGAGCACCGAAGCACAGGCTTATGAAGTTGACATTAGGAAGCCGACTTCTCCAGGTAACTCTACTGTTAATATTGCCCAAGTGGACTGCTTGTTTCTTCGACCGAGTTTAATGAGCTTCTCGATTATTTTTTAAATCTAAATGAGCCTTTATCTCCTCTCTTTACTGATTATAATCTCTTTTCTTCTGTAGAGAAAGTGCCTAGTGTCATAGAAACTCCTCCTCCCCCAGCTGTTCCTCCCCCAACCTTTCAAATTACTCCTACTTCCCAGCCGGGATCGTAGGAAGAATTAATAGGAGCCCTTCAAGGCTTGGACGATCTAGCCGCTTCGCAGGACCAGAAGGCCGGAGGACTTGAAGGTGGCGAAGTATCTCCGGAGCGAACCCTTTCTGATGACATAAAATTTTCTGCTCTTATCACTCCGGGGAGTGAGTCTTCTTCAAGAAGGAGGAGGAAGCATACAACTTCAAAAAAAGAATGGAAGAAGCATTTCTGCTACTGAAAAGGAAACGGAAGTTGATCCAGCACCAGCTCACTCTCCTTCTCTCCCAACTATTTCAAGTCGGCTTGAAAAATTGCCTATTAAACAAGGTGAAGGCTCTAAAGGTGGTGGGAGAAAGAAGTGATGAGCCCTGCTTTTCGTACTTTGCTTTACTTTTTGCTTTTTTGCATGTACTGGCCGGAGATTGTGCGGGTACCGGCCCCTGCTTTTCTTTATCTTGACACATGTACCTGTATAAAATTTTCGTAGTATTGAATAAAATGTTCCTTTTACCTATACAAACTTCTCTCTATATTTGAGAATACATTTATTCTTTATTTTATACAAGTTCCTCATTTCCTTTGTGTGATATTGCAATGAGCCTATGGTATGTTGTTTGAGCATTGTTTACATTCTTGTACTTATGGTGTGCTGCCCCCATACCATGGTTTATTGCAATCTCTTTCACATTGGCAAAGTTTTTTAGAGAACAATTCCTCTGTTTCGAGAAGACTTAAACTCTTTCTTTAGAGAGCAGCTTTTCCATTTGAAGGAGGCTTGCATCTGTACTTTATAGGATAATACTTCCATTTTAAGGAAATATTTTTCGTATTTAGTAGGAGGTCCCTCATTTTGGAGGAGTTTTTTCTCTTTTCTCTTTTTTTTTGTTGCGAAGTTTTTACACTTCGCTTTTTTGGAGAAAATCACTTTTATTTTGAGTGAACTTTCTTTCGCGGTAAAGTGGGCTTTGACTTGCTTGTGCCTCTGGTAAGAGGGCTTTTTGTTTGATTGTGCCTCTGGGAAGAGGGCTTTTTGTTTGATTGTGCCTTTGGGAAGAGGGCTTTTTGTTCCTGCCTCTTGGGAGAGGCTTTTATCTTTTCCCTGTTGGCTGGGAAGCGGGCCTCCGAAGAGGGCTTTTCACATTTCGACTCGCGTGAAGATTTATTTCAGATCACGGTGAAATGTGTGCCTCTGAGTAGGGCTTTTACCTGGAAGTTTGGAGTTTCTCTCTCTTCGTTGGATGGATTTACGGGGTGGACACAAGTGTCCTGTGCCACCGATTAGTCTGCAACTTTATGTCGAGAAAGAACTCTCTTTTTCTGGGGCGGCCCGCTCGAGGTCTTTATACATTTCAACTATGGTGAGATGGGCCTCCTACGAGGGCTTTTCACATCTCAGCACTTGTGAAGTTTTATTTTAGATCCCGGTGAGATGTATGCCTCCGAGGATGCCTGGAAGTTTCTTCCTCATTGTTGGTTGGAATCACGGGGCGAGCGCAAGTTACTTGGACGTTTGTTAAGGTAGATTGTCTCAACTAGTGAACGAGCGCTTGCCTTCCACTTGGGAAGGTGCCTCCGGTCGTCTCATACCATGTTGAGAAAGTCTTCTGGCATGCCTCGTTTGATGTCTTTATCCTCCGAAGAGTTGTGCCTCCGAAGAGGGCTTTGGTCTATGAGGAGAAGCGTTTTGCCTTCGAAGGGGGCTTTGGTCTTTGTAGATAAGCATTTGGTCTCCGTAGAGAAGCGTTTTGCCTCCGAAGAGGGCTTTGGTCTCTGAGGAGAAGCATTTGGTCTCCGTAGAGAAGCGTTTTGCCTCCGAGGAGGGCTTTGGTCTCTGAGGATAAGCATTTGGTCTCCTAAGAGAAGCATTTTGCCTCCGAGGAGGCTTTGGTCTCTGAGGAGAAGCATTTGGTCTCCGTAGAGAAGCGTTTTGCCTCCGAGGAGGGCTTTGGTCTCTGAGGAGAAGCATTTGGTCTCCGTAGAGAAGCGTTTGGCCACCAAGGAGGTCTTTGAGGAGAAGCATTTGGTCTCCGTAGAGAAGCGTTTTGCCTCCGAGGAGGGCTTTGGTGTCTGAGGAGAAGCATTTGGTCTCCGTAGAGAAGCGTTTTGCCTCCGAGGAGGGATTTGGTCTCTGAGGAGAAGCATTTGGTCTCCGTAGAAAAGTTTTTTTCCTTCGAAGAGGGCTTTGGTCTCTGAGGAGAAGCATTTGGTCTCCGTAGAGAAGCGTTTTGCCTTCGAAGAGGGCTTTGGTCTCTGAGGAGGAGCATTTGGTCTCCGTAGAGAAGCCTTTTGCCTTCGAAGAGGGCTTTGGTCTCTGAGGAGAAGCATTTGGTCTCCGTAGAGAAGCGTTTTGCCTCCGAGGAGGGCTTTGGTGTCTGAGGAGAAGCATTTGGTCTCCGTAGAGAAGCGTTTTGCCTCCGAGGAGAGCTTTGTTCTCTGAGGAGAAGCATTTGGTCTCCGTAGAGAAGCGTTTTGCCTCCGAGTAGGGCTTTGGTCTCTGAGGAGAAGCATTTGGTCTCCGTAGAGAAGCATTTTGCCTTCGAAGAGGGCTTTGGTCTCTGAGGAGAAGCATTTGGTCTCCGTAGAGAAGCGTTTTGCCTCCAAGTAGGGCTTTGGTCTCTGAGGAGAAGCATTTGGTCTCCGTAGAGAAGCATTTTGCCTTCGAAGAGGGCTTTGGTCTCTGAGGAGAAGCATTTGGTCTCCGTAGAGAAGCGTTTTTCCTTCGAGGAGAGCTTTGGTCTCTGAGGAGAAGCATTTGGTCTCCGTAGAGTAGCGTTTTGCCTCCGAGGAGGGCTTTGGTCTCTGAGGAGAAGCATTTGGTCTCCGTAGAGAAGGGTTTTGCCTCCGAAGAGGGCTTTGGTCTCTGAGGAGAAGCATTTGGTCTTCGTAGAGAAGCGTTTTGCCAACGAGGAGGGCTTTGGTCTCTGTGGAGAAGCATTTGGTCTCCGTAGAGAAGCGTTTTGCCTCCGACGAGGGCTTTGGTCTCTGAGGAGAAGCATTTGGTCTCCGTAGAGAAGCGTTTTGCCTCCGAGGAGGGCTTTGGTCTCTGAGGAGAAGCATTTGGTCTCCGTAGAGAAGCGTTTTTCCTCCAAGGAGGGCTTTGGTCTCTGAGGAGAAGCATTTGGTCTCTGTAGAGAAGCGTTTTGCCTCCGAGGAGGGATTTGGTCTCTGAGGAGAAGCATTTGGTCTCCGTAGAGAAGCGTTTTGCCTACGAGGAGGACTTTGGTCTCTGAGGAGAATCATTTGGTCTCCGTAGAGAAGCGTTTTGCCTCCGAAGAGGGCTTTGGTCATGTCCATTTTATCATCTGGTCCTTAGCGATTTCGAGTTCACATCCCATTCTCTTGGCAGTTGTTCGGCTTTGCCGGAGAAGTGTACTTTATTGTTGAGCGAATCCACAGGGCAGATGCGAGCCACTTCACCGGATGTTTGTTAGCACAAACTATTACGGTTTAATGGCAAAGGTCCGGACCCTTCTCGTTAGGAAGGTGCCCACTTTAGTGTAATCATCAACCATTTGTAAATAACACTTCTCTTGTAGGAGTAGGGTTTGGGAATTTTGTGACTTGTAGGAATCGCTAAGCTTTGCGATGTGTTGAATAGGTAAGCTTTGCTTTGATAGCCTGCAATTTGATATCGAGATTTTAGCAATATTTTAAATATATTTGCATATCGAAATAAAACAGGCATTAAATTGTAGTAAAGAACACAAGATGTATATTCTTCTTTTATTGATCGACACTACTTTTATAGCGGTTTTTTCAACATAAGAACGATACATTCATGGTAACTTCACAATTTTAAGCAAAGCTATTAAAAATGAAGTGATTATTGTTCCATGGTTCCAGGGTTGGATTTCTCTTTGGAGCGGAATATGCTGAGTTGCAGTTCTTGTGGGTAGTTGGCAACACTTTGGTTAATTTCTTCTCAAAGCATAAGCATATCTCTCCAACTCGTCCCAACTTTCGCCTGCTGGGTGAGGACCCCCTGTGATAACGTCAATGACAAGTTTTTCAGATTCTTGCGCTGCAGTTTTGTTGCCTAAACCAGATTGACGTTGTTGTCCCTGAGTGGATGAGGTTGGGTCGACTCTGTTTTTCTTCACATACTATTGCAGTTTATTTTGTTTCAGCAATTCTTCAATCACGTTCTTTAACTGGCGACATTGGTCATTGTCATGGCCAGGTTGATTGTGGAATCGACAGAACTTCCCATTATTCACTGCACCTCTCTTCATCTCAGGTGGTTTGGGATACTCAACAACATCCTTAGTTGCGAAAAAGATATTCTCTGGAGTATCAGTTAAAGGAGTAAAGTCTGAGGGATCGAAGCGGCGAGGTTTCTTCTCATTTTTCTGCTTCTTTCCTTCGTCATTTTTCCTTTTCTGGTTACCAGATTCTCTCTTGTTAGAAGCAACATTATTATCCTCGACTTTGGCAACAACTACTTTTGCTGGCCCAGAAAGGCTTTTTAGTCGCATGAATTCATCGGCCTTTTTATAAAACTTGTCAAGTGAGTTTGGCTCCTTCATTTTCAGCCATTTTCTGAATTCACTCGACTTGTCGATGGCTTGCATCAAGTAGGTTAGGATCATACGGGGCTCTGCATTGTCTACTTCGGCCAAAGCTATGTGGAAGCGATTCAAGAAAGATTTGATAGATTCTCCGGGAGCTTTCTCAAGGCTGGACAGTCACATTATATCCTTTGCCTTCGATGCATACAGCCTGAACTGTTCTTTAAATTTTCGAGTCAAGTCGGAGAATTGGTCTATAGACCGGACCGGTAGCTTTGTGAACCAAAGTAGGGCTACACCTTCCAAGTACACTGGAAAGTATCGACATTTAACCTCGTCAGATGCTCTGGCCCCTGTCATACGAAAATCGTACTTGTATAGGAAATGGTTAGCGTCACTAATTCCATTATAGGCCTGGATAGTAGGAGGCACAAATTTCTTTGCAAATTCTGCTTTCAAGATCTTTTCAGTGAACGGAGTCTTGCTTGGAGCGAAGCCCAAGTCTTTTTCGTCTTCTTTCCTTTGCATGCTCTTTTTCATGATTTGGTGAACCATCCCTGGTAGGTACTCTTCGTCGTTCAGAGGCCTCGCTGGGCGGACGTCGGCTGTTCTTTCGAAAGTTTGCCTTGGCAAATATTCGCGAACAGTTGGTTGCGGCCTTGAACCCCCAGCTTGGGAAGGTGCCCCTGTGGCGATGCCAGCTATTCTTCGAGGAATACTTTTGTCCTGGGAATCATGAGAATCTTCGGCAAGGTTTACTTCGTTATTTTCTGGTTGTCGACTTGCTCCAAGCATGGCATTCAATCTATCCATCATTAAAGCATTTTGAGCCTCAATCTGTTGATATAACCCGGACACTGCATCGTCTAATTCAGCTCTTGTGACTCCAACAGTAGGAGTTGCCTGATTTGGTATTGGGGAAGCAGAGGTCCCTTCTTGAGCAGTTTCGGATATAGTAGATTTACCCTTTCTTCCAGGAGACATGATTTCCGATGGACTTCTGGTTTTGAGAGAAACTCTTTCCACAAAGTTTTGCGTAGCAATGATGGAAGTATCCTGAGTTCAATTCTTAGTGAAAGCACCAAAAATGTTAACGCTTAAAATGTTAATGCTAACACCCCGGTGTGTGAAGTGTGAATGTGAAAGCACCACCCGATGGTTCGGGAACAGAATATCAGCTAAAATAACAGAAAATGCAGTAAGAGACGGCGATTTTATAGTGGTTCGGCTTAAGGAATAGCCTACGTCCACTTTAAATATCTTTATTACTAATCTTGTTACAAAACGATACAATGCTCTTCAAGTACAAATCTCTTTAGTTGCAAAACACTTTGAACAAGTAACTTAAGCTTCGATGTAGATGAAAGTCTTCGAATCCATGTCGGACACATGAAAGTCTTTCAAAGTAGCTTGTAGTGTTCTTCGAGACTTCAAGTATAGAATCGATTTAGAAACTGGAAGAGTATCGGCGCTTGAAGAGATTGTCCCCAAAAGTCCATTGAAAGTTGGAGATGGCAATGTATTTAGAATTTTGGGCAGGAATTATTGCCAAGTCCTAAGTCGTGGCCGACTTAGGATAAGTTGTGGCCGACCTATCGAGCCAATTCCAAGGTTTAGTAGAGGTAAGCTTGTCTACCTGAATTCATGTCTTATGTCCTAAGTCGCGAATGAGTTAAAAAGATGCGGCATAAGTATCACGGCATTGGATTTTAACTCGGTAGCTTTAGGTCGTGGCCGACTCAAACTAAGTCGTGGTTCGTGGCCCAACTGGTAAGCTTGCTCATATATATCACAAGTCCTAAGTCGCAAACGAGTCAACCGGTCCTCTCGTAAGTGATGCGGCATTGAATCTTGACTCCGTAGTCTTAAGTCGTGAACGACCTAGCAAAGGTCGTAAGTCGATTGCGACTTAAGTGTAGTTGTCTTAACCTTTTCGTGCCTTGAGTCGTTAAGTCGTACCCTTTTTAGGTTGTTAGATCGTAAATTCTTAAGTCATGAACTGTTTAGACCGTTTCAATTCTTAGGTCGTCTAGACCTTAACTCGTAGGTCGTGAAGTACTCTGCGTTGTTAGGTCGTCAATGCCTTAAGTGGTGTACTTCCTTAAGTCATGTACTTCCTTAAGTCGTTAGGTCGTAGAGAAAGCGGAGTTAACAGATACCAACTATAACATCCTAATATTTTCAACCATTCGCTTCAGCACGTCTTGGACTTGAATCGTTTAAAATATCAGATTGTTAGTTTATATTTGGCAAAACTCAACATATACGGTAAATAAGTAAATCACAGAATCACAAAGACAAAGTAATATAACAATAAGCACCGGAAACAAATGAATAGTAGTTCATGAAGCCACTATATATATAATAGAGTTAAAAAAAATATACAACAAAAGTCTCGGATAAACAGAAGTCTCAATACAATAGTCATGTACAAAATCTGAATACGTCATCGGAATCAACTTAATAACTGAAAGCTGAATCGATAGATGGACCTCCAAGCGAAGCTCCAACTCCAAAGGTGACTCTCGAATGCTGTGACACTCTATCTGACCCGAGCGTAAAGCAAAACACAAAACACTCAAGTCAGGGTTAACATTCTTATATCAATAACTCCAACTCAAGTGAAATATCAACTGAAATACAAGTAACTTAAAGGATTTTTGGGGTAACCATCCTCTAAGCATCCATGGAACTATCTACTATGTTGTAATGTATGCTATTATAATAATGTCAATAGTAAAGTAAACTATCAAAATAGCATTAAGGCTTTACCCATATCCCCCTTAACACATTATATAGTACCATAGTCTATACAATATCGTAATACATCCTGATCGGGTAGCTACCAGAGGGCACTCCATAGGTACGACACAAAACAAACTCATAGTGGTCTCGATATGGTGGGTTACACGACACAACTAGGCAATGCCAGGGTAGATATACCAACTACACTTCCGAGCTGGTGGTAATGCAGAGCCGCAGCAATCGGCAACCTCGAGCCATGCTCCTAAAAATTCGAGGGTTCACCAAATCAATCACAAAGTAATAGAATGGTAAACGATGGAGTTTTAGCCACGTTATGCTATCTCACGGGAGTTAGGTCCATGTATATACTAATGTAGGATCGACGTTGCCATCCTCCTTAATTCTGGAATCTCCAAATCTCCACTGCGTACATGGTTCTTAAAGTGGTTTTCAACATTGGTAGATAGTATGACAATAACCGATCCCGGTCTCTTTAACAACCAAACGTTATTACAGCACCATGGCCATTTCAAAATAGTTTATACTTTGTTAACGCTTAAATTGAACGCTAACACACCGGTGTATGTAGAGTTTACGCGAAATCACCACCCGTGAATACGAGAATTAGAAACAAGTAGAAAAGTTACAGAGAAAGCAGTAAAAGACATCAGTTTTATAGTGGTTCGGCTTCAGGTTAAGCCTACGTCCACTTTAATCTTCTTTATTGCTGAATCAATTACAACTTTTTAACAATCTTCGATTACAACACTAATGGGACAAATAACTAGAACTCCGATGTACAAGAAGTTTTTGAAACCATGTCGATTGTGCTAGATTTCCTTTTGAAGTTTGTTGAGATGTCTTTCGTGTTTGAAATGTCGAGTGAGTCGAGAATTCAGCAGAGTATCGGCGTTCCATAAATGAGCCAAAAGATCCCCTTCCAGTTCGAGTAGACGGGATATTTATAGGAGAGTTTGGAGTTAGGTCGTAGGTCGCAAGCGACCTTGGATAGGTCGTGGGTCGTGAGTGACCTAGTGGGAGTGGTTTGCGGCTTAAATATGGTATACTTGATCATTCTGAATAGACTAACAAGTCATAAGTCGTGACCAACCTGTGGAGGAAGCGGCATAAGAAGCTCCTTTGGTATGTTTAGGTCGTGAGGGACTTAGGAATAGGTCGTAGGTCGTGAGCCACTTAGTAGGAACGGTTTATGGCCTAACAGGAGTGTTAACTCCCCTTCATTAGCGACCTAAGACCTAAAGACATGGAACGACCAAGCTATAGGAATGGTCTAGCGACTTAAAGATGTCTCGACCTAGAGAGGAGAGCGACCTAGCAAGCTCAGCGACCTAAAGGTAGCTACGACCTAAAGTGTTGCGACCTAAAGATTGTCTCGACCTAAAGGCAGCAGCGACCTATAGAATTTAGCGACCCACAGGCTCACCAAACTCACGACCTAAATCATATGCGACCTAAACAAAGCCATAGCCTACCGACCTGAGAATGAAGCGGTCTCAGCGACCTAAATCTCAGCCGACTTACGACCTAAAACAAGTCGTGCGCGACCTATCAACTCGCTGAGAAAAGAGCCGAGCACAATTGAGATAAGCCAGATCCCATCCCCTAGGTCGTTGCCCACCTACGACCTACTTTAGGTCGAAGACGACCTAGCACTTGGAGATAAAAATACTGCCCAACGACCTAACGGAGTACTTCGACCTAAGGAAGGTCACCACCTAAGAGATTCAACGACTTGAGAACTCCAGCTATGACTACAGGAAAGTTCTCACGACCTATGATAGGTCGTGAGAACGACCTAGGATAAGTCGCTCTTGACTTATCTGCATGAATAAAGAAGCCACCAGCCATGCCGCTAGGGGATAGGTCGTTTACGACCTTGGACTTGTACAAATCAGCACGTATGTTCTTATGGAAGGAAGGCCAGTGCTTTTTAGGTCGGAGACGACCTACGACCTTACTTAGGTCGGTCACGACCTACGACCTAAGTCCGAGCAAAGCCTATAAATACACCCCTAATTCCAACTAGAAAAAGACTTTTGGCTCACTCTCTTCAAGCGCCGATACTCTGCTGCATTCCGAACCAATCTAACACTTGAAGCTCTCAAGACACTAAGAACGCTACAAACAACTTCAAGAAGAGATCACATACATCCAACATGGATTCGAAAACTCTTATCTTCATCGAAGTTTAGGCTACTTGTTCTAAGTCTCTTGTAATTCAAAGTGTATTGTACTTGGGAAGAATTGTATCAGCTTGTAACGAGATCATTAATAAAAGTACTTAAAGTGGACGTAGGCTATACCCTTTAGCCGAACCACTATAAAATTGTTGTTGTTTACTGCTTTTCTGCTATTATCTGCTTGTAATCTGTTCCCGAGCTATCGGGTGGTGCTTTCATAACAACAACTCATACACCGGGGTGTTAGCGTTCAAATTTTAGCGTTAACATTTTTGGTGCTTTCACTGAGAACTCGAACTCAGGCAAGTTATCATCATTGCTTCACAGAGGTTTGTAGAGAGAATTTCCTTGAAAAGCAGAAGTCTATCCGAGATTATGGCTCCTGGAAGGAAGAGTAGATCTGTCAGATCTGGGAATATTCAAGAGGGAACCTCCGCTTCCCCCATATCGAATCAAGCCACTCCAGCTGTCGGAGTTACAAAGGCAGAGCTGGATGCTGCAATTTTAAGGCTGAACCAACAGATTAATGCCCAAAATGCACAACTCGAGGCTCAAAATGCCCAGAATGCCCTAATTCTGAATAGGTTGAACGATCTTCTTGGGGCAAACCGTCAACCAGCGGGTAATGAGAGGAATTTTGCTGGCAACCTTCATGATGCTGAAGAAA
Source organism: Allium cepa (assembly GCA_030765085.1). Taxonomy (NCBI): domain Eukaryota; kingdom Viridiplantae; phylum Streptophyta; class Magnoliopsida; order Asparagales; family Amaryllidaceae; genus Allium; species Allium cepa. The sequence continues at coordinate 287,059,039 of CM060942.1, forward strand.
GAAATGCTCCTGAAAGGGCTGCTAGCCCCTTTGAACAAACACTTCCAGAGGCTGGTGGGTTTAGAACTCGACATGATGAGGAGTATCTTTCTGGAATGGTCCGACAAATTATGAAAGAGAGTATGCAGAGGGTTGAAGACGAGAAAGAATGGGGTTTCGGCCCAAGTAAGACTCCATTTACTGAGAAAATCTTAAAGGCTGAATTCCCAAGGAAGTTTGTCCCTCCAACCATTCCAGCTTATAAGGGGACAAGTGATCCGAATGAATTCCTATACAAGTATGATTGGCACATGACAGGTGCCAGAGCCTCTGATGAAATAAAGTGGCGATATTTCCCTGTGTATCTCGAAGGCGTAGCTCTGCTTTGGTTTACCAAGCTGCCCGTCCGATCTATCGATCAGTTTTCTGACTTGACCCGGAAGTTCAAGGAGCAGTTCAGACTATATGCCTCAAAAGCCAAAGATATCATGTCACTATCAAGTTTGGAGCAGAGTCCAGGAGAGACTATCAGATCTTTCTTAAACCGCTTTAATATAGCGTTAGCTGAGGTGGACAATGCAGAACCGCGAATGATACTGACTTATCTGATGAAGGGTATTGACAAGTCGAGCGAATTTGGGAAATGGCTAAACATGAAGGAACCAAATTCCCTTGAAAAATTCTATAAAAAAGCAGATGAATTCATACGCTTAGAAAGCCGTCCTGTACCGGTAAAGGCAGTGTTGGAAAAAGCTGAAGATAACACTGTTGCTCCACGCAAGAATGAATCTGTAGGGCAAAAAAGGGAAAATAACAATGGGAAGAAATAGAGTAATCTGAAGAAGCCCCGATCCTTCAAGCCATCAGAGTATACTCCTTTATCAGATACGCCGGAGCGTATCTACCTTGCCATTAAGGATTCTGTTGACTTCCCTAAACCTCTTCCTCTAAGGACCGGGAAAAAAGCTATACAGAGTGGGAAGTTCTGCCGCTTCCATAATCAACCCGGTCACGAGACCGACGAATGCCGCCAGTTGAAAAATCTGATTGAAGAGTTGCTAAGGGAAAACAAACTGCAACAATTTGTGAAAAAGAATAACAACAATACCGCTTCATCTAGTCAGGGGCAACAGGCTCCTACTCAACTGCCTAGGACGATTGAGAAGGCTGCAGGGCATGAATCTGGAAGGCCCATTATTAATGTCATTACAGGAGGACCTCACCCAGCAGGCAGAAGCTGGGGTGAGATGGAAAGGTATACCAGAGCTTTAAAGTATGTGCCGACTGAGGAAGATGTATTTGTTTTGGAAGGTGCTACGCCTTTGAAGCAACAAAGAACTTTTGATGATGATATTGTGTTCAGAGCCAGGGATTCCGCAGGTATTGAAGCTCCTACTTTGGATCCTCTAGTCATCTCGGCTGGTATCGGACCAGCTATTGTCAGAAGAGTTCTCATTGATTGTGGTGCATCCTGCAATATTCTCTTTAAGAAAACATTCGACCAAATGAAAATCCCTATGGTTGATGTACAAGCCTCATCGCAGAAAATTGCTGGTTTCACTGGGGAGCCAAAGCAGCCGGTAGGGACCATTGATTTGTTTGTGGAACTTGGGGAAGGAGAGAGAAAAGTAGTCCGCAAGCAAACTTTTGTGATTGTCGACGAATTTTCTGCTTACAATGCTTTCCTTGGTCGCCCAACTCTGGCAGCGTTCAAAGTTGTTCTTGCCCCGTGGTGCCTCACTATTAAATTCCCTACAGACAATGGAGTAGGAGTTATAAAAGGTGATCAAAATGCTGGGCGAGAGTGCTATCTGACAGAGCTACGAGAAACCAGAAAAAGAGAAATGGGAAAGAATGCGGCAACCCCAGTCCGCATCAAAGAACCAGCCTTGTAGCAATTACAGGGCGGACCCTGCACTGGCGAGCACAGCGGAGCAAGGAAAGAGATGGACCCTAGAAAAGTCAGTGCAGGGGAAAATAGAGTGGTACCGGTGGAAACGACAATACCAATACCTGTTGACCCAAAGGACCCAAACAAAGTGTTGAATGTGGGTTCACAACTTAATGCGTCAATTCAGAATATTTTGATATCTTTCCTGAAAGCAAATCTGGATGTCTTCGCTTGGACTCATGCTGATATGTGTGGAATATCTCCAGAAGTTGCAGTACACGCTCTGAATATTGACCCAAAGTTTACACCAGTAAAACAGAAAAGAAGAACCCAAGGTCCAGAAAGATCAGCAGCATTAAAAGAGGAAATTGATCGACTCATGGAAAACAACTTCATCAAAGAATCTACATATCCGAATTGGGTATCAAATCCTGTGCTGGTTAAGAAAGCTAATGGAAAATGGAGAGTGTGCATCGATTTTTCATATCTGAACAAGGCCTGCCCCAAAGATTGCTTCCCTTTACCCAGGATCGATCAACTGGTAGATGGAACAGTGGGGCATGAATTGTTATCTTTTATGGATGCTCACTCCGGATATAACCAGATCATGATGCATGAGCCAGATCAGGAGGACACGAGCTTTATCACCGACACTGGTCTTTACTGCTACAGAGTTATGCCCTTCGGGTTGAAGAATGCAGGGGCAACATACCAAAGACTCATTAATGCTATGTTCAAACCGCAACTAGGCAAAACCATGGAAGTTTACGTCGATGACATGTTAGTAAAGTCTAAGAAAGCACTGGATCACATAGAACACTTAGCAGACATGTTCACTGTCCTCCGAAAATACGGAATGAAGCTCAATCCTTTAAAATGTCCATTTGGAGTGGAATCCGGCAAGTTTTTAGGTTTCATCGTGAGCGCTAGGGGCATTGAGGCCAGTCCAGCTCAAATTACTGCATTGAAAGAAGTCAAAGCTCCTAGAACAAAGAATTAATTGCAAAGTCTCAATGGAAAAGTTGCCGCCTTGAGTCGGTTCATTTCCAAAGCCACAGATAAATGCATCCCATTCTTTGACGCCCTAAAGAAAGGAAAGAAAAACTTCGATTGGACTCCCGAATGCCAAAAAGCCTTTGATGAATTGATTCGCCATATGGAGACGCCTCCAATACTTTCTAGGCCTGGCGATGGCGAGGATCTTCTTATATACTTGGCAGTATCATCTCATGCTTTAAGTGCAGCGCTGATACGGGAAGACAAAAGGATTCAACATCCAGTTTACTATATCAGCAAAAGACTCACTGGGGCAGAGATGAATTACTCTAAGTTGGAAAAACTCGCCTATTGCTTACTAATCGCGTCTAGGAAGTTGAGAAAATATTTTCAAGCTCATCCTATCAGAGTCCTCACTGATCAACCTTTAAAGCAGGTCCTGTTTCGCCCTGAAACTTCGGGTCGTCTTCTAAAGTGGAATATTGAACTCAGTCAGTATGAAATCACTTATCATCCCCGGAAAGCAATCAATGGACAAGCTTTAGCGGATTTCATTGCAGAATTTACAGATAAGGGTAACAGTGAGGAAGAAACGGTCGACAATTCCCCGATCCAGTGGAAGTTATATGTCGATGGTGCGAGAAACGACTACTGTTCTGGAGCCGGAGTTGTACTTGAGACTCCTGAAGGTCGATCATTATGCTATGCACTAAGATTGGAATTTCCTTCAACAAACAATGAAGCAGAATACGAAGCCCTTATCACTGGCTTAAGGATTGCTAAAGAATTAAACATCCGAGCGCTACAGATATTCAGTGATTCTCAGCTTATTGTGTGCCAAGTCAAAAAGGAATTCCAAGCAAAAGAGGGGAATCTGCCCGCCTACTTGTCAAAGGCTTGGGAACTCCTGAGTGATTTCGATCATTACATGATAAGCCACATTCCTCGAGAAGAAAACATGAAAGCAGATTCTCTCGCGAAGTATTCGAGCACAGGCGAAGCTCAATTTCTGGGGCTAACTCCAGTGGAGGTCCTGTCGACTCCTAGCATTGATGAGATGGACATTGATTGGATCATGAGCATGTCTCAAGAGCAAGAATCATGGATGACTCCGATAATAGAATATCTGCTCAATGGATCCTTACCAGGGAACTCAAAAGAACGACAAAAGCTACTGAGAAAAGCCTCTCGATACGTAATCCAGGATGGCCGGTTATAAAGACGGGGATTCTCAATGCCATTACTTCGATGTGTATCCAGGGAAGAGTCTAAAGCAATCTTAGCAGAGGTACACGGAGGAGAATGTGGTGATCATTCAGGTGGCCAAACATTAGCAAAGAAAATTCTCCGGTACAGATATTTTTGGCCAGAAATTAATCGAGATGCAGCGGAGTATTCCCGAAAATGTGACAGATGTCCAAGATTCGCCAAAATTCCTAGAGCTCCTTCCACTGAACTCACACAGATGGTCAGTCCATGGCTGTTTGCGATATGGGGAATCGACCTTGTAGGACCGTTACCAACTGCCAAATCTGGAATTAAATATGCCATTGTTGATGTAGATTATTTTACTAAGTGGGCAGAGGCTGAACCACTGGCCACTATCACCTCAAAGAAGATGATAAGTTTTGTGACTAAAAACATCATTTGCAGATACGGTGTGCCTCAAAAAATAATTACAGACAATGGAACTCAGTTTGAAAGTGAAGAATTCCAAGATTTTTGCAAGCGATTCAAAATCCGGAAAAGCTTCTCAGCAGTAGCTCATCCGCAGGCAAACGGGCAGGTGGAAGCCGTGAACAAAATTATTAAGTCAACCATCAAGAAGCAACTTGAAAGAGCAAAAGGTGGTTGGGTCGATAAGCTACCACTGGCACTATGGGCATACAGAACCACTCACAAAACTGCGACTGGGCACACCCCGTTTTCATTGGCATACGGGTCAGAGGCAATGATTCCGGTAGAAATAGAAGTCCCTTCACACAGAAGAATCCATTTCAATCAAGCAGAAAACGAAAAGCTACAGCTTGAAGCGCTAGATCTCCTTGATGAAAAAAGAGATGAGGCTAATCTCAGAATTGCAGCTCATCAGCAAAGAATAGCCAGACATTTCAATTCCAAAGTTCGCCAACGCAGCTTTGAGATTGGAGACCTAGTCCTGAAAAGAATTATGACAGCGACAGGTGTGTTTGGGCCAAATTGGGAAGGACCATATGTAATAGGTCAGAAGCTTCTTGACGGCACATTCAAACTCACCACTGTTGAAGGAGATCAAATTCCAAGGGCATGGAACAACAACCATTTGCGTCCATACTTTACTTGAAAATTTTGTTGAAATATTGTAAAAAGAATTATGATTGTATGATTCGTGTAATTGAAAGCAATTGTAAAACTGATGCAAGTAAATAATGAAAGAATATAAAGTGGATGTAGGCCCAATTTCCTGGCCGAACCACTATAAATCTTGTGTTCCTTATTATTATTACATGTTTGCTTTATTCTCGATATAAAAAGTACATAGAATGTATTGCTGAAATGTCGATTTGAATTTTTGCAGACAATGGAAGTGAAACTTGCACATAAAAAGACCAAGTGATTCTCGCCAAATTTCAAGTCACAAAAGCCCCGAATTCAAATCCTAGATAGGGAGTACTTCAATTGAACGGCCTATGATTTCGACAGAAACGGGTCTTTGCTAATAAATTGAGATCGTTTGAACAAACAAACATCCAATTAAGAAGCTAGTGCTCGTTCTCACGAAGTGCCTGACAATGAAGCACACTTCCTTGGATTAAACAAGTCACTTGTAAAAAAAAAAAAAAAAAAAAGATGGGGCAGAGGATCATTGAAAAGGCATGAGCAAGTGAACAGAGGAACAACCAAAGCCATCATTGGCAGCACAAGTCCTCTTCGGAGGCACAACTCTTCGTAGGATAAAGACCTCTAATGGGTCATACGCCACAAAAAAGAAAGTTCTCTACTCAACAAAAAAGATTGGAGGAGTCATGACCCTCCAACCATGAGAGAGTAACTTCCAGGCGATGAAAACCCTCTCTGAGGCACATTTCACCAGGAGTTGAAGTGTTATGACCGCTCTTCGGAATTTCACTTCACCACAGTTGAAATGCAAAAAAAATAAAAGCCCTCTTCGGAGGCCCATTTCACCAGGAGTTGAAGTGTTATGACCGCTCTTCGGAATTTCACTTCACCAGAGTTGAAATGCAAACAAAATAAAAGCCCTCTTCGGAGGCCCATTTCACCAAGAGTTGAAGTGTTATGACCGCTCTTCTGGATTTCACTTCGCCAAAGTTGAAATGCAAAAAAAATAAAAGCCCTCTTCGGAGGCGCATTTCGCCAGGAGTTGAAGTGTAACAACCGCTCTTCGGAATTTCACTTCACCAAAGTTGAAATGCAAAACAAGATAAAGACCTTCCTGGAAGCCCATGTTTCACCGAGATTGAAATAAAACTTCCAAGTGTCGAAACGTGAAAAGGCTTTCCTCGAAGGAACAACTCTTTGGAGGTACACGTTTCACCAAGATTGAAATAAAACATCCAAGTGTTGAAACGTGAGAAATCCCTCCTCAGAGGTACAACCCCCTCTCGGGGACACAATTAAAAAGAAAGACCTCTTCAGAAGCCCACGTTTCACCGAGATTGAAACAAAACTTCCAAGTGTTGAAACGTGAAAAGGCTTTCTTCAAAGGCACAACTCTTTGGAGGAACACGTTTCATCAAGATTGAAATAAAACTTCCAAGTGTTGAAACGTGAAAAAATCTCTCCTCAGAGGCACAATTTTTTTTTTAAAAAAAAAAAAAAAGAGAGAGAAAAATCCTCATCAAGAGCGTACTTTAACTTTCAAAGGAAGAGCGATTTACCTATTCTAAAAAAAAAAAGAGAAGGGGGAAGAACGTTAAAGTACATTCAGAGGTCCGCTTTACCACATAGAAGAATTCACTTGGCAAAATATATACATACGCAAAAGGAAGAAGTGATTTCTTCGAAGGACAAAGCGTAGAAACTTATATGAAGGAAGTTGCACTCTACGAAAATTCTCTTCGAGAATGAAGTAATTATTCTTTAGAAAACGAGAGTGCAAGTCCCCTCAAAGTATACGATATTGCAGTAAGCTCATGGTATAGGGGCAACATGGTATAGTTACATACAAAGTGGTATAACTATGTCGGTAAAGTACGCTCAAACAACATACCACAAGCTCACCGCAACATCGTATAAATAAACTTGTGCAAAAATGAATAACAAATGCATTCTCAAATTCAAACAAAAGTCTGTACAAATAAAGAATCATTTTATTCAATTGCAGATATTGCAGATACAGGTTTCAAAATAAAAAGAAGGGGCCGGTGCCTGCACAACATCCGACCATTACACAAAAAAGGAATCAAAAAGCTCAACTCTTCATTTCTTCTTGCCGCCTTTAGACCCTTTACCCGGCCGAATGGTTAGCTTTTCAGGTCTTTCAAGTTGGTCTGAAGGCATAAGGGAAGAAGGGGAGGGAGGTGCAACTGGTGCAATTTCCGGTTCCTCTTCAGTGGTGATAATTTTCTTCCCCCTCCTCTTCGATGTCCCATACTTCTTTCTTCTCTTCGAAGAAGACTCACTCCCCGGAGTAACGAGAGCGGACAAAACTACGTCGTCAGAAGGAGTCCGCTCCGGAGAGATCTCGCCTCCTTCGAGTCCCTCATCTTTTTGCTCCTGCGAAGCAATAGGGTCATCCAAGCCATGAAGAGCCTCAATTTTCTCCTCTTGAGACCCAGGTTGTGAAGCAGAAGGAGGAGTCACCTGAAGAGATGGAGGAGGAATAACCAGAGAAGGCGAAGTCTGCACGGTACTTGTTGTTTCAACTGCAGAAGAAGAAAAATTGAAAATGTTATTATCTTCCCGAAAGAAGGGAGATATGGGTTCATCGAGATTCAAGAGGTAATCGAGAAGCTCATCAAATTTTTGAGGAATAAGCAGGTAATCCACCTGAATCGGACCAATGTCGAAATTACCTGAAGATGTTGGCTTCGTCAGTTCAATCTCATAATTCTGAGCCCCAATGTCCTCCAAAGCCTCTTCATCAGTAGGGGTAATTACCCCGGTTCTTGTAGGAGGCGGCGAATGAGCACTAGAGCCTGTAATGTCCACCTCGGGAGAAACTAGAGGACGTTCAGAGGTAGTAGGCGGTACTTCTTTCTCAAAACGCTCCTCTTCCGCCGTCCCGGCCCGCGCTCTGGCAAGCTGCTCTTTTCTCTTGGCGAGAGCGGCGCGGGCTTCATCATCAATATAATGCTCTTCAAGGGCTGACTCAGCATATCCAGCACCTTTACCACCGAGCATATCAAGTGCTGCCTCCCAAACTTCAGCCAGTGTGATTTCATACTTGGGGCCTAGAAAGGCAAGGCTGCCACGTCCCAAAAAGCTGTGCAGATAAAAATCGAATAATGTGGAGCTAATATTAGCTTTGGTTGCTTGATGAGCCTCTTCGGCCGCAAGTTTACCAGCAACAGCCTCGTCGCGCTCCTTTTCGGCCATAGCAAGTCGAGTTTTTAACAACTCTATCTCCAAGCTTTGAGAGCCGGTCTGTTCTCGCAGTTGTACAGCTTCAGCACGATATTCTTCCATGACCTTTTCCTTGTGTGCAAGCTTATCTTCGACTGCTCTTTGACTGGCATGCGCATCTCGTACTTGTTGCTGAAGCATGCTCTCCTTTTGAGAATGGAAAGTAGATGAAGTAGCTAATTCTTCCTTAAGTTTTTCTACTTCCGCTTCCAGCTTTTCATTGTAGGAAGCAATACTTCTCATTTCGGCGTCATGCTGTTCGAGAGTCTTCTGCCACTCAGCCTTATCATTCTCCATTGTTAGCATGGCCTCGAGATTGGCTCGGTTAACCCTCTGAAGTTCGTCGACGAGTTTTTGCCAGTTCGACATTCTTTCGATATCGGTCCTGACAGTATCAAGATTTCGCAGCATAGCCGGTTGTCGAGAGGAACCAAGTCGAGATCAAATCGAACCCCTCTTAGGCACCACTGAGGAAATCGACTTTGAAGAGTGGGAGGACCTTGCCCGACTTGGTATGCGGGCCGGTTGATGATTGCTTGAATGTCGGAGCGAACGGGAGCAGGAGATTGAGCAGGGACATGTTCAGAAGCTGAAGGAGTTGTTTCTTCAGTAAGTCTAGCCCGCTTGCTAGAAGAATCGTCTATGTGACTCTTTCCTCTCTCATCATGAGCTTTTCTCTTTTGGGTATCATCATCTCTGTGGGGAAGATCATGTCTTTCTTGTTCCCTTCGGTGACGTTCTTCATATGCGCGTCTCTCGTCGGCTTTCCTGATGGCCCTCTCTTCATCCGACTCTCTGTAAGAAGGAAGGTAACGCCTGTAATCATACTGGCTACGCCTCCCGTAGCGCTGGAAATCATCATAATACGAGCCGCTGCGCCCCATAGGAGAATCTGGAATTAAAATAATAAGCTTTAGAAATCTTTAAAGTACAAGAAGATAAGTGCATAGAAGTGATGAGAAATCCAAAGTGTCGTGTAACGTGTAAACTACGCGCATCGAGTTACAAACCACTCTGTGGAATAGAGGTAGTGATAACTTGTGTAGGAGGAGTTGACATTTGTTGAAAAGAAGATGTCGCCTCGATTACAGAAGAGACAGTTTTAGAAACATCATCTTTGAAAAGTTCTTGGGATGTCACAATTAAATCGCTCAACCCCTCAAAAACATCATCGCCATCTTGTTTTTTGGAGCTTGCTTTCTTAACTCCTTCACTAGTAGATCGAGGGGGTTCTTCCTCTTCAGTAACTGGGGCAAGTACAGACTTGTCAGATGGCCCCGCAACATCTTTCGGAATTGAACACTTAACTAGTGAAGTTTCTATAGAGGTTCCTCCCTACAAGTGCTCTTTAGTGGAGACTGGGGCATCAGGAGTGCTCGTCGGAGAATCAGGAACCTCCGTTGGAACTTCATGTATTTGAGTGGAACGAGAAGGATGTAGAAGCTCAAACTGATGAAGAAGTTCTTCTGTCAATAGAAATTTTGCGCTTCTTTCTTCAGCAGCCACAGTGCTTAGCCTTTCAAAAACTAACTTATGGCTGGAATCTCTAGAAGGAGGAGGAAGTGCTGGAAAGTTAAGGAATGGAATCAGCATCTAGCAATACGAACCAGGTAAAACTTAGAATAAAATTAAAGAGAAAAAAGATCTCACTTCCTACTCTCCAGTCTGCGTAAAATTCTGCGGGGCAACGAATGTAGAAGTATTGATTCAGGAATCCATGTGCACTCTCCGGCAAATCCAAAATAAGTTTGCGGTTCCTCGCACCTCTTACAAGTACAATTGAAGGATGGTCCTTGTTCTTCGCAAAAGTGCACAAGTAACAGATTTCCTCAAAACTCGGAAGACGATCAAGAGTCCTCCTGAACAGAACACACAATCCCATCAAAATAGCATTGCCATTGGGGTGCAGCTGAAAAGGAGAGATCGTCAGTCGAAGTAGGATTTGCCGGAGAAATTCATTAAAAGGAGGAATTGCTCCACTCAAGCACATTTGTCGATTAATGGCAACAAAACCGTAAGGTGGTCTATCAGCAGAGTCATTTGGTCCAGGGAGTAAAACTTATGCCTCGGCAATGCCAAATTGAACGCATAATTGATTAAGCGCCCGCTGTTTCAAAAGGGTAGGCGTTCTTTCCGGAGGATTCTCTAGTGGAATAGCAATCGGGAAAACCCCTTCAGCGTGTTCTATCATCTCTTCTTGTTGAGACATCATTCTACATAAGCGACTGGATGTTCAGATGAGAAGGTGCACGTTTCCTAAAAAGTGTGAAGTGTTGTGCAGAACTTAAAAAAAAAAAAAAAAAAAAGAGAGAGAAAGCAAACATAACTGAAGTTAAACTAGTTGACAATTAATCGACTATGAGATTTCAGGACTTGTTAATATGAAGCTCAAGTGAAGTGTTAATGCGAACAAATCAACTTTAACTGAATATTTTAGTTTTGCTTTAACACTTCACTTGAATTCATTGGTTCACAGCATTTCGTTCACACAATTCATTTAAGTTAATTACTCTTTATCGACTAATCTGTCATTCGATGTGGGCAGTCAATGGCAGTATATTCGTCCCAGTTTTCTGTAAATATTATGTTTAACAGGTTATTAGCATTAGAGATAATCTACAACAAAGTGCAACAGAATTCAAGGTCAAACAATTCAATCAAGTCTTCACAGAATTTCACAAGTCATAGGTCGTCCAGCGACCTAGCATAGGTCGGGGCTTCATTAGGTCGCATTGTGCAAGTTCAAGGGGTTCAAAACAATGCAAAATTGTTCAAGTCCTAGCTCGGCTGCGACCTAGAGCCCATACCGCAAAAGAATTAGGTCGTTGACATGTCGAGACCCTCTGCAGTCATTCAGGAATCTAGGTCAACAAGTTCTTAAGTCGCACTTTAGTTCAGAGTAAGATGGTCCAGATTTGTTTAAGTGTAAGGTCAGTTGCGACCTAAGATTTCAATCATCATGGAACTTAAGTCGTTACTTTTTTAGGTCGTTATGAGGTCGCTCTACTTTAAGTTTTATCTCATTCAAGAGGGAGTTAGATCATTAGTATTAGGTCGCATGGTTCACATTCAAACAGACACCCCTGAGGTCGATTCCCCACTCGCACGCTGCCAGATCATCACTACCATCAACCCGTTAACCCATTAGAGCCTTCCTCATCTCTTCCAAATTTATAAACCAGCTAATTTGAATCACTGTGGTTTACCATCTTCCTCCCACATCCTCACAGATCACTCGAAAAATCCAATCCAAATTGCCTCAGATCCACCATACATCGGATATACTGCTATATCCACAAGAATCACCACGATAACTCAATCAAGAGGAAAATCGAATCGTGACTTATGGGAAAAAGCAGCATACGAAAATGCATTAAGAATGACAAGTGGAATATTCGTGGTTTGATGATGGATGTGATCGAATGTTGATAGAACTCACTTACGCAATCTGGTGATGGAAAAGTTGAAAGATTGAGCTGATTAGAATCGTCCTCGAGAAGTTCAGAAGCTTGTTAATGGCAGAATGGATGCTGAAGCAGATGAAGAGGGGAGGGAGCGACCTACGGTATTTATATTCTAGGACAGTGGAGCGCGAACCGACACTGCGCGACCTAATTTTCTCCTTAAGTCGTTTGCGACCTAGCAATTCTTCAGAATGCGAGTTAAGAAAGTCGAAGCACACGACCTACGACCTAGGCGTATACTTCGAGGGGCAAATGTTAACTCCCTTTCATTAGCGACCTAAGACCTAAAGACATGGAACGACCAAGCTATAGGAATGGTCTAGCGACTTAAAGATGTCTCGACCTAGAGAGGAGAGCGACCTAGCAAGCTCAGCGACCTAAAGTTAGCTGCGACCTAAAGTGTTGCGACCTAAAGATTGTCTCGACCTAAAGGCAGCAGCGACCTATAGAATTTAGCGACCTACAGGCTCACCAAACTCACGACCTAAATCATATGCGACCTAAACAAAGCCATAGCCTACCGACCTGAGAATGAAGCGGTCTCAGCGACCTAAATCTCAGCCGACTTACGACCTAAAACAAGTCGTGCGCGACCTATCAACTCGCTGAGAAAAGAGCCGAGCACAATTGAGATAAGTCAGATCCCATCCCCTAGGTCGTTGCCCACCTACGACCTACTTTAGGTCGAAGACGACCTAGCACTTGGAGATAAAAATACTGCCCAACGACCTAACGGAGTACTTCAACCTAAGGAAGGTCACGACCTAAGAGATTCAACGACTTGAGAACTCTAGCTATGACTACAGGAAAGTTCTCACGACCTATGATAGGTCGTGAGAACAACCTAGGATAAGTCGCTCTTGACCTATCTGCATGAATAAAGAAGCCACCAGCCATGCCGCTAGGGGATAGGTCGTTTACGACCTTGGACTTGTGCAAATCAGCACGTATGTTCTTATGGAAGGAAGGCCAGTGCTTTTTAGGTCGGAGACGACCTACGACCTTACTTTGGTCGGTCACGACCTACGACCTAAGTCCGAGCAAAGCCTATAAATACACCCCTAATTCCAACTAGAAAAAGACTTTTGGGTCACTCTCTTCAAGCGCCGATACTCTGCTGCATTCCGAACCAATCTAACACTTGAAGCTCTCAAGACACTAAGAACGCTACAAACAACTTCAAGAAGAGATCACATACATCCAACATGGATTCGAAAACTCTCATCTTCATCGAAGTTTAGGCTACTTGTTCTAAGTCTCTTGTAATTCAAAGTGTATTGTACTTGGGAAGAATTGTATCAGCTTGTAACGAGATCATTAATAAAAGTACTTAAAGTGGACGTAGGCTATACCCTTAAGCCGAACCACTATAAAATTGTTTTTGTTTACTGCTTTTCTGCTATTATCTACTTGTAATCTGTTCCCGAGCTATCGGGTGGTGCTTTCATAACTACAACTCATACACCGGGGTGTTAGCGTTCAAATTTAAGCGTTAACAAGGAGCGCCTTTGGTCACCTGAATAAGTCATAGGTCATGGGCGACCTAGGGAAGGAACGATATAAGGAAGACAGGTTACCTCGGTTCTGCATAGCTCGCTATGTCGTTAAGTCCTTAGGTCGCTAGGTCATGAGATACTTTAGGTCGTTAACTCGCTAGCTCATTAGGTCGTAAGGCTCTTTAATCCATTAGGTTGGTAAATCCACTTAGCTACTAGGTCGCTTCACACTTTAGGTCGCTGCACCCCATAGACAGTAAGGTCGCTTTAGGCCATAGGTCATTAGGTTGTCGTAGTCCATTAAATCGCGAAGTCTTTTTGTTGTGACATGCTATTGATGGTTAGGTCGCTAGGTCGCGATACCCTTAGGTCGTTGAGCTTTGAAATAGTGGAGCTAACATTTACCCCTCGAAGTATACACCTATGCCATAGGTCGTGTGCTTCGACTTAACTTTGCTAGGTCGTGAGCGACCTAAGATATGAGTTAACCCACGTGTCCATTCGTCTTCCTCTTTTCCCCCTATATAAGCCTTTAGGTTGTTTCTTCTTCCTTTATCTTATTGCTTGCATTCTGCTGCCATTATCACTCTTGACCTCGAAAACTTTTGAAGCGAATCTAACTGCTGCTTTGATCATCATCTCGTCACATTAAGTAACTGGATCTTGGTTGTTGCTCAACTATATCCATCACCGATCTTCTAATCCCCCCATTTTTCGATTCCACATCACTTTTTGTGTCGTGTTTCATCACGAACCACTATTTTGATTGATTTGTAACTGCCATCGATCATGTTGTTGTTGTGATTTGAGATAAAACGGCAGCGTACTGGATTTGTGGTGATTCTGAAGTGATTCGAATTGGTTTTTGGGTGATTCAGCATTATGGAGAGATGAGGGTTTTTGTTGGTGGAGAAGCTAACGGGTTGTCGGGTTAGGAGTTAGGAGTTAGGCGAATTGACGCATTGAGGAGGAACGGGCGATCTAGGGTCTTAGCAGTTTGAGCAGGAACCACGATACTTAACTCGGCAAACCGCTTAAAGAATCGGCGTGACTTAACTTTTAGGTTGCGTAGGCGACTTAACTTTTAAGTCACGCATGCGACTTAGCACTTTCAACCCAACTTGTTAGGTCGCGAGCGACCTGGGACTTAGATTCACACTGCCTTGCCTTGAACTCTATAGCTTGAACCAGGTGGCCTAGGACTTCTCACGGTGTAACTTTTAGGTCACATATATGCCCTAGCGACTTAGGACTTAAGCAAATTCGCTCTGCCTTGACATAAAAGTTCAAGCCTTGAACTTCTTAACTCGGATTGCGACTTAAGGACTTAAACAAAACTTGAAAGCTTCAGAACTTGACAGAACTTGATTGTATTTCCAACTTAAACTGCCAGAACGAACTGCTTGAACTTTGTTGCACCTCTTTACAGATTATACTAACATGTAAACTAACAACCTGCTGAACACAACATTTGCAGAAAACTAGGGAGAATATACTTCCATTGACTGCCCACATCGAATGACAGATTAGTCGATAAAAGATAATCAACTTAAAGAAATTATATGAAATGCTGTGAATCAACAAAATCAAGTGAAGTATTAAAGCAAAGCAATGTTAATCAATTAGAACTAATTTTGTTTGCATCAGTACCGCACTTGTATTTGGACTTAAAACAACAAACCTAGAAACTTTGTAATTAACAAATGCCTGTTAGTTTAATTTCAGTTATATTTGCTTGTCGTTTTATTAGTTTTGCTTAACACTTCACACGTTTAGAAAACATGCACCTTCATATTTGAATATCCAGTTCCTTGTGTAGAATATCTCCTCGAGAAGAGATAGTAGAGCAATCTGAAGGAGTCTTCCCGATAGCCAACCCATTGGATAATCCTCCGGAGAGAACTCCAACTACCCTGAGTCAGCGAGCATTCAACCAATCACGTTTTCAATTTGGTAATGCCGAAGCGGATGCTGTACTTCCTGGGACAAACGATACTGCTGACAAGCCACCCCTCGGCTTTGTCACTGTTAATCGCTAGATGTGCCTGTGTGGTGCCATTCCTCCTTTCAATGAATTTCTTCAACAACTCCTTCTCCGACTAAACATCTCTCCCTTTCAACTGCATCCCAATGGCTACGCCATCCTGATGGGATTGTGCGTTATATTCAGGAGGACACTTAACCGTCTTCCGAGCTTCGAAGAAATTTGCTACTTATGCATATTCGCAAAGAATAAGGACCACCCCTCTATCATACTCGTGAGAAGTGCAAGAAACCGTAAACTTATCACTGATCTTTCCAAAAGTGCTCACGGTTTTCTGAATCAATTCTTCTTCGTTCGCTGCCCCCCAGGGTTTTGTGCCATCTGGAGAATAGGAAGTAAGATTGCTCATCCCCGTTCTGTCCATTTCAGAGTTTTCTGAGATTCGAATTGCTAAGTGCTGATTTCATTCATTTCTTTTACAGCACTTCCTCTTCCCTCTAGAAACCCCAGTCACAAGACGACTTTTGAAAGATTAAATGCCGTGCCGGTTGAAGAAAGAAGTATTAAGTTTTTACTGAAAGATGAACTTCTTCACCAATACAGGCTTCTGCACCCTTCTCGTTCTACTCAACCTCATGAAGCCCCTGATTCTCCAGTAGAAACATCAGATGCCCCAGTTTCCGTTGGAGAACTTACACCGAAAGAACATACTGTTGAGGCTTCATTGGTAAAGTGTTCTACTTCAATTGATGTTGCGGGGTCATCCGGCAAACGTGCATTTTCCCCGGTCATCGAAGAAGAGGAACCTCCCCAACAACCTGAGAAATCTGGTGATGAAGGAACTGAGAGAACAAGTCCCGCTACACACAGCGGTGATGATACTTTTGAGGGGTTGAGCGACCTGATGATTACTTTACAGAAGCTTTTTAAAGATGATCCTATCACTGTTAGAGTTACTTCTCCAGCAGTTGAAGCGACATCCGTCTGACAACAAACTCCATCAGCCCAGGAGTTGAGACTGGCTGTAAAATCCATCATCACCCCCCAACCAAGGAGTGATCGTAGTTTGACACGCGTAGTTTGCACGTTACACGCACTTAGGACTTTTCAGCGCTTATATGCATTCAACTTTCTTGTTTTGAAGATTTCTGATTTTATATTATTTTTTATTTTCAGATTCTCCAATGGGACGAAGTGGCTCCACTATGATGATTTCCAGCGTTATGGGAGGCGTGGCTCTTACGACCCCAAGAGGTATCTTCCCGCCTCCTGGGAAACTGACGAAGAAAGAGCTGCAAGGAAGGCTCGTGAAAAGCTTGCTTATGAAGAACGCTACGGGTGACGGGATGAATGACATGATTCTTCTCAGAGAGAGGATGATTCCCACAAGCGAAAATCCCGTGATGACAAGGGAAAAAGCCATGTCACTGAGGACCTGAATAAACGGGCCAGACTTGGTGAAAAACTGACATCTGAACTCTCTAAAAAGCCCGCTGCTCCCGTCTCTTTAGAAATTCCTTCTGGCTCTCCCCCATTCAAAGAACCGATATTCAGACAATCATAAGTAGGCCCCTCTATCAAGTTGGACAGGGTCTGGCTGCTCTTCAAAGCCGATTCCCGCACTGGTGCTTAAAGGGAGTACGCTTCTATCTTGACCTGGTCACGATTGATAAGCAAGCCATGTTGCGAAATCTTGATGCCGTCAAACTCAATATCGAGAGAATGTCTAGCTGGCCTCGTTGACGAGCTTCAAAGAGTGAATCGTGCAAACCTTGAAGCCATGCTGACTATGGAAAATGACAAATCTGAGTGGCAGAAAACACTCGATCAGCATGATGCCAAAATGAAGAGTATTGCCACTTATAATGAGAAGCTTCAAGCGGAAGTTGAAAATCTTAAGGAAGAGCTCGCCACTTCTTCCACTTCCTATTCTTAGAGAGAAGAAGTGCTTCAAAAACAAATGAGAGATGCTCACGCGGCACAGAGAGATGCTGATGCTAAATTTGAAGCACGGCAATAGGATAGCTACCGAGCCGACGTTGCTCATCTACGAGAAAAGATCAACTCCCAGAACTTGGAAATTTAATTGCTAAAAGCTTGACTTTCTAAATCTAAAAATAAGCGTGATGAAGCTATTTTCGGCAAAGCAGCAACCGAAGAATCTCATATGGCAGCCAAAGCCGAAGTCAGCTCCACTCTATTCGAGTTTTACATTCATAGTTTTCTGGGGCGCGGTAGCCTTAAATTTTTGGGACCGGAGTATGAAATCACTTTGGACAAAGTATGGGAGGCTGCACTTGATATGCTTGGAGGAGCCGGATACCATGAAGTAGATTTAATGGCACACTATCTATACGATGATGCATGTGCCGCTCTTGCCAGGGGAAAGGAGCAACTTGCCAGAGAGAGGGCCGGAATGGCAGAAGGAGAACATTTAGGAAATACAATCTCAACCGACCCAGTTCAACCTTCAGTTTCGACCGACATCGATATTGCTGGCTCTAGTTCCCATTCTCCTCCTCTTGCTAAAGCTGTTATTGAACGTGCCACCACCCGCACTGGAGATGAGACTCAAGAAAGCGCTGAAGCGCAGGACTTTGAATTTGACATAGTAATGCCTACTTCTCCAGGTAACCTCAATGTCGATCTCGCTCAAGTGGACTACTTCTTACTTCACATGAGCTTGATGAACTTTTTGATTATTACTTAAATCTTGACGCACCACTTTCTCCTCTTTTTATGAGAGATACTAACTTGAACTTCTCTTCTCCTGTAGTGAAAGTGCAAAGTGTTATTCAGCCTTCCCCTCTTCCAGCTGTTTCCTCTCCGCCTCTTCAGATTACTCCCCCTTCCGTTTCTCAACCGGGGTCACATGAGGAGCAGATATAAGCTCTTCAAGGCTTGGATGACCCGGTCGCTTCTCAAGAACAGAAAGCCGAGGAACCTGAAGAAGGCGAAAGAACCCCGGAGCAAACTATTTATGATGACATAAAGTTGTCTGCACTTTTCACTCCGGGCAGTGAGTCTTCTTTAAGGAAGAAGGGGAAGCGTGTAGTCTCAAAGAAAAGGAGAGAAGCTTCCGCTGGCGGAGAAAAAATAAAAGAAAGTCCAATTGCACCCCTTCCTCTTTCTTCCCCTACTCTCACAAGCCGGCCCAAAAAGTTAATCATCCGGCCAGGCGAAGGCTCGAAAGGTGGCAGGAAGAAGAAGTGATGGGTTTGGGACTTATGCTTTTCGTCTCTCTTTTATTGCTTTTTTTATTGTATATATAAAGAATTGTGTTGACCGGAGATTGTGCGAGCACCGGTCCCTGCGTTCTTTTGTTTTGAAACCTGCACATGTATAAAAAATTTATCGTATGGAATAAAATGATTCTTTTACTTGTACAAACTTCTGTCTGTATTTGAGAATGCATTTATTATTCTTTTTCTTACAAGTTTCTTTATTTCCTCTGTGTGATGTTCCAGTGAACCTATGGTATGTTGGTTGAGCATTTTTTATATTTTTGTAACTATATTATATTGCCCCCATACCGTGGTTTATTGCAACCTCTTTCTCATTGGCAATATTTTTGGAGAACAACTCTTCTGTTTCGAGAAGACTTGTACTCTTTCTTTAGAGAACAACTTTTGCATTCGAATAAGGTTTGCATCCGTACTTTATAGAATAATTTTTCCCTTTTAAGGAAATATTTTTCTGATTTAGTAGAATGCGACTCGTATTGGAGAAGTTCTCCCTCTTTTTTTAGCGAATTTTTTACACTTCACTTTTGAAGAAAGTCACTTTTATTTTTGGCAAGTGAATTTTCCTTCGTGGTAAAGTGGGCCTCCGAAAAAGGGCTTTTGTTTGATTGTGCCTCTGGGAAGAGGGCTTTTTTGTTTGATTGTGCCTCTGGGAAGAGGGCTTTTTTGTGTGTGCCTCTGGGGAGAGGGCTTTTTTGTTTCTACCTCTGGGGAGAGGCATTTATTTTTTCGTTGTCCGCTGGGAAGCGGGCCTCCGAAGAGGGCTTTTCACATTTCGACTCATGTGAAGTTCTATTTCAGATCGCGGTGAAATGTGTGCCTCCGAAAAGGTCTTTTAGCATTTCAACTTTGGTGAAATGGGCCTCCGAAGAGGGCTTTTCACATTCCAACACTTGTGAAGTTTTATTTCAGATCTCGATGGAATGCGTGCCTCCGAAGAGGTCTTTTCACCTTTCAACTCGTGTGAAGTTTTATTTCAGATCACGGTGAAATGTGTGCCTCCAAGTAGGGATTTTGCCTGGAAGTTTCTTTCCCACGGTGGGATGGATTCACAGGGCGGACACAAGTTACTTCGATTGTTTGTTTGCACAAACGTTCTCAGCTAGTTAACGAGTGTCCTGCGCCACCGTTCATTCCACAGCTTTTTGTTGAGAAACAAAACTTTATTTTTCTAGAAAGTCCCATTAGAGGTCTTTATCCTCCGAAGAGTTGTACCTCCGAAGAGGGCTTGCGCCTCCGAAGAGGTCTTTTGCTGTCTGCTGCCTGCTCGCCCATGTCTTTTCGCCATTTGTTCATATCAGCGGCTCCCTGTTATCATTTTCGAGCACACATTCCTTTCTTTTGCAAGTAGCTTATTTTATCCGAAGAAGTGTACTTCGTTGTTAAATGAGTTCGCAGGGGCATACACAGGCTAATTAATCGGGTGTTTGTTTGCACAAACGATAACAATTAGTCATTAAGGGTCTACCTCTGGCGGAACCACTAACTGTTTGCTTGAAGCACTTCTTATGTAGGATTTGAGTCTGGAATTTTTGTGGCCAAACATTCATTCGTTGAGTGATGTCAGGGATCACTTGGTCTTATGATGGGTAAGCTTTTTTTAATGGCCTGCAATATTAAATCGACATTTTAGCAATACAATTGAAGTACTCTATATATATCGAAATAAAACAAGCAGTTTACAGTAATAGATAACACAAGATTTATAGTGGTTCGGCCAAGAACTGGGCCTACATCCACTTTATAGTTCTTATTATTCACTTGCACTGGCTTTACAATGGCTTTCAATACAAGAATCATACATTCATAATTCTTTTACAGTATTTCAATAAAGCTTTTTAAGTAAAATATGGGCGACAGTGATTGCTGTTCCAAGCTCTTGGAATTGGATCTCCTTCGACAGTTGTCAGTTTGAAAGTGCCATCATGAAATTTTTTGCCGATGACATATGGCCCTTCCCAGTTTGGCGCAAACACTCCTGTTGTTGTCATGACCCTTTTCAAGACTAGATCTCCAATCTCAAAGCTGCATTGGCGAACTTTGGAATTGAAGTGCCTGGCAATTCTTTCCTGATGGGCTGCAATTCTGAGCTGAGCCTCTTCCCTTTTTTCATCAAGGAAGTTAAGTGCTTCAAGTTGCAACTCATCGTTTTCAGCTTGGTTGAAATGAATTCTTCTATGTGAAAGGACTTCGATTTCCACCGGAATCATTGCTTCTGATCCATATGCCAATGAAAATGGAGTGTGCCCGGTCGCAGTTTTGTGGGTAGTTCTATATGCCCATAGTGCTAGTGGAAGCTTATCGACCCAACCACCTTTCGCTTTTTCTAGCTGTTTTTTGATGGTTGATTTGATAATTTTGTTTACTGCTTCCACTTGCCCGTTTGCCTGCGGATGAGCCACTGCTGAGAAGCTTTTTTGGATCCTGAATCGCTTGCAAAAATCTTGGAACTCTTCACTTTCGAATTGGGTTCCATTGTCTGTGATTATCTTTTGAGGCACACCATACCAGCAAATGATATTCTTAGTTACAAAGTTTATCATCCTTTTAGAGGTAATAGTGGCTAATGGTTCAGATTCAGCCCAATTAGTAAAATAATCAACAGCAACAATAGCATATGTGATTACGGATTTGGCGGTTGGCAAAGGCCCGATGGGATCTATTCCCCAAATAACAAATGGCCACGGGCTGACCATCTGTGTTATCTCGGTGGAAGGTGCTCTTGGGATTTTTGCAAATCTCTGACATTGGTCACATTTTCTGGCATAGTTTGCGGCGTCACGATTAATATCTGGCCAAAAATACCCATAACGGAGAATTTTCTTTGCTAGAGTTTGACCACCTGAATGGTCTCCACACTCTCCTCCGTGTACTTTAGCTAGAATTGTCTTAGCTTCTTCCGTGGTCACACATCGGAGTAATGGCATTGAGAATCCTGGCCTATAAAATCAGCCATCTTGAATTATGTATCTAGAGGCTTTTCTTAGCAACTTCTGTCGTTCTTTTGAATTTTCTGGTAGAGAACCGTTGAGCAGATATTCCATTATCGGAGTCATCCATGATTCTTGCTCCTGAGATATAGTCATGATCTAGTCAATATCCATCTTATCAGTGCTTGGAGCTGACAGGACTTCCACAGGAACTAATCCCAATAATTGAGCTTCACCAGTGCTTGCGTACTTTGCGAGAGAATCTGCCTTCATGTTCTCTTCCCAGGGTATATGATTTATCGTATAATGGTCAAGATCATTGAGAAGTTCCCAGGCTCTTGACAAGTAAGCAGGCAGATTTCTTCCTTTACATTGAAACTCTTTCTCGACTTGACATACAATAAGCTTTCTGGCATTCAGGAGTGCAGTCAAAAAATTTCTTTCCTTTTTTCAGAGCATCAAAGAATGGAATTCATTTATCAGTAGCTTTAGAAGTGAATCGACTCAAGGCAGCGACTTTTCCATTAAGACTTTGCAATTCCCACTTCGATCTAGGAGCTTTGACTTCTTTCAAGGCAGCAATCTGAGTAGGATTAGCTTCAACGCCCCTAGCACTCACAATAAAACCCAAGAACTTTTCGGACTCCACCCCAAACGAACATTTCAAAGGATTAAGTTTCATTCCGTACTTTCGGAGGACTGCAAACATTTCTGCCAAGTGATCCATATGGTCTACTACCTTCTTTGATTTCACCAGCATATCGTCAACATAAACTTCCATAGTTTTTCCAATTTGTGGCTTGAAAATAGCATTGACGAGTCTTTGGTAAGTTGCCCCTGCATTCTTAAGTCCGAAGGGCATGATCCTATAGCAGTGGAGACCAACATCGGTGATGAAGCTCGTGTCCTCCTGATCCGGCTCATGCATCATAATCTGGTTGTATCCGGAGTAAGCATCCACGAAAGATAACAATTCATGCCCCGTTGTTCCATCCACTAACTGATCTATCCTGGGTAACGGGAAGCGGTCTTTGGGGCAGGCTTTGTTTAAATCAGAGAAGTCGATGCATACTCTCCACTTTCCATTAGCTTTCTTAACCAGTACTGGATTTGAAACCCAATTCGGATAAGTAGACTCCTTGATGAAACCATTCTCCATGAGTCAGTCTACCTCTTCTTTCAATGCTGCTGACCTTTCAAGAACCTGGGTTCTTCTTTTCTGTTTTACCGGTGTAAACTTCGGATCAATATTCAGAGCATGTACTGCAATTTTTGGGGGATATTCTACACATATCAGCATAAGTCCAAGCGAATACGTCTAGATTTTCTTTCAAGAATGATATCAAGGAATTTTGAACCGTCACACTAAGTTGCGAACCCACATTTAACAATTTGTTGGGAATTTTCGGGTCAACAGGTTCTAGCACCATTGCTTCCACTGGCACCACTCTATTCTCCCTTGCAATATCTTTTCTGGGATCCATTTCTCTTCGTGCTCCGCTATGATCGCCAGTGCAGGGTCCACCCTATAATTTCTACAAGGTTGGTTCTTTGATGCGGACTGGGGCTGCCGCATCTTTTCCCATCTCTCTCTTCCTCGCTTCACGCAACTCTGTTAGATAACATTCTCGCCCAGCATTATGATCCCCTTTAATAACTCCAACTCCATTATCCGTGTGGAATTTCATAGTGAGGCACCACGGGGAGAGAATTGCCTTAAAAGCCGTAAGAGTTGGTCGGCCTAGGAAGGCGTTGTAGGCAGAAAATTCATCAACAATTACAAAAGTCTATTTTCGAACCACCTTTTTCTTCCCCTCTCCAAGCTCAACGAACAAGTCAATAGTTCCAATTGGCAGCTTCGGTTCCCCAGTAAACCCAACGATCTTTTGAGATGAAGCTTGAACGTCAGCCATCGGAACTTTCATTTGGTCGAACGTCTTTTTGAAGAGAATATTGCAAGAAGTGCCGCAATCTACAAGCACTCTTCTCACAATAGCCGGCCCAATGCCTGCATAGATGAACAAGGGATCCACGGTTGGAGCTTCAATACCCATAGAGTCCCTGGCTTTGAACACAATATCATCATTGAAAGTTTTATGCTGCTTCAAAGGTGCGGCTTCTTCTACCACAAAAACACTCTCTTCTGCTGGTACATACTTCAAGGCATGGGCATATATTTCCATCTCGCCCCAGCATCTGCCTGCTGGGTGAGGACCTCCTGTAATCACATTAATAACAGGCCTTTCTGATTCATGCACGGTATTCCTCTCACCCGAGCGAGATGGATAAGCAGGAAGTTGCTGGCCCTTAGTAGATGAAGTTGGGTCATTTCTACTTCTCTTAACATATCGCTGCAACTTGTTCTCTCTCAGTAGTTCTTCAATTAAACTTTTTAGAAGGCGACATTCGTTGATATCATGACCGGGTTGATTATGAAGCCGAAAGAATCTCCCACTTTGAGCAGCTTTGTTGCTAACTCTCATCTCAGGCGGTTTAGGATATTCTACCGCATCTTTGGTAGCAAAAAAGATATTCTCCTGGGTGTTAGTCAAAGGAGTGAAATCTGAAGGTTTTAAGAAGCGAGGTTTCTTCGCATCTTTCTGTTTCTTCCCACCATTATTTTCCCTCTTCTGACTTCTGAATTCCTTTTTCATAGGGGCAACAGTATTATCCTTAACCTCTGTCAATGCCACTTTAAATGGTGCCCGAAGGCTTTCCAAGCGCATGAATTCATCAGCTTTCTTATAGATTTCTCAGGCGAATTCGGTTCTTTCATCTTCATCCACTTCCCAAATTCGCTTGATTTTTCGACTGCCCTCATCAGGTATGTCAAGACCATTCGTGGCTCTGCATTGTCCACTTCAGCCAAAGCTATGTTGAAGCGGTTCAAGAAAGACCTAATAGACTCCTCAGGTTTCTGTTCCAGGCTTGACGGTGACATAATATCCTTTGCCTTTGAAGCGTACAACCTGAATTGCTCTTTAAACTTCCAGGTCAAATCGACGAACTGGTCTATGGATCGGACCGGAAGCTTTGTGAACCAGAGCAGAGCCACTCCTTCCAAGTATACAGGAAAGTACCGGCATATAATCTCATCAGATGCCATAGCACAAGTCATGTGCCAATCATACTTATACAGGAATTGATTAGGGTCGCTTGTTCCCTTGTAAGACGGAATGGTAGAAGGAACAAAGTTCCTGGGAAATTCAGCTCTCAAAATCTTTTCGGTGAACATAGTTTTTCTCGGAGCGAATCGCCATTCTTTTTCATCTTCATCCCCCTGCACGCTTTCCTTCATGATCTATCGCACCATGCCCGACAGATATTCCTCGTCATTTAAAGGATCTCCAAGACAGACTTCGGCCATTTTCTCGGAAGTTTGTCTGGACAAACGTTCGCGGAGAGTTGGCTGCGGTCTTGATCCTCCAGCTTGAGGAGGTGTTTCTTTGGCCAGGCTAGCTGCTCTTTGAGGAATATTCTTCTCTTTCGGATTATGAACATCATCTGCAAGGTTTTCTTCATTATTCATCGGTTGACGTTTAGCTCCGAGCAATGCATTTAACCTTTCGAGCATCAAAGCATTCTGGGTTTCCATCTGTTGGTATAACCCAGTTACTGCAGCATCTAAATCCGCTTGTGTGGTTCCGACACTTGGTGCTGCTTGACTTGGCGAAGGAGAAGCGGCAGTATTCTCATGGACATTACTGGGTCTTGTAGATCGACGCTTTCTTCTAGGAGCCATTATCTTTGACAGACTTTTGGTTTTGAGAGAGGTTTTTTCAACAAACTTTTGCAGAGCAACGACGAAGATAGCCTGAGTTGGGTTCTTAGTGAAAGCACCAAAAATGTTAACGCTTAAAATTGAACGCTAAAACCACGGTGTATGTAGAGTTTAAGCGAAAGCACCACCCGTGAATAAGGGAATTAGAAACAAATAGAAAAGTCACAGAGAAAGCAGTAAAAGACAACAGTTTTATAGTGGTTCGGCTTCAGGTTAAGCCTACGTCCACTTTAATCTTCTTTATTGTTGAATCAATTGCAACTTTTTAACAATCTTTTATTAAAACACTGGTGGGACAAATAACTAGAACTCCAATGTAGAAGAAGTCTTTAAATCCATGTCGGTTGTGCTAGATTTCCTTTTGAAGTTTGTTGAGATGTCTTTCGTGTTTGAAGTGTCGAGTGAGTCAAGAATTCAGCAGAGTATCGGCGTTCCAGAAATGAGCCAAAAGATCTCCTTCCAGTTGTAGTGGACGGGATATTTATAGGAGAGTTTGGAGTAGGTCATAACGGGATATTTATATGAGAGTTTAGAGTTAGGTCGTAGGTCGCAAGCGACCTTGGATAGGTCGTAGGTCGTGAGCGACCTAGTGGGAGTGGTTTGCGGCTTAAATATGGTATACTTGATCATTCTGAAGAGACTAACAAGTCATAGGTCGTGGCCGACCTATGGAGGAAGCAGCATAAGAAGCTCCATTGGTATGTTTAGGTCGTGAGCGACTTAGGAATAGGTCGTAGGTCGTGAGCGACTTAGTAGACATGGTTTACAGCCTAACAGGAGCGCCTTTGGTCACCTGAATAAGTCATAGGTCGTGGGCGACCTAGGGAGGGAACGACATAAGGAAGACAAGTTACCTCGGTTCTGCATAGCTCGCTATGTCGTTTAGTCCTTAGGTTGCTAGGTCGTGAGATACTTTAGGTCGTTAACTCACTAGCTCATTAGGTCGTAAGGCTCTTTAATCCGTTAGGTTGGCAAATCCACTTAGCTACCAGGTCGCTTCACACTTTAGGTCGCTGCACCCCATAGATAGTTAGGTCGCTTTAGGCCATAGGTCGTTAGGTTGCTGCAGTCCATTAAGTCGCGAAGTCTTTTTGCTGTGACATGCTATTGATGGTTAGGTCGCTAGGTCGCGATACCCTTGGGTCGTTGAGCTATGAAATAGTGGAGTTAACATACTTCAAAACCAAAATATTATTTCCATTTCAAAACCATATCAATACGACATTATTTTCTCACTTCGAATATGTCCATTTCAAAAATCATAGCACTTTCAAAGTTATAACACGTTCGATATTAGAAATGTTAGAATTTGTAACACATTAGAAATCATAACTTAGAAATCATAATATTTTGGAAATCATAACACTTTGAAATCATAATACTTTGAAATCATGACACTTTAGGAATCAAAACACTTAGAAATCATAATACTTTCCTTTAAACCATTTAGATATTAATAATAGTATATATAATAAAATAGTTTATAAAATAAAATATTTATATAAAATAGTTATAAGTTAAAATAGTTTATATTAAATAATTAGTATATTAAAATAGTTTGTATTAGAAATAGTTTATAATGTAAATATATAAATAGTTTTAAATGTAATTTGAAAATACTTTATATATTAAAATAGCTTTCTTAAATTTCACAAATCAATTTAAATCAACTCGAATTTCAGAAATTCCAATTTAATTCAATCTCAATTCATCAATTTCAACTCAATTCAGTTTTTATTAACCATTTCAAATTATATCGATTTCAAATACTGATTTGAACCATAAAATAAAATATTCCAATTTGATTATATTTCGAAGCCTAAATATTCCACATATCCAAACTAAAATTGATAATTTCATATGTATCTTAATTTAATTTCATTATTATTTAGTTTTGAATATTCACTTAATAAATCCAATATCAATTAAATAAAACCCCAAATTACAAATAAACAAAATATTTCCCTCAATTAAGATAAACTTTAAATATTCATTTAATTACCTTAAACAAAAATCAAATTAAAAAACGCATCCTTTAAAAATCTCAAATTCAATATGTTTCAAATCGATTTATTAAATAAAATTCTTATTTAAATGTTCAAATAAATTAAAATTATCTTTCCAACCTTAACTTATAAAAATCATCATAAAAATCTATTTTAAAAATAAAATTTCAAATAAATATTTAAACATATTATATTTATTTATACATTAAATCTATTTATATATTTTAAAAATAGTAAAATCATAAGTAAATTCTTAAAATTCATAGTTTCAAAGATTAACTTATAACTGTACAAAACGTATAACTTTAAAAATCTAAAATTTAAACCTTTACAAAAATACATTTACATAATATCTTAAAATCAATATTGTTTAAGCCATATATTTCTTTCCAAAACCATAGAACTCATTTTCAAAATATTTATACATACAGACCAACGGTGTCTGTATATAATTTTCTACCCTATAGTCAAGTGATATGTGATGCTCCACCTCTATATTCACACTAGCCAAGAACACTACGGAGTAATGCCATCGACTAGCATGAAGAATAAGGTTACCGAGGAGCAAGCATCTTTGTAATTGCTTTGTGAGAGTACCGATATGTCAGATAGTATTATATAAATTTCGTTTCAAGAGAAAATCTGGCACATCAGTTACAAACTCAGAACTACTACATAATGGCTATGTGATCTTTAGAAACAAATATAAAAGTGGAATAACATAAATTAGTCACAGATATTCATATCACTAAGGCGAAAACAGATATGAACATATCACATAAAAGCGTACATCAAAGTAATGGAAATATAAAATTCATTACATCACAAAAGAATAGGTACAAGTGCAAGACAAAAGAATATGTATACATCAAGGAGTCTCTATCTTGAATGTATAATAACAAAAACTACTAAGCTAAAGTAGTTAGCCCAAAAGTCAGATGAAGGAGCTTAATAAGAAGTCAAGACGAAACACCTGAAATACCTCGGTCTGACCCGAGTATTATTGAAGAAGAAAATAATAAACGGATCAGTCTAGCTATAAATATCATATAAAATGAGATAGGGTAAAAGATATGACAAAAACGTATGATAACAATAATGCCATACTTTGATAAGTGTACATCAGATAACAACAAAAATCATACAATATCTCAAGTATTCTCAAACACTAAAAAGAATGTCATATTCTTTAAATTATTCACCAAAACACAAATATTGATATAGCTTATCAATGCATATCATCAAAATTGACGAAACACATATTCTAGAAATCATCAATTAGATATCTACATAACACAAAGGGGGAAAGCCTATCACAAATGGGAGCATGAAAAATCACCAACACATGTATCACAAACAAGACGCTATCCATAAACGAACAACGACACACCTAAAAAGATACGCCTCATGCAAAGTCGAACGTCGACACACCTAAAAAGATACGCCCCATGCCTCGACTTGTTGAGTTGATTGCCCCTTGAATGGTCCAAAGACCATGGGTCGCTAGCCTATAAAAATGAGATAATGCTCCATAAAATCGAGGTATAGTCCCCCACGGGGACAAAGAGACATCGCCTATCGCTAGTCTAAACCATAAAATGATCATCATTGATCGATAAGTGTAAATTACACTAAGATAGTAAATAAAAGAGTTTAGCTTCATGTCCTATATCCAATGGCATAACTTAAATATTTACGAACAAATTATAGATTTCCACTCAAAAAAATTCACAAGATTTCAATCCACTACGCCATAGATGGCCTATTGAAACGAAAATACAAGATGCTGCTAGCTACAATAACGATAGCTATGCTGATTTTTGTCTATTACAACATTAGCTCCAGGATGTTAGCATAGATATCAACAATATGTTGCAGTAGCTGTAGACTTATAAAAATATTATCAAAAATGAGTGCGGGCTGTAGATGCAATAACATTTATTTATTATTGTATTAACAATTACTAAATTATAATTAATATTTATTAATTACATTTAATAGTTAATAAATATAATTAATAATTAATAAACTAGAAATAAATAAGTAATAACTAATAAATATATTTAATTGTTAATTATATTTATTTTTGTAAACAAGTAATAGTTAATAAATATAATTAATAAGTAATATAATATAATATTTAATTGACAATAATTTCCTGTGAGCAATAATCGTAGATATTTTGCTTGT
The DNA here is from genome assembly GCA_030765085.1 of Allium cepa. Lineage (NCBI taxonomy): Eukaryota > Viridiplantae > Streptophyta > Magnoliopsida > Asparagales > Amaryllidaceae > Allium > Allium cepa. The sequence continues at coordinate 287,088,563 of CM060942.1, forward strand.
TAATTGATAATAACAATTTCCTCATCCTAACTTTTCGTTTCCCGCCTCTTCTCTTTTCGTTTCCCTCCTCCTAGCATTTTATTCTTCTTATCTTTTGGTTTCCCCCTTAACTTTTCTATCCCTTCGCTTTTCTTTGAAGATAAAGCCTTCTTCCTATTTTGAAAGTAATTCCTAACTTCCACTCCAAAGATTAATTCACCGCTTCACTCAATTGCTGCTTAAAAAAACCATGCCTTGAAGTCTGATCTCACAGCATCAAATCGGATCTGCCTACCTTCGTCGTCACCAAAGGAGAGAAACGCGCTGCCTTAATTTAAGACTGCCCCCATGCTTGAAAATCTTAGCGGATTCAAAGTTTGCATCGATCTGTTTCCTAAAGTGCCATGCCAAAATTTGTGTCTGGAGTATCATTGCCTGCTATTGAGTTGAATGAGTTCGTAAAGATGGTGGCTCGAACATGTGATGCTAAGATCAAAAATACAAAGCATGCAGCTTGATTTAAATCAGTTCCTCATCGTTGCTGCTGAAGATAAAAGACGAAGTTTCTCTTTAGGTCTAGGCTCTTGCCTTGGAAGCTGACTGTCTATAATGGTGCCATGCCTTTGGTTGAAGGTGACTGGAATCACCAAGTCTCATATTTTTGTTTACGAGTTGCTATGATGAAGGAGTAACAAGTGAACGATTGAAACTAGAAGATGCTACCTTTGGGTTTCGTTTTGTTTTCTGAATACGATGCCACTTGAATTCTTGAAACATCTTTTGGTTAAAATTAATCGTTAGGTGAGGTATATGTTTGTTAGTATGAAATAATGAAGTAATATTGATATGAATATATGATGACCATGTTTGGTTGGTCTAAATGTTTAATTGTTCAGTAATCTGGAGTTACTCGCGCCTTCATTCGTGGTGAATCTCAAGAGAGTGTCATGCCTGAATGCTTCGATTACATCGAATTCTGTATATTTTTCGTATAAATACCTCATTAAGTGCCATCTTTCTTTAGATTTGATGCCGCCTGAATCTGATGCTTCGATTGCTCATGATGTGACACTAGCAGCCGTTGCTCTGGTGAATGATTGAAGGTTGAGGAGCTTAGGGGTGATGTCAGATGTTGAATGCTACAAACACTTTGTCAGATGTTGAAGTTCTATGGTACAAATTATCTACTCTAATTAACTTGTGCTTTATGGTAAATGGGTAGTACAAAGTTATGATTAACAGTTTAGGAACACTTAAGATAATTAGATGGTATAGAGTTCTGATTTATGGATTTTGTATGGAAAAACATATATGTCCATGCTTTTACTCTATGTCTATGCAGTTAGTATTATAATATTTATGCCATATTTAACTTGAAAGGTTTTTCACTATCTTATGTAGATTCAACTTTTGAGATTGGAGGTTATAAATGTATTATATGACAAGATCGCCCATAGTCCATCCTCACTGTCCATGCTACATGGACTATATTGAATTGTACACTGATTGTTACTGCTACATGTGTTATGTGAGTCAGAAATAAATGCATTGTAAACTGACAAATGATGATATGTAGTCTTTGATTCAAAACCATTTTGATCAATTATCGAATTTTAAAATTTACGAACTAATAACTATGTTCCTCATATTAAAAGAAGGTAATTGACATTGGCAGATATAAATATATAACACCTTTGAGTACCAATATCCTATACTACAATAACTATATGTTTGCTTGTTAGGACCGAATCGGTGACTCAAGATGATGTCCTTTTCCCACATCTGACTATCAAAGAAACACCAAGTGTGTACCACTTTTCTAAGGATTCCGAGCAGCATGACCAGACAGCAAAAATATTACAAAGCTGAGGCAATCATTAAAAAGTTGAGCCTTGAAAGATCAGTTAATAACATCAAATAGCACTATGTAATTAACTTGAATGAAACACCTTTGTTTTTCACCACTCATTTTTAATACAAATACATTTAGTGCCAAACTGAACCTTCATGCTCCTTTTATATAACAACAATTTTCATTTGATGTTACCAAATTCGAAATAGTCCATAAATATGTTCCTGGACTAGATTTTCAATCTTTCTGCTACCTATGCTTACAATATATGGATAAAATTTAATGTACATGGAAAACAGTCATTATCAGTGTTTACCAAGTAGTTTCTGTTACCAAGTAGTTTATGGTGGCTAATGCTTTTTGTACATATACTGTGAGATGTTTGTTTAATACTTTTTATGAACTATCAATAGTCATCTCAAAATTTTATTTCGTACAATAAACTTTTGTTGACCTTTACTAGATATGCGAATTTTATATATGTTAAAGTGGATCTATTAATGGTGGGTCTGAAGCCTTCACATAATATTGTATCATATTGAGACAAGTAGACAAATTAATTGAGCATTGACTAAAACCCATTTAACCCAGCTGTATGATTAATATTCTCTTATCATTACATAAATATTTTGATAAGTATGTATATCTTTCCTTGTACACACCTCATCTGTCGTTAGGTCAGCTTTAAAACTTTTGAGAGTTCAAGTATATCGCGCACGCATATGTTTGTTCGTTCCTTGGGTTGCTCATTTGATAGTAATTGCTATAATATTTACTTATTTATTTTATATGTATTATGGTGTAATAGTTGTAAAAATTCTCATATTTGTAAGAGCATTTCCACAATAACTGCCTTATAGAGCAGAATGCACAATATTGTATAGCATGCTTAAGATAAAACCCTCATATATAAACTCGCTGGTGTATGGTTTTTGGCTATGTTACGCAAAGTTATATTTTTTTATGCTTATTAAATAATGTTCGTTCATGGTATTCTAATTGAATATTGTTATTATTCCTAGGCATTTAGCCGGTTGTGTATTTTTAACTATGACACAAAAACTATAGAAGTTCAAAAGGCTCCATGGTATATTTAAGATGAGCCAAGATTTACTTTTCATGGGCTTCTTCTTGGTAAAACCTTCTTTTTTGGTCTAGCTCATTTTATTATAATCTGATGTATTTTTACTTTATAATATGGTGGGTACAACTCCTGTATTTTATGTGTATCCATCTTTAGATACTTCAAGGCATTTCCTACCTGTAAAAGTAATCAAGCAAGTGATTGAATCTATGTCTTATGCCAAGCTAGTATTAAATAATTATTTTGTTCTCAAAATTCATATTTTAAAGTTTAACATTATTTCTCATATTTCAATTCCATTTATTTTTTTTGCTGTGCTTGTGTTTCTGACATGAACTTTCGCTCAGTAGAATGTCCTTCATTAGCATATGTTGGATGAGCAATCTTTTCCTTTAGAGGTGCCATCCCACCCAGATTTATGGAATTGAGCATAATTAAAATGGGAGAGATACACTATTGAAGATGCACTTGACATTGTTAAGTATGTACTTCTCCTGCATACGGTTATGGTACTATGTGTTGCACAAACACATGCCTCCTATAGCCATTATGTCTTGCAAATATGAATATACTGTTAATAAGTAGAATTTAGTATGTACTGGGTGTAACTATGAATACACTGGCTATGTTTTTAAGTACGTTTGTTATTTTGCACTTGACTAAGTAAAACTTGTGTTGCTGGTTATTCTAAAATAAAATGTTCTTTGTTGCAGTGTAATGTTGCCATTAGATATGATATAATGTTGCAGTATAATGTTGCCATAGATATGATATAATGTTGCAGTACATTTTCAATTTAAATTGCAAAAGGTGTTGCCATAGATATGATATTATGTAGCAGTATGTGATGTTAAATGTGGTAATAAACCAACAAAGTGTTGCCATTGGATGGTAAAAGTGTTACCATAGATTAATGAATATTGGCCCCACAACAGGGTTCCGTAAAGGTGGAATTAGTGGTCCCCACAATGTGGGCCCACATGTTGGGGCGAAGATTGTGGGGACCACTTTTTAGTAAATTTGGTACCTGTGACAAGAACAGAACCGATGTTGCCCTATGGCCGCAAAGATGTTGCCTTTGACTCTTGGGCAACGCGACAAAATGCATCACCGAGAAAGTGTTGCCTTTGCCCTTTTTTAGCCAACAACAACATTTTTTGGCACTTTCTGCATCACTTCTTTGTGTTGAAGTTTGCAATCTATGGCGTAGTGATCAAACTAGTCCAAAAGTTAACCAACGAAGTAAACGCAAGTGTTTCATACCACTTGTTGTGCTAAGTCTTTTAATTGGATTTCTCATGCGAATGGGGTAAAGGTTTATATATGCTAATCGATTGGTAAACGGTTTTAAAAACGAGCTTTGTATTAAAAATAACGTTCAAATCATTTCTTTTGAAAGAGTTTGAATATTTACGACTATAGAAACTATTGTATTTAAAAGTGACAAATCACAGAAATGATTATAGAAATAATCAATCACCAAAATTTCACATTCAACGACGTGAAGTAAAATCCCAAAAATGCAAAAATGAAGTCATCAAAGTCGATATTAAATGATAGCAACCAATCGGACCAACAAGAATCGGCAAAAATTTGAAATCCAATAAAAACAGCCAAAATAGGCAAAGCTCGCAGTTCTAGACGTCTGGGGGTTCATCCTGATGTATGCATTTGGGTTCTGGAAATATTTCAGAAACCTCCCAGACGTTTGAACTCTAACCATACATTTTAAAACTAACCAGACGTCTGGTAGGTTTGGACCAGAAGTCTGGTCCAAGTCTTTGCCATTTTTTTTCTTTTCTACCGTATATTTTCATCTGTCGCCCAAATCAGACGTTTGGACCTTCCAACTAGACGTTGGGTTGCTGGGGCCAATGATGGCAAAATAAATTCTGAAGCGATCGGACGAGCGACGGAGGCTAGGAATTTATTCCAAGCGACAACCCAACCTTACAGGCTCTTCGATACACCCCAAATAATATGTCCAAACGTCCAAGACAGGATCTTTAAAGATTTTGATTTAAAAACACCAAAATTGGAAAATTCATCAAACCAATTCAAATCAAAAGCAATTTAACATGAAATAGATGTTAGGAATTCATACCTAGCAACAATGGAAGCTGTAGACATAGATGTGAGTTCAAAAACTCACCTTTATTCCCAAAACAACAAATGAGAATCTCAAACACAAAGGAAAGATCAACCACTCTTCAACTTCAAATCTAGAAGCCCAAATCTAAGCTTGTATGAAAATATTTCCTAAGTTAGGGTTTAGGAATTTCTGAAAATTGAAGGGAGATTGAGATGGAGAAGATGAAGAGGATGCTTACCTAAGCTTCTCTTTGATTTTTGAGCTAGAATCTTGAATTTCCTAGTAATCTAGGGTTTAGGAATTTTAATTTCCCTTTCTTTCCTCCATTTTCCTTTAGTTTGAATATTAGGAAATAATAGAATGAATGAATAGGAGTTGGTGGAGGAGTTAGTGTATTAGATGAGTTCAGAGGCTGAAACCCAAACCCAAAGTCCAATAGAAAATTAGCAAAATTCCACTTAACTCCAAACATATCGATATTTGTACTCAAAAAGATCGCAAATGTTGTTTTGGACACAATGGAAGTGGTCTCCAGTTCTATTTCGACTTTTTACAAAAAGTAGCATTTCGAACATTAATCCGACTAACGATGCTATATTTAAATTAAACATTCAAATATATAATCATAAAAATATGCGGGTTGTTACAGTCTTCCCTGCTTAAATAAATTGCATCCTCATAATAATTAAGAAGAAAACAAAGAGTAACAACCATACTAATGCATAACAACACAAAAGAAGAAATTTTGAAATGAGAAGTTCACCTTAAGGAGCACGAGAGAGTAAGTCTGGATGTGTTTGCTCTATGAATTCTCTTGATTCCCAAGATCAGTCCTTAGAATTTGAGGACCATTGAAGTTTCACAAGCGGCACATCTTTATTATGAAGGAGTCTAATCTCTGTAGCAACGACACGAATAGGATATTGCTCATAAGTCAAATTAGGTGAAACTTCATTTTTTCAATAACATCTGGCTCAAGAACAGAATCGGAATCCCTAAGGCATCTTCTTAGTTGAGAGATGTGGAAAATGTTGTAAATAGCAGAAAATTGAGTCGGTAATAAAAGGTGATAAGCCACGAAACCAATACGTTCGATGATGGGAAATGGGCCAATATATCGAGGCGCTAATTTTCCCTATCGACTGAAACGCACAACACCCTTCACAGGTGAAATACGGGTAAACACCAAATCTCCCCTAGAAAATACCAAATTCCTTCTTGGTTATCGGCATAGGATATTTGTCCATTTTGGGCTTCTTTCATTTTGCGCTAATTTTAACGAATATTCTTTGTTCGTTTTAAGAACAAAATCAAATTATACTTATAAATATATATCTTATTAGAAAGATTTGCAATTTTAAATTTTTGTTTTCACCCATAATCAATGAATACAAGGATGAATTCATCGAGATACTCAAGGAATACTCGATTTATAAGATGGATGAAATAAGCTGGAGAGTTCGTCAAACCAAATGGCATAACAACCATTCATAAGAATCACAACGAGTGCGAAATGCGGTTAGTGGAACGCTATCGTCCGCAACTCGTAGCCGATGAAAACCGACGGCAAGGTCGAGCTGAAAAGACCTTAGCACCACTCCTAGGTGATAATCCTAAGATAAGCTCAAAATACCATAAAATTCACAAACTACTTGAATGCGAGAAATAACATTTTCCTCATCTTGTGGGTTTAAAGAATAAAATGATGCCACCGAATTTGAATAGAAATCATTAAGAAAAATTAAAAACCTGTTTAATAAGATTGAGAATGTCCAAGATGGATAGTCCTCTCGAGACATAGGATATGGCTTCATAATGATTAAGTCAATCCTTTCACAAAAATCAATTCCGAAACCTAAGTAGCACATAACATGCAAATCGGATTAGAAAGCATAATCACATAAAATAACTCAACATTTTTACAAAGTAAACTGAGTGTTGCGGATCCACCAACCAGATTCGCAATTCTCAGTATAGTCATCAAGCCTATAACATTTAAAGGAAAAGTATCAATAAGTTCTTTTGATATAAAAGAGTAGGATACACCCGTGTCAAAATGAACTCGAATAGGTTAATCACGAAACATAATAATGCCATCAAGGATAGAATAAGAAATACATTAACCATGAAGAAGTGTTACTAGGGGCTTGCACAACATTCATCTTTCCCTCCTTCCTACTTTGAAGTATGGGACATGTAGATATATAGTGACCCGAATTTTTGCAAGCGACAATAAAGAGGTTTCGGACACTCATTTGCATAGTGGTCCAATGAACCACCATTGTAGCATTGTTTACGACTAGAGGTAAGGGTCTTTGCTATAATAGTTTCTTGCTTCCCTTTCTCGTTGGGATTGGGGCCTTTGAACATAATAGGCCTCTTTATGTTATTGTTGAAGTGCAGTTTGACACCTACAACTTCAACATTACTTTCTTTATCGGCCTCTTCAAGTCGAAGAGCGATATCAACAAGATGATCAAAGGAAACTTCTAATTTTAGAAGTAATGGCTTCCTGAGGTTCTTATTCAATCCATAGACAAACCACTAATTTTTCTTCAATGGGTTATTAATGTACTCGAACCCATATTTAAAGATAGCTTCAAAAATGCGACATAGTATGTCACGGAAGATTCACCTTGAATAAGGTCAATAAAGTGTCAGGCCAATGTTACTTTTTCAACTTTCGGCACAAACTTCAACTCGAACCTTTCTCGGAATTTCTCCCAAGTAAGATCTGCTTCAACGATTTTCGAAATCAAAAGCTCATACCAATCTAATGCTCTTTCTTGGAGCATGCTAGAAGCCACTTGGACTCGATGTAGATTCACAAGATACATGCGGGAAAAGATGCGATAGCATGTTCTAAGCCAAGCTTGGATTTCTATAATGCTTTCGGAACCCTTGAATGGCCTTTCACCCAAATCGGTATAATATCTACACAAGCGTGCTAACCCAGATTTAGGGTGAGTAGGCTCTGGAACGGATCCGGCAGCTTGAGCATTCTTTACGAGATCTAAGAGCTGCTGGGCAGACATAAATGCTCCATTCTGAGGAGTAGCACTGGATTGACCGGTGCCGGGATGGCCAGGTCTAACCATTTCTGTTCTTTAAGGAAGAAAGAAAGAAGTGGAAAAAGGTTATTCTCAGAATGAATATCAAACAAACTTGATTGATAAAACAAGGCATCATAAAAGGAAATAGGATAGAACGGGTCCAACGACTCGAATTAAATCCTAAGGCACGATTCCTAAGAAAGACTTAGGACGATGATCCGTACTATAATATTCTATATTGTTTCGAAGTTTGGCTCTGATACCAAGCTGTGACGCCCCACCTCTTTATTCACACTAGCCAAGGACACTACGGAGTAATGCCGTCGACTAGCACGAAGAATAAGGCTTTTGAGTAGCGACGATCTGTGTATTTGCTTTATGTGAGTACCGATATGTCAGATAGTATTTGTAACAACCCTCATATTTATCGAGTTTGTATTTAAATATTTTATTTAAATATTAACTCGTTAATCGGATTTTGGTCCGAAAAGATACTTTTTGCAAACGGTCAAATTAGGACTCGAGACCACTTCCATTGAGTTCGAAATGTCGTTTACAACTTTTTAAGTATAAACATCGATAGGTTTGGAGTTAGTGAAATTTCACTAACTTTTCCCGCTTTGGACTTTGGGTTAGTTTAGCCTATTAAGCCCAAGTTCCAACCCTCTTCTCCTTACTCTTCATAAATTTCCTAACTAATCAAGCTTTGGCATTAATGGTGGAGGGAATGGGAAATTAAAACTCCAAGCACAAATTCAATTGCAAATCCAACATTCAACTCCAAATTCAAGTAGAAGATATTGGATTCAAGCTTTGGATTGCTTCTCCTTGCTTTCAAGCTTCATCTTCATAAACTTTAGTGCAAAGGTGAGATTTTTATCTCACAATTCTAGTCTATAACTATATTGGACTGTTGGGAATGATTCCCCATCACTTTAGCATGTATATTTGCATTTGGTTTGGATTGGATTGGCGAAAAACTCCAATTTTTAGTTGTTTGGTGAACTTCCTGACCTTAGGTCGCTCTGCCCAGGTATAGGTCGCTCGGAATCATTAGCTCGCGCGTGTGGAAAAGTCAAGGCCTGCATATTTCGTTCGCCTCAGATTTAGGTCGCCTCGGATTTAGGTCGCCTCGAATTTAGGTCGTAGGTCGTTGGACTTTAGGTCGTTCGCGTATAGGTCGTTCGGCCTTGCCTGCCTCATTAGGTCGTGGGACCTTAGGTCTTAGGTCGTTAGACCTTAGGTCGCCCCCCCTAGGTCGTTAGACCTTGAGTTGTTCCGCCTTCATTTAGCTCGCGCACTCCTCTAGGTCGCATGACTCCCATCCCTTTAGGTCGTTGGACCTTGTTTTCCTTAGGTCGTTGGACCCTATTTCCTTTTGGTCGTATGACCCACTAGGTCGCTTGGCCCCTTAGGTCGTGTTACCTATATACCCCTAGGTCGAAAGACCTTAGGTCGTGCACCTTTAGGTCGCGAACCCTATTAGGTCGCGAACACCTTTAGGTCGCGAACCACTTTAGGTCGCATGACCTCGTCTCCGTTAGGTCGTGAACCTTGTTAGGTCGCTCATCCCTAGCCCGCGAACCTTCTTAGGTCGCGCACCCCCCTTAGGTCGTAACATGTTAGGTCGCACGCCTTTCACACCATTAAGTCGCGAGTTTAATTAGGTCGCTCGGCCTTAAAACGTTAGGTCGCTTGACCTGTTCTATTGTTAGGTCGCTTGGCCATTTCAGTTAGGTCGCATGACCACAGGGTTGCTCCAGTTAGGTCGGTTGACTCCTTAGACCCCTAGGTCGCAACCATTAGGTCGCTTGACCCTATTCCCCTTAGGTCGTTAGACCTCATTTTGTCTTCACTAGGTCGAACCCCGAAGCGGTGGCGTTGCCCCCGCACCCCCACCTTGGGGGGTTGCCACCCCCCCCTGGACCCCCCCTCCGTAGGGGATCTTATCTGAAAAACATTGAGCTGATTTCCTTGGATTTTATTCACATCTCCGTATGTGATCTTTGTGACTGATTGTTTCTACAATTGCTTCTGTGTTTTGTCACTTTATAATATAAATGTTTCAATACTAGTAGTAAATATCAAAACTCTTTTAACAAACAATTTCAACTCTATTTTTAATAACAAAGCTCTTTTCTTAAACCGTTTTCCAATCTATTAGTATATACAATCCTTTACCTCACTCGGATGAGAAATCTAATTAAACGACTTAGTAAAACAAGTGGTATGAAACGCTTGCGTTCACTTCGTCGGTTAATTCTTGGACTTGTTCGATTGAACCTCTTGTGACAATTTTATTAGTGAAGATTTACAGTTTGTTCGTAAATATTTAAGTTAAGCAAGTGGTTATGGGACATGAAGCTAAACTTCTATATTTACTAGCTTAGTGTAATTGACACTTCTCGTTGATCTTGATGATCGCTTTATGAATTAGACTAGCAATTGCGCGATGTCTCTTTCATTGCAAGGTTAGACTAGACACCACTTGTGTGATTCCATTCACACATACCTTTCTGCTTTTTGGTTAGTCTTGACCTCAATCTGTGTGATTCCATTCACACGTGCGGGGTAGCTCCCCTTGGTCTTCGGACCGTCATGTGATAGGCCTCTTTCCCTTTTTATGATTTCTGGATTTCTCGTGTTGATTTCTGGAATTTATGTCGTTGACTTGTTATGAGTACAAGTTTAGGGTATGATGCCCTCTTCGAATCTTTGAGAAGATTCTTGTGATATTGATTATCTCTTATTGATTGATCTTCTGTTGATCATTATTTACATACTTATAGTGGTATGTCGTTATGGATGTTTATGTTTATGCCATATATTTTATGTTATATCATGTCATCTGATATTTATAGCTAGACTGATCCGTTTATTATTTTCTTAAATAATACTCGGGTCAGACCGAGATGTTACAGGTGCTTCCGCTTGACTTCTTCCCAGGGATTCATCACTCTGACTTTTGGCTAACTGTTTAGATTAGCAGTTTTTGTTGTATACACTTGAGATATAGACTCATAGTTGTATTCTTTTGTATAGCACGTGTTGCTATTCTTTTGTATTATCGTGGATCTTATTGACCACTACTCTGATGTACACTTTCATGTGTTAGTTATATATTCATATCTTCTTCCGCCTTTGTGATATGGATATCTGTGACTGATGTGTGATATGATTATTTCTACGTTTGTTTCCGAAGATTATTTATAGCCACCGTGTGATAAGCAATTACATGGATGGTCGCTCCTCAACAGACTTATTCTCCGTGCTAGTTGACAGCACTACTCCGGAGTGTTCTTGGCTAGCGTGGGTATAGAGGTGGGGCGTCACAGTATTACATGCATTTCGTTTCAAGAGAAAATCTGACATATCAATTACAAACTCAAAACTACAACACAGTGGCTATATGATCTTTGGAAATAAATATAAAATGGGCATGACATAAATCAGTCACAGATATTCATATCACTAAGGCGGAAATAGATATGAATATATTATGTAAAAGTGTACATCAAAGTAGTGGTCATATAAGATCCTCTACATCACAAAAGAATAGATACAAGTGCAAGACAAAAGAATATGTATACATCAAGTAGTCTCTATCTCGATGTATAATAACAAAAACTACCAAGCTAAAGTAGTTAGCCCAAAAGTCAGATGAAGGACCATGATAAGAGGTCAAGCAGAAGCACTTGAAATACCTTTGTCCGACCGGAGTATTATTGAACAAGAAAATAATAAACGGAACAGTCTAACAATAAATGTCATATAAAATGAGATAGGATAAGAGATATGGAAAAATTGTGCGATAACAGTAATGTCATACCGTGACAAGTATACATCAAATAATAGAAAAAATCATACAATATCTTAAGTATTCTCAAACACTAAAAAGAATGTCATATTCTTTAAATTATTCACCAAAACGGAAATATTGATAGAGCTTATCAATGCATATCATCAAATTTGGTGAAACACATATTCTAGAAATCATCAATTAGATATCTAGAGAACATAAAGGGGGAAGGCCTATCACAAACGGGAGCATGAAAATTCACCAACACGTGTATCACAAACGAGACGCTATCCCATAAACCGAACATAGACGTACCTAAAAAGTTACGCACTGTGAACAGTCGAACATCGACGCACCTAAAAAGATATACCCCATGCATAGTCTAACATCGATGCACCTAAAAAGATAAGCCCCATGCAAAGTCAAATATTCCACGCACCTAAAAAGATACGCCTCAAGCCTAGTCGAACATCGGCACACCTAAAAAAATACGCCCCATGCAAAGTCAAATATCGACGCATCTAAAAAGATACGCCCCATGCCCCGACTTCTCACGCTGATTGCTCCACGAATGGTCCAAAGACCATTGGTCGCTAGCCCACAAAAATGAGACGAAATCAGGGTATAATCACCCATGGGGACAAAGAGACTTCACGTATTGCTAGTCTAAACCATAAAATGATCATCATTGATCGATAAGCGTAAATTACACTAAGCTAGTAAATAAATGAGTTTAGCTTCATCTCCCATAATCACTGGCTTAACATAAATATTTACGAACAAATTGTTGATTTCCACTCGAAAGTTGTCACAAGATTTCAATCGAACAAGTGCAAAAAAACCGACGAAGTAAATGCAAGCGTTTCATACCACTTGTTTTGCTAAGTCGTTTAATTATATTTCACATACGAACAAGGTAAAGGTTTGTACATACCAACAGATTGGTAAACAGTTCTAAAAATGTGCTTTGCATTAAAAATAACATTAAAATCATTTTTTGCGAAAAAGTTTGAATATTTACTACTAGTATAGAAACCTTTGTATTTAAAAGTGACAAATCACAGAAATGATTGTAGAAAAAATCCATCAACGAAAATTGACATTCAACGACATGAATTAAAATACCAAAAATCCAGAAAAGAAGTCATCAAAGTCGATATTAAATGACAACAACCAATCGGATCAACAAAAATCAGTAAAAATTGGAGATCCAATCGAAAACAGCAAAAATAGGCAATGTTGTCTGTTCCAGACGTCTGAGGGTTCATCCAGACGTCTGGATGTGGGTTCTGGAAATATTTCAAAAACATCCTAGAAGTCTGAACTATAACCTTACGTCTGAAAGCTAACTAGATGTCCAAGAGGTTTGGACCAGACGTTTGGTCCAAGTCTCTGCCCTTTTTTCTTTTCTACCTTATATTTTTTTCATCTACTGCCCAAACCAGACGTCTGGACCTTCCAACCAGACGTCTGGTTGTCGGTTCTTGGGCTACATTTTGCCTAGGCCTATGAAGGCCAAATAAATTCGAAAGCGATCGGACGAGCAACGGAGGCTAGGTGTGACAGCCCACAAATCCGTACCCCTTGAATCAACACTATTCTACCTCTATTAACTCAAGTGGCACAGAATTACGAACCATTAGGGTTAAAGAAGGAGAGATAAAAGAAGAAGAAACTAAACAATATCAGAATCTCACAGTCACAGTGGAATAAAATATAATAGTAAATATAGAACTTTACACAAAACGAAATCTATTACTGTTTTATACATCATATCATCAGAGTATCTCATACATCAACAATCACAAATCAGACCTACCATACAATCACAACAGCGGATATATATATATATATATATATATATATATATATATATAGGTACATATAATACGTCTCGGACTCCAGCTCCTCTCCTGCTCCATAGCAACCTGACCTGAACATATAATACTCGGTCTGACCCGAGCATTACAATGAAATAACACCCGAGTCAGTCTGGAATACCAGCTGATAATAATGCATCCAAATTGATTTTTAAAGTTTCAAAAATCCTTTGAAAACAAAAGCGTCTCGTAAGACCACGCCACAAATAAACATGTCGGGTTTTTACCTTACGCTAGCTAAAACACTTTTTATAGAAATCCTCTGATATTATAATAGTGTCTATTTACAAATACTTATAAAATAGCCGAAATTGTTACATTCATTAAATTCCAGCTACTAGCCACAAAAGTGGGTAATACAAACAAAACTCGTACAAGGCTCGTAGGGAGAACAGATTTGCAACAATGACTAGGCACTGGGGTACCACCTGTCACAGTACGAGGCCTATATCACCGTACCGAGGATTACTCCCTTCAACCCCTGCAACACAAGGCCGGAACCATTCCTTACTGAACAGTCCCGAACAAGATAAACCCCGTGGTTGTCGCGACCAACCACCCACTAAGCCGAATAAAAAGGGACATCTAGACAGGGGAAATATCTTGTCCTGCTTGGGCATGACCCACCTAACCTTGCTGCATATCCCCTGATTGTCAGTCATTCCCGGTTGATGAGGCTTGAGGCTAAGCGTTACCTTTAGAACGTTTTCACTTAGTATGCCCATCGGCCACCTGACAATGTTTCGTAATCATTCGTCCATACAAGTCCGTTCCGGGTTCGAACGGAACCGAAGGCACTACTCCGACTACATCCATTTTGGAAATACCCTCAGGATTAGTAGCGACTAGCCCTTGCACTTCACTGCTCCATCTTTGACTCCGAACACGTTTCTCACACGAAACGTACAAACCCGATCGAAGTGGTTTTCGAGAAATAAATCTCGATCCCTATCTCTTCAAAATGATCAACGCATTTGTCCAATATTGATAGTCGGTGATTTAACTATCAATTTATATTCATAAACATCCATAAGCATCCATCACACAAAAATAATTCCCACATTATTTATTTGCCCCAATATATTTACAAGATATATTTCCAAAGTTCCAAAACTCATTTGAAAACAATTTCCCAAAATTCTTCCTTACAAGGTAAATCTTTTACCATATATTCCCATTGGAAATAACCAAGTTCAAAACAATTTAAATTTTAAACAGTTAAAATGTTTTGTACTGAAATATACTTTAAAATATGCAAATTTACTTCTAGTTATTTACTCAAAATATAATTTCGAAATATTTAAAGTAAAACTATTTTATAAGATATAACTTGATTTAAAATAAGGTTTTAGTTAAACTAAATTTAAAAATAGAGTTGTAAAAGGCTTAATACTAATTTCAAATAAATTAGGTCAAAACTAGCCTTCTTAAAACAATCCATTTATAAAAATAATTACTAATGTAATCGAAAATAACCACTATTGTTACCTTAATAATTAGCTTTTAAAACAATAATTTTCCAAAAACTCATTTATAACAAGTTTTAAACTTAAATTCACTTTTCATAAAATCTGTTTAAAACTCAAACTTGGTGTTTCCCAGGGAAACTCATTCCTACTCAAATATCCCAAAAATCCTTCTTATAAATTTTGTCAATTTATTTAGATTGAGGTTTAAGTTTAATAACATAAATTTACTTTCACATTTATCAACTAATAACGTTTCTCTTTGTTTATCATTCCCAATTTACCAAATTTCAATTTTCATTCCAAATAGATTTCAAATTTTAATTCCTTTAAATTCAATATTTAACAATATATTTTATTTCTCTAAAATTCAATTTATCCATTTATAATTAATTATGGTTTTATAATTTACCTAGCAATATTCCAATACAATTTTATTTCAGTTTTCCATCCAAGCAGATTCTAATTTTTATATTCCTTATTTATTAATTTCTTAATTCCTTTTTAAAACCAAATTAATTTCTTTATAATTAAAACTCCAAATTTCTTTATAATTTAACATTCTGGGCTTATAGTGTATCCCATAATTTCACAATACAATTTAATCCCAAATTTATCAATCACAATATATAACAGGCATCATCATCAATTATAAAAATAATTACTACATTGTGAGGAATCCAGTTGGATCCCTCCAACCTGTTTTTCCTGCATCCACAAATATTAGCACAACACTATAAATATATCAATCCAGGCTGATATAAATAAACATTTCAACCAATCACACAGATATTTAAATATTAACTATTTAAATTAGCTAACATTCCAGATGTGAGTGAGATTAACTCACCTTGAGTTTCGGCGAGCCTTCGAAATTTAAATCAAACCGAACAATGTCCGATTTAACTCAAATTTCTACTTGCATGAAAAGACTCCGGATCTGCACCATCACGTAGTGCTCGTCTCTGCGATTCCGGCGTTACCAAAATCGTTGAAATCTGATAACGTATGCAATAGTTATGAATTTTTGAAGTTTAAATGCCAATTTGAAAACAAATTCGTTTTAAATTTAATTTTATGATACCAACGAAATCAACGCCGTCTCTTTCCTCTACCATCACGCGTTACAGGAAGCTCGAACCCATCATCACCGAAGTTAGGTCTAGAAATCGCGACCACCTCAAGCCACACGATGTCGATCCGGACCCTCCAATGCGTGCGCCTTCGCAAGCTCGCCCACGGCCTGGCGCTTGGCAAAGTTCGGTCGCCCCCTGGGCTCAATAATCGAGCACGAACCGGTCACAAACGACACCCCATAACTCCCTCTCCGATCGATTAAACTCAATCTCTACCGTTCAGAACGTAGATCTCGACGTTCTCTTCGATCTTTATGTTGGAACTTTTGTGAATAAATGCGTGGATTTGGAGAAAAACGAAGAAGAAAGAGGCACAATATCGGCCATTGAAGAAAAGAGAACGGCGGCTCTAAATTTGGCTAGGGTTTAGAACGTTATATATAATATTATTAAATATTATTTTAATCTCGTTCCAATCAATTTACCACTTACGCAAACGGACTCCAATTTTCACATACCAATAGGCGTTCCTAGGGTTTTTCCGTGTTCCAGACACAATGGAACAGGTTTCGTAGGCTAATTTGGTCGTATGTGCGAGTTACGGAATTAAACGATCAATTTAAAATCAAACGGATTAAAACGATTTCGATGCGTTTCGAGCTGCCACGGTCAAACGACAACTCCGATTGCTACGAAAATTGAAATCCGATAATATCCAACTATTACGGATCCAATGGAACTGGTTTCGTCGAATTCATAGACTGTGCCCCGGAAGGCTATTTTAACTCGTCTATTTAATCGGGCGATTTTCAAAATTGACGAAAATGCTTTAAATTTCACTTTTAAAATTTTTATTAACTTAACAATAAATCATATAAAATTTATATTCACATTAAAAATCATTTTGACTCATTACGGACTAAAATCTGATTAATGGCAATATTTTATTATTAAATTCTATTATTAAATTAATATAAAATTCCAAATTCAATCTATCGCAATTAATTCCCTCCAACGGCCAAAAATGATAATTCAAATCCAATTAGACTCGAAATAAACTTTAGAATCAAATTTTATCTCCATTTACTCTCAGAATTACTTATTTACCCCAATTCTAATATTCATTCATTATTATTCAAATTCAACCCGAATTACTATAAATTAAAAATTATAGCTTATTTCATTGATTGAACCCGAATCCATTCATTGCAAAATCAATTAAGAATCCACATAAAACATTTAAAATGAATTAAATGTTCAAATTCAATGGCTTAAAAATACGGGATTTACACTAGGGATTTATGCCAAGCGACAAACCATCCTTATTGACTCTTCGATACACCCCAAATAACATGTCCAAACATCCAAGATAGGGTCTTTAAAGATTTTGACTTCAAAACACCAAAATTGAAAAATTCATCAAAGTAATTCAAATCAAAAGCAACTGAACATGAAATAGATGCTAGAAATTCATACTTAACAACAATGAAAGCTATAAATGTAGATTTGAGTTCAAAAATACACCTTTAATCGTAAACAACAAATGAGAAGCTCAAACACAAAGGAAAAGTCAACCACTCTTCAACTTCAACCCCAGAAGCTCAAATCTACGCTTATAAGCAAATATTTCCTAAGTTAGGGTTTAGGAATTTTTGAAAATTGAAGGGAGATTGATATGGAGGAGATGAAGAGGGTGCTTACCTAAGCTTCTCTTTGATTTTGGAGCTAGAATCTTGAATTTTCTAGTAATCTAGTGTTTCAGAATTTTAATTTCCCTTTCTTTCCTCCATTTTCTTTTAGCTTCAGTATTAGGAAATAATAGAATGAATGAAGAGGAGTTGGAGGAGGAGTTAGGGTATTAGATAAGTTCATGGGCTGAAACCCAAACCCATAGCCCAATAGAAAAATAGCAAAGTTCTACTCAACTCCAAACATATCGATGTTTATACTCAAAAAGGTCGCAAACGCTGTTTTGGACTCAACGGAAGTAGTCTCGAGTCCTAATTCAACTGTTTACAAAAAGTAGCATTTTGGATTTTAATCCGACTAACGATGCTATATTTAAATTAAACATTTAAACAATAATTGTAAAAATATGCGAGCTGTTACATGTTATGGATATTTATCATTTCAATCCGTAATTTAAATTATATACTCGTATATATCATTTCAACTTGCAATCCTAAATTTTATTCAATGAAAGTCGCTTAAGTTATCATTTCAACCCATAACGATTTTCTCCTATTCTATAGATCGTTTGGGCATGTATCATTTCAATCCATAGGGAATTCTACACTAAAAGGGAACTTGCAGGGTGATAAACGATATGAAATAATATAACAAGCATATATCGTTAATATGAATAACATATATTGGTGTCAGATGTCACAGGTGAACATATACAGATAATAGCATATATAAAGCAACGTAAATAACGACATCGTATTTCAATTCTCGTTTCAATTAAAGTCAAATTTGTTTAATATAAGAACATTAATCATGAGTGATTGCTCACCTTTCGAGGCTAGAGAGATAGACGATGAAGTTGAGTTACGAAATCTAACCACGAATTTCGAAGCAAAACACGATGTACACGAGTTCGACGATCAAAGTTGACAAATATGAATTGTGACGACCCGACTTTCTACTCCGAGAAAATCGCGTCATCTTGAAGAAAGAAAGGGATAGAAGAAGAAAGAAAGAGAAAGAAGAACACGAACAACATCAGAGAACTCACAGCGGAACGAATAAAATATAATATATCTCATAAAATATTACATAGTACCTATTACATCAGAGTACACAACTTAAAAAAAAGATAATAGACAGTTATAAACTTTTGTCTAACTATACAACTCAAGTATACAACAGAAACAGACACAACATACACAGTGGAATCAATATATATCTACACGTCGAAGCCTCCTGCTCCATTACTCCTCCAGAATTCGTCAAGCTAACCTGAATCCCTTGACTACTCATACATAATATGAATACCCAAGAGTTTAATAAAACAGAAAATAAACACTCGGGTCTGACAGGGGTCTGGTGTGAGTAAACGGGTTAAAATTGCTTAAGTTTAGAAAAACCTTTGAAAAGAAAGGGTATCACGTAAGACTTCCCACACATAAACATGGACAAGTTTTTACCTTACGCTAACCAAAACATTTGATAGGAAATCCAGTGATATTATAATAGTGTCTAGGGTTTTCAAGTAAATAAGAAATAGCCGAAATTGTTACATCTATTAAATTCCACTTACTAGCCATAAAAGTGTTTAATACAAACAAAACCGTAGGGTCTCGTAGGGAAAATGGGTTTCCGTCAATGGCAGGGCTACTGGGGTACCGCCCGTCACAGTACGTGGCCTAGATCAACGTACCGAGGATTACTCCCTTCATCCCCTGCAACACAAGGCCGGAACCATCCCTTACTGGACAGTCCCGAACAAGACAACCCCGCAGTTGGCCGCGACCCAACTACCCACACATCCGAATAAAAAGGGACTTCTAGACAGGAGAAAATCTTGCTCTCCTGTGGGAGCTACCCACGAAGCCTTGCTGCACCTCCCCTGTTTTAGCCATTCCCGGTTGATGAGGCTTGAGGTTACGATTACCTTTATAGGACATCAAATCTTAGAATGCTCACCGTCCGCCTGACGATGTGCTGAAAGCATTCAATCCATACCAGTTCGTTCCGGGTTCGAACGAAACCGAAGGCACTATCTCGTTGCACTCATTATTGGAATCACCCTCAGAGTCAACGACCATAGCCCTTGCACTCTGATTCGCCATCTCGAATCTATAAGCACTATTCCGTCAAACTCATTACGGAATCACCCATAGAGTTATACTGACGTATAGCCCTTACACCTCGAGTCTTCACTTGCTCCACTTGGATTAACGACCTAACGTTTAATTGGAATCGGTGTGGTTTTCGGATTCCAAATATGGAAACCCGATCCCGGTCTCACCGAAACCAAACGCCATTTTAATGTCCAAGTTGTACTTAAGGGTTTAAACAGTTTAACTTCATTCAGGATGATATATGAACAGATAGATGAATCATATTATCACAAAGAGATAATGCATAACAGCATATCACTTAACATATATATCCAAATCATCAAGTATCAATCCAATATCAAACAACATCCAATATCAACCAATCACCCAATATCATTCAATATCCAATATCAATCAATCATCTAATATCCATCATCCATATCAAAACAGAATTGATTAATTCTTAATCATCTGGATTACCTAAATCCTTTGATTTATTTATTCCAAATAAATAAATTAAACATCTCTAATGATCTTCACTAATTAATCTTTCCTGATTAATTACCTTTAATTATATTCAAGTAAATATTCTTAACCATATTTAGTAATTAATCCTTTAATTACTATCATTAATTAATTAAAATAATTAATGATCATTCATTAATTAATTAACTATAATTAATTATATTAAACCTTAATTAACTACAATTAATTAATCATACTTAAATTAATCAACCTTGATTAATATCATTAATTACATTAATTAATCCTTATTAATTAATAATTACTTTAATTAACTAAATAATTAACTTATAATCAATCAACTAATTAATCATAATTAGTAATTAACAATTTGTAATTACTCAATTGAATTAATTAACTTCTAATTTAATTATTTTAATCCTTGATTAATTAATTCAATTAATTAATCCTCAATTACTTCATTAAATAATTAAATAAATAAATAAATCCTTAGTTAATTACTTTATTAATTAATTACAATTTAATCAATTACTCTTGGTAATTAATCTCATTTATAAATTAATTAATCATATTTAATTAACTAAATAATTGAGTAACTAACTTTTAATAAGTAATTATCTCTAATTACTTCATTAATAAACCTTAATTAATCTCTTATTTAATTAATCACATCATTAAATAATTCTTGATTCTTTAATTAATTAATCACTTCATAATTAATTAACTTCAATAATTTATATAAATCAATTCATTAATTGATATCATTAAGTGATTAAACAATAACTACTGCTAATTACTCCATGAGTAATACTATTAATTACATCCATAAGTAATTAACTTCCTTAATTACATTCACAGTTAATATTTAATTACTTTATTAAGTAATTACACTTAATTAATCCATAATTAAGTGATTATTTAAAGTTATTTAAATAATTAACAAATTTAAACTAACTAACAATTAATTAATTAACTAATCCTCTTGTAATTAAAGAAAATCTTTAATTAATTAAGAAAAGCATAAATCTTATTCAAACTTAACTTATTAACAATCATATTGAATAAGTATTCTTAAGTTAAATTTTCAAATAATTTAATCTTTATTTATTTTCATAAATAAGTTATTTGAATTAAATCAAATTTTTAATAACTTAAAACAAACTTATTCAAGTTGGTTTACAAAATTATCACTTTACTTTATTTGAAAATAAAGCATTCAGAAAACAAATTTTAAAATCTAAAACACTTTAAACTTTCTAATCCAAACCTATTCATTTTAAATAAATTTGAATCTTAGTTTTAAAAATCATTACTTAAAAATTACTTTAAACCTTGATTCAATGCTTTGAGTTTAAAACATTCTTCTTTAAATTTAAAATAAAAATTAAATTATTTCCAAAGGAATTTACCTCAAAACATTTTAAATTTTCAAATAAATTGGATTAACATTCATAAAGTTTGACTTAACTTAATTTCTAAGCGACAAGTTTTAGATCTTGTTTTCTTTTATCAAACTCAAGCTTGGATTCATTTTTATCTACCATAAGTTCAGTTTGCAATTTTCTTAACCTTGCACAGAAAAAAACTAAAACAACAACTTATAAAAACCCGAGTAAATCACTCAAATACCACGCAACAGCCCCGAAGCATATCCCAGTCGCCCAACTTCGATTCAAACGCGAGAATATCGAAGAACACTCCGAGTCACACGCGAGTTCCCCTCGAGCGTAACTCGTCTTCCCCAACGCGAACACTCCAGCAACCCAAACTGTGCACACGAAGCACGGTGCACATGCACCTCCACCGCCGACACCTACTGACCATCGCGACAATCCCCCATAATCCCAAAACCACACGCGAGCCAAGAATCGAACCCAGAAACATGAAAATTCGATCGTATCAAAATATGGTCATCATGCTCGAAAGCAACAACAGGTCACAGTCCAAAAACCTACCCTAGGCCGACGAACTCGCCGCCGTTGAACTCGCCATCACTATCATCGTGAACCAAGACCTCAAGCTCCTAAAATTCCAAAACGCGATCCAGCTCGATTCAACTTTCATGTCGAAATTGACATTACAGACAAGTCGAACCGAAACCCATCTATAACCCTAGTTTAATCCAATTCACTCAGTTTACTCATTTGAAAAATTAATTTGCATTTTTTCCATGATCTGTAGCTTACATTCAAGGTACGATCCAAGAATCAAATCGAATTATTATGCATTCAATCTGTAGTTCAAGAAAATCCCAAAATTGTTCAAACTCAAAATTCTCTTAATTCCTTAAACTAAAAATCATGAAACTTGTGTTAAAATTCATGATTTACAAACACAAATCCATTTGTACTATCTAAACTATAAACTGAATTCATTGATTTTATCATGCATTAGAGATTTACTGTGTTTTCTTCCCATTTTTAAACTATTTGAACTTTTAAAAATTCCAGAAACTATTTTACAATCTTCCTCAATATCAACATACGATCTTTCATTCATATAATCATCAAAGATAATTGATGATGTTATTGGGAATTTAAAAATTTTGAAACAGATCCTGGTCTGAAGTAGACACAGGGTGTATAAATATACAGGTAGTAAGTACTTATGAAAAAAATCATGCATTCATAAATAAATAATTATTATCAGAGCAACAACTCATTTGCATGCAACATTATTTGACCATAGATTAAGCTAAAGCTGTTTTTAAAAATATTTACTCACCTGTATTATTTCAGAGCAGAGCAGGCTTATGGTATTTGAATTCTTATTCCAGGCTTTGAATATTACTCCAAAAAACATTGATGCTTTGATCTTGCTAGCTGATGAAAACCTTTGCATGCATACAAATTTTTGTTTAAAAGTGTTGAAATTACTGTTGCTGAATTGCAGGTTGCAGATTTTATTTTACTGTGAAGAACCTTGCTAGCAGATTTTACTTTCAGATTTTCAATTTGCAGATTTCCAAGTTGCTATGAAGTATATTGCTTGATTTAGAGTTTGCAGATTTGTTTTTACTCAGATTTGATTTTGGTTTAATTTCAGATTTTGAGAATACATTTCTGTTTTGAATTAAGTTGAAATAAAGTAAATGATAGTGTTACGTTTTTAGTAAAATTAAAGAAAGTATAATTTCTAAAATAAAGACACTTGTTCCCAAACTTTACATTTGTCACTAAGAAGCTTGATTGAGTAACAAGTGTTTTTAAGGGTGTTAATATGTTACATTTGTACTTAGGAATTTATTTATAAAATTTTATTTAATTTAAGATGTAAACATAAACTTACATATTTATTTTACTTTATTAATTAATACTTACATATGTGAATATAAATTTACCTTTATAAGAAAATGTTCTAAACAAATTGTAATATAAATATATCTTACTTTTTTTTAAGTAACTTATATGTGTAAATATAAATTTACTTTAAAGAAAGTATTGTAAAAAAAATCACAATACAAATAAATCTTATATATGTAATTTAAAATCTAAACATCTATATTTACACAACCATTTTAATTTTGAAATACTTTAAAAAGAAAATAAAACAAAACTTTGATTAAATCCTATATAAACTATCATATTTAAAATAAACAACTATCTTATATTTTGAAAACAAATAAATTAATCTTTATATCTTTAAAACAATTGAATTAATATTAACTTTTGAAAACATTGATTCTAAAACAAAGCTTCAATCCACAATATTTATACATTATAAATTATCAATTGATTAAATTAAATTTCAAAACAATATCAAATTATAATATATACATACATATATATTACAATTTGAAAATTCATCTTTAATTAAAACAAAAGATGTTTCTATTCACAATATATATCAAACACATATATATTATAAATAGAATAAAATTTTATTAGCCTTTGAAAAACAATCTTATCAATTTTATTTCCAGATTATAAATTCATTAACCTTTAAAATATTAAATTATCCAATTCAAACTAAAATTATAAAGAAAATTTATCAAACCAATTCAATTATTAATACAGATTATTAAATTCTTATTTCCCAAAATTCCGGGTCGTTACAGGAATTGACGACGATGAAGATATATGGCATAAGTGAACTTATATATAACATATGTAACTATATATATGTATATAAAACCATATTCTGAATACAAATATATATTAAATTAAATATATATAGATATTTCAAAATCTATGTTTAAACAAAATTCAAACATAAAATTCATATATATATATATATATAAATTTTGAATCAGCACATTAAAACTTAATAGTTTAACATATATATATATATATATATCATGATATAACAAAACAAAAAAACAGCTTAACTTATATATACTGACACACCCAAAAACTAACATATAAACTATAACAATAACTATATACATAACATACACATACTTTTCCATTATACAAATGGTTCCAAAATGTATAATCATAACATATATAAAAAAATAGCTTATAAAACAGACAAATATATATAGTGCTATACTAGAACCATATCTATACTGCGACTATGTTTTTAAATAGGCTTATAGATATAAAATATAACACATATATATATAAGAATTGATCCAATCCAGCAAAGTTTATAATATGACATATATGGTGAAAGCTTTAACATAAAATATGTATAAACTGCATAACTTTTATAATTATACATATACAACCTTATATACTTTATACGTAACTCATTGGTTATAAACTCATATACGTTCGCATATTTAAAACTATAAGATATGAACAAAAGAAACAAAGTAGCCTGTATAGAACTATATATATATATAAACTTATATATTGTTGAAATTATATACGGTACGACTGAAACAATATATATATATATATATATATATATATATATATATATATATATATATATATATAACAAACAGATCAGCTTTAATGGAATAAGTTAACAACGGACAAACAAAAGATAAAGAATGCATCTAATTTAATGTTGGAAAGACATCAAACGGATAGAAATGTTCCAGCTTTTTACTGATATAACTCCGTTAGTCAATCACGTTCGAGACTATATTTTCTGCTACTTCCTACGTATCTCCACTTCCCACTGAAATAGCTTCTTGCCCACTTCTCCATGAATGCTTCTCGTTTATTTATGCTGCAGTTATTTGCTTCTAACTTAACCATTTTTCCATTCAGTAATAAAAGTTTCAATTCTCAAGTACTGCTTTCTTTTTCATTTACCTTGGTATATTTCTTTCATTCTCTTATTCTTTGCCGCTAAATGCAATATCCCAAAAATTTATCAATATAAATTAATAATATATTTAAACCCTTGGAATTTAATTTGAAAATAAATTGGAAAGAAATCTTAAACAAATAAAATATGTGAAAATTAGATATGAATAAAGATTCCAATTTTATTTTGAGTTAAAAATATTGTAATAATGAATGTTCAAAATGTCGTTTAAATTTAAAATTATATACATATATGTGCATTGCATTTATGAGTAATATTGAATACATATTGAAATTTAATTTGAATTTGTTCAAGATAAGTGTGAATGCATAATGGACATAAATGTTTATATCTCATGTTTAAAATTGAAGTTTGAATTTAAATTTAAAATAAATGTTTTAAAAATAAGTAGCATTTAAAGTTATTAAGATGTAATATATGTAATGTAAATATTGGTTAAATTCTTTTAACATTGTACATATATTTACAAATGAATAAACGAATACATTTATTTATAAAGTGTATATAATATAAAAATTTAAGTTTATAAAATTCTTTTGCCTTGTAACAAATCACCAATGTTAAATAAACATTCACATGGGAGATGGAGTAGAGTAATTAAAAAAATCTTGATCTTATAATTATCTTTTTACAAATGGCATGAAAACATCATTACTTTAATAAAGTAATCAAATTAAAAATTTCAAAAAACTTTTCACCTTCCCATTTAAAATTTATTAAGCTACCAAATCTCTAAAATTCAGTAACCAAGAAGATTTTGCAATCTTAAACTCCAAAACTCAAGCAAGAAAAAAATTCAGAAAAAAGAAAATAAAGGAGGAAAACTGCCTACCTTCTTCAATTCAAAACTAAAATATGAGAATCTTCTTAAAGCTTCAAACTGTAGTGATACACTCCATCTCTCAGGTAGATTTTAACTTGATAGTTTAATAAAAATTATGATTTTTAAATCAAGTTTTAATAAACCAAGTTCAAAAAAACTGCAGATTAGCTGGAACAGGAGGGCATCTGGTTTTGGCAGTGTAAGGGTTTCTAAATTTTTTAAAGGGCAAGCAAATCTTTTCTTTTAATTTGAATTCGAAGTTTGCTAAACAATATTGAAGTAGTAAAGTAAGAATCTGAGTAATTGAATCAATTATTTGCAGGGAAAATCAAGATCAAACTTTAATCTTCTTTTGGTTTTCACGTTTCAGAAAAAAGAAGCTTCTCTTTTCTATAAAAAATCCTAACTGTAAGTAATTAAAAAACTACTGTTATTAATAAATTGAGTAAATAAACATAACAAGCAATAATCAGAAATCTGTAATTATAATTTGCAGATCTAAAACTCCAAATTTAAAGTAGGAAAAGAAGAAAAGTTACAGTCCTTCATTTTCTTTGAAACTGTCAGGAACTTTTGGTCAAAAGGTGAGTAAACCTATGCTTTATTAAAAAAATTGTGTTTCAATGCCTGCATGAATGTGAATTGCTTTTGCATGTGAATGAATGGTTACGCTTGTGTTTTTATTTACTTGGAAATGTTGTTTCCTGTTCTTCCATTTCCTATAACACTATGGTTTACAGTGTAAACCATGCTAAAACTAGAAACTCTTCCCCTCATTTCTTCTGAAAATGAATTGAAAACAAGTTAAAGTATGTTGTCACACTGCATTATGTTCCAGTAACAAATTGAAGCAAGATCATATAGTTTTTCTTTTACTGGAAACTGAGTACATTCAGCTATCAGGTTTAATAAAGTAAACCATTTCGAAATCCCAATCTTTTTCTCCCTCATTTCTTCTGGAAATGAATTGAAAACAAGTTGAAGTTTTTTTTTAAACCTGTACTATGTTCCAGTAACAACTCAAAGTAAGGTTATATATAGTTTTCTCTAGAAATTATGAAACGCAGTTACCATTCAAACTTTTCAAGAAATTCGAACTTCACGAATTTTAATTTTAATAACTCTATGTGAATCCCCTATAAAAAGAATGATTTTAGAAAGCAAAATGCATAATTTTCATTAAATTTTCATCGAGATTTCGGGTTGATCAGAAAGTTGAACATATGCTAAATTCCGGCGACCAAGGTGATCGTGGCCCTCGAGTTCGACGTCGCTGATAGTTTGAGTATTATAGATACCAGAAAAATACTAGATAAATTTATTAATCATTGAATCTTTGATTCGAGGTCAAAGTAGGGTTTTAGAACCCATTTCGGTTCATGTTAGAAATAATGGTGCTGCGCCATCAATAGGTGCTCGGACTGCGTGCCTCCGTTGCCAATCGCGGCGTAACACGATGGTGAAGCTTGGGTCAAAGTTTGGAGACTGCTGACAGTCAGGGGTGGTGGCACGAGACATTTTACTGAAGACATTTCTGATGATTGTTTGGGCCGTGATCCTTGTTTTCGAGATAAAATCACGTTCTGGGTGTTCATGTCGTTTTGGGGGATGGTAGTCGACTCGATGGTGGCCACAATTTCAACCCACGGCGGCGATTTGGGCCGTGCACGTGCACGTGGTGATTGGGGTGTCAGTTGTGATGGGTTTGGGGAAGAAGGGAGGTGACTCGAAGCACAACGCGGGGGATTGGGGAGATAGCTCGAAGACGAGCTCGTGCCGTTTGGGGATTTATCGGCTTGTTTAAAAGCTTAAACAAATTTTTGTAAAAAAGAATGGCACACGGGTCAATTTTGGCTAGAACTCAAAGCAAGGGGTTGTTTGTCTCGGGGACAACTCAGGGGAGCCACGGGTTGGGCATGAAAGTAGCAAAATCCAGTTTTTAACTAAATTTTTGAGACACAAGTCAAATAATTTTTTCTGAATAAATTAACGACAATTGTAAATGGAATTTTAGGTAAATAGTATTGAATCAATTATTTAAAATTTATGAAGTTCAAAGATTTTTAAACTGTATATTTTCTTTTAAATAAAAGTGGTTTTAAAAAAAATCTAACTTAACAAAAAGTTTAAAAGAAAATCAAATACTCAAGTGTTAACTTTAAACCAAATTTATTTATAATGATCAAATAGTAATTAACAATTAATGTTTTGAAAAGATTTTTGTAATTAATAATTAATTAATTAAAGGATAGTCAATTAATAAAAGTAATTAAACTTAATCAGTTAACAATTAAGGATTAATGAATTTAAATAATTAATTAAAGGATACTAAAGTTGATTAAGATTTAACTAATTCATAATTAAACATTGATTTAAGTAATTAATAAAGATAATAATATGGTTAATCCACCTAAATCAGAATCACCTTAATCAAGGATGATTGACCATCATCAAATATTCCGTACTGGATTGATATTTCTGTTGTAATAGTGTGATTGCTTTGTGATTGTAACAACCCATAATTTTGTGACTATTTTTAATTAAATTTTTATTTGAAATTATGAATTTTACATCATTTAAAAGTGAATTTTTAGAATTTTTCCAATGTAAGTTTGGAATTTGTTGTAGTTTATTTTCCAAATGAAATAAATAAACAATTTTTGAAAATTTTATATTTTGGTCAAAATTTGAATTTTTAGTTTAAATTTTAAAAAATTTGAATTTTAAATTTTAATCTTTTTCTTTGAAACACAATATATTTATAATATCTGTTCTACTTTTCGTTTCGTTAAATTTTGAGTTTTACGTTTTAAATTAGATAAATTACAGCGTTTTACTCGTAGTTATTTTCTGTACTTCAATTTCAACTTTTCTATGTTCATTTGTATATTTTTATTTTTTATGTTATTTTATTTTATTTTTCTATTTTGTTTATCTAAACTTTATTTATTTGATCTTACTTATGTGTATATCTTTTCATAAAAGGCTTGGAAGAAATCAAGGAGACATGCGTTACATTTCTTTAATGCTTGCCTTTTTATTTATCTACCCTATTTATTACTTATTCTAGCCATTCACCATTCATAGCCATGAATTGCTCTTATTAATCACGTACAAACATCTCAAAATATCCTCTTTTCAATTTCATTTAAGAATTATATATATATATATATATATATATATTTCTCCTTATTTCTTGCCTTTTATTTCCTAGCGTTTTGTTTTCCTATCATTTACTCCACTTTAGTCATTTAAATATTTTCTTTCCATCCACTCCACTTCATAATTCACGTACACGTTTACTTCACATTTCATTTCTAGAAAGAAATGTATGCAAATAAATGGCTTGCAGAAATTTAAGAGGCATATGGTTCATTGTTTACACTCTTGCCTTTTTCATTTGCATGACCTTTATTATTTTCTTGTTGTTTCCTCCTCATTCCTAGCCATGAATTATTCTACTCATAGCCTTGCATATCAAGTTGAAAATTCACATACAAAAAAATTATTTCCCATCTCTCATTTTTTATTTGTATTTAAAAATAAAATATATTATACGTTTCTTCCTCCTTAACTTATGCCTTTCCGTTTCCCTAGTATTCATAACTCCTTAGCTGTTTTTTTCTTAAATAGCCGCGTATTTCCTCTTATCATTCACGTACAAAACTCCTCAAACATATCTCATTTTATTCCATTTCTCATTTCATCACTTGAAAGAAAGAATTTTTTTATTAAATACAACAAGTATTTGTTGCCACTTTATTTTCTAAACCATTCAAAATCTTATCTTTTATTGCATAGCCTCTTTATTACTTACCTTAGCCGTTCATTCCTTTAATCCAACCATGAATTTCTCTTACCTGTCACGCATAAAAACTTCCCAAAGCTTCTCATTATCATTTGCGTGAAAGAAAATTATATTCAAGCTCTAGATCCATGGCTTCTCTTCCTCTTCTTTCTTTTTCTCTTTTTGTTTCTTCTTTGTTCTTCATGCTTATACTCAGCCTTTGGCCTCTAGCACACCTCTAACCATCATGGGCAAGAAATATAAGATGATAGTTGAAACCATATGTGGTGTAACCAAGCCATTGTTTGATTAAGGCAAGTTATGTCACTTTGATTCATGTATTTTTCCATTTTTTTAACATCCATTGTTTTGTATTGAATCATATTCTTATGTATGTAATATTTATTTGCATACAAGATTTGGATATGACTCTTCATCCACTCAAGTTTGCATTGTGCTTGTCGTGCTTTTTCGTACTTTGCGAGGTTTGAATTTTTTCCTGAATTTGTCTATTCTAGTTTAAAAAGGTGAGTTTTTATCACTCTAGACATATGTACTCATATTTTTGTGAAAAAAATGACAAGTGAATCTGTAGACATTGATATGTCATTCATATATGCCTGTGTTGTGATTACATGATGATAATGTCGTTTATATATTTGTTACATCATTTTTTCTGATATTATATGTATACTGTTATTTTATTTCTGTTAATCACCACTGCAAGTTTCCTATCACTATGGGTTGAAATGATACATACCCGAACGGACTTTAGGATAAAGAATATCACCATGGGTTGATATGATAGGCTCGAGTGATTTTTTATTGAATTTTTGTCGTATTTATTTTTCTTGGAATTGCGGGCTTGAAATGATAGAACCCGGATTTTTCTTTTTAAATTACGGATTGGAATGATACATATCCATATCACTTGACCTATGTTAGAAAATATTATACAGGCCCATGGTTAATATTTTTAAAGCAATATTTTCCTAAAAATTTATTAATTATTTTAAAATTTTGGAATATATGGAATTTTAACTTAAAATTTGGTTTAAAGATTTGAAGTATAAAGAGATATCAGTTTTTATAAGTTAAAATGTTATAAGCTGATAATTGGTTTAAAGTGTAAAGTTTTAGTTAATGCAAGAAACATGTACAATTTTAATTTATGAAAGAAATGTGTAAGGGCCTAATTAACGAAAGAAACATGTAAAGTTTTAATTAATGCAAGAAACATGTAAAATTTTAATTAATGAAAGAAACGTGTAAAGTTTAATTTTGTGAAAGAAATGTGTAAAGTCCTAATTAATGAAAGAAATGTGTAAAGTTTTAATTAATGCAAGAAACAAGTAAAGTTATAATTAATGAAAGAAACGTGTAAAGTTTTATTTTATGAAAGAAATGTGTAAAGTCCTAATTAATGAAAGAAATATGTAAAGTTTTTAGTCAATGCAAGATGTAAAGTTTAATTGATGAAAGAAATGTGTAAAGTCCTAATTAATGAAAGAAACGTGCAAAATTTAATTAATGTAAGAAACATGTAAAGTTTTAATTAATGAAAGAAACGTGTAAAGTTTTTAATTAATGCAAGAAACATGTAAAGTTCTACTTAATGAAAGAAACATGTAAATTTTTTGTAACAACCCGGAATTTTCAAACCCGAAAACTCCAGATAGTTATGAAAAGAAGAATGGGATAGAAGAAGAAGAAGAAAAACAACATCAGAATCTCACATTGCAGCGGATCAAAATAAAATATATAAGAACAGCTTTTAAATACAAAGAGTCTGTACTATCATACATACATACATACCATATCAGAGTACATCAATCAATCATACATGTCCATACACAACGGAAATATAAACAAATACGGGAATACGCTTTGTCAACCTGCTCGTCTCCTGAGCTCCAGCATAAAACCTGAATCCTGTTTAACTCGGTCTAACCTGAGCATCATATATAACAACACCCAAGTCAGTCTGGAATACCAGCGTGAGAAAAATCACACTCAATTGATTTATTAAAGTTTCGAAAATCCTTTGAAAACAAAAGCATCTCGTAAGACCACGCCACAAATAAACATGTCGGGTTTTTACCTTACGATAGCCAAAACACTTTTTATAGAAATCCTCTGATATTATAACAGGGTCTATATACAAATACTTATAAAATAGCTGAAATTGTTACATCTATTAAATTCCAGCTACTAGCCACAGAGTGGGTAATAAAAACAAAACTCGTAGAAGGCTCGTAGGGAGAATGGATTTCCATCAATGGCTGGGCTACTGGGGTACCGCCCGTCACAGTACCTGGCCTAGATCAGAGTACCGAGGATTACTCCCTTCATCATCTGCAACACAAGGCCGGAACCGTTCCTTACTGCACAGTCCCGAACAAGATAAACCCCGTGGTTGGCGCGACCAACCACCCACTAAGCCGAAATATATAAGGGACATCTAGACAGGGGAAATATCTTGTCCTGCTTGGGCATAACCCACCTAACCTTGCTGCACCTCCCCTGTTTTAGCCATTCCCTGTTGATGAGGCTTGAGGTTAAACATTACCTTTTTAAGAACGCGTCACTTAGAATGCTCATCGTCCACCTGACGATGTTCTGAAAGCATTCAATCCATACAAGTTGCCCTGGGTTTGGACAAACCAAATCACCGTCTTCAACTCTTCACGGTCTTCATTCGTAATCTTTCAAACCGGATCGAAGTGGTTTTCGGATAATTAAATCCGATCCCGGACTCTTCGAAACGATCAGCGCATTGTCCAATATTGACAGCCGGTTATTTAATTATCAATTAATCACACACAAACAACCATCAAATAATTTCCATAAATTATTTATCTCAATATCAGTCAGATATTATTTCCAACTTAACCCATTTGAAATAAATTTTCAAAGTCTTTTTATTTCCATCAAATCATTTAACTGATTTCTTATACTTACTCACAATTGATTTATCCTTTGAAAATATTCCTATTTTCTCATTTCTTCCTCAAAATTTCAATTTACACTTTCCTTATAATTTCTCACTTTCACTTTCTCCACTTAATAAGATTTCTCCTAAATCTTATCTCATTTAAATTAATTTGCTTACCATCACAAGAGGATTTTAATTGGATTTTAAAAACATTTTGAAAACATATAGATTTATAAAATAAGAAGTAATATTAAATAACTGGTTTTAGAAAACTTAGAGTTTATAATAAATAATAGCTAAACCTTCAAATTAACTAATTCGAAAATATTTTACATTCAAATAATAGTTTATAAAAAGATTTACGTAGTATAGTAATTTAAAATATTCCTTTTAAAATAAATTATAATTTTAGGAAATCCAATATCCATTTATAAATGCCTCTTGTCCACATTCACCTTTTTGAAATATCCTCCTATTTCCATTCAACCAATTTCATATCTCATTTATAAATTCCATTCATGAATTTATAAAATCTCCTTGGATTTCATTTATTAAGATAGTTTGATTTAAAAATCTCATCTTTATAATTTATTTCTTTCTATAAAGTTCCATATTGTCCCATTTAATAAGTTCCATTCATTATTAAATAAAATCTCCTTTTGACTCTTAATAGAATTTTTTATTCGTAATTCTTAATAGAATCTTCTTTATTTCTTAATAAATTTTCTTTTCTTTTCTTATTAATATTTCTTTTTATTTCCTTAATAGACCTCCATTCCCATTTCTTAATATAATTCCATTTTCTTTAATTCACTTATCGATTACAATATTCCTTCAAGTATAATTTATAATTTAAATTTTCCCAACTCAACTTTATCACATTAAAGTTTAATTTAAGTAGAAAATATACTTTTATTTTCTTTTCTTCATTCTTACTTTAAGTAGATTCAAATTTCAAATAAATATTTTCTATTTGAGTTTTATTTAACTTCTTCAAATTAATTTATCAAAGGTAATAGAAATTTCAATTTTCAACTTCTCTGTTATTCAACAGTTGATAATTCAATTATCTATAAAACCATCCAACTCAATATATCATCCTGTCATAGAACAACATATATACGAAATAAAATAAATAGTTTTGAGGAATCCTGTTGGATCCCTCCAACCTGTTTTCCCTGCATCCACAGACGTTAGCACAATAAAATAACAATTTCACTTCAATGTGAATTATCGCAGTATATGGGTTTAATATTTCTAACATCCGCTTATTATGCAGTGTATAAAGTCTAATTAATTATTCACTACTTCAACAGTCAAACATCATTCAATCAATTCAATAATTAAATCCAAATTCAACAATTTTAATTTTTAAATTTAACTGAGTGAGATTAACTCACCTTTGATTTTTATTTTGCTACTCCAGCCCCACCTCGACTTGTCCCCATATTTTTGACCTTGTATAAACAATTATATGATTTTATTAATATTAGAACAAATCGAGCAATTTATTTCCATTTATTCTTTAACCCTAATAATTTAATTCTAACTAATGATTTATTTCAACAAATAATTAAATTTAAAACTAATTCTCCTTTGTAAAGAAAATCTTCTAGTGACTAATTAAACAAATTAACCACCTAAGTAATTTATTATTGAACGAACTAGCAACATTAAAAATGCCGAGGTATATATTTATTTTAATTTTCTTCTTTGTAATTTCTTTTGCCAAAATGACTTATATTTATTTAAAAAAAATCAAATCTTTATATTCTTCCAAAGTCTTATGGATATAAAAATCATATTTTGCTTAAATATAGGTATATTTATTCTAAAGAATATAAATTTATTTTTATTTTATTTCATTTTTTTCTCATATAATTAAAATTTTAAAACAGAAAAGATTTAATTTTACAGTAAAAATATTTATAAAAATCTGCATATGTGTATAATTATATACAGTTTTAAAAGCCATAAACTTTACTGCAGTTCCCAAAAAAAAATTCCAGTTTGCATATATATAAAGATTAAACCCAAAAATTTATATATATACTTACGAAAATAAATTTCCTAACTGCACAGCTTCTTTCCCTTTATTTTTTTTATATAAATCAATTTCAATCTGAAAGCAACTTAATCCATATGCATTTTAACAAAATTTTGAATCTGGAATCGTACCTCACTGCCTCGCGACTATCGCCGCCGCCTCCCCTGCATCACACGCCACTGAGTTTCCCCAGATCCTTGGCTGTCGCGCGAACATCGATGAAATCACGCCCCTCTTCTTCTTCGCAGCCACGACATCGACATCGCTCGAACCTTAGCAACCCCCTTCGACACCGTCTCCCATCCCCGCGCCATCTCCAAATCACACACTGCCCCGCCTACCTACGTCGCCCCCCCTCTCGACCACGAAACCTCAATCCATTCGCGATTTTGATTTGCACTCGCGCGAATCAAACGCAAATAGATTTAGGTTTTTTTTTTAACTGTCGTGAATAGGTTTTGAGGAGAAGAGGAAAGGATTGGGGTTTCAGAGTTTATATTCAAGGAAGAAGGGTTTTGCTCGCGATTATAGGAAGATAGCGGCCATGATTTTTGATTTTGGATTACTGAACGAAGACATAAACGAGAAGCATTGTGAATTAAAGAGCTAAAGGAAGCGTCTTTGAGAAGCTGAAAGAAAATACGGCCATGAGTTGATGTAGGATATTTTTAATTTTTTAAACGATTAATTATTTCCGAAGCATTTTAATCTCGTACGAACCCACGGTTGCTCTAAAAATTACGAAATTTGAAATCCGGCAATAATTCAATATTGCGGATCCAACGGAACTGGTTTCGTTGAATTCCGAGACTGTGCCTTGGAAGGTTATTTTTAAATGTCAATTTAAACAATGTAAAATTAAAATTGAACAAACGGCAGTTAAATTCAATTTTAATCCACCTATTGTGCTCAGTATTATTAATATAAATTTTATAAGCCGTTAAAATATTTCCAACAAGCTTACAATTCCAGATTTTAAATAATTTACCCAATTGTCAACTACTATTTAATTTATCCAATTAATGATTACATTTAAATTCTGAGTTCTTTTTATTTAATCAAACCAATTCTTCATATTGAAAACAAATTATATTTCAAATTACTTATTTAAATTCATTTTAAATATCATATATTATCTGTTGAAAAAGCCAGGTCGTTACATTCCTCCCCCCTTAAAAGAATTTCGTCCCCGAAATTACTAGTTAGGAAGAATGGTCCAATACCCGTTATTATTACTTTACAATCAACAATTCAACATTCTACTAACTATCTTTTTAATAAAAGATGCATTACCCTTCTTATTAACTTTCTAAACTTTTTCCTAGTTTCAAACTATACTATTTGTTTAACCATTCAAGTTTTAATTTAAAACCAAATTTTAAATTATCAAATTTTTCTCAAAATTTTTCTGACTCCCTAAATTCTCGAAAAATTTCGCCAGCGTCTCCTTTGCACGGCTAGCTCGGTACAACTACAAAATGGCTCTACGGCCTCCCAAATCTCAAAAGAAAACAAAAAGCCAAGCGGCTCAATCAAAATCCCAATCAATTTCCATATAGAAATTCAAACACATACCTTTTGTCGGGCATTTCAATTTTATCTTTTGAAACGAAACTCAATTCTCTTTACCTTCATATTACCTGCATAACCTTACACGGCAATATACCCAATCACAATATACAAAACATTTTATCGATATCCTCACAAATGTCCATATCTATTCATTCAAGTATTTATTTAACTTACATCTGAAATATCAATTCTCGATTGAGAATGTATCATTCCTTACTTAAGTTAGTATAAACATCTTATGTGTTTCTTATATTTACTTTCATCTTACGACTTTAGTTTGTATTCATCCTTATTCAATTTATTCTTTCATTCCCATATGAACTTAATTTATCTATAACTCTAAATATTCAAATTCTAATTTTCATTTATATCAAATTCATGTCTTAATTTTAAATTAGTTTCATTCACTAACTTATTTAAATTTTCAATTTGAAAACATTTGTTGTTGACAAAATTTTCTAAAATTTCAAAAAAATTTCTAACTCCCAAAATTTTTGAAAATTTTTGGCAGAGTCCCCTTTGTACGGAGGAGCTTTTGCAATTTGACAATAGAGATAAATATATATACATCGACCCACACGGTCGGAAAAAACCAAAAACAGTTCATATTTCCTAGTTTGTATTGCGTAGGCGTACCTTATTTAGCATTTTAAGCAAGCGGCTTATTTAATTTAGCATATGTGCGCCCAAAATCTCGCCATACAGTCTTCTGGTACCTGTACTTACTCGATTTATAAACATTAGTAACATATTTATGAAAATTTATAGCATTGCACTCATTTAAACAACTACGACACATCAAAAACATAAGCAATATAATATAAATCACTTCATAACAAATTTTTATGGTTTCCAAACTAATTCCCATTGTTTATAACTGACACAAACACCGTTTGCATTCAACATTAAGTGGGTTACGACACATTTATTTAACTCCAATTCATAATTATGCCCAAACAAACCTATTCTCCATTTAATTGATTTCCAAAATCAATTCCTGCTTCTTATCAATTCAAAACCATATTTTATAAGCAATTTTATGTGAATCAAGTTCTATAAGCAGGTAATAAGGTTTTCTAATTAAATCCAATTGCTTTTACACAATTAATAACATCATATGTGATTCAGAATGATTTCCAATATCATTCTTTTATTCAATCCATTCTTAAAGCAAACTAATTTGTATTCATGGCAATTTTATTCCAAAATCAAATTTAATTACTTTTATCATTCCATAGAACTGCATTCAATCATGTTTACGCCAACAACAATTATTTCTTTGTAAATTACAACAATATTCATACAAACAAAAGTTACTTTAATTTTATAACTGTTTTAAAAATTAATTCCAACTCTAGTTATATGAAATTTCATTCCATTTCTAATTTATTTATAAACCATATCTTTGCATTGATTTATTCAACACCGTTTTTATTAAGCTCGACAACTTCAATGCTTAAAATTTAACAAACATGTCTCAAATTTATATAAGTCGTGCTTCATTGAATTTAGACTTAGGTTAATTTACTTCAAATTATTTAATTTTCATAACTTAAGTTAATTTCATTTTCCCATAAATTCTTTCCCAAATTTAATTTGATTTTATTTAAAACAAATTTCTTTCATTTACTCCTTAACTCAATTAATTATTTCATTTAAAAATTCAATTTCCATGTTCGATTCATTCTCGAACTTATTTAACTTATTACAAGACCACTTTCACTTTATTTACACACAATTGGATTTTATTTACACTTCTAACCATCATATTTAATCCAATGTCAATTTATTTACCAACCAATCCAAGTTGAATTTTATATTTAGCTCAAGTTCTCTTTCCACCATTCACTTTATTTCCACTTTTATTCATTCACCATTCAACTTTTATTTAACCAATTCAAAGTTTTTCACATATTCAGGTTACTAATTTATCCCAAATTAGTTTATTTCCAATTTATAATTCAATACTTGATTTTATTTTTATTTTTTTTAGCTTCAAAAATCTCTTCATTTAAATTTCTTTGGTTCAATTTTATTTTATAATTCAGGTTTGGATTTTCTATTCATTTCCCAAATTCAAACAATTCTATTTGATTTATTTATTCCATTATAATTTTATAAGTCCACTTCTTATTTATCTTCACACTTCCATTTATTTACCAGTTAACCATATTCCCATTTTATTTTACTTCGGGTTTATATATTTTTACTTAGCCAAGTTATTTCAGCACCTCTCAATTCCTTTATAAGCTATCGAAGTCTTATTACTTCAAATTCATATTTCACTTAGCTTAAATTAAATCCATCTTCATTTCACTGTTACGAATTTTACTCAAGTGAGAGTTTTATTATAATATCATCTGTAACGACCCGTAAATTTTCGATAATTAAATTAGCTAATTTAATAAGATTTCGTGATTTAATGTTAGAAAAAAAATTTTGTAATTCATTTGGAATAATAATAACTGGAATGAATTGCAATAATTATCCAAGTAATGAAAAAAAAAAAGCTACTTAGTGAATGCCTTTGCAATCAATAGTTGAATAGGATATTAAATGTTGAATTCATTGGGTATGATAGAGTAATTGATTGATAAGTAAAATCTATTTGAAATCAAATATTGAATATTGAACACGTAATTGTTTAAATTAAATATTTAAAACTTATTGAATAATTGAATAACTGTAAAATGAAAATAGTGTTCTAAATTTTGAAATGGTTTTAAAAGTTGAATCTTATAAGTTCAATTTCAATATTTCAAAAGATAATGAATTATTGGATAAGCGAAATTGTCTAAATTAAATATTTGGAATTTATTGGATAAATAAAATAACGGGTTTAATATGATTAAAAATGATTTGTAAAATTTTATTTTATCATATTGGAGTTATAGTGATGTTATAGAACTTTTAAAACTGAATTTAAAATTTATTTGTGAAAATTGAATATTTTAATATTTAATTATCGACTGGAAAATAGCCAATTTTTGAACAGTCTCAGAATTGAACGAAACTAGTTCCATTGGATCCGTAATAATTTTTTTTTATTATAGGATTTCAATTTTCGTAGCAGTCGGAGTTGTCGTTTGACCGTGGCAGCTCGAAACGCGTTGAAATTGTTTTAATATTAATTTGGCGAGTTAAAATAGTCATTTTTCAAACGGTCTCGGATTTCGACGAAACCAGTTTCATCGGATCCGTAATGTGATATTATTGTAAGATTTCAAATTTCATGTCAATCGGATTTACCGTTTGTCCGGGGCGAGCCAAAACGCATAGAAATTCGTTTAAATCGATTTAATTCAAATTGATCGTTTATCGCTATAACTCTCACAGACGATCGAATTAGCTTCCGAATCCTATTCCATTGTGTCCGGAACGCGGGATAAACCCTAGGAACGCCGGTCACCGTGCGTAAATCGGAGTTTGAAAAAGCCGGATAAATAATATTCATCGTTCCTATAAATAGCCCTCTATTCACAAAAAAGAAAAAGAAAAGAGATAGGGTTTCATCTCAAAAATTGCCGGCCGCCTCTTATAATAAATCAATGGCCGAAAATCTCATGCCTTCCTCCTCGAATTTCTTCGTATCCGCTAATCGAATCGAGAAACTTCCAACTGGAAAAGTATAGAGCACATCCTCCTCCATCAATCCAACGGCTATGATCGTTTATAGGCGAGTAAATCGTCATCAATTGGCAAAGGAACGCGCGTCGTTCATCATCGTTTTTGGAGCTGCAGTGTCGACCGAGCTTCGGGCCTTTCTGGCCGTGGGCGGCCCTCGCATGGGCGCGCGTTATGGTGGTGTTTGATCTGGTCAAAGTGCATCGGAAGGAGGTACGTGGTTTAGGGTTTCATCGTGGATATGGGTTTTCTGCATGCGTATGGAGCTGGGAGCGAACGAACGTGAGGGAGAGAGGGGCAACGGCCTGGATTAGCCTGCGGGAATCAGCGGTGAGGATGGTATTTAGGTTTATATTAAAATAAAGTTGAAATTGATTTATATAAAAAAATTTGTATTAACTTATAAATATCATAACTTGTTCGTACGAGGTCGGAATTCGACGAAACTTTTTGCGTTGGAATCGTTTTGTCGAGCACTACGCTATGGAGCTAGATTGGAATCGTTTGGAGCTAGAGAAAATTTTGGATTAAATCGAACGTCGTTCGATTTGATTTAAAATCGTAAAAATCAAGGTGAGTGTTTTATAACGCTCACAACGTACTAAATATCTTTATGCTAGTTAAATTTGTCATTATGTAGTGTTATGATTTTATTTGTCGTTGTTTGATAAAAATTTAATGGCCATATAGATTTTCATTCGAATTAATCGTTGAAGTTTAAATTTGACAGTTAAATTGAAATTGAAATTGAATTGCAATTTAATCACCCGACATCGACAACTATGAAATTGCCTTGAATTGTATTGCCTATTGGACGATGTATTTCGATGGATGTTATTGGTTGATGTTTGAATGTTTGGATGTTTATTTGCTTATATATATCCTGTTATGCATACATATGATACTGTGATTTAATTTAAGTAATATATATTCATCCCTGACATTTAATTGAAATAAATAATTACTTGGCCATAGGATAGAAAATTATATACGGACACCGAATTGGCTAAATGAATAATTTTAAAAATCGTCGATTTGAAGTTTATTTAAATGTTTTGATTTAAAGGTTATAAATAGAAATCAATTTATAAAAATCGAATTTATTGAAAAATTGAGTTTTGGAATGATGAAATAAATCTTGGTTATAAGAAATTGTTAAGTAATATGATTCGAGACTTTGAAATTTAAAAATGGGAATTTGATTGAATTTCGAAAATTGATTTGTTTAAAGATTTAACCTTAATTCGAGCTTTGAAGATTACCAAGTAAATGTGATATAAAAATGACATTTTGACATCGAGTTTGGAATTGAATCATATTTGGGATTTGGGTTTAAACTTGAATATTGTTGAAAATTTTTGTTAAGTATTTTAACTATTTTAATTATTTAAACTACTTTAAACTACTTAAAACTATTTTCTAAAATTTCAAACTGGTCAATAAGGTGAATGTTTATATTTAAAATCTTGAATCTAAATATGAATTAAGTTAAATGAAGTTGCAACCTAAATTCGAAATTCGAAATGATTTTTAAATCGAAACGAGGTATTGATGCGAAAAATGATTTTTCGAAAGGGAACCTTATATTTTGAAAGATGCGTTGATATTTGAAATGGATTTGATTTTGAAGCGAATATGATATTTTGATATAAATTATGAATCAATTTGAAATATAAAAGAGCCAACGGTGTATAATACGTAGTTATTAAAGAGACCGGGATCGGATATGGACATACTCTCTGTCGATACCGAAAACCACTTTAATAACTATTATACGCGGAGTGTTGATCCAGAATGAAGTGGATGGTTTGGTGAACGCGTTGACTGAAGAAAGAGAACGATTATTGGATGACCCCTGACATGACTAAAACAGGAGCCGCGCCGGGCCATTGAGGTTCGCCACCTCTAGCGGACACACTTCTTCGATACCATATCTATTACATTTGTGATGCGATTTGGGTGCACCCCTTGATTTGGGAGTGTTGTTTCGCGGTGTTGGGGTAGCTGCTGGCTATGCCCAACATCAGTCCGGATCACGCAACTACTAGTATCCTAGTTGGTATTGCCTCATGTACCTTGTCATACTGATTATCCTATTCGCGACCACTACGTTTTGATTTGTACCTTGAGTATATGGATTGCCCTCTGGTGACTTCCGGTTTTGGGGAAACTACGGTCTTGTATATGCTTTTGGGAATATAAAATGTGTTAAGGGGGATTATGGTAACGCCTTAACGCTATTTTGATACTTTATATTACTGATAGACATTATCTACTTAGCGTATATTACTACATAGTAGATAGTTTCACGGATCCTTGAGAGATGGAAAATCCCGTAACATCTCTTGAGTTATTGTACGCACGTTGACACTGGATAGGAGATGTCAAACCCCGTAAACATCTCTGACGCCGTTACACTCATATTTATTTACGATTGATTTCACTTTCATAAGGATATTTTAGTCCTGACTCGAGTGTTTTGTCTTTTCATTACGCTCGGGTCAGTCCTGAGTTTTCAGTTTAGGTTGAAGATCATTTCCTTGGAGGACG
Organism: Allium cepa; assembly: GCA_030765085.1. Lineage (NCBI taxonomy): Eukaryota > Viridiplantae > Streptophyta > Magnoliopsida > Asparagales > Amaryllidaceae > Allium > Allium cepa. The sequence continues at coordinate 287,131,673 of CM060942.1, forward strand.
GAGACGAAGATTTGGTATATTATGTACTACTATTATATTCATTCCATTCCGCTGCATTGTTGTATGATATTTGTTGTGTATGTAACTCTGATAAATGTCGTATATTAATAATCAAATGTATTCATTTCAAATGTATTCATTTAATTAACAGCTTCATGAACTGTTATTTTATTATTATACTTTAGCCTTCCGCTGTGAGATTCTGTGTTGTTTCATTTCCTTTATTTCCCTTCCTTTTCTTTTCTTAATTACCCCAATAACTATCTGCCCTTTTAATGGTTTGGAATCGACATGTGTATTTGATCGTCGGTTTAAACTTTCCTAAAAGGCGGGTCGTTACAGTTGGTATCAGAGCTTTGGTTTAGCGATAAATCTTGGCTCTAGTGGGGAATAACTCATTGAAATAGAGGTAAACTATATGAATGAGTTGAGTGTATATGAGAGAGCGTACTTGTTATTTGATATAAAATGGTTTTATATTGTGTTAATTTGTTCCGTTGAGTATTTATGAATTTTGGTCGATACTTGGGACGCCAAGGCGTCGATAGGAATTTCTAAACACTCGAATAGGACAAACCAACACAATATCGTTTTGGAATATATTTTATATAAAAGAATTATTTGAATATTTATTCATTTTGATTGAATTGATTGTTAGGAGATGATAATATTAGATTATTATCGTTATTGTTTGATCAGTCAATATTTACAACAATTGATTAAATAACAATGGATTTAGAAAAATGAAATCTTGTAAACACAATTGATAATGAATATAAATGAATTTTAACTTGGATTTGGGAATTTAAATTCCGGTGTTTGAAATTGACTTACAAGAATTTGAAAACATAATATGAGTATTATATGATAGTATAATTGAGTTGAAATTGTTTTCGAAGGATTTTTTTTTTTTTTTTTTTTTTTTTTTTTTTTGATAAGTGTTATATTCCCTTCTCTTGACGCTAGAAAATGATTTTGGTGATGAGTGCACGCATCATCGGCGTTTATTTTCGAGAGTTCGAGTGGGGGAGACCACTTAATAGCTTGTCTAAACCTTGTTTTAATTCAACTTTTATTTTATTTTGTATTCTCTATAGTATGATTTGATATATAAATTATATAAGTATATATTATTTCAAAACTTGATTTGAAATGAAACCGGGATTGGAATTCTTAAGTACTTTAATAATTAATGATTTTTTTTTTAAATGATTGAAATGAATTTAGACTTGAATCATTGAGGAACTTCTGAATTGTGAAATGAGAAATGAACCTAAGAGCTAAGTGAAAATATCAATTGAAGTAGAAATCCTTAGAATTAGGAAATTATGAACTTAAAATAAAATTGAAACTGTAAAACTCGCATAGTATTAAATTTCATTCTATAGCATAGATATAACTTACCAAAATATTTAAGAAGTTCAAAAATGTTATATGAATTGTTAATTGGATAATATACAAGTATAGGTTTGAATAATGAAATATGCATTTAATGAATGGTTTGCAAATATAAATAAAATTGTTAGTAAATAATTGGAATTCAAATTAACATTTAAAGGTGATTCACAATTATGTTAATATAAAATGGAAATACTATATGTGAATGAAAATGTGAAATTAAATTATAGTGAAATTTAAGTAATGACTTAAGAATTAATTAATTGAAAATTCAACTTTAAATGGAAAGAAGTTGTATGTTGTTTAACTACATTCTATTTGCATAACTATAACTTACCAAATACTTAAAGGGTTTAAAATGCTAATAAGGATAAGTAGAGAAATAATATACCAGTGTGAGAGTGAAAAATAAAATATAAAGATCTATTGATAGTTGTAAATATAAAAGAAATTTAAGCTGTAAAATGAATGATACATGTATAAGTGAATGAATAAAATTTAAACTTAATGAAATATAAAATTGGTAAATGGAAACTAATTAAATTTGAATATAACTAAATGTCAATAAACTTGGAAGTGTATGAAATTAAAATTGACTTGGAAATGTATAATTGATTTAGTGTAGATTTTGGATGGATGTTAATGTTTGATATGCATTGGTTGTTAGATGGATGATAATTGATTAAGCAGAATTCATTAGTGTTAATGGAATTGAATGAACGGAATAAATTTTAAATAATTAAATTCAAATTGGGAGCAAATTGACTTGAATTAAAAATGTGAATGAAACAAACTTGAATAAATCGGAAACAAATTGAATGTAAACCTATTGTGTGGATGAATAAGAAAATAAATAGCTTTGTGTTTATGATTGTTCTTTAGAAAATTTGATGTTTTGATGGTTTGTACTTTGAAATAATAAAAGCAAAGTTTTGGAAGAGAAAAAAAAAAAAAAAAAAAAAAAAAAAAAAAAAAATCCAAAATGGTCCAATACATGCTGAAATGAAAACAACCATAACTTTTAAATGACTGAACGGAATTCGACGATTTTGGACTTTCTGAAAAGCTTAGAAACTATAGCACAAATTTTGTTTAGATAACTTGAGAAAATTCCTTCGTCTACTAGGTTAAAAACTTGAATGTTACTCGCTGTCCTGTGTAAAAATAAGTAAAATCTGTAGTATACACCCTTAGTATTTTTGACATATCTTTTTACTGGTTTATCGGATTTTGATGATCTTGTACTTTCTGGAAAGCTAAGAACATAAGCTAAAACTTTTGTTTTAAGTGTTTTGTGTTTTGACACCGTTTAGAAGGTTGAAACCACGAGTGAACGTCGCGGACCTGCGCAAACACTGCCCAGGCTGAAGCGTATTCCCTAAGTAAAACGGCCATAACTTTTGAACGGATGATCCGAATTCGATGATTTTGGACATTCCGGAAAACCTGTAATGAATGCAACAACTTTTGTTTAGATTCTGTTGTCAAATTTTACAGTTTGGGTGACCTAAAGCTAAGATTTGTTTGCTGTCCAGAAATTGAAATCTCAGTTTTGAAGCTAAATATGTTATATATATGTTGTGTAGGCTAAGTATAGCGATCTATCTTTATATGCATGGTTCTAACTTAGTTATTGAGCATTTTAGTAGGTAGCAAAGGGGTTGCGCTTCGTTGTGGAGCTCGCTTCTACGCTAAACGCATAATGTAAGTAAAATGCTAATAAATGCTAAATAAAAGGTACGCTTACGGTTTTATATGATATTGGTGATATTTATATGTTGTTTCCCCACATATGGGATGCCTCATCATTGAGATGAGATGTATATTTGTGATATATATGCTATTATATTTTTTCCGATCGAGCCGCGCAAAGGAGACTCTGCCGAATTTTTCCATAAATCCGGGTGTTAGAAAAATTTTCAACTTTTAAAATTTTTTTTATAACTTGTTTTGATAATTATCTTTTAAGTTTAGAAAGCCGTTCGGAGTAACTTAGTGGAAGCGTAGTTATGACCTTATAAATGGAATTTCATTATGTTATAAGTTGGTAACTTTGAATAAAATATATCTAATGTTGAATTCTATACTTAGTTTCTTTTCCTTTCTTTTCCCTTCTTTTCCTTTTCGAGGACGAAAAGTTTTGAGTGGGGGAGAGTGTAACGACCCGTAAATTTTCGATAATTAAATTAGCTAATTTAATAAGATTTCGTGATTTAATGTTAGAAAAAAAATTTTGTAATTCATTTGGAATAATAATAACTGGAATGAATTGCAATAATTATCCAAGTAATGAAAAAAAAAAAGCTACTTAGTGAATGCCTTTGCAATCAATAGTTGAATAGGATATTAAATGTTGAATTCATTGGGTATGATAGAGTAATTGATTGATAAGTAAAATCTATTTGAAATCAAATATTGAATATTGAACACGTAATTGTTTAAATTAAATATTTAAAACTTATTGAATAATTGAATAACTGTAAAATGAAAATAGTGTTCTAAATTTTGAAATGGTTTTAAAAGTTGAATCTTATAAGTTCAATTTCAATATTTCAAAAGATAATGAATTATTGGATAAGCGAAATTGTCTAAATTAAATATTTGGAATTTATTGGATAAATAAAATAACGGGTTTAATATGATTAAAAATGATTTGTAAAATTTTATTTTATCATATTGGAGTTATAGTGATGTTATAGAACTTTTAAAACTGAATTTAAAATTTATTTGTGAAAATTGAATATTTTAATATTTAATTATCGACTGGAAAATAGCCAATTTTTGAACAGTCTCAGAATTGAACGAAACTAGTTCCATTGGATCCGTAATAATTTTTTTTTATTATAGGATTTCAATTTTCGTAGCAGTCGGAGTTGTCGTTTGACCGTGGCAGCTCGAAACGCGTTGAAATTGTTTTAATATTAATTTGGCGAGTTAAAATAGTCATTTTTCAAACGGTCTCGGATTTCGACGAAACCAGTTTCATCGGATCCGTAATGTGATATTATTGTAAGATTTCAAATTTCATGTCAATCGGATTTACCGTTTGTCCGGGGCGAGCCAAAACGCATAGAAATTCGTTTAAATCGATTTAATTCAAATTGATCGTTTATCGCTATAACTCTCACAGACGATCGAATTAGCTTCCGAATCCTATTCCATTGTGTCCGGAACGCGGGATAAACCCTAGGAACGCCGGTCACCGTGCGTAAATCGGAGTTTGAAAAAGCCGGATAAATAATATTCATCGTTCCTATAAATAGCCCTCTATTCACAAAAAAGAAAAAGAAAAGAGATAGGGTTTCATCTCAAAAATTGCCGGCCGCCTCTTATAATAAATCAATGGCCGAAAATCTCATGCCTTCCTCCTCGAATTTCTTCGTATCCGCTAATCGAATCGAGAAACTTCCAACTGGAAAAGTATAGAGCACATCCTCCTCCATCAATCCAACGGCTATGATCGTTTATAGGCGAGTAAATCGTCATCAATTGGCAAAGGAACGCGCGTCGTTCATCATCGTTTTTGGAGCTGCAGTGTCGACCGAGCTTCGGGCCTTTCTGGCCGTGGGCGGCCCTCGCATGGGCGCGCGTTATGGTGGTGTTTGATCTGGTCAAAGTGCATCGGAAGGAGGTACGTGGTTTAGGGTTTCATCGTGGATATGGGTTTTCTGCATGCGTATGGAGCTGGGAGCGAACGAACGTGAGGGAGAGAGGGGCAACGGCCTGGATTAGCCTGCGGGAATCAGCGGTGAGGATGGTATTTAGGTTTATATTAAAATAAAGTTGAAATTGATTTATATAAAAAAATTTGTATTAACTTATAAATATCATAACTTGTTCGTACGAGGTCGGAATTCGACGAAACTTTTTGCGTTGGAATCGTTTTGTCGAGCACTACGCTATGGAGCTAGATTGGAATCGTTTGGAGCTAGAGAAAATTTTGGATTAAATCGAACGTCGTTCGATTTGATTTAAAATCGTAAAAATCAAGGTGAGTGTTTTATAACGCTCACAACGTACTAAATATCTTTATGCTAGTTAAATTTGTCATTATGTAGTGTTATGATTTTATTTGTCGTTGTTTGATAAAAATTTAATGGCCATATAGATTTTCATTCGAATTAATCGTTGAAGTTTAAATTTGACAGTTAAATTGAAATTGAAATTGAATTGCAATTTAATCACCCGACATCGACAACTATGAAATTGCCTTGAATTGTATTGCCTATTGGACGATGTATTTCGATGGATGTTATTGGTTGATGTTTGAATGTTTGGATGTTTATTTGCTTATATATATCCTGTTATGCATACATATGATACTGTGATTTAATTTAAGTAATATATATTCATCCCTGACATTTAATTGAAATAAATAATTACTTGGCCATAGGATAGAAAATTATATACGGACACCGAATTGGCTAAATGAATAATTTTAAAAATCGTCGATTTGAAGTTTATTTAAATGTTTTGATTTAAAGGTTATAAATAGAAATCAATTTATAAAAATCGAATTTATTGAAAAATTGAGTTTTGGAATGATGAAATAAATCTTGGTTATAAGAAATTGTTAAGTAATATGATTCGAGACTTTGAAATTTAAAAATGGGAATTTGATTGAATTTCGAAAATTGATTTGTTTAAAGATTTAACCTTAATTCGAGCTTTGAAGATTACCAAGTAAATGTGATATAAAAATGACATTTTGACATCGAGTTTGGAATTGAATCATATTTGGGATTTGGGTTTAAACTTGAATATTGTTGAAAATTTTTGTTAAGTATTTTAACTATTTTAATTATTTAAACTACTTTAAACTACTTAAAACTATTTTCTAAAATTTCAAACTGGTCAATAAGGTGAATGTTTATATTTAAAATCTTGAATCTAAATATGAATTAAGTTAAATGAAGTTGCAACCTAAATTCGAAATTCGAAATGATTTTTAAATCGAAACGAGGTATTGATGCGAAAAATGATTTTTCGAAAGGGAACCTTATATTTTGAAAGATGCGTTGATATTTGAAATGGATTTGATTTTGAAGCGAATATGATATTTTGATATAAATTATGAATCAATTTGAAATATAAAAGAGCCAACGGTGTATAATACGTAGTTATTAAAGAGACCGGGATCGGATATGGACATACTCTCTGTCGATACCGAAAACCACTTTAATAACTATTATACGCGGAGTGTTGATCCAGAATGAAGTGGATGGTTTGGTGAACGCGTTGACTGAAGAAAGAGAACGATTATTGGATGACCCCTGACATGACTAAAACAGGAGCCGCGCCGGGCCATTGAGGTTCGCCACCTCTAGCGGACACACTTCTTCGATACCATATCTATTACATTTGTGATGCGATTTGGGTGCACCCCTTGATTTGGGAGTGTTGTTTCGCGGTGTTGGGGTAGCTGCTGGCTATGCCCAACATCAGTCCGGATCACGCAACTACTAGTATCCTAGTTGGTATTGCCTCATGTACCTTGTCATACTGATTATCCTATTCGCGACCACTACGTTTTGATTTGTACCTTGAGTATATGGATTGCCCTCTGGTGACTTCCGGTTTTGGGGAAACTACGGTCTTGTATATGCTTTTGGGAATATAAAATGTGTTAAGGGGGATTATGGTAACGCCTTAACGCTATTTTGATACTTTATATTACTGATAGACATTATCTACTTAGCGTATATTACTACATAGTAGATAGTTTCACGGATCCTTGAGAGATGGAAAATCCCGTAACATCTCTTGAGTTATTGTACGCACGTTGACACTGGATAGGAGATGTCAAACCCCGTAAACATCTCTGACGCCGTTACACTCATATTTATTTACGATTGATTTCACTTTCATAAGGATATTTTAGTCCTGACTCGAGTGTTTTGTCTTTTCATTACGCTCGGGTCAGTCCTGAGTTTTCAGTTTAGGTTGAAGATCATTTCCTTGGAGGACGGAGACGAAGATTTGGTATATTATGTACTACTATTATATTCATTCCATTCCGCTGCATTGTTGTATGATATTTGTTGTGTATGTAACTCTGATAAATGTCGTATATTAATAATCAAATGTATTCATTTCAAATGTATTCATTTAATTAACAGCTTCATGAACTGTTATTTTATTATTATACTTTAGCCTTCCGCTGTGAGATTCTGTGTTGTTTCATTTCCTTTATTTCCCTTCCTTTTCTTTTCTTAATTACCCCAATAACTATCTGCCCTTTTAATGGTTTGGAATCGACATGTGTATTTGATCGTCGGTTTAAACTTTCCTAAAAGGCGGGTCGTTACATCATCTATATCTCAATTTAATTCATCTTCATTCAAATTCACACATTAACTTAGCTTAAGTTAATTCCAGTTCAATCAAAGTGCTCAATCCAATTAAATTTGCTATTCACTATCCAATCACATCCAATGTTTAAGGTACTTTACCCATTTATTTTATACAAAGAACTTTCACTTTCATCAAAATCACCTTTCCATAAATTTAAATCTTAAGTAAATTTAATTATTGCAACTTCTTCTTAAATTCATTGCAATTGATTTGATACACATTTAGATCAAATCCCATGTAATTTAATTAGCCATTCTAAATTTGTTAAGTTAACATCCAAGTCCAACTTATTCCATCAAATCTTGATTTGGATTTAATTCGTAAATTCAAACTATCCTTCTTTTAATCCAATTTATAATAATTGAGATTCATATTAAATTTGACTTACCATTCAATGGAATTTCTATTTATAACTCGAGTTCCATCACCTAATCCCATTTTTAATTCAAACTTCAATTTAATTCAAACACATTTTATTTTCAGTTTACATTACTTAAATTAATTTTTAAGCCAAGTTAAATTTCCATCTTCAACTTTTCACTTTAAATTTTAATTCCAAAATTCAACATTTAATGCTTTTCTTGATTAGGTAACTAACTTGAATTTTAAAATCCCATTGTCTAAAATATTTGCATCCAAACATCCAAGAGATAATAATAACTTCAGAAAATATTACTTTTTATATCAAAATATATTTTGGATGAAATTATTTCGTTCACCCACTTTTAAAAATCAATATTGTGTCGAATTGATCTATTTAAGTGTTTAGAAACCCCTTCGATACAGTTTTCGAGGTTGTGCCGACGAAGGTTCATATACCATCCAATAAATCAATCAACGCAATATAAAACCATTTTATATTCACTAACAAATACGCACTCATATCTATTAATACGCTCAAACTCATTCTAGAGTACCATGGACTCTATCTCAAATGAGTAATTACCCACCAGAGCCAAGGTTCTCGCTTAACCTTTCAGCTCTGATACCAAGTGTAACAACCCGGAATTTTCAAACCCGAAAACTCCAGATAGTTATGAAAAGAAGAAAGGGATAGAAGAAGAAGAAGAAAAACAACATCAGAATCTCACATCGCAGCGGATCAAAATATAATATATAATAACAGCTTTTAAATACAAAGAGTCTATACTATCATATATACATACATACCATATCAGAGTACATCAATCAATCATACATGTCCATACACAGCGGAAATATAAACAAATACGGGAATACGCTCTGTCATCCTGCTCGTCTCCTGAGCTCCAGCATAAAACCTGAATCCTGTTTAACTCGGTCTGACCCGAGCATCATATAAAACAACACCCGAGTCAGTTTGGAATACCAGCGTGAGAAAAATCACACTCAATTGAATTATTAAAGTTTCAAAAATCCTTTGAAAACAAAAGCATCTCGTAAGACCACGCCACAAATAAACATGTCGGGTTTTTACCTTACGATAGACAAAACACTTTTTATAGAAATCCTCTGATATTATAATAGGGTCTATATACAAATACTTATAAAATAGCCAAAATTGTTACATCGATTAAATTCCAGCTACTAGCCACAGAGTGGGTAATACAAACAAAACTCGTACAAGGCTCGTAGGGACAATGGATTTCCATCAACGGATGGGCTACTGGGGTACCGCCCGTCACAGTACCTGGCCTAGATCAGAGTACCAAGGATTACTCCCTTCATCCCCTGCAACACAAGGCCGGAACCATTCCTTAATGAACAGTCCCGAACAAGATAAACCCCGTGGTTGGCGCGACCAACCACCCACTAAGCCGAAATATATAAGGGACATCTAGACAGGGGAAATATCTTGTCCTGTTTGGGCATGACCCACCTAACCTTGTTGCACCTCCCCTGTTTTAGCCATTCCCGGTTGATGAGGCTTGAGGTTAAACGTTACCTTTTTAAGAACGCGTCACTTAGAATGCTCATCGTCCACCTGACGAAGTTCTGAAAGCATTCAATCCATACAAGTTGCCCTGGGTTTGGACAAACCAAATCACCGTCTTCAACTCTTCACGGTCTTCATTCGTAATCGTTCAAACCGGATTGAAGTGGTTTTCGGATAATTAAATCTGATCCCGGACTCTTCGAAACAATCAGCGCATTGTCTAATATTGATAGTCGGATATTTAACTATCAATTAATCACACACAAACAACCAACAAATAATTTCCATAAATTATTTATCTCAATATCAGTCAAATATTATTTCCAACTTAACCCATTTGAAATAAATTTTCAAAGTCTTTTTATTTCCATGAAATCATTTAACTGATTTCTTATACTTACTCACAATTGATTTATCCTTTGAAAATATTCCTATTTTCTCATTTCTTCCTCAAAATTTCAATTTACACTTTCCTTATAATTTCTCACATTCACTTTTTCCACTTAATAAGATTTCTCCTAAATCTTATCTCATTTAAATTAATTTCCTTACCATCACAAGAGGATTTTAATTGGATTTTAAAAACATTTTGAAAACATATAGATTTATAAAATAAGAAGTAATATTAAATAACTGGTTTTAGAAAACTTAGAGTTTATAATAAATAATAGCTAAACCTTCAAATTAACTAATTCGAAAATATTTTACATTCAAATAATAGTTTATAAAAATATTTACGTAGTATAGTAATTTAAAATATTCCTTTTAAAATAAATTATAATTTTAGGAAATCCAATGTCCATTTATAAATGCCTCTTGTCCACATTCACCTTTTTGAAATATCCCGCTATTTCCATTCAACTAATTTCATATCTCATTTATAAATTCCATTCATGAATTTATAAAATCTCCTTGGATTTCATTTATTAAGATAGTTTGATTTAAAAATCTCATCTTTATAATTTATTTATTTCTATAAAGTTCCATATTGTCCCATTTAATAAGTTCCATTCATTATTAAATAAAATCTCCTTTTGACTCTTAATAGAATTTCTTATTCGTAATTCTTAATAGAATCTTCTTTATTTCTTAATAAATTTTCTTTTTTTTTCTTATTAATATTTCTTTTTATTTCCTTAATAGACCTCCATTCCCTTTTCTTAATATAATTCCATTTTCTTTAATTCACTTATCGATTACAATATTCCTTCAAGTATAATTTATAATTTAAATTTTCCCAACTCAACTTTATCACATTAAAGTTTAATTTAAGTAGAAAATATACCTTTATTTTCTTTTCTTCATTCTTACTTTAAGTAGATTCAAATTTCAAATAAATATTTTCTATTTGAGTTTTATTTAACTTCTTCAAATTAATTTATCAACGGTAATAGAAATTTCAATTTTCAACTTCTCTGTTATTCAACAGTTGATAATTCAATTATCTATAAAATCACCCAACTCAATATATCATCCTGTCATAGAACAGCATATATACGAAATAAAATAAATAGTTTTGAGCAATCATGTTGGATCCCTCCAACCTGTTTTCCCTGCATCCACAGATGTTAGCACAATAAAATAACAATTTCACTTCAATGTGAAATATCGCAGTATATGGGTTTAATATTTCTAACATCCGCCTATTATGCGGTGTGTAAAGTCTATTTAATTATTCACTACTTCAACAGTCAAACATCATTCAATCAATTCAACAATTAAATCCAAATTCAACAATTTTAATTTTTAAACTTAACTGAGTGAGATTAACTCACCTTTGATTTTTATTTTGCTACTCCAGCCCCACCTTGACTTGTCCCTATAATTTTGACCTTGTATAAACAATTATATGATTTTATTAATATTAGAACAAATCGAGCAATTTATTTCCATTTATTCTTTAACCCTAATAATTTAATTCTAACTAATGATTTATTTCAACAAATAATTAAATTTTAAGCTAATTCTCCTTTGTAAAGAAAATCTTCTAGTGACTAATTAAACAAATTAACCACCTAAGTAATTTATTATTGAATGAACTAGCAACATTAAAAATGCCGAGTTATATATTTATTTTAATTTTCTTCTTTGTAATTTCTTTTACCAAAATGACTTATATTTATTTTTAAAAAAAATCAAATCTTTATATTCTTCCAAAGTCTTATAGATATAAAAATCATATTTTGCTTAAATATAGGTATATTTATTCTAAAGAATATAAATTTATTTTTATTTTATTTCATTTTTTTCTCACATAATTTAAATTTTAAAACAGAAAAGATTTAATTTTACAGTAAAAATATTTATAAAAATCTGCATATGTGTATACTTATATACAATTTTAAAAGCCATAAACTTTAATGCAGTTCCCAAAAAAAAATTCCAGTTTGCATATATATAAAGATTAAACCCAAAAATTTATATATATACTTACGAAAATAAATTTTCTAACTGCACAGTTTCTTTCCCTTTATTTTTTTATATAAATCAATTTCAATCTGAAAGCAACTTAATCCATATGCATTTTAACAAAATTTTGAATCTGGAATCGTACCTCACTGCCTCGCGACTATCGCCGCCGCCTCCCCTGCATCACACGCCACTGAGTTTCCCCAGATCCTTGGCTGCCGCGCGAACATCCATTAAATCGCGCCCCTCTTCTTCTTCGCAACCACGACATCGGCATCGCTCGAACCTTAGCAACACCCTTCGACACCGTCTCCCATCCCCGCTGTAACGACCCAGAATTTTAATTAATTAAAATTTGAATATTTAATTAATTTTAAATATTAATAAGTGAAATTTATAAGTCAAATAAATTTTATTTTGAATAATTGGATTTAATTAGATAATTAAATCGATAATTTAATATGTTAAATTATGGAAATAATTGAAAATCGAGTTAAATATGATTGAAAATGATTTGTAAAATTTTATTTTATCATGTTGAAGTTAGAATGATATTTTAGAACTTTTAAAATCGAATTAAAAGTTAAATTGTGAAAATTGAATATTTTAATATTTAAATCGACTAGTGAAAATAGTCAATTTTTGAACAGTCTCATAATTGAACGAGACCAATTCCATTGGATCCGTAATAGTTAGTTATTACCGGATTTCAATTTTCGTGTCAATCAGAGCTATCGTTTGATCGTGGCAGCTCGAAACGCATCGAATTATTTTTAATTTTAATTTGGCGAGTTAAAATAGCCATTTTTCAAATAGTCTCGGATTTCGACGAAACTAGTTTCATCGGATCCATAATGTGATATTATTGTAAGGTTTCAAATTTCGTGTCAATCGGTTTTACCGTTTGTCCGGTACAAATTAAAACGCCTAGAAAATCGTTTAAATCGGTTTAATTTAAATTGAACGTTTATTGCCATAACTCGCACAGATGTCCGAATTAGCTTTCGAAACCTGTTCCATTGTGTCCGGAACGCGGGGTAAACCCTAGAAACGCTGGTTACGGCGCATAAATTGGAGTTCGGAATTTCCGGAATGAATAGTGTTTCGTTCGTTTTCTTATAAATAGCCCATTATTCTCAAAAAAATTAAAAAAAATTTATAAACCCTAACCCTAATTCAGGCCGCCGCCTCCTATATCAATGTATGGCCGAAAATCACTCTCCTTTCCCCCCACAATCTCTCCAAATCCATCGACAATTAGAGGAAAGTGTCAACTGCAATGTTGTAGAGGGGAGTGTGTTCTACAGATCCAACGGTCAAGATCGTCTGGAGTGCTTTGGTTCAACGGCAAATTGGAGATGAAGGCAACGCGTTGCGCACGCAAATTGAGAGAGGAGGAGGGGCCGAGTTGCCTAGGATTTCGGCCGAGCATAGCATACGTGATGTGCTTCGAGATGCAGGTACCTAATCGTGTTTTCATGCATCGTGGAGGCCGCGTTATTTAACCCTAGATTTTAAAGATGGCTTCGGCCTTGGTAGCCTGCGTATGTGAATGAGAAGAAGGGAAGTGGGGCTCTGATGGATTTTCTAGGATCTAACGGTTGTGATTAACTTAGGGTTTAAAATTTGTAAATTTATATAAATTAAAAGTCGTGTAACTTATAAAATTCATATCTTTTTCATACGAGGTCGAAAACGCGCGAAACCAGTTGCTTTGGAATCGTATGGACGAGCACTACGTGATGGAGTTGGATTGGAGTCGTTTGGAGTTAGTGAAAATTTTGGGTAAAATTAAACGTCTGTTTTATTTTATTCGAAATAAATCGCTAAAACGAAAATTAAAATCAAGGTGAGAACTTCTCACTCAATCGAATCGGTTTCGATTTTTATTTTAAATAGTTAGATTTAAAATATTTGAATGCATGTTTGAATGATGATTGTTATCTATTGATTGTTAAAATAGACATTATACGCCGTTAGTAAGCGGAGGTTATTTATTAAAAACATATACCGCGAATATTTCATAAACAGTGAAATTGGTATTATATATAATAGCAATATATATATATATATATATATATATATATATATATATATTGGCATATGTATATATTGGAGTTATTGATTTCCCGCATTTGTATAGCGGATGAGACCCTATTGCGTCGTCTATTAAGCGGACAATATTTTAAATCCCATATACCGCGATAATTTCGTACTGGAGCGAAATTGGTATTGTGCTAATGTTTGTGGATGCAGGAAAACAGGTTGGAGGGATCCAACTGGATTCCTCAACAGTTTTTATTTGATTTCAGATATTTTGATATTTGATGGATTATCATATCGATATATGATATCGTTGTAGTCGCGATTGACTATTTGGTGTGTAGCATCATTGGACCAAATTTGGAACTTTAAAATGATTTTTAAAGTGATTTTTGAAAGTATACGTTTATAAAATATTTTTGGAATTGATTTATTTTAAATAAATAAACGTTATAATTTTAATGTTATAAAAATTAGGATTTTTGAGAAATATGGGCTAATGTTTTTATAAGATAATTAAATTGGATTTTTGAATTTATTATAAAAAGTTTAAAAACAGGATTTATAAAATTTTATATTTTATAAATCAAGAGAATGGTGAAATTATAAAGGAGTTTAAAGATGTTTTAAAATAATAGTATAAATTGATTTATATAAGATTATAAATTGATATTTATAAATTGAAAATATTTGAGTTATAAAACGAGTTTTTATAAATGTTAGAATGAATTGTGAATGAATTTTATAAACGAATGAAAATTTATAGAATTATAAACGGTGTAGTTATAAATGGAATTTTATAAGCAGTAGGTTTATAAAATTTATAAAGTTATTGAAAGAATAGATTTGGATAAATAATTGAATCTTATAAGTTATAAGATTTATAATTGTGAAGTTTAAAGGAACGATTTTTGTAAACAAATAAATTATAAGTATTTGACTTATAATATGAATTTTAGTATATAATTGAGTTATAATTTGAAATAGGTTAATAAAGGAAATTTATAAAGGAAGTAGTTATAAAACAAATAGAATTAGAATTTATAAACGTTGTTTTATAAATTCGCAAACGACTTATTTTGATAAGTAAATTGTTGAAACCTATTAATGGAGTTATATTCACATTTTTGACTGTGAATAATCCTTTGAAATAAAATGAATAAAAGGATGAAATTTGTTAACAAAGTATATTCATGTTTTTGAATAGTGAATAATATGTTAAAGAAAATGTTTAGAAGGTGATATTTTAAATAGAATTAAAACGATCTAACGATGTTTTAAAATGTGTTGAGATTCGAAACCATAGATTTCAACATTTGTTGTTGAAATAGATGTTTTCGAGAAATAAAAGGAAATAGTGGACTATAACACTGTTGTTATAGTAAATGGTTTCCGAAAGGAAATGTTTTGTATAGTATTGGGATTTATATATATCTATTTTAATTTCGAATCCCTATACTAGTGATTTTGGGTTGTCGTAACGATGTTTTACGCAACATTTGTTTTGGCCCAAATAAATATGTTTAAGAGAATGATTTCCTTAAAGAATGAAATATATACTTAATCTCGATTTAAGTATATTGAATATTTTCCAAGAGTTGAAAATAAAAGATTTGTGAATTACTTATTAAATAATTATGGAAATGTTTTCCAATATAAAGTGAATATTTTGAGAATTTATCTTTTTAAAGATAAATTGAAATGAATAAACGAAATCGGATATCAGTAGATATTGTGAAATATAAATTCACTAAGGAATTTATAAAAGAAAAGGAGAATTTGTCTAAAAATAAATATTGATTTATTTTTGAAGTGTGAAAATCATATATCTTGTAAAGATATTTTGGAAAATAAATAATTTGGAAAATTATTTGGAATCTGGTGATGTTGTGCATATCCATTGATAGTTCAATAACCGACTATCAATATTTACCTTTGAATGGGTAATTGATGTGATTTGTTTGAATTTGAATGCCACACTTATTTTTGAATAAGCGCTCACTATTCGGGTCAACCGGGAAAGGACCATGGGGTCGTATAACCCATTCCGAATAGTGATACGACGTAATGGATAACATTGATGACCGGTGTTGAAGACCGGGTATTTGCGAAAGCGATAGGATAACCTATCGATTGTCTCTGCACTGGGTAGCTCCTGGTATAGAGATTCCCTAAGTGATGGGAAATTCGATCGGGATTGTGAATACCCGGATTGCAAGGGCTTCGTGAGAAGTGCCTTCAGTTCTGTTCGATCCCGGAACAGACTTGTATGGATTGTATGTCTGACGTTACAAATTGAGATATAAAGCAGATTTCTTTCAAATATATTTCTATTGGTGGCGGGCTTAACACCCTTCTCTGAGACGTATGAGCTCAGAGGTTATGTAGTTGAAGGTTATCAGCGATATATTCCCAATTTGGTAATGTGACATGCTGAGTGTTGCTGTTAAATGATCATTGTGTTGATTATTTGTGATAGGATCATTTGTTTGATCGTCTATCCTGGTGATCATTTCTATGATCATTTGTTGATCCAAAGCATGGCTTTTGTATAAAGTATGTTTTTGTGGATGTGACTTCGTCGAGCCTCACACCTCGGGAATGGTCAAAACAGGAAAGATGCGGCAAGGTTATGAGGGGTAGCGCCCTTTAGGATATGTGCATTTCCTTCTGGAAAAGAGTGGTATCATGGTATGGAGCCCAGATACTTACTCATGTTGAAAACACTTTATGATTGTGTGAATTGATTGCGAGCGCTCGGTTGAAAGGTCCCAAAGGATCGGGGGATGACATATTCGGTCAGTTGTTACTCAGTTAGGGGTAACCCGGCCTTGTGTTGGTAGAGATCCGGTTTGGTTCTCGGGGATGTCCATCCAGAGGCATTCTCATGTGGCAATGGGAAGTTCCTTGGCCTGATCATTCGTTGGAAATCCAATTCCCAATACGAAACTTTGTACGGTATTAGTTGTAGAACCTGCCATTTACTTATGGTGGTCACCACTGTTTAGATGGTAGTTATAGTAGGCATACGATAATGGTCGTATGTTGGCTAAGATTTATATTCTATTTTCGAAATGAATTTTTCTCTACATTATGCACTAGTAATAATATAAAATGTTCTTTTAAATGCGTATCAAGCATCTTTGACTATCATAAGGAGAAATCTCCTCCGATTCTGCGTTTGCATTGTGTGTGTGTGCGGGAGGCCTTATGGTAGTCTCATTTTTAAAAGCGTTGCGAATTGACTTTAAAAATATTTTTTTCTATTTTGAGTTTAAAGATAAATAAACTGTTTTGAGTTCTCACACCAGTCACATGACTGACTTGGAGTTTATTGTTTTCCTTCCTAAACTCTGGGTGCCCACCAATTTCCACACGGGCAGTTAAGAGTTAGGTTTATCAGGATATTCTGGATATTCTGGAGTTGCTGGAGGCAAGAAGGATGACATGGCGTATTACTAGTATATAGTATCTTTTTTTCCGCTGCACTGTTGATTGTTATTGTTGTTGTACACTCTGATGTAATGATGATATGATGTGATGTAATGTAATAACTGATATAGTTCTTTGTTTAAAGATTATTCATTTATTTATTATATGTTGTTCCGCTGCGATTGTGAGATTCTGATGTTGTTCTGTTGTTTTTCTATTCCGTTCTATTTTCTTTTCCCTCTATTTTCTATCTTTTTCCCTCCTCTTCTCTCTCTTTCCTTTTCTTAAACCATAACATTTTGGGTTTCCGGCCTTCGATTTCTCGGCAGTCGATAAAGTGAGTATCGATGTTGAATTTTCGAAAGTCGAAAATTTTCAGGACGTTACATTTGTTATCGGAGCTTATGGTTAAGCGACAACCATGGTTCTGTTGGGTATTACTCATTAGAGATAGAGTCAGTAGTACTCTAGAATGAGTTTGAGTGTAATAATAGCTATGAGAGCGTATTTGTTAGTGAATATAAAATTGGTTTATATTGTGATGATTGGTTTGTTGAGTGGTATATAGATTCTGGTTAATACGAGTAATTAACGTCGTTGATAGGGATCTCTAAACACTTGAATAGAACAATTCGACATAATATTGTTTTAAATTGGGTAAATGAAATAATTTTACCTTGATTATATTTTATATATGAAGGAATAATTTTTCAGAATTATTAAAGTATATAAGTTGATTGTTTGGTTATTGAATAAGATGTTTGAATAATCTAAATTGAAGAATAATTGTATAAGCAAAAGAATTATAAGAATTGAATTATAATTAAGGTGAATTACAATTGTGAAATAAACTTATATATATAAGAAGTGAAACTATATGAATATATGTATGAATATGAATTGTAAATAAAAATGAATTTAAAGTTACATGGAAATTTACTTTAGAATTGGAAGCTGAATTTGTTTATAAGTGGGAATTTAAGTTATGTAAAACAAAGTGATGTTTGTAAAATGAAATATAACTTAAGAGATGTTGAATGAAGTTGATATTGGTATCAAAGTAAATTATTAAAGTTATGTGATAAATGTGAACTAAAGTTATATAAATGAAATTCAACTTTAGAAATTGAATTGAATGAATGGATTGAATGTTAATCAATTGAATGAAAATCAATTTAATTAAACCAAAATGAATATAAGAAAAGGAATTTGGTTGAATTAATATACATTGGTTGTTATATGATTGTTAGTTGATTGATTGTATATAATTCATTAAGTGTTAATGAAATTGAGTTAATGGAATTGGAAGCTAAAGTAATTGAAATCCAATTGGAAGTTAAGTGAATCTTAAATAGAATTGAATTTGATTAGAAGTGAACCAACTTGAATATGAATTAGTGAATATAAACTAATTGAAAATGAATGTTAGTAAGAACATCCACTGTTAATGAATCGAATGTGATTAAATTGAAAACCATTTCATTGAATATTAATGAGAATATGAATGAATATATATTGGTTATGAATTTGTTGAATGCTAGTTGGTTGATGTTTGAATATATTGCTTTTGTTTCAATTGCTATGTTGACATATATAGTTATTATGTTGCTATATAATGTATGTTGATGCTATTTTCATATATACATGTTCTCATGTTGTTTGTTGAGTGTTTAGTACGTGCGGATCGCGTTTGCTTCGCATTTGGAGCTCGCTTTCGCGCTATATTAGCCGTATATGCTTGCTAATAAAATATATGGTACATATCTCGGATTACATACCGTACTTTTATACTTTTTCCCTTCGGGATGCCTCATTACTTGATGAGATGTATATTTGTGATATATATACTGTCATTTTTTTCGGATCGAGCCGCGCAAAGGAGACTATGGCGAATTTTTCCGGAAATTTAAGGCGTTAGAAAAAATTTGAGAAAATTGGAAAATTTTGAAAACTTAGACTTTGATTTGGAGTTGAAAGTTAAACAATAGTAATTGTTTTTGAAAAGATAACTAAGTATGATTTGAAAACTTAGTAAAGTATTATAAGAAGTTTAACTATGGATTTATGGAAAGTTAATAGATAGTGTAACTTTTCTTACTTAATAATTTCGAGGACGAAATTCTTTTAAGGGGGGAAGATTGTAACGACCCAGAATTTTAATTAATTAAAATTTGAATATTTAATTAATTTTAAATATTAATAAGTGAAATTTATAAGTCAAATAAATTTTATTTTGAATAATTGGATTTAATTGGATAATTAAATCGATAATTTAATATGTTAAATTATGGAAATAATTGGAAATCGAGTTAAATATGATTGAAAATGATTTGTAAAATTTTATTTTATAATGTTGAAGTTAGAATGATATTTTCGAACTTTTAAAATCGAATTAAAAGTTAATTTGTGAAAATTGAATATTTTAATATTTAAATCGACTAGTGAAAAAAGTCAATTTTTGAACAATCTCAGAATTGAACGAGACCAGTTCCATTGGATCCGTAATAGTTAGTTATTACCGGATTTCAATTGTCGTGTCAATCGGAGCTATCGTTTGATCGTGGCAGCTCGAAACGCATCGAATTATTTTTAATTTTAATTTGGCGTGTTAAAATAGCCATTTTTCAAACAGTCTCGGATTTCGACGAAACCAGTTTCATCGGATCCGTAATGTGATATTATTGTAAGGTTTCAAATTTCATGTCAATCGGATTTACCGTTTGTCCGGTACAAATTAAAACGCCCAGAAAATCGTTTAAATCGGTTTAATTTAAATTGAACGTTTATTGCCATAACTCGCACAGATGTCCGAATTAGCTTTCGAAACATGTTCCATTGTGTCCGGAACGCGGGGTAAACCCTAGAAACGCTGGTTACGGCGCGTAAATCGGAGTTCGGAATTTCGGGAATGAATAGTGTTTCGTTCGTTTTCTTATAAATAGCCCATTATTCTCAAAAAAATAAAAAAAAATTATAAACCCTAACCCTAATTCAGGCCTGTTAACGCCTAAATTTGAACGCTAACACCCCGGTGTGTAGATGACTGTTGTGAAAGCACCACCCGTGAATACGGGAACAAGATACAAGTAAAGAGATTGCAGAAAAGCAGTAAAAACACAAGTTTTATAGTGGTTCGGCCCAAAATCAGGCCTACGTCCACTTAGATTCTCTTTATTGCTGATATGAATACAATTTATATCACTTTCTTCAATTACAATTAACTTCAGACAAATAGCTCAAACTCCCATGAAGAATAATCTTTCGAATTCATCTTGAATGAATGTGATTCTTCTTTGAAGTGTGTAGTAGCGTCCTTGGAGTTTGGAGTGCTTGGAGCGTTGCTTGAGTTGAGAAAATGGCAGAGTAACGGTGCTTCGAGAATTAGCCCAAAAAAAGGTCCTTTGAATGTTGGTGATGGTCGTGTATTTATAGAGGTTCTCGGTGTTGAGTTATAGGTAGTAGCCGGGTCAAACTGGGTCGTGAGTTGGTGCCGAGCTAGGCTAGGTCGTAGGTCGCCCCCCTTCTCTTATGCATGGTCTTCAGTTTAAGTTGACGTCATGTGCTAAGTCCTAGGTCGTTACCGAGATAATGTGTTACGTGTTAAACTCCTGCGCAACTTCACTCCTCAAATCCATAGATCGGTCACGACTCATCATGAGTCATAAGCCGGCCACGGTTTAGATTGGATGAGTTTGTGCCTGATAGTTAAGTCGGCTAGCATCTTGGATAGTTAAATCGGTAAATAGGTTAAGTCGGTGGGCTTTTATAAGTTTTTAGATCGGGTCCTTCTAAGGCACTAGATCGGTAGCTGCCTTAGGTCGTAAACCTTGTAAAGTACTAGGTCGGCTTCCATACTAGGTCGGAACTCTCCTTAGGTCGGCATAGCCTTCTTAGACCGGCATCCCTTCATGCCTTAGATCGGTGTCCTTGTAATTCCCCTTAGGTCGGTAACCCTATTAGGCAGTTAGGTCGGCAACCATGTTAAGTCGGACCCTTTGTTATCTCTTAAGTCGTTAGGCCAGTCTCTTCTGAGGCACTAAGTCGGCACCCGTGATAAGGCATTGGATCAGTACGATTCTTAACCAGTTAGGTTGGCATCGAATTAAGTCCTGAGCTCTTAGATCGGCAAACCCTCTGGGTCGTAACTTTCGGCCGAGGCAGAGTTAACATTTTCCCCTCGAAGTACACGCCTATCGGTTAGGTCGTGTGCTTCGATATTCTTTAACTCGTCCTCCACCAAGTCGGTAAGTATTTAGACCGTACGCGATCCAACAGTTCTCCCCAATGTAAGGTATAAAACATCCATCCTCTTCTTTCTTTTCATCACTTACTCCTTTGCTCGATTTCGCCATTAAAATTTTCTCAAGCTCTTACAAGCGACCTCATTCCAGTCGATCACCGATAATCACTACTATCCATTGCGTAAGTGAATCCGTCCCCTTCTCGATCATAGGTTGCTGTCGGTTCATGAATTCTGTCATTTGAATACGAATCGTTTCTTTGCGCAACGTTCCATCACGAATCCCACTATACCTGTAGTCGATGGAGTTTAGGTTACTCGATTTTGGCTTCAGATGATCGTTGAGATGATGAAGATGGTTTATCACTCAGGTTCAATGATCTCTGAAGGCAGAGCAATGGATTTATGCAATTTGGAGCTGTTTTATTGGGTGACCCGATAGCTTGAATGAAGGCTGCTGTTGATTGAATGACTATCGGGTTAATGGGTTGAAACCGAAAGAGATGTTTGACTCGGAAGTGGCTCAGTGAATTTGGGTGGCCTAACTTTTGACCGATCTGACCTTGAAATGGCCTTAAGTTGTGGTTGAGATAATATTTGAAAGAAACTCGCCGATCTGAACAAGGCTTGGACCGTGGCCGAGTTAAAACTTGGGGAAATTTCGGCCTCTTGAACTGGAACGTGCCTTCTTATTTTTCCCCTTCCGACCTAGGGAAATAAGTCGCCAAGCTGAACCACCTAGACTTTGACCCGTTACCGACTTAGTCTTATCTCGCATGAGACTTTTGACCCGTAGCCGAGTTAATCTTATCTCGCATGAGACTTTTGACCCGTAGCCGAGTTAATACTTAGGCTCTGGACGTATTGACATTTAGGAGTATAGGCCTTCTTTAAGTATTCTGACCCGGACTACCGAACTAAATTGCCTTTATTTTGAACATCTTGAACTGCCCCAACTTAAAATTTGTTTGAGTCTCAATGTATTATCTCACAGATCGTATTAACTTATAAGCTGCTAACCTGCTGAAAATAACAGACAAACAAAGAAAACCAAGGCGCACATACTGCCATTGACTGCCCATATCAAATGACAGATTAGTCAAGACAAGATAAGAGACATGAAATGTTGTGAATTAACTGACTAAAGTAAAATATTAATGCAAAGTATCAACAATTTGAAATGATTTGTTTGCATCCACATTGTATTTGCATAATCAAACTCAAAACAAAGATTCCTGGTCTTTATAACTAACAAATGTTTGCTAGGTCTTATTCCAGTTGCCTTTGCTTATTGTTTGATTGATACTTGTACAACACTTCACACACTTTAGGAAACGTGCACCTTCAAGTTTGAATATCCAGTTGTTTGTGTAGAATGACTTCTCATCAACAAGAAGAAATGGTTGCTCAAGAGGAAGAGACTTTCCCGGTGGCTGTTCCCATAGAGAATCCTCCGGAGAGAACTTCAACCATTCTAACCCCAAGAATGTTTATTCAGATACGCACTCAATTCGGCTTTATTCGATTTTTATGTACACTGTGTCTTGGGACGCGGCAGCCTCTCTTTTCTTGGTCCTAAATATGAAATCACCCTGGCCGAGGTGTGGGAAGCTGCTCTTAGCATGTTTAAAGACGCCGGGTATGGCGATGAAGATTTTGAGGCGCGTTACCTGGATGAGGAAGCTCGCGCTGCTCTTGTGAAGGGGCAAGAACAACTTGCCAGGATGAGAGCTGGAATGGCGGAAGAGGAACATTCTGGAAAGGAATTACCACTTACTCCCTCTGTCCAACCTCCAGTTTCTCCCGTGGTTGACATCACGGGTTCTAGCTCCTACACTCCGCCTGCGACTAAGATAGTAACTGAAACTACAAGTGCACAAGGCGGGGATGAAGGCGGTGAAAGCAACGAAGCACAGCAATATGAAATCAGCATCAGAGATCCAACTGCCCCAGGTAAACTTGACATCGGACCAGTCCAAGTGGTGAACTGCTCGTTTGCTCCTTGTGAACTTGACGATCTTCTTGATTATTTTTCGAATGTCAATGAATTCCCGACTTTTGATTATTCTTCAAACGTCAATGAATTCCCGACTTTTGACGAGCCGTCATCCCCTCTCTTTTCGAAAGATACTGATATTTTAAGTTTTTTCTCCTTTGTAGTGAAAGCACCGAGCCAAACTCAAGCTTCTTCTCCCCCGGTTATCCTTCCTCCATCTCTTCAAGTGGCGCCTCCTTCTGCCTCGCAACCTGGATCACAGGAAGAACAAATAGAGGCTCTTCACGGCTTGGATGATCCCATCGCTTCGCAAGAGCAGAAAGATGAGAGACCTGAGGGAGGTGACATTTCCCCGGAACGGACTCCTTCTGACGACATTGTTCTATCAAAACTTGTCACTCCGGGGAGTGAGTCTTCCTCACAAAGGAGAGAGAAGCGTGGGACATCAAAGAGGAGGGGGAAGAAAATCACCGCCACTGAAGAGGAGCCGGAAGTTGAACCGGTTACACCTGCCTCTCCTACTTCCCTTATACCCACTGGCCGACCTGAAAAGCTGGTTATTCGACCGAGTAAAGGGTCCAAAGGAGGGAAGAAGAAGTGAAGATTTTAGCTTTTTGCCTTTTGTATGAACTGGCCGAGAGTTGTGCGGGTACCGGCCCCCGCTTTTATTTTGAAACCTGTACCTGCATTATAGTTGAATAAAATGATTCTTTGTTTGTACAAACTTCTGTTTGAATTTGAGAATGCATTTACTATTTATTTTTGCACAAGTTTGTTTATATAGTATTGCAGCGGGCTTATGGTATGTTGCTTGAGTATTACTTTACTGAGGCAGCTATACTACTATACCATGTTGCCCCCATACCTTAAGCTTGTTGCAATATTTTATACTTCGAGGGGACTTGCACTCTTATTTGTTAAAGAATAATTATTTTATTTTTTAAAGAAAATTTTTATTGAGTACAACTCCCTTCGTATAAGTTTTTACGCTTTGTCGTTCGAAGAAATCACTTTTCTCTTTTGCTTATGTGCATATTTTACCAAGTGAATTCCTTTATGTGGTAAAGCGGACCTCTGAAGGGTACTTTAACTTCTTTTCTTTTTACAATCATTTTCCATTTGAAAGTTAAAGTACGCTTTTTGATGAGGAATTTTTTTTATACAGAATTGTACCTCTGAGGAGGGATTTTTCACGTTTCAACACTTGGAAGTTTTATTTCAATCTCGGTGAAACGTGTACCCCCAAAGAGTTGTGCCTTCGAAGAAAGCCTTCTCACGTTTCAACACTTGGAAGTTTTATTTCAATCTCGGTGAAACGTGTGCTTCCAAAGAGGTCTTTTTTTTTTTTTTTTTTTTTGATTATGTCCCCGGGAGGGGGTCGTACCTCTAAGGAGGGATTTTTTTTACGTTTCAACACTTGGAAGTTTTATTTCAATCTCGGTGAAACGTGTACCCCCAAAGAGTTGTGCCTTCGACGAAAGCCTTTTCACGTTTCAACACTTGGAAGTTTTATTTCAATCTCGGTGAAACGTGTGCTTTCAAGAAGGTCTTTGTTTTTGCATTTCAACTTTGGTGAAGTGAAATCCCGAAGAGCGGTTGTTACACTTCAACTCCTGGCGAAATGTGCCTCCGAAGAGGGCTTTTATTTTGTTTACATTTCAACTCTGGTGAAGTGAAATTCCGAAGAGCGGCCACAACACTTCAACTCCTGGTGAAATGGGCCTCCGAAGAGGGCTTTTATTTTGTTTGCATTTCAACTCGGGTGAAGTGAAATCCCGAAGAGCGGTCACAACACTTCAACTCCTGGTGAAATGTGCCTCAGAGAGGGTTTTCATCGCCTGGAAGTTACTCTCTCATGGTTGGAGGGTCATGACTCCTCCAATCTTTTTTGTTGAGTAGAGAACTTTCTTTTTTTTGTGGCGTATGACCCATTAGAGGTCTTTTATCCTCCGAAGAGTTGCGCCTCCGAAGAGGACTTGTGCCGCTGATGGTAGCTTTGGTTGTTCCTCTGTTCACTTGCTTATGCCTTTTCAGCGATCCTCTTTTTTTTTTTTTTTTAAGTTTTCATTCCCCTTTCTCTCACAAGTGGCTTGTTTAATCCAAGGAAGTGTACTTCATTGCCAGGCAAGTTCGTGAGAACGGGCACTAGCTTCCTAATTGGATGTTTGTTTGTTCAAACAATCTCAATTTATCAGCAAGGGATCGTTTCTATCGAAATCATTAGCCGTTCAATTGAAGTATTTCCTATCTAGGATTTGAATTCGGGGTCTTTGTGACTTGAAATTTGTTTGTTGAGTGGTGGTGAGAATCGCTCGGTCTTATTATGCGCAAGTTTTATTTCCATTGTCTGCAAAAATTTAAATCGACATTTTAGCAATACATTTTATGTATTTTTATATCGAAAACAAAGCAAACATATAATGATAATAAGGAACACAAGATTTATAGTGGTTCGGCCATGAAATTGGGCCTACATCCACTTTATATTCTTTCATTATTTATTTGCATCAGTTTCACAATTGCTTTCAATTACAAGAATCATACATTCATAATTCTTTTTACAATTTTTCAACAAAATTTTCAAGTAAAGTATGGACGCAAGTGGTTGCTGTTCCATGCCCTTGGAATTTGATCTCCATCAACGGTGGTGAGCTTGAATGTGCCGTCAAGAAGCTTCTGACCTATTACATATGGTCCTTCCCAATTTGGCCCAAACACACCTGTCGCGGTCATAATTCTTTTCAGGACTAGATCTCCAATTTCAAAGCTGCGTTGACGAACTTTGGAATTGAAATGTCTGGCTATCCTTTGCTGATGAGCTGCAATTCTGAGGTTAGCTTCATCTCTTTTTTCATCAAGGAGATCCAGCGCTTCAAGTTGCAACTTTTCATTTTCTGCTTGATTGAAATGAATTCTTCTGTGTGAAGGGACCTCTGTTTCAACCGGGATCATTGCTTCCGATCCGTATGCTAACGAAAAAGGAGTATGCCCAGTTGCAGTTTTGTGAGTAGTTCTGTATGCCCATAGTGCAAGTGGTAGTTTATCGACCCAACCACCTTTTGCTCTCTCGAGTTGCTTTTTGATGGTTGATTTGATGATCTTGTTCACTGCTTCCACTTGCCCGTTTGCCTGCGGATGAGCTACTGCCGAAAAGCTTTTCTGGATTTTGAATCGTTTGCAAAAATCCTGGAATTCCTCGCTTTCAAACTGAGTACCATTGTCTGTGATTATTTTCTGAGGCGCACCGTATCTGCAAATGATATTCTTGGTCACAAAGCTTATCATTTTCTTAGAAGTGATAGTAGCCAATGGTTCAGCTTCAGCCCACTTAGTAAAATAATCAACTGCAACAATAGCGTATTTAATCCCTGATTTAGCAGTTGGTAGCGGCCCAATGAGATCCATTCCCCAAATTGCAAATGGCCATGGACTGACCATCTGTGTGAGTTCGGTAGAAGGTGCTCTAGGAATTTTGGCATATCTTTGGCACTTGTCACATTTTCGGGAGTAATCTGCAGCATCCCGATTAATTTCTGGCCAAAAATATCCGTATCGGAGAATTTTCTTTGCTAGTGTTTGACCATCTGAATGATCACCGCATTCTCCTCCATGCACTTCAGCTAGGATTGTTTTGGACTCTTCCCGGGATACACATCGAAGCAATGGCATTGAGAATCCCCGTCTGTACAATCGACCATCCTGAATTACATAGCGAGAGGCCTTCCTTAGAAGCTTTCGTCTTTCTATCGAGTTTTCTGGCAGAGAACCCCTGAGTAGGTAATCCAGTATTGGAGTCATCCATGACTCTTGTTCTTGAGATACATTCATAATCCAGTCTATATCCATCTCGTCTATACTTGGCGCTGAAAGGACTTCTACAGGGACCAATCCCAATAGTTGAGCTTCACCAGAACTTGAATACTTTGCGAGGGAATCTGCCTTCATATTCTCTTCCCGAGGAATGTGGCTTATTGAATAGTGATCGAGTTCATATAGGAGTTCCCAAGCCTTTGACAAGTAGGAAGGCAGGTTTCCACCTTTCGCTTGAAATTCCTTCTTGACTTGGCATACAATAAGCTGAGAATCACTGAAAATTTGTAATGCTCGAATGTTTAGCTCTTTAGCGATTTTCAGACCTGCAATAAGAGCTTCATATTCTGCTTCATTGTTTGTTGAAGGAAATTCCAGTCTTAGTGCATAACATAATGATCGACCTTCAGGAGTTTCAAGTATCACTCCGGCTCCTGAACAGTAGTCATTTCTTGCGCCATCAACATACATCTTCCACTGGATTGGAGAATCATTGATCGCTTTTTCCTCACCATTATCTTTCTCTGTGAATTCTGCAATGAAATCGGCTAAAGCTTGTCCGTTGATTGCTTTTCGGGGGTGATAGGTAATGTCATATTGACTAAGTTCAATGTTCCATTTTAGAAGACGACCCGAAGTTTCAGGGCGAAACAGGACTTGCTTCAGAGGTTGATCAGTGAGTACTTTGATAGGATGAGCTTGGAAATATTGCCTCAGTTTCCTCGATGCAACTAGTAGGCAATAGGCGAGTTTTTCCAACTTGGAGTAATTCAGCTCTGCCCCAGTGAGTCTTTTGCTGATATAGTAAACTGGATGTTGAATCCTTTTGTCTTCCCGTATCAGCGCTGCACTTAGAGCATGAGATGATACTGCCAAGTATATAAGAAGATCCTCACCATTGCCTGGCCTAGAAAGTATCGGAGGCGTTTCCATATGACGGATCAACTCTTCAAAGGCTTTTTGGCATTCGGGAGTCCATTCAAAGTTCTTCTTTCCTCTTTTCAGGGCATCGAAGAATGGGATGCATTTATCAGTAGCTTTGGAAATGAACCGACTCAGGGCGGCGATCTTTCCGTTGAGACTCTGCAATTCCTTCTTTGTTCTAGGAGCTTTGACTTCTTTCAAGGCAGTAATTTGAGCTGGGCTAGCCTCTATGCCCCTAGCACTGACAATAAAACCTAAGAACTTTCCGGATTCGACCCCAAATGTACATTTCAGAGGGTTAAGTTTCATTCTGTATTTCCGGAGGACGGCGAACATTTCTGCTAAGTGTTCAATGTGATCCACTGCTTTCCTGGACTTCACTAACATGTCGTCGACGTAGACTTCCATAGTTTTGCCCAATTGCGGTTTGAACATAGCATTAACAAGTCTTTGGTAGGTTGCCCCTGCGTTTTTCAATCCGAAGGGCATAACTCTGTAGCAATAAAGTCCAACACCTGTGATAAAGCTTGTATCCTCCTGGTCTGGCTCATACATCATGATTTGGTTATAACCGGAGTAGGCATCCATGAAGGATAACAATTCATGTCCCGCAGTTTCGTCTACCAGTTGATCGATCCTGGGTAATGGGAAGCAATCTTTGGGGCAAGCCTTGTTTAGATCAGAAAAATCGATGCACACTCTCCATTTTCCATTAGCTTTCTTGACCAACACAGGATTCGAAACCCAATTCGGATATGTAGATTCTCTGATGAAGTTATTTTCCATGAGTCGATCAACTTCTTCTTTTAATGCTGCTGACCTTTCTGGACCTTGGGTTCTCCTTTTCTGTTTAACTGGCGTAAATTTTGGATCAATATTCAGAGCGTGTACTGCAACTTCTGGAGATATCCCACACATATCGGTATGAGTCCAAGCAAAGACATCCAGATTTGCCTTCAGGAAAGATATCAAGATGTTCTGAATTGACACATTAAGCTGTGAACCCACATTCAACACCTTATTTGGATCTTTTGGGTCAACAGGTACCGGAACTGTCGTTTCCACCGGTACTACTCTATTCTCCGCTGTACTGGCTTTTCTGGGATCCATTTCTTTCCGTGCCCCGCTGTGCTCGCCAGTGCAGGGTCCGCTCTGTAATTGCTACAAGGCTGGTTCCTTGATGCGGACTGGGGTTGCCGCACCCTTTCCCATTTCTCTTTTTCTTGACTCTCGCAGCTCTGTCAAATAGCACTCTCGCGCAGCATTCTGATCCCCTTTTATAACTCCTACTCCATTGTCAGTAGGGAATTTAATAGTGAGGCACCACGGGGCTAGGATAGCTTTGAATGCTGCGAGTGTTGGACGGCCAAGAAAAGCATTATAGGCAGAAAACTCATCGACAATCACAAATGTTTGCTTTCGGACCACTTTCCTTTCTCCTTCCCCAAGTTCTACAAACAAATCGATGGTTCCTACTGGTTGCTTTGGCTCCCCAGTGAAGCCCACGATTTTCTGTGATGAGGCTTGCACATCGATCATAGGGATTTTCATCTGGTCGAATGTCTTTTTGAAGAGGATATTACATGATGCTCCGCAGTCAATGAGGACTCTTCTGACAATGGCTGGTCCAATACCAGCCGAGATGACCAAGGGATCTAAAGTAGGAGCTTCAATACCTGTAGAATCTCTGGCTCTGAAAATAATATCATCACTGAAAGTTTTTTGTTGTTTAAGGGGCGTAGTGTCTTCTAGAACAAAGACGTTTTCTTCGGCTGGAGCATATTTCAAAGCCCTGGAATATCTCTCCATCTCACCCCAACTCTTGCCAGCTGGGTGAGGTCCTCCGGAAATGACATTGATAACGGGCCTTCCAGATTCATGCCCCGTAGCTTTCTCACCTGCCCCAGGCTGATGAACAGGAGCCCGCTGCCCCTGACTCGATGATGCAGGATTGTTGCTATTCTTTTTCATAAATTGCTGCAACTTGTTTTCTCTTAGCAACTCTTCAATCAGATTCTTCAGCTGGCGGCATTCATCAGTTTCATGACCTGGTTGATTGTGGAAGCGGCAAAATTTCCCACTTTGTATGGCTTTTCTCCCAGTTCTCAAAGGGATAGGTTTAGGGAAATCGACGGAATCTTTGGTGGCAAGGTAGATGTGCTCCGGCGTATGTGATAATGGAGTATATTCTGATGGCTTGAAGGACCGGGGCTTTTTCAGATTACCCTGTTTCTTTCCATTATTATTCTCCCTTTTCTGCCCCACCAACTCATTCTTGCGTGAAGCGACAGTATTGTCTTCAGCTTTTTCCAACACTGCCTTTACTGGCAAAGGACGACTTTCCAAGCGAATGAATTCGTCCGCTTTTTTGTAGAACTTCTCGAGAGAGGTTGGCTCTTTCATATTTAACCATTTCCCAAATTCGCTTGACTTATCAATAGCCCTCATCAGATAAGTCAATATCATTCGTGGTTCAGCATTGTCCACCTCAGCCAATGCTATATTGAAACGGTTCAAGAAAGATCTGATAGACTCACCAGGATTCTGCTCTAAACTGGACAATGACATGATATCCTTGGCCTTCGAAGCATATAGCCTAAACTGCTCCTTAAATTTTCTGGTCAAGTCTGAAAACTGATCGATAGATCGAACTGGCAACTTGGTGAACCACAGTAAAGCCACGCCTTCCAGGTATACGGGGAAATATCGGCACTTTATTTCGTCGGAGGCCCTGGCACCTGTCATGTGCCAATCATATTTATACAAGAACTCATTCGGATCACTTGTCCCTTTGTAAGCTGGAATAGTTGGAGGGACAAACTTCCTTGGAAATTCCGCCTTCAAGATTTTTCCAGTAAACGGAGTTTTACTTGGAGCAAAACCCCATTCCTTCTCATCTTCAACCCTTTGCATACTTTCCTTCATGATCTGCCGGACCATTCCAGAAAGATATTCCTCATCATGCCGAGTTCTAGATCCACCGGCGTCAGGTACTGCCTGCTCAAGGGGACTAGTAGGCCTTTCAGGAGCATTCCTTTCATTAACATCATGAATGTTGCCAGCATAGTTCCTTTCATTGCCATCCGGTTGATTTTTTGCCCCAAGTAAGTCGTTCAACTTATTCAGAATCAGAGCATTCTGGGCACTTTGAGCCTCTAGTTGTGCATTTTGGGCGTTTATCTGCTGGTTTAGCCCTAGAATCACAGCATCCAATTCCGCTTTTGTAACTCCAACAGACGGAGTGGGTAGATTAGGCAAAGGAGAAGCGGAGGTTCCCTCTTGAATGTTCCCAGATCTGATAGATCTACTTTTCCTTCCGGGAGCCATAATCTCAGATATACTTCTGGTTTTTAAGGAAATTCTTTCTTCTAATCTCTGCGAAGCAATGATGACAGCTGTCCTGAGTTCGATTCTCAGTGAAAGCACCAAAAATGTTAACGCCTAAATTTGAACGCTAACACCCCGGTGTGTAGATGACTGTTGTGAAAGCACCACCCGTGAATACGGGAACAAGATACAAGTAAAGAGATTGCAGAAAAGCAGTAAAAACACAAGTTTTATAGTGGTTCGGCCCAAAATCAGGCCTACGTCCACTTAGATTCTCTTTATTGCTGATATGAATACAATTTATATCACTTTCTTCAATTACAATTAACTTCAGACAAATAGCTCAAACTCCCATGAAGAATAATCTTTCGAATTCATCTTGAATGAATGTGATTCTTCTTTGAAGTGTGTAGTAGCGTCCTTGGAGTTTGGAGTGCTTGGAGCGTTGCTTGAGTTGAGAAAATGGCAGAGTAACGGTGCTTCGAGAATTAGCCCAAAAAAAGGTCCTTTGAATGTTGGTGATGGTCGTGTATTTATAGAGGTTCTCGGTGTTGAGTTATAGGTAGTAGCCGGGTCAAACTGGGTCGTGAGTTGGTGCCGAGCTAGGCTAGGTCGTAGGTCGCCCCCCTTCTCTTATGCATGGTCTTCAGTTTAAGTTGACGTCATGTGCTAAGTCCTAGGTCGTTACCGAGATAATGTGTTACGTGTTAAACTCCTGCGCAACTTCACTCCTCAAATCCATAGATCGGTCACGACTCATCATGAGTCATAAGCCGGCCACGGTTTAGATTGGATGAGTTTGTGCCTGATGGTTAAGTCGGCTAGCATCTTGGATAGTTAAATCGGTAAATAGGTTAAGTCGGTGGGCTTTTATAAGTTTTTAGATCGGGTCCTTCTAAGGCACTAGATCGGTAGCTGCCTTAGGTCGTAAACCTTGTAAAGTACTAGGTCGGCTTCCATACTAGGTCGGAACTCTCCTTAGGTCGGCATAGCCTTGTTAGACCGGCATCCCTTCATGCCTTAGATTGGTGTCCTTGTAATTCCCCTTAGGTCGGTAACCCTATTAGGCAGTTAGGTCGGCAACCATGTTAAGTCGGACCCTTTGTTATCTCTTAAGTCGTTAGGCCAGTCTCTTCTGAGGCACTAAGTCGGCACCCGTGATAAGGCATTGGATCAGTACGATTCTTAACCAGTTAGGTTGGCATCGAATTAAGTCCTGAGCTCTTAGATCGGCAAACCCTCTGGGTCGTAACTTTCGGCCGAGGCAGAGTTAACAAGGCCGCCGTCTCCTATATCAATGTATGGCCGAAAATCACTCTCCTTTCCCCCTCAATCTCTCCAAATCCATCGACAATTAGAGGAAAGTGTCAACTGCAATGTTGTAGAGGGGAGTGTGTTCTACAGATCCAACGGTCAAGATCGTCTGGAGTGCTTTGGTTCAACGGCAAATTGGAGATGAAGGCAACGCGTTGCGCACGCAAATCGAGAGAGGAGGAGGGGCCGAGTTGCCTAGGATTTCGGCCGAGCATAGCATACGTGATGTGCTTCGAGATGCAGGTACCTAATCGTGTTTTCATGCATCGTGGAGGCCGCGTTATTTAACCCTAGATTTGAAAGATGGGTTCGGCCTTGGTAGCCTGCGTACGTGAATGAGAAAAAGGGAAGTACGGCTCTGATGGATTTTCTAGGATCTAACGGTTATGATTAACTTAGGGTTTAAAATTTGTAAATTTATATAAATTAAAAGTCGTGTAACTTATAAAATTCATATCTTTTTCATACGAGGTCGAAAACGCGCGAAACCAGTTGCGTTGGAATTGTGTGGATGAGCACTACGCGATGGAGTTAGTTTGGTGTCGTTTGGAGTTAGTGAAAATTTTGGGTAAAATTAAACGTCTGTTTAATTTTATTCGAAATAAATCGCTAAAATGGAAATTAAAATCAAGGTGAGAACTTCTCACTCAATCGAATCAGCTTCGATTTTTATTTTAAATAGTTAGATTTAAAATATTTGAATGCATGTTTGAATGATGATTGTTATCTATTGATTGTTAAAATAGACATTATGCGCCGTTAGTAAGCGGAGGTTATTTATTAAAAACATATACCGCGAATATTTCATAAACAGTGAAATTGGTATTATATATAATAGCAATATATATATATTGGCATATGTATACATTGGAGTTATTGATTTCCCGCATTTGTATAGCGGATGAGACCCTATTGCGCCATCTATTAAGCGGATAATATTTTAAGTCCCATATACCGCGATAATTTCGTACTGGAGCGAAATTGGTATTGTGCTAATGTTTGTGGATGCAGGAAAACAGGTTGGAGGGATCCAACTGGATTCCTCAACAGTTTTTATTTGATTTCAGATATTTTGATATTTGATGGATTATCATATCGATATATGATATTGTTGTAGTCGTGATTGACTATTTGGTGTGTAGCATCATTGGACCAAATTTGGAACTTTAAAATGATTTTTAAAGTGATTTTTGAAAGTATATGTTTATAAAATATATTTTGGAACTGATTTATTTTAAATAAATAAGCGTTATAATTTTAATGTTATAAAAATTAGGATTTTTGAGAAATATGGGTTAATGTTTTTATAAGATAATTAAATTGGATTTTTGAATTTATTATAAAAAGTTTAAAAACAGGATTTATAAAATTTGATTATTTTATAAATCAAGAGAATGGTGAAATTATAAAGGAGTTTAAAGATGTTTTAAAATAATAGTATAAATTGATTTATATAAGATTATAAATTGATATTTATAAATTGAAAATATTTGAGTTATAAAACGAGTTTTTATAAGTGTTAGAATGAATTGTGAATGAATTTTATAAACGAATGAAATTTATAGAATTATAAACGGTGTAGTTATAAATGGAATTTTATAAGCAGTAGGTTTATAAAATTTATAAAGTTATTGAAAGAATAGATTTGGATAAATAATTGAATCTTATAAGTTATAAGATTTATAATTGTGAAGTTTAAAGGAATGATTTTTGTAAACAAATAAATTATAAGTATTTGACTTATAATATGAATTTTAGTATACAATTGAGTTATAATTTGAAATAGGTTAATAAAGGAAATTTATAAAGGAAGTAGTTATAAAACAAAGAGAATTAGAATTTATAAACGTTGTTTTATAAATTCACAAACGACTTATTTTGATAAGTAAATTGTTGAAACCTATTAATGGAGTTATATTCACATTTTTGACTATGAATAATCCTTTGAAATAAAATGAATAAAAGGATGAAATTTGTTAACAAAGTATATTCACGTTTTTGAATAGTGAATAATATGTTAAAGAAAATGTTTAGAAGGTGATATTTTAAATAGAATTAAAACGATCTAACGATGTTTTAAAATGTGTTGAGATTCGAAACCATAGATTTCAACATTTGTTGCTGAAATAGATGTTTTCGAGAAATAAAAGGAAATAGTGGACTATAACACTGTTGTTATAGTAAATGGTTTCCGAAAGGAAATGTTTTGTATAGTATTGGGATTTATATATATCTATTTTAATTTCGAATCCCTATACTAGTGATTTTGGGTTGTCGTAACGATGTTTTACGCAACATTTGTTTTGGCCCAAATAAATATGTTTAAGAGAATGATTTTCCTTAAAGAATGAAATATATACTTAATCTCGATTTAAGTATATTGAATATTTTCCAAGAGTTGAAAATAAAAGATTTGTGAATTACTTATTAAATAAGTATGGAAATGTTTTCCAATATTGACGCAGCGTATTATTCGAAACAAACTTCAATCAATGAAATGTAGCAATCGGTGAGTTGAAGATACCAAAACGCCCAAGTTCGTTGATCCAAAGATACCGAACTCTAGCTATCTCAAACACGTTGATAGCGCACTATACCGTGTTCAAAGATCTACGATTCTTCGCACGTTGATCTAGCGCACTAGATTCCGTGAATCGGCTTCTACGATCGTTGAATCGAGCGCACTCGATTAACCGAAAGAGGAGATAGGAGATTAAACTCAACTACCAATTGGTATGAAAGCACAAAGCTAACAAAAGAGAATTTTATTCAAAAATCAACCATCACAAATGTACAACACACGCCCCTATTTATAGAGTTTTCGACCCAGTCCCTAAGTCGTTGTCGACCTACGACCCACCTTAAGTCGTGACCGACTTAACACCAAGCGACTCAACTGAATCAACTACATACCGACCTACTATTTACAACACAAAGTACTCGACATAACGACTCAAAACCTGGCCGACTTAACAAGTACGACCTAACATACAACTCAACGTGACCGACTCATCATAGGTCGTTCGCGACCTAACACATTACATACATGACCGAGTTAACGCAATACAACCCATAGGTCGGTAACGACCTAAAATACAACACGAACCAATCCCCCACGACCTAAAATAGAATGCAGTTTAGCTTGCTTAGGTCGGAACTCGGCAAAGTTATCTCGTTCAATTTCACTAGGTCGTAACTCATTAAGTCGAAGCTCGTTAGGTCGGAGCTTGTTAGGTCGGAATTCTTCCTCCTGTGCTTTCTTAGGTCGGAGACGACCCAATACTCTTCTGTTAGGTTGTGACCATGCTTCGTTAACTCGGCCTACCTTCCCCCTTGGCTTGTTAACTCGTGGCCCTCCTTCCTTAGCTCGGCAACGACTCAAACCTTCACTGAGTCGTGAACGACTCATCACACTACACCACAAACTCATGTTTTCAGGAATTAAAGTTTGCACAACTTTTTCTCTGGCCTTAGCTGCATCATCCTCCCCTGGTTGAGAAAAATTCGTCCTCGAATTTGCAAATTCTTTCTCATCAAAATGTTCATCTCGATAATATAGCACAAGATGCTTAATATTGAATACGTCAGAAGTGTAAATATCCTCTGGCAGCTTCAACTTATAAGCATTGTCATTAATTCGTTTCACAATTTCGACAGGACCAATTTTTCTAGCTTTTAACTTATTATATGCGCCCACTGGAAAACGATCTTTGGTCAGTACAGCATAAACCAAATCACCTTCGTTAAATTCAACATTTCGTCTCTTCAAATCTGCAGACTTCTTATACTTCTCATTCGATTTCTTCAATCGTTCCTGAACGATTTTATGACATTCAGTCAGCTCATCAACAAAATCAACAGCTCGTTTAACTGTTCCCTTCAACTGTGGTACTACTGCCAAATCCAACGGTCCCCTGGGTAAATTTGAATATACGATCTGAAATGGACTGAATCCCGTGCTACGATTCACTGCATGATTATGGGCAAACTCAGCTTGGCATAATTTCATGTCCCAACTTCTCAAATTATCCTGTACAAGGCATCGCAACAAATTTCCCAATGACCTGTTAACAACTTCCGTCTGTCCGTCTGTTTGTGGATGATAAGCGCTGCTAAATTTCAGTTTCGTTCCCACCATCTTCCACAAACTCAACCAAAAGTGACTCAGAAAACGAGTATCTCTATCCGACACAATAGACTCTGGCAAACCATGAAGTCGATAAATCTCTTTGAAAAATAACTGTGCTACTCGAACTACATCCGCTGTCTTCTTGCAAGCAACAAAATGTGCCATCTTCGAAAACCTGTCCACCACAACAAATATCGAATCATTTCCCCTTTGAGTTCTAGGCAAACCCAAAACGAAATCCATGCTTATATCAACCCATGGTTTAGACGGTACAGACAATGGCATATACAACCCTGCATTTGTCGCTGTTCCCTTTGAAACCTGGCAAATATGGCATCTCTTCACAAATCTTCCAACCTCTTTTCTCATCGACGGCCAAAAGTAAGACTGTGAAATCAACTGCAAAGTACGATCACGGCCCACATGTCCTTCCTCGTGTAACTCCTTGACAATTTTCAATCTCAAGCTACAGTCCGGTATACATAAACGATTTCCCTTAAACAGAAAACCATCAACTATCATAAATTCATCGGTACTCCCATCCTTCACTTTTTCAACATATTTCACAAAGTAAGGATCTTCATTAATCATCTCTGGCAGTAATTCAAACCCCGTCACTTCAACCTTCATTGTCGTTAATAAATGACTCCTCCTACTCAAAGCATCAGCTACTCGATTTGTCACCCCTGATTTGTGCTTAACGACAAAAGTAAACTGCTGTAAATATGCAATCCAAGATGCATGTCTCGCTGAAATCTTATCCTGCCCCTGTAAATGCTTCAATGCTTCATGATCAGTATAAAGAACAAATTCCTTCTGAAACAGATAATGCCTCCAATGCTTGACAGCTTGTACAACAGCATAAAACTCAACGTCATATGTACTGTATCTCATCTTTGCCCCTGACAACTTTTCGCTGAAATAAGCAACTGGCTTCCCATTCTGACTCAGAACTCCTCCAATACCAACCTTCGAAGCATCAGTATGCAATTCAAACAATAACTGAAAATTAGGTAGAACAAGAATTGGTGCAGACGTCAACAATTCCTTGATCTTCTCAAAAGCAACCCCCGCTTCTTCTGACCATACAAACTGTTTCCCTTTCATGCAATCAATCACTGGAGTCATCACGCTACTGAAGTGTGGAATGAATCTTCGGTAGAATGACGCTAGCCCATGAAAACTCCTCACTTCCGTAATTGTTTTTGGCTGTGGCCAATTCCTGACTGCTTCAACTTTACTTTGATCAACTTGAATACCTTCTCCTGAAACAACATACCCAAGAAATAAAACAGTATGCGTCATAAACACACATTTCTTCGTAGCAGCATAGAATTGTTCCTCACGAAGAATAATTAATACTTCCCTCAGATGTAGAACATGCTCCTCCGTACTTCTGCTGTAAATCAGAATATCATCGAAATAAACCACGACGAACTTCCCAATGAATGGTCTAAAAATTTGATTCATCACCCGCATGAATGTACTAGGTGCATTTGACAAACCAAATGGCATAACCAACCATTCGTACAACCCCTCTCTCGTCTTGAAAGCTGTCTTCCATTCATCTCCAGGTCTAATCCGAATTTGATGATAACCACTCTTCAAATCAATCTTCGAAAAGATAGTTGTCCCACTCAACTGGTCTAACAAATCATCCAACCTTGGCATAGGAAATCTGTAACGAACAGTAATCTTGTTCAAAGCTCTACTATCTGTGCACATTCTCCATGTTCCGTCCTTCTTTGGTACTAATAATGCTGGCACGGCACAAGGACTCAAGCTTTCCTGAACACGTCCCTGTTCCAACAACTCTTCCACCTGCCTTCGTAACTCCTCATGTTCCTTCGGACTCATTCGGTAATGTGGTCGATGTGGTAACACTGCTCCCGGAACAAGATTAATTTGATGCTGAATGTCTCTAAGTGGCGGTAACTCCTTAGGCAACTCCTCTGGAAAGACATCTTCGAATTCTTTCAAAATTGGTTTTGCTTCATCTGGAATCTCAACTTCTTCACTACTCTCTCTCCCAATCAACAAAAATACTTCAGGCTCCTCTTCAACTTCCTTAACAAACTCTTTCAAAGTCAACAGAGTTTTTAATTCCTCAATCTCCTCTAGCTTGCTCTCCTTCTGCTGTTGTTTCTTAGGAACCAAAGTGATTTTCGTACCCTCGAACATGAAACTGTAACTATTGGCACGACCGTCATGTTGAACTGCTCCATCAAACTGCCACGGTCTGCCCAACAACAAGTGACAAACATCCATGTCCACTACATCACACCAAATTTCATCTTTGTACTTCTTCCCAATAGAAAAATTAACACAAACTCTTCGGCACACTTTCACTTCACCACCCTTCCTTAACCATGCTAGCTTGTACGGTTTAGGATGTTTCTCAGTCTTCAAGTTCAACTTCCTCACTGCTTCTGTAGAAATAATATTATCACAACTTCCAGCATCAATGACGAACTTGCAAACTTTCCCCAGAATAGTGCATGTCGACTGAAAAATATTGCTTCTCAACCAACTACAATCCTCCTCTTGCTTTGGTGTAAGACATGACCTCCTCATCATAAGATTACAACCTTCATCTCCAAACAATTCTTCTTCCTCCTCAACATAAGGTG
The DNA here is from genome assembly GCA_030765085.1 of Allium cepa. Classification (NCBI taxonomy): domain Eukaryota; kingdom Viridiplantae; phylum Streptophyta; class Magnoliopsida; order Asparagales; family Amaryllidaceae; genus Allium; species Allium cepa. The sequence goes on from CM060942.1 coordinate 287,171,594, forward strand.
TATTTGAACATTCTGCCTCCTCACCATCATCCTCCTCAACTTCTGCAACCATGGTTCTCTTCTTCGGCTTCGGACATTCGTTGCTTTTGTGACCCAACTCCTGACAATTATAACACTTGAACCCACTGCTAACCTTCGCCTTCTCAGCCTCCTTCACCACTGGCTTTGAAACAGGTTTAGGAACATTAGAACTTCCACCAACACCCCTTGCTTGATTATTGGAATTAATAAACACACCACCTCCACGTCTTCCTTGTTTCTCCCAAGCTAACGCTTTCTGATGTGCTTCTGCAACGGATCTAGGATCGAACATATTAACCATATCCTGGATCTGCATTCTCAATCCCCCAATGAATCTAGCAGTTAGCTGTTCTTCCGTTTTCATAATATCATTCCTGGCAATGAGTTGGTAAAATTCATCAGCATAATCACTAACAAACTTTGTCCCTTGCCTCAGATTCTGCAACCTCTGGTACATAAGTGATTGGTAGTTGTAAGGTAAGAAAGTAGATCTCATCAACTTCTTCATCTTATCCCACGATTCTATCTTTGACTTCCCCATTCTCTCCCTGGTTAGTTTAGTTTGCTGCCACCACGCCAAAGCTCTCCCCCTCAACCTAGTAGCAACCAACTTCACTCTTCTATGCTCAGGAACCTCCTTGAAATCAAAGATCTCTTCAACATTAGAAATCCAATCGAGAAATTCTTCTGCAATCATTCCGCCTTTAAACTTCGGAATTTCCATCTTCATACCCGATTCCCAACGTCGATCATCCTCAATATCACGATAAGAGTTTCGAACTTGGTCTCGATCTCGATAATGAATACTAGCTCTATCACCTTCTTCAACAAAATCAAAAGTACGTCTACATCGATCTCGACCATTATCATCCCTTCGTTCATGCATGCTTCTTTGACTATGTCTCTCTTCATCTCTATATACTTCATGTTCAAATTCACGTTGACTTCTTCTCTCTTCATGTGTATAGTCATGATGATCTCTTCGTGATGAAATTGATGTTTCTCTTCTATCCCTACATGAATGTGGTGATACCCTCCTCGCTTCCGTAACCGATGGCGAAACTCGGTTTCCTCCATGGTTCGAGTTTGGTGATCTCCTCCTTTGATTCAAATCATTCATCAATTTCTCCAACTTACCAATGCCTTCATCAAACTTCTCATTAATACGTTGTTCCATAAGCTCGGCTTCTTCTCTACGATACAAAGCTTCAACGTTTTGATGACGATTAGCTCTCCTTGGTGGCATGATTGAAAAACTTCTCAAACTTCAACAATTCGAACACAAAAATTCAAAGCTTCAACAATGCAATAAGTCACGGCTCAACAATGACTCGGCTTCAATGAGTCTCGGCCTCTTCTTAGATCGGCAATGGCTTCTACACGGCTCCACACTTCAAATCTTGGCGCGCAAAACTCCAAGACAAAATCCAAACAATATCCAACTCCTCGATCCAAAATGAAATGGATCAAACACTCCAACTTGATGCAACTTCAATATGAACATGATGAACAACTTCAAACTTCAAAAACTTCAAAAACTTCAAAAACTTGGCTCCAAGAATCAACTTAGCTATGATTGGCTAAGTATGGCTCCGATACCAATAAATGACGCAGCGGATTATTCGAAACAAACTTCAATCAATGAAATGTAGCAATCGGTGAGTTGAAGATACCAAAACGCCCAAGTTCGTTGATCCAAAGATACCGAACTCTAGCTATCTCAAACACATTGATAGCGCACTATACCGTGTTCAAAGATCTACGATTCTTCGCACGTTGATCTAGCGCACTAGATTCCGTGAATCGGCTTCTACGATCGTTGAATCGAGCGCACTCGATTAACCGAAAGAGGAGATAGGATATTACACTCAACTACCAATTGGTATGAAAGCACAAAGCTAACAAAAGAGAATTTTATTCAAAAATCAACCATCACAAATGTACAACACACGCCCCTATTTATAGAGTTTTCGACCCAGTCCCTAAGTCGTTGCCGACCTACGACTCACCTTAAGTCGTGACCGACTTAACACAAAGCGACTCAACTGAATCAACTACATACCGACCTACTATTTACAACACAAAGTACTCGACATAACGACTCAAAACCTGGTCGACTTAACAAGTACGACCTAACATACAACTCAACGTGACCGACTCATCATAGGTCGTTCGCGACCTAACACATTACATACATGACCGAGTTAACGCAATACAACCCATAGGTCGGTAACGACCTAAAATACAACACGAACCAATCCCCCACGACCTAAAATAGAATGCAATTTAGCTTGCTTAGGTCGGAACTCGGCAAAGTTATCTCGTTCAATATCACTAGGTCGTAACTCATTAAGTCGAAGCTCGTTAGGTCGGAGCTTGTTAGGTCGGAATTCTTCCTCCTGTGCTTTCTTAGGTCGGAGACGACCCAATACTCTTCTGTTAGGTAGTGACCATGCTTCGTAAACTCGGCCTACCTTCCCCCTTGGCTTGTTAACTCGTGGCCCTCCTTCCTTAGCTCGGCAACGACTCAAACCTTCACTGATCGTGAACGACACATCACACTACACCACAAACTCATGTTTTCAGGAATTAAAGTTTGCACAACTTCTTCTCTGGCCTTAGCTGCATCAAATATAAAGTGAATATTTTGAGAATTTATCTTTTTAAAGATAAATTGAAATGAATAATTGAAATCGGATATCAGTAGATATTGTGAAATATAAATTCACTAAGGAATTTATAAAAGAAAAGGAGAATTTGTCTAAAAATAAATATTGATTTATTTTTGAAGTGTGAAAATCATATATCTTGTAAAGATATTTTGGAAAATAAATAATTTAGAAAATTATTTGGAATCTGGTGATGTTGTGCATATCCATTGATAGTTCAATAACCGACTATCAATATTTACCTTTGAATGGGTAATTGATGTGATTTGTTTGAATTTGAATGCCACACTTATTTTTGAATAAGCGCTCACTATTCGGGTTAACCGGGAAAGGACCATGGGGTCGTATAACCCATTCCGAATAGTGATACGACGTAATGGATAACATTGATGACCGGTGTTGAAGACCGGGTATTTGCGAAAGCGATAGGATAACCTATCGATTGTCTCTGCACTGGGTAGCTCCTGGTATAGAGATTCCCTAAGTGATGGGAAATTCGATCGGGATTGTGAATACCCGGATTGCAGGGCCTTCGTGAGAAGTGCCTTCGGTTCTGTTCGATCCCGGAACAGACTTGTATGGATTGTATGTCTGACGTTACAAATTGAGATATAAAGCAGATTTCTTTCAAATATATTTCTGTTGGTGGCGGAGAATTTATTCTTTTAGCTTAACACCCTTCTCTGAGACGTACGAGCTCAGAGGTTATGTAGTTGAAGGTTATCAGCGATATATTCCCAATTTGGTAATGTGACATGTTGAGTGTTGCTGTTAAATGATCATTGTGTTGATTATTTGTGATAGGATCATTTGTTTGATCGTCTATCCTGGTGATCATTTCTATGATCATTTGTTGACCCAAAGCATGGCTTTTGTATAAAGTATGTTTTTGTGGACGTGACTTCGTCGAGCCTCACACCTCGGGAATGGTCAAAACAGGAAAGATGCGGCAAGGTTATGAGGGGTAGCGCCCTTTAGGATATGTGCATTTCCTTCTGGAAAAGGGTGGTATCATGGTATGGAGCCCAGATACTTACTCATGTTGAAAACACTTTATGATTGTGTGAATTGATTGCGAGCGCTCGGTTGAAAGGTCCCAAAGGACCGGGGGATGACATATTCGGTCAGTTGTTACTCAGTTAGGGGTAACCCGGCCTTGTGTTGGTAGAGATCCGGTTTGGTTCTCGGGGATGTCCATCCAGAGGCATTCTCATGTGGCAATGGGAAGTTCCTTGGCCTGATCATTCGTTGGAAATCCAATTCCCAATACGAAACTTTGTACGGTATTAGTTGTAGAACCTGCCATTTACTTATGGTGGTCACCACTGTTTAGATGGTAGCTATAGTAGGCATACGATAATGGTCGTATGTAGGCTAAGATTTATATTCTATTTTCGAAATGAATTTTTCTCTACATTATGCACTAGTAATAATATAAAATGTTCTTTTAAATGCGTATCAAGCATCTTTGACTATCATAAGGAGAAATCTCCTCTGATTCTGCGTTTGCATTGTGTGTGTGTGCGGGAGGCCTTATGGTAGTCTCATTTTTAAAAGCATTGCGAATTGACTTTAAAAATATTCCTCTATTTTGATTTTAAAGATAAATAAACTGTTTTGAGTTCTCACACCAGTCACATGACTGACTCGGAGTTTATTGTTTTCCTTCCTAAACTCTGGGTGCCCACCAATTTCCACACGGGCAGTTAAGAGTTAGGTTTATCCGGATATTCTGGATATTCTGGAGTTGCTGGAGGCAAGATGGATGGCATGGCGTATTACTAGTATATAGTATCTTTTTTTCCGTTGCACTGTTGATTGTTATTGTTGTTGTACACTCTAATGTAATGATGATATGATGTGATGTAATGTAATAACTGATATAGTTCTTTGTTTAAATATTATTCATTTATTTATTATATGTTGTTCCGCTGCGATTGTGAGATTCTGATGTTGTTCTGTTGTTTTTCTGTTCCGTTCTATTTTCTTTTCCCTCTATTTCCTTTCTTTTTCCCTCCTCTTCTCTCTCTTTCCTTTTCTTAAACCATAACATTTCGGGTTTCCGGCCTTCGATTTCTCGGCATTTGATAAAGTGAGTATCGATGTTGAATTTTCGAAAGTCGAAAATTTTCGGGACGTTACACCCGCGCCATCTCCAAATCACACACCGCCACGTCCACCTACGTCGCCCCCCCTCTCGACCGCGAAACCTCAATCCATTCGCGATTTTGATTTGCAGTCGCGTGAATCGAACGCGAATAGATTTAGGTTTTTTTTTTTAACTGTCGTGAATAGGTTTTGAGGAGAATAGGAAAGGATTGGGGTTTCGGAGTTTATATTCAAGGAAGAAGGGTTTTGCTCGCGATTATAGGAAGATAGCGGCCATGATTTTTGATTATGGATTACTGAACGAAGACATAAACGAGAAGCATCGTGAATTAAAGAGCTAAAGGAAGCGTCTTTAAGAAGCTGAAAGTAAATACGGCTATGATTTGATGTAGGATATTTTTAATTTTTTAAAAGATTAATTATTTCCGAAGCGTTTTAATCTCGTACGAACCCACGGTTGCTCTAAAAATTACGAAATTTGAAATCCGGCAATAATTCAATATTGCGGATCCAACGGAACTGGTTTCGTTGAATTCCGAGATTGTGCCTCAGAAGGTTATTTTTAAATGTCAATTTAAACAATGTAAAATTAAAATTGAACAAACGGCAGTTAAATTCAATTTTAATCCACCTATAGTGCTCAGTATTGTTAATATAAATTTTATAAGCCTTTAAAATATTTCCAACAAGCTTACAATTCCAGATTTTAAATAATTTACCCAATTGTCAACTACTATTTAATTTATCCAATTAATGATTATATTTAAATTCTGAGTTCTTTTTATTTAATCAAACCAACTTTTCATATTGAAAACAAATTATATTTCAAATTACTTATTTAAATTCATTTTAAATATCACATATTATCTGTTGAAAAAGCCGGGTCGTTACATTTTTAATTAACGAAAGAAACATGTAAAGTTTTAACTAATGTAATATTGATTAAATGATAAATGCTCTTTACTATAATAAAAATGTAAATTAAAACGTACATTTGATAAAGTAAGTTTTAATTTGTGTAATATTGATTAAAATAATAAATGCTCTTTATTGTAATAAAAATGTAAATTAAAACGTACATTTGATAATGTAAGTTTTAATTAGTGTAATATTGATTAAATAATATTGATTAAATAATAAATGTAATATTAATTAAAATGATAAAGGCTCTTGTTTGTAATAAATGTAAGTTAAAACGTACAGTTGACATGTATGTTTTAATTAATGTAATGGTGTATTTTAAATTGATTAAAATGATAAATGTTCCTTACTGCAATAATAAAATGTAATTTGATAATGTACATTTGTTATGTAAGTTTTAATTAATGTAAATGGCATATTTTATATGATTAAATTAATAAAGTTTCTTTATTGTAATAACAATGTAAGTTAATAAGGTACTTTTAACTTAACATAAGAATTTCAGCTTTAAATTGGATATTACGGTAACAAAGTCTATTTAACTATAAGGCAATGATAGAATGACCATGTTAAAATTTGTAAGTATATAAATACTTTGATTATATAAAAGTGGAAAGTATTACATTCCAAAAATGCTATGATTCCTTATGGTCACATTACCAACATGCTATGATAATTTGAAGGAATATTTCAAGTTTAATAAATTGAAGGAAATATTTAGTGATTTGGAAATTTGGTTTTTATTTAAATGATATATTATTGATTTAGTTTTGAAATGGAAATGATACTATTGTGATATGGTTTTGAAATGAGTATGATATTTTAGTTTTGAAAGTATATACTACTTTGAAGGAAATGATATGATTTGGAAATGGATATGCTAGTTTGGTTTTGAAAGTATAAATGATTTTGAAATAAATATCCATGGGTTATAATAACGTTTGGTTGTTAAAGAGACCGGGGTCGGAAGTTGTCATACTCTCTGCCAACACCGAAAACCACTTTAACAACCATGTACGTGGTGGAGATTCTAGAATGAAGTAGGATGATGGCGGCATTTCCTTGAGGTATGTACGTGGACCCAACTCTCGTGAGTTGGCATAAGGTGGCTAAAACAGAAGCAATTGACGGATTAATGAGGGAGCACCTTTGATCGGACACATCCCTTCGACATTATACTTTGACCTTTGGATTGATTCGGTGGCCACTTTTGATTTCTTTGATTTGGGGGTGTTGTTCGAGGTGGGCGGTAGTAGCAGCTACGCGTTACCACTGGTCCGAAAGCGTAATTGGTATATCTACCTAGTCATTGCCTAGTTGTACAGTGTCACCTACCATAGCACGCCTTGTACGAGTTTGGATTTCTCCCGTAGCCCATGTGGTATCGTCTGGTGGCTTCCCGATCAGGAGGGACTATGATATTGGATGGACTACTAGGAATATTACGTGTTAAGGAGAATATTGGGTCACTCCTTAACGCTATTAAAAAGTAGGTTTATTTTACTATAGACATTATTATAATAGCGAAATATTACTGCATAGTAAATAGTTTAACGGATCCTTAGAGGATGGGCGGTCCCAAGCATCCTTTAAGTTACTTGTACCTTATATTACTGTTCACTTGAGTTGGTTTACATTGTATAAGTATGTATGTCCTGACTCGAGTGTTTTGTGTTTTGCTTTATGCTCAGGTCAGACTGAGTGATACAGCATTAGAGACTCACCTTTGGAGCTGGAGCCTTGCTTAAAGATCCAGCCATCTATTTCATTTCAGTATTCTATTGATTCTAGTTATTCAGTTGATTTCGGTGATGCATTCAGCTTGTGCTTCTTTATCATATTAAACTTCTGTTGTATCTTGTATAACTTTGATGTATTTATATAGTAGCTTCATGAACTACTATCTTTTTGCTTCCACTACATTTATTACTCTATGTCTGTGATCTGTGATTTATTAATTTACTATTTATGCTATGTTTTGCCAAATTTATTTTACAATTCGGTATTTTGAGCAATTCAAGTCCGACATGTGCGGATGGGAATGGTTGAAAATATCGAGTCGTTACATTTGGTATTGAAGCTTTGGCTCTAGGCAAACTTACCATATATGGTAAATTTATTTACAGAATCACTTTCATTTGAGTTGAATTTCTTCCTTTTTGACTTGGGTTTCTTTTGAGTTTTGGAACGTTCCTTGCGGTTTCAAAATTCATTCTTGTCCCTCACCATTCTTCTTCTTTTGATTATGGAATAAGCCATAACTCCACTTCGAATGATCTTTATAATGAATTGGCGCTCTCGTCAACATTCAGATGACTTGTAAAGGGGTGAAACTCCTTTGCAATTAGCATTTATTCACCGGAGACTTATATATATACTCGGTGTAGATGCTAGTACATCCTATTATTCCAAATTCTATTTCTTAAGATTGAATGTAGAATTACCTCAGAATTCCACATTGATCTATTTTTGAAGTCATGATGTTTGTGCCAAAATTGGTCACAAACCCCAGATACCGTGAAAGCACCAGTGTATGAATATAAATCAATAATATTCAAACACAAATCTCAGATCTCAGCAAATATTAAACAGTAATCCCAAAATAAAGAACAGAGACACAAGTTTTATAGTGGTTCGGCTATCTCCGGCCTACGTCCACTCCAAAGTTTTTATCCTTTTATTGATTATCCTTGATGATTACAGATGATTACAGCAGTTACAAAGTCCAAAACTTGAAATAAATGGCAGTAATGATGTTAAGGAATGATTCTGGCAGCGTCCGGGCGTGCTTTCTCTCTCCAAATTCTCCGACCCCTTTTCTGAATGACCAGGGGCTCTATTTATAAGCGTAGGAGGCTGATATTTCTCCAAAAATCTGGGAAGACCACTTCAGGCACGTGAGGGGGCCCACATGCCCGAAATCTGGAGGTCCGGGCCCACCTTGGGATCGATTCGAAGTAAGGTTCGAATCGATCAAGAAATCATCCAATTGAGCTGAAATTTGGTGAGAACATTCTTCAACATGTATGTAAGCTCCTGTAAAAATTTCATTGCATTTGGATCAACGGTTTGGAAGATATGATCGATTCAAGATCAAAGCTCCGTGCGTTCTGCCTGGTTCGAACCCATGCTTCGAAACCATCCATTTCGAAACCATCCCCTTCGTATCCATAAGGCCGACTCCTTCGAATCCATACTCTTCGAATCCATGCTCCATCCACTTACTCCTTCGAATCCATAAGGCCAACTCCTTCGAATCCATACTCTTCGAATCCATGCTCTTTGAAGCCGCCTCCTTCGAGTTCATGACTTTCGAGCCCATCTCCTTCGAGTCCATATCCTCCGAGTCCATCCTCTTCGAATCCATCATCTTCGAATCCAAACCCTTCGACTCCATGACCTTCGAATCCATCTCCAATCTTTCGACTCCATGACCTTCGAATCCATCTCCAATCCTTCGACTCCATGACCTTCGAATCCATGTTCTTTGTATCCATCGAGTCCCCATAGATTCGAAGTACCATCGATGCGAGCTTGGTGGGTTCGAATCCATCCTGATGGGTTCGAATCTGATGGATTCGAACCGAGCACTCCATCCTGAAGGATTCGAACAGCATACCTATCCCACCTTGAATCCATCATATTTCCTTCATACGAACTCCGATTAACCTGAAATTTGAAACATAGCCTTTTCTAGTCCTTATCATTGTCTCCAATCAATTTCGTCCCAATCGGAGTTTAACAAAATTTTGACGATATCGATCGCAGCCTTGATTCCAACCGACCTCCAATCCTGATATCCATAATTCCTTGCCAATTTGTTGATATTCCAGTTTTGACCAAAAAATGGGATAACATTTTGCCCCCCAAAACATGCCCTGTGACAACAAGGCGTGTTTTGAATAGTTTCGAATCCAATATCCGAAGTCCATAACCATACTGCTAGAGTATATCATCCTTGACTGCTCCGAGTCGATATCTAATTCCAAATCCAATAACCAAAGCTCGAGCCAATTCCACGTCCATCCTAACTCGACGACCGAGTTCCAAACCATCCTTATCCAATGGCCAATAACCGAATCCAGGACCTCTCCGGGTCGATATCCAAATGAATAACCTCCCGGGCTCTTGCAAAGCGCAATCTACACCTGACAGCCGTGATCCAGTGTCCCTGGATGTTAATCTAGCCTCATCGTGTTCTGGTCGAGCGTAATCTACACATGACGGCCTTGGTCCAGTGTCCCTGTACGTTGAGCTAACCTCTCCGGGTTCTTGCCAAGCGTAATCCACGCATGACGGCCTTGCTCCAGTGTCCCTGGACGATGTACAATGCCATGGCTTGAGTCCTAAGCCGAATCCTGGTCTCTCCGGACCCTTGTTGAGCATAGTCCATACTCAACGACCTGAAAATAATAATTGATAATACAAGGCCTAAGTCCTAGGCCGAATCCTGGTCACTCCGGACCCTTATCGAGCATAGTCCATACTCGACGACCTGAATGAGTCAACCTACCACGTTCGGGCAAAGTGACTCACCCCTTGCCAGGCATAATCCATGCCCGACGACCACTTATCAAAAATCAGATGAAAATCCAATCAAAATCCAATCCAACATCCAATCCCAAAAATCCAAATCCAAAACCAGAAAACCAGAAAACCAAACCAGCATCCAAAACCAAAAACAATCATCCAAAGAAAAATCTAAATCAAAAGAAAGCAAAACCAGGAGCTCGATCCAAACTCCAAAACCAAAATCCGAAAAGAAAAGCAGTGTCCAATCCAAAAGCAAAAGATAGATTTCACAAACCATAGCGTTGCAGTTTATCATCATTCAGAGCATGCCTAGGGGCTATCTCCGTCCCCGTACATGTGTAAATGACTTGGTTGCTTGCTAATAGTTCGTTACTTATTCCATATTATCCCGATTAGTGGATGATCAATCGACCACCATCCCTGGGTCTCCCATCATCGCGGCGAGAGGTTGTCGGTGGTTGCTCCTGCTCCACCGTTGCATTTCGAGCTCCGACATACTGCTATAACTGTCCATTCCTTACATGCTCCTCGATTATATCCTTCAAGTGCCTACAGCTGTTGGTGTCATGTCCGTCTAACTCATGGAAGAGACAATGCCTCCCTGATGCCTTCTCTCGTTCAAAAGGTTCTCTCCTGGCTGGCCTTCGGTAGGGAAGGCGATTCCGAGTATCCATGTATATCCGTTCCAGCGTCTCGTTCAATCCTGTGTATGTGGAAAACCTTGGATCCTTCCATCGCTTCCTAGCATTTCCAGAATCATTATCCAATTTCCTTTTTCCTTTGTCTTTATCCGAACCACCACTGGATATTGCCCCAACCTCGATTGCGCTAACCTTTTTCACTTTTAAGTCCGTACTCGCATCCTCTTGCCGAAGGAACCTTTCTGCCTCGTGAAAGAATTCGTCGAGATCTTGTGGGGGATCTCGTATCAGAGATACCTTGAAATCAGAGTCCTCCCTGACTCCTGATACTGCCGCCATTAAAACCATCGATGGATCGGGCCGATCCACCGAAGCGACTGCCGCACTGAATCGAGTTAGAAAAGCTCTAAGCGATTCATACATTCTTTGCTTCACCGATGTTAGTGTCATCACATTCTTCGGCCTCTTGACGTGAACCCGAAACTGCCCCAAAAACCTTTCCACTAATTCCCTCCAAGTCCTGATAGATCCTTCTTCCAGCTGCCTAAACCACATCGCAGCTATGTCCGTCAAATACAAAGGGAAGCATCGGGCCATCACTTCCTCCGATGCCCCCAGCACCTCCATGTGTCTGGTGTACCTCATCAAGTGATCTGTTGGATCTGTCTTGCCGTCATATATCTCCACGCTAGGCAACTTAAACTTAGGTGGGTTCTGAGCCATCCTTATTTCCCGAGCAAACGGACTCCTGTTCACTCCTTCCAAGTCTCCTTTGGCCAAACCACCTCGCACAGTTTTCCTAATCATCTCTACCAATCCAGCGTTGTCTGTCGGGGGTTGCCCCCGAGGGAACTCCGGCACATACTCTTCATGTGGCTCATTAGTAGCAACGTTGGTTCTAGCCTGTTGAACTCCTTCCAGAGGTCCTCCTGTATTGGATCCCGTGGGTCTGCCCCCAAGCCCTTGTTGATTGCTTCGTGGCTCCATATCTCGTCCTCCATTGGGTTCCACAACCCTAGTCCCTTGTTCTGCATCCACAGCGGCTGTTGCTGTTCCTAGGTTCTGCATCCCTGCAGCTCTCAATTGCTCAAAGAAAGTCTGCATCATTTCCTGTTGGTTCTTTAACAATCTCTCTTGCAAAGAATTTTCCATAGCCTCCATTTCATCCCGAGTTATGTAGATTGAAGCCTGTCCTTCCCCCGCTCCGGAGGATGCTTGTTGACTTCCTTCCTGTTGGCTTCTCTCAGCCCTTTGCCTTCTACTATTTTGCCTGGTCATTGTCCTTGAATTCAAACTCTTTAAAATCTCCAAATCCAAACTTCAAATCTGATGTAGCGGGTGCTAGATGTTCTCAGTGAAAGCACCAAAGTGTTTGTGCCAAAATTGGTCACAAACCCCAGATACCGTGAAAGCACCAGTGTATGAATATAAATCAATAATATTCAAACACAAATCTCAGATCTCAGCAAATATTAAACAGTAATCCCAAAATAAAGAACAGAGACACAAGTTTTATAGTGGTTCGGCTATCTCCGGCCTACGTCCACTCCAAAGTTTTTATCCTTTTATTGATTATCCTTGATGATTACAGATGATTACAGCAGTTACAAAGTCCAAAACTTGAAATAAATGGCAGTAATGATGTTAAGGAATGATTCTGGCAGCGTCCGGGCGTGCTTTCTCTCTCCAAATTCTCCGACCCCTTTTCTAAATGACCAGGGGCTCTATTTATAAGCGTAGGAGGCTGATATTTCTCCAAAAATCCGGGAAGACCACTTCAGGCACGTGAGGGGGCCCACATGCCCGAAATCTGGAGGTCCGGGCCCACCTTGGGATCGATTCGAAGTAAGGTTCGAATCGATCAATAAATCATCCAATTGAGCTGAAATTTGGTGAGAACATTCTTCAACATGTATGTAAGCTCCTGTAAAAAATTCATTGCATTTGGATCAACGGTTTGGAAGATATGATCGATTCAAGATCAATGCTCCATGCGTTCTGCCTGGTTCGAACCCATGCTTCGAAACCATCCATTTCGAAACCATCCCCTTCGTATCCATAAGGCCGACTCCTTCGAATCCATACTCTTCGAATCCATGCTCCATCCACTTACTCCTTCGAATCCATAAGGCCAACTCCTTCGAATCCATACTCTTCGAATCCATGCTCTTTGAAGCCGCCTCCTTCGAGTTCATGACTTTCGAGCCCATCTCCTTCGAGTCCATATCCTCCGAGTCCATCCTCTTCGAATCCATCATCTTCGAATCCAAACCCTTCGACTCCATGACCTTCGAATCCATCTCCAATCTTTCGACTCCATGACCTTCGAATCCATCTCCAATCCTTCGACTCCATGACCTTCGAATCCATGTTCTTTGTATCCATCGAGTCCCCATCGATTCGAAGTACCATCGATGCGAGCTTGGTGGGTTCGAATCCATCCTGATGGGTTCGAATCTGATGGATTCGAACCGAGCACTCCATCCTGAAGGATTCGAACAACATACCTCTCCCACCTTGAATCCATCATATTTCCTTCATACGAACTCCGATTAACCTGAAATTTGAAACATAGCCTTTTCTAGTCCTTATCATTGTCTCCAATCAATTTCGTCCCAATCGGAGTTTAACAAAATTTTGACGATATCGATCGCAGCCTTGATTCCAACCGACCTCCAATCCTGATATCCATAATTCCTTGCCAATTTGTTGATATTCCAGTTTTGACCAAAAAATGGGATAACACATGATTAACCCGGTTAAGTTTACTCGCGATTTATGTAAGCTTATCCATTCCTTATTCTGTCAATTTAATCATCGCATCTTTTGTTCCAACTTATTTTCAAATCAAAATTTTCTTCGATTTGAGTTAATCAAATTTGAATCTCTATCCTTGCTTTGAAAATCTATTCCTGTATAGTATATTTGTAAACCTGTATTTAAAATGTTTTATACATTGTGTTGTTTGAGTTTTTGATGTTGAATTGGGTTTTCGATCGATTCGTCTGATCAACGCTATCGATAGGGTCTTCAAAACACTTAAACAGAGCAAACTGACATAGTATTGTTTTCAAATTTAGTACACGAACAAATTTTGTATAGTTATAGTTTATATAAGTATAACTTTATGACTTTTGATAGTTAACTGAATTGGAGGTTTAGAAATAATATTTGACTTTATATATATCTCTTGTAACCATTGGCTTTTGTCTCCTATATAAATAACTGAACTATAAAACATAGCTATAAATTAATTTGGAAATTAAAATGAATCTAAATTAAGAACTTGAGAAATTAATTTCCGATGGTTTCAACTTGGGTTTTTAAAGTTTTAAAAGATATATCATTTAAAGTGTTTTCCAAATAGAGAATGTTTTCAAAGAATTTTTAATGTTTAAGTCAATGCCCTTCTCTTGTCGCTGGAAAATAATTTCGGTGATGACTGCAGCATCATCGACATTCATTTTCGAGTTTCGAAGTGAAGAGACCATTCTGTAGCTTTGCTACTGTTTTTCATTGAAAATTTTGTTGATTTGAATTTCAAAAACATGACTTGATTTATAATATATATATATATGGATATATGATTTAAATTTGATTTGATATATATTGTATATATATTTATTTACCTCTAAATGATTTGAAGTTAATCAGAAATGTTATTCTTAAATTTACCTTAAAGAATGTTTTCAATTATAAAATGAACCACAAATTTTGAATAAATATTTAATAATTGAATTAGAAAACTTTATTTGTATAATATTCTATTGCATTTCCATTATAACTTACATAAATTATTTAAAAGTTAACTATGTAATTGGATAATATACGATATAAAAGGATTTTATAAATAAAATTTGAATGTTTATAATAAATGTTATACACTTAAATTTTAGTTATAAAAGGATTAATAAAGATAAACAGAATAAAAAGTTAATTGAATAATATACAATATAAAGTGATGTTAAAGGAATTTATAAATAAATCAGAGTAATTCGTAATAAGTGTAAGTATACTTAATATATGTTATTAGACATATATTAAGTGGAATTTATGTAATAACCATCTGGAATAAAGAAGAATGAAACTTATTGAATAAAATTTTGAGTATAATAAATGATTTCAAATTCATGATTTTAGAAATTGTTAATTGGGTGATAAGATAATAAAATTATAAATAGATAAGATTTAATTAACTTAGGAAAAATCAAATGGATGAAATCAATTATAAATTTAAGTTTAAACTTTCATGGTTTTAAAATTTATCATCTTATTTTGTTTTCCAATCTCTTATCCTTCGGTTGTTCCTATTCTCCTGCATCCTAAGCGGGGAATTGAATTCCAAATTGATCTTGCCTTCTAAAGTTCGATCTATAGTTCTTCCTCCCAAAATACCTTTACCAGTCTCTTTTGGAAAACTTTTCAGGAATCTTCTTCGTGCTTGTGTCCTTGATTTCAGAGGACCTTGGGAAGATCATCTCCATCTTGTTGAATTTACCTATAACGGCTGTTACCAGGTATAATTTCAATCTGTTTTTTTATATTGTCTTAATTCTATCTCGTTCTATCTGTTGTCTCTATTTTCCGTGCCTCGTTCTTTTTCGAGGACGAAAAGTTTTGAGTGGGAGAGAGTGTAACAACCCATAATTTTATGTATATTTTTAATTAAATTTTTATTTGAAATTTTGATTTTTAAATCATTTAAAAGTGAATTTATAGAATTTTTCCATTGTAAGTTTGGAATTTCTTGTAATTTATTTTCCAAATGAAATAAATAAACGATTTTTGAAAATTTTATATTTTGGTCAAAATCTGAATTTTCAGTTCAAATTTTAAAAAAATTTGAATTTTAAATTTTAATCTTTTTCTTTGAAACAGAATATATTTATGATATCGGTTATGCTTTTCATTTCGTTAACTTCTGAGTTTTACGTTTTAAATTAGATAAATTACAGCGTTTTACACGCAGTTATTTTCTGTATTTCAATTTCAATTTTTCTATGTTCATTTCTATATTTTTACTTTCTATGTTATTTTATTTTTCTGTTTTGTTTATCTAAACTTTATTTATTGGATTTTACTTGTGTTTATATCTTTTCATAAAAGGCTTGGAAGAAATCAAGGAGACATGCGTTACATTTCTTTAATGCTTGCCTTTTTATTTATCTACCCTCTTTATTACTTATTCTAGCCATTCACCATTCATAGCCATGAATTGCTCTTATCAATCACGTACAAACATCTCAAAATGTCCTCTTTCCAATTTCATTTAAAATTATATATATATGTATATGTATATGTTTATTTCTCCTTATTTCTTGCATTTTATTCCTAGCCTTTTGTTTTCTCATTTACTCTTCTTTAGCCATTCAAATCTTTTCTTTCCATCCACTCCACTTCATAATTCACGTACACGTTTACTTCACATTTCATTTCTAGAATGAAATGTATGCAAATAAATGGCTTGGAGAAATTTAAGAGGCATACGGTTCATTGTTTAAACTCTTGCCTTTTTCATTTGCATGACCTTTATTATTTTCTTACTGTTTCCTCCTCATTCCGAGCCATGAATTATTCTACTCATAGTCTTTCATATCAAGTTGAAAATTCACGCACAAAAAAATTATTTCCCATCTCTAATTTTTTTTTATTTGTATTTAAAAATAAAATATATTATACGTTTCTTCCTCCTTAACTTATGCCTTTCTGTTTCCCCAGTATTCATAACTCCTTAGCTGTTTATTTTCTTATATAGCCATGAATTTCCTTTTATCATTAACATACAAAACTCCTCAAACATATCTCATTTTATTCCATTTCTCATTTCGTCACTTGAAAGAAAGAATTTTTTTATTAAATACATCAAGTATTTGTTGCCACTTTATTTTCTAAACCATTCAAAATCTTGTCTTTTATTGCATAACCTCTTTATTACATACCTTAGTCATTCATTCCTTTAGTTAGCCATGAATTTCTCTCGCCTATCACGCATAAAAACTTCCCAAAGCTTCTCATTATCATTTGCGTGAAAGAAAATTATATTCAAGCTCTAGATCCATGGCTTCTCTTCCTCTTCTTCCTTTTTCTCTTTTTGTTTCTTCTTTGTTCTTCATGCTTATACTCAGCCTCTAGCCTCTAGCACACCTCTAACCATCATGACCAAGCAATATAAGATAATGGTTGAAACCATATGCGGTGTAACCAAGCCATTGTTTGATTAAGGCAAGTTATGTCACTTTGATTCATTTATTTTTTCATTGTTTTAACATCCATTGTTTTGTATTGAATCATATTCTTATGTATGTAATATTTGTTTGCATACAAGATTTGGATCTGACTCTTCATCCACTCAAGTTTGCATTGTACTTTGTCGTGCTTTTTCGTGCTTTGTGGGGTTTGGATTTTTCCTGAATTTGTCGATTCTAGTTTAAAAAGATGGGTTTTTATCACTATAGACATATGTACTTATATTTTTGTGGAAAAAATGACAAGTGAATCTGTAGACATTGATATGTCATTCATATATGTCTGTGTTGTGATTATGTGATGATAAATGTCGTTTGTATATTTGGTACATCATTTGTTATGATACTATATGTATACTGTTATTTTATTTCTGTTAATCACCACTGCAAGTTTCCTATCAGTATGGGTTGAAATGATACATACTCGAACGGATTTTAGGATAAGGAATATCACGATGGGTTGACATGATAGGCTCTAATGATTTTTTTATTGATTTTTTGTCGTATTTATTTTTCTTGAGATTGCGGGTTTGAAATGATAGAACCCGGATTTTTCTTTTTAAATTACGGATTGAAATGATACATATCTGTATCACTTGACCTAGGTTAGAAAATATTATACATGCCCATGGTTAATATTTTTAAAGTAATAATTTTCCTAAATATTTATTAAGTATTTTAAAATTTTGGAATATATGGAATTTTAAGTTAAAATTTGATTTAAAGATTTGAAGTATAAAGAGATATCAGTTTTTATAAGTTAAAATGTTTTAAGCTGATAATTAGTTTAAAGTGTAAAGTTTTACTTAATGCAAGAAACATGTACAGTTTACATTTATGAAAGAAATGTTTAAAGTCAATGAAAGAAACATGTAAATTTTTAATTAATGCAAGAAACATGTAAAGTTTTAATTAATGAAAAAACGTGTAAAGTTTTATTTTATGAAAGAAAT
This sequence comes from Allium cepa, assembly GCA_030765085.1. Taxonomy (NCBI): domain Eukaryota; kingdom Viridiplantae; phylum Streptophyta; class Magnoliopsida; order Asparagales; family Amaryllidaceae; genus Allium; species Allium cepa. Next base: position 287,189,686 of record CM060942.1, read on the forward strand.
GTGTAAAGTCCTAATTAATGAAAGAAATGTGTAAAGTTTTAATTAATGCAAGAAACGTGTAAAGTTTTAATTAATGAAAGAAACGTGTAAAGTCTTATTTTGTGAAAAAATGTGTAAAGTCCTAATTGATAAAAGAAATGTGTAAAGTTTTTAGTTAATGCAAGAAACATGTAAAGTTTAATTTGTGAAAGAAATGTGTAAAGTCCTAATTAATGAAAGAAACGTGTAAAGTTTTAATTAATGCAAGTAACATCTAAAGTTTAAATTAATGAAAGAAACATGTAAAGTTTTTAATTAATGCAAGAAATATGTAAAGTTCTAATTAATGAAAGAAACATGTAAAGTTTTAATTAATGAAAGAAATATGTAAAGTTTTAATTAATGTAATATTGATTAAATGATAAATTCTCTTTACTGTAATAAAATGTAAATTAAAACGTACATCTAATAATGTAAGTTTTAATTAGTGTAATATTGATTAAAATAATAAATGCTCTTTACTGTAACAAAAATGTAAATTAAAACGTACATTTGATAATGTAAGTTTTAATTAGTGTAATATTGATTAAATGATAAATGCTCTTTACTGTAATAGAAATGTAAATTAAAACGTACATTTGATAACGTAAGTTTTAATTAGTGTAATATTGATTAAAATGATAAAGGATTTTATTTGTAATAAATATAAGTTAAAACATACATTTCACATGTAAGTTTTAATTAATGTAATGGTGTATTTTAAATTGATTAAAATGATAAATGTTCCTTACTGTAATAATAAAATGTAAGTTGATAATGTACATTTGTTATGTAAGTTTTAACTAATGTAAATGGCATATTTTAAATGATTAAAATAATAAAGTTTCTTTATTGTAATAATAATGTAAATTAATAAGATACTTTTAAATTAACATAAGAATTTCAGCTTTCAATTGGATATTACAGTACCAAAGTTTATTTAACTATAAGGCTATGATAAAATGACCATGTTAAAATTTGTAAGTAATAAATACTTTAATTATATAAAAGTGGAAAGTATTACATTCCAAAAATGCTATGATTCCTTAAGGTTAAATTTTCGAAATGCTATGATAATTTAAAGGAATATTTCAAGTTTAATAAATTGAAGGAAATATTCAGTGATTTGGAAATTTGGGTTTTATTGAAATGATATATTATTGAATTAGTTTAGAAATGGAAATGATACTATTGTGATATGGTTTTGAAATGAGTATGATATTTTGGTTTTGAAAGTATATACTATTTTGAAAGAAATGATATGATTTTGAAATGGATATGCTAGTTTGGTTTTGAAAGTATAAATGATTTTGAAATAAATATCCATGGGTTATAATAACGTTTGGTTGTTAAAGAGACCAGGATCGGAAGTTGTCATACTCTCTGTCAACTCTGAAAACCACTTTAACAATGTACGCGGTCTAGATTTCAGAACGAAGTAGGATGGTGGCGGCGTTTCCTTGAGGTATGTACGTGGACCCAACTCCCGTGAGTTGGCGTACGGTGGCTAAAACAGGAGCGATTGACGGACTAATGAGGTAGCACCTTTGATTGGCCGTGCACGTGCACGTGGTGATTGGGGTGTTAGCTATGATGGGTATGGGGAAGAAGGGAGGTGACTAGAAGCATAATGCGGGGGATTGGGGAGATAGCTCGAAGATTAGCTCGTGTCGTTTGGGGATTGTATCGGGTTGTTTAAAAACTTAAACAAATTTTTGTAAAAAAAATGGCACACAGGTCAATTTGGGCTAGAACTCGAAGCAAGGGGATGTCTGTCTCGAGGACAACTCGGGGGAGCCACGGGTTCGACATTAAAACAGCAAAATACAGATTTTAACTAAATTTTTGAAACACAAGTTAAATAATTTTTTCTAAATAAATTAATGATAATTGTAAATGGAGTTTCAGGTAAATAGTATTAAATCAATAATTTAAAATTTTTGAAGTTCAAAGAATTTAATTGTATATTTGCTTTTAAACAAAAGTGGTTTTAAAAAAATCTAACTTAATAAAAAGTTTAAAAGTAAATCAAATATTCAAGTGTTAACTTTAAACCAAATTTATTTATAATGATGAAATTGTAATTAAAAATTAATGTTTTGTAATGATTTTTATAATTAGTAATTAATTAATTAAAGGGTAGTGAATTAATAAAAGTAATTAAACTTAATCTGTTAACAATTAAGGATTGATGAATTTAAATAATTAATTAAAGGATAATAAAGTTGATTAAGATTTAATTAATTCATAACTAAACATTGATTTAAATAATTAATAAAGATAATAATATGGTTAATCTACCTCAATCACAATCACCTTAATCAAAGATGATTGACCATCATCAAATATTTTGTACTGGATTGATATTTCTGTTGTAATACTATGATTGCTTTGTGATGAACTATGATTTGTGATTTGTTCGTATATGTATGTGAAAACCCTTTTTGCCCGTAAAATGGCATTTAAACTACGATGCGACAGGGAGTCGGATTTCATTCAGTTATCCCAAACTCACATCGAACCCTGAATATGAATCTTTGTAATTAATACACCCACATGTTTTGAAATTGAGTGCCCACTATTCGAATTAGCCAGGACAAGACCTTTGTGTCATATAACCCATTCCGAATAGTCATTCGATGAAATGGATAGCATTTGAAGACGGTGGTGAAGACCGGATGTCTTCGAAAATGATAGGATAACTTATCGATTGTCTCTGCACCGAGTTGCTCCGTTATAGAGATTCCCTAAGTGATGGAAGCCCGATCGGGATTGTGGGCGCCCGGATTTGCAAGGGCTTCTTCCTTTATTGGACGAAGTGCCTTCGATTCTGTTCGAGCCCGGAACGGACTAGTACGGTTGTGTGTCTGACACTACACTTTGGGATATAAAGCCGATTTCCTTCAAATACATATCTGTTGGTAGCGGAGAATTTATTCTCTTAGCTTAACACACTTCTTTGAGACGTACGAGCTCAGAGGTTATGTAGTTGAAGGTTATCATCGATATACTCCCAATTTGGTAGTGTGGCATGCTAAGTGTTGCTGTGTGTTGATGATCATTTGTTGATCATTTGTGATCAAAGCATGGCTTTCGTGTAAAGCGTAGCTTTGTGGACAAGACCTCATCGGACCTCACACCCCGGAAATGGTCGAAACAAGAAAGATACGGCAAGGTTATGAGGGTTGCGCCCTTTAGGGTATGCCATTTTCTTATGGAAAAAGTGGTATCATGGTATGGAGCCCAGATACTTACCTATGTGGTTGCTTCAATCTCATTTACTGTGTGGTTGTTGCTTTGTGACGGAGGGCCCTCGGATAAAGGTTCCAAAGGACCGGGGAATGGCATAGTCATGTAGTAGTTACCTAGTTACAGAGGCAACTCGACCTTGTGTTGGCAGAGAACTGGTTAAGTTCTCGGACGTCCTGCCAGAGGCGTAACCATGTGGCATAGGAAGTTACTTAGCCTGACCATTTGATGGAAATCCAAAGAAACAATACGAACCCGGTACGGTTTTAGTTGTATAACCTGCCATGCAGCATGGCGGTAACCTGCCACAAAGCATGGTAGCTATAGTAGGCATACGATGAAATGTTCTATGCTGGCTAGGATTTATAATATACTTTCAAAATGGCTTTCTACACTATGCACTAGTAATAATATCAAAGAATTTTTCCGTATCAAGCATATTTGACTATCATAAGAAGAAATCTCCTCCAATTCTGCGATTGCATTGTGTGTGTGGCCGGAGGTCTTATGATAGTCTCATTTTTCAAAAGCATACCGGATTTCTTTTATTAATCTGTTTTTTTTTAAAAGCAACTGCCTTTGTTTACTCATACCAGTCTCATGACTGACCCAGAGTTTATTGTTTCATTTCTAAACTCTGTGTACCCACCATTTTTACATGGGCAGCCTAGTAGCAGGTTTTCCATATTTTGGCCTTAGCTGTATTTTGGTTTGGAGATTATCGGTTTTTGGAGGCTTTTACCTTAGAGATATTTTGGAAGCTTTTGGATCTCAAGGTGCTTAGTTTGGAGTTCACTATCACTCTATTTCCTTGAAGACTTTTTGCATATGATCTCTTGTTGTTCTATTATGACATTCTATTTGGAGTTGTGATTCATGTATTATGATACTCTGATGTTGTAACATATATTATGATGATGTTGTATATGTGATATTATGCATGATATTAATTTCGTTTTCCGTTGTTTTATATTCATCTAATGTTCTTATAACCTCCAACCGACTGTAGTTCAATGTTTGAATCTTTGGCAGTCGAATACAACTGAGGTATTTGATGTCGATTTTCAAACATTGGATTTCGGGTCATGACACTAAATATCCTCCATTACTCATTTATCTGTTTGCAAATAAACTGTTCGACTTAGTTCATACATGAAGCAGTATTTAAGGCACCTTACTAATTATGCATTATTATTATTTTCATTCTTTCTCCAGCATTTAATCAGCTATTGCAACATGAAGTGGATATTTGCCTACCCTTTCTGACTTTTGTACAACTTATTTTCAATTTCTCTCATATTTTATATTCTCACAATGGAAGAAAATAATGTTTCAGATGACACAAGCTCGAAGGGCAAAACTATTGACTCGCGTTGTAGTGAAAGTAGAAGTGGATGGCATGCCACCTAATCAAAAGGAAGTAAGATGATTAAAATAGAAGAGCAAGATGCAATTATGTTGTTAAGGAAAGGACAACTAGATTTAAAGGAGATTGCTAAAGTGTGACGACCCGGAATTTTCAAGCATTTAAAATCGGAATATTTAATTGATTTTAAATATTCAATAGAGCAATTTTAACTTGAATTACGAATATCACAATTTATTTGATAATTAAATTATTGAATTAAATAATTTGAAGTTGAGTAAATTGTTGAATCTGGAGTTTTAAAATGTTGAATCTGGAGTTTTAAGCTTGTCGAAAATAACTTGAAGGCTTATAAAATTTTTATTAACAACATTGAAGATAATAGAAGTGATAGAACTGAATTTAACAGTGATTTGTTCAGTTTTGGAATTTTATAGTTTAAACTGAATTTAAAAGTAGCCTTTCGAGGCACAATCTCGGAATTAGACGAAACCAGTTCCATTGGGTCTGTAATGTTGAATTATTAACGGATTTCAATTTTCGTAGTATTCAGAGTTGTTGTGTGAGCGAATAGTATAAAAACGCGTTAAAGATTTATATCGAAAATTTAATATAATAACTGGATCCAAAATGCTATTTTCTCCATATGATCGAATTAGGACTCGAAACCTTCTCCATTATGTTCGACATAGGGATTTAACATTATAAATGCCGAGCGGCACGTCTTCGTAGGATATTGAAATTTTAAGTTTCGTTTTCGAGATGATTTGCATTTGATATTTAAATATAATATGTAAGTTGTTGCCCAATCTAAACTATCAGCCTACTTTCTATCTCCGTCAAACCTTTTTCCTCTACATTAGAGTTTTTCCCCCTTTTTCAGCTTCAAGTACGATAACGTCTATTCTTGTTTCCCGTTCCCTTCTTAAACACGCTATTGTTTTTTCTTTATATTTACAACCAAAACAACGAAGTCTCTGATAAAAAAAATAATACAAGGGAATCAAGGCCAAGCCTTTCTCAAGTTCATGGCTGTTCGTTTCTTTCCTTTGAAATTTGAAAACAAATCGAAATCAATAAACCTCTTCATCTATCGATTTCGCAAGGGGGATAGGTTTTTGTGGCGTCACGATTTAGGGTTGTCGTGATGGGTTGCGCGAGTGGACTCGAGAGGGAAGAGGCGAGAGCTAGGGTTTGGATTCGTGCACGAGAGTGGGGAGTCGCCAAGAGCTCGCGGCGATGGCAGCATCGTGGTGGACTTGGTGTTTGGCGTAGTCGCGATGAAGGCAGAGTTTGGGGGGAACATCGCGATTCAGAAAATCGTGATTTCTAGTGCCATTCCGAAGCATGGAGTGGCGAAGGCAGAGCTGAGGTAGTTTTTGTTTTATCTTATTTGAAAAAAAATATACAGTTAGGTTTGAATTTCAATTTCCGATTTTAACTTGATATAATATATTTTTACTGATTGGAAACTTTATAAAGTTAGTTTTTGTTTTTGTTTTAATTTTATTCAAGTAAATTAAATTTAAAAATATGTTGCAACAAAGTATAAAGATTTCCACTTTAGTTTAATACATAGATATTTGATTGAAAAAAAGAAAAAAAGAAGTAAAATCTAGTTTAGTTTTAAATTTTTATATAAAACAGCTTATGTATTTTGAATAATAATAACAATAAATAAATCTACCTACTTTAAATTAAAGGCAAACTGAGAAAATTATAAACAGGAAGATTTTGAAATTAATTTATATATATATGGTATCAGAAAGAAAAAAATAATATACATATTTTTATTTATGTTCTAGTTATTGTTGATAATTTATTTTAGTGATTATTTTGTTTATATCCTATTGATTTATTTTAGTCACAAAAAGGTTTCAAAATGGAATTATGAGTAAAATCAAATTATTAAGTTAAAAACCAAACATTTAGTTAAATTAAAATTGTTAGTTAACTAAGTGGTAATAATTTGTTTGATCAATTCAAATATTAATAAAATAATCTAATGTTTACACAAGGGTTGGAAACGGGAAGAAATCAAGCTGGGTTGGATGGACTGCAAAATTACGTAAAAGGTGAGTTAATCTCACTCAGCTGAATGTTAATTTAAATTTAAATAGTCAAATTTAAACAATTGATTGATTTGATTTGGTGCATTATATATGGTAGTATAGAGTATATCTTGGAATGCTTGATTTCCCGCATTAAATAGCGGAAAATTTTATGTTTTAAAACCCATATACCGTGATATTCCACCTCGAAGTGGAATTGGTATTTATGTTGAGCTAACATCTGTGGATGCAGGGAAAACAGGTTGGAGGGATCCAACTTGATCCCTCAACATTTATTTAAATTATTTAATACCCTCTGTTATGATTATTATATATCCCGTGATGAATATTATTGATAATTGGAATATTGGATGTTATGGTTTACCTGAAAATATTCCGGTGCACTAAGTTATCAACATATATAGAATTGGATTTTGGAAATAAAATGAAGTGAATTTGTAAGTGAAATAATTATAGAAAATTTAAATAAATTAAGAATAAATTGGAAAGAATAATAGTAGTTTTAAATTCTAATAAATAAATTCCGTATATGGAAAGTAAATTTTGAATAAATAGAAGGTTAATGAATTTTAAACATCAGTGTTATTATTTAAAAGAACAAAGCATTTATATTAAATTTAAGATTTAAATTATTGAAAAGAATAAAGAAGAAATTGGGAAAAGCTGAAATTTGTATATTTCAGTTAAAAGATTTAGAATCAAACGGAAGATAATAACAATAACAATAAAATCCACAATTAATGAATTTTGAAATGAATTGAGTAAGTAAAGAAATTTATTTCAAATGGAATAAATTGGGAATCAATTTGGAAAAGTGATTTAAGTGATTGAGATTCGAAATTCTCCCTGGATAATCAAGTACGTTTTAAAGTAAAAATTTTAGTATAAGTTAAAAGTTTTAAAGTTGTTTTAAAAGCAAATTTCGGGATAATTTATTATTTCTAAATATTTAAGTTCTAAAAGTGAGTATTTTCTTTTAATCTATTATGGTAGTAATTATTTGAAGAATGACTTAGTATTTTGTTTTCAAGGGTGAAAATCAAGATTTATATTTTATTATGTAACTTTATTTTCAAATATTCATATAGTATGTATTTTAAACAAATTCTTGAAGTAGTTTTAACTTAAATGTTTTAAAAGTATATTTGAAAGTAAAGTGTTTTAAATTATTTTAAAAATCTACTTTTGTGCTTGGTAATTTCAGTGGAGATAGAAAATTTTTGGGAAAGTTTATTCTGAAAAGGAAAGATGGTTTTGAAACTGTTTTCAAGGGTTGAAAACAGAAATATATCTTGTGAATATATTTTGAGGTTAATAAACAATTTGGGAAATTATTTATTGTTGGATGGTTGTTTGTGAATATTAATTGATAGTTAAATCACCGACTATTAATATTGGCGAAATACGTTGATCCTTTCGAAGAGACCGGGATCGAGATTTATTTCTCGAAAACCACTTCGATCTGGTTTGTACGTTTCGTGGGAAACGAGTTTGGATCAAAGATGGAGCAGTGAAGTGCAAGGGCTAGTCGCTACTAATCCTGAGGATATTTCCAAAATGGATGTAGTAGGAAAAGTCGGTTCCGTTCAAACCTGGGACGGACTTGTATGGATGAATGCTTTCAGAACATCATCAGGTTGATGATGGCCATTCTAAGGGATATGTTCTAAAAAGGTAATGGTTAGCCTCAAGCCTCATCAACCGGGAATGACTGAAAATCAGGGGTTATGCAGCAAGGCTAGGTTGGTAGCTCCCAAGCAGGGTGAGGTCATCCTTGTCTAAATGTCCCTTTTATTTCGGCTTAGTGGGTGGTTGTTGATCCCAACTGCGGGGTGATCTCTCTTGGAATTATCCAGTAAGGGGTAGTCCTGGTCTTGTGTTGCAGCGGAGCGGGCGTACTCCTCGGTGCTGTGATCTAGGCCACGTACTGTGACAGGTGGTACCCCAGTGCCTAGTCATTAGTTGGAAATCCATTCTCCCTACGAGCCTTGTACGAGTTTTTTTTGTATTACCCACTCTGTGGCTAGTAGCTGGAATTTAATAGATGTAACGATTTCGGCTATTTTATAAGTATTTGTATATAGACCCTATTATAATTCAGAGGATTTCTATAAAAACTGTTTTAGGTATCGTAAGGTAAAAACCCGACATGTTTATCTATGGCGTGGTCTTACGAGATGCTTTGTTTTTCAAAGGATTTTTGAAACTTTAATTATCAATTAAGTGTGATTTTCTCACACTGGTATTCCAGACTGACTCGGGTGTTATTTAACTGTAATGCTCGGGTCAGACCGAGTATTATAAGATACAGGATATGATGTTGTGAAGCTCAGGAGACGAGCTGGATGATGATACGTACTTTTCGTACTTATTTTATATGTATATTTCGCTGCGTTGATTAGGTATATATCCAGTTGCATGTTATTGATGTTGAACTGTAGTTGATGTACTCTGATGATGTAATATATAAGCAAATATATTTGATTTTGAGTAAAGATCATTTATTATCTATTATATTTTATTCCGCTGCGATGGTAAGATTTTGTTGTTGTTCTCTATTTTCTTCTTCTACCTCTTCTTCTTTAACCCAAATGGTTCGTATTTCTGTACAACTTGAGTTGATTTAGGTAGATTAGTGTTGACTCAAGGGGTGCGGATTTGCGGGTCGTTACACTTGGTATCAGAGCTTAGGTTGGTGATAACTTTGGCTCTGGTGGGAATTACTCATTTAAATTAGAGTCCGTAATACTCTAGAATGAGTTTGAGCATATTAATAGATATGAGCGTGTATTTGTTAGTGGATATAAATTGTTTTAATATTATGTTGATTGGTTTATTGAGTGGCATATGAACCTGCGTCGACACAGTCTGCACAACTATGTCGAAGGGGTTTCTAAACAATTGAATAGAACATTTGACACGGTATTGTTTTAAATGTCGGTGAATGCGATAATTTTACCCAAAAATATATTTTTGATATAAAGAAAGTTTTTGTGAACTATTTAGATAATATATGGTTGCTTGGATGTTAGGAAAAAATGGTATTAAATTATTATCATTGTTGAGTGGAATTTTAACTAGAAATTAGAAATATAACCAAAGAATAAGGAAATGAATTCATTTATAAAATGAAATTTATAAATATGAATTATAAATGGATTTATAAACTGAAATATGAATCAATTGAACGTTATATTAATAAATTATAGTTAAAATTGATTTAAGCAGGATTTGGAAATTTAAATCATGATGGTTTGGAAGTATTTTGAAAATAAACAATAGCATTGTTATTTTGGGAAATTTCTAAAAGGAAATTGTTTTAAATAAAATTTTGGAAAGGGATATAGCATTGAACTCACTTCAGTCGCTGGAAAATCACTTTGGTGATGACTGCAGCATCATCGATGTTCATTTTCGTGTTTCTAAGTGATGGATTGCTGCCTAATAGATTTGTTCAGAAAATCTTGTTTATTTTTGAAATTTCAGAGGAAATTTGTTGGGGATAAAACCAGGATTGGTTTAAAATTTTGAGAAGTATGATTTTGAGATAATGGAAGTTTCAAAATAATTTGAAACCAAAGGTCGGGTGTTTAAATACTGATGGGATAGGTTATAAGCATATAAATTAAGATGATTTTTAAATCGGGAAGGAAATATAAGCTTTGAATGTAGGAAATTTAAATTTAAAGTGAAAAGTTAAGAAAGAAATTAACTTGGATTCGGGAACAAAATTTAACTTTATTGAAATTAATTGGATCAGACTGAAAACAATATCCAGTTGTATTCGAATTAAGTTGAAATCGAATTGAATTAAATAAATCTGAGTTAAAATAGAATTGATTTGGAAGAAAAAAATATGTTGAGTTATTAAATAGAATTAGATTCTTACTAGAATAAATGGAAGTAAGTTAAATAAAAATTGGATTGGAAAAAAAAATTAGAATAACTTATAAAAGATCCAGAATTAAAAATCCATAGAATAAAATATGTTTGGATTATAAATAAGTGTAAAACTCGAGTTAAAAAATAAAAGATGAGTATATTCAAGCCTAGAATAAATAGAAATGTGTAAAATAATAAGTTATGACTTATAAATTGAAAAATGGGATAGATAACCCAAAATAAATATTTTAATGAATAGGAAAATAAAATAAAAATCAAAACTTGAATTATAAAATAAATTGAACTTATGAAAATTTAATGAAATGTGTAAATGGAGTTCAATGTAGTTAAATAGAAGCTGAATTGTAAGCTAATAATGAAGTTTAGAAATAAACCTCAAGTTTTAAATCCAATTCGACTGAACTGTTAGTGAAGTAAATGTAATTGAATTGTAAGTTAATAAATGGGATGGTAAATTAAAAGTGAATGGTAGAATCAGAATTTGAATTATTAATTAAAATTTGACTTGAGGTGTAACCAATTAAATATAATTGGAAATGGCCTTGTAATCAATTGAATGATTTGAATCTGAAAAGTTAAATTTTATAATAACTAATCAAATGAAATTGTAGATTAAAAATGAGATTTAATTGAGAGAGAATTAAGTTGAACAGAAAAGAAAATTTGCTTGTAAAATGGAAATGTGCTTAAGTATAAAATTTGAATAAATTGAAGTAAATTAACTTAAGATAAATGGATGGAGGATAATTGAATCGAGTTCAACTTAAACTAAGTTTAATGATATTTGTTTGGGTTTAAATCAAGTGAAAATAAATTTTAATCGAAATAAAATTCGGTGAGTTACAGATAATATTTAATGGAATGAAAATTCTTAAATAAATAGTTGTAAACCATTTAAATTGTTAAGGAATTGAAATAACTTGGAGACAATAAGAAAATAGAATGTTTCAAGTTTATTAGAATGGTTTTTCCGACCGGGTGGGTCGATGTATATATATTTATATCTTTTGCCAAATTGCAAAAGCTCCTCCGTAAAAAGGTGACTCTGCCCAAAAAATTCAAAAAATTTGGGAGTTAGGAAAATTTGTGGAAAATTTTGTTAATGACAAAACGATTCCAAACTGGAAATTGAAATAAATTAGTAAATGAAACCAATTTAAAATAATGATATGAATTGGTATAAATGAAAAATAAAATTTCAATATTCAGAGTTAAAGATAAATTGAATTCATATGGAAATGAAAGAATCTATTTGAATAGAAATAGATATAAACGAAAGTGGTAAAGTGAAAACAAATAAAGAAGCATATAGAATGCTTATACTAAACTGAAGTAAGGAATGGTGAATTCTTAATTGGAAATTGATATTACAAATGTATTCCAAGTTAATATTTGAATGAATAAATATTGACATTTGTAAGGAAGTCGATAAAATGTTTTTGGAATGTTGTGATTGGATATTGTACTAAGCTCCTACAGGTATTATAAGGAGAAAAAAGAATTGATTTTGATTTCAGAAAGTTAAATTTGAAATGCTCGACAAAAAGGTATGTGTTTAAATTTCTGTGAAATTTGATTGGGTTATTAGATCTAGCCACTTGGCTTTTTGTTTTCTTTTGGAATTTGGGAGCCCGTAGAGGCCCTTTTGTAGTTGTGCTAAACTAGCAGCGCAAAGGAGATGCTGGCAAAAATTTTTGGAAATTTAGGGAGTTAGAAATTTTTAGAGAAATTTTGAAAATTTTAAACTTCATTTTGAATTATAATTTGAATAGTTGAATGAGTAAAGTTATTTGGGAACTATGGAAAAGCTTGGAAAGTTAATAAGAATAATAATGGGTCTTTTATAAAAAGATAGTTGGTAAGATGTTGAATTCTTAGAAACTGTTTGGATTTGGGGAAAAGAATAAATGGGTATTGGACAATTCTTCCTAACTTGTAATTCGGGGACGAAATTATTTTAAGGGGAGAGGAATGTGATGACCGGGAATTTTCAAGTATTTAAAATCGGAATATTTAATTGATTTTAAATATTCAATAGAGCAATTTTAACTTGAATTACGAATATCACAATTTATTTGATAATTAAATTATTGAATTAAATAATTTGAAGTTGAGTAAAATGTTGAATCTGGAGTTTTAAGCCTGTCGAAAATAATTTGAAGGCTAATAATTTTTTTATTGATAACGTTGAAGATAATAGAAGTGTTAAAATAGAATTTAACAGTGATTTTTTCACTTTTGAAATTTTATCGTTTAAATTGAATTTAAAAATAGCCTTCTAAGGCACAGTCTCGGAATTAGACAAAACCAGTTCCACTGGGTCTGTAATATTGAATTATTAACAGATTTCAATTTTCGTAGCACTCAAAGTTGTTGTGTGAGCGTATAGTATAAAAACGCGTTGAAGATTTATATCGAAAACTTAATATAATAATTGGATCCAAAATGCTATTTTCTTCATACGATCGAAGTAGGACTCGAAACCTTCTCCATTGTGTTCGACATAGTGCTTTAACATTATAAACGCCTAGCGGCACGTCTTCGTAGGATGTTGAAATTTTAAGTTGCATTTTCGAGACGATTTACATTTGAAATTTAAATATAATATGTAAGTTGTTGCCTAATCTAAACCATCAGCCTACTTTCTATCTCCGTCAAACCTTTTTCCTCTACATCAGAGTTTTGTCCCCCATTTTCAGCTTCAAGTACGATAACGTCTATTCTTGTTTCTCGTTCCCTTCTTAAACACGCTTTTCTTTTTTCTTTCTATTTATAGCCGAAGCAACGAAGTCTCTGATAAAAAAATATAAGGGAATCAAGGTCGAGCCTTTCTCAAGTTCATGGTTGCTCGTTCCTTTTAGGGTTGTCGCGTTTTAGTGTTAGGGTTATGTGGCGTCCCGATTTAGGGTTGTCGCGATGGGTTGCGCGAGTGGATTCAAGAGGGAAGAGGCGAGAGCTAGGGTTTGGATTCATGCACGAGGGTGGGGAGTCGCCGCGAGCTCGCGACAATGGCTGCGTCGTGGTGGACTTGGGGTTTGGCATAGTCGCGATGAAGGCAGAGTTTGGGGGGAACATCGCGATTCAGAAAATCATGATTTCTGGTGTCATTCTGAAGCGTGGGGTGGCGAAGGCAGAGCTGAGGTAGTTGTTGCTTTATCTTATTTGAAAAAAAATATAGTTAGGTTTGAATTCCAATTTCCGATTTTAACTTGATATAATATATTTTTACTGATTAGGAAATTTACAAAGTTAGTTTTAGTTTTTGTTTTAATTTTATTCAAGTAAATTAAATTTAAAAATATGTTGCAACAAAGTATAAAGATTTCCACTTTAGTTTAATACATAGAGATTTGATTGAAAAAAAAAGTAAAATCTAGTTTAGTTTTAATATTTTAAATAAATATAGCTTATGTATTTTAAATAACAATAACAATAAATAAATCTGCCTACTTTAAATTAAAGGCAAACGGAGAAAAACATAAACAGGAAGATTTTGAAATTTATTTATATATATATGGTATCATAAAGAAAAAAATAATATACATATTTTCATTTGTGTTCTAGTTATTGTTGATAATGTATTTTAGCGATTATTTTGTTTATATCCTATTGATTTATTTTAGTCACAAAATGGTTTCAAAAGGGAATTTGAGTAAAATCAAATTATTAAGTTAAAAACCAAACATTTAGTTAAATTAAAATTGTTAGTTAACTAAGTGGAAATAATTTGTTCGATCAATTCAAATATTAATAAAATAATCTAATGTTTACACAAGTTTGAAAACTGGAAGAAATCAAGCTGGGTTGGATGGACTGCAAAATTACGTAAAAGGTGAGTTAATCTCACTCAGTTGAATGTTAATCTAAATTTAAATAGGCAGATTTAAACAATTGATTGATTGATTTGATTTGGTGTGGTATATATGGTAGTATAGAGTATATCTTAGAATGCTTGATTTCTCTCATTAAATAGCGGAAAATTTTATGTTTTAAAACCCAAATACCGTGATATTCCACCTCGAAGTGGAATTGGTATTTATGTTGAGCTAACATCTGTGGACGCAGGGAAAACAGGTTGGAGGGATCCAACTGGATCCTCAACATTTATTTAAATTATTTAATACCCTCTGTTGTGATTATTTTATATTCTGTGATGAATATTATTGATGATCGGAAAATTTGATGTTATGGTTTACCTGAATATATTCTGGTGCACTAAGTTATCCAGATATATAGAATTGGATTTTGGAAATAAAATGAAGAGAATTTGTAAGTGAAATAATTATAGAAAATTTAAATAAATTAAGAATAAATTGGATAAGAATAATATGTCATGACCCGAACTCGATGTCCGACAAACAACATCAAATTCGTATTGCGGGAGCTTGCAACACTATTAAATGATAAATAACACAACGGAAATAAAAGATGATATCATTGATATAACATGAATACAATATCCGTTACATCAATTTGATACAATGATAATCATCAACATCAGAGAATATACAACATAGAATACAGCGGAACATGATACAATATGAGACAAGTCTTCACAGATATCCAATACTGCAACTCTGATCCAAAAGCTCAAAAGACAGAGCTCCAAAACTCCTAGCTCGATCCACCATCAAGATTGCACCAAGCTAAGCAAGTCTAGTCCGTATCCAAAGACTGAACTTGCTCCAGATAATCTACTGAACCTAACTATATGAAAAACCAAACTCTACGCTGCCCGTGTGGAAAAAATTTGAGCACCCAGAGTTTAGGAAATAAATAATAAACTTTGGGTCAGTCGCGGGTGTGAGCAAAGAAAAACAATTTGTCTTTAAAACAATCAAAGATTTAAATTTTTATAATCGCACTGCTTTTGGAAAGTGAGACTACCATAAGGCCTCCCGCACACACACACAATGCAAATGCAGAATCGGAGGAGATTTCTCGTTATGATAGTCAAATATGCTTGATACGCGAATTTCTTTGATATTATTGCTATAAGTGTAAAGTGCAGAAAAACTTTTCGAAAGCATAATATAAATCTTAGCCAGCATAGACATTTCGCACTTATGCCCACTATAGCTACCATCCAAACAGTGAGGCGCCACCATAAGTAGATGGAAGGTAATACAACTAATATCGTACAAGGCTCATATTGGATGATTGGATTTTCCAACAAATGGTCAGGCTAAGGAACTTCCCATTTCCATATGGGTATGCCTTTGGAAGGACGCCCCGAGACTCATAACCGGATCTCTGCCACACAAGGCCGGCTACCCCCTTCCCGGGGAATATACAAAACCTCAGATATGCCACTCCCGGTCCTTTGGGACCTTTAAACGAGAGCTCTCTAACCAACAACATCACACAGTAAATAATATAGTGTGTCCACATGAGTAAGTATCTGGGCTCCATACCATGATACTACCCTTTTCCAGAAGGAATGGTCATACCCTAGGGAAGCTACCCTTGAAACCTTGCCGCACAATTCCTGTTTCGACCATTACCAGTTTGTGAGGCTCGACGAAGTCTCGTCCACAAAGCTATTCTTTTTACAAAAGCCACGCTTTGATCAACAAATGATCAGCAACACTCCGCATGCCACATTACCAAGTTGGGAATATATCACTGATAACCTTCAACTACATAATCTTTGAGCTCATACGTCTCTGAGAAGGGTGTTAAGCTAAGAGAATAAATTCTCCGCCACCACAGAGATGTATTTGAAAGAAATCTGCTTTATATCTCAAATGTAATGTCAGACATACAATCCATATAAATCTGTTCCTGGTTCGAACAGAACCGAAGGAACTTCCAAAGAAGTCCTTGCAATCCGGGTGTCACAATCCCGATCGAACTTCCCATCACTTAGGGAATCTCTATACCGTAGCTACTCGGTGAAGAGACAATCGATAGGTCATCCTATCGTTCTCGCAAATACCCGGTCTTCACCACCGGTCTTCAAATGCTTTCCATGACGACGTATCATTATTCTGTTCTTTCCGGCTAAACCGAATAATGAGCGTAATATTTAAAAACATATGGATATGGGATTTCAATTAAGTCACAACTTTACAATTCCAAACTTTCTTTCAAATGGTTTAAACCAATTACCGCTTCAAATCTTTTTAAACAAAAAGATTTATTTTACAATGTTCACTCATTTTCACAAAGATCCATTTACGAATTTCAAAGAAATTTTCATTTCAATTAGATTAACTCTTTTAAATCTTTAAATCAAAGATTTATCTCATAGTTTTCAAAACTTGTTTCCAAAGATTCGTCCATAACTTGGAAAATCATTTTCAATTCAAACTTGAAATCCCTTTAATATACATTGGAAGTTCATTACTCATACGAAAACTTTTTATCACTTAGAAACAACAGCTTTATTTTGGAAAAAAAACCCCGATTCCATTTATACAAGTTACAATCTTAAGTTTAATTCAAATTTCCAAATCAATGCTAAAGAAAACGGTTTAAACCCGTATAACTTGTAAAGTCCTTTTGAAATCATAAGTATTGAATATAGAATTCAATTCCAAATTTTTGAATTTAAATTTAAATCTGATTATTCAAATTTCAAATCTTTATTAGTTATTCAAAATAACTTTTATTCTTAAAACACCTTTTCAAAAGCTTTTCACATTAGACTTAATTTATTTCCAAAACTATTTGAATCAAAAAATTCGATTTTAATACTTATTTAAAAATCTATGACAAATGTAAGTAACAATGTAAATTCACATGTAAGTTACTAATTAACTGCTAATTACCTTTGAAGTATATTGAAATTGGAATGATTAATTACCTTTGAAGTAGTTGAATTTAAAGGGCTTTTCTTATATAAATTCATATGTAAGTAACAATGTTATTTATATTTATTTAAAACATTATAAATTGAATTTAAATTTGGTAAATGTTTAAATAAATAATCATTTTGAATCTTAAATTCAAAATGGAATTTGGATTTAAATTTAAAATGTAATGTTCTAATACACTTTATTATTAATTATGTCATTAATAAAGAAATAAATTATCTTAGAGATAATTACGGTATTAAATGATTTAATTAATAAGATAATAAAGGAATGATTTATTTATTAAACTTATAAATTAATGATTTAGATTAGTTTATAATTAGAAATTAATTAAGAAAGTAATTTAAGAAATGTTATTAGAAAATGAAGATAATTAACTAAGGATTATTAATAATTAATTAATGTGATAAATTAGTTTAATTAATTAGATAATATTTTGTAAATTGTTAAATGTAATTACTTGATGAAAGTAATTAAGAGATTAATTACTTTTTGTAATTAAATTTGATGATCATTTGATAAATTGATAGGTGCAATTACATAGTGTATTTAGTGGAGCATAATTACTTAGGGAAGTAATTAATGTTAATTACTGAATGTAATTAGAGTAATTTGGATAACTACTTTTGTAATTAATCAAGAGATTAATTAATGGAGATAATTCATTATGGAATAATTAATTTATTAATACAAGTAATTAAGGATAGTTAATTATTGGTTTGTTATTAATTCAAGGGTGATTAATAATTGTGTTTAATTAAAGATTAATCGCTTAATGTAATTAATTTAAATAAAGAAATTTAATTTAAATCTAAATTAGAGATCATTAATTAATATAATTAATGATGTAATTAAGAATTGGTTAATTAAGAAATAATTAATAATGTGTTGATTAATTTATGTAATTAATTAAGAATAAATGTATTTAATTAATAAATGAAGTAATTAAATGTTAATTACTATAAATGATTTAAGATAATTCATTTGAGAAATTAATTAAAGACCAAATTACTTATTGGAATTAGAGAATAATTAATTAATTTGATTTATAATTAATTAATGGTTGTGTGAGCATGATTTATAGGTGAAGTAATTAATTTAATTTACTTTAAATTAATTGGAGATAGAAGCAGTTAATTTAATTCATTTTAAATTAATTATAAATGGTATGATTATAAATCATTGCTTATGGATGAATGATATTGATATTTCATTTGATGATTGTGAACTCAGATATGAGATGAATAATATTATGTGATATGGATGCTTGGTTTAAGTATGATATTATTTATTATCTGATTGGAATGATAATATGAATTATCTGTTATGATGATAATGTGATTATCTATTATGAGATGTGAATTATCTATCTGTGTGTATATTGATAATATTGAATTGAACTGTTAAGACTAAATAGACAACTTGGCCTTAAAAGATACGTTTTGGATTTCGATGAGACCAGGATCGGGTTTCCATATTTGGACATCTGAAAACCACATCGATCCAAAATAACGATAGGTCGTGAATCTGAAGTGAAGATGAAGATTCAAAGTGCAAGGATTAATGTCGTTAACTCTGAGGGTGATTCAAAAATGAGTGTAACGAGATAATGCCTTCGGTTTCGTTCGAACCCGGAACGAACTTGTATGGATTGAATGCTTTCAGAACATCGTCAGGAGGGCGATGAGCATTCTAAGAGATGTGTTCTCTAAAGGTAATCGCAGCCTCAAGCCTCATCAACCGAGAATGGATAAAACAGGGGAGGTGCAGCAAGGTTAGGTGGGTAATGCCCAAGCAGGACAAGACATTCCCCTGTCTAGATGTCTCTTTATTTTTCGGCTGTGTGGGCAGTTGATTGCAACAACTGCCGGGGTTATCTTGTTCGGGACTGTTCAGTAAGGAATGGTTACGGCCTTGTGTTGTAGGGGGTCGGGAGTGATCCTCAGTACGTTGATCTAGGCCACGTACTGTGATGGGTGGTACCCTAGTAGCCCTGCCATTGTACGGAATCCACAATCCAATAAGTGCCAACGGTTTTGATTGTATAACCCACTTTTGTGGCTAGTAGCTGGAATTTAATGAATGTAACAATTTCGGCTATTTTCTATTTACTTGAAAACCCTAGGCCTATTATAATATCACTAAATTTCCTATCAAATGTTTTGGTTAGCGTAAGGTAAAAACTTACCCATGTCTATGTGTGGGGAGTCTTACGTGATACCTTTTTGTTTTCAAAGGTTTTCAAAATTAAGCAGCTTTAACCTGTTATTCACACCAGACCCATGTCTGACCCGGAGTTTATTTTTGTTTTTCCTAAACTCTCGGGTACTCAAATTTTTACGAGTAGCCAAGGGATTCAGGTTAGCTTTGACGAATTCTGGAGGAGCAATGGAGCAGGAGGCTTCAGCGTTGTAGATATATATATATAGTTCCGTTGTGTTGGTATCTCTGAGTTATTTGTTTGAGTTGTATCGAGTTGTATTAGCTAGACAGGTGTTTATAACTGTCTAGTATGTGATGTATTATCTGTATAACTCTGATTGATGTTGTATATTATGTAAATAATTATGTGATTAATATAATTTATTCGTTCCGCTGTGAGATTCTGATGTTGTTGTTCTTTCTTCTCTATCTTTTCTATTTTCTCACCCCTTTCTTTCTTCAAGACGAAACGGATTTCTGAGGTCAGAAATCCGGGTCGTCACAAGAACTCTCATCAACGCTTGCCATAAGGAAATCGGGTGGTAAATCCCTATTCGAAATGGTGTGAAACATCTCAAGACATGTACTCGAACCTTCGATCGAGAACTATGTGAGAAGGAAAAATGATCTACGTACAACCTATGTACTAATCCCATTGATTCATACTTCCCAAGATTATAATTACCCTTTTTAAATAATCACCATTTTACTTAAGAACATTACATAAGTTTATTAATATTCTATAACTCAAATTCATTTTAGTATGATACTTTTGTATATCCAAAAGAGTATATACAATTTCAAATCTTAAACTGGTTTTACTTAACCTAGGATGTTCAATAAATTTAACTCCTTTTATTTTGAAAATTCTATTCTTCTAAAGGATTCGAGAACACAACGTCTAGTTTTTATTTCAAAAACCTTCCGAAATGATACTTTATATTTAACCATTTTGAAAACATAATATACAGACTAACTCTAAAATGATATCAAGGAACTGGGCGTAACCAAATAGTATTATATATATCCCTTTTACTAAGTAGGGAAATACTCAAAAGAAGTGCTTATCATCCGAACAAATATCTTACCTATTTTTAGTCATTTCCAAGGCATTCGAACTAGTTAATCATAAAAATATTTATTTCTTCACAATTCCCTTTTGAAACAATAATGTTTATGGATAAATAATTCTTTAATAAAATCATCCACTTGCTTTGGATTCATTCAGATTCGAACTCATTTCGATTGTACAATGACAAAGACAATAATTAACTAATTGCACTGTCATATCTGCCTAGGCAAACATTTGATTGTCACTTAGAAGAATATTCTGATTATGAAAAAATAGATCGAAACTCCTTCCCAAACAATCCAAAGAAAACTTTACGATCAAATCCATTTTAAAATATTTATATCTTAAAATCTCTTTAAGTACAATTACTACTACTTTCGAAAATCATTTGAAACTTTATCAAAGCCACCGCAATATAATATTCTAAAAATCCTTTTCATTTTTATAAGTTCATCTAGAGGTTTTCTTTTAACTAAACGCATTCCATCCTAAATCCAATTTTAACCCTACATCTTATCCATAACTATATTGACTTTTCAAAATCATTCCTTTATATGTAAAATATATCCTAGGGTAAAATTATTTCATTTACCAATTTTAAAAAAATATTTTGTCAATTGGACTGGTTTAAGTGCTTAGGAAATCACTATCGATAACGTTGGCCAAACACATCGACCAAATTTCTTAATCTACTCAACCGATCAGACAACACAATATAAAAACATTTTTATTCACTAACAAATATGCACTCATATTTATAATACATTCACGCTCATTCCAGGATCTCGCTTACCCAATTCCAAATGAGTTTGTCCCACCAAGGCCAAGGTTCTTGCTAAACCACCATCTCTGAAACCAAATGTAACGAACTTGATTTTCGACCCTTAAAAATCTACATTAATACATCCAACGTATCACATGTCAAACATTCAACTGCTTGAAATGCCGATTTGTTAGGGTGAAAGCAGAAGAAAAAAGATAAAAGAAAACTAAACAACATGGAATCTCACAGCGTAGCGAATAATTTAGATACAATAATGATCTTTACACAAAGGAAACATGTTTATTCATATATACAAGATCAAACTACATTAGAATTATCCTAAATTTTTAGACAGTTATAGAAACCTGTCCTCACATTGACAAACATATAGGCTATATAATACAGCGAAAGAAATTATACATGAATAAGTCTTGACCATCCAACTCCTCTCTAACTCCAAAGTATCCAGCTAAACCTCGGAAAACATGCCCGGTCTGACTCGAGCATTACATGGAACAATGCCTAGGTCAGTCTGATAAACCAGCATGAGTAAAACTCGATAACAAGTAACAACCAAAATGATCTCTACATTTGAAACTTTTCGAACAAAAGGTATCTTGTAAGACCACACATAAAAATAGTTGTGTTTTTACCTTACACTAACCAAAACATTTTATATCAAAATCTAGTGATATTATCATAGTGTCTATGTTCAAAGTAAATAGACAAAATAGATGAAACGCTTGCATCTCACATTCTAACATTCTAGTTTCTACGATCGAAAATGTAAGGCACGTATTGGAGAATGGATTTTGAATAATGACTGTGCTACTGGGTACCACCCGCCAAAGGTCACCTCTAGAAAAATGTACCGAGGTCGTACTTAACGAACCCTGCCAACATAGATCCGGCCTACCCCATTGTGGATAGTATCAAATATATCACCACCCCGGTTGCTTTGTACACTTTAACTGAGCACTCCCACATATACGAATTCATTGATGATTGTGTATACATCTAGAAGGGTGATGATATACTCTAATGGTGCGACCTACATAGCCCTGTTGCATATCCCATATTTTAGTTATTACCGATTGATGAGGCTTGAGGCTACATTTTACCATTCGGAATAGCAATCCATCCTGGAATGCTAACACTGCCCTTCAAGCCTCAATGCAATGCCAGCATTCTTCAAACAAGTTCGTTCTGGGTATGAAAGAAACGGAAGGTACTAACTCTACCACATTCATTTTGGAATCACGCTTAGGATTAGTAGCAGTAGCCATTAAACTATAAAGAGCTCAGTCTCCTATCATCTTCAAGATTTCATCTATTCAAATGCATAGGTTGGATATAAGTGGTTTTCCGATATCGATCTGATCTCGGTCTCTCCGTATCGACAACCGAAAATATCTGGTTGACTCATTCCCAGTTCTTTTGGATGTATGTATTCATGTCCTTGTCAGAAACTCGAATTTTACAACCATATTTCCTAAGTCAAATTTTGTCAAATTTGATAGCCGGTTATTTAAGTATCAAATAAACAAACAGCAGCCAATTCCATTGGAGATTTATTTATCCATAGCAATCACTAAGCCTCAAAATATATCTTTTTTTAATAAATATCTTTCGAAAACTTTCATATACTTATCTTTATGACATAATTATGTTCAATAAACATTTATAAGATTTCCGTTTACCAAATCTCAAAAAGGATTTAACTACATTATTCAAATTAGAGAAAAGGATAACTCTAAGCTTCCTTTGGAGTAAAGTATGGAACGGATGTTCCATACTACCATTTTTTAAAATGTTAGCCTCGAGAAGCCCAAACCCCATTTCCTGTTGTAATTATTTTCAATAAATTCTTTATTAAATTTCCCTTACCCATGAAATCCATTTTGGTTTAACCCAAACCCATTTACAAAACATTTATCAATTTACGTACTCATTTGTGAGACTCTTTATAAATATTCAAACTGGTTATACAAACTTCTTTGTAAACTTTCAAACCTTGTATAAAACTACTTTTATGAATACCCAAAAATTATTCACAAACTTATTTGCATAATATTAAAAACAATTGTCAAATCTTTCCTCAAATATCTCTTTCAAAATAGAATAACCTTAAAGGCCATTTTAAAAGAAAATGAAATATTAACTTTCCAAAACCAAACAGAGGCTTAATGACTACAATGGATCATTAAATCTGGGTTTAGTTATCCAAGTATTATCATGGGCATTGCCTAACATCCGATATGTATGGAATTCACACATAATATAGATATAACCGTTATCGGTGAAAAATGTACATATAGATATATATTCTATATGCTTAATTTACCAAGACCTGCTTATTGAAATTAACTTGTGCTTATCACATTAACGATATTCAATATTTGTGTTAAATACAAATCAACTTACTTTTCATAAAACATGTCAACATTTTATAATCATTGTTTTAATTCGTTTGACTACTTAATAGTCTAGATGAGAGATCCTTTGATTTAAAATCAACTAATCTTAAAAAAATTGATTTAAAACAAAACTGATTGGGTTTTAAACAACATTTGAATAAAATTAAGTATATTTAGTTGGCTTATCCCTAAATTATATGTTAATTAGTCAAATTTAAATCAATATTAAATCATAATTAAACTTTAATTAACTTAGTGAACTTAGTTATGTCCTAACTAATTTCTTATTCCATCTTAGTTATGGTTTAAACAATTCATTATTAGTTCAAACCTAATTAATTAGAAATTAATTTAATAATCACTTAATTAAATAATGATAAATTAACCTACTTAATTAATAACTAATAATTTAATTACTTCTTATCTTCACTAATTACTAGTTAAAAACTTTATTAATCATTAATTAATCGTTAACCTTCCTTTTGTGTTACTTAACCCTAATCACATACGTAATTACTAATTAACTGCTAATTACCTTTAATTATTTTATGAGATAAATAAATTATTAATAATCTAACTTAGTCTCTTTTTATGTTACGAATTAAGTTCGGAAAACTTTTGCAAAACAATTCCAAAATGAATCACTCAAAAGATGGAAATCCTGAATTTTTATCGAACTGCATCCACAGTGACTATCGTTTTGAGTGTAATTTGCTCTGTCTTATTTTTAGTGAAATACTTCACTTAATTTCTTGCTCCTACATGTTTTGATATAATATTATAAAGTTTTTAAATCTTAAACCAAGATTTGAAACTAAAAAACATAGTTTGATTCCAAATCGGATCTCACATCCGTCGCAACACACAAAGTTGTTAACTATGTTTCAGCTAAACATACTTGGCTCATAAATCACATCCATACTATAGTTCTTTTAACATCACAATGAAACACAGATATAAACATAAGTTTATAAGCTTACTAACTCGACAACATCACATTTGAATCCCAAATTCAATACCAAACATAACATCCATTAAATCACTATCGATCAACATAATAACCTTTCAATTTTATCATCATATTATCACCACATAACACATCATAATAAAGCAAAAACTTTTGCAAAACAAAATAGTTTTACTCATCGAAAATCTTTGAAACCTGAAATGCCTTAGATGCACCAAAAATCAACCCAAAAATTTGACATCTTCCACTTGATTTTTTAACATATTACTCTCGAATTTTGGAAAATTGATCAAAAGAAAACTTTTAGAAAGTTACTGTAACGATCTCGAATTTTATTAATTTTAAATTGATAATTAAATTTTATTTTTGAATAAAATTTGTGAAAATAATTGGTAATTAATATAAAATTTTAGTTAAATTTTAAATAATCGAGAATTAATTTGGATATTTCAAAGTGAACATGTTTATGAAATATATTGAAAAATGGAATTGGGATTTTGGATATGATTAAATTTGATATTAGATAAGGAAATATGTATAAAACAAAGAAATAAAATAAATACATATAGTTAGAATTCAAAACAACACTTAAATATGAAACAAAGTAAAAATACAAACAAATAAAAAAAATAGATACTAGCAAAATATAGTATTATCAGCTGAAAAAAATTGATAAAGTATGAATAAACAAAATAAGAAACAAAACAAAGTAAAAATAACAAACAAAGACATAGATGTGCAGGCAAACAAAATAAAGCTGCAGCCACCAAATAAAAACAAGCTAGGCAATGCAAATAAAGTGTTCAAACAAATAAATATAAGTACAAAATAAAACATAAACAAAGAAATACCAAGATCCTTAGTACACTATAAAATATCCTGGCACACATTTTTCATCCCAGCCGAAGTAAGGCTGAAGTAAACAAATGCATAACCAAGTACAAAGCATTTAATGTAAGCACCCTTAGCATGCCTTTTGTACACAAGAAAACTATCAGTCTACAAACCCGTAACTCTTTTCTTTTATATTTATCCCTTCTTACTTCATTCGTTCAAGTCATAGCAAGTAAAAATAAAAATAAAATACAAGTTAGCATTCCAATTTTTACAACAATACAATGCTATTTCTAAAAATAGTTTCAAAAGAAAATATTTAGTGAATATTCTGGACACAAGAGATTACAGTAAAATCTTTTAAATATGGAAAAAAAATCACAATGAGTAAACACCTTATTTAAAACTTAAGTATGATTAGATCAGTGCTCGTGATTCATGGATGGTATGATGTTTTCATAAGTATGTTAGATAAGTAGCTCTATGAAAAAAATACATGTTGGATCTGTGTGTTTTGAGCATGAATGCTCTTCTCTGTTTAGTTACATGGTCAAAAATTAAAAAATCAAAAGAAAAAAAACTCACTCAATATATGTACATCTAGTCACTGATGGACTTAAGGTCTAAAATAAAATAAATTGGTATAATCATCATTCAGGTTTGCAAACATGTTTAAAATACTCTTAGATTGGAAAATAATATAAAGCCAGTAAATACAGTAAGATTTTGAAAAGAAGTGATAAAATCAACTACTTTGTTTCATGGATTCAGGCATATAGTTCGAATCAATTCTAGGAAACTCGATTTTTAAAATTAAAATCACGAGTTTTAAATTAGTTTTGGGTTTGCAATTTGGGTTTGATTAGTTTTGGGTTTGCAATTTGGGTTTGATTAGTTTTGGGTTTCTACTAAATTTTTGGTGACTGGTGGAACTTTGGAGGTCGGGGTTTTGGTTGGTAATGGAGGAGCCTATAGTGGTGATGGAAAAAATAGGTGGAGGTACCATCGGTGACGGTGGTGAAGGCGGCGAACATTTTAAATTTCTAAACCTTGTTTTAACATGGTACGGTATTTGGTCTCGTTCGTCACCAAGAAGTGATCGAGTGCTTCGGGGTTTGGAGCGATGAAAGATGGGGTATAGACGAGGTGGCGGCCGTAGTTGCACGAACCCCGATGTTCGAGGCGTCGAGAACCAAGCGTTAACAGGTTCGAAGCGGTATTTGCACGTGCGTTTCCAGGTTTTGTTCCTGGTACCTGTATCGAGCTTGAATGCTCGATTTTGGTTAGATGATTTGATCATCGATCTGATGATCGAAATGGGTCTGAGGAAAGATAGCCGATGTGGGAGGATGGTCAACGTTGGCCGGAGTTTCGATCGATACGATGGTCGGGGTTGCGGGAACGAGCGGTTTCCAGGTTTGGTAATGGTGATGCAAATTCTGTTCCAGGTTTCTTGTCAAATCTCGTTTTGGGTTTCGAGTGTAGGACAGAGCTTTGGGTGGTCGGAGCTTGGTCAGTTGGTCATCGTCGATTTGCTCGTCGATGCTGCGTTGGCCGGAGGTGGCGAACGAAGGCGTACACGTGCACGAGGTGAATTTCTGTGCATCTGGGTTTTCCGCATTGATGAAGAAGATGGGTTCGAATTTATGAAGGGGGGAACTCGAAGCAGGCTGTTGATTTTCTCGGGGGGAAACTCGCGTTTGCCCGAAGTAGATGAGGGGAGGAGCAATGGTAGAATTGTTAAGGTTTTAAAACCTGTTGCAAGTTTTAACATTTTTTTTTTTAAAAAAAAGAGTTTTTTTTTTAAAAAAAAAGAGTTTTTTTTTACAAGTTAAACCAAGTTATTAAATAAAGTTCAATAATGAATTTGAGTTAGTTTTGAAATTTGAATAATTTAATTCAAATTTGGAATTAAATTTAGTTTTATAAATTTAAAGGTATAAATAAGTTTAAATGTTAAAGTTCCTTTAATATGTGAATTTAATAAATAAATTTGATTTAAACTCTTTTAAAATTTCTTTATAATAAAATATTACTTCAACAAGTAATTTAAAGGATTTTTAAATTAGTTTAAAACTTTACTAGAGATAAACGAGGGTTCATTTTAAATCTTGAGTTTAAAATGAAATTTAGAAAGGCAAATTGAAATAAAAAGGTTTTCAAACATATTTGTAAATAATATTTAAATCACTACTAAGAAAGAGTTCACCTTAAATTAATAAAGATTGAATGATTCGTAATACATTAATTATTAAGATAATAGGAATGGATAATTAATGTTTTGTATCAATTAAATTAGTAATTGTAAGTTTAACTTTATTAATTAAGGTCTAATTTCTTAAAACAATTAATTAATTGGTTAATTAATTATGTAAATAAAAGATTAATCTAATTAATTTATTAATTAAGAAGAATTAATAAAGGTGATTGATAAATTAATCTATATCAATTGATTTGTAATTAATAAATCAGTATTGGATAAATAATTCATAAGTAATTAATTTAATTGGAAATAAATTGAATTAAGTAGGACTAAACGATTAATTAATCCTACTTATAAATGATTATTGAGTGTTAGCCCTATTTATGAAGGATTTTATTGTATGAGATGCTTTGAATTGATTGTCCTATCTGATCTGTGACACTTTGTTCTTTGATTGTGCTATGTATATTTTATTCATTTATTTATGATAAATCTATATATTATCTGTGAATCTGTGAATGGGCGATAAGCTTTATAGTTATATCGCTTATCAACTATATTTCTCTATTCTGATCTGTGATGATTGTATGATGTTGCACTACTGTATAAAACCCCTAGACCACACCGTTACACACAAATATGGATTTCACGAGGAAATTGGTTAAGTCACAGATAATTTAAATTTGATGTTTTTGAAATTGAAATTTAATTTCAATTGATTTTGAAATTAGAAATTTGGGTTTAAAGTGAAAAGCTTTTAAAATAGAAATTCAAAGATAAAAGTTATTTTGAATAACTTAATCGAGTTTTGAAAATTTAAATAACTTGATTTAAACTTAAATTCAATTTTTGAAATTGAGTTCTATTATTTGGGAACTAGGGATTAACGATATTACACTTGTTATATATGAGTCAAACCATGTTTAAGTATTGTTTTGGGAATTCGAATTAACCCAAAGATTGTAACTTGTATAAATTAAATCGGGTTTTTTTCGAAATAAGACTGTTGTTTCTAATTAATAAAAAGCTTTCATAGGAGAAACGAATTTCAAATTATATAAAAGGGATTTCAATAATCTAAGATAGTTTTCCAAGTTATAGATGGATATTCGGAAACGAATTTTGAAAATGAATATTTGCGAATGATTTGAAAGCTATGAAACATATCTTTGATTTAAAGATTTGAAAGAATTAATCCTTTTTGAAACAGAATTGTTTTGAAATCCGGGAATGAATATTTGTGAAAGTAGGTGAACTTTTTGAAATAAATCTTTTGTTTAAAAGATTTGAAATGGTAATTGATTTAAACCATTTGAAAGAAAGTTTTGAATTATTAAGTTGTGACTTAATTGAAATCCCATATCCATATGTTTTAAATATTTTCGCTCACTATTCGGGTTAGCCTGGAAAGGACCTTTGGGTCGTATAACCCATTCTGAATATGTGATTCGACGTTATGGATAGCATTTGAAGACCGGTGATGAAGACCGGGTATTTGCGAAAGCGATAGGATGACCTATCGATTGTTTCTGCACCGAGTCGCGCCGGTATAGAGACTCCCTAAGTGATGGGAAATCCGATTGGGATTGTGAATATCCGGATTGCAAGGACTTCTTCGGAAGTGCCTTCGGTTCTGTTCGAACCCAGAACAGACTTGTATGGATTGTTATGTCTGACATTACAATTTGAGATATAAAGCAGATTTCTTTCAAATACATTTCTGTTCGTGGCGGAGAATTTATTCATTTAGCTTAACACCCTTCTCCGAGACGTACGAGCTCAGAAGTTATGTAGTTGAAGGTTATCAGTGATATATTCCCAATTTGGCAATGTGACATGCTGAGTGTTGCTGTGAAATGATCATTGTTTGATCATTTGTGATATGATCATTTGTTTGATCACTAATCTTTTTGATCATTTCTTTGATCATTTGTTGACCCAAAGCATGGCTTTGTACCAAAGCGTGGCTTTGTGGACGAGACTTCGTGGAACCTCACACCCCGGAATGGTCAAAACAGGAAAGATGCAGCAAGGTTATTGGGGGTAGCGCCCTTTAGGGTATGTGCATTTCCTTCTGGAAAGGGGTGGTATCATGGTATGGAGCCCAGATACTTACTTATGTTGAAGCACTTTATTTATCATTGTGTGATGTTGGTTATCGAGCGCTCGAATAAAGGTCCTGAAGGACTGGGGGATGGTATACTCGTGTCAGTAGTTACCCAGTTAGGGGTAACCGGGCCTTGTGTTGGCAGAGATCTGGTTAGGTTCTCAGGGACGTCCTTCCAGAGGCATTCTCATGTGGCAATGGGAAGTTCCTTGGCCTGACCATTTGTTGGAAATCCAAAGAAACAATACAATCTTGTACGGTTCTAGTTGTAGAACCTATCATTCACTTATGGTGGCGCCCCACTGTTTGGATGGTAGCTATAGTAGGCATACGATAATGGTCGTATGTTGGCTATGATTTATATCTTTAGTTTCGAAATGAATGTGTTTCCGGCACTAGTAATAATATCAATTGTTCTTTTTAATGCATATCAAGCATCTTTGACTATCATAAGGAGAAATCTCCTCTGATTCTGCGTTTGCATTGTGTGTGTGTGCGGGAGGCCTTATGGTAGTCTCATTTTCAAAAAGCATTGCGAATTGATTTTAAAATATTTCTTTGTTTGTTTTTAAAAGATAAACTGTTTTTTTTTTTGCTCACACCAGTCCCACGACTGATCCGGAGTTTATTGTTTCTTTCCTAAACTCTGGGTGCTCATTATTCTACACGAGCAGTCTAGAGTTGGGTTTTTCAGATAGTCAAATTAGTAGGTTATCTGGAGAAAGTTCAGTCTTTGGATTAGACTGCACTTGCTTATCTTTGTGCATCGTTATTGGGAGTTCGAGCTATTGGTTGATTTGTTCTTGGAGATGGAGTTTCAGATTTGGAGTTCTTCGGTGAAGACTATCTTAGAGTTATTTGTTCCGCTGCTAGTGTTATCTATTTCTTTTCCGCTGCTATTTTATTGTATCATATCTCTGATGTATATTGATATCTATTGGATCATCTGTTGTATCAGATATTGTATCAAAGTTGTATATCAACGTGTTATTCTTTTTATTCCGCTGTGTTGTTTTACTCAATGTTGTTATAAGCTCGGGCGAATCGGATGTGAACGGTCGAATCTTAGACATTCGAGTATGATTTGAAGTATGGATGTCGATTTTCGAGCGCGCAAAATCCACGTCGTCACATTTGGTATCAGTGCTAAGGTTGAACTTTAGCTCAGGAGTATAACACATTAAGTAGCTCATTAGAGATAGGGTGAAGTATCCCTAGAATGAGTATATCCCTAAGATATCTGTTTGAATGCCTCAGTAAATACTCTTACTATTCACCGATAGTAAGTATGAGTGCAAGAAGAGGACGAGATAGAGGATAAGGGAGTACCATTATAAATGGTCATTACCCTGCGACAGTGGAAACAACTTTCTTATCAATTTCCTTTGATTCGATTCCAAAAATTTTGATTGCTTCGTACCAGTTGCAAGAAGTTTCAGAGCGGTGATGGCCTATGAATCGTTGTAGAAAATCCTTACTTCGTGTCTTCATCGGTTTTTATCAATTTTCGATTTAAACTCTAATGAATATGAATTGGAAATTTGGATTGAAACTTTTAAATAAATTGGAAAATTTTAATTGAGTTAAATTGGTTAATAGAATATGAAGTATAATTTGAATTGTCTTGATAAATCGATTTTGTTTAAAACCAAAATTGAAACTATATTATAATTTCTTGTATCTATTGTTGATATTCTAATTTGGTAAGCCAAATGCAGAATTAATATCCAGTTTGATCCAAAAAGATATTTCTCTATCTTTCATCTATCTTCGTTATCTCTCTTTGGCGAATTTCGAGGATGAAATTCTTTTTAAGGGGGGAAGTCTATAACGATCTCGAATTTTATAAAGTTTAAATTGATAATTAAATTTTATTTTTGAATAAAATTTGTGAAAATAATTGGTAATTAATATAAAATTTTAGTTAAATTTTAAATAATCGAAAATTAATTTGGATATTTGAAAATGAACATGTTTATAAAATAGATTGAAAAATTGAATTGGGATTTTGGATATGATTAAATTTGATATTAGATAATTAAACTTTAAAAGGAAATATGTATAAAACAAAGAAATAAAATAAATACATATAGTTAGAATTCAAAACAACACTTAAATATGAAACAAAGTAAAAATACAAACACATAAAAAAAATAGATACTAGCACAATATAGTATTATCAGCTGAAACAAATAGATAAAGTATGAATAAACAAAATAAGAAACAAAACAAAGTAAAAATAACAAACAAAGACATAGATATGCAGGCAAACAAAATAAAGCTGCAGCCACCAAATAAAAACAAGCTAGGCAATGCAAATAAAGTGTTCAAACAAATAAATATAAGTACAAAATAAAACATAAACAAAGAAATACCAAGATCCTAAGTACACTGTAAAATATCCTAGCACACATTTTTCATCTCATCCGAAGTAAGGCTGAAGTAAACAAATGCATAACCAAGTACAAAGCATTTAATGCAAGCACTCTTAGCATGCCTTTTGTACATAAGAAAACTATCAGTCTACAAACCCGTAACTCTTTTCTTTTATATTTATCCCTTCTTACTTCATTCGTTCAAGTCATAGCAAGTAAAAATAAAAATAAAATACAAGTTAGCATTCCAATTTTTACAACAAACCAGAAAAACAAATTCAACTTAATCAAGCAATGCAAAGATCATGCAAGTTAAAAGCTAATCAAGTTTCAAGTTAACAACTCAGGCCTGTCTTCACATAGCAGGCTCTGTTCTTCTTCAACAAAACCAAGTGAGCAACTTTCCACCCATGATCTACTTCTATATCTTGATATTGTGGTTGATACGTGAATGCATTATGAAATGTTGTAAGCTATTATATATGTGTGCATGTTTAGTTACTTTCTCTACGATTCAAAAAAAGAATCACTTAAATCAGATATTGTTTGAGGTAGATATGGTCAGAAGAAGGAGAGCAATTTTCGAACCCGAATTTCTGAGTTTAAAATTATACGGCAAAGAAATAATATTTTGACAAACCTAAGCTTGAAATTAGAAAGGGTAATAAAGAAAGTTTTAGCTATGAAATTTATACGATTTTGAAAAAAGAAAATCTTTGTTCGGTGTAAAATAGAGGAAGTTATGGCGAATAAAGTGGGGAAAAATGGAGAAGAAAGATTTTAAAAATAAGTTAGCATCTTTAAAGCAATTTAAATCTTTTGTTCAAAAAAATTAAACTAACATAAGAAGCCATGAAACTTGAAGAAAGCTTTAAGGAAATCGAAATGGGGAAGAAAATTAAAATATGGTGAAGAGGATGTGTATTTATATATGTAAGAAAGTAGGAAAATTATCATTTTAGCCTTAGTTTTAAATATCCTAACATGTCATTATTTTGACAAGTCGCATCACCACCTTCCTCCGCTCATATGTCGCATCCCCGCTCTTTGTCACATCCTCTAGGTCATAATGGATAATGATGATAATGCTAAGATATGACAAGAAATAATGATATACACTTATATATATATTTATGTATGTATGTATGATGCAGCTCAGAACAGAGAAGAAATGCAACCAAAATTTCTAACAAGGATGAGTCGTACACGACTCATAGAGAGGTTAAGTCGTACGCGACTTAGGAAGGCAGGGTTAAGTCGTTTCCGACTTAATGGTGCACGGGATAGCAAGTTTCGAGTTAACAACAATTTGAACCGCATAAAAGAGGCATCGGGTTTGAGTCGTGCGAGCTTGAGTCGTATACGGGATAATGGAACAGGGTTACGACTCAAGGGAAACTTGGAGTGTGCATACTTGATGAGTCGTACACGACTTAACAACGTATCCATAAGTCGTGACCGAGATAGCATCAAGAAGGAGAAGGATTCAACTGATGGGAGCTTGAGTCGAAGGAAGGATGTTGAGTCGCTGAAGTTATGAGTCGTGAGTCGTAGGTCGTTGCCGACCTAGTATGAGTCGTGAGTCGTTTGTTGTGATGAGTCGTGTACTGTTGTATGTTGTAAGTCGTATGTCGTGAGTTTTAAGTCGGTATGTAGTGGATCGTGTTGCATTTTAGTTCGTTACCGACCTATGGGTTGTGAGTGTTGTATTTTAGGTCGTTACCGACCTAGGGGTAATGTTGAGTCGGTCATGTATATGAAGTGTTGGGTCGCATACGACCTATGGTGAGTCGTCTTAAGGTCATATGATGATGTATGAAGGTCATGCTTGTTAAGTCGGCCAGGGTTGAGTCGTTCTGGAGTTGAGCTGCCTTGTGTTGAGTCGGCCGTGACCTAAGTTAGGTCGTAAGTCGTCGCCGACCTAAGAGTCAGGTGAGGGTTTGTGTGTGTTGAGTTGTGAAAGCTATAAATAGCGCGTGTGTTGTACATTTTGTTGTTGTTGATTTTGAATAAAATTTCTCTTTTGTTAGCTTTGTGCTTTCATACCAATTGGTAGTTGAGTGTAATCTCCTATCTCCACTTACGTCGTTCGAGTGCGCTCGAATCCACGTTTGTTGAAGCCGATTCACGGAATCTAGTGCGCTAGATCAACGTGCGAAGAATCGTAGATCTTTGAACACGGTATAGTGCGCTATCAACGTGTTTGAGATAGCTAGAGTTCGGTATCTTTGGATCAACGAACTTGGGCATTTTTGGTATCTTCAACTCACCGATTGCTACAATCCATCGATTGAAGTTTTGTTTGATTAATCCGCTGCGTCAGTTTGGTATCAGAGCCATACTTAGCCAATCATAGCTAAGTTTGATTCTTGGAGCCAAGTTTTTGAAGTTTTTGAAGTTGGAAGGAGTTCATCGTGTTCATATTGAAGTTGCATCAAGTTTGGAGAGTTTGATCCATTTCATTTTGGATCGAGGAGTTGGATTTTGTTTGGATTTTGAATTGGTGATTTGCGCGCCAAAGTTTTGAAGGTTTTGGAGTGAGCCGAGGCAAGTCTTGACCGAGCCAAGCAAAGTTGTGAAGAGTCAAGGCCGAGACAAGCATTGCCGAGACAGTTGAGCCTAGATTGCCTTATCGTGTGAAAATTTGAAGTATTGTGTTCAATTTGTTGAAGTTTGTGAAAATTTTAACCATGCCACCAAGGAGAGCTAATCGTCATCAAAACGTTGAAGCTTTGTATCGTAGAGAAGAAGCCGAGCTTATGGAACAACGTATTAATGAAAAATTTGATGAAGGCATTGGTAAATTGGAGAGATTGATGAATGATTTGAATCAAAGGAGGAGATCACCAAACTCGAACCATGGAGGAAACCGAGTTTCGCCATTGGTTACGGAAGCGAGGAGGGTATCACCACATTCTTGTAGAGATAGAAGAGAAACATCAATTTCATCACGAAGAGATCATCATGACTATGCACATGAAGAAAGAAGAAGTCATCGAGAATTTGACCATGAAGTATATAGAGATGAAGAGAGACATAGTCAAAGAAGCATGCATGAGAGAAGGGATGATGTTAGTCGAGATCGATGTAGGCGTACCTTTGATTTTGTTGAAGAGGGTGATAGAGCAAGTATTCCTTATAGAGATCGAGACCAAATTCGAAATTCTTACCGTGATGTGGAGGATGATCGTCGTTGGGAGTCGGGTATGAAAATGGAAATTCCAGAATTTAAAGGCGGAATGGTTGCTGAGGAGTTTTTAGATTGGTTGTCTAATGTGGAGGAAATCTTTGATTTCAAGGAGGTGCCGGAGAATAGAAGGGTGAAGTTAGTTGCTACAAGGCTGAGGGGAAGAGCTTTGGCGTGGTGGCAGCAAACTAAACTTACTCGAGAACGAATGGGGAAGTCAAAGATAGAATCTTGGGAGAAGATGAAAAAGTTGATGAGATCTACATTTTTGCCTTATAACTACCAATCACTTATGTACCAGAGGTTGCAGAATCTGAGGCAAGGGACAAAATCTGTTAGTGATTATGCTGATGAATTTTACCAACTCATCGCCAGGAATGATATCATGGAAACAGAAGAACAGCTAACTGCTAGATTCATTGGGGGCTTGAGAATGCAGATCCAAGATATGGTTAATATGTTTGATCCTAGATCAGTAGCAGAGGCACATCAGAAAGCGTTAGCTTGGGAGAAACAAGGAAGGCGTGGAGGTGGTGTGTTTACTAATTCCAATAATCAAGCAAGGGGTGTTGGCGGAAGTTCTAATGTTCCTAAACCTGTTACAAAGCCAGTGGTCAAGGAGGTTGAGAAGGCGAAGGCTAGTAGTGTTTTCAAATGTTATAATTGTCAGGAGTTGGGTCACAAAAGCAACGAATGTCCGAAGCCGAAGAAGAGAACCATGGTTGCAGAGGTTGAAGCAGATGATGGTGAGGAGGCAGAGTATTCAAATGTACCTTATGTTGAGGAGGAAGAAAAAGTGTCGGGTGATGAAGGTTGTAATCTTATGATGAGGAGAAGTTGTTTGACACCTAAGCAAGAGGAGGATTGTAGTTGGCTGAGAAGCAATATTTTCCAATCGACATGTACTATTCTGGGAAAGGTCTGCAAGTTTGTTATTGATGCAGGAAGTTGTGATAATATTATTTCTACAGAAGCAGTGAGAAAGTTGAATTTGAAGACCGAGAAGCATCCTAAACCATACAAGCTAGCATGGTTAAGAAAAGGAGGTGAAGTGAAAGTGTGTCGAAGAGCTTGTGTGAATTTTTCGATTGGGAAGAAGTACAAAGATGAAATTTGGTGTGATGTTGTGGACATGGATGTTTGTCACTTGTTATTGGGCAGGCCATGGCAGTTTGATAGAGCAGTTCAGCATGACGGTCGTGCCAACAGTTACAGTTTCATGTTCGAGGGTACTAAAATCACTTTGGTTCCTAAGAAGCAACAGCAGAAGGAGAACAAACTGGAGGAGATTGAAGAATTGAAAACTCTGTTGACTTTGAAGGAGTTTGTTAAAGAAGTGGAGGAAGAACCGGAAGTGTTTTTGTTGATTGGGAGAGAGAGTAGTGAAGAAGTTGAGATTCCCGAAGAAGCAAAGCCAGTTTTGGAAGAGTTTGAAGATGTCTTTCCAGAGGAGTTGCCAAAGGAGTTACCACCACTTAGAGACATTCAACATCAGATTGATCTTGTTCCAGGGGCAGTGTTACCACATCGACCACATTATCGTATGAGTCCGAAGGAACATGAGGAATTGAGAAGGCAGGTGGAAGAATTACTTGAACAGGGTCGTATTCAGGAAAGTTTGAGTCCGTGTGCTGTACCTGCATTGTTAGTACCAAAGAAGGACGGAACTTGGAGAATGTGCACTGATAGTAGAGCTTTGAATAAGATCACTGTTCGTTACAGATTTCCTATGCCGAGGTTGGATGATTTGTTGGATCAGTTGAGTGGGGCAACTATATTCTCGAAAATTGATTTGAAGAGTGGTTATCATCAAATTCGTATCAGACCTGGAGACGAATGGAAGACAGCTTTCAAAACTAGAGAGGGGTTGTACGAATGGTTGGTTATGCCATTTGGTTTGTCTAATGCACCTAGTACATTCATGCGGGTGATGAATCAAATTTTTAGACCACTCATTGGAAAGTTCGTCGTGGTTTATTTCGATGATATTTTGATTTATAGCAGGAGTACGGAGGAACATGTTCTACATCTGAGAGAAGTGTTGTTTATTCTTCGTGAAGAACAATTTTATGCTGCTACAAAGAAATGTGTGTTTATGACACCTAGTGTTTTATTCCTGGGGTATGTTGTTTCAGGGAAAGGTATTCAAGTTGACCAGAGCAAAGTTGAAGCAGTCAAGAATTGGCCACAGCCAAAGACAATTACAGAAGTGAGAAGTTTTCATGGGCTAGCGTCATTCTACCGAAGGTTCATACCACACTTCAGTAGCGTGATGGCTCCAGTGACTGATTGCATGAAGGGTAAACAGTTGGTGTGGTCAGAGGAAGCGGGGGTTGCCTTTGAAAGGATCAAGGAATTGTTGACGTCTGCACCAATTCTTGTTCTACCTAATTTTCAGTTATTGTTTGAATTGCATACTGATGCTTCGAAGGTTGGAATTGGAGGAGTTCTGAGCCAGAATGGAAAGCCAGTTGCTTATTTTAGTGAGAAACTGTCAGGGGCAAAGATCAGATACAGTACATATGACGTTGAATTTTATGCTGTTGTTCAGGCTGTTAAGCATTGGAGACATTACTTATTTCAGAAGGAATTTGTTCTGTACACTGATCACGAAGCTTTGAAACATTTACAGGGGCAAGATAAGATTTCAGCAAGACATGCATCATGGATTGCATATTTACAGCAGTTTACTTTTGTCGTTAAGCACAAATCTGGGGTGACCAATCGAGTAGCTGATGCTTTAAGTAGGAGGAGTCATTTACTGACAACAATGAAGGTGGAAGTGACGGGGTTTGAAATGTTGCCAGAGATGATTGAAGAAGATCCTTACTTTGTGAAATATGTTGAAAAAGTGAAGGATGGGAGTACCGATGAATTCATGTTAGTTGATGGTTTTCTGTTTAAAGGAAATCGTCTATGTATTCCGGACTGTAGTTTGAGGATGAAGATTGTGAAGGAATTGCACGAGGAAGGACATGTTGGCCGTGATCGTACTTTACAGTTGATTTCGCAGTCTTACTTTTGGCCGTCGATGAGGAAAGAGGTTGAAAGATTCGTGGAGCGATGTCATATTTGCCAAGTTTCAAAAGGGACAGCAACGAATGCAGGGTTGTATATGCCGTTACCAGTACCATCTAAGCCATGGGTTGATATCAGCATGGATTTCGTTTTGGGTTTGCCGAGAACTCAAAGGGGAAATGATTCGATATTTGTTGTGGTGGACAGGTTTTCAAAGATGGCACATTTTGTTGCTTGCAAGAAGACAGCAGATGCAGTTCGAGTCGCACAGCTATTTTTCAAGGAGATTTATCGACTTCATGGTTTACCAGAATCTATTGTTTCTGACCGAGATACTCGTTTTCTGAGTCACTTTTGGTTGAGTTTGTGGAAGATGGTGGGAACGAAACTGAAGTTTAGCAGTGCTTATCATCCACAAACCGATGGGCAGACAGAAGTTGTTAACAGGTCATTGGGAAATTTGTTGCGATGTCTTGTACAGGATAATTTGAGAAGTTGGGACATGAAACTATGCCAGGCAGAATTTGCTCATAATCATGCAGTAAATCGAAGCACAGGATTCAGTCCGTTTCAGATTATTTATTCAAATTTACCCAGGGGGCCATTGGATTTAGCAGCTGTACCACAGTCAAAGAGAACAGTTAAACGAGCTACTGATTTTGTTGATGAGCTGACTGAATGTCATAGAACCGTTCAGGAACGATTGGAGAAATCGAATGAGAAATATAAGAAGTTTGCAGATTTGAAACGTCGAAATGTTGAATTTAAGGAAGGTGATTTGGTTTATGCCGTATTAACAAAGGATCGTTTTCCGGTGGGTGCTTATAACAAGTTGAAGGCACGAAAAATTGGTCCAATTGAAGTTTTGAAGAAAATCAATGAGAATGCTTATCGATTAAAGTTACCAGATGATGTTTATACTTCTGATGTTTTTAACGTCAAACATTTAATTCCATATCATGGAGGTGAGATGGTTGAGGAAGAATTTACAAATTCGAGGTCGAATTTTTCTCAACCAGGGGAGGATGATGCAGCTCAGAACAGAGAAGAAATGCAACCAAAATTTCTAACAAGGATGAGTCGTACACGACTCATAGAGAGGTTAAGTCGTACGCGACTTAGGAAGGCAGGGTTAAGTCGTTTCCGACTTAATGGTGCACGGGATAGCAAGTTTCGAGTTAACAACAATTTGAACCGCATAAAAGAGGCATCGGGTTTGAGTCGTGCGAGCTTGAGTCGTATACGGGATAATGGAACAGGGTTACGACTCAAGGGAAACTTGGAGTGTGCATACTTGATGAGTCGTACACGACTTAACAACGTATCCATAAGTCGTGACCGAGATAGCATCAAGAAGGAGAAGGATTCAACTGATGGGAGCTTGAGTCGAAGGAAGGATGTTGAGTCGCTGAAGTTATGAGTCGTGAGTCGTAGGTCGTTGCCGACCTAGTATGAGTCGTGAGTCGTTTGTTGTGATGAGTCGTGTACTGTTGTATGTTGTAAGTCGTATGTCGTGAGTTTTAAGTCGGTATGTAGTGGATCGTGTTGCATTTTAGGTCGTTACCGACCTATGGGTTGTGAGTGTTGTATTTTAGGTCGTTACCGACCTAGGGGTAATGTTGAGTCGGTCATGTATATGAAGTGTTGGGTCGCATACGACCTATGGTGAGTCGTCTTAAGGTCATATGATGATGTATGAAGGTCATGCTTGTTAAGTCGGCCAGGGTTGAGTCGTTCTGGAGTTGAGCTGCCTTGTGTTGAGTCGGCCGTGACCTAAGTTAGGTCGTAAGTCGTCGCCGACCTAAGAGTCAGGTGAGGGTTTGTGTGTGTTGAGTTGTGAAAGCTATAAATAGCGCGTGTGTTGTACATTTTGTTGTTGTTGATTTTGAATAAAATTTCTCTTTTGTTAGCTTTGTGCTTTCATACCAATTGGTAGTTGAGTGTAATCTCCTATCTCCACTTACGTCGTTCGAGTGCGCTCGAATCCACGTTTGTTGAAGCCGATTCACGGAATCTAGTGCGCTAGATCAACGTGCGAAGAATCGTAGATCTTTGAACACGGTATAGTGCGCTATCAACGTGTTTGAGATAGCTAGAGTTCGGTATCTTTGGATCAACGAACTTGGGCATTTTTGGTATCTTCAACTCACCGATTGCTACAATCCATCGATTGAAGTTTTGTTTGATTAATCCGCTGCGTCAATGTATAAGTTGTTATTTTTAAGACCATGACTTGTCACATCACTATCAAACATATTTAATATAAGATAATATATAATTAAGTGTATTACTTTATTATTAATTATCTCTTATATACGTGTATGATGTTAGTCCCCGAGAAGATGGTTTTGATGACAACAACCTTAGAATAATATTATAAAATATAAATACTAACATTATAGTTTAGATATATATGTATAACCATAATTAAACCGTGCAGGTACAAAGAATGAAGACTGTACACTATAGAGATTAAAGATATCAAGATTGAAGACTCATGAGTATCAAGATTATCAGGATTTCAAGAATTCAATAATAAGTAATTTAATTAGGAATTTTTTTAAAACTTCTAGAAAAGCACTGGCATCTTAAAATCCTATTTATTCGTGGAATGGAATCCACTTCGAAACTGTTAAAGGGATGGAACCCTAAGTAGGACGGAACCTACAAAAAATCTTCTGGAACATTGTTTTGTATCCACTAACTTTTATTCAAAATGTTTTTGCAAAATTATATCTTGTTTTCAAAATGATTCTAAAATTTTCCTTTTAAAAGAATCATAAACATATATCCTGGTTTTAAAATACTTTTAGCCTCAAAATAATCTTTATTTTCAAAATCAAATTATCCTTGCTTTTAAACTATCTTTTAATTATAATATATTTAACTTTTAATATTCATACTTAGATTTAAATATAAAATTATACTAAAATCTTATATATACCAAAATATTGTTCATTATACTTATTTATGTATTCTAACTACAGTTAAGCATATATATAAAGTTTAAACAATAGTTTTAACACAAGTTGAAAGCTATTTTCAAAGAAAAACAAATCACCAAAAATAACTTAGGTTTGTCGACAACCCCTAGGACCCCATGTCGACAAGGTGGCAGTTTGTTTCAAAAATATGAATTTCAAAAGAAGTGTCTATTCATCATATACTTTCACGAATGGACATGGCTGTTGTTCTACTATAAATAGGGGCAGTTTTAAATGAATTTATATACAATTTTTATCTTATTTCACTCCTCTTCTTCTTCCACATTTCTTTACATATATTTTTACCATTACTTTGTCGAAATCACCATTGAATCTAACTAGATCATCTCTGGTTTGATTCTTATCACTATCTCAATAAGATTTCAGTGCTATTCAAAGGTATAGGCTTCTTTGTAATTAATCAAGCGAGAAAAGGTGTGATTATAGCCTGTGAAATCAATCAAGCGAGAAAAGGTGTGATTGTAGCATGTGTAATCAATTTGGTGAACTTGTTGCCCGTAAAATCAAGTATCGCTACCCAAAGGATTGTGAATCTGGAGTGGTGTACCTCATGGCCTTGAAATAGAGGGTATGATTGTAAAAATTGCTTTTGAAAGGAAATTCGTACTTATGTGCGGGACTGGATGTAGGGTAACACTGAACCAGTGTAAAATCCGGTGTGTTTTTTCCTTTATTGTTTTACTTTATTTTTGCATATGTGTTTGATTCTGTGGCCATATATGTCTCTGAATATTGCGTACATTTGTGTTCAAATTAACATAAACTCAAAAGGATTTAGTAATTCCTTAAAACACTATTCACCCCCCTCTAGTGTTAATTCTAGCCTTAAGATCCGTAATTCGCATTTCTTACATTTGGTATAAGAGCAAGGTTTTGAACGTTTCGTAATATGATTTTTGAAAATTCTTTTAAAATGGCTACGTTTAAAAAACTTGTTAATACTTGTTTAGAAATATTCAGATCATCATTGTCCCTTTAGTTTGCATATAATCAATATCCAAATTCAAGCTGTCAACCAAAATTGTATGATGTGCATGAGCATGCTTTATGGGCGTTGAGGAATCAATTCATAATGGATAAATAGTGCAGATCAAAAACAATAAATGGATACCTGATAGTGGATGCTCTAGACACATGACTGGTAATCCAGATATGCCGAGTGATATAATATACAAAGACGGAGGACTTATTAACTTTGGAGACAACTCAAAAAGATATGTGATTGGCATCGGCACAGTCCGTAACTCTAAAACTCCTATTATTACTAATGTTTTGCTAGTTAATAATCTGAAACATAATCTGCTAAGTATTAGTCAACTTTGCGATAAAGGATATAAAATTAAATTTGAAAAAGATAAGTGTCACATTGAAGATAATAATTCAGCCATAATATTTGAGGGAATTAGGAAAAAGAATATTTATATTCTCAGTATGAAAGTTTCAAATGATAACCTGTGTCTTTTGGCAAATGCAAGTGACCCTTGAATTTGGCATAAGAGATTTAGGCATTTGAATTTCAAACTCTTACCTAGACTGTCAAAACATGATCTAGTGAGAGGTCTCCCTAAAATGAATTTTGAAAGTAGATAGTTTATGTGATGCATGTCAATTAGGAAAACTTATAAAAAGTTCCTTTAAATTATAAGATATGATTTTAATCTCAGAACTTCTTGAATTACCTCACCTTGATTTATTTGGTCCATCTCAAATTCTGTCAATAAATCATAGTAAATATGTTTTTGTAACTGCAGATGATTATTCTAGATTTATATGGACAATATTTTTGAAACATAAAAGTGATACTTTTGAATGCTTTAAGAACTTTACAAAAATGATTCAAAATCAACTTTCTCTAAAAATTATAACCATCCGTAGTGATCACGGTGGTGAATTTTAAAATGAAAAGTTTGACAAATTCTGCAATAAAAATGGAATAACTCACAATTTTTCATTTCCAAGAGCTCCACAATAAAAAGGAGTAGTAGAACGTAAAAATAGGACGATTCAAGAGTGTGTGAGAACTATGCTTTCGGATAGTAAATTACCAAAGTATTTTTAGGCAGAAGCAGTTGCTACCGCCTGTTATATTTTAAATAGAATTTTAATTAGACCTTTAACTGATAAGACATCCTATGAACTTCTTCACTCAAAGAAACCTATAGTATCTTATTTTAGAATTTTTCGAAGTAAATGTTTTATTTTAAATACAAAAGATAACATAGATAAATTTAATCCTAAGTCCGACAAAGGTGTCATTATCGGATATTCTAATAGAAGTAAAGCATACAGTGTGTTTAATTTAAGAACTAACACCATCGAAGAAACAATGCATGTTTCATTCAATGAAAATCTCAAAAATTTTGAAGATACAAATGATGAAGAGGATTTAATCACTCAAAATCAAGAGTCAACTGAAACTAATAATGAAATTAATCATCCTAATAAAAAGATAAAACTTTTAAAAGATCATCCTATAGAAAATATACTAGGAGATATGCAATATGTTGTTACAACTAGAAATCATCTAAGCAAAATGAGCAATGTAACCTTTATATCAACTATTGAACCCAAAAATCCAAAAGAAGCATCAACGGATGATTCATGGATTTTGGCTATGCAAGAAGAACTAAATCAATTCACTAGAAATGATGTTTAGGAACTTGTTCCTAGACCTAAAAATAAAACTATAATTGGAACTAAATTAGTTTATAAAAATAAAATGAACGAACAAGGAGAGGTTGTTTGAAATAAAGCACGGTTCGTTGCTCAAGGTTATTGTAAAGAAGAAGGAATAGATTTTGATGAAACCTTTGCTCCCGTAGCAAGATTAGAAGCCATTAGGATTCTACTTGCATTCATTAATCATAATAATTTCAAATTATATCAAATGGATCTTAAAAGTTTCTTTTTATATGGATTTGTAAAAGAGGAAGTATATGTTGAACAACCACCACTTTTTGAAAATGAAAAATTACCAAATGATGTTTATAAACATAAGAAAGCTCTATATGGTATAAAACAAGCTCCTGGAGCCTGGTATGATCGACTGAAATCTTACTTATTACAATCAAACTTTGAAATTAGTAAAGTAGATAATACTCTTTTTATTAAAAGAAATAAAAATGAT
This sequence comes from Allium cepa, assembly GCA_030765085.1. Lineage (NCBI taxonomy): Eukaryota > Viridiplantae > Streptophyta > Magnoliopsida > Asparagales > Amaryllidaceae > Allium > Allium cepa. The sequence continues at coordinate 287,234,389 of CM060942.1, forward strand.
ATTCAAATTGTACAATTCTACGTAGATGATATCACTTTGGGATCAACTAATTTTGAAATGAATAAAGAATTTTCTGAAATATTGACAAAAGTGTTTGAGATAAGTCATATGGGTGAATTAAACTTCTTCCTAGGATTACAAATAAAACAACTAGATAATGGTATCTTTATTAGTCAAGAAAAATATGCTAAAGACCTAGTTAGTAAATTTTATTTGACTACTGCAAGTGGGAAATCCACTCCCATGGCAACCAATGAATACCTAAGTAAAGAAGATCTCTCGAAAGATTTAGATCAAATTTTTTATAGAGGAATGATTGGATCACTACTCTATATCACTGCTAGTAGACCTGATATAATGCATAGTGTTTATCTCTGTGCAAGATATCAATCCCAACCTAAAGAGACCCACTTAAAAGCTGTAAAATGTATCATAAGATATGTTAAACACACTTTGATTATTGCTTATTTTATCCTAAAAATGATTCTTTTGAATTAATATCTTACTGTGATGCTGATTATGCTGGTTGTAAATTAGATCGAAAAAGTACAAGTGGAACTTGTCACTTTTTGGGGCATTCTCTGATATCCTGGTTTAGTAAAAAGCAAAACACGGTTTCTTTATCAATAACTGAAGCAGGGTATATTTCTGCTACTTTGGCTTGCTCTCAAGTAATATATATGCAATAAACTTTAAAAGATTTCGGTTTAAATATCTCAAAATCACCAATTTATTATGATAATACTAGTGCAATAAATTTATCCAAAAATATTACTCATCATGCTCGAACTAAACATATTGATATCAAACATCATTTTCTCAGAGATAATATAAGTAAGGAAGTAATTACTCTCGATTATATCAATTCTGAGAGCCAAATTGCTGATATCTTAACAAAACCCTTAAATGAATCTATATTTGCTAAATTAAGAAAAGAATTTGGTATTTGTTCAATAACCGAAATATAGAATATAAATAACAAAGTATAATTAAAAATTAAATCAAATAGTAAAAATATAGGTACCATGTCGACAACCCCCTCCTATCCCTGTCGACATATAACAAATATTTTTTTTAAATTTTCCCACCAAAATTCAAATAATTTGTTATATATTCTTCTTATTTCGAAATCTTGTTCATTCTTTCTGTTCTTTCTCGGTTCGAACTTCTGAAAACAATAAAACAATGGCCTCCTCTTCCAAATCAAATAAAAATTCAACCTTTTCGTTCCCTTCTTCTTCTACAGGACCATTGCAACGAACTATGCTTGCACAAGTGATGAAAATGGAGGATTCCTTAAAGGATGTACTGCAACTAATGACTGAAATTCAAGTAGTGCTACTCATAATGGCCAAAGAACAAGAACGGCAAAGCAAAATTCTTAGAAATTTGCAAAAGTTTCTAATGGACAATCACGCTAATCCGATCTTGATTGATGAAGAATCATCAAAAGATCAAGCGCAAGAGGACAACGAGGAGGAAGAAGAAGAAGCCTTCATGGAAGAAGAGCACGCTGAAGATGAAGGCAAGGTCGTTTGCGCTGACGAAATGTGCTTTGACAAGGATGGAAATCTAGTCGAACAACGGGAAATTTTTTGTTTCCACTACCCAAATTGTTTGGTTCATAGATCTCCCATTTTCAAGGACAAACATTAGTTTCTTTTCTCTCTTTCCTATTGTTGTTCGATGTTCTTTCTTACATTCTCTACGCAAATGTAAATATAACTATATATAATAAATGATTTGTGTTCTTATATTTTATTTCTCACATTATCACTATTATAAGTATTATCATATATAGATTCTTAGTTAGGATAGTTAGTTATTAAAGACTAAGTTTTGGTTTTAGAACTAAGTGTTGGTTATTTATGATAACACCATCATTATAATCACATGTCATATAGTGCTAGATTAAGGCGGAGTTATATAGTTTAGAGTTAGTTTTTGTTGATGTCAAAGGGGGAGAAGTATAAAATAGGATAGTTAGGCATAGATTAAGGGGGAGTTATTAGTTTTAGGGGGAGTTATTAGGATGGAAGTAATATTTTATAAACAAATGTTGTCATCATAAAAAAGGGGGAGATCGTTAGTCCCTGAGAAGATGGTTTTGATGAAAACAACCTTAGAATAAGATTATAAAATGTAAATACTAACATTATAGTTTAGATATATACGTATATGCAGAATTTTACCATGTAGGTACGAAGAATGAAGACTGTACAGTATATGTAACGACCCGATATTTTCAACCATTCGCATCCTGTAACAACCCGCATATTTATCGATTTTATATTTAAATATTTTATTTAAATATTTTATCGTTCGTCGGATTTTCGTCCGAAAAGCTACTTTTTGCAAACAGTCGAATTAGGACTCGAGACCACTTCCATTGAGTTCAAAATGCCGTTTGCGACCTTTTTGAGTATAAGCTTCGATATGTTTGGAGATAGTTGATTTTTGCTACTTCTTCCCGCTTATGACTTTGGTTTGGACTGCACCCGTATTAGCTCAGCTCAAACCCTTCTCTTCATAACTTCTCCTCTTTAATTAAACACTTCAAGCTAAAGTAAAAATGGTGGAAGAGATGGGAAATGGAAATTCCTAAGCTCTAGCTTTCTTTGCAAATCAAACTTCTAGCTCCAAACTCAAGTGAACCCATTGGTAAGTCTTCTCTTCATCTTCTCCAACTCTTTCTCCATTCAGTTTCAGAAATTTCCTAAACCTAATTTAGGAAATGTTTCTCTTTTAAGCTTAGATTCAAGCTTCTAGTGTTGAGATTGAAGTGTGGTTGATCTCCCCTTGTCTTCAAGCTTCTCATTCATTGATTTGGGTTCAAAGGTGAGATTTTTATCTTACATCTTTGTCTATAATTATCTTCGATTGTTAGGTATGAATTCCTAACACTTATTCTTGTGCAATTGATTTTGGTTTGGATTGATTTTGTGTAAATTCCAATTTTTGGTGTTTTGGTCTAATTTATGAAAATCCTATTATGGATATTTGGACATTGATATTTGAGGCGTATCGAAGAGCCGTTTAGGCTGGGTTGTCGTTCGACGTAATTCCTTAGTCATCGCCATTTGCTCGTTCGATCGTTTCCGATATTCGTTTGGCCATTTTTGGCCTAGGTTCAGGGAATGCCCTGAACCCCAGATTCAGTCGTCTGAAACGTAATATTCAGACGTTTGAATATTGTTCTGGGAAGATTTCTATTCTCAGATGCAGACGCCTGAATATATGGTTACAGACGTCTGAATTGGTTCAATTCGGACCAGAAAGGAAATAGGCTAAAAAGTGCCTATTTCAGACGTCTAGATCCAAGGATTCAGACGTCTGAATTCTGTCTTTGGAAAATATTTATTTTCCAGATTCAGACGTCTGAATCCTTGATTTCAGACGTCTGAATCATCACTATTTTGCCTATTTTCCTATTTGCTTGAGAATTCCAATTTAAATCGATTCATGATGATCCTATTTGTTGTTATCACTTATTATGACTTTGATGACTCCTTTTTAGGGATTTTTGAATATCCATTTCGATGGATTCTTTATCGGTTTCTTTGGATTTTATTCACGTCTTCGAATGTGAATTTTACTGATTGATTGTTCTTACAATCTTCATTGTGATTTGTCACTTTAAAAATATAAAGGTTTTCTATACTAGTAGTAAATATCAAAACTCTTTCTTCAAATGATTTCAACACTATTTTATTACAAAGCTCGTTTTCTCAAACCGACTTCTAATCTATTAGTATATACAAACCTTTACCTCACTCGTATGAGAAATCTAATTAAACGACTTAGTAAAACAAGTGGCATGAAACGCTTGCTTTTACTTCGTCGGTTAATTCTTGGACTCGTTCGATTGAATCTCTTGTGACAATTTTCTACTGGAGACCTACAATTTGTTCGTAAATATTTAAGTTAAGCTAGTGGTTATGGGACATGAAGCTAAGCTCGTATATTTACTAGCTTACTGTAATCGACACTTCTCTTTGATCATGACGATCATTTTATGTTTTAGACTAGCATTGTGCAATGTCTTTGAGATTTAGTTCATCGGATGTCACGCTGTACGACGTCGTTGTTCCCTTTGACTGTGATTTGGTTCATCGGATGTCATGCTGTACGACGTCGTTGTTCCCTTTGATTGTGTTTTGGTTCATCGGATGTCACGCTGTACGACGTCGTTGTTCCCTTTGATTGTGTTTTGGTTCATCGGAAGTCACGCTCTACGACGTCGTTGTTCCCTTTGATTGTGATTTGGTTCATCGGATGTCACGCTGTACGACGTCGTTGTTCCTTTAGATTGTGTTTTGGTTCATCGGATGCCACGCTGTACGACGTCGTTGTTCCCTTTGATTGTGATTTGGTTCATCGGATGTCACGCTGTACGACGTCGTTGTTCCCTTTGATTGTGTTTTGGTTCATCGGATGTCACGCTCTACGACGTCGTTGTTCCCTTTGATTGTGTTTTGGTTCATCGGATGTCACGCTCTACGACGTCGTTGTTCCCTTTGATTGTGTTTTGGTTCATCGGATGTCACGCTGTACGACGTCGTTGTTCCCTTTGATAGTGATTTCTGTATTTCGTGTGTTGAATTCTGGAATTTATATTTCACCAACTTTTACAATTGGAATTGATATATATGTCATTTATTGTGGCTTGGTGAATGAAATTAGGACTATGACATTCCTTTTTATCTTTGAGAAGATTTTGTGATATTGATTAATCTCTTGTTGATTTTCAATTACTTATATATCACAGCTTGGCATTGTGATTATTATATGTTTAGTCATGTCTCTTATTCTATATCATCTTATCTGATAATTATAGCTAGACTGATCGATTTATTATTTTCTTCTTAAATAATACTCGGGTCAGACTGAGATTTTACAGGCGCTTCTGCTTGACTCCTTATCCGTCTACATCTGATCTTTTGGTTAACTACTTTAGTTTGGTAGTTTTTGTTGTATACATTTAAGATATAGACTCCTTGATGTATACATATTTTTGTCTAGCACGTGTGCTATTCTTTTGTATTATTGTGGATCTTTTTGACCACTAATCTGATATACACTTTTATGTGTAATATTCATATCTATTTCCGCCTTTGCGATATGAATTGCCTGTGATTAATTTGTGTTATGTTTATTTCTATATTTGTTTCCGAAGATTATATATAGCCACTGTGTAGTAGCTTTGAGTTTGCGTCGGTATGTTGGACTTCCTCTTGAGATGAAATGCATGATATATTTTATCTGGCATATCGGTGCTCGCACAAAGCAATTACACGGATGGTCGCTCCTCAACAGCCTTATTCTCCGTGCTAGTTGATAGCATTACCCCGTAGTGTTCTTGGCTAGCGTGGGTATAGAGGTGGGGCATCACAGCTTGGTATTAGAGCCAAACTTCGGAACAATATGGAATAATATAACAAGGATCATCGTCCTAAGTCTACCTTAGGAGTCGTGCTTTAGGATTTTATTCGGGTCTACGTACCGTCCTATCCTATTTTCTATTATGATTCCTTGTTTTGTCTATCAAGATTGCTTGATATTCAATTTGGTGAATAACCTTTTTTTTCTTCTTCTTTCTTTCTTAAAGAAGAGAAATGGTTAGACCAGGCCGTCCCAGCGCCGGTCAATCTAGTGCTACTCCTCAGGATGGAGTATTCATGTCTGCACAGCAGCTTTTAGATCTCGTGAAGAACGCTCAAGCTGCAGGACCCATTCCAGAGCCTACTCATCCTAGATCTGGTTTTGCACGCTTGTGCAGAGACTACACCGATTTGGGTGGAAGGCCATTCAGGGGATCCGAGAGTGTTATAGAAATTCAAGCTTGGCTTAAATCATGCGATCGCATCTTTTCTCGCATGAACCTTATTGATCTACATCGAGTTCAAGGAGCTTCTAGCATGCTCCAAGAAAGAGCATTGGATTGGTATGAGCTTTTAATTTCTGAAATCGTTGAAGCGGATCTCACTTGGGAGCAATTCCGAGAAAGGTTCGAATTGAAATTTGTGCCGGAGGCTGAAAAAGTAACTCTGGCCCGGCGTTTTATTGACCTTGTTCAAGGTGAATCTTCTGTTACAGATTATGTCGCATCTTTCGAATCTCTTTCCAAATACGGGGTTGAGTACATTAATTCCCCGATGAAGAAAAATCAAAGATTTGTCTATGGCTTGAATAAGAATCTTAAGAAGCCATTGCTTTTGAAACTTGAGGTTTCATTTGATCAACTTATTGATATCGCTCTTCGTCTTGAAGAGGCCGATAGAGAGAGCGATATTGAAGTTGTGCGTGCCAAACAGAACTTCAACAACAACATGAAGAGGCCTATTAAATTCGAAGGCCCCAATCCCATCAAGAAAGGAAAGTAACAAACTCCGGTAGCAAAGTCTCCTATCTCTAGTCGTGGACGATGCTACAATTGTGGTTCCACAGACCACAATGCAAAGGAGTGCCCGAAAACTCTCTTTTGCCGTTATTGCAAATGTTCGGGTCATCTTATATCTACATGTCCCATTCTTCAAAGCAGGAGTGAGGGAGAGCTGAATATTGTGCAAGCTCCTGGTAACACTTCTCGTGGTCAAGGTATTTTTCACTCAATCCTTGATGGCATTGTTTTATTTCGTGGTGTTCTTAGTTGAGTTCTTTTTGATATGGGTTCCATCTCACTATTTTATATCAAAAGAACTTGTTGATTCTTTTTCTTTAAAAATATTTTTGGGCTTGATGAGTTCTTTGAGAGTTGTGAATCCGGATGGTAGGTCCACAACACTCAATTTGCTTTTTATTGATGTCGAAATTATTTTATGAGGTTTTTCTTTCCGAGCCGATAATTTTACTTAGGCTTCGGAATTGATTGTTTGTAAGGATCGGCTTAATCATCGTGAAGCCCATATCCTATTTTACGAGTGGACTATTCATCTTCAACATTTTCTATCTATTAAACAGCTTTCTAATTTTTCTTTGTGATTCCGATTTCCCATTTTTGGTGGAATCATTTTATTCCTTAAGCCCACTTATAAGGAAAGTTTTATTTCTCTCATTCATGTAGTTAGAGAAATTTTTCGGTATTTTTGAGCTTGTCTTAGGATTATCACCTAAGTAATCTTTTGTGTGGTGCTAAGGTCTTTTCAGTTTGACCTTGCCACCGATTTTCATTTGGCTACGAGTCGCGTGAGTTAGCATTCCACTTACGCACTCCGCACTCGTTATGATTCTAATGAATGACTTATTTTGTCATTCATTTTGTCCAGCTTATTTCATCCATTTTATATATCAAATATTCTATGAATATTTCGATGAGACCATTCTTTTATTTATTGATTTTTGGATGAAAATAGCAATTTAAAATTTTGCAAAATCTTTTTCATAAGATTTATTTAGAAGTATAACCGGATTTTTGTTCTTAAAACGAACAAAGAATATTCTTAGAAGTTTTTGAGAAACTTACTTATCCTATAGAATACGATTTTGTGATTGTATTGCCCATTTAGTGTTTTAAGAATTTTGGTCGATGCGCTTGATCAACGTTATCGATAGGAATTTCCTAAACGCTTTGATGAGACAATCAGACACAGTATATTGACTTGAAAATAGTAAATTTTTCTAAAAAGATTATTATATAATAATAGATGTAATTTTGAAAGTTTTAACTTTTCAGGAAAGAAGATTATTTAAAAGAAATTCTTTCTTTTCGACACTCTTGTTCTTGTGATTTCTGAAGGGGAACCAAGACTTTGCTTTTTGTACCGATACTAGTCGTATTGGTTTGGATGCCATTCTCTTGCAAAAGAGAACGTGCTATCACTTGTGATTCTAAATCATTAAAAGCCGATTGAGACTAGGTATGCCACTCATGATCTAGTGCTCGTGGCTATTGTTTTCGCTTTTAGAGTTTGGCATCATCATTTTTGAATGAGAAATTTGTACTCCACCTCGATCATAAATCTTTGGTATAATTATTTTCTCATAAGGAACTTCATGTCGACTTGAGTTCCTGGCATTTTATGATCTTGATATTCTTTTATTCCCGAAAGGGAAATCGCGTTGCCAAAGCGTTTTGTCGTAAGCAACAAGTGGTTGATTCATTGATGTTGTCTGAATGGAGTTATCTTTTTATCAAGTTCATCGGACGTTTTGATATACTTCGTTTTATTGAGCTTTATCTCATTCCTTTTATGGACTAGCGTCCGATGTTCTTTTATGGTGTTCGGTTCATTGGACGTACCGTTTTTGTACTACGTCGATGTTCCGAAATTATTTGGGCTTTGGTTCATTGGGCGTACCGTTTTTGTACTACGCTGATGTCCCAAATTATTTGAGTCTCTAGTTTCTCGGGCGTACCGTTTCTGTACTACGCCGTTACACTGGCTCAATTCTCAGCTACTCTCGACGTCTTCTGCGTCTTGTAACTATGGAAATTCTTTTAGGTTTCCTATTTTATTCTTGAGCCCGGTGATATTGAGGAAATTGAAGTTTCACCAGATTTGATTTATAAGCAACATTCTATTCGCATCATTGCTTCGGAGGTTGAGTGCCATCGAAATAAAGATGTTCTTTTTGTGAGAGTTCAATGGTTCTCAATCCTAAGGATTGCTCTTGGGAATCCTGGGAATTCATCGAGCTATCCCGTTCAGGCTTACCTTTTCATGCTCTTTATGGTGAACTTCCTATTTCAAATTTTCTTTTGTGTTAATATGCTTTTATGGTTGTTACTTCTTATCTTCTTCTTAAATATTGCGAGGACGCAATTTCTTTAAGGAGGGGAGTCTGTAACAACCCGCATATTTATCGATTTTATATTTAAATATTTTATTTAAATATTTTATCGTTCGTCGGATTTTGGTCCGAAAAGCTACTTTTTGCAAACAGTCGAATTAGGACTCGAGACCACTTCCATTGAGTTCAAAATGCCGTTTGCGACCTTTTTGAGTATAAGCTTCGATATGTTTGGAGATAGTTGATTTTTGCTACTTTTTCCCGCTTATGACTTTGGTTTGGACTGCACCCTTATTAGCTCAGCTCAACCCCTTCTCTTCATAACTTCTCCTCTTTAATTAAACACTTCAAGCTAAAGTAAAAATGGTGGAAGAGATGGGAAATGGAAATTCCTAAGCCCTAGCTTCCTTTGCAAATCCAACTTCTAGCTCCAAACTCAAGTGAATCCATTGGTATGTCTTCTCTTCGTCTTCTCCAACTCTTTCTCCATTCAATTTCAGAAATTTCCTAAACCTAATTTAGGAAATGTTTCTCTTTTAAGCTTAGATTCAAGCTTCTAGTGTTGAGATTGAAGTGTGGTTGATCTCCCCTTGTCTTCAAGCTTCTCATTCATTTATTTGGGTTCAAAGGTGAGATTTTTATCTCACATCTTTGTCTATAATTATCTTCGATTGTTAGGTATGAATTCCTAACACTTATTCTTGTGCAATTGATTTTGGTTTGGATTGATTTTGTGTAAATTCCAATTTTTGGTGTTTTGGTCTAATTTATGAAAATCCGATTATGGATATTTGGACATTGATATTTGAGGCGTATCGAAGAGCCGTTTAGGCTGGGTTGTCGTTCGACGTAATTCCTTAGTCATCGCCATTTGCTCGTTCGATCGTTTCCGATATTCGTTTGGCCATTTTTGGCCTAGGTTCAGGGAATGCCCTGAGCCCCAGATTCAGACGTCTGAAACGTAATATTCAGGCGTCTGAATATTGTTCTGGGAAGATTTCTATTCCCAGATTCAGACGCCTGAATATATGATTTCAGACGTCTGAATTGGTTCATTTGAAACCAAAAAGGAAATAGGCTAAAAAGTGCCTATTTCAGACGTCTGGATCCAAGGATTCAGACGTCTGAATTCTGTCTTTGGAAAATATTTATTTTCCACATTTGGACGTCTGAATCCTTGATTTCAGACGTCTGAATCAGCACTATTTTGCCTATTTGCCTATTTGCTTGAGAATTCAAATTTAAATCGATTCCTGATGATCCTATTTGTTGTTATCATTTATTATGACTTTGATGACTCCTTTTTAGGGATTTTTGAATATCCATTTCGATGGATTCTTTATCGGTTTCTTTGGATTTTATTCATGTCTTCGAATGTGAATTTTACTGATTGATTGTTCTTACAATCTTCTTTGTGATTTGTCACTTTAAAAATATGAAGGTTTTCTATAATAATAGTAAATATCAAAACTCTTTCTTCAAATGATTTCAACACTATTTTATTACAAAGCTCGTTTTCTCAAACCGACTTCTAATCTATTAGTATATACAAACCTTTACCTCACTCATATGAGAAATCTAATTAAACGACTTAGTAAAACAAGTGATATGAAACGTTTGCGTTTACTTCATCGGTTAATTCTTGGACTCGTTCGATTGAATCTCTTGTGACAATTTTCTAGTGGAGCCCTACAATTTGTTCGTAAATATTTAAGTTAAGCTAGTGGTTATGGGACATGAAGCTAAGGTCATATATTTACTAGCTTACTGTAATCGACACTTTTCTTTGATCATGACGATAATTTTATGTTTTAGACTAGCATTGTGCAATGTCTTTGAGATTTGGTTCATCGGATGTCACGCTGTACGACATCGTTGTTCCCTTTGATTGTGATTTGGTTCATCGGATGTCACGTTGTACGACGTCGTTGTTCCCTTTGATTGTGTTTTGGTTCATCGGATGTCACGCTGTACGACGTCGTTGTTCCCTTTGATTGTGTTTTGGTTCATCGGATGTCACGCTGTACGACGTCGTTGTTCCCTTTGATTGTGTTTTTGTTTTGGTTCATCGGATGTCACGCTGTACGACGTCGTTGTTCCCTTTGATTGTGATTTGGTTCATCAGATGTCACGCTGTACGACGTCATTGTTCCCTTTGATTGTGTTTTGGTTCATCGGATGTCACGCTGTACGACGTCGTTGTTCCATTTGATTGTGTTTTGGTTCATCGGATGTCACGCTGTACGACGTTGTTGTTCCCTTTGATTGTGATTTCTGGATTTCATGTGTTGAATTCTGGAATTTATGTTTCACCAACTTGTACGATTGGCATTGATATATATGTCATTTATTGTGGCTTGGTGAATGAAATTAGGAGTATGACATTCCTTTTTATCTTTGAGAAGATTTTGTGATATTGATTAATCTCTTGTTGATTTTCAATTACTTATATATCACATCTTGGCATTGTGATTATTATATGTTTAGTCATGTCTCTTATTCTATATCATCTTATCTGATAATTATAGCTAGACTGATCCGTTTATTATTTTCTTCTTAAATAATACTCGGGTCAGACTGAGATTTTACAAGTGCTTCTGCTTGACTCCTTATCCGTCTACATCTGATCTTTTGGTTAACTACTTTAGTTTGGTAGTTTTTGTTGTATACATTTAAGATATAGACTCCTTGATGTATACATATTTTTGTCTAGCACGTGTTGCTATTCTTTTGTATTATTGTGGATCTTTTTGACCACTACTCTGATATACACTTTTATGTGTAATATTCATATCTATTTCCGCCTTTGTGATATGAATTGCCTGTGACTGATTTGTGTTATGTTTATTTCTATATTTGTTTTCGAAGATTATATATAGCCACTGTGTAGTAGCTTTGAGTTTGCGTCGGTATGTTGGACTTCCTCTGGAGATGAAATGCATGATATATTTTACCTGGCATATCGGTGCTCGCACAAAGCAATTACACGGATGGTCGCTCCTCAACAGCCTTATTCTCCGTGCTAGTTGATAGCATTACTCCGTAGTGTTCTTGGCTAGCGTGGGTATAGAGGTGGGGCGTCACACATCCATTATAAGTGTATAGGTAGACACTCGTGCCAGAATTGAATTGCTCATAATACCGCGTTGTAAATAAAAATTTGCAAATCTCAGAATATACAGTAAATAATAATCACAGATCACAGACACAGAGTAATAATAATGCTGCGGAAGTAAAAAGAGATAGTACTTCATGAAGCTACTATATAAATATATCAGAGTTACATAAGATACAATAGAAGAAATAAAGTATAACATAAGTTTAAATATGATAAACAAGTATAAGCTGAATAGAACAACCGAACTGAAAAGATGAAACTTCACAAGTAGATAATCTCCAGCGGTTCCAATCTCCAGAAAGTGGAAATCCAAATCTGTGAATAACTCAGGCTGACCCGAGCGTAAATAAAAATACAAACACTCGAGTCAGGACATATATACTTATGCAATGTAAACCAACTCAAGTGAACTGTAGCAAAGATACAAGTAACTTAGAAGATGCTTGGGACCGCCCATCCTATAAGGATTCGTTAAACAATTTACTATGTAGTAATGTACGCTATATATAGTAGTGTCTAATCAGTAAAGTATAATCATATAGAAAATAGCGTTAAGGGGATGGTGAACCTTAATGCGGTTGGATCTTTAAAACCAAAATCATAGTGGGCTCGATATAAGGAGATGACACGACACGCGAGGCAATGCCAAGGTGCATACACCGTTTGCACTCCCGGACCGGTGGTGATGGCAAGCCAGCAGCTTCCGCCCACCTCGAACAATACCCCCGAATCAAAGTGGCGCCACCGAATCGAATCACAAAGTAATAGAATGGTTTCCGAAGAAGCATGCTCGATGAAAGGGTGCGACCCTATGTGTAGCCCGGTATAGCTCCTGTTTTAGTCATTTATGCCAACTCACGGGAGTTGGGTCCACGTAATATACCTCGAGAACGTCGCCACCATCCTACTTCATTCTGGATTCTCCACCACATACACAATTGTTAAAGTGGTTTTCGGTATTGGCCGGCTATAAGACAATATCCGATCCCGGTCTCTTTAACAAACAATCGTTATTATAATCAGTAGTTATAATTTTAAAACAATATTTTATACTTCAAAAATAAAATGTCATTTCAACCCAAATCTTTATCAAAATAAAGATTAAATCATTTCCAAACCATTTCAATATATCATCATACCATATCTTTCAATTCAAATATTTATCAAAATAAATATCAATCATTTCTAACCATTTCAATATTTTAAATTATCATACCCTTTAAAAACATCCTTTCAAATCATTTTAATACATCAAAATCATAACCTTTCAAAGCGTCATTTTTCAAATCATTTAATATCAAAATATCATATCTTTCAAAACTTCGTTTCAAATCATTTTAATATATCAAAATATCATATCTTTTGGTACCACATTTCAAATCATTTTAATATATCAAAATATCATATCTTTTCGAAACCACATTTCAAATCATTATTCATTTTATTCAATTTAAAATACCCTTTCAATTCATATTTCAAAACAGTTTATATTCCAAAAAAATCATTTTTAATCATAAAAATGAAGTTATTATGTTAAAAATTAAATTATTAATTTTCCAAAATTTTCAACTTCCAATGTTCATTTATTCTCTTATGTTTATCAAAACAGTGAAATTTCACTTTTCGCAGCATTTAGAAAACGCTACGGAAAGTTACATTCGAAACTGTTCAATTTAACAAAAGACAACATTTTAAAATGTTGTAATAGGGTTTACTTAAATTCCAAATAAACTTAGTTAAATTCAAAAATTATAGCACTTACAAAATCGCTATAATAGTTTTTAATTCAATTTAGCTTTTTAGTTCATTATCATCAACTACATCATTTACAAATACTGTAATATCATTTACATTGTAATTAATAGCATTTCAAAAATGCAGTAAATTAACTCCAAATATTCAATATAATTTCTCAACCAATTATATTTTTATTTAAAACATTTTTAACTCATAATCATACATTTTCGCATTTGTAAACATCATTTAATTTTCCTCAAGTTCATGATTTTATAAAGTTAAATTTCCATTCAAAAATCAAGATTTAATAATAATTCGCTTATTTAATTGCAATGTTCAATTTTAAATTCCTTGCATTGAATTTCAACTTAACACTTAAATTCAAATTCTCAAATATAACTTAGTTTTATTTTTATTTGCTTAACTAAAAGTTCTCTTTTAAGTCAATTTCATAAATTTCCAATTTTAGTTATATTTCAAAATTTCAACTTAAATATTCATTCATTTCACATTCAACTTTATCAAAAATCATTAATATGATATAAAATCACTTTAAATTAATTTAAATTCAAAATATCATAAATTTATCATATTTCAAAGTTAATTTAAATTCCATTAAAAATTAAATCAAAATTTCCAAAATAACTTACATTCATATTTTCTAACTTTTCCATAATTTATTTATCTTATAGATTTCCAGAAAATAAATAATACTTTACAAAAGTTATACTTTTATTAAATTTCAAATCAAATATTATAATAATTAAATTTCTAAAATATTTTAAATTTTTTAGAAAAACTTATTTTAACTACGGGTCTGTATATAATTTTCTACGCTAGGTAAAGTGATACGGGTAATATATCATTTCAACCCGTAATTTACAAATAAAAATCTAGGTTTTATCATTTCAAACCGCAGTCCCAAGTAAATAAAATAAGTTGAAAATCGTTCAGGCCTATCATTTCAGCCCATAACGATTTTCCCCTATTCTAAAGTTCGTTCGGGTATGTATCATTTAAACTCATAGTGATTTCTAATTTACAGGGAACTTGCAGTGTGATAAACATATATAAAAATGAACAGTAACAACATATATATAATAATAGATGATATGAAATGAAATTTAACAGGTTTAATATCATATATCAACAATCACATGGTAGTTATAACATCATATTTAATTCTCCACATTCAGTTGTTGCTGTTTCACAACTGCATAAGTATAAATGTCGTGTGAGCTTTACTCACCTTTTTGTGCTGGAGATTGCAATACAAATGACACAACGGTTTCTAGAAGGCACGATGACACAACAATAGGCTCAAGTGGGAAGAGATCTAAGCTTAGAACTTGTGTTACAACCCAAAACAGAACAAAATAAAATTACCATTCAATACAACATTGAATAGGAATAACTTTGAAATAAAAAGAGATACAAATACACAGTCTTTTGTCTTGCCTTATACACATGCTAGCATGGCTTACGGAATGTTTTGGCTCAGGTTTCGACATACTTTGGTTCAGGTTTGGGTCCTATAAGGCATGGCTACAAGGTATTGAAGTGGTGGAGGAGTTACTATGCATGAATATGAAGAGGCTGACGCAAATAGTGGGTTTTTGGTTCATTTTGGCTAGGCTACAAGGATCTATGGCTCGGTTATGGCATGTTTCAGATCTGGACAGAGGATGAAGGTGATGGTTAGGGGTGTGTCAAGTGTTGGTGGAGCAATAGGAGGTGGCCAAGGTCATCTAAGGTGATGGTGATGAAGACTAGGTGGCTAGACATGCTTTTTAAGGAGTTTTAACATAGTTATTGTGGATTTCGCATCATGGGATGGTCATGGCACTTGCTGGTCAGAGGAGGAAGGGTTTTGGTCGTGTATGATATGGGGAAGGAAGTGGTGGTGGTCGGTGGAGGAGATGGTGGAGGTGTTAGGCCAAACAAAGCAATGAGAGGTCATGGCAAAAATCAAGCAAAACAAAGAAGAAGAAGTAGAAAAATGAGAGGAGGAAGAGAGGCCATTGCTTATTTTTCTTTGCTCAGATCTGAAATGGATGTGTATAATTAATGGAATGAGAAACTTTCACATGAATAAGAAAAAGAAAAGGAACGGCTACAATAAATTGATGCATTGATTGAAAAAAGAAACGGTGAAACGACTTTACGTTTCTTAGCTTTTAAAACCTTCCATACTTCCTTTTCTTTTAAATCAAGTAAAACAAAATAAACAACAGCAAGTACATCTAAAAACCGAAACAAAGTGAAAAAAAATAAAAATATATAATTAAATTTAAAGAAAGTATAAAAAGATTTAAGGGAATTGCTTAAAAATTGAAAACAGGGTTCAAAATTTTTAATTAAAACATCAATGGCTTTGGAAAAATATCTACTTCATTTTAAAAATATTCTAAAGAAAAATTTTGAAATAAAATAATTTATTTATCATTTCTAAAATAAAATAAATAATTAAATTGGAGAAAAATCGAAAAGAACTAAAGAAAATGTTTAAAAATTGAAAACAGGGCATGGAAATTATAAGAAAAACACTACTAGCTCTAGAAAAATTCCTACCTCACTTCAAAAATATTAAAAGACAAAAACATACATAAAATAGCATATCAATACATATTACAATAAAATATGACAAAGAAAAATAAAATTTATACTATTTAAAATAACAAAATTGCAGAATAAACGAATTGCACTCAATACTGAAATATACATAACTTTCACAATTTAAATCCGTTTCCAACGAAACAAAAAGCAGTGTTCCTAAACTTTTATGTACTTTCAAAATAAAAGAAAAAAATTTAAATTTTTGAATTTTTAAAATTTTAAAATAAAAGTCAAAGTTTGACTATTTTGACCAAAAATTCACTTTTTGGAAAATATTCTTTTTAGTCATGCTTTGGAATGATAATTCATATCAAAACTAAAGTTTATCATTCAAAATAAATAAAATAAGTTTTTTTTAAATCAAAAAATTCAATTAAAATAATTAAGATATACAAAAAAATAAATCACAAAATACAGGGTTGTTACAGTATAGAGATTCAAGATATCAAGATTGAAGACTCATGAGTATCAAGATTATCCATTGTTCAAGATTTCAATAATAAGTAATTTAACTAGGAATTTTGTTAAAACATCTAGAAAAGCACTGGCATCTTAAAATCCAATTCATTCGTGGAATAGAATCCACTTCGAGCCCATTAAAGGGATGGAACCCTAAGTCGGATGGAACCAACGAAAAATCTAGTGGAACATTGTTTTGTATCCACTAACTTTTATTCAAAATGTTTTTACAAAATTATATCTTATTTTCAAAATGATTTTAAAATCTTCCTTTTAAAAGAATCAAAATTTTAATCCTGATTTTAAAATACTTTTAGCCTCAAAATAATCTTTATTTCCAAAATCAAATTATCCTTGGTTTTAAACTATCTTTTAATTATAATATATTTAACTTTTAAAATTTATAAATAGATTTAAATATAAAATTATAGTAAAATCTTTTATATACCAAAATATTATTCTCTATATTTATTTATGTATTTTAACTATAGTTAAGTATATTTATAAAGTTTAAATAATAGTTTTAATACAAGATGAAAGCTATTTTCAAAGAAAAACAAATCCCCAAAAATACCTTAGGCTTGACGACAACCCCTAGGACCCCATGTCGACAAGGTGGCAGTTTGATTCAAAAATTTGAATTTCAAAAGAAGTGTCCATTCATCATATTCTTTCACGAATGGACATGGCTGTTGTTCTAGTATAAATAGGGGCAGTTTTAAATGAATTTATATACAATTTTCTCTGATTTCACTCCTTTTCTTCTTCCACGTTTCTTTACATATATTTTTACCATTACTCTGCCGAAATCACCATTGAATCTAACTAGATCATCTCTGGTTTGATTCTCTATCACTATCTCGACAAGATATCAGTGCTATTTAGAGTTATAGGCTTCTTTATAATTAATCAAGCGAGAAAATGTGTGATCGTGGCCTATGAAATCAATCAAGCGAGAAAAGGTGCAATTGTAGCTGTGAAATCAATTGTGTGAACTTGTTGCCCGTAAAATCAAGTATCTCTACTCAGAGGATTGTGAATCTGGAGTGTTGTACCTCGTGGCCTTGAAATCGAGGGTGTAATTGTAAAAATTTCTTTTGAAAGGAAATCCATACTTGTGTGCGGGACTAGATATAGGGTAATTCTGAACCAGTATAAAATCCCCGATGTGTTCTTTCCTTATTTGCTTTTACTTTATTTCTGCATCTGTGTTTGATTCTATGATCATATCTATGTCTGAGTATTGTGTACATTTGTGTTCAAATTAACATAAACTCAAAAAGATTTAGTAATTCGTTGAAACACTATTCAACCCCCTATAGTGTTAATTCTAGCCTTAAGATCCGTAATCTGCATTTCTCACATGTGATAGTGCGTAAAGAGGAACAACGTACCCGACAACTTTCTAGAGTCAAAAAGTCAAAATCTCGAAAGACGTTCTTCGGTCGCATTTTCTATTTTTCTATGAACTATCTATTTTGGTAAAATAATTTGAAAACTATTTTACCAGCATTATTAAATGATGAAAATTGGATTATTTGTAAATAAAATCCCATTTATTTATTATTTAAACTTAAATCAAATTTTGGAAGAAATAGGCAAAACTGATGATATCAACTGTCAATGTCATAAACATTTTATTTTCAAAAATGAAATAAATTATTTTATTTCAATATCTTTTTTGAATACATATATCAGTGTATGTATCCAAAGCCATGCATGATTCATATTGTTTGAAAGAAATTATATTAATAAAATAATTTTTGGTTATTTTATCGATATTTAACTTAGAACGATATGTACAAATTATCAACATTTTACCTCGTTAATTTGTCCAAAATTATTTTTCCTAAAAAAATAACTATTATTATTTACGACTGAATGTTTATTCTTACTTTAAACCGATGTAACGACCCCGAATTTTATATATATTTAAATTGATAATTTATATAATTTTTTAATTTAAATTGTATAGCTAATTGGAAATTTAAGCGAGTTTCCCCAAATACAGATAAATTCTGTATAAATCATTTAAACTTTAATATTGTATATATATGTATTTGAGCATATATGAGTAAATTTAAAATTATATATATATATATACATATAGATATATATATTTGATTTGAATTTAAATACTATATATGTATGTGTATATAGAAAAATATCAAAACAATAATTATTAAAGTAAAATTCATGATAAATATTTAAACTAAAAATAGAAGTAAAATAAATATTTGAGTTATAAATAGAGATAAATAAAAGTTAAGTGTGGAACCAAATAAACATATTAAACATCTATGTACAAACAAAGTTATAGAATAAATAAAAAGCAAATGAAGATAATAATAATTTACTTGGAAATAAATAAGAAATACACTCAAATACACTCAAATAAAATAAATTACAAACAAATGTATGCATACAAACATAATTAAAATAGAAAATTATTTGCAATACAAAGTAAACTAAACAAAGGAAAAAAAATACAAACAAATACAAATACAAGCTAGGCAATTCAAATAAAAGTATTCAAACAAATAAATAAGCAAAGTAAAACAAAACTAAAGCAAAGTACAATACTGCATGAACATAAACAAAGCAAAATATCCACAAACTAACTACATACATAATTTCAAACAAAGCAACAAAAAAAGAATACAAAGCATAAAACAAATATGAAAAGTAAGTAAATAAACAAAATGCTAAAAGAAAACAATCTCTCAGCTGAAACAAGGACAAGTATGCAGGCTTGGGATGAAACAGTTGCTTCACATATGTACATACTTGATTCAAATAGTATAAGCTTATAATCAAGGACTCATGCATTTAATATAACCAGTACACTATCACAAAAGAAAGATACTTCAGCCACGATACAAGATTTTCAGCCTCCATATAGAAATGAATCTCTGTCCTATGTTGTACAAGAACATCACCCTGTACAAAATAATGTATATCCCTGTACAACTCTTCCTATATAGCAGCCTTCCATTCATTTCAGTTCGTTCCTCCAAAAGCTAAGTAATGTCTAAAGTAATACTGTCTTAAACTTAAACAAAGATTTCAACAAAAATAAAGCTGCTTTCAAAATATGCTCTGTTCTTCTCTGCCTTCATACTTCCAGGTGAGTAACATCACATCCCAAAATGTTTTAGTATATTCATTGTGATGAATGTCCTCTCTAAGGTTGGTTCATTTGTGAGTAAAAATTTTTTTTCTTCAATTCTTTTGTTACTGTATGGATGTGGAATGATGTAGGGAAGCTAAAATTTGGTTTGCATCTTGAATTTATGAATGAATGTTTTGTTTTACATATTGATTATACAATTTTAAATCTCTGGTTTCAGTTCAGGAAAAAGAAAAAAATAAAAGTGAAAACCTGTCGAATCCCTTTCTTTCCCCTCTGTCTCTATTTGATTTGAATGATAAACTAAGGTTGGCCATGCAATTTTGTTTCAGTAAAAAAAATATATGGAGTTTTGTTTAAACTTGCACCATGTTTTCACAAACAAAATAAAACAGGTTTGTAGTCTTACTGAAAGGAAAAAAAAAACAGTAACATTTGAACTTTGGTTTACAGGGTAATTAATATCAAAGGAAATTTAAATCTCTCTATCTCTTTGCTTCTGAAAAGATTGTAATCAAGTTAAAATGTTGTTGTAAACCTGTCTTGTATTTTCAGTAATAAAATTAAAGTAAGTTATATAGTTTTCTTCATGGAAATTTTGAAACACAGTAACAATTCAAATTTTGTAGAAATTCGAATTTTACGAATTTTTATTTCAATAAGTTTATTTGAATCCCCTTGAAAAATGATAATTTTTTGAACTAGAATCAAATTTTTTTCACTGGAATTTTGGGATGTTATGGAAAATAAAGTTTTACCAAAATCTTATGATCTAAAGTTATAGGCCTCGAATTCGTTGTCGTAGATGGTTTGGGTGTTCGTGATTTCCAGAAAAATACTAGATCAATTTATAAATTCTTAAATCTTAGATTCGAGAGTAAACAAGGGTTTTGAGGTTGCGTAACTGGTGTCTGGAATTTGGGCTTGTTCGCCCTCGTCAGTGCATCGAGCTTGGCTAGATTTGGGGAGATTGTACCTGAGACGACGACGAAGGTGTAGGCGAAGGCACAGGTTTTCCGGTGGTCGAGGTTGCTCAGGCGAGGTGGTTTTTGGTGAGACTGGGAGTTTCCAATTTCAACTGTAAGTCTCGATTTTTTTTCGAGCTTCGCGACGTTCGTTTGAGGGTCGGATTGGTTCAAGAGGACGCTAGTCGATGTGTGGGGAACGTCACCGGAGGTGGCGATGCCGTGGATGGTCTGTGCACGTGCACAACCATGGGTTTGTGTCAGGGGAAGGGTCTGGTTCGTGTGTAACTGGAAGAAGTATTCGAGTAGTCCACCTTTTCCTGCTTGTTTAAACTTAATTAAAAAAAAACAGAGAAAATATAAGAAGAGGAAGAAAGTTAGGGGAAGAAGGAACTACTCAAGTGAGTGCAGCATGCTACTCGGGTCCAGTTCTAGTAATTTAGCATAATAACCTTTTAAGTTATTTTGTAACAAAGTTTAGTATTTATTTAATAAACATTGTTGACAAGTATTAACCTAAGATGTGATTTAAAACCTATTAAGAAAGGTTTGCCAATGTAGAAAATTTGCTAATTTAAGGTGTAAGTAACTAAGAATATAAATTAATCTATACTTGTAATTAAATAAGTAATTTAGAATTAAACAAATTTGAAATTAAAGGTTGAGATTAAAAATCTTGTGTTTGGTCAATTTGACATTAGAAATTTATCTAACTACTTAAAGTTAAATAATTAAATAATAGTAATTAATTAAGTAATTAATAAATTTAATAAGTTGATTTGTAAATTCAGAATTGTTAATTAGATAATTCAAGTTAATCAATTTGTAATTGGTAGTTAATTAAAATAATAAAATTAAGGAATAATCAATTAATCAAGTTAATTAAAATTTGAATTAATTTATCCAAATTTATCATTGATTTTAAAAAATTAATTAAATAATCAGTGATTAAATATATGATTTTAAAGGTTAATTAAATGATAATTAACAATAATTAAATTGAGTTTAATTACTTAAGAATAGTAATTAAATAATTATGAATAGTTAATGAGGATCATTTACTTGAAATTTATTTGATAATAAATGTGAAAAGAATTATTCATAGAAATTTAATCTGATTTAAATTTATCAGATAATTAAATTGATCCTACTTATGGATGTTTGGATTTTATTGGATGTTGAATTATTAATATCCCTGATATGTGATGCTTTGTGATATATCCTGATTTGTGTTGTGACCTGTAATTTATTATCGGTGACCTTTATATATCTGTGATCTGTGAATGAACGATGAGCGTTATAGTTTATATTGCTTATGAACTATATTTCTGTGTTTTAATCTATGATGATTGAATGATGTTGCACTACTGTGTTAAACCCCTGGACCACACTTATACACACACAAATTATGGATTTCACGAGGAAATCGGTTAAGTCACAAATGTTTGCAATAGTTTTGAATTTGAATTTTTGAATTCAAATGTTTTGAAAATGGATTGGGTTTAAAGTGAAAAGCAATTGAAATGGAATTTCAAAGATGGAAATTTATTTTGAATAACTGGATTTAGTGTTGGAATTTAAATATTTTTATTTAGACTTAAATTCAATATTTGAAATTGAATTCTGTAATTTGAAACTAGGGATTAACGATATTATACTAGTCATTATGAGTTAAACCATTTTTAAAGTATTATTTTTGGGAATTTGAATTAACCCAAAGATTGTAACTTGTATAAATGAAATCGGGTTTTTTTGAAATAAGAATGTTGTTTCTAAATGATAAAAGCTTTCATAGGAGAAACGAATTTCAAATTATATAAAAAGGGATTTCAAGTTTAAACTGAAATAGTTTACGAAGTTATTGATGAAAATTTGGAAATGAATTTTGAAAGTGAATATTTGGGAACGGTTTGAAAGCTATAAGATAAATCTTTAATTTAAAGATTTTAAACGAGTTAATCCAAAGGAAATAGAAATTGTTTTGAAATCCGTAAATGGAATTTTGTGAAATAAATCCTTTGTTTAAAAGATTTAAAATGGTAATTAGTTAAACCATTTGAAAGAAAGGTTTGAATTATTAAGTTGCGACTTAATTGAAATCCCATATCCATATGTTTTAAATATTTTCGCTCACTATTCGGTTTAGCCGGGAAAGGACCTTTGTGTCGTATAACCCATTCCGAATATTTGATTTGACGTTATGGATAGCATTTGAAGACCGATGATGAAGACCGGGTATTTGCGAAAGCGATAGGATGACCTATCGATTGTTTCTGCACCGAGTCGCGCCGGTATAGAGACTCCCTAAGTGATGGGAAATCCGATCGGGATTTTGAATAACCGGATTGCAAGGACTTCTTTGTAAGTGCCTTCGGTTCTGTTCGAGCCCGGAACGGACTTGTATGAATAGTATGTCTGACATTACAAATTGAGATATAAAGCTGATTTCTTTCAAATATATTTCTGTTGGTGGCGGAGAATTTATTCTCTTAGCTTAACACCCTTCTCTGAGACGTACGAGCTCGGAGGTTATGTAGTTGATGGTTATCAGCGATATATTCCCAATTTGGTAATGTGACATGCTGAGTGTTGCTGTGAAATGATCATTGTGTAGATCATTTGTGATATGATCATTTGTTTGATCGTTTATCTTTGTGATCATTTCTATGAGCATTTGTTGACCCAAAGCACAGCTTTTGTATAAAGCGTGGCTTTGTGGACGAGACTTCGTCGAGCCTCACACCCCGGAAATGGTCAAAACAGGAAAGATGCAGCAAGGTTATGAGGGGTAGCTCCCTTTAGGGTATGTGCATTTCCTTCTGGAAAAGGGTGGTATCATGGTATGGAGCCCAGATACTTACTCATGTTGAAACACTTTATTTATGATTGTGTGATGTTGATTACGAGCGCTCGGATAAAGGTCCCAAAGGACAGGGGGATGGCATACTTGTGTCAGTAGTTACCCAGTTAGGGGTAACCCGGCCTTGTGTTGGCAGAGATCCGGTTTGGTTCTCCGGGACGTCCTTCCAGAGGCATTCTCATGTGGCAATGGGAAGTTCCTTGGCCTGACCATTTGTTGGAAATCCAAAGAAACAATACGATCTTGTACGGTATTAGTTGTAGAACCTGCCATGGAATGTGGCGGTAACGTGCTATTGAACATGGTAGCTATAGTAGGCATACGATAATGGTCGTATGCTGGCTAAGATTTATATCTTTACTTTCGAAATGATTTTTCCCTACACTACGCACTAGTAATAGTATCAAGTGTTTCTTTTTAATGCGTATCAAGCATCTTTGACTATCATAAGGAGAAATCTCCTCCGGTTCTGCGTTTGCATTGTGTGTGTGTGCGGGAGGCCTTATGGTAGTCTCATTTTTAAAAAGCATTGCGAATTGACTTTGAAAATCTTTTGTTGAATGTTTTAAAAGATAAACTGTTTTTGTTGCTCACACCAGTCCCACGACTGATCCGTAGTTTATTGTTTTTTTCCTAAACTCTGGGTGCTCATTATTTTCTACACGAGTAGTCTAGAGTTGGGTTTTTCAGATAGTCAGATGTAATGGATTATCTGGAGTTGGTTCAGTCTTTGGACCACACCGCACTTGCTTATCTTTGTGCATCGTTATTGGGAGTTCGAGCTATTACTGGATTGGTTCTTGGAGATGGAGTTGCAGTTTTTGGAGTTCTTCCTTGAAGACTATCTTAGAGTTATTTGTTCCGCTGCTAGTGTTATCGTTTTCTTTCCGCTGCTATTTTATTGTATCATATCCCTGATGTATATTGATATCTATTGGATCATCTGTTGTATTAGATATTGTATCAAAGCCGTATATCAACGTATTATTCTTTTATTCCGCTGTGTTATTTACTTAATGTTGTTATAAGCTCCGGCGAATCGGATTTGAACGGTCGAATCTATGGCATTCGAATACGATTTGAACTATGGATGTCGATTTTCGAGCGGGCAAAATCCGTTCTCGTTACAACCCATATCTAAATATTTTTAAAAATAAATATAATTTTTCAACGTGATAAATTTGTGGGTCGTTACAATGTTTATGTTTAATTATTGTTTGATTTGGATGTATATGTATGTGTTAACATATGGTTTAGCATTAGAATTTAGATCGAAAGTTAAAGTAATATGTATGGTTGTAAAGTTAAGATCTTGCGATGTTGTAGTGATGCTATGGCAATATTATGATTTGATTTGTGTATTTATTACTGGAAGATGGTTAAATGGTTTGGAAGTTAGAACTTGAAATGTTAAAAAAGGACTTGAGATCCATTTCCAAAAATCAAATAGTCTACTAGTTTGATATGTAAGGTGTTTCCATTTTAGTTTCTAACCTAGTTTTAAGATTTAAAAATCCTTTCTTTTTATGTGTAAAAAGAAGAAAAAGGTGAGAAAAAGGATAAAGTTTAGATGGTAACATAGATAAGTAATTCTAAGTTACTGCACCCATAGCGATAGTCGCTATGAATGTAGTTTGGAAATTTATGATTTTTAAATTTTTAAATTTTCTTTTAAAATTGTTTTGAATACCATTTCAAACTTAATTAATGTTTATAAAACTTAATTAACTTTTAATTTATGATTTAAATAATTAATTTATTTATTAAAGTTAATTAATTTATCTATTAAAAATAATTATTAATTAATTGAGCAATTAAGTTAAAAATAAGGGTTTAAGAATTAATTAATAAAGTTAATCATTTTAGTTAATTAAGAAAGATTTAATTAATTATTAATTAAGTTAAAAGATAATTATTTTAATTTATTTACATAATCATGTTATTATTTTTAAATTAATTATTTGATTAGCATTTAATTGTTTAATTAATTATTATTTAATTAAGAGTTATTTATTTATTTATTTAGGGTTTAATTTATAATAGATCTTTATTAAATAAATTTTAATAACTATTTATTTTTAACTACTTAGGGTTTAATTAATATTTAACTTGAGTTTAATTAATTAATTTATTTTGATTAATAATGGGTGATTATTGGTAATTAATTAAGACTAAACTAAGATAACGAAGGTTTAAATTTTAATTTAAGTATAATTAATTAATGATTAATTAAGATTCAAATATATGATTTAATGATGATTTATTTTTTAAAGTTATTTGAAAATCCAACGGTTCTTTATATTAAATTAACCTTCTTCTCTCAGTAAATTATTTTAAAACCAAGAATCTCTTTTCCATGCTATTATGTAGCCAAATGAATTAAAGTAGTTGTAATAAAACAGTAACACATTTCATTGAAATAAGTCGGCTTGTACTTATCACGAATGCTACACTTCGGGAACGTGATGAATACAGGGAGGATAATTTCAATAAGTAGATCATGATAATCTAAGCATATGGAACATATGTCCATGTGTAAATATTCACACATTGATAGTGGGATAGTTCACTATAAACAACTTGCCTTTTAAATTATCGAACGTTGGTTTGGAGAGACCAGTATTGGATATTAGTTGTTATCCGAAAACCGCTTCGAACCAATGTAAAAATTCGAATATGAGATAGTAAAGGAAATATCCAAGATGAAGGCTTTGAAGTGCAAGGGCTATTTGCTACTAATGCTGAGAGTGATTCCAAATAGGTGTAGTGGAAGTAGTGCCTTCGGTTCATTCATCTGCTGAATGACTTGTATGGATGAATACTGACATTGTGTCAACAACCGAAAGGCATTGTTGGCATTCCAAGTGGCAATGCTATAACAAAGGTAAAATTAGCCTCAACCATTATTAATCAGAAATGACAAATACATGAAAGATGCAGCAAGGTTAAGTGGGTCGCTCCCATTAGTTTAAGGTTACCCCTATCTAGAGTTCCTATCATTTACTCATGTATGCTTTGGCATGAATGTTGATCCCAACCGAGGGGTGATCTTATTCGGTACTATCCAGCAAGGGGTAGGCCAGTCTTGTGTTGGCAGTGGATCCATGCGAGGTCCTCGACGTTAATTTATCTAGAGATGCACCATGAGGGGCGGTACCCCGGTAGCCCAATCATTGTATTGAATCCATTTTCCATATAAGCGCCTTTGATCTTCGTTATATACCAATTATTCTGGAATTCAACTAATGTAACAATTTCGGCTATGTTAATTATTCACTTGAAAACCCTATACATTATGATAATATTACTAGATTTTCTATAAAAAGTGCTTTGGTTATCGTAAGGCGAAAACCCGTGGTCTTATGAGATACCTTTGATTTTAAAAGGTGTTTTTTAAAAAGCAATATTTTAGTTGGTTAAGTTTACTGAAACCAGACCCATGTCTAACCCGTAGTTTTATTTTCTTACCCTAAAACTCTTGGGTACTCAAATTTTTATGAGTAGCCAAGTGATCCAGGCTTATCACAATTGCATTTTGAAGGAGCTGAACTAGGTGGCTTCAACGTTAGCTAGCTACTATCTTATTCTGATGTGTGTCTATATATGTATTTTGTATTATTGATGCAAGGATAGGTCGTTATAACTATCCCGTTTGGAATTTGTACTATAATTACTCCAATGTACTATTATGGCAGTATCTTTGGAAAATTTTATGTTGATTAATATATGTTATTTTGTTCCGCTGTGAGATCCTGTGACTGTGAAGTTTCTTCGTGTCTTTCGTTTTCTTCTACCCTTAATGACTCGTCTTTTGGAGTAAGAAAGGCAGTTCATTACATTTGGTATCAGAGCTAAGGTTGAACGAACACCTAAGGTTTGGGTAAGTGTCAACTTCGAGAGAGCGTACTTGTAAATTTTTATTCGTATACTCATATATATATTCCGGATAGCTAGATCAGCTTTGACAGTTTTAGTTGGTATCGTTCCTTCGAGATTATCTTCTCTAGGTATTGTAAGAGTTATCTTACTATGACCATGTAGTATGACATAATTTCGAGAAGGGGACGAAGAAATGGAAAGAGTAGCACAACAGCCGTAAATGGAAGAACCTGAATGTTAGAAGTGGTGGAATAGCTGTTGAGGCTACAGCTTTAGTACAACATCGAGTAAACTTTGCAACTCTATGCAAGGACTTCACAAACCTAGGAGGAAAACCATTCAAGGGTACCGAATCTATCATTGAAGTACAAGCTTGGTTACGCTCATGTGAGAAGTTTTCAAAGGTTTGGACATTTTTGAAGATCAGAAATTATTCTTTGCATTCTGGCATTGCAACAGTCCAACTGCATGGTGGAATTCTATCACGAAAAATGTTACACAAGATGATTTCTCATGGGATAGATTCAAAGAAGTACTCTAAGAACAATTCATGCCAACTACAGGCAAAGCTCGATTATATAGAAGTTTCATGGATCTCAAGTAGGAGGAACTGTTGGTGGCTGAATATGAGACAAAGTTTAGTGAGTTATCTTATTTCGATGCTGGATTTATTGACACTTCGCTAAAGAATAACAAGATGCTCGTAGTAGGTATGAGAGAAGATTTCCATGAAAAAATGACTGCTCGTATAAAGGAATCGTTTGTGGATCTTGCAGACATGGCCTTAAGATATGTAGTGCTTTTGAAGAAGAAGCCATCAGTAGCAGCAACAGCGCTAGTGGCGGTACTATTAATCAAAATAAAAGAAATTTTAATCAAATTGGAAGAAGCAAGGAAAAGGGAAATAAGGAGAAGGTTAAGGAGGCAAGCTTAAGGATAGTGAATGTTATATTTGCAGGCAAAAAAAACATATTCCCAGGTATTGTCTGAATCATGAAGTTCTAAAGTAGCAAAGTGGACCCATCTCTCCGGTGGTCCAGAAGACTTGTTTAATTATTATCAGCCGAGCCAAATGGTGAAGTACTGCCCACTCATGAAGAAGGAGCAGTAGCCCAAGTGTACGCTATTTAGAATGAACCGTCGGCTTCAACAGATGTAAATAAGAAAGGTGTCCTTGAAGGTACCTTACTATGTAATGGAACTTTTGTTCAAGCATTTATCTCATTAGAATCAATATACAAATTTCATCTTATTATGAGTATAGTGGAAAACTCTATCTGTCTGTCAAACCCCATAAGCGGGGTAACCCATTTGAATATGATTTGAGAGAATATGCCAATTTCCTACCTTTATCATCACTTTTCTTGCGATCCGTATGTCTTGGATTTTAAAGGATTTGACATTATTCTTGGTATGGATTGGTCGAAATTGGGAGCTATTCTAGATTGTAATGAAAGGATTGTATCATCATTAACTAATAAGGGAAGAATTGCTAAAGTATCATGTAAGGAACCCGATATCCATATGTGCAGTTTCTTGTACGCCCTAGAAGCATCTGAAGAAAATTTTGGATCCATTGAAGTTGTTAAGAATTTTCCTAATGTATTCGATAAGGTTAAAATTTTGACCTTGCACTGTTGAATCAACTAATTTTTCATCAAATTAGAAAATAGCCAATAAAATTTTAATTAAAAACATGACATTCAATTTTAGTAAATGGCGAGTACAGGTTAATCCGTAGGGAATCGAAAGTGATTTTAAAATTTCCACCCAATCAAATTAAACCATGAATTTGAAATTATGTTAAGCTAAATATTTCTAAAAACTAATAAAAATAAAAGTGAATAAAAGTATGAGAGTAGAAGGCAATTTAGAGGTAATATCCTTTTCACGATCACATAAATCAACAAAATAAAATTATGATCTTTCTTTTGGTCATTAGTGAATTTAGTTGATGTGTTTATCTGTAGTATGGAATATTTGTGTTACTAATTAGCTCAATATAAACTATCAAACTTTAACACACCCATTAAACCACTTGTTAACTCTCATGAAAATATTAATGAACATGAAATAAAATCTATTCTAAGCATGATCTATTCACAATTGATTAAAAATATAGACCATCAAATTTTGATTTTAAATTTCACTTCATTACCATAATCATATATAGATGAAAAGGTAATTTGTGTTTATGTTTGTTTAAGCATAGCCTAAGTTAAAATAACAAAATATTTACCACATCAAAACTTACATTTAGTACAAAAAGAGACCAAATGAAATCACTATGCTGAATTTACATGATTAATAGAGCTTCACTGCCCCTAATTTGAAGTAGTTTAGCTTCTCCTATTTGTTATCATGTCAACAAATGTAAATTGCAACATAGAACAAAAATAAGAAGAAAAAAAGTGGTAATTAATTAGCTAAGAAGCCATTGATGTGCACGTAAATGTGCATATTTTTGCCACCATATTTATTCTATTTACATTAAATAAATGATCATATTGGGTATTTTAACTTGTTTAAACCAAAATTCATATTATTTGAAATTGTCACATATTCATCTTCATCTAGGGGAAAAATGGTCATTTTTGTGCATATATTAATTTGAGAACATTTAATTGAAAATTTGTATATATTTTTTTTGTAGGAATTTAATCTCAAATAGATGTGGTTTCATGAAGATATGCATGCATAAAATTAATACAAAGGAATGAAGATGAAAATAATTCAAAGTGAAGAACATGGAGGACCCCACCTACCCACCACCTTAATGTACAAATTAAAGGCTAATGCACATGCTTTTGGAGTTAATGGCTTCATGTACACTTAATGGGGGATTAAGACATGTTAATGATTACTTGGCCTCCACACTTCCTAAGGGGCATTTTGGGCATTCCCCAAAAATATGAATTAGGGTTTCATACATGTATAAATACCCATATGTTTCATGTAACTTACTCTCTTCTCTTAGTCTCTCTTAGGCCTCCTTCTCTTTAATTTAGATCAAAAATAAAATGAAAGCTCCTCTTTCCCTTTTCATGGCTACTTAGCCATTTTTATTTTATGTAATCTTTTTTTTATGCAATGTTAATTAGTGTTTCCTTTTACTTACATGTTCATTTCCTTTCATGCTAGTAGTGTAGATTTACTTTTATGCAAGTAGAATAGTTTTCTTTTCATTTGCTTTCATTTTTCTTCATTTTGCTTTCATGTTGTTAGCTACATTTGTTAATAAAATGACAAATATTAGAAGCTAAACCCCTTCAATTTAAGGGTAATGAAGCTCTCTAATTAATGTAGCTTCAACATTTTGTCAATTCATGCTCTCTTTTTGTGCTTAATGATGATGATGGAAATGGTTTACTAGTTGTTTTTGCTTTGAATTTTGATAGCCTATATTGTTGACACCAAATAGGCTATGCTTAAAGAATCACTAACACTAATTGCCTCTTCATCAAAATATGATTATGGCAAAAGAAAGTGATTTGAAACTAAAATTTGATGGTCTATGTTTCTAATCAATAGTTAATAGGCCATACTTAAAATAGATTTCATTTTCATTTTCTTTGTCAAATTTCATGAAAGTTAGTAAGTGTTTTAAGGGGTGTGTTATAGTTTGATGACTTATGTTGGCTAATTGATAGCTCAAATATGTCATATTTATGATAAACACATCAATTAAAGCACTAATGACCATAAAAGAGAGATCATGATTTCATGTGTTGAACTACATGATCTAGAGAGTGGATTTATTCTCTAAATTGTCATTTAACTCTCATATTTGCATTCTTTTCTTTTTGTTAGTTAGTTCATTTTCTCATTTTCTAGCTTAAATGCACTCTCGACTTTGGTATAATTTGATTGAGTAGAATTTTAAAATCATCAATTCCCTGCGGATCGACCCGTATTCGCCACGTGCTACATTCGTACACCATGCGCTTGCGGTTATTTTTATTTCTAAATTCGTTCGACGGTTTTCTAAACCGATAGAATTTCCGTCGACGAACAAGTTTTTGGCGCCATTGCCGGGGACCTTGCTTTGATTTTGATTTTCTATTTTTCGAATTATTTTTCTTTTGATTTTTATCGTGTGTTTGTTTTGTGTATTGTTGTTTAAAAAAAAATTGTGTGTTTATGTGATTTTTGATTGCATTTTGGTTTTGTGTGTTGTTTGCTAGTTGTTTTCGCATTTGAAAAAAAAATTATGCACAATTGCATTTGAAAAAGGAAGAAAAATGTTTTATTCGATTTCATTTTCAAGTACATTTTCCAATTTCATTTTACAATTTACAGTCCACTTACAATATTTAAAAAAAATAAAAAAATTTACATTGCCTTGTCACATTCACTTCTCTGTTTTCATAACTTCTCTCTGCACAGTGTATTTCACATCCCCTTCCAAACTGTCAAGACTCCACCATCCTTTATAACCATCCCTTGCCTACTTCTTTCAGACCACAATCACCACAACTGACATACAAACATACAACCCACTGCCAATGCATCACATCTTACATTGCTACAACAACCCAGCCTTCCACCATACATAACTGCTCCAGAACTCTCTGACCATCTCCACTCTTGAACTTCATCAATTCATCTACCCACTACTACAGTCAATACCACTCTTTGCCATTCATTACACCATCAATACACACTGACTGCTAACCAATCAACATACCCCTACATCACTTCGACAACAACACAACACCACAACCATCTACTCTACTGATCAACATCACTTACCACTCCCCTCTCAAACAGCATACTCACTACCAAAACTACTCCCCACCATCTCTGTTCCCTGTCACAACCCAAACCATCATCACATCCTTCAAGCCACTACCCTTCAACCCAGCTTCTTATCCCCTGTGCAGTTCAACAAACCACCATTTCAACTCATAATACTTCCTGCAACCACCCTGTCCAAAGTCATTACAGTCACATTCCCCGACTAAACTGGCCATATTTCCCATACCACCAGAACTGCCCTATATTGCACTGCATATCCTCCACTGCCTCCCTTCACTTTAGTGCCTAAACCCCTTCATACCTTCAATACTTCAACACTTCAGCCATCACAACAAAACCACCACTCAATTGCCTACAAACGCCTCATCAATATCACCCATTCTCACCACCCAAACAAGCCACATTCACCACAACTCTACCATAAACCATTACATTCACTACTTCTTCTTCCTCCAACACAACAGTTCAAATATCAATTCACTGTCACTTTCATAACAATCACCATAATTGTGCAGCAGCAGTTGCCTTGATCCACAACCATCTGCTTGCCCACTCAACCACGACTCCACAACCACATACAACTTCCACTCAACCTTCACCTGAGACCACTCACAAACCATCTACACTCAACACCACAACTCCTCCATCAACCGTAGATACTTCCTTCAACTACTACTCAAACCCACTTCACCACTCAAGGTTCATCACCATAACAGTCCATCACCCTTCAACTCTATTTCACTGCTCTTCGTCACACCCGTACAACCGATGCTACCTTTGAACCACCTGCAACACTTGCATATTCAACTACATACTTACTATCACTTGCTGTTGTTACTGCCTCTAAAACCTAGCTGTTCTTCAACCTCTAATTTCCACAAACAAACCATCTCGACTTCAAAAATTCAAAAGAAAAAAAAAGGAATAAACCACCGAGTCATGAGTTCCTCGAAGCCAAATCAAAGACTCAAAGCCGCATCTTCCTTAATCCCCAATCGCGAGCGACGATCAACCAGTACCACCATCGCCACCCAAACCTTACCGCAACCTATCCCCAAATTCCATTCCATTCGAAACCCAATTTCGAAACAATCTCGTAAGCAAGCATCGCGATTTAGTTTTGAGAATTGAACACTAGAGAAATCGAACTTGATTTTGATTTTTGATTTCGGTTTTGAGAAATTTTCTATTAGAAGAATTCGTGAATTGCATTGTGAATTTGGTCAGGCTTGATTTTAAATTGTGAAGGGGTTTTAATTGGGCCGGGTTTGCTTTCTTTTTAGGTTGAGTAATATTGTTTAGGCTGAGTAATTCTTTGTTAAAAAAAATAAGGGGAATTTGTTTTGTTTTGTCCTGTTTTATTTTGTTTTCAAGTTTTTTCATTTTAGTTTCTCTTTGTTAAAAAAAACCAACCTTTTTTTAAGTAAAACCCTACTTTTAAGTTTCCTTTCAAAAAAAAAACCAAAAAAAATACATAAATTGTATATATCTTAGTTTTTAATTTTCAGGTTGCCAAAGCAGGAAATAAAGGAAGAATAGCTTGCTGAAAATTGCTTCCTTAGCTAGCCAAAATAAATTGCTCTGCTTTCATTTCTAGTTTTATTTGAATTGAATTGTTGGTTGCTTGCATTTGCATTTTAAAAAATAAAAAATCATTCGTATTTGCATTGTTAATACATGTTTAGTTTCTGTTATGCATTTCATCTTAGACTTTGATTAATAATAACGGTTAGACATCGATAACACTTAATTGTATATTGACAATTTGTCTTTTTTGAACAATTTAATTTCTTGGTGTCTAGGCTACGGTAGAGTAATAACCATTTATAAATATTATAGTGATTCGTAAATATTATAGTGGTCATTCCTCTTAAGGTACTTAAACCTTCGGCTGCATTGCTACGGTGATTCGTGGTGCACCGATAAATCCTGTCCGTTACCTGGCTAAGAACCATCTTATTTATCTAAGACAATTTGTGATTATACAATTTTGGATTAACTTAGGATGAATCATTTGTAATTAACCCTTGCATTCATTTAGTTGCATTAGTTCATGCATATTTAAAAAAAAAACAAAAAATTCAAAATCGAAAACTAAAAAAATTGTAAATATTCCTTTTTCTTTGAAATTTTTAAATTTTTTTCTTTGAAATTTCAAAAAAATCAAAAAATAATTTTAGAAAAACCAAAATTCAACAAAAAAAAATTGAAAAATAAAAACAAAACAAAAATCGATTTTCCATTTTGAAAAATAAATTCTATTTGTAAATATTTTTCCTTTATAAAAAAAAAACCAAAAACATTCTTGAAAATGTCCGAATTTTCATATTCACTTGAATTTTATAATAGTTGTGAAAATCAATATAATCCATATGATTTCACTCCGAATTCGTTTGGATATTTTAACGACAACTATTCTTTAAACAATTCGAATTTTGAACAACAAAGTTTTCAAAACGATGACCAACCCTCGAATCTCGAAAATAGCATTTCATCTCTACTTGAAATCTCTATACAACAAAATCAAATGATAAATGAGTTTTGTAATTCATATTTGTGTGATAACTCAAATCAAAGTTTTCAAAATAATCAAATTTTGAATTCACTTCAAAATTCAAACGATTTCGAGTATAACCCATACCAATTCAATTTTGAACTCCAAAATGAATTTCAAAATCCAAACGAAAATGTGACCCACTTTTCAAATAATTTTAGCATTGAGAATAATCTCGACAACAATACGAATGAAAAATTTGGTTATCAACAAATTCAAAATGAAAATTTTCAAATTAGTAATCATGAATTTGATTTTGTTGAACAAATGGAAAAAGATAACGAGGATTTATTATTTGAAAAATACAAAACTTTTCGTGAAAATCATAATCAAATCTCAACTTGCGAAGAATCAAATAATAATCTTCCATTTGTCGAAATTGACATTTCTTGTTCTCAACAAGTCCAAATCGAAAATTTTCAAGTTAACAATTATAAATTGGATTTTGTTGAGCAAATGAATGACATGTACAATGATCACATGGATTTGGTGTTCGAAACATATTTGAATCAACGTGATAAACATACTCAAATTCCAACATGTGACAAGTCAAGTGATAATCCACCTTTTACCCAAATCGATGATTTTCAAATAACAACTTTCGAAATTGAAAACGAAAATCTTAACGAAGTTGTTGAAAACATGGTAATTGAGTTGGATTTCAATTCTTTTGAGGGTATGGAACCAAGTTTAAAATTCGATCTTCCTTTTCTCGATTTCGAAAATTTGAATACAACAACTTTGGATTTTGAACTTGAGATATGTAGTAAAGTTGTTGATAATCCAACAAAGGAAGAAGAATTTAATGAACACGAATTTTTTGGACTTTTGGATGACGGTTGTTAAATTCCGACGGGGAAGATGAAAATCACCATCTTGATTTTGAAATCAATAGCTCTGAAAATGTTTTCAATAATAAACTTGAATTTCAATTTGGTGAAAATAAATGTGAATTTCAATCAATTGTTTTATCAACCCCAAAAATTATCGAAAACAAAACAACTCGTTCAATTTTTAACTAAACAAAATTCGTTTTTCCAAATCGACAATCAATTTCGAAATCTTTTACGATTTGGTTTTTCGTGCTTACGCCGTGTCTCACACATTTGACGAGACAAATGAATCGGTCTTTAGAAGACCATTTCATTTACTTTTTGACTGTATACTTTCTCATCTCTTGTAAATAATAATCTTTCATGTAAATATTAGATTTTTATTTTATTTTTCTCCTTCCACTTGGGTTGCCTGTGGGGACACAGTCAAAATCAAGTGTGGGGGGAGACTCATCTTCTACTTGATTTTTCAAGATTAATTTTTCATTTTTCTTCCAAAAACTCAAAAAAAAAATCCCAAAAACAAATTTTCTTTTCATTTATTTTTAAAAGAAACACTATAAGATAAATATATGCCATTGGTTTATTAAATTGAAGTTTTTGAAAATTTATTGGTCTTAACAAAAATAAAAATGAAGTTTGATTACAAATAATAATGGTTTAACTAGTATATAGGAAGATTCATACGTATTAATTATGAAGTACATCCAAATTAAAAATCTTTGTTTTAAAAAGTGATTGATTTAAAGTAAAGGATATAACATTTTTTTGTGTTCTAAGTTAAATGGTGCTAAGATGATTTTGCAAACCACCCACTCAAAAAAAATTATAAAAAAAAAATTAATAACATCCAAGTATTCAAACTCATTTAAAAGTCCTCACGGTTATGAATGGGTGATTACTTGGAATTTTTGATGATGTGCTTTCATACTCATTTAAAAGTCCTCACGGTTATGATGTATGGAACACATGTAAAAAAAAAGAGACTTAATAAAAACCACCTACGGTCGATAGTGTATGCATGAAAGTGTGTGCACTCGCCATGCTCTGTACTCCCCTCACATAAGCCCGAAAGGCAGTGCATGGGTGGCATATCTGGCCTCAGTTTACCTGAGTTAGGTGTGTAATTTTTCTTGCAAATAATGAGAGAGCAAGCAATTGAAATCCTAGCACTATTTTTACTTAGTTGATTTGATTTGTTATTGAAAACAAATGAAAATACCACTTTGATAAACTTTGATAATCAACTAAGGATCCATTTCTTAGTTACACTTTGTTATTAACCAAAACAACGAGTTAAACTATAGTCTATTTGATATGATAACTTGATTTTTGTTGGAAATTTTGACGAGTAAATGACATAAATTTTCAAGATAATAACCAAAACCTATATTTAACTTATTCGTGTCAATTTAAAAATAAATCCTTCATTTGTATATATTTTCAAAATTTTGCATTCATCTCTATGTAAATATATCTTGCATTTTGTAAATATTTTCATCCTGCATTTGGATTGTGCGGGTAGTATCCGCTGAAAACCCTCACGAGACAACACTCGTCCTACTGGGGACACCTCGAGGTTTAACGGCTTGTTGCATACGCTCAATGCAATCGTGCTTCCTACGAAAACGGATTTATCTTAGTTTTTGTTTATTCGTGGACGAATAAAAAGATAAGTGTGTGGGTATTTGATGTGCACTTAAATGTGCATAATTTTACCACCATATTTATTCTATTTAAATTAAATAAATGATCATATTGGGTATTTTAACTTGTTTAAACCAAAATTCATATTATTTGAAATTGTCACATATTCATCTTCATCCAGGGGCAAATGGTCATTTTTGTGCATATA
The DNA here is from genome assembly GCA_030765085.1 of Allium cepa. NCBI lineage: Eukaryota > Viridiplantae > Streptophyta > Magnoliopsida > Asparagales > Amaryllidaceae > Allium > Allium cepa. The sequence goes on from CM060942.1 coordinate 287,271,883, forward strand.
TTAATTTGAGAACATTTAATTGAAAATTTGTATATATTTTTGTAGGAATTTAATCTCAAATAGAAGTGGTTTGATGAAGATATGCATGCATAAAATTAATACAAAGGAATGAAGATGGAAATAATTCAAAGTGAAGAACATGGAGAACCCCACCTACCCACCAACCTTAATGTACAAATTAAAGGCTAATGCACATGCTTTTGGAGTTAATGGCT